>CM077013.1:68167562-70567562 GCA_039090855.1 Macrothele yani
GTTACTATATTTTTATATCAATAGTTGCAAGTTTCTGGTTAAGTAATTGAACTTTATTGACTTAGGTATTTAATTCGCTTCTTACCCATGAAAAATCATAGAACTTTCTTTACTATATCGCTCAGAGCAACCATAAGCACAGCATGTGTAACCCATCTTTTTGACTGTTGTCGTGTGATTTTATGTTGGAGCCAGAAATTTTGATGTCATGCGCAGTCTATCAATATATATGGTTGAAGGGTGTGAAGCAAACTCTTTACAATGTATACAAAGTTGTTTTACTAGATGTATACAAATATACATCCCTAAAATACAAATATACGTCCTAAAATTCCTACCTAAAATTTTCCAGAAGTATGCTATGATCCCTGATTCTAGTATGCCATTTAGAATTCCTTTCACCTTTCATCCATTTGGGTTAAATTCTAGCTGTTAAATTAAATTAGTCTGTTAGTTGTGCAGAGGCTTTAGCACAAATACATCTTATCTTATTTCTTCCACATATGGTTAGGAAGAGAAATGGGAAATACAAAATCTGTGCCAGAAAAACATTAATTTGTAATGCTTCTTTTTCCCACATGAATTGTTTTTAATCTGATTCCCTCTTCATTTTTCCAGATTATACTCACAGAATTGGCAGAACAGGTCGAGCTGGAAAGCATGGAATGGCGGTCACTTTCATAACAAAAGAAGACTCCCATCTGTTTTATGATCTCAAGCAAGTTGTAATGGCAAGCCCAGTTTCATCTTGCCCACCAGAACTTGCAAATCATCCAGATGCACAACACAAACCAGGCACAGTTGTGACAAAAAAGAGGAGAGAGGAAAAAATATTTGCTTGATGTACTCATGAACTGTATAAAAAATGTAATATAAAACTAGTTTGATTAAATTTTTCTCTGATGACATGAATTATTTTAGAAATGTAGCTGCTGGCACCACATTACTTTTGCAAATCAAAATCAGAAGTTATGCAGTTTCTCTAGTGACCAAACCAAAAAAAAAAAGTGTTGGTATTTTTCTGGGGAAGTTGCTGCCAAATATTTTCTTCCTTCTTTAAGTGTTAAAATGTCAGATTTAAGACTTGTGTTGTAACTCTTTTGAAGAAAAAAGACACTATAATATGAAAAAAGAATACACGTCCTGTTCCTCAGAGAGTGGATAGTTAACTTTCTATTCTTAAAAAAATGTGTGACAAGTTATGAAAAAATCTTTCCAAGACTACCTGTGAACTTCAGACTGACAGCCAGTCATGTGCACATGTTGTTGAAGCTCCTTCTGAACCTATCATAAGCCACAGTTCGTAAGAAAATTTCTGAAAGTGCAATAGAAATTTTGAATGTATCTTTACAGTTAAGTGGTTAAATTCCTGTTAAAAAAAAAAAAAAAAAAAGACTACATGAACAAAAACAATCCTTATGCTGCTTTGAAAAAAATTGCATGATTTTTACAGAAGAAAGTTATTTTAATCTTTTCCTGATGCTGAACTCTCAACAGCTAATCGGAAAACAGAAATTATTGTGCTCAGCTTAGAGAAAGAAATGTTAAATGACGCAAAGTGAAGAGCTTAAAAGCTGCAAATTCTTATTAAACCACCAAAACGTTTGAGTTTTCAAAACTTACAAGATGAATTTAGTATTTCAAATTTCATGTCAAGAAAAGGTAAAACCAATGAAACCACTTGCAAAAAGATAGAGGTGAAAGGAAATGGTAATTTCATCAACCCCATCCCATGCTAGGAAAGATATTAAAACAGGAGACAGCTGATCTGGTGCAAGATTTTTTATTGCCATAATTATGTTGGCAGGTGTGTGCCAGAAAAGAAAGATTGTTGCAGAAAAAACAGATTTACCAAAAAAGAGGGGGGGCTTCGTGTTAAACAATCTGAAAAATATTTACAAGCAGTTTATAAGACTGCATACCCAAAGGTAAAAATTGGCTCCACAAAGTTTGCAGAACTGTATCCTTGTTGGAGCAAGTGGTATATATGTAGTATATGTGGTGCATCACAATTCATCAAAACTTTAAAGTAATGTTTTTAGGGTGTTAGATGGCAAAATTAATGCTAAAGATAAACTCTCCCATTAACAGCTATAAAATCTGCATTGCAAGAGTTGTATGCATTCTTTTACATCCTGCATGCTACTTCAGTAAACCATTAAACCAATGGCCATTTGCCCCAGGATCAGATTTACTCAAATTTTATTAATGATCTTGTGGAAAAGAATGACATTGGTTCTGTGATGTTTAAGCAGTGGGTATCTATAAAAAATAAATAAACATCTCCTTTCTTAAGACTAATATTAATATAGCAGTACCTTTAGCACTGCTATATTAATATTTCTTTTTACATCATATTTAGTTCAAAAGTAGCATATGATGCAGATATCTTCTGACCGATGAATCCATTCAATTTAAATCGGCTATTTAACCCTAAAACATCGTCTATACGTAAAACGTCATACCAAAGTGGATATCAAATTAATGCCAGCCGTCATAGCACGATAGATATTTCTTTAATGAGTATTTAAAATCACTTTACAATAAAAGCAAGTAACATTAAAAAACCCACAAGATCTTTCAAAACCAACCCCATGGGTTTTTCATCAGGTGGTATGAACACTGGGGTTGTACCATAGACACTCTCTGTTTAAATAGATAGTGTATAATGGGCAAGCACTTGTGCATTAGGGTAGGTTGAAAAAGAGAATTTTCGAGTATTGAATTCTAATAGTGCGGAAAAGTTGCGTATTCGCATGCTAATAAACGGGAAAATATTGAAAAAATTCCTATGTTTAATCTTTAGTTCGCGCAAAGGGCCTAAAGTTTGAAAAAAATTACAAAAAACACCAAATATTACATTAATGCTCAAATTTTACAGATTAAGTTTTTCGACTTCTAATAGCGTGAAAGTACTTCATTTTAGTTGCCTGATAATAGAAAAAATATTTTTAAAAATCGTGCGCTACATTTTGAGTTCGCACATAAGACCTATAAAGTTTGCGAAATTTGGTCAAAAATTGATGTTTCTACAGTTTTACAAACAGACTCACTGTTGTATTAAAAATATATACAAGGCCATCTTTTTTTTTTTTACTAATTTGTTCCTATGAGGGATTTTACATATTCAACTTTGATCCGAATACATCACCTTGCAGCTCTTCGCCCATTTCGCAAAATTATTTATGCTGAAATGACCCAGAACTCACCACGTGGAAGTGGCTGCAATTCGAGTTTCACCCACGCCCTACCCAACCATCCAACCATTCAGGGCAAGGTAAATTATGTTGGTTCGCCACTATCAGTCAAGGGCGTTATCTTGAAATCGGATTTTTGGTCGAATTTTGGCATCAAAGATCATGAGCGCAAAGTTGCTCTAATGTAGCCATCTCTGTTATCTTGTCCGCACACTTTTCTGGTGGACTCTGTCACAAGTTTTACGCATCTTTCAACTGCTTGGGTATGGCAGGGAAAGTTTAAAAATTCAAACTCAGACAGAGTTTTATTTTGAAGAAATGATGAAATATTCTCTGTTGTCAAGCTTTCCATCATTGAAGGGGCGACAGCTTACATTTCGGCCACTCAATCAGCTCACTGTAGTCTGTGGCACCAAAATTTATGGAGGGAGGCAGAAAAGTTGTAACAGATTTCCCCTTCGGCTGTTGATTTCGTGCTTTCAGTATCCTCTTGTAACCCAACTCTTGTATGTGCTGTCTCTCATCCACTATCATAGCCAACAACATGTTTTCTGGATGACAGAAGAAAGCGTTTCTCTGAATCACAGGATCGATGATTTTTTTAATGTCCGGCAAATGTCTCGTTGTTTGTACGACCTTAAAGATATGCTTAGGACCGTATTTTACTGAGTGATATCTCTTTTCGAACCAGACAGGAGCATACATCTTCACAATGTAACTGGCAAGTATCTTCAGTTCGTTCATAGGACTCGTTTGAGAAATGAACAATCGTAAGTCCTGGTTTGCACATGTCAACCATCAGGAATGACTGAGAGGTCCAGGATCTTTTACAGCCAGATCTGGATCACAGTCACCTGTCTGGATTGCCCTGACAATGTCCAGAAGGTACTGTTGGTCTTTACTGAGATCAGTTTTTGTTATATTGATTTCCTCGGATTCGATTGTTTCGAAATGCACTACAGGTAATTTCTCACAGCTAGGCAGTTGTTTGCCGATTTCCCCACAGAATGACGCTGGTCCCGTCGTCTCTCCGTCCAAGTACTCAAACAAATGTCTGAAGGGCAGCTCATTAAAGGGAAGTAAGCAAATGAACCACTGCAATGGACGCTGAATTTTGACCTCGATATTGCGAATTGCACCATTTTTCCACCCTGTGTTTGTCGCTGTGCCATTGCAACCAATCACTTCCAGTTTATTAATGTCGAAATCATTATTTTTTAGGTAGTTTAGGATGCACTTGGCTATTTCACTTCCAGTTCCATTTGCCGGTGTAACATGGCCGATATATTGCCCACCAGGCTCACGAATCACGCTAATGTGTTCCTCTTTCCTTACTCTGCGGTACATTTTAGCTCCTATTTTTTCTTAAACGATAATATTATCTTTTCTACCATCAAAGTATATTCCCTTTGTTACTGTAAGCCGGTGCATTTCTTGTACCACAGCCTCTCGTGTCTTCTGTTTTTCTCTTCTTATTTTGCTTTTGTCGATCACTAGCGACGAATCTTTTTCAGAGATCATTCCAAGATCATGCAAAACACTATAAGCGATAGCAGCTGTGGCTCTGTCAGAAACACCAAATCTATTGCTTAATAAGGCAGTAGACATCAAGTTCAACCTCATTTGAGATGTAGAAGGAACTGAAGACATATCAATTTCACTGCTTCTTTCGTGCAGAGATTTCCTAGTAGCTTCCGTGTCACATGTATCACAGTCGGGCACAACAGTTTCTCACAACAATTGTAGTTGTTTTCTTTCGTCCCTTTTCTTAAGTTTCACTGTTTCTTTTCTATCCAAACTGCCAATGCAGCCGATCGTATATAAACTTTCTCTCCATGGGTTGGATCTTTTTGTCTTTTTCACTCTTACATTCTACAACTACAGGACAGTCACAGGCACTTGTCTTTTTCCCACATACACAAGAAAATGTCATAGCACACTTACATGCTGCAATATCAAATAATTTTGATTTCGCTTCAGCTTTGAATTCATCTATTTTTTTC
The DNA here is from genome assembly GCA_039090855.1 of Macrothele yani. NCBI lineage: Eukaryota > Metazoa > Arthropoda > Arachnida > Araneae > Macrothelidae > Macrothele > Macrothele yani. Next base: position 68,172,763 of record CM077013.1, read on the forward strand.
TTATAACTGTCTTTTTCGTGGTCTCGGATGTACGATTTTCATAAATTATAATATGCATCATGGTACGCTTTTATCATTTGCACAACCTGAGTATGAGTCACTACTGGAATGGAGGCTTTACGATATATCTTCTCTATTTGAGTAGCAACATAATCGGCTATTGTTGAAAATGCAATTTTTTTCTTTGAATCCGATGATATTGAAAGTTTATTGCTTTCTTCAAAGCAACAGTTTATTGGTTTCTTCGTAGCACGTCCTCGAATGTCGAAAGGTTTGTTTCACTTAGTTCTTTGGGCAAACCGAACAGAGGACAGCAGTGCAGCTGTCTTGTCACCAACACTTTTTTCTGAGTCGCCATCTCGCAAGCACTACCAACGTCACAAGAAAAACATTCAAATGTAGCAAAACCAAGCTACATTTGCCACAACACTATGTAAGGTACTGGTTTAGACACACTAGTAATGCTGTGACGAATTTCAGGCCAATCAGATGCTCCCTTCTTGGTGTTGCATTTTGGGTGGCCAGCAGTGTTAATATTTGGTGTTTTTTGTCATTTTTTTCAAACTTTAGGCCCTTTGCGTGAACTAAAGATTAAACATAGGAATTTTTTCAATATTTTTCCGTTTATTTGCATGCGAATACGCAACCTTTCCGCACTATTAGAATTCGATACTCGAAAATTCGCTTTTCGACCCACCCTATTATGCATGCTCAAGCTCCATGAACGAATCAGTGAGCAATGGATAAGAAAACTATATGTGCATATATGCGCTTTACAAAGATCGCAAATATAAATTAAATATAATATTACAAAAGGCAAACATGATAAATGCACATCACAAATAGGATGTCGCCCCACCCCTTTCCCACGGATCCTCCCCCTTTTCGACTAAATCTTCCAGCTGCCCCCCCCCCCACTCCTGGTTGTGACACTTGAATTCGTTAACAGAATTCAACAAGATGTTCCATGGCAAGGGAACCTGTACTGGAGAATCATCATTAAAGCAAGACTCACTTAAACTAAATATATGCAGGCTTTTGGCCATCTATACTGAAGGCTTAGTGCTGTGGGATGTGAGAAGTTTTGTCAGGTCCCACATGGGGGTGAAGGTTCAATTCAAACATTATCTGGATAGTGCAGTGGACTGTGAACCAGTTTTTTAGGCTATATTGTGTTCATACGAAAAAAAGGAGGAAGGGAAAAAAAAAAAAAAGATTGTATGAACACAAATATATCCTAAAAACTGGTTCACAGTCCACTGCACTATCTAGACAATGCTTGAATGGAACATTCACCCCCACGTGGGACCAGACAAAACTTCTCACAGCACTAATTGATGGCCAAAAGCCTACATATATTTAGTTTAAGTGAGTGTGAGTCTTGCTGTAATAATGATTATCCAGTACAGGTTCCCTTGCCATTGAACATCTTGTTGAATTCTGTTAATGAATTCAAGTGCTGCAACCAAGAGTAGGGTTGACATGAGGGACAGCAAAAATCCAGGCAGAAAGGGGGGGACTGGGAGATTTAGTTGAAGGGGGTGACATCCTATTTGTAATGTGTATGTATCATGTTTGCCTTGTGTAATGTCATATTTAATTTATATTTGTGATCTTTGTAATGTGCATATACAATTTTCTTATCTATTGTTCACTGATTTGCTCATGGAGCCTGAACATGCATAAGTGCTCGCCCATTATACACTATCTATTTAAACAGGTAGTGTCTATGGTACAACCCCAGTGTTCATACCACTTGATAAAGAAACCCATGGGGTTTTGAAAGATTTTGTGGGGTTTTAATGTTACTTGCTTTTATTGTAAAGTGATTTTAAATACTCATTAAAGAAATATCTATTGTGCTATGACAGCTGACATTGATTTGATAACCCTAAAACACCTTCATCACGTCATTTTGAGGCCATTTTTGGTTAGGATGTATTTCATTTTAATATTTTATAAATAATGATCCCATTGCAGTCCCAGCTTAAAAGTTGCATACTGGTAAACTAAACTGTAATGATGCCATACAGGAAACTGTAGAAGCACTTGGCTAAGATGTGTTACCCCACCCACCGTATTCACCAGACATCGCACAATCAGATTACCAGTTGTTTCGATCCCTGCAGAGCGGCCTTCCTGGAGAGCGGTTCTGTTCTTATGAGGAGATCCAAAATTAGCCTGATAACTGGATTGCTTTTAAGCAACCTGACTTCTTCTATCACGGAATCCACTTATTGCCTGAAATGTGGGGGAAGGTTGTATGTTGCGAAGGTAAATATTTTGAATAAAATAATTGTTATCTGTCTATAACAAACTGTTACCTTTTTCGACCGAAAAACTATGTAAACTTATTTGTACACTCAATAAAAGGAAACCCTTTTACTAAAGCATCTAATTTAGAAACAAATGTAAGCATCCAGAAGAACAGAAAATCCTTACATACCATTTTTCTTGATAAATTTGCCTTTGGAGAAAAATATTTTATTCTTGCTGCTATCTGCATGGAAAGGAAATCACAGAGGTTTCTTGCACTTTTGTCAGGAACAATGACGACACATATGCTATGCCAGTCATATCTGAAAGTGAAAGGTACATACAGGGTGCTTCCAAAAGTCAAAGCTCACTTGAATAACTCAAAAGTGAATTGGAACAGAATCAACAGATATTAATAAGAGATTATATGATCTATATAAGATATATGTGAATGACCACCAAAGCCCCCTAATTTGGGGGCCTGTCAAGCTATCTCGTAAATGAAGGAAGTTAGAAACAAGAATTTCTTGCCTGAGTAGTCTATGTGGCACTAAATCCTTGTTTATTATCAACTGTAGCTGTATTGGTATGTGATTTTATACTTTCATCTTGCATTTTATTCTTCAAGTATGGAGTTCGCCATTAAGATGTTTCGTCGTTTTCGGAGAAAACTTTCTATTGAGGAGACACATTTATCGTTTTAAATGAACTGTAGAGACTTGCAGGTTGTTCCCAACTACCTGAAGTTACGCTGTTTTCCAGTCTCTCGCCGCGATGCCTCAGTCCTTGGTTCTGCACTTCAGAGATCCGAACGAAACGTAGTTTCATAGACTATTTGCACAGGAAATCATATTACGCTTTCCTGCATTTACCATTATACTTTCACCCTGGACTACTGGATAGGCTTCTTATTACATTTTTGGCCTCCTGCAATACGGAAGTACAACTTTTTCAAAACAGACAGATTAGGAAACTACGCAACTTAGTTGCTGACTCTTGTTCTGCAAGGCGTTGTTCTTCACAGCTGCAAAGGCAAAGTTCTACCGCTCAACCAGCATACATTAACTTCAGTTCTCATCCTCTTAATTCTTTACAAAAGTCTGCCTTAAATAGAGGTCCTAAATATGCTTATCCGGAGTTTAACCCTAATCCCTTTCAGCTTATTTCCCAGGCAGAAAAGATTATTCAATCTCTCCCCACTCCTGAACGAGAACCCACCAGGTATAAGGTAGCGAAAGCCATCAAATTCAGTAGAAGTTCAAATATCTCTCCTGCATCTAAAACCCTCCGTAAAGAAAAAACTCAGCTGCAAGCTCTTCGCTCGAACCCTAATTTGTCAGTTATCACAGCAGACAAATCCAACCAGGTTGTAATTCTCGATAAGCAGGACTACGTAATGAAAATGGAAAATGCCATTGATAATACCCCCATTCTATTATTCAAGGTGATCTTACCTCTGCCACTATTTCTGCTTTAAGCAGACTCTGTAATCATGGGGCCTTACCCCTTGCATTTCCAACTTCATGCACCCACCTTTTGGACCTAGGGTCCCAGAATTGTTTGGGAAACTGAAAACCCATAAGGAAAATCACCCCATTAGGCCTTTGGTTTCTGGGTATGCTAATCCCACCAGGCCTTTGGAGAAAGCACTTGTCAAATATCTTACCCCCCTAATCTCTTCCTCACAATATTCCATTTCTAGCTCCGTAAAAGACTTGCAACGTATCAAGGCTTTCAACCATCCTGGTTCCTCTTTCCTTATGGCTTCTTTAGACGTAGTGTCTCTTTTTCCCAACGTCCCCATTTCTATTGTACACAATATCATTGAACGCAAACTTTCCCAATTGGGGTCTGTACCCCCTGAGGAAATTCAAGCCGTTCTGCAGGCATTACGCCTCATTCAGAAGCGTTCCTTTTTCAGGTTTAATGGCATTTTATATCGCCAACTTGAGGGATCCCCCATGGGGTCCCCACTCTCCCCTCTGTTGGCTGAACTTCTTCTTCAAGACATAGAACATCGCATTTTGGACTTTTGTCAGATTGCACCTGTATTATATCTTCGGTATGTTGACGATGTCTTGGTCTTTTGGCCTTCGTCAGTTGATAATTTGTTCTCTTTTGCAACCACATTATCGTCAGTTTATCCTTCTATATCCTTCACTGTGGAGGTTGAATGTGACAATTATCTTCCGTTTTTGGACTTCCAACTTCGTAGGAACCCTACCTCCCAGTACCTGAGTTATTCGGTTTACAGAAAGCCTTCCTCTATACCTATCTTGATACCACGCGTTTCTGCCCACCCGACCAGATATAAGGTTTCATCCTTATACTTTCTTATTCGAAGAGCATTTACCCACTCCTCTTCTGTAGCCTTCCGTGAGCAGGAACTTCAAAAGATATATACCATTGCTTATCAGCACGTATTTTCTCATTCAGATGTCCATAGAATCTACCGAAAAATCCAAAGTTCAACATTTTTTACCCTGACACGTGAACGAAGGGATATCAAATATGTTGGATTGATGACTTACGTCCCTCATGTGAATGGTAGTTTATTGAACATCTGTCACAGTCACGGTGTCGGTTTTGGGTTAAAAACATCGAACATTTATTCCCTGATTAAAAATGATCGGGACCATGTTGAATTGTTGGACAAATGTGGCATCTATTCCATTTCTATGAAATCTGTCGATCCTCAAGACAAGGACCTCATATATATCGGCTCAACCCTACGGAGACTGCAAACAGGAATTAAGGAACACCAATATAGTGTAAAAAATGGCTCTTCATCGACTGCTTTAGCCAAGCTTTCTTCAGCTGGTACACATTACCCATCTTGGACAGACATCTCCATTCTTTCTACCTCTACTACGAGGGAAACAGTGCTCTTTACAGAGAGTCTGCACATTTTGCATCGAGTGGACACTTGTTGCAACGATGAAGTACCCAGCTATATTTCCCAGGCCTGGAAAACTTTACTGTCCTCGATTCCTGTTTCTACCTCTTACATAACAGACTCTGCCCATCATTAATAGAACTCTATAGGCCTCTATTTGCTCACATTACGTTAGAGCAAGTGAACTTTCTTGTATTTCTTTCCTCAGTGTGAATGATTGGCAACGGCACCGATACATAAATGTGTTTTCTGGAACTCCAACTTGTCTTTCATCTGATGATGTGCTCGTAGCGAGCACGAAAGTACTCATGTTGTTTTAAACCATGTAAATAGATTTTAACTTGTGTGTGTGTTTTTAGTTATTAAAGTTTGCATAGAACTGGAACCATTCGGCAAGTTTGTACATCGTGCGTTAACAGCAAGTTTCTTACCTGAGTAGAAGAATTCAAATTACAAAGTTGTACGGCAGTCTTACCTTAGTACAGATCCACAGAAAGATTTCCAATAGCTCTCAAAGGTCGGGCTGTCCCCTCTTGAGCTATAACATATTTACAAAGAAAAGTTGTTTTTCCCGCACATCTTGAAATGCTTCTGCCTTTTCCTGAGTTTTGGAGGAAAAGGCATCTGAGATGATTTTCATCGGCGAAGTTAGGGGTTTGAAAGTACCCCTCACTGAAATACCCCCCCCCCCCCAGTCCAACTTTACTCAGTTTTTGCAGAGAATCTACACTGTATTAACTTGCCTAAGCTTTGTGCAAAATCCTGCTGCACAATAAGTTTGGGTTTTCAATTTATGTACCTACAACTTTAGAAGAGAATCTTGGAAATTATGACCCTAAGCTCTCCCCAAATTCCCAAAATAAATCATTGTCTATGGTTACCTCTTCAAGAGCTCAACAAATACTTAATGTATCCATACCAGCTGTCTGTAGTTTTAGGCAATCATGTGGAGTGTGTTGCCATTGTTTCAGAGCCTATATGTAGAATTTTTTTCTGGGGGATGACAAAAAATGGAAGTTTTGAAATCCACTCCACCAGAGTAAAAGAAAGGTTAATAAAAAACAGAAAAAAAAATTAAAGCATGTTTTCTTATGTAAGTTGGGGGGCCAAGGGTGGAATGCCTCTTGTCCCACCTCTAAATACACTCCTGCCTTGTTACATAGTCTATGACAGCTGTAGCATTAGGACATATAAAGACTCGTGTGCTGTTACTGGCATTTCTTGTCCTCTGACATCAGGAAATAGGGGTGCTTCAATTAGGCATTTATAAAATATGGCACAGTTGAAATTTACTGTAGCAGACCATTCTCTTTCATTTACCTAATTGAGTAAAACTTTTGTACCAAAGTTGAATTATGTCTGTCTTATGATGATTCCTATATCGCGTACAATGGATCAGGTGCTTTTATTCCTGGGTGCGTTCAACGGTCCAAGTACCCACCCTGTATCAGATACCTCGGAAATCTCGATGTATAAGGGGTTTTAAAAAAAATAATGTTAATGTGGATTTCCCTCAATAACATTTTCGCAGAATGTGTCTACCGGTAAGAAAGGAATGAAAAAGCAACAAAAGAAACATTATGTGTTCACTTGCATACATGAATTCCATACTGCAGCTAGTGACATATGCAACAGTTTTCAAATTTTTCTCATTAAAATAAACAACTTGTCATTATTTTTTCCTGATGTGCAGACAACAGCGGTATAATTAATAACAGAAACAAACCCTATTCTTGCAAGCTAGTTAAATAAACAGAGTTTGGACTGTAATGAATAAATAATAATGGCTACAAATTAACGCAAAAATATCGATGTTTCAAACAGGATTGCAGAAACAGGATCTGAAAAAAAAAATGCTTATCAGAATAATAGCAGGCTCGTATGTGCATATTTGTTCAGTTAAACCTTATAACAGTGCCGTCGATTTCTCCTAGAACTGGTGTCTTGTAGACAATGTGTGGCTTACTTATGCAAATACTTGTTAATTTTTATTCTGAGAATGAGGTTTGCAGAAGTAACAGTCCATTTGTGAAGATAAGAATGAGTTACTATATTAAGACGACAAATTTATGCAGTTCAGCGTTATTTTTGACAAGCCACTGGGACATGTGAGGGCAACAGCTTTTTTGAATCCAGTTATCAGGTTGGTGGTGAAAAAAAACTTTTGTTCATCTTTTTAGTTTTGTCCTGATATATCAATCACTATTGCCAGGGTCTCTTAGTTGAGTTGTTTTCCCCCTAATTATCTACTGATTTTTGCAGTTGTTGAGTTCTTGAAGGGGTAACCATAGGAAATGAATCTTTTTCAGGAATTCTGGGAGAGCTTAGGGACATAATTTCCAAGACTTCATTCTAAAGTTCTAGATACGTGAACCGAAACCCTAAATTTATTGCACGGTGGGATTTTACGCAAAGCTTAGTGAGTTTATAGATTCTTGGTAAAAACTAGGAAAAGTCAGACGGGTGGGGAACTTATTTCAGTGAGGGGTGCTTTCAAATCCTTAACTTCACCAACGAAAACCATCCCCTCAGATGCCTTTACCTCCAAAACTCTGGAAAAGGCAGAAACATTTCAAGATTTGCAGGAAAAACAACTTTTCCTTGTAAATATGTTATAGCTCAAGAAGGCACAGCCCAAACTTTGAGAGCTGTTGGAAAATTTTCTGCAGATTTACACTAAAGTAAGAATGCTGTACAACTTTGTAAAAAAAAAATTTTTCTAACTTGCTTCATTTACGATATAGCTGGCTGGGGCCCCCAATTAGGGGGGGGGGGCATTCACATATCCCTTAAATAGATCATATCATCTCTTATTAATATCCGTTTTTCTGTTCCAATTCATTTTTCATTTTCGAGTTAATAAAATGAGCCGCGACTTTTGGAAACACCCTGTATATAATCAAGTACTCTTGAAGGTTTTTTCTGTACAGTCCTGAATATTTAATTATATTTTCATAACAGAAATCATCATGCGTGGGAATGATGGTATTAATAAGAGAAGATATGATCTATTTAAAGAATATGTGAATGACCCCCAAGGCCTCCCCTATTGGTGGCTCCAGGGAGCTATCTCGTAAAAACGAAGCAAGTTAAGAAAAAAATTACAATTACAAAGTTGTTCAACATTCTTACCTTACTGTAAATCCGTAGAAAAATTTCCAATAACTCTCGAAGTTCGGACTGTGCCCCTTGAGCTATAACATATCTACAACAAGAAGCTTTTTCCCGCAAATCATGAAATGTTTCTGCCTTTTCCTGAACTTCAGAAAAAAGGCATCTGAGGGGATGATTTTGGTTGGTGTATTTAAGGGTTTGAAAGCAGAGCTGAGACGGGCCGGGCTCGGGCTGCGCGATACTAAAGTTTGGGCTTGAGCTCTGAGAGAGGGAGAGAATTTTCTTCCTTTTTCTTTTAATGTGATTTTATATGATTTATCACACGAGACTTTTTTACACTTTCGAGTTGTTAAAGAGAATTCTTCGGCAACTGGGTCTAGATGGGGATTAGGAATTCGGCAGAGCTATCCATTCCGGGCTTGGGTAACAAAATTCCATAGGCCATGAATTACAGGATTTCTGCAAAGGAAAAGTTTCTATAAGAACTGTGTCTAGTAGATAGCAAGCGGACGAAATTTTGCTCCCTACCTCAAAGGGGCAGCTCCCTGCTAATCTATTGAGCAACGTACGACGTACATTTTTATGCCTCCCGATTTTTCCTGATTTCCTTGGCCATTCATTTCTTCCTCATTTCAGGAAGAAATGAATGGTCAAAGAAACAATAGAAATAGATAGACATCCCTTTCCCACTCCGCTGTTGAAAAAGACATCGGTTAATTGCACGGGTAGGAAAGACTGGAAGTCTGAAAGAGAAGACTTTTTTAAATGCCTAAACAGGTTAATCACAGTTTTTGGGCTCGTTCAAGCTCGGACTCTTAAAATTTAGCATGTACTCAGCTCTGTTTAAAAGCAACCCTCACTCTGAAATAAGCCCCCTCCACGGCCTAACTGAGTTTTCACCAAGAAGCTGTAAAATCACCTAAGCTTGCTCAACATTTTTCATGTAACCAGAACTTTAGAAGGAATTTTGGAAATTGTGACCCTAAACTCTTCTTGAATCCCTGAAATAAGCTAATGCCTATGGTTACCTCTCCGAGATCTTAACAAATACAAAAATCAACTGATATTTAATGTATCCATACCAGCTGCCTGTAGTTTTAGGCAATCATTTGAGGTGTGTTGCCCTTGTTACAGGAGCATGTATAGAATTTTTTTCTTGGGGTGGGGGGATAGAAATTGTGAGATCCACTAGAATAAAATAAAAGTTAATGAAAAGTAGAAGAAAAAATTAAAGCATTTTTTTAATGTAAGGGTAGGAGGTGAAGGGGAAATACCCCTTGCCACCCTTCTAAATACCCTTATATAGTCCATGATAGCTGTGGCATTAGGAGATGCAAAGACTCTTGCTACCATTGTGAGCCGTTATTGGCATTTCTTATCCTCTGACATCAGAAAATATGGGTGCTTCAATTCGAAACTTATGAAATAGCACAGTTAAAATTTACGGTACCAGACCATGCTCTTTCACTTACATCATTAACTTATTGATAAAAAACCTTTGTGCTGAAGTTGAATTATATCTATCTCTTTGGGCCATTCCTATATCGTGTACAACGAGTCAAAGTTCTGTTATTTCTGAGCGCATTTAAAAGGCCAAGTACTCGCCCTGTATCAAATACCTCGGAAGTCTTGATGTATTAGGGGTTTAAAATAACTGGAGTAAGTGTGAATTTTCCTCGAGAATGTTTTCGTAGAATGCGTCAACCGGTAAGAAAGGATTAAAAAGAACAACAAAAGAAATGGTATGTGTTCACTTGCATTCACAAATTTTATACTGCAGCTAGTGACATAAGCAACAGTTTTCAAATTTTTCACATTAAAATAACCAACTTGTCATTCTTTTTTCTAATGTGCAGATGACAGTGGTATACTATCATTAATAACAGAAACAAACCATATTCTTACAAGCTTGTGAAATAAACAGTTAGGATTGTTCCTGTTGTGAATAAATAATAGTGGCTACAAATTAATTCAAAATTATTGATGTTTCAAACTGGATTGTAGAAGCGTTCGGATCTGAATAAAATATGCTTATCAGAACAATAGCAGACTCATATGTGCATATTTGTTCAGTTAAACCTTATAAAAACACAGGATCCTGCCAGTGCCATAGATTTCTTTTGGAGGTGGTGTCTTTTGTGGACAACGTGTATCTTACTTATGCAAATGCATGTTAATTTGAGCTCACCATATGATGTGGCAATATGCAAAATTACTTATTATTTTGTGAATGAGGTTTGCGGAAGGAAAGGTCCATTCTGCGAAGTGCCTTAATCAACGAAGCACAATTCAGCTTTTGATTTCACTCGTATAGTTAGTCTGCAAGCGTTTTAAGTCGTTTCTCCCTTTTGGTAAGAACACTGCTTCCAAACACTCTTTGCTGTTCCAAGCTTAGGAAAAGGTGAAAACGTAGTTAATTCTAAGGTGTATGTGGACAACAAATCCTACTAATAGAAAGGTATTCGCTTGTTTAATATTATGAAATGATATAAATTTTTGGAGAATGTTAACGAAGCGCTCTTGCTGCTAAAGAATTATACACAGAATGTTTCCTTAATTTGCTTTGACCAAGTTCTTTACCAAAAGCGTGTTGCTCTGCGTTTATGAACAACAGGCACTGTAAGACCTCAAGGGTCTGGTGCTCTGGTGCATGATGAAGATTTCTCTTATGCTTTTTTAAACCCCCAGATCAGTACCAGAGAAATGAGCTTAGCATGCGGCCTTTCCAATGCAAGAATTTGGAAAATTTTGAATCAGCATGGTTTGCAATTCCATTTACATCAGGCCTTTATATGAACTTGATAGGGAATGACTGTTGGATTAATTTTATTTTATTCTAGAAAAAAATTACACTCAATTTTTTTTTCTGCATGGCATGTGGTTTACTGCTGATGCTTATTTCTCTTATGCGGGTGTAACAAACGAACACAATTCTCATTTTTGGGCTCTGGATAATCATCAACAGACAGAGATGTTCATGGTCAAAGAAAATGGTCTATTGCAGTATGGTGTAGGATATGGAGAAACAAAATTCTTGATACTGTATTCTTTGAAAGTGCGCTTACTGGGGACGTTATTGTGACCTAAAGGAAGTACTTTTCAATTTTTTTTAATGATCTTTCACTTCAAAGTCATTTTCTCATAGGATTTCAACACGATGGATCCCCAGCACATAAAGTACTGCCTGTTTAAGGAGAGGATTATAGGATATGACAGGAGGTGTAGAATGGCTACCTAGGTCACCGGACTTAACAACAATAGATTTTCATTTTGGGGGCTATTTGAAATCCCAAGTTTATGCAACACCACCTCATGATAGCAATGATTTGAGACAGCAAATTATTGATGCCCATAGGAGTATTCCTTCGCGCCAGTTGCAAGAAACTGTACTTAGAATTTAAACATGCGTTGTTGCTGATGGGAGACATTTTGAATTTTGTGAATAATTTACATGTGATCTTTTTCTCACCATTACTGCTGGCATTGTTATTGGAATGAGTTACTATATTAAAATGACAAGTTTATGCAGTTCAGCGATATTTTCGACTACAAGCCACTGTGACAATTGAGGGCAACTGTTTGTTGAATCCAGCTATCAGGTTGGTGCTAAAAAAAAATTCATTTATTTTTGTTTTGTGCTGATATATTAATCACTATTGCAACAAAGGACTCTGACAATAGTGATATATTAATAACTATTGCCAGGGTCTCTTAGTGTAATTTGCTTTCCCCCAAAAATATTAGTGGGTGTTTGTATTTGTTGAGCTCCTGAAGGAGTAATCATGGGCAATAATTTGTTTTGAGGATTCAGGGAGAGCTTAGGGTCATAATTTCCAGGATTTCCTTCTAAAGTTCTAGATACATTAACTGAAACCCAAAATTTACTGCACAAAGCTTAGGTGACTTTACAGCTTCTTGGTGATAACTAAGATAAATTGGGAGGGGTGGGGGAGGGGCTTAATTAAATGAGGAGTGCTTTCAGAACCTTAACTACACCAACGAAAATCAACCCCTCAGATGCCTTTTCCTCCGAAGTTCAGGAAAAGGCAAACATTTCATGATTTGCGGGTAAAACAACAACTTGTTGTAGATAAGTTATAGCTCAAGAGGGTATAGCCTGAACTTTGAGAGTTATTGGAAATTTTTCTACGGATTTACAGTAAGGTAAGAACGCTGTACAACTTTGTAATTGGAATTTTTTTCTAACTTGCTTTATTTAGAAGATTGTTGGCCGGGCCTGCCAATTAGGGGGGCCTTGAGGGTCATTCACATATTCCTTAAATAGATCACATCAAACCTTGTTAACACTGGTTGACTGTTTTTCTGTTCCAATTCACTTTCAAGTTATTAAAGTGAGCCACGACTTTTGGAAACATCCTGTATAGTCAAACCCATTTATATTAAATTTTAGGGGGTCTGTCCTAATGGTCAATATATATGGCATAGTTGGATATGTAGAGCTCAGTAGAAATGTTTTGCATGCATTTACTGTACTCTGATTATTTCACAGTAAATGGTTCTAAGATTTTCTAAAAATCAAGCCCGAAGTAAGCTATTTCTTCTCCAGTAAACTGCTGAACAATACTTGCATAAGATGTGAGCAGCATAAATGCTTCTTTTACTGTTAGGAGTAGTTTCAGTTCTACGCAATTGTCCTTATCACACACCAACTCATTGTGCTGTGTTACATCTGGAATCATTGTCAACCATTATCAATCCACTGCTGGACGAAGGTCTCCCCAAGTTTCCTCCACAACGGTCTGTCTTGTGCCAGTCTCCTCCATGTCACTCCCGCATACTTTCGAATTTCATCCACCCATCTCCCATGTGGTCGTCTTCTGGGTCTTTTCCTGTCCCTTGGAGTCCAATCTAAAATTTTGGCTGTCCATCGATGGTTTGTCCTTCTGGCAGTATGCCCAGCCTATTGCCATTTCAGGGATTTAACTCTGATCATGATGTCTTGCACTCTTGTCATTTTTCGGATCCACGAGTTCCTCTTCTTATCTCTCCTGGTTACACCAAGCATGCACCCAGCATAAATAAGTTCTTTCAGCTACAACTGAAAGAACTTATGTGCTTCCGAAATTTTCAAGCTGTACATGGTCAGACACAGTCCCATCAAATGCACGTAAATCTTGCCGAAATTTGCAGATATAGGCATCCACGGTTTCACCATTGCTTGGTTCTATGTTTTCTGAAAATTCTGCAAGCTAGAAATAATTTCTAATCATGTCCTTAGAAACATTCTTCCATGGTTTGCTTATTATTTCTGTTGCACTTAGCAAGTCTGCTTTTAGCTCTGTATTCCAGCACACATTTACAAGTATTTCCATCATGAGCTTTCGATAATCATATTTAAAGGCATAAATGACTGCAGACATCCTATTTTGGGACAGAAATTTTATTTCAATATTTCTCATTTTCAAACCACAAAGATGCACAGAACAGTCGCCTAAAACGCAAGCAAATTTTGCGCACTTTATTTGTCAACTTTTTACCCAGTTGTGCATCTGATGCAAAAATAACTCGGTAGTCATCATCCAGGCCCTTCCTGTTAATGCATAAGTTACTTGTTTGCATTTGACAACTCTTAAAGCATTTTGGAGATTCGCTCTTGCCAATGACTAAAGGCTTCATTTTCACTGAGCAATTCAGACTAGCATTATAATTCCACCATGACACTTATTGTTAGCCGCCCCGGTGTCGCAGTGGTCTAAGGCGTTGGCCTCTGATCATTCGTCCGTAAGGGGTCCGGGTTCGAATCCCGGTCAGGCATGGATGTTGTGTTTGTCTTACGGCACTGGCTCTCTCCCTTCCCTGGAACCAGTGACCCTAAATTAGGGACGGGCGCCTGCTTATAGCTCATTGAGTTGCTCACGGTGGTCGTTAAACCTCCAATCAAAAAAAAAAAAAACACTTATTGTTACGAAAAGACAGAATTTTGCTTGGAAGTAGCTGCCAAAACAAGCTGGTCTCATCTGTGTTCTAAATGCTGTTGTGGGCTTGATACAGTAACTGTGCATCAATCCTTTTTTGCAATGATTTTTGACAAATTAAGATGCAAAATTGTTCACTTTCTGTTGCAACACTAGGCTGGAGACTGGAATATTACAAGCCTTAATGTGAAGGACTTTTTCCATATTGTCATAAGCAGGTGTTTTCATACACTTAGCATTGTAAGCATTTGGACATTCATTCAATCTCTTTTTGATGTCTGTATTTTTTTTAATTGTGCTTAGAAAACTGTTTGGTATCAAAGAAAAATGATTTTCTACATTGCATGTTCTCCACCACTTTCAACTCTGCAAGTTATTTTGAGCTTTATTGAAAAACTGAAAGTTTTTTCACCATTTCATGAAACAGTACTGTGCCTGTGAGCGATAAACATAAGACATGAACTTTCTTTATCTTAAGTTTTGTCTTCCCAGCAGTAAGTCATGTAGTCAACCCCCTCACCATTCCAGAGAAGTCATTTTCAAAGACAGAATCCTCTTTTATTTATAGCCTGGGTGTTCTTTCTGGCCACAAATATGATTAACTTTGCTCCTTCCAATTTATTACTGTGTTTCTCATTTATCTGCATGACTTACTCAAACCATCTCAGGGTCAAGTTATGAAGCATACAGATGACACAGAAGTAGGCACCAGGTCCATGAAAAAAGTTAGGACTGAAGGAAGTTCCTCTATGATTTGAGTTGGAAACTTACTGTAGAGACTGGAGGATAAAAATCTACCAATCTATAAGAGCACTGCCATGCAGTCTGCAAAGGGTTAAGGAACTGACAATGTTCTAGGAGACTATCATTTGGACCACTTCACCAAGTACATGGGGTTGAAAATAGTTAGCCTTTTGTGGGTAGCCAACTCCAACTACCTCACAAGAAAAAATGGCAAGTCACTCCAAGGGTACTTGCCAACAGGGTGCCAGCCCAAATTTGCCACTGACTTGTAAGAAGAATGTTTTTTTTAATTTTTATTCATTTTTCATATTAGAAAATATAAGAAAAATGTTTTTAGAAAAATGATTTTCTATGTTCCTTAAATTAACAACTTTTATAAAACACTAATGCTTATACAAAATCTCAAAAATAAAAAAAATCTGTAAGTAAAATACATCTTATATATAATACTGTATTGTTGCACAAAATTGTGGGACATAGGTATGTCGTACGACTTTCGGAAGATGACTCATTTTACAGATCTTAATCCCAAGAATCGGGGAAAAAAATAAGTTTTCTAAATTTTATCAGCTATTGCTGTACATGTCACAACATTCAGTCTAACTTATGCTAAGTATCTCACTTTGACCTTGGGAGATGGTGCCAGTGAGCAAGGAACTGATTGGCTATTGTCAAGGACAAATTGGTTACACATGCTTCCACTGCCATTCAACTGTAAACTGTGTTACAGTGAGGACAGGAATAGGGTTCTGTTATGAGTAGCGTTCGAGGGAGACCACCTAAACGAGGGCATGCTTTTTGTAATGTACGTGAGTGAAGGAATTTTGTGCCGCCCCGGTGGCGCAGTGGTCTAAGCGATGGCCTCTGATCATTCGTCCGAACGGGGTCCGGGTTTGAATCCCGGTGAGGCATGGATGTTGTGTTTGTCTTACGGCACTGGCTCTCTCCCTTCCCTGGAACCAGTGATCCTAAATTAGGGACGGGCGACTGCTTATAGCCCATTGAGTTGCTCACGGTGGTTGTTAAACCTCCAAACAAAACAAAAAAAAATAGGAATTTTGACAGCACACGTAATGAGTGTTATCAGTTATCACACTTGCCAAGTTTCCTTCCCTGGTCTTACACATAACCAACACCACTTTTTTACCTCATCTTTTCTACCTGCTTGGCTGAAATTTTGTAGCTTCCTACTTTTACGAGCTGTTTCCGACATCATTCATTCCTCAAACTTCCATGGTTTTGTAAGTATCAGGTGGTGGTACAGTTGAAGATCTGATTGTGTAAATGGTTAGCAGAATTGGGGCATCAAAAGTTTGATATATACATTATGACTGCAGTGTTTTGTTCGATTTAACTTTCCTCCCTATATTTTTTAATGAAATTTTCTGAAGTTCAATGAAGGGACTAATTTGATGTATCCATGTTCGATATAAAGAGGTTTGATTATGAATGTAGAAATTTATAACGCATTATCATAAAGCACTGCGCCACCCCGGTGGCGCAGTGGTCTAAGGCGCTGGTCTAGATCATTCGTCCGTAAGGGGTCCGGGTTCGAATCACGGTCAGGCATGGATGTTGTGTTTGTCTTACGGCACTGGCTCTCTCCCTTCCCTGGAACCAGCGACCCTAAAGTAGGGACGAGCGACTGCTTATAGCCCATTGAGTTGCTCACGGTGGTCGTTAAACCTCCAATAAAAAAAAAAAAAATAAAGCACTGCCTTTTTAATTTCATTTCAATGCTTCCCGATTTTTTCTTTTTTTTTTTGTACTTTTTGCAATCCCCCTGCTGGATGGATTGGCTTTGATAGAACCACTTTGGTTTCTCTTGTTCTTAAACTAGCCTGTCATAGCATGAGCAGTATGACCTGCTGGTACAAATATGGGATGTGTCTTTTCTGAAGTGCTGCCCCAGTTTTAGTAACGCATGTCCAGGACACATTCATAGTTTTGTTCAAAACACACAATGATCCCAGCCCAGCACGCTGCTTTTACCGAACTTCACTGTTGGGATGATACTTGATGGCAAGTAGTAGTATTTGTGCAACTGCCACAATCAGGCAGTCCTGTCAGGCTGAGATGCTGTGTACTGTGACTTATTCAAAGGTACAACTTTGCATTGGGCTATACAGTCCAATGGCAGCTTTGTGTCTACAACAGACTAAATGACATCTGCCATTGTGTGATTAGTGGCTTGTGGACAGATGCAATAATACTAGGAAAACCCATGTCATTCAAATTCCCACATTAGTACTGTATGTCTGTCCCAGTCACCTCCATAACATTTTAGATGTGCCATTACAATTTTGACTAGCATTCTAAGTAAGCAATTTTATGCAAGTCTGTCATATAATGTCTCATCAGCATAAGAGATTCCCAGAGTTGTTTTATGGCAGAAAGCAATATACAGCTGATGGGGAAAGTAGTCTGTTAACATGTTTTACCTCCTGTACAAGGTGTTTGTGAATGAAGGAATTGTGCGATGAATAAAACTTTTCAGTGTGTTTGATCTAAGGAATCT
The DNA here is from genome assembly GCA_039090855.1 of Macrothele yani. NCBI lineage: Eukaryota > Metazoa > Arthropoda > Arachnida > Araneae > Macrothelidae > Macrothele > Macrothele yani. The sequence continues at coordinate 68,190,227 of CM077013.1, forward strand.
ATTCTTTCAAAAGAATCAGTGCTACTCATCATCATTAAACATGTGTGTCGAAATGTATGGTATTGTGAGAGTATGGAAGAGATGTCCTTTTGTATTTACTACAACAATGAAGCAGACTGCACACAGAGCCTATCTGCTTGCAAATCTAACTTAACTTGGTATTCCAGTGAAATTTTATGTACATTAGTTAATTTTTTAAGAATTTAAAAATCAACCTTAAATGGCAGTACAAGCTTTTTAAGATCAGCATATGATAGCACATATCTTTATAAATTCTGTGAAAGAAACATTCCTCTCACAATAAATGGAAATAGGTCAGAATTATTGACACACATACGGGCTCGACCCTGCTCCAGGGCAATGTAATTTTCAAGTTTTCAGAGTAATTAATGCCAGGGCTAGAGAATAAAGAAGGGCTGGCCCATCAGGCAGTCGAAACGAAGTCGCTTTGCTGGGGAGGATGTGACGTCACTACAATCCAGGCAAACATCACTGGATAACAGTCAAAAAAGTGCTGAGTAGAGAATAAAGAAAGGCTCGCCCACCAGGCAGTCAAAAGAAAGTCGCTTTGCTGGGCAGGATGTGACGTCACTACAATCCAGGCAAACATCACTGGATAGCAGTCAAAAGAGAGCTGAGATAGAGAATAAAGAAGGGCTGGCTCACCAGGCAGTCGAAACGAAGTCGCTTTGCTGGGGAGGATGTGACGTCACTACAATCCAGGCAAACGTCAACGGATAGCAGTCAAAAGAGTTTTTTTTTCCACTGCGCCACCGGGGCGGCGTCAAAAGAGTGACGAGATAGAGAATAAGGAAGGTCTGCCCCACCAGGCAGTCAAAAGGAAGTCGCTTTCCGCCGCCCCGGTGGCGTAGTGGTCTAAGGCGCTGGCCTCTGATCATTCGTCCGTAAGGGGTCTGGGTTCGAGTCCCGGTCAGGCATGGATGTTGTGTTTGTCTTACGGCACTGGCTCTATCCCTTCCCTGGAACCAGTGACCCTAAATTAGGGACGGGCGACTACTTATAGCCCATTGAGTTGCTCACGGTGGTCGTTAAACCTCCAATCAAAAAAAAAAGTCGCTTTGCTGGGGAGGACGTGACGCACTACAATCCAGGCAAACATCACCGGATAGAAATCAAAAGAGTGCTGAGATAGAGAATAAGGCAGGGCTGGACCACCAGGCAGTGAAAAGCAAGTCGCTACGCTGGGGAGTACGTGACGTCACTACAATCCAAACAAACATCCCTGGATAGCAGTCAAAAGAGTGCTTAGATAGAAATAAGGAAGGGCTGGTCCACCAGGCAGTGAAAACGAAGTCGCTTTGCTGGGGAGGATGTCACGTCACTACAATCCAGGCAAACATAACTGGATAGCAGTCAAAAACGTGCTGAGATAGAGAATAAGGAAGGGCTGGCCCACCAGGCAGTCAAAAGAAAGTCGCTTTGCTGCGGAGGATATGACGTCACTACAATCCAGGCAAACATAACTGGATAGCAGTCAAAAAAGTGCTGAGATAAAGAATAAGGAAGGGCTGGCCCACCAGGCAGTCAAAAGGAAGTCGCTTTGCTGCGGAGAATATGACGTCACTACAATCCAGGCAAACATCACTGGATAGCAGTCAAAAAAGTGCTGAGATAGAGAATAAAGAAAGGCTGGCCCACCAGGCAGTCAAAACGAAGTCGCTTTGCTGGGGAGGACGTGACGTCACTACAATCCAGGCAAACATCACTGGATAGCAGTCAAAAGAGAGCTGAGATAGAGAATAAGGAAGGGATGGCCCACCAGGCAGTCAAAACGAAGTCGCTTTGCTGGAGAGGTTAGGACGTCACTACAATCTAGGCACACATCACTGGGTAGCAGTCAAAAGAGTGCTGAGATGGAGAATAAGGAAGGGCTGGCCCACCATGCAGTCAAAAGGAAGTCGCTTTGCTGGGGAGGACGTGACGTCACTACAATCCAGGCAAACACCCCTGGATAGCAGTCAAAAGAGAGCTGAGATAGAGAACAAGGAAGGGTTGGCCCACCAGGCAGTCAAAAGAAAGTCGCTTTGCTGGGGAGGACGTGACGTCACTACAATCCAGGCAAACATCACCGGATAGCAGTGAAAAGAGTGACGAGATAGAGAATAAGGAAGGGCTGGCCCACCAGGCAGTTAAAAGGAAGTCGCTTTGCTGTGGAGGTTGTGACGTCACTACAATCCAGGCAAACATCACTGGATAGCAGTCAAAAGAGTGCTGAGATAGAGAATAAGGAAGCGCTGGCCCACCAGGCAGTCAAAACAATGTCGCTTTGCTGGGGAGGATGTGACGTCACTACAATATAGGCAAACATCACTGGATAACAGTCAAAAAAGTGCTGAGATAGAGAATAAGTAAGGGCTGGCTCACCAAGCAGTCAAAAGGAATTGGCTTTGCTGGAGAGGACGTGACTTCACTACAGCCTAGGCAAACATCACCTGGTAGCAGTCAAAAGAGTGACGAGATAGAGAATAAGAAAGGGCTGGAAAACCAGGCAGTCAAAACAATGTCGCTTTGCTAGGGAGGATGTGACGTCACCATAATCCAGGCAAAAATCACCGGATAGCAGTCAAAGCAGAGCTGAGATAGAGAATAGGGAAGGGTTGGCCCACCAGGCAGTTAAAAGGAGGTCGCTTTGCTGGGGAGGACGTGACGTCACTACAGTCCAGGCAAACATCACTGGATAGCAGTCAAAAGAGTGCTGAGATAGAAATAAGGAAGGGCTGGCCCACCAGGCAGTGAAAACGAAGTCGCTTTGCTGGGGAGGATGTGACGTCACAACAATCCAGGCAAACATAACTGGATTGCAGTCAAAAACGTGCTGAGATAGAGAATAAGGAAGGGCTGGCTCACCCGGCAGTCAAAAGGAAGTCGCTTTGCTGCGGAGGATATGACGTCACTACAATCCAGGCAAACATCACTGGATAGCAGTCTAAAAAGTGCTGAGATAGAGAATAAAGAAAGGCTGGCATACCAGGCAGTCAAAAGGAAGTCGCTTTGCTGGGGAGGACGTGACGTCACTACAATCCAGGCAAACATCACTGGATAGCAGTCAAAAGAGAGCTGAGATAGAGAATAAGGAAGGGCTGGACCACCAGGCAGTCAAAACGAAGTCGCTTTGCTGGGAAGGTTGTGACGTCACTACAATCTAGGCCGAGGCAGCCTCGATCTGAGCACACATCACTGGGTAGCAGTCAAAAGAGTGCTGAGATAGAGAATAAGGAAGGGCTGGCCCACCATGCAGTCAAAAGGAAGTCGCTTTGCTGGGGAGGACGTGACGTTACTACAATCCAGGCAAACACCCCTGGATAGCAGTCAAAAGAGAGCTGAGATAGAGAATAAGGAAGGGTTGGCCCACCAGGCAGTCAAAAGAAAGTCGCTTTGCTGGGGAGGACGTGACGTCACTGCAATCCAGACAAACATCACCGGATAGCAGTGAAAAGAGTGCTGAGATGGAGAATAAAGAAGGGCTGGCAGTCAAAACGAAGTAGCTTTGCTGGGGAGGACGTGAAGTCACTACAATCCAGGCAAACATCACCGGATTGCAGTGAAAATAGTGACGAGATAGAGAATAAGGAAGGGCTGGCCCACCAGGCAGTCAAAACGAAGTCGCTTTGCTGTGGAGGTTGTGACGTCACTACAATCCAGGCAAAAACCCCTGGATAGCAGTCAAAAGAGAGCTGAGATAGAGAATAAGGAAGGGCTGGCCCACCAGGCAGTCAAAAGAAGATCGCTTTTCTGGGGAGAACGTGGCGTCACTACAATCCAGGCAAACATCACTGGATAGCAGTCAAAAGAGAGCTGAGATAGAGATTAAGGAAGGGCTGGCCCAGCAGGCAGTCAAAAGGAGGTCGCTTTGCTGGAGAGGACGTGACGTCACTAAAATCTAGGCAAGCATCACTGGATAGCAATCAAAAGAGTGCTGAGATAGAGAAATAAGGAAGGGCTGGACCACCAGGTAGTGAAAAGCACGTAGCTTTGCTGGGGAGGACGTGACGTCACTACAATCCAGGCGAACATCACTGGATAGCAATCAAAAGTGCTGAGTTAGAGAATAAGGAAGGGCTGGCCCACCAGGCTGTCAAAAGGAGGTCGCTTTGCTGGTGAGGACATGACGTCACTACAATCCAGGCAAACATCACCGGATTGCAGTGAAAATAGTGACGAGATAGAGAATAAGGAAGGGCTGGCCCACCAGGCAGTCAAAAGAAAGTCGCTTTGCCGGGGAGGACGTGACCTCACTACAATCCAGGCAAACATTACCGAATTGCAGTCAAAAGTGTGCTGAGAGAGAGAATACGGAAGGGCTGGACCACCAGGCAGTCAAAAGGAAGTCGCTTTGCTGTGAATTATGTAACGTTACTACAATCCAGGCAAACATCACTGGATAGCAGTCAAAAGAGAGCTGAGATAGAGAATAAGGAAGGGCTGGCCCACCAGGCAGTCAAAAGAAAGTCGCTTTGCTGGGGAGGATGTGACGTCACTACAATCCAGGCAAACATCACTGGATAGCAGTCAAAAGAGTGCTGATATAAAGAATAAGGAAGGTCTGGCCCACCAGGCAGTCAAAACGAAGTCGCTTTGCTGGGTAGGATGTGACGTCACTGCAATCCAGGCAAACATCACTGGATAACAGTCAAAAAAGTGCTGAGATAGAGTATAAGTAAGGGCTGGCTTACCAAGCAGTCAAAAGGAAGTGGCTTTTCTGGGGAGGACGTGACGTCTCTACAATGCAGGCAAACATCACTGGATAGCAGTCAAAAGAGTGCTGAGATAGAGAAAAAGGAAGGGCTGGCCCACCAAGCAGTCAAAAGGAAGTCGCTTTGCTGGGGAGGACGTGACGTCACTGCAATCCAGACAAACATCACCGGATAGCAGTGAAAAGAGTGCTGAGATGGAGAATAAAGAAGGGCTGGCAGTCAAAACGAAGTAGCTTTGCTGGGGAGTACGTGAAGTCACTACAATCCAGGCAAACATCACTGGATAGCAGTCAAAAGTGTGCTGAGATAGACAATACGGAAGGGCTGGACCACCAGGCAGTCAAAACGAAGTCGCTTTGCTGGGTAGGATGTGACGTCACTACAATCCAGACAAACATCACTGGATAACAGTCAAAAGAGAGCTCAGATAGAGAATAAGGAAGGCTTGGCCCACCAGGCAGTCAAAAGAAAGTCGCTTTGCTGGGGAAGACGTGACGTCACTGCAATCCAGGCAAACATCACTGGATAGCAGTCAAAAGATAGCTCAGATAGAGAATAAGGAAGGCTTGGCCCACCAGGCAGTCAAAAGAAAGTCGCTTTGCTGGGGAGGACGTGACGTCACTGCAATCCAGGCAAACATCACCGGATAGCAGTGAAAGAGTGCTGAGATGGAGAATAAAGAAGGGCTGGCCCACCAGGCAGTCAAAAGGAGGTCGCTTTGCTGGGGAGGACGTGACGTCACTACAATCCAGGCGAACATCACTGGATAGCAATCAAAAAAGTGCTGACATAGAGAATAAGGAAGGGCTGGCCCACCAGGCAGTCAAAAGAAAGTCGCTTTGCCGGGGAGGACGTGACGTCACTACAATCCAGGCAAACATTACCGAATAGCAGTCAAAAGTGTGCTGAGATAGACAATACGGAAGGGCTGGACCACCAGGCAGTCAAAACGAAGTCGCTTTGCTGGGTAGGATGTGACGTCACTACAATCCAGACAAACATCACTGGATAACAGTCAAAAGAGAGCTCAGATAGAGAATAAGGAAGGCTTGGCCCACCAGGCAGTCAAAAGAAAGTCGCTTTGCTGGGGAAGACGTGACGTCACTGCAATCCAGGCAAACATCACTGGATAGCAGTCAAAAGATAGCTCAGATAGAGAATAAGGAAGGCTTGGCCCACCAGGCAGTCAAAAGAAAGTCGCTTTGCTGGGGAGGACGTGACGTCACTGCAATCCAGGCAAACATCACCGGATAGCAGTGAAAGAGTGCTGAGATGGAGAATAAAGAAGGGCTGGCAGTCAAAACAAAGTAGCTTTGCTGGGGAGCACGTGAAGTCACTACAATCCAGGCAAACATCACTGGATAGCAGTCAGAAGAATGCTGAGATAGAGAATAAGGAAGGGCTGGCCCATCAGGCAGTCAAAACGAAGTCGCTTTGCTGTGGAGCTTGTGACGTCACTACAATCCAGGCAAACACCCCTGGATAGCAGTCAAAAGAGAGCTGAGATAGCGAATAAGGAAGGGCTGGCCCACCAGGCAGTCAAAAGAAGATCGCTTTCCTGGGGAGAACGTGACGTCACTACAATCCAGGCAAACATCACTGGATAGCAGTCAAAAGAGAGCTGAGATAGAGAATAAGGAAGGGCTGGCCCACCAGGCAGTCAAAAGGAGGTCGCTTTGCTGGAGATTACGTGACGTCACTAAAATCTAGGCAAGCATCACTGGATAGCAATCAAAAGAGTGCTGAGATAGAGAAATAAGGAAGGGATGGACCACCAGGTAGTGAAAAGCACGTAGCTTTGCTGGGGAGGACGTGACGTCACTACAATCCAGGCGAACATCACTGGATAGCAATCAAAAGTGCTGAGTTAGAGAATAAGGAAGGGCTGGCCCACCAGGCAGTCAAAAGGAGGTCGCTTTGCTGGTGAGGACATGACGTCACTACAATCCAGGCAAACATCACCGGATTGCAGTGAAAATAGTGACGAGATAGAGAATAAGGAAGGGCTGGCCCACCAGGCAGTCAAAAGGAGGTCGCTTTGCAGGAGAGGACGTGACGTCACTAAAATCTAGGCAAGCATCACTGGATAGCAATCAAAAGAGTGCTGAGAAAGAGAATAAGGAAGGGCTGGACCACCAGGCAGACAAAAGGAGGTCACTTTGCTGTGGAGGTTGTGACGTCACTACAATCCAGGCAAACATCACCGGATTGCAGTGAAAATAGTGACGAGATAGAGAATAAGGAAGGGCTGGCCCACCAGGCAGTCAAAAGAAAGTCGCTTTGCCGGGGAGGACGTGACGTCACTACAATCCAGGCAAACATCGCCGAATAGCAGTCAAAAGTGTGCCGAGATAGAGAATAAGGAAAGGCGGGACCACCAGGCAGTCAAAAGGAAGTCCCTTTGCTGATGAGGATGTGACGTCACTACAATCCAGGCAAACATCACTGGATAACAGTCAAAAAAGTGCTGAGATAGAGTATAAGTAAGGGCTGACCCACCAAGCAGTCAAAAGGAAGTGGCTTTTCTGGGGAGGAGCTGACGTCACTACAATGCAGGCAAACATCACAGGATAGCAGTCAAAAGAGTGCTGAGATAGAGAAAAAGGAAGGGCTGGCCCACCAAGTAGTCAAAAGGAAGTCGCTTTGCTGGGGAGGACGTTACGTCACTACAATCCAGGCAAACATCACTGGATAGCAGTCAAAAGAGAGCTGAGATAGAGAATAAGGAAGGGTTGGCCCACCAGGCAGTCAAAATGAGGTTGCTTTGCTGGGGAGGACGTGACGTTACTACAATTCATTCAAACATCACTGGATAACAGTCAGAAAAAGTGCTGAGATAGAGAATAAGTAAGGGCTGGCCCACCAAGCAGTCAAAAGGAAGTCGCTTTGCTGGGGAGGACGTGACGCCACTACAGCCCAGGCAAACATCACTGGATAGCAGTCAAAAGAGTGACGAGATAGAGAATAAGGAAGGGCTGGCCCACTAGGCAGTCAAAACGAAGTCGCTTTGCTGTGGAGGTTGTGACGTCAGTACAATCCAGGCAAACATCACTGGATAGCAGTCAAAAGAGTGCTGAGATAGAGAATAAGGAAGCGCTGGCCCACCAGGCAGTCAAAAGAAAGTCGCTTTGCTGGGGAGCACGTGACGTCACTACAATCCGGGCAAACATCACTGGATAGCAATCAAAAGTGCTGAGATAGAGAATAAGGAATGGCTGGCCCACCAGGCAGTCAAAAGGAGGTCGCTTTGCTGGTGAGGACGTGACGTCACAACAATCCAGGCAAACATCACCGGATAGCAATGAAAATAGTGACGAGATAGAGAATAAGGAAGGGCTGGCCCACCAGGCAGTAAAAAAGTCGCTTTGCCGGGGAGGACGTGACGTCACTACAATCCAGGCAAACATTACCGAATTGCAGTCAAAAGTGTGCTGAGATAGAGAATACGGAAGGGCTGGACCACCAGGCAGTCAAAAGGAAGTCGCTTTGCTGTGAATTATGTAACGTTACTACAATCCAGGCAAACATCACTGGATAGCAGTCAAAAGAGATCTGAGATAGAGAATAAGGAAGGGCTGGCCCACCAGGCAGTCAAAAGAAAGTCGCTTTGCTGGGGAGGATGTGACGTCACTACAATCCAGGCAAACATCACTGGATAGCAGTCAAAAGAGTGCTGATATAAAGAATAAGGAAGGTCTGGCCCACCAGGCAGTCAAAACGAAGTCGCTTTGCTGGGTAGGATGTGACGTCACTGCAATCCAGGCAAACATCACTGGATAACAGTCAAAAAAGTGCTGAGATAGAGTATAAGTAAGGGCTGGCTTACCAAGCAGTCAAAAGGAAGTGGCTTTTCTGGGGAGGACGTGACGTCTCTACAATGCAGGCAAACATCACTGGATAGCAGTCAAAAGAGTGCTGAGATAGAGAATAAGGAAGGGCTGGCACATCAGGCAGTCAAAACGAAGTCGCTTTGCTGTGGAGGTTGTGACGTCACTACAATCCAGGCAAAAACCCCTGGATAGCAGTCAAAAGAGAGCTGAGATAGAGAATAAGGAAGGGCTGGCCCACCAGGCAGTCAAAAGGAGGTCGCTTTGCTGGAGAGGACGTGACGTCACTAAAATCTAGGCAAGCATCACTGGATAGCAATCAAAAAAGTGCTGAGATAGAGAAATAAGGAAGGGCTGGACCACCAGGCAGTGAAAAGCAAGTCGCTTTGCTGGGGAGGACGTGACGTCACTACAATCCAGGCGAACATCACTGGATAGCAATCAAAAAAGTGCTGAGATAGAGAATAAGGAAGGGCTGGCCCACCAGGCAGTCAAAAGGAGGTCGCTTTGCTGGGGAGGACGTGACGTCACTACAATCCAGGCGAACATCACTGGATAGCAATCAAAAAAGTGCTGAGATAGAGAATAAGGAAGGGCTGGCCCACCAGGCAGTCAAAAGGAGGTCGCTTTGCTGGGGAGGACGTGACGTCACTACAATCCAGGCGAACATCACTGGATAGCAATCAAAAAAGTGCTGAGATAGAGAATAAGGAAGGGCTGGCCCACCAGGCAGTCAAAAGAAAGTCGCTTTGGCGGGGAGGACGTGACGTCACTACAATATAGGCAAACATTACCGAATAGCAGTCAAAAGTGTGCTGAGATAGACAATACGGAAGGGCTGGACCACCAGGCAGTCGAAACGAAGTCGCTTTGCTGGGGAAGACGTGACGTCACTGCAATCCAGGCAAACATCACTGGATAGCAGTCAAAAGAGAGCTCAGATAGAGAATAAGGAAGGCTTGGCCCACCAGGCAGTCAAAAGAAAGTCGCTTTGCTGGGAAGGACGTGACGTCACTGCAATCCAGGCAAACATCACCGGATAGCAGTGAAAAGAGTGCTGAGATGGAGAATAAAGAAGGGCTGGCCCACCAGGCAGTCAAAAAAAGTAGCTTTGCTGGGGAGCACGTGAAGTCACTACAATCCAGGCAAACATCACTGGATAGCAGTCAGAAGAATGCTGAAATAGAGAATAAGGAAGGGCTGGCCCATCAGGCAGTCAAAACGAAGTCGCTTTGCTGTGGAGCTTGTGACGTCACTACAATCCAGGCAAACACCCCTGGATAGCAGTCAAAAGAGAGCTGAGATAGAGAATAAGGAAGGGCTGGCCCACCAGGCAGTCAAAAGAAGATCGCTTTCCTGGGGAGAACGTGACGTCACTACAATCCAGGCAAACATCACTGGATAGCAGTCAAAAGAGAGCTGAGATAGAGAATAAGGAAGGGCTGGCCCACCAGGCAGTCAAAAGGAGGTCGCTTTGCTGGAGAGGACGTGACGTCACTAAAATCTAGGCAAGCATCACTGGATAGCAATCAAAAGAGTGCTGAGATAGAGAAATAAGGAAGGGCTGGACCACCAGGTAGTGAAAAGCACGTAGCTTTGCTGGGGAGGACGTGACGTCACTACAATCCAGGCGAACATCACTGGATAGCAATCAAAAGTCCTGAGTTAGAGAATAAGGAAGGGCTGGCCCACCAGGCAGTCAAAAGGAGGTCGCTTTGCTGGTGAGGACATGACGTCACTACAATCCAGGCAAACATCACCGGATTGCAGTGAAAATAGTGACGAGATAGAGAATAAGGAAGGGCTGGCCCATAAGGCAGTCAAAAGAAAGTCGCTTTGCCGGGGAGGACGTGACGTCACTACAATCCAGGCAAACATTACCGAATAGCAGTCAAAAGTGTGCTGAGATAGAGAATACGGAAGGGCTGGACCACCAGGCAGTCAAAAGGAAGTCGCTTTGCTGTGAATTATGTAACGTTACTACAATCCAGGCAAACATCACTGGATAGCAGTCAAAAGAGAGCTGAGATAGAAAATAAGGAAGGGCTGGCCCACCAGGCAGTCAAAAGAAAGTCGCTTTGCCGGGGAGGACGTGACGTCACTACAATGCAGGCAAACATTACCGAATAGCAGTCAAAAGTGTGCTGAGATAGAGAATACGGAAGGGCTGGACCACCAGGCAGTCAAAAGGAAGTCGCTTTGCTGTGAATTATGTAACGTTACTACAATCCAGGCAAACATCACTTGATAGCAGTCAAAAGAGAGCTGAGATAGAGAATAAGGAAGGGCTGGCCCACCAGGCAGTCAAAAGAAAGTCGCTTTGCTGGGGAGGATGTGACGTCACTACAATCCAGGCAAACATCACTGGATAGCAGTCAAAAGAGTGCTGATATAAAGAATAAGGAAGGTCTGGCCCACCAGGCAGTCAAAACGAAGTCGCTTTGCTGGGTAGGATGTGACGTCAGTACAATCCAGGCAAACATCACTGGATAACAGTCAAAAAAGTGCTGAGATAGAGTATAAGTAAGGGCTGGCTTACCAAGCAGTCAAAAGGAAGTGGCTTTTCTGGGGAGGACGTGACGTCTCTACAATGCAGGCAAACATCACTGGATAGCAGTCAAAAGAGTGCTGAGATAGAGAAAAAGGAAGGGCTGGCCCACCAAGCAGTCAAAAGGAAGTCGCTTTGCTGGGGAGGACGTTACGTCACTACAATCCAGGCAAACATCACTGGATAGCAGTCAAAAGAGAGCTGAGATAGAGAATGAGGAAGGGTTGGCCCACCAGGCTGTCAAAAGGAGGTTGCTTTGCTGGGGAGGACGTGACGTTACTACAATTCATTCAAACATCACTGGATAACAGTCAGAAAAAGTGCTGAGATAGAGAATAAGTAAGGGCTGGCCCATAAAGCAGTCAAAATGAAGTCGCTTTGCTGGGGAGGACGTGACGTCACTACAGCCCAGGCAAACATCACCGGATAGCAGTCAAAAGAGTGACGAGATAGAGAATAAGGAAGGGCTGGCCCACTAGGCAGTCTGAACGATGTCGCTTTGCTGGGGAGGACGCGACGTCCCTACAATCCAGGCAAACATCACCGGATAGCAGTGAAAAGAGTGACGAGATAAAGAATACGGAAGGGCTGGCCCACCAGGCAGTCAAAACGAAGTCGCTTTGCTGTGGAGGTTGTGACGTCACTACAATCCAGGCAAACATGACTGGATAGCAGTCAAAAGAGAGCTGAGATAGAGAATAAGGAAGGGCTGGCCCACCAGGCAGTCAAAAGGAGGTCGCTTTGCAGGAGAGGACGTGACGTCACTAAAATCTAGGCAAGCATCACTGGATAGCAATCAAAAGAGTGCTGAGAAAGAGAATAAGGAAGGGCTGGACCACCAGGCAGACAAAAGGAGGTCACTTTGCTGTGGAGGTTGTGACGTCACTACAATCCAGGCAAACATCACCGGATTGCAGTGAAAATAGTGACGAGATAGAGAATAAGGAAGGGCTGGCCCACCAGGCAGTCAAAAGAAAGTCGCTTTGCCGGGGAGGACGTGACGTCACTACAATCCAGGCAAACATCGCCGAATAGCAGTCAAAAGTGTGCCGAGATAGAGAATAAGGAAAGGCGGGACCACCAGGCAGTCAAAAGGAAGTCCCTTTGCTGATGAGGATGTGACGTCACTACAATCCAGGCAAACATCACTGGATAACAGTCAAAAAAGTGCTGAGATAGAGTATAAGTAAGGGCTGGCCCACCAAGCAGTCAAAAGGAAGTGGCTTTTCTGGGGATGAGCTGACGTCACTACAATGCAGGCAAACATCACTGGATAGCAGTCAAAAGAGTGCTGAGATAGAGAAAAAGGAAGGGCTGGCCCACCAAGTAGTCAAAAGGAAGTCGCTTTGCTGGGGAGGACGTTACGTCACTACAATCCAGGCAAACATCACTGGATAGCAGTCAAAAGAGAGCTGAGATAGAGAATAAGGAAGGGTTGGCCCACCAGGCAGTCAAAATGAGGTTGCTTTGCTGGGGAGGACGTGACGTTACTACAATTCATTCAAACATCACTGGATAACAGTCAGAAAAAGTGCTGAGATAGAGAATAAGTAAGGGCTGGCCCACCAAGCAGTCAAAAGGAAGTCGCTTTGCTGGGGAGGACGTGACGTCACTACAGCCCAGGCAAACATCACTGGATAGCAGTCAAAAGAGTGACGAGATAGAGAATAAGGAAGGGCTGGCCCACTAGGCAGTCAAAACGAAGTCGCTTTGCTGTGGAGGTTGTGACGTCAGTACAATCCAGGCAAACATCACTGGATAGCAGTCAAAAGAGTGCTGAGATAGAGAATAAGGAAGCGCTGGCCCACCAGGCAGTCAAAAGAAAGTCGCTTTGCTGGGGAGCACGTGACGTCACTACAATCCGGGCAAACATCACTGGATAGCAATCAAAAGTGCTGAGATAGAGAATAAGGAATGGCTGGCCCACCAGGCAGTCAAAAGGAGGTCGCTTTGCTGCTGAGGACGTGACGTCACAACAATCCAGGCAAACATCACCGGATAGCAATGAAAATAGTGACGAGATAGAGAATAAGGAAGGGCTGGCCCACCAGGCAGTAAAAAAAAGTCGCTTTACCGGGGAGGACGTGACGTCACTTCAATCCAGGAGGCAAACATCACCGAATAGCAGTCAAAAGTGTGCTGAGATAGAGAATAAGGAAGGGCTGGACCACCAGGCAGTCAAAACGAAGTCGCTTTGCTGTGAATTATGTAACGTTACTACAATCCAGGCAAACATCACTGGATAGCAGTCAAAAGAGAGCTGAGATAGAGAATAAGGAAGGGCTGGCCCACCAGGTAGTCAAAAGAAAGTCGCTTTGCTGGGGAGGATGTGACGTCACTACAATCCAGGCAAACATCACTGGATAGCAGTCAAAAGAGAGCTGAGATAGAGAATAAGGAAGGGCTGGCCCACCAGGCAGTCAAAACTAAGTCGCTTTGCTGTGAATTATGTATTGTTACTACAATCCAGGCAAACATCACTGGATAGCAGTCAAAAGAGTGCTGAGATAGAGAAAAAGGAAGGGCTGGCCCACCAAGCAGTCAAAAGGAAGTCGCTTTGCTGGGGAGGACGTGACGTCACTACAGCCCAGGCAAACATCACCGGATAGCAGTCAAAAGAGAGCTGAGATAGAGAATAAGGAAGGGTTGGCCCACAAGGCAGTCAAAACGATGTCGCTTTGCTGGGGAGGACGTGACGTCCCTGCAATTCAGGCAAACATCACCGGATAGCAGTGAAAAGAGTGACGAGATAAAGAATACGGAAGGGCTGGCCCACCAGGCAGTCAAAACAAAGTCGCTTTGCTGTGGAGGTTGTGACGTCACTACAATCCAGGCAAACATGACTGGATAGCAGTCAAAAGAGAGCTGAGATAGAGAATAAGGAAGGGCTGGCCCACCAGGCAGTCAAAAGGAGGTCGCTTTGCAGGAGAGGACGTGACGTCACTAAAATCTAGGCAAGCATCACTGGATAGCAATCAAAAGAGTGCTGAGAAAGAGAATAAGGAAGGGCTGGACCACCAGGCAGACAAAAGGAGGTCACTTTGCTGTGGAGGTTGTGACGTCACTACAATCCAGGCAAACATCACCGGATTGCAGTGAAAATAGTGACGAGATAGAGAATAAGGAAGGGCTGGCCCACCAGGAAGTCAAAAGAAAGTCGCTTTGCCGGGGAGGACGTGACGTCACTACAATCCAGGCAAACATCGCCGAATAGCAGTCAAAAGTGTGCCGAGATAGAGAATAAGGAAAGGCGGGACCACCAGGCAGTCAAAAGGAAGTCCCTTTGCTGATGAGGATGTGACGTCACTACAATCCAGGCAAACATCACTGGATAACAGTCAAAAAAGTGCTGAGATAGAGTATAAGTAAGGGCTGGCCCACCAAGCAGTCAAAAGGAAGTGGCTTTTCTGGGGAGGAGCTGACGTCACTACAATGCAGGCAAACATCACTGGATAGCAGTCAAAAGAGTGCTGAGATAGAGAAAAAGGAAGGGCTGGCCCACCAAGTAGTCAAAAGGAAGTCGCTTTGCTGGGGAGGACGTTACGTCACTACAATCCAGGCAAACATCACTGGATAGCAGTCAAAAGAGAGCTGAGATAGAGAATAAGGAAGGGTTGGCCCACCAGGCAGTCAAAATGAGGTTGCTTTGCTGGGGAGGACGTGACGTTACTACAATTCATTCAAACATCACTGGATAACAGTCAGAAAAAGTGCTGAGATAGAGAATAAGTAAGGGCTGGCCCACCAAGCAGTCAAAAGGAAGTCGCTTTGCTGGGGAGGACGTGACGTCACTACAGCCCATGCAAACATCACTGGATAGCAGTCAAAAGAGTGACGAGATAGAGAATAAGGAAGGGCTGGCCCACTAGGCAGTCAAAACGAAGTCGCTTTGCTGTGGAGGTTGTGACGTCACTATAGCCCAGGCAAACATCACTGGATAGCAGTCAAAAGTGTGCTGAGATAGAGAATACGGAATGGCTGGACCACCAGGCAGTCAAAAGGAAGTCGCTTTGCTGTGAATTATGTAACGTTACTACAATCCAGGCAAACATCACTGGATAGCAGTCAAAAGAGAGCTGAGATAGAGAATAAGGAAGGGCTGGACCACCAGGTAGTGAAAAGCACGTAGCTTTGCTGGGGAGGACGTGACGTCACTACAATCCAGGCGAACATCACTGGATAGCAATCAAAAGTGCTGAGTTAGAGAATAAGGAAGGGCTGGCCCACCAGGCAGTCAAAAGAAAGTCGCTTTGCTGTGAATTATGTAACGTTACTACAATCCAGGCAAACATCACTGGATAGCAGTCAAAAGAGAGCTGAGATAGAGAATAAGGAAGGGTTGGCCCACCAGGCAGTCAAAATGAGGTTGCTTTGCTGGGGAGGACGTGACGTTACTACAATTCATTCAAACATCACTGGATAACAGTCAGAAAAAGTGCTGAGATAGAGAATAAGTAAGGGCTGGCCCACCAAGCAGTCAAAAGGAAGTCGCTTTGCTGGGGAGGACGTGACGTCACTACAGCCCAGGCAAACATCACTGGATAGCAGTCAAAAGAGTGACGAGATAGAGAATAAGGAAGGGCTGGCCCACTAGGCAGTCAAAACGAAGTCGCTTTGCTGTGGAGGTTGTGACGTCAGTACAATCCAGGCAAACATCACTGGATAGCAGTCAAAAGAGTGCTGAGATAGAGAATAAGGAAGCGCTGGCCCACCAGGCAGTCAAAAGAAAGTCGCTTTGCTGGGGAGCACGTGACGTCACTACAATCCAGGCAAACATCACTAGATAGCAATCAAAAGTGCTGAGATAGAGAATAAGGAATGGCTGGCCCACCAGGCAGTCAAAAGGAGGTCGCTTTGCTGGTGAGGACGTGACGTCACAACAATCCAGGCAAACATCACCGGATAGCAATGAAAATAGTGACGAGATAGAGAATAAGGAAGGGCTATCCCACCAGGCAGTCAAAAGAAAGTCGCTTTGCCGGGGAGGACGTGACGTCACTTCAATCCAGGAGGCAAACATCACCGAATAGCAGTCAAAAGTGTGCTGAGATAGAGAATAAGGAAGGGCTGGACCACCAGGCAGTCAAAACGAAGTCGCTTTGCTGTGAATTATGTAACGTTACTACAATCCAGGCAAACATCACTGGATAGCAGTCAAAAGAGAGCTGAGATAGAGAATAAGGAAGGGCTGGACCACCAGGTAGTGAAAAGCACGTAGCTTTGCTGGGGAGGACGTGACGTCACTACAATCCAGGCGAACATCACTGGATAGCAATCAAAAGTGCTGAGTTAGAGAATAAGGAAGGGCTGGCCCACCAGGCAGTCAAAAGGAGGTCGCTTTGCTGGTGAGGACATGACGTCACTACAATCCAGGCAAACATCACCGGATTGCAGTGAAAATAGTGACGAGATAGAGAATAAGGAAGGGCTGGCCCACCAGGCAGTCAAAAGGAAGTCGCTTTGCTGGGGAGGACGTTACGTCACTACAATCCAGGCAAACATCACTGGATAGCAGTCAAAAGAGAGCTGAGATAGAGAATAAGGAAGGGTTGGCCCACCAGGCAGTCAAAATGAGGTTGCTTTGCTGGGGAGGACGTGACGTTACTACAATTCATTCAAACATCACTGGATAACAGTCAGAAAAAGTGCTGAGATAGAGAATAAGTAAGGGCTGGCCCACCAAGCAGTCAAAAGGAAGTCGCTTTGCTGGGGAGGACGTGACGTCACTACAGCCCAGGCAAACATCACTGGATAGCAGTCAAAAGAGTGACGAGATAGAGAATAAGGAAGGGCTGGCCCACTAGGCAGTCAAAACGAAGTCGCTTTGCTGTGGAGGTTGTGACGTCAGTACAATCCAGGCAAACATCACTGGATAGCAGTCAAAAGAGTGCTGAGATAGAGAATAAGGAAGCGCTGGCCCACCAGGCAGTCAAAAGAAAGTCGCTTTGCTGGGGAGCACGTGACGTCACTACAATCCGGGCAAACATCACTGGATAGCAATCAAAAGTGCTGAGATAGAGAATAAGGATTGGCTGGCCCACCAGGCAGTCAAAAGGAGGTCGCTTTGCTGGTGAGGACGTGACGTCACAACAATCCAGGCAAACATCACCGGATAGCAATGAAAATAGTGACGAGATAGAGAATAAGGAAGGGCTGGTCCACCAGGCAGTAAAAAAAGTCGCTTTACCGGGGAGGACGTGACGTCACTTCAATCCAGGAGGCAAACATCACCGAATAGCAGTCAAAAGTGTGCTGAGATAGAGAATAAGGAAGGGCTGGACCACCAGGCAGTCAAAACGAAGTCGCTTTGCTGTGAATTATGTAACGTTACTACAATCCAGGAAAACATCACTGGATAGCAGTCAAAAGAGAGCTGAGATAGAGAATAAGGAAGGGCTGGCCCACCAGGTAGTCAAAAGAAAGTCGCTTTGCTGGGGAGGATGTGACGTCACTACAATCCAGGCAAACATCACTGGATAGCAGTCAAAAGAGAGCTGAGATAGAGAATAAGGAAGGGCTGGCCCACCAGGCAGTCAAAACTAAGTCGCTTTGCTGTGAATTATGTAATGTTACTACAATCCAGGCAAACATCACTGGATAGCAGTCAAAAGAGTGCTGAGATAGAGAAAAAGGAAGGGCTGGCCCACCAAGCAGTCAAAAGGAAGTCGCTTTGCTGGGGAGGACGTGACGTCACTACAGCCCAGGCAAACATCACCGGATAGCAGTCAAAAGAGAGCTGAGATAGAGAATAAGGAAGGGTTGGCCCACAAGGCAGTCAAAAGGAGGTCGCTTTGCTGGGGAGGACGTGACGTTACTACAATCCAGGCAAACATCACTGGATAACAGTCAAAAAAAGTGCTGAGATAGAGAATAACTAAGGGCTGGCCCACCAAGCAGTCAAAAGGAAGTCGCTTTGCTGGGGAGGACGTGAGGTCACTACAGCCCAGGCAAACATCACCGGATAGCAGTCAAAAGAGTGACGAGATAGAGAATAAAGAAGGGCTGGCCCACTAGGCAGTCAAAACGATGTCGCTTTGCTGGGGAGGACGTGACGTCCCTGCAATTCAGGCAAACATCACCGGATAGCAGTGAAAAGAGTGACGAGATAAAGAATACGGAAGGGCTGGCCCACCAGGCAGTCAAAACAAAGTCGCTTTGCTGTGGAGGTTGTGACGTCACTACAATCCAGGCAAACATGACTGGATAGCAGTCAAAAGAGAGCTGAGATAGAGAATAAGGAAGGGCTGGCCCACCAGGCAGTCAAAAGGAGGTCGCTTTGCAGGAGAGGACGTGACGTCACTAAAATCTAGGCAAGCATCACTGGATAGCAATCAAAAGAGTGCTGAGAAAGAGAATAAGGAAGGGCTGGACCACCAGGCAGACAAAAGGAGGTCACTTTGCTGTGGAGGTTGTGACGTCACTACAATCCAGGCAAACATCACCGGATTGCAGTGAAAATAGTGACGAGATAGAGAATAAGGAAGGGCTGGCCCACCAGGCAGTCAAAAGAAAGTCGCTTTGCCGGGGAGGACGTGACGTCACTACAATCCAGGCAAACATCGCCGAATAGCAGTCAAAAGTGTGCCGAGATAGAGAATAAGGAAAGGCGGGACCACCAGGCAGTCAAAAGGAAGTCCCTTTGCTGATGAGGATGTGACGTCACTACAATCCAGGCAAACATCACTGGATAACAGTCAAAAAAGTGCTGAGATAGAGTATAAGTAAGGGCTGGCCCACCAAGCAGTCAAAAGGAAGTGGCTTTTCTGGGGAGGAGCTGACGTCACTACAATGCAGGCAAACATCACTGGATAGCAGTCAAAAGAGTGCTGAGATAGAGAAAAAGGAAGGGCTGGCCCACCAAGTAGTCAAAAGGAAGTCGCTTTACTGGGGAGGACGTTACGTCACTACAATCCAGGCAAACATCACTGGATAGCAGTCAAAAGAGAGCTGAGATAGAGAATAAGGAAGGGTTGGCCCACCAGGCAGTCAAAATGAGGTTGCTTTGCTGGGGAGGACGTGACGTTACTACAATTCATTCAAACATCACTGGATAACAGTCAGAAAAAGTGCTGAGATAGAGAATAAGTAAGGGCTGGCCCACCAAGCAGTCAAAAGGAAGTAGCTTTGCTGGGGAGGACGTGACGTCACTACAGCCCAGGCAAACATCACTGGATAGCAGTCAAAAGAGTGACGAGATAGAGAATAAGGAAGGGCTGGCCCACCAGGCAGTCAAAAGAAAGTCGCTTTGCTGGGGAGCACGTGACGTCACTACAATCCAGGCAAACATCGCCGAATAGCAGTCAAAAGTGTGCCGAGATAGAGAATAAGGAAAGGCGGGACCACCAGGCAGTCAAAAGGAAGTCCCTTTGCTGATGAGGATGTGACGTCACTACAATCCAGGCAAACATCACTGGATAACAGTCAAAAAAGTGCTGAGATAGAGTATAAGTAAGGGCTGGCCCACCAAGCAGTCAAAACGAAGTCGCTTTGCTGTGGAGGTTGTGACGTCAGTACAATCCAGGCAAACATCACTGGATAGCAGTCAAAAGAGTGCTGAGATAGAGAATAAGGAAGCGCTGGCCCACCAGGCAGTCAAAAGAAAGTCGCTTTGCTGGGGAGCACGTGACGTCACTACAATCCAGGCAAACATCACTAGATAGCAATCAAAAGTGTGCTGAGATAGAGAATAAGGAATGGCTGGCCCACCAGGCAGTCAAAAGGAGGTCGCTTTGCTGGTGAGGACGTGACGTCACAACAATCCAGGCAAACATCACCGGATAGCAATGAAAATAGTGACGAGATAGAGAATAAGGAAGGGCTGGCCCACCAGGCAGTCAAAAGAAAGTCGCTTTGCCGGGGAGGACGTGACGTCACTACAATCCAGGCAAACATTACCGAATAGCAGTCAAAAGTGTGCTGAGATAGAGAATACGGAATGGCTGGACCACCAGGCAGTCAAAAGGAAGTCGCTTTGCTGGTGAATTATGTAACGTTACTACAATCCAGGCAAACATCACTTGATAGCAGTCAAAAGAGAGCTGAGATAGAGAATAAGGAAGGGCTGGACCACCAGGTAGTGAAAAGCACGTAGCTTTGCTGGGGAGGACGTGACGTCACGACAATCCAGGCGAACATCACTGGATAGCAATCAAAAGTGTGCTGAGTTAGAGAATAAGGAAGGGCTGGCCCACCAGGCAGTCAAAAGGAGGTCGCTTTGCTGGTGAGGACATGACGTCACTACAATCCAGGCAAACATCACCGGATTGCAGTGAAAATAGTGACGAGAGAGAGAATAAGGAAGGGCTGGCCCACCAGGCAGTCAAAAGAAAGTCGCTTTGCCGGGGAGGACGTGACGTCACTACAATGCAGGCAAACATTACCGAATAGCAGTCAAAAGTGTGCTGAGATAGAGAATACGGAAGGGCTGGACCACCAGGCAGTCAAAAGGAAGTCGCTTTGCTGTGAATTATGTAACGTTACTACAATCCAGGCAAACATCACTTGATAGCAGTCAAAAGAGAGCTGAGATAGAGAATAAGGAAGGGCTGGCCCACCAGGCAGTCAAAAGAAAGTCGCTTTGCTGGGGAGGATGTGACGTCACTACAATCCAGGCAAACATCACTGGATAGCAGTCAAAAGAGTGCTGATATAAAGAATAAGGAAGGTCTGGCCCACCAGGCAGTCAAAACGAAGTCGCTTTGCTGGGTAGGATGTGACGTCACTACAATCCAGGCAAACATCAGTGGATAACAGTCAAAAAAGTGCTGAGATAGAGTATAAGTAAGGGCTGGCTTACCAAGCAGTCAAAAGGAAGTGGCTTTTCTGGTGAGGACGTGACGTCACTACAATCCAGGCAAACATCACCGGATTGCAGTGAAAATAGTGACGAGATAGAGAATAAGGAAGGGCTGGCCCACCAGGCAGTCAAAAGGAAGTCGCTTTGCTGGGGAGGACGTTACGTCACTACAATCCAGGCAAACATCACTGGATAGCAGTCAAAAGAGAGCTGAGATAGAGAATAAGGAAGGGTTGGCCCACCAGGCAGTCAAAATGAGGTTGCTTTGCTGGGGAGGACGTGACGTTACTACAATTCATTCAAACATCACTGGATAACAGTCAGAAAAAGTGCTGAGATAGAGAATAAGTAAGGGCTGGCCCACCAAGCAGTCAAAAGGAAGTCGCTTTGCTGGGGAGGACGTGACGTCACTACAGCCCAGGCAAACATCACCGGATAGCAGTCAAAAGAGTGACGAGATAGAGAATAAGGAAGGGCTGGCCCACTAGGCAGTCAAAACGAAGTCGCTTTGCTGTGGAGGTTGTGACGTCAGTACAATCCAGGCAAACATCACCGGATAGCAGTCAAAAGAGTGCTGAGATAGAGAATAAGGAAGCGCTGGCCCACCAGGCAGTCAAAAGAAAGTCGCTTTGCTGGGGAGCACGTGACGTCACTACAATCCAGGCAAACATCACTGGATAGCAATCAAAAGTGAGCTGAGATAGAGAATAAGGAAGGGCTGGCCCACCAGGCAGTCAAAAGGAGGTCGCTTTGCAGGAGAGGACGTGACGTCACTAAAATCTAGGCAAGCATCACTGGATAGCAATCAAAAGAGTGCTGAGAAAGAGAATAAGGAAGGGCTGGACCACCAGGCAGACAAAAGGAGGTCACTTTGCTGTGGAGGTTGTGACGTCACTACAATCCAGGCAAACATCACCGGATTGCAGTGAAAATAGTGACGAGATAGAGAATAAGGAAGGGCTGGCCCACCAGGCAGTCAAAAGAAAGTCGCTTTGCCGGGGAGGACGTGACGTCACTACAATCCAGGCAAACATCGCCGAATAGCAGTCAAAAGTGTGCCGAGATAGAGAATAAGGAAAAGGCGGGACCACCAGGCAGTCAAAAGGAAGTCCCTTTGCTGATGAGGATGTGACGTCACTACAATCCAGGCAAACATCACTGGATAACAGTCAAAAAAGTGCTGAGATAGAGTATAAGTAAGGGCTGGCCCACCAAGCAGTCAAAAGGAAGTGGCTTTTCTGGGGAGGAGCTGACGTCACTACAATGCAGGCAAACATCACTGGATAGCAGTCAAAAGAGTGCTGAGATAGAGAAAAAGGAAGGGCTGGCCCACCAAGTAGTCAAAAGGAAGTCGCTTTGCTGGGGAGGACGTTACGTCACTACAATCCAGGCAAACATCACTGGATAGCAGTCAAAAGAGAGCTGAGATAGAGAATAAGGAAGGGTTGGCCCACCAGGCAGTCAAAATGAGGTTGCTTTGCTGGGGAGGACGTGACGTTACTACAATTCATTCAAACATCACTGGATAACAGTCAGAAAAAGTGCTGAGATAGAGAATAAGTAAGGGCTGGCCCACCAAGCAGTCAAAAGGAAGTCGCTTTGCTGGGGAGGACGTGACGTCACTACAGCCCAGGCAAACATCACTGGATAGCAGTCAAAAGAGTGACGAGATAGAGAATAAGGAAGGGCTGGCCCACTAGGCAGTCAAAACGAAGTCGCTTTGCTGTGGAGGTTGTGACGTCAGTACAATCCAGGCAAACATCACTGGATAGCAGTCAAAAGAGTGCTGAGATAGAGAATAAGGAAGCGCTGGCCCACCAGGCAGTCAAAAGAAAGTCGCTTTGCTGGGGAGCACGTGACGTCACTACAATCCGGGCAAACATCACTGGATAGCAATCAAAAGTGCTGAGATAGAGAATAAGGATTGGCTGGCCCACCAGGCAGTCAAAAGGAGGTCGCTTTGCTGGTGAGGACGTGACGTCACAACAATCCAGGCAAACATCACCGGATAGCAATGAAAATAGTGACGAGATAGAGAATAAGGAAGGGCTGGTCCACCAGGCAGTAAAAAAAAGTCGCTTTACCGGGGAGGACGTGACGTCACTTCAATCCAGGAGGCAAACATCACCGAATAGCAGTCAAAAGTGTGCTGAGATAGAGAATAAGGAAGGGCTGGACCACCAGGCAGTCAAAACGAAGTCGCTTTGCTGTGAATTATGTAACGTTACTACAATCCAGGAAAACATCACTGGATAGCAGTCAAAAGAGAGCTGAGATAGAGAATAAGGAAGGGCTGGCCCACCAGGTAGTCAAAAGAAAGTCGCTTTGCTGGGGAGGATGTGACGTCACTACAATCCAGGCAAACATCACTGGATAGCAGTCAAAAGAGAGCTGAGATAGAGAATAAGGAAGGGCTGGCCCACCAGGCAGTCAAAACTAAGTCGCTTTGCTGTGAATTATGTAATGTTACTACAATCCAGGCAAACATCACTGGATAGCAGTCAAAAGAGTGCTGAGATAGAGAAAAAGGAAGGGCTGGCCCACCAAGCAGTCAAAAGGAAGTCGCTTTGCTGGGGAGGACGTGACGTCACTACAGCCCAGGCAAACATCACCGGATAGCAGTCAAAAGAGAGCTGAGATAGAGAATAAGGAAGGGTTGGCCCACAAGGCAGTCAAAAGGAGGTCGCTTTGCTGGGGAGGACGTGACGTTACTACAATCCAGGCAAACATCACTGGATAACAGTCAAAAAAAGTGCTGAGATAGAGAATAACTAAGGGCTGGCCCACCAAGCAGTCAAAAGGAAGTCGCTTTGCTGGGGAGGACGTGAGGTCACTACAGCCCAGGCAAACATCACCGGATAGCAGTCAAAAGAGTGACGAGATAGAGAATAAAGAAGGGCTGGCCCACTAGGCAGTCAAAACGATGTCGCTTTGCTGGGGAGGACGTGACGTCCCTGCAATTCAGGCAAACATCACCGGATAGCAGTGAAAAGAGTGACGAGATAAAGAATACGGAAGGGCTGGCCCACCAGGCAGTCAAAACAAAGTCGCTTTGCTGTGGAGGTTGTGACGTCACTACAATCCAGGCAAACATGACTGGATAGCAGTCAAAAGAGAGCTGAGATAGAGAATAAGGAAGGGCTGGCCCACCAGGCAGTCAAAAGGAGGTCGCTTTGCAGGAGAGGACGTGACGTCACTAAAATCTAGGCAAGCATCACTGGATAGCAATCAAAAGAGTGCTGAGAAAGAGAATAAGGAAGGGCTGGACCACCAGGCAGACAAAAGGAGGTCACTTTGCTGTGGAGGTTGTGACGTCACTACAATCCAGGCAAACATCACCGGATTGCAGTGAAAATAGTGACGAGATAGAGAATAAGGAAGGGCTGGCCCACCAGGCAGTCAAAAGAAAGTCGCTTTGCCGGGGAGGACGTGACGTCACTACAATCCAGGCAAACATCGCCGAATAGCAGTCAAAAGTGTGCCGAGATAGAGAATAAGGAAAGGCGGGACCACCAGGCAGTCAAAAGGAAGTCCCTTTGCTGATGAGGATGTGACGTCACTACAATCCAGGCAAACATCACTGGATAACAGTCAAAAAAGTGCTGAGATAGAGTATAAGTAAGGGCTGGCCCACCAAGCAGTCAAAAGGAAGTGGCTTTTCTGGGGAGGAGCTGACGTCACTACAATGCAGGCAAACATCACTGGATAGCAGTCAAAAGAGTGCTGAGATAGAGAAAAAGGAAGGGCTGGCCCACCAAGTAGTCAAAAGGAAGTCGCTTTGCTGGGGAGGACGTTACGTCACTACAATCCAGGCAAACATCACTGGATAGCAGTCAAAAGAGAGCTGAGATAGAGAATAAGGAAGGGTTGGCCCACCAGGCAGTCAAAATGAGGTTGCTTTGCTGGGGAGGACGTGACGTTACTACAATCCAGGCAAACATCACTGGATAGCAGTCAAAAGAGAGCTGAGATAGAGAATAAGGAAGGGCTGGACCACCAGGTAGTGAAAAGCACGTAGCTTTGCTGGGGAGGACGTGACGTCACTACAATCCAGGCGAACATCACTGGATAGCAATCAAAAGTGCTGAGTTAGAGAATAAGGAAGGGCTGGCCCACCAGGCAGTCAAAAGGAGGTCGCTTTGCTGGTGAGGACATGACGTCACTACAATCCAGGCAAACATCACCGGATTGCAGTGAAAATAGTGACGAGATAGAGAATAAGGAAGGGATGGCCCACCAGGCAGTCAAAAGAAAGTCGCTTTGCCGGGGAGGACGTGACGTCACTACAATCCAGGCAAACATTACCGAATAGCAGTCAAAAGTGTGCTGAGATAGAGAATACGGAAGGGCTGGACCACCAGGCAGTCAAAAGGAAGTCGCTTTGCTGTGAATTATGTAACGTTACTACAATCCAGGCAAACATCACTGGATAGCAGTCAAAAGAGAGCTGAGATAGAGAATAAGGAAGGGCTGGCTCACCAGGCAGTCAAAAGAAAGTCGTTTTGCCGGGGAGGTTGTGACGTCACTACAATGCAGGCAAACATTACCGAATAGCAGTCAAAAGTGTGCTGAGATAGAGAATACGGAAGGGCTGGACCACCAGGCAGTCAAAAGGAAGTCGCTTTGCTGTGAATTATGTAACGTTACTACAATCCAGGCAAACATCACTTGATAGCAGTCAAAAGAGAGCTGAGATAGAGAATAAGGAAGGGCTGGCCCACCAGGCAGTCAAAAGAAAGTCGCTTTGCTGGGGAGGATGTGACGTCACTACAATCCAGGCAAACATCACTGGATAGCAGTCAAAAGAGAGCTGAGATAGAGAATAAGGAAGGGCTGGCCCACCAGGCAGTCAAAACGAAGTCGCTTTGCTGGGTAGGATGTGACGTCACTACAATCCAGGCAAACATCACTGGATAACAGTCAAAAAAGTGCTGAGATAGAGAAAAAGGAAGGGCTGGCCCACCAAGCAGTCAAAAGGAAGTCGCTTTGCTGGGGAGGACGTGACGTCACTACAGCCCAGGCAAACATCACCGGATAGCAGTCAAAAGAGAGCTGAGATAGAGAATAAGGAAGGGTTGGCCCACCAGGCAGTCAAAAGGAGGTCGCTTTGCTGGGGAGGACGTGACGTTACTACAATCCAGGCAAACATCACTGGATAACAGTCAAAAAAAGTGCTGAGATAGAGAATAACTAAGGGCTGGCCCACCAAGCATTCAAAAGGAAGTCGCTTTGCTGGGGAGGACGTGAGTTCACTACAGCCCAGGCAAACATCACCTGATAGCAGTCAAAAGAGTGACGAGATAGAGAATAAAGAAGGGCTGGCCCACTAGGCAGTCAAAACGATGTCGCTTTGCTGGGGAGGACGTGACGTCCCTGCAATTCAGGCAAACATCACCGGATAGCAGTGAAAAGAGTGACGAGATAAAGAATACGGAAGGGTTGGCCCACCAGGCAGTCAAAACAAAGTCGCTTTGCCGGGGAGGACGTGACGTTACTACAATCCAGGATCCAGGCAAACATCACTGGATAGCAGTCAAAAGAGAGCTGAGATAGAGAAAAAAGAAGGGCTTGCCCACCAGGCAGTCAAAAGGAGGTCGCTTTGCTGGAGAGGATGTGACGTCACTACAATCCAAGCAAACATCACTGGATAACAGTCAAAAAGTGCTGAGATAGAGAAAAGTAAGGGCTGAGCCACCAAGCAGTCAAAAGGAATTCGCTTTGCTGGGGAGGACGTGACGTCACTACAGCCCAGGCAAACATCACTGGATAGCAGTCAAAAGAGTGACGAGATAGAGAATAAGGAAGGGTTGGCTCACCAGGCAGTCAAAAGGAGGTCGCTTTCCTGGGGAGGACGTGACGTTACTACAATTCATTCAAACATCACTAGATAACAGTCAGAAAAAGTGCTGAGATAGAGAATAAGTAAGGGCTGGCCCACCAAGCAGTCAAAAGGAAGTAGCTTTGCTGGGGAGGACGTGACGTCACTACAGCCCAGGCAAACATCACTGGATAGCAGTCAAAAGAGTGACGAGATAGAGAATAAGGAAGGGCTGGCCCACTAGGCAGTCAAAACGAAGTCGCTTTGCTGTGGAGGTTGTGACGTCAGTACAATCCAGGCAAACATCACTGGATAGCAGTCAAAAGAGTGCTGAGATAGAGAATAAGGAAGCGCTGGCCCACCAGGCAGTCAAAAGAAAGTCGCTTTGCTGGGGAGCACGTGACGTCACTACAATCCAGGCAAACATCACTGGATAGCAATCAAAAGTGCTGAGATAGAGAATAAGGAAGGGCTGGACCACCAGGCAGTTAAAAAGAAGTCGCTTTGCTGTGAATTATGTAACGTCACTACAATCCAGGCAAACATCACTGGATAGCAATCAAAAGTGCTGAGATAGAGAATAAGGAATGGCTGGCCCACCAGGCAGTCAAAAGGAGGTCGCTTTGCTGGTGAGGACGTGACGTCACAACAATCCAGGCAAACATCACCGGATAGCAATGAAAATAGTGACGAGATAGAGAATAAGGAAGGGCTGGCCCACCAGGCAGTCAAAAAAGTCGCTTTACCGGGGAGGACGTGACGTCACTACAATCCAGGAGGCAAACATCACTGGATAGCAGTCAAAAGAGTGCTGAGATAGAGAATAAGGAAGGGCTGGCCCACCAGGCAGTCAAAAGAAAGTCGCTTTGCTGGGGAGGATGTGACGTCACTACAATCCAGGCAAACATCACTGGATAGCAGTCAAAAGAGAGCTGAGATAGAGAATAAGGAAGGGCTGGCCCACCAGGCAGTCAAAAGGAGGTCGCTTTGCTGGGGAGGACGTGACGTTACTACAATCCAGGCAAACATCACTGGATAACAGTCAAAAAAAGTGCTGAGATAGAGAATAAGTAAGGGCTGGCCCACCAAGCAGTCAAAAGGAAACCGCTTCGCTGGGGAGGACGTGACGTCACTACAGCCCAGGCAAACATCGCCGAATAGCAGTCAAAAGTGTGCCGAGATAGAGAATAAGGAAAGGCGGGACCACCAGGCAGTCAAAAGGAAGTCCCTTTGCTGATGAGGATGTGACGTCACTACAATCCAGGCAAACATCACTGGATAGCAGTCAAAAGAGTGCTGAGATAGAGAATAAGGAAGGGCTGGACCACCAAGCAGTCAAAAAGAAGTGGCTTTTCTGGGGAGGAGCTGACGTCACGAGAATGCAGGCGAACATCACTGGATAGCAATCAAAAGAGTGCTGAGTTAGAGAATAAGGAAGGGCTGGCCCACCAGGCAGTCAAAAGGAGGTCGCTTTGCTGGTGAGGACATGACGTCACTACAATCCAGGCAAACATCACCGGATTGCAGTGAAAATAGTGACGAGATAGAGAATAAGGAAGGGCTGGCCCACCAGGCAGTCAAAAGAAAGTCGCTTTGCCGGGGAGGACGTGACGTCACTACAATCCAGGCAAACATTACCGAATAGCAGTCAAAAGTGTGCTGAGATAGAGAATACGGAAGGGCTGGACCACCAGGCAGTCAAAAGGAAGTCGCTTTGCTGTGAATTATTTAACGTTACTACAATCCAGGCAAACATCACTGGATAGCAGTCAAAAGAGAGCTGAGATAGAGAATAAGGAAGGGCTGGCCCACCAGGCAGTCAAAAAAAGTCGTTTTGCCGGGGAGGTTGTGACGTCACTACAATGCAGGCAAACATTACCGAATAGCAGTCAAAAGTGTGCTGAGATAGAGAATACGGAAGGGCTGGACCACCAGGCAGTCAAAAGGAAGTCGCTTTGCTGTGAATTATGTAACGTTACTACAATCCAGGCAAACATCACTTGATAGCAGTCAAAAGAGAGCTGAGATAGAGAATAAGGAAGGGCTGGCCCACCAGGCAGTCAAAAGAAAGTCGCTTTGCTGGGGAGGATGTGACGTCACTACAATCCAGGCAAACATCACTGGATAGCAGTCAAAAGAGTGCTGATATAAAGAATAAGGAAGGTCTGGCCCACCAGGCAGTCAAAACGAAGTCGCTTTGCTGGGTAGGATGTGACGTCACTACAATCCAGGCAAACATCAGTGGATAACAGTCAAAAAAGTGCTGAGATAGAGTATAAGTAAGGGCTGGCTTACCAAGCAGTCAAAAGGAAGTGGCTTTTCTGGGGAGGACGTGACGTCTCTACAATGCAGGCAAACATCACTGGATAGCAGTCAAAAGAGTGCTGAGATAGAGAAAAAGGAAGGGCTGGCCCACCAAGCAGTCAAAAGGAAGTCGCTTTGCTGGGGAGGACGTGACGTCACTACAATCCAGGCAAACATCACTGGATAGCAGTCAAAAGAGAGCTGAGATAGAGAATGAGGAAGGGTTGGCCCACCAGGCTGTCAAAAGGAGGTTGCTTTGCTGGGGAGGACGTGACGTTACTACAATTCATTCAAACATCACTGGATAACAGTCAGAAAAAGTGCTGAGATAGAGAATAAGTAAGGGCTGGCCCATAAAGCAGTCAAAAGGAAGTCGCTTTGCTGGGGAGGACGTGACGTCACTACAGCCCAGGCAAACATCACCGGATAGCAGTCAAAAGAGTGACGAGATAGAGAATAAGGAAGGGCTGGCCCACTAGGCAGTCTGAACGATGTCGCTTTGCTGGGGAGGACGTGACGTCCCTACAATCCAGGCAAACATCACCGGATAGCAGTGAAAAGAGTGACGAGATAAAGAATACGGAAGGGCTGGCCCACCAGGCAGTCAAAACGAAGTCGCTTTGCTGTGGAGGTTGTGACGTCACTGCAATCCAGGCAAACATGACTGGATAGCAGTCAAAAGAGAGCTGAGATAGAGAATAAGGAAGGGCTGGCCCACCAGGCAGTCAAAAGGAGGTCGCTTTGCAGGAGAGGACGTGACGTCACTAAAATCTAGGCAAGCATCACTGGATAGCAATCAAAAGAGTGCTGAGAAAGAGAATAAGGAAGGGCTGGACCACCAGGCAGACAAAAGGAGGTCACTTTGCTGTGGAGGTTGTGACGTCACTACAATCCAGGCAAACATCACCGGATTGCAGTGAAAATAGTGACGAGATAGAGAATAAGGAAGGGCTGGCCCACCAGGCAGTCAAAAGAAAGTCGCTTTGCCGGGGAGGACGTGACGTCACTACAATCCAGGCAAACATCGCCGAATAGCAGTCAAAAGTGTGCCGAGATAGAGAATAAGGAAAGGCGGGACCACCAGGCAGTCAAAAGGAAGTCCCTTTGCTGATGAGGATGTGACGTCACTACAATCCAGGCAAACATCACTGGATAACAGTCAAAAAAGTGCTGAGATAGAGTATAAGTAAGGGCTGGCCCACCAAGCAGTCAAAAGGAAGTGGCTTTTCTGGGGAGGAGCTGACGTCACTACAATGCAGGCAAACATCACTGGATAGCAGTCAAAAGAGTGCTGAGATAGAGAAAAAGGAAGGGCTGGCCCACCAAGTAGTCAAAAGGAAGTCGCTTTGCTGGGGAGGACGTTACGTCACTACAATCCAGGCAAACATCACTGGATAGCAGTCAAAAGAGAGCTGAGATAGAGAATAAGGAAGGGTTGGCCCACCAGGCAGTCAAAATGAGGTTGCTTTGCTGGGGAGGACGTGACGTTACTACAATTCATTCAAACATCACTGGATAACAGTCAGAAAAAGTGCTGAGATAGAGAATAAGTAAGGGCTGGCCCACCAAGCAGTCAAAAGGAAGTCGCTTTGCTGGGGAGGACGTGACGTCACTACAGCCCAGGCAAACATCACTGGATAGCAGTCAAAAGAGTGACGAGATAGAGAATAAGGAAGGGCTGGCCCACTAGGCAGTCAAAACGAAGTCGCTTTGCTGTGGAGGTTGTGACGTCAGTACAATCCAGGCAAACATCACTGGATAGCAGTCAAAAGAGTGCTGAGATAGAGAATAAGGAAGCGCTGGCCCACCAGGCAGTCAAAAGAAAGTCGCTTTGCTGGGGAGCACGTGACGTCACTACAATCCGGGCAAACATCACTGGATAGCAATCAAAAGTGCTGAGATAGAGAATAAGGAATGGCTGGCCCACCAGGCAGTCAAAAGGAGGTCGCTTTGCTGGTGAGGACGTGACGTCACAACAATCCAGGCAAACATCACCGGATAGCAATGAAAATAGTGACGAGATAGAGAATAAGGAATGGCTGGCCCACCAGGCAGTAAAAAAGTCGCTTTACCGGGGAGGACGTGACGTCACTTCAATCCAGGAGGCAAACATCACCGAATAGCAGTCAAAAGTGTGCTGAGATAGAGAATAAGGAAGGGCTGGACCACCAGGCAGTCAAAACGAAGTCGCTTTGCTGTGAATTATGTAACGTTACTACAATCCAGGAAAACATCACTGGATAGCAGTCAAAAGAGAGCTGAGATAGAGAATAAGGAAGGGCTGGCCCACCAGGTAGTCAAAAGAAAGTCGCTTTGCTGGGGAGGATGTGACGTCACTACAATCCAGGCAAACATCACTGGATAGCAGTCAAAAGAGAGCTGAGATAGAGAATAAGGAAGGGCTGGCCCACCAGGCAGTCAAAACTAAGTCGCTTTGCTGTGAATTATGTAATGTTACTACAATCCAGGCAAACATCACTGGATAGCAGTCAAAAGAGTGCTGAGATAGAGAAAAAGGAAGGGCTGGCCCACCAAGCAGTCAAAAGGAAGTCGCTTTGCTGGGGAGGACGTGACGTCACTACAGCCCAGGCAAACATCACCGGATAGCAGTCAAAAGAGAGCTGAGATAGAGAATAAGGAAGGGTTGGCCCACAAGGCAGTCAAAAGGAGGTCGCTTTGCTGGGGAGGACGTGACGTTACTACAATCCAGGCAAACATCACTGGATAACAGTCAAAAAAAGTGCTGAGATAGAGAATAACTAAGGGCTGGCCCACCAAGCAGTCAAAAGGAAGTCGCTTTGCTGGGGAGGACGTGAGGTCAGTACAGCCCAGGCAAACATCACCGGATAGCAGTCAAAAGAGTGACGAGATAGAGAATAAAGAAGGGCTGGCCCACTAGGCAGTCAAAACGATGTCGCTTTGCTGGGGAGGACGTGACGTCCCTGCAATTCAGGCAAACATCACCGGATAGCAGTGAAAAGAGTGACGAGATAAAGAATACGGAAGGGCTGGCCCACCAGGCAGTCAAAACAAAGTCGCTTTGCTGTGGAGGTTGTGACGTCACTACAATCCAGGCAAACATGACTGGATAGCAGTCAAAAGAGAGCTGAGATAGAGAATAAGGAAGGGCTGGCCCACCAGGCAGTCAAAAGGAGGTCGCTTTGCAGGAGAGGACGTGACGTCACTAAAATCTAGGCAAGCATCACTGGATAGCAATCAAAAGAGTGCTGACAAAGAGAATAAGGAAGGGCTGGACCACCAGGCAGACAAAAGGAGGTCACTTTGCTGTGGAGGTTGTGACGTCACTACAATCCAGGCAAACATCACCGGATTGCAGTGAAAATAGTGACGAGATAGAGAATAAGGAAGGGCTGGCCCACCAGGCAGTCAAAAGAAAGTCGCTTTGCCGGGGAGGACGTGACGTCACTACAATCCAGGCAAACATCGCCGAATAGCAGTCAAAAGTGTGCCGAGATAGAGAATAAGGAAAGGCGGGACCACCAGGCAGTCAAAAGGAAGTCCCTTTGCTGATGAGGATGTGACGTCACTACAATCCAGGCAAACATCACTGGATAACAGTCAAAAAAGTGCTGAGATAGAGTATAAGTAAGGGCTGGCCCACCAAGCAGTCAAAAGGAAGTGGCTTTTCTGGGGAGGAGCTGACGTCACTAGAATGCAGGCAAACATCACTGGATAGCAGTCAAAAGAGTGCTGAGATAGAGAAAAAGGAAGGGCTGGCCCACCAAGTAGTCAAAAGAAAGTCGCTTTGCTGGGGAGGACGTTACGTCACTACAATCCAGGCAAACATCACTGGATAGCAGTCAAAAGAGAGCTGAGATAGAGAATAAGGAAGGGTTGGCCCACCAGGCAGTCAAAATGAGGTTGCTTTGCTGGGGAGGACGTGACGTTACTACAATTCATTCAAACATCACTGGATAACAGTCAGAAAAAGTGCTGAGATAGAGAATAAGTAAGGGCTGGCCCACCAAGCAGTCAAAAGGAAGTCGCTTTGCTGGGGAGGACGTGACGTCACTACAGCCCAGGCAAACATCACTGGATAGCAGTCAAAAGAGTGACGAGATAGAGAATAAGGAAGGGCTGGCCCACTAGGCAGTCAAAACGAAGTCGCTTTGCTGTGGAGGTTGTGACGTCAGTACAATCCAGGCAAACATCACTGGATAGCAGTCAAAAGAGTGCTGAGATAGAGAATAAGGAAGCGCTGGCCCACCAGGCAGTCAAAAGAAAGTCGCTTTGCTGGGGAGCACGTGACGTCACTACAATCCAGGCAAACATCACTGGATAGCAATCAAAAGTGCTGAGATAGAGAATAAGGAATGGCTGGCCCACCAGGCAGTCAAAAGGAGGTCGCTTTGCTGGTGAGGACGTGACGTCACAACAATCCAGGCAAACATCACCGGATAGCAATGAAAATAGTGACGAGATAGAGAATAAGGAAGGGCTGGCCCACCAGGCAGTAAAAAAAAGTCGCTTTACCGGGGAGGACGTGACGTCACTTCAATCCAGGAGGCAAACATCACCGAATAGCAGTCAAAAGTGTGCTGAGATAGAGAATAAGGAAGGGCTGGACCACCAGGCAGTCAAAACGAAGTCGCTTTGCTGTGAATTATGTAACGTTACTACAATCCAGGAAAACATCACTGGATAGCAGTCAAAAGAGAGCTGAGATAGAGAATAAGGAAGGGCTGGCCCACCAGGTAGTCAAAAGAAAGTCGCTTTGCTGGGGAGGATGTGACGTCACTACAATCCAGGCAAACATCACTGGATAGCAGTCAAAAGAGAGCTGAGATAGAGAATAAGGAAGGGCTGGCCCACCAGGCAGTCAAAACTAAGTCGCTTTGCTGTGAATTATGTAATGTTACTACAATCCAGGCAAACATCACTGGATAGCAGTCAAAAGAGTGCTGAGATAGAGAAAAAGGAAGGGCTGGCCCACCAAGCAGTCAAAAGGAAGTCGCTTTGCTGGGGAGGACGTGACGTCACTACAGCCCAGGCAAACATCACCGGATAGCAGTCAAAAGAGAGCTGAGATAGAGAATAAGGAAGGGTTGGCCCACAAGGCAGTCAAAAGGAGGTCGCTTTGCTGGGGAGGACGTGACGTTACTACAATCCAGGCAAACATCACTGGATAACAGTCAAAAAAAGTGCTGAGATAGAGAATAACTAAGGGCTGGCCCACCAAGCAGTCAAAAGGAAGTCGCTTTGCTGGGGAGGACGTGAGGTCAGTACAGCCCAGGCAAACATCACCGGATAGCAGTCAAAAGAGTGACGAGATAGAGAATAAAGAAGGGCTGGCCCACTAGGCAGTCAAAACGATGTCGCTTTGCTGGGGAGGACGTGACGTCCCTGCAATTCAGGCAAACATCACCGGATAGCAGTGAAAAGAGTGACGAGATAAAGAATACGGAAGGGCTGGCCCACCAGGCAGTCAAAACAAAGTCGCTTTGCTGTGGAGGTTGTGACGTCACTACAATCCAGGCAAACATGACTGGATAGCAGTCAAAAGAGAGCTGAGATAGAGAATAAGGAAGGGCTGGCCCACCAGGCAGTCAAAAGGAGGTCGCTTTGCAGGAGAGGACGTGACGTCACTAAAATCTAGGCAAGCATCACTGGATAGCAATCAAAAGAGTGCTGAGAAAGAGAATAAGGAAGGGCTGGACCACCAGGCAGACAAAAGGAGGTCACTTTGCTGTGGAGGTTGTGACGTCACTACAATCCAGGCAAACATCACCGGATTGCAGTGAAAATAGTGACGAGATAGAGAATAAGGAAGGGCTGGCCCACCAGGCAGTCAAAAGAAAGTCGCTTTGCCGGGGAGGACGTGACGTCACTACAATCCAGGCAAACATCGCCGAATAGCAGTCAAAAGTGTGCCGAGATAGAGAATAAGGAAAGGCGGGACCACCAGGCAGTCAAAAGGAAGTCCCTTTGCTGATGAGGATGTGACGTCACTACAATCCAGGCAAACATCACTGGATAACAGTCAAAAAAGTGCTGAGATAGAGTATAAGTAAGGGCTGGCCCACCAAGCAGTCAAAAAGAAGTGGCTTTTCTGGGGAGGAGCTGACGTCACTAGAATGCAGGCAAACATCACTGGATAGCAGTCAAAAGAGTGCTGAGATAGAGAAAAAGGAAGGGCTGGCCCACCAAGTAGTCAAAAGGAAGTCGCTTTGCTGGGGAGGACGTTACGTCACTACAATCCAGGCAAACATCACTGGATAGCAGTCAAAAGAGAGCTGAGATAGAGAATAAGGAAGGGTTGGCCCACCAGGCAGTCAAAATGAGGTTGCTTTGCTGGGGAGGACGTGACGTTACTACAATTCATTCAAACATCACTGGATAACAGTCAGAAAAAGTGCTGAGATAGAGAATAAGTAAGGGCTGGCCCACCAAGCAGTCAAAAGGAAGTCGCTTTGCTGGGGAGGACGTGACGTCACTACAGCCCAGGCAAACATCACTGGATAGCAGTCAAAAGAGTGACGAGATAGAGAATAAGGAAGGGCTGGCCCACTAGGCAGTCAAAACGAAGTCGCTTTGCTGTGGAGGTTGTGACGTCAGTACAATCCAGGCAAACATCACTGGATAGCAGTCAAAAGAGTGCTGAGATAGAGAATAAGGAAGCGCTGGCCCACCAGGCAGTCAAAAGAAAGTCGCTTTGCTGGGGAGCACGTGACGTCACTACAATCCAGGCAAACATCACTGGATAGCAATCAAAAGTGCTGAGATAGAGAATAAGGAATGGCTGGCCCACCAGGCAGTCAAAAGGAGGTCGCTTTGCTGGTGAGGACGTGACGTCACAACAATCCAGGCAAACATCACCGGATAGCAATGAAAATAGTGACGAGATAGAGAATAAGGAAGGGCTGGCCCACCAGGCAGTAAAAAAGTCGCTTTACCGGGGAGGACGTGACGTCACTTCAATCCAGGAGGCAAACATCACCGAATAGCAGTCAAAAGTGTGCTGAGATAGAGAATAAGGAAGGGCTGGACCACCAGGCAGTCAAAACGAAGTCGCTTTGCTGTGAATTATGTAACGTTACTACAATCCAGGAAAACATCACTGGATAGCAGTCAAAAGAGAGCTGAGATAGAGAATAAGGAAGGGCTGGCCCACCAGGTAGTCAAAAGAAAGTCGCTTTGCTGGGGAGGATGTGACGTCACTACAATCCAGGCAAACATCACTGGATAGCAGTCAAAAGAGAGCTGAGATAGAGAATAAGGAAGGGCTGGCCCACCAGGCAGTCAAAACTAAGTCGCTTTGCTGTGAATTATGTAATGTTACTACAATCCAGTCAAACATCACTGGATAGCAGTCAAAAGAGTGCTGAGATAGAGAAAAAGGAAGGGCTGGCCCACCAAGCAGTCAAAAGGAAGTCGCTTTGCTGGGGAGGACGTGACGTCACTACAGCCCAGGCAAACATCACCGGATAGCAGTCAAAAGAGAGCTGAGATAGAGAATAAGGAAGGGTTGGCCCACAAGGCAGTCAAAAGGAGGTCGCTTTGCTGGGGAGGACGTGACGTTACTACAATCCAGGCAAACATCACTGGATAACAGTCAAAAGAAGTGCTGAGATAGAGAATAACTAAGGGCTGGCCCACCAAGCAGTCAAAAGGAAGTCGCTTTGCTGGGGAGGACGTGAGGTCACTACAGCCCAGGCAAACATCACCGGATAGCAGTCAAAAGAGTGACGAGATAGAGAATAAAGAAGGGCTGGCCCACTAGGCAGTCAAAACGATGTCGCTTTGCTGGCGAGGACGTGACGTCCCTGCAATTCAGGCAAACATCACCGGATAGCAGTGAAAAGAGTGACGAGATAAAGAATACGGAAGGGCTGGCCCACCAGGCAGTCAAAACAAAGTCGCTTTGCTGTGGAGGTTGTGACGTCACTACAATCCAGGCAAACATGACTGGATAGCAGTCAAAAGAGAGCTGAGATAGAGAATAAGGAAGGGCTGGCCCACCAGGCAGTCAAAAGGAGGTCGCTTTGCAGGAGAGGACGTGACGTCACTAAAATCTAGGCAAGCATCACTGGATAGCAATCAAAAGAGTGCTGAGAAAGAGAATAAGGAAGGGCTGGACCACCAGGCAGACAAAAGGAGGTCACTTTGCTGTGGAGGTTGTGACGTCACTACAATCCAGGCAAACATCACCGGATTGCAGTGAAAATAGTGACGAGATAGAGAATAAGGAAGGGCTGGCCCACCAGGCAGTCAAAAGAAAGTCGCTTTGCCGGGGAGGACGTGACGTCACTACAATCCAGGCAAACATCGCCGAATAGCAGTCAAAAGTGTGCCGAGATAGAGAATAAGGAAAGGCGGGACCACCAGGCAGTCAAAAGGAAGTCCCTTTGCTGATGAGGATGTGACGTCACTACAATCCAGGCAAACATCACTGGATAACAGTCAAAAAAGTGCTGAGATAGAGTATAAGTAAGGGCTGGCCCACCAAGCAGTCAAAAGGAAGTGGCTTTTCTGGGGAGGTGCTGACGCCACTACAATGCAGGCAAACATCACTGGATAGCAGTCAAAAGAGTGCTGAGATAGAGAAAAAGGAAGGGCTGGCCCACCAAGTAGTCAAAAGGAAGTCGCTTTGCTGGGGAGGACGTTACGTCACTACAATCCAGGCAAACATCACTGGATAGCAGTCAAAAGAGAGCTGAGATAGAGAATAAGGAAGGGTTGGCCCACCAGGCAGTCAAAATGAGGTTGCTTTGCTGGGGAGGACGTGACGTTACTACAATCCAGGCAAACATCACTGGATAGCAGTCAAAAGAGAGCTGAGATAGAGAATAAGGAAGGGCTGGACCACCAGGTAGTGAAAAGCACGTAGCTTTGCTGGGGAGGACGTGACGTCACTACAATCCAGGCGAACATCACTGGATAGCAATCAAAAGTGCTGAGTTAGAGAATAAGGAAGGGCTGGCCCACCAGGCAGTCAAAAGGAGGTCGCTTTGCTGGTGAGGACATGACGTCACTACAATCCAGGCAAACATCACCGGATTGCAGTGAAAATAGTGACGAGATAGAGAATAAGGAAGGGATGGCCCACCAGGCAGTCAAAAGAAAGTCGCTTTGCCGGGGAGGACGTGACGTCACTACAATCCAGGCAAACATTACCGAATAGCAGTCAAAAGTGTGCTGAGATAGAGAATACGGAAGGGCTGGACCACCAGGCAGTCAAAAGGAAGTCGCTTTGCTGTGAATTATGTAACGTTACTACAATCCAGGCAAACATCACTGGATAGCAGTCAAAAGAGAGCTGAGATAGAGAATAAGGAAGGGCTGGCTCACCAGGCAGTCAAAAGAAAGTCGTTTTGCCGGGGAGGTTGTGACGTCACTACAATGCAGGCAAACATTACCGAATAGCAGTCAAAAGTGTGCTGAGATAGAGAATACGGAAGGGCTGGACCACCAGGCAGTCAAAAGGAAGTCGCTTTGCTGTGAATTATGTAACGTTACTACAATCCAGGCAAACATCACTTGATAGCAGTCAAAAGAGAGCTGAGATAGAGAATAAGGAAGGGCTGGCCCACCAGGCAGTCAAAAGAAAGTCGCTTTGCTGGGGAGGATGTGACGTCACTACAATCCAGGCAAACATCACTGGATAGCAGTCAAAAGAGTGCTGATATAAAGAATAAGGAAGGGCTGGCCCACCAGGCAGTCAAAACGAAGTCGCTTTGCTGGGTAGGATGTGACGTCACTACAATCCAGGCAAACATCACTGGATAACAGTCAAAAAAGTGCTGAGATAGAGAAAAAGGAAGGGCTGGCCCACCAAGCAGTCAAAAGGAAGTCGCTTTGCTGGGGAGGACGTGACGTCACTACAGCCCAGGCAAACATCACCGGATAGCAGTCAAAAGAGAGCTGAGATAGAGAATAAGGAAGGGTTGGCCCACCAGGCAGTCAAAAGGAGGTCGCTTTGCTGGGGAGGACGTGACGTTACTACAATCCAGGCAAACATCACTGGATAACAGTCAAAAAAAGTGCTGAGATAGAGAATAACTAAGGGCTGGCCCACCAAGCATTCAAAAGGAAGTCGCTTTGCTGGGGAGGACGTGAGTTCACTACAGCCCAGGCAAACATCACCTGATAGCAGTCAAAAGAGTGACGAGATAGAGAATAAAGAAGGGCTGGCCCACTAGGCAGTCAAAACGATGTCGCTTTGCTGGGGAGGACGTGACGTCCCTGCAATTCAGGCAAACATCACCGGATAGCAGTGAAAAGAGTGACGAGATAAAGAATACGGAAGGGCTGGCCCACCAGGCAGTCAAAACAAAGTCGCTTTGCCGGGGAGGACGTGACGTTACTACAATCCAGGATCCAGGCAAACATCACTGGATAGCAGTCAAAAGAGAGCTGAGATAGAGAAAAAGAAGGGCTTGCCCACCAGGCAGTCAAAAGGAGGTCGCTTTGCTGGAGAGGATGTGACGTCACTACAATCCAAGCAAACATCACTGGATAACAGTCAAAAAAGTGCTGAGATAGAGAAAAGTAAGGGCTGGGCCACCAAGCAGTCAAAAGGAATTCGCTTTGCTGGGGAGGACGTGACGTCACTACAGCCCAGGCAAACATCACTGGATAGCAGTCAAAAGAGTGACGAGATAGAGAATAAGGAAGGGTTGGCTCACCAGGCAGTCAAAAGGAGGTCGCTTTCCTGGGGAGGACGTGACGTTACTACAATTCATTCAAACATCACTGGATAAGAGTCAGAAGAAGTGCTGAGATAGAGAATAAGTAAGGGCTGGCCCACCAAGCAGTCAAAAGGAAGTCGCTTTGCTGGGGAGGACGTGACGTCACTACAGCCCAGGCAAACATCACTGGATAGCAGTCAAAAGAGTGACGAGATAGAGAATAAGGAAGGGCTGGCCCACTAGGCAGTCAAATCGAAGTCGCTTTGCTGTGGAGGTTGTGACGTCAGTACAATTCAGGCAAACATCACTGGATAGCAGTCAAAAGAGTGCTGAGATAGAGAATAAGGAAGCGCTGGC
Organism: Macrothele yani; assembly: GCA_039090855.1. NCBI lineage: Eukaryota > Metazoa > Arthropoda > Arachnida > Araneae > Macrothelidae > Macrothele > Macrothele yani. The sequence continues at coordinate 68,230,241 of CM077013.1, forward strand.
CCACCAGGCAGTCAAAAGAAAGTCGCTTTGCTGGGGAGCACGTGACGTCACTACAATCCAGGCAAACATCACTGGATAGCAATCAAAAGTGCTGAGATAGAGAATAAGGAAGGGCTGGACCACCAGGCAGTTAAAAAGAAGTCGCTTTGCTGTGAATTATGTAACGTCACTACAATCCAGGCAAACATCACTGGATAGCAATCAAAAGTGCTGAGATAGAGAATAAGGAATGGCTGGCCCACCAGGCAGTCAAAAGGAGGTCGCTTTGCTGGTGAGGACGTGACGTCACAACAATCCAGGCAAACATCACCGGATAGCAATGAAAATAGTGACGAGATAGAGAATAAGGAAGGGCTGGCCCACCAGGCAGTAAAAAAGTCGCTTTACCGGGGAGGACGTGACGTCACTACAATCCAGGAGGCAAACATCACCGAATAGCAGTCAAAAGTGTGCTGAGATAGAGAATAAGGAAGGGCTGGCCCACCAGGTAGTCAAAAGAAAGTCGCTTTGCTGGGGAGGATGTGACGTCACTACAATCCAGGCAAACATCACTGGATAGCAGTCAAAAGAGAGCTGAGATAGAGAATAAGGAAGGGCTGGCCCACCAGGCAGTCAAAAGGAGGTCGCTTTGCTGGGGAGGACGTGACGTTACTACAATCCAGGCAAACATCACTGGATAACAGTCAAAAAAAGTGCTGAGATAGAGAATAAGTAAGGGCTGGCCCACCAAGCAGTCAAAAGGAAACCGCTTCGCTGGGGAGGACGTGACGTCACTACAGCCCAGGCAAACATCACCGGATAGCAGTCAAAAGAGTGACGAGATAGAGAATAAGGAAGGGTTGGCTCACCAGGCAGTCAAAAGGAGGTCGGTTTGCTGGGGAGGACGTGACGTTACTACAATTCATTCAAACATCACTGGATAAGAGTCAGAAGAAGTGCTGAGATAGAGAATAAGGAAGCGCTGGCCCACCAGGCAGTCAAAAGGAAGTCACTTTGCTGTGAAGGACGTGATGTCACTACAATCCAGGCAAACATCACTGGATAGCAATCAAAAGTGCTGAGATAGAGAATAAGGAAGGGCTGGACCACCAGGCAGTTAAAAAGAAGTCGCTTTGCTGTGAATTATGTAACGTCACTACAATCCAGGCAAACATCACTGGATAGCAATCAAAAGTGCTGAGATAGAGAATAAGGAATGGCTGGCCCACCAGGCAGTCAAAAGGAGGTCGCTTTGCTGGGGAGGACGTGACGTTACTACAATCCAGGCAAACATCACTGGATAACAGTCAAAAAAAGTGCTGAGATAGAGAATAAGTAAGGGCTGGCCCACCAAGCAGTCAAAAGGAAGTCGCTTTGCTGGGGAGGACGTGACGTCACTACAGCCCAGGCAAACATCACCGGATAGCAGTCAAAAGAGAGCTGAGATAGAGAATAAATAAGGGTTGGCCCACCAGGCAGTCAAAGGGAGGTCGCTTTGCTGGGGAGGACGTGACGTTACTACAATCCAGGCAAACATCACTGGATAACAGTCAAAAAAAGTGCTGAGATAGAGAATAAGTAAGGGCTGGCCCTCCAAGCAGTCAAAAGGAAGTCGCTTTGCTGGGGAGGACGTGACGTCACTACAGCCCAGGCAAACATCACCGGATAGCAGTCAAAAGAGTGACGAGATAGAGAATAAAGAAGGGCTGGCCCACTAGACAGTCAAAACGATGTCGCTTTGCTGGGGAGGACGTGACGTCCCTGCAATTCAGGCAAACATCACCGGATAGCAGTGAAAAGAGTGACGAGATAAAGAATACGGAAGGGCTGGCCCACCAGGCAGTCAAAACAAAGTCGCTTTGCCGGGGAGGACGTGACGTCACTACAGTCCAGGCAAACATCACTGGATAGCAGTCAAAAGAGAGCTGAGATAGAGAATAAGGAAGGGCTGGCCCACCAGGCAGTCAAAACTAAGTCGCTTTGCTGTGAATTATGTAATGTTACTACAATCCAGTCAAACATCACTGGATAGCAGTCAAAAGAGTGCTGAGATAGAGAAAAAGGAAGGGCTGGCCCACCAAGCAGTCAAAAGGAAGTCGCTTTGCTGGGGAGGACGTGACGTCACTACAGCCCAGGCAAACATCACCGGATAGCAGTCAAAAGAGAGCTGAGATAGAGAATAAGGAAGGGTTGGCCCACAAGGCAGTCAAAAGGAGGTCGCTTTGCTGGGGAGGACGTGACGTTACTACAATCCAGGCAAACATCACTGGATAACAGTCAAAAGAAGTGCTGAGATAGAGAATAACTAAGGGCTGGCCCACCAAGCAGTCAAAAGGAAGTCGCTTTGCTGGGGAGGACGTGAGGTCACTACAGCCCAGGCAAACATCACCGGATAGCAGTCAAAAGAGTGACGAGATAGAGAATAAAGAAGGGCTGGCCCACTAGGCAGTCAAAACGATGTCGCTTTGCTGGCGAGGACGTGACGTCCCTGCAATTCAGGCAAACATCACCGGATAGCAGTGAAAAGAGTGACGAGATAAAGAATACGGAAGGGCTGGCCCACCAGGCAGTCAAAACAAAGTCGCTTTGCTGTGGAGGTTGTGACGTCACTACAATCCAGGCAAACATGACTGGATAGCAGTCAAAAGAGAGCTGAGATAGAGAATAAGGAAGGGCTGGCCCACCAGGCAGTCAAAAGGAGGTCGCTTTGCAGGAGAGGACGTGACGTCACTAAAATCTAGGCAAGCATCACTGGATAGCAATCAAAAGAGTGCTGAGAAAGAGAATAAGGAAGGGCTGGACCACCAGGCAGACAAAAGGAGGTCACTTTGCTGTGGAGGTTGTGACGTCACTACAATCCAGGCAAACATCACCGGATTGCAGTGAAAATAGTGACGAGATAGAGAATAAGGAAGGGCTGGCCCACCAGGCAGTCAAAAGAAAGTCGCTTTGCCGGGGAGGACGTGACGTCACTACAATCCAGGCAAACATCGCCGAATAGCAGTCAAAAGTGTGCCGAGATAGAGAATAAGGAAAGGCGGGACCACCAGGCAGTCAAAAGGAAGTCCCTTTGCTGATGAGGATGTGACGTCACTACAATCCAGGCAAACATCACTGGATAATAGTCAAAAAAGTGCTGAGATAGAGTATAAGTAAGGGCTGGCCCACCAAGCAGTCAAAAGGAAGTGGCTTTTCTGGGGAGGTGCTGACGCCACTACAATGCAGGCAAACATCACTGGATAGCAGTCAAAAGAGTGCTGAGATAGAGAAAAAGGAAGGGCTGGCCCACCAAGTAGTCAAAAGGAAGTCGCTTTGCTGGGGAGGACGTTACGTCACTACAATCCAGGCAAACATCACTGGATAGCAGTCAAAAGAGAGCTGAGATAGAGAATAAGGAAGGGTTGGCCCACCAGGCAGTCAAAATGAGGTTGCTTTGCTGGGGAGGACGTGACGTTACTACAATCCAGGCAAACATCACTGGATAGCAGTCAAAAGAGAGCTGAGATAGAGAATAAGGAAGGGCTGGACCACCAGGTAGTGAAAAGCACGTAGCTTTGCTGGGGAGGACGTGACGTCACTACAATCCAGGCGAACATCACTGGATAGCAATCAAAAGTGCTGAGTTAGAGAATAAGGAAGGGCTGGCCCACCAGGCAGTCAAAAGGAGGTCGCTTTGCTGGTGAGGACATGACGTCACTACAATCCAGGCAAACATCACCGGATTGCAGTGAAAATAGTGACGAGATAGAGAATAAGGAAGGGATGGCCCACCAGGCAGTCAAAAGAAAGTCGCTTTGCCGGGGAGGACGTGACGTCACTACAATCCAGGCAAACATTACCGAATAGCAGTCAAAAGTGTGCTGAGATAGAGAATACGGAAGGGCTGGACCACCAGGCAGTCAAAAGGAAGTCGCTTTGCTGTGAATTATGTAACGTTACTACAATCCAGGCAAACATCACTGGATAGCAGTCAAAAGAGAGCTGAGATAGAGAATAAGGAAGGGCTGGCTCACCAGGCAGTCAAAAGAAAGTCGTTTTGCCGGGGAGGTTGTGACGTCACTACAATGCAGGCAAACATTACCGAATAGCAGTCAAAAGTGTGCTGAGATAGAGAATACGGAAGGGCTGGACCACCAGGCAGTCAAAAGGAAGTCGCTTTGCTGTGAATTATGTAACGTTACTACAATCCAGGCAAACATCACTTGATAGCAGTCAAAAGAGAGCTGAGATAGAGAATAAGGAAGGGCTGGCCCACCAGGCAGTCAAAAGAAAGTCGCTTTGCTGGGGAGGATGTGACGTCACTACAATCCAGGCAAACATCACTGGATAGCAGTCAAAAGAGTGCTGAGATAGAGAATAAGGAAGGGCTGGCCCACCAGGCAGTCAAAACGAAGTCGCTTTGCTGGGTAGGATGTGACGTCACTACAATCCAGGCAAACATCACTGGATAACAGTCAAAAAAGTGCTGAGATAGAGAAAAAGGAAGGGCTGGCCCACCAAGCAGTCAAAAGGAAGTCGCTTTGCTGGGGAGGACGTGACGTCACTACAGCCCAGGCAAACATCACCGGATAGCAGTCAAAAGAGAGCTGAGATAGAGAATAAGGAAGGGTTGGCCCACCAGGCAGTCAAAAGGAGGTCGCTTTGCTGGGGAGGACGTGACGTTACTACAATCCAGGCAAACATCACTGGATAACAGTCAAAAAAAGTGCTGAGATAGAGAATAACTAAGGGCTGGCCCACCAAGCATTCAAAAGGAAGTCGCTTTGCTGGGGAGGACGTGAGTTCACTACAGCCCAGGCAAACATCACCTGATAGCAGTCAAAAGAGTGACGAGATAGAGAATAAAGAAGGGCTGGCCCACTAGGCAGTCAAAACGATGTCGCTTTGCTGGGGAGGACGTGACGTCCCTGCAATTCAGGCAAACATCACCGGATAGCAGTGAAAAGAGTGACGAGATAAAGAATACGGAAGGGCTGGCCCACCAGGCAGTCAAAACAAAGTCGCTTTGCCGGGGAGGACGTGACGTTACTACAATCCAGGATCCAGGCAAACATCACTGGATAGCAGTCAAAAGAGAGCTGAGATAGAGAAAAAAGAAGGGCTTGCCCACCAGGCAGTCAAAAGGAGGTCGCTTTGCTGGAGAGGATGTGACGTCACTACAATCCAAGCAAACATCACTGGATAACAGTCAAAAAAGTGCTGAGATAGAGAAAAGTAAGGGCTGGGCCACCAAGCAGTCAAAAGGAATTCGCTTTGCTGGGGAGGACGTGACGTCACTACAGCCCAGGCAAACATCACTGGATAGCAGTCAAAAGAGTGACGAGATAGAGAATAAGGAAGGGTTGGCTCACCAGGCAGTCAAAAGGAGGTCGCTTTCCTGGGGAGGACGTGACGTTACTACAATTCATTTAAACATCACTGGATAAGAGTCAGAAGAAGTGCTGAGATAGAGAATAAGTAAGGGCTGGCCCACCAAGTAGTCAAAAGGAAGTCGCTTTGCTGGGGAGGACGTGACGTCACTACAGCCCAGGCAAACATCACTGGATAGCAGTCAAAAGAGTGACGAGATAGAGAATAAGGAAGGGCTGGCCCACTAGGCAGTCAAATCGAAGTCGCTTTGCTGTGGAGGTTGTGACGTCAGTACAATTCAGGCAAACATCACTGGATAGCAGTCAAAAGAGTGCTGAGATAGAGAATAAGGAAGCGCTGGCCCACCAGGCAGTCAAAAGAAAGTCGCTTTGCTGGGGAGCACGTGACGTCACTACAATCCAGGCAAACATCACTGGATAGCAATCAAAAGTGCTGAGATAGAGAATAAGGAAGGGCTGGACCACCAGGCAGTTAAAAAGAAGTCGCTTTGCTGTGAATTATGTAACGTCACTACAATCCAGGCAAACATCACTGGATAGCAATTAAAAGTGCTGAGATAGAGAATAAGGAATGGCTGGCCCACCAGGCAGTCAAAAGGAGGTCGCTTTGCTGGTGAGGACGTGACGTCACAACAATCCAGGCAAACATCACCGGATAGCAATGAAAATAGTGACGAGATAGAGAATAAGGAAGGGCTGGCCCACCAGGCAGTAAAAAAGTCGCTTTACCGGGGAGGACGTGACGTCACTACAATCCAGGAGGCAAACATCACTGGATAGCAGTCAAAAGAGAGCTGAGATAGAGAATAAGGAAGGGCTGGCCCACCAGGTAGTCAAAAGAAAGTCGCTTTGCTGGGGAGGATGTGACGTCACTACAATCCAGGCAAACATCACTGGATAGCAGTCAAAAGAGAGCTGAGATAGAGAATAAGGAAGGGCTGGCCCACCAGGCAGTCAAAAGGAGGTCGCTTTGCTGGGGAGGACGTGACGTTACTACAATCCAGGCAAACATCACTGGATAACAGTCAAAAAAAGTGCTGAGATAGAGAATAAGTAAGGGCTGGCCCACCAAGCAGTCAAAAGGAAACCGCTTCGCTGGGGAGGACGTGACGTCACTACAGCCCAGGCAAACATCACCGGATAGCAGTCAAAAGAGTGACGAGATAGAGAATAAGGAAGGGTTGGCTCACCAGGCAGTCAAAAGGAGGTCGGTTTGCTGGGGAGGACGTGACGTTACTACAATTCATTCAAACATCACTGGATAAGAGTCAGAAGAAGTGCTGAGATAGAGAATAAGGAAGCGCTGGCCCACCAGGCAGTCAAAAGGAAGTCACTTTGCTGTGAAGGACGTGATGTCACTACAATCCAGGCAAACATCACTAGATAGCAATCAAAAGTGCTGAGATAGAGAATAAGGAAGGGCTGGACCACCAGGCAGTTAAAAAGAAGTCGCTTTGCTGTGAATTATGTAACGTCACTACAATCCAGGCAAACATCACTGGATAGCAATCAAAAGTGCTGAGATAGAGAATAAGGAATGGCTGGCCCACCAGGCAGTCAAAAGGAGGTCGCTTTGCTGGGGAGGACGTGACGTTACTACAATCCAGGCAAACATCACTGGATAACAGTCAAAAAAAGTGCTGAGATAGAGAATAAGTAAGGGCTGGCCCACCAAACAGTCAAAAGGAAGTCGCTTTGCTGGGGAGGACGTGACGTCACTACAGCCCAGGCAAACATCACCGGATAGCAGTCAAAAGAGAGCTGAGATAGAGAATAAATAAGGGTTGGCCCACCAGGCAGTCAAAGGGAGGTCGCTTTGCTGGGGAGGACGTGACGTTACTACAATCCAGGCAAACATCACTGGATAACAGTCAAAAGAGTGCTGAGATAGAGAATAAGTAAGGGCTGGCCCACCAAGCAGTCAAAAGGAAGTCGCTTTGCTGGGGAGGACGTGACGTCACTACAGCCCAGGCAAACATCACCGGATAGCAGTCAAAAGAGTGACGAGATAGAGAATAAAGAAGGGCTGGCCCACTAGACAGTCAAAACGATGTCGCTTTGCTGGGGAGGACGTGACGTCCCTGCAATTCAGGCAAACATCACCGGATAGCAGTGAAAAGAGTGACGAGATAAAGAATACGGAAGGGCTGGCCCACCAGGCAGTCAAAACAAAGTCGCTTTGCCGGGGAGGACGTGACGTCACTACAGTCCAGGCAAACATCACTGAATAGCAGTCAAAAGTGTGCTGAGATAGAGAATAAGGAAGGGCTGGACCACCAGGCAGTCAAAAGGAAGTCACTTTGCTGTGAAGGACGTGACGTCACTACAATCCAGGCAAACATCACTGGATAGCAGTCAAAAGAGAGCTGAGATAGAGAAAAAGAAGGGCTGGCCCACCAGGTAGTCAAAAGGAAGTCGCTTTGCTATGGAGGATGTGACGTCACTACAATCCAGGCAAACATCACTGGATAGCAGTCAAAAGAGAGCTGAGATAGAGAATAAGGAAGGGCTGGCCCACCAGGCAGTCAAAACGAAGTCGCTTTGCTGTGAATTATGTAACGTTACTACAATCCTGGCAAACATCACTGGATAGCAGTCAAAAGAGAGCTGAGATAGAGAATAAGGAAGGGCTGGCCCACCAGGTAGTCAAAAGAAAGTCGCTTTGCTGGGGAGGATGTGACGTCACTACAATCCAGGCAAACATCACTGGATAGCAGTCAAAAGAGAGCTGAGATAGAGAATAAGGAAGGGCTGGCCCACCAGGCAGTCAAAAGGAGGTCGCTTTGCTGGGGAGGACGTGACGTTACTACAATCCAGGCAAACATCACTGGATAACAGTCAAAAAAAGTGCTGAGATAGAGAATAAGTAAGGGCTGGCCCACCAAGCAGTCAAAAGGAAGTCGCTTTGCTGGGGAGGACGTGACGTCACTACAGCCCAGGCAAACATCACCGGACAGCAGTCAAAAGAGTGACGAGATAGAGAATAAAGAAGGGCTGGCCCACTAGGCAGTCAAAACGATGTCGCTTTGCTGCGGAGGACGTGACGTCCCTGCAATTCAGGCAAACATCACCGGATAGCAGTGAAAAGAGTGACGAGATAAAGAATACGGAAGGGCTGGCCCACCAGGCAGTCAAAACAAAGTCGCTTTGCCGGGGAGGACGTGACGTTACTACAATCCAGGCAAACATCACTGGATAGCAGTCAAAAGAGAGCTGAGATAGAGAAAAAGAAGGGCTGGCCCACCAGGCAGTCAAAAGGAGGTCGCTTTGCTGGAGAGGATGTGACGTCACTACAATCCAAGCAAACATCACTGGATAACAGTCAAAAAAGTGCTGAGATAGAGAAAATTAAGGGCTGCCCACCAAGCTGTCAAAAGGAATTCGCTTTGCTGGGGAGGACGTTACGTCACTACAATCCAGGCAAACATCACTGGATAGCAGTCAAAAGAGAGCTGAGATAGAGAATAAGGAAGGGTTGGCCCACCAGGCAGTCAAAATGAGGTTGCTTTGCTGGGGAGGACGTGACGTTACTACAATTCATTCAAACATCACTGGATAACAGTCAGAAAAAGTGCTGAGATAGAGAATAAGTAAGGGCTGGCCCACCAAGCAGTCAAAAGGAAGTCGCTTTGCTGGGGAGGACGTGACGTCACTACAGCGCAGGCAAACATCACTGGATAGCAGTCAAAAGAGTGACGAGATAGAGAATAAGGAAGGGCTGGCCCACTAGGCAGTCAAAAGGAAGTCGCTTTGCTGTGGAGGTTGTGACGTCACTACAATCCAGGCAAACATAACTGGATAGCAGTCAAAAGAGTGCTGAGATAGAGAATAAGGAAGCGCTGGCCCACCAGGCAGTCAAAAGAAAGTCGCTTTGCTGGGGAGCACGTGACGTCACTACAATCCAGGCAAACATCACTGGATAGCAATCAAAAGTGCTGAGATAGAGAATAAGGAAGGGCTGGACCACCAGGCAGTTAAAAAGAAGTCGCTTTGCTGTGAATTATGTAACGTCACTACAATCCAGGCAAACATCACTGGATAGCAATCAAAAATGCTGAGATAGAGAATAAGGAATGGCTGGCCCACCAGGCAGTCAAAAGGAGGTCGCTTTGCTGGTGAGGACGTGACGTCACAACAATCCAGGCAAACATCACCGGATTGCAATGAAAATAGTGACGAGATAGAGAATAAGGAAGGGCTGGCCCACCAGGCAGTAAAAAAGTCGCTTTACCGGGGAGGATGTGACGTCACTACACTCCAGGCAAACATCACTGGATAGCAGTCAAAAGAGAGCTGAGATAGAGAATAAGGAAGGGCTGGCCCACCAAGCAGTCAAAAGGAAGTCGCTTTGCGGGGGAGGACGTGACGTCACTACAGCCCAGGCAAACATCACTGGATAGCAGTCAAAAGAGAGCTGAGATAGAGAATAAGGAAGGGCTGGCCCACCAAGCAGTCAAAAGGAAGTCGCTTTGCGGGGGAGGACGTGACGTCACTACAGCCCAGGCAAACATCACCGGATAGCAGTCAAAAAAGTGCTGAGATAGAGAATAAGTAAGGGCTGGCCCACCAAGCAGTCAAAAGGAAGTCGCTTTGCTGGGGAGGACGTGACGTCACTACAGCCCAGGCAAACATCACCGGATAGCAGTCAAAAGAGTGACGAGATAGAGAATAAAGAAGGGCTGGCCCACTAGGCAGTCAAAACGATGTCGCTTTGCTGGGGAGGACGTGACGTCCCTTCAATTCAGGCAAACATCACCGGATAGCAGTGAAAAGAGTGACGAGATAAAGAATACGGAAGGGCTGGCCCACCAGGCAGTCAAAACAAAGTCGCTTTGCCGGGGAGGACGTGACGTCACTACAGTCCAGGCAAACATCACTGAATAGCAGTCAAAAGTGTGCTGAGATAGAGAATAAGGAAGGGCTGGACCACCAGGCAGTCAAAAGGAAGTCACTTTGCTGTGAAGGACGTGACGTCACTACAATTGAGGCAAACATCACTGGATAGCAGTCAAAAGAATGCTGAGATAGAGAATAAGGAAGGGCTGGCCCACCAGGCAGTCGCTTTGCTGGGGAGCACGTGACGTCATTACAATCCAGGATCCTGGCAAACATCACTGGATAGCAGTCAAAAAAGAGCTGAGATAGAGAAAAAAGAAGGGCTGGCCCACCAGGCAGTCAAAAGGAGGTCGCTTTGCTGGAGAGGACGTGACGTCACTACAATCCAAAGCAAACATCACTGGATAACAGTCAAAAAAGTGCTGAGATAGAGAAAAGTAAGGGCTGGCCCACCAGGCAGTGAAAAGGAAGTCGGTTTGCTGGGGAGGACGTGACGTCACTGCGAGTATTGGTATGCTGCCTTCGACTTGCGTCTCGCGACAGCGATATCCACATGTATCGATTTATCTCATTTGCAGCAATAAAACCGGCACCCACCGATTGGCGACCGGCACTGAAACAGCACTTGTAGTTCGTATACGTCGTCGAAGTCGTGACACTGGTTGTTTACATCTTAGTTAACATTAGTTTCTTCATTGGCGGCTGTCGGCAAAAATCGAACAATTTAACCTGTTTCCAGTATACATCCAAATATAAAAATGGCTATTTTTCCACAAACGGGCGTATTCCTCATTTCTCACAGCTAAGACAGCGGAACGCTAGAACAGCTCCGCGAGCAATCTGCTTTCGATCAGGCAATGCATCTGCTGTTGTTTACATTCGAATGCATACATTATGGGTGGTTATCTTTGCATTCTGTTCTTATTTTTTTATTCATCGTGATGACTAACGTTGGTTTCATCAAAAAAAATATTTCGTGTACTAAATGAAAACTATAACTGAGATGTTGAAAAAGAACTAAAAAAAATTAACGATCTTACCGCTATATACGTTGGGAGACTGATAAAAAATTATACTTTAGTATTTACAGTAAGTATTTAAATTCGTACTGAGAAATATATAGCAAAAGACAATTAAAGAAGAAAAGCAGCGATATTGATATTCGTGATTCCTTATTAATTCAAGGGTGGGTAGCAAACCATATCTTTCACACCATGATATTGCATGTTTTTCTATCTCGTACGACATCGTTAACGAGACGATACAAATTCCATTGAGGCATTATGAAATACAACAGACCAATTCAACGACAAATTCACGGAATTTTAATACTATCGAAGGGTAATATGGACGGACACCATACTATGGCCCTGAGTTGGCACAGGGGTCGCAGTGACATCACAGCGCCTTCCAATTCCCCCTCGGTCGGAGCACGAAACTGAGACCGCAAGACAAAAGGATGAGCCAGCCCTTCCTTATTCTCTAGCCCTGGATTAATACTATGTGATCAACAGTAAATGCAGGCAATTCAGAGATGTCTGACTGCTGTGTTAATAATTCTGACATACCTTTTATATTGTTCTTCTCAACCGATGTAAGCACAACAGAACAAACAGTAATAAAAGTACTGATTCAAATTCTGTGTGCTATCACAAATTTAAAACTGAAGACAAAGGGTTAAAAAAATAAACATACATGCTACAAGATTCAGTGCATAAGTAATTTTTTGTACAAATTTGATAATTATTGAAAAATTTTCACCTTATCATTGCTAAGGTGCTTTTGATATTAACCTCCCTCCTCTATAAAAGTAAAGCACACTTTTCCTACTATGAAAATCACTGAAGTTAATACTGACACACTTTCCTTGCAGTTGGATTTTTAAAGCCATCAGTAATTTTAATTTTGTATTAGCTAATTAACTTACTAAAAGTAACTTAAAACATGCATAAAAAGAACACATTTGTGTGGAATTATATATGTCAGAGCCTATATGTACATCAGCCTGACTGGCTGAAAGTTTTAGGGAGCAGCCCTTACACAAAAACAGCCTTTTCACATTATTAGAATTTGAACTACATAATACATGCATGAGGACTTTTTAAACTTAGTGTTAAGAATTCTGTTGTACTTACACTGCTTTGCTAAGCAGTCATCATGCATTCCCCCCCTCTCTCCCCTAACTATTATGAAAAGGAATGGAGAGCAGAGTGGAAAAGCTGAATCATTCTCTGGCTTCCAGAGAACACAATTTATTTGACAACTTTCAGATGTTTAGAGCTTCTGCACTTTTGCCATAATTGAAATTTAAATGCTTTATATACAGGGTGTTCGTAAACTGTTTTGACAAAAGATAGTACCCATCAAGACTAACAATATTTACAATAGAACCTAGGGTTGCATTCCACTCTGAGTGTCAGAAACGAGTAAATTTAGATGTCCAAGTTGAACTTTCAACAGTGCAAAGAAAGAGAATTAATGATATCATAAGTTGCACAATCCCATTTATGGAGATCAGGGACAGAATTAAAGTAGATGCTCAAAGTGGCGGCCACGGGTGCCATTGCACAATTCACACCGGCGAATGAAAGACTGGCGCACCTCCTCGAAGATTCCTGGTGCCGTATTTATCCTGTCCGCTGCAACAACGATTCTCGCAACAAGATCTTCCACGGAGTCCACAGGCGTCTCGTACACCAATGATTTCATGTGGCCCCAGAAGAAGAAGTCCAGTGGGTTTAAGTCCGGTGAGCGTGGAGGCCGTGCCACAGGTCCCCAACTTCCAATCCATCGTGCAGGATATGTGGCATTCAGGAAGTGTCCACTGCACCTTGATAAGCCAATCAGCTGCAACTGTCAATGCTGTGTCTGTTCTCTGGCAATTTGCATACAGTAAATGCTTGACGGTGATGTTCTGGTGATGTGCTACTTCTCCGGCACGAAAGAAATGAAGTCTGAGGTGACGACTGTATTTGTTGGATGCATTTTGAAGTTACTCTTTTCTGACACTCAGAGTGGAATGCGACCCTAGGTTCCATTGCAAATATTGTTTGTTTTGATGGGTACTATCACCCTCTTCTTTTGTCAAAACAGTTTACAAACACCCTGTATATGTCATAACACTGATACACATAAATTAACTGGTTATTACAAAAGGGAACATCATAGTCAGAAAATATTTAAATAACTGTTTCATGAATAGTAGAGGAGACAAAAAATAAGTTAAATCTAATTGATTTAAACCACTGAAATGTACCACTTATTTAATTGGAAATATACAAAAACTCAAATTTTGACTAATGTTTACAAGAATGGGTTCTCCTTTCATATTTAGTTTATGAAAAAAATGCTGTAAGTGATTAACAATTATAATGTTTTACATAGATTTTGTTTGATACATTCCTTAAATAGAGCTAGCATGTGGTATATTTTTATTTAATATCAAGTGAGAGTATCTCTTTCTGAGGATGTGATATGCTGCTGGTCGCTCAATGCAGTAGGTGGTCGCTCAATGATCAGGTGGTCACTCAATGCAGTAGGTGGTTGCTCAGTGCAACCACCTACTGTGGTCACTCAATGCATGTCACCTTTAAGGGTTATCCTTTGGAAAAGTTAATCAAGTGAACTAGAAATTACAAATTAGTAATACTTTTTGATTGATAACAGACAAAATTGTTTTCTCTGAATAGATCATGTAAATGAGTTTGTGTGACAAATTGTAACTATTAAATTTCACAAAGTGTGAAAGAAGCACAACAAAAATAAATCAAAATTCTTTTTTATTCAGTAAATGAAGGAAAATGCATGTAACATAAAAAGTGGTTTATTTGTAAGCAAAGATGAAATGACATCTTATTTGAGCTAACTTCTACAAGATCATTACCTGAACAATTTCACTTAAATATTTAAAATGTTACACAGTAGTTTTGGCAAACTAGCACAAAGTTCCTCTCTGTTCCTTTCATTAAAATGTAACTCAAAGATTTACAAAAATAATAGATAATTCTTTTTACAGCTCAAATATCTCTCTTTCTTTCTTTAACTGAAAGGGAACGTCACATCTTCCAAACTAAACGTAAATAACATTCAACATGCACAAGGTCTTCAGAAAATGCACTTTTACACTATAAGTATTTATATACCTCTTACATGTTTTTCAGGATTCAAAGAACAAGTCAAAGACTTTAATCTTCAACTTATATATGGAATATTACAATACATTATGATATGAAGCAGTTTTAAAAGTGATATCATGTTTAGTCATTCTACAATATCTATACAGTGCTTCTCAATTTATTCAGCATTATATTCCTACTGAAACTGTATTTATAAAAATATAAAACAAAAATCAGCTCATGATGAAATGGCATGAGAAGTTACATATATAATAAAAAATAACAAATCAAAGTATATACCTTGTCTTACCATAAGTTCTGCCACGAATTTCACCTAATTTTACACAGTGGCAATATTAAAGGTGATATGTGCTACACTCCACAGTACTGAGTGTAGCTTAATTAGCTGTTGAGTATACAGTGTATGGAGTGATTCATGAAAGGAAACTGTATTGCAGCTATTGTGTTATACAAGTGTAAGCATGTTATTCAAGTTTCTGAAACCACTTGCTATGAACTTCAATTTCATTTATCAAACCATTGAGAGAGATGGTGAGCCTGGTACAATACATGGCAGGGACAAATCAGCCTGACATTATACAGAGCATTATTAGAGATTGATCAATCTGTTTGACCCAGCAACTGTAAACATTATTAGAGCTTGAATTTCGAGAAATCCTATCAGTAAGCAGGAGATAATGGCCAACAGCTGGAAATCTCAAAAAATGAGTTGATAAAGGGTGTTCAATGAGACAGGACTCAAAACTTATCAACTAATGC
Source organism: Macrothele yani (assembly GCA_039090855.1). Taxonomy (NCBI): domain Eukaryota; kingdom Metazoa; phylum Arthropoda; class Arachnida; order Araneae; family Macrothelidae; genus Macrothele; species Macrothele yani. Next base: position 68,245,320 of record CM077013.1, read on the forward strand.
CTTGCCCACAAAAAATCATGTAGGACAGAGCAAGAACCTCCTTTTTCGGTATGTCAACAATGAGCATTGCAGCACGCGACACTTTTTACCTATGAGAAAATGTTCACCATTGAAGAGAAGTTTAACATGCACAATGACAGCTTCTATACTCTTGGCAGCGAAGAAGATCATTATGTTGTTTCAGTATGGTTATCACGTAGCATCAGTGATGGTTTAGTTGCAGGTCATATCATGGTTCAGCAAATTTTGCAGAAAAAGGTATATATATATATATATATATATTATATATCAACCAGTACCACAGTATATAAAAAACAGTTTCAGAAAACTCTGTGAAGCTCCTCTCAGGTAAACAATGTGGAACAACCAACATAGGATCTTCCAGCACAACTCTGTACTGAATCATAAAGCTAAAGTCACTCAACTATGACTCCAGGACAATGCAACTGAGTTTCTTTAAAATGATGACTGGCCATCCCGAAATGCAGACTTTAATCCACTTGAGTACAAATTGTGGGATATTTTGAACTGCAGGGTCTGCTTTTCCTTAACATGCTAGGATTGACAGCATGGTTTAGGCAAACAGCTGTAAATTTAGACAGAAGTGTCATTTATTCAGCTATTGATTGGCTGTGTTTTGTGAATGCTAAGGGAGGCCATTTTAAATAATTTTGTGTTCTATGGGTGCTTCATAAAGCAACCAAATAAATTATACAAAGGTCCCATATTTTCCTTCCATCCACTTATATCACTGTGACAGAACTTATGCTATGGCTAGGTGTAATTTTTGGTGACACTGAAAATAAACTCCTATAGTTATCTGCAGTTGAAAGCACATGTGAGTTCCATCACGGACACATTTGACTGCTACAATATACATGAAGGAATTTAAAAAAACTGTGATTACTATAAATTAATAAAAAATAATTTTGACAAGATTAGCAGCTAATCATTCTTCCTGTTTGCAAAAGTTGAAATAGATTGAGAAGAAAGTTCTTAAAACTCATATGATGATGTGCAACATAAGAATGAAATGCAGAGCATGGCAGTATAGCATCTTTATTAAAAGTACTGGCATCATCTATGACTTGGATGATAAATTTCACATCTTTCCCTTCAAAACCTAAAAGGTAAACTGACTTCCTACAACCTGTTTTGTTCTTATCACTCTACACATACTAGCATCTTATCCTAACTACCCTTATATCAGATAACTCTACAGAATGTTTATTTCATGGAAACTTGAACAAATTTTCAACTCCTTTCCACTGTGAGCAAATGATACAACCCTGATTAGTGACCATTCCACAGGCAATCAGATTTTTGGACAGAAGATATAAAAGGTCCCTTTACAGAAAGAAATGTACTCCTTGATCCTCACAAATCTCAGGATCTTTAAAAGTCGTAAACAAGATGGCAAGAGCAAACATAAGTACAGTGCTACATGAAGGAAGAATTATTATTTATAACTAAATTAAGGGTAGAGTCAAGACATCTCAGGAGATCTGCAATTACTGCATTACAGGCATAATGGCGTATGTGAAAATTGACTTGCACAGAGCGAAAACGGCAAAAGCTACACATAACATTAGCAGCATGATCACTGACTGTCTCATTTATTAATTAATATTGTAATAATCCTTTTGACTATGAAAGGTCACAAGGGGTTGATTGTCCACAATCGTGAGAGACGCTACAGGGAAGCGTGAAAATTAGCAGTTCAGAACATCAACATTTCATCTCAGGCCTTCAGCAAGGGAAATTACTATTATAATTATTTGGTCAGTGAGTGAACAACTGATTCAAGTCCTCAGTTATAATTATGATGAAGTGCAGGTGAAAGACTGACATCAAAAACATTACAAAGAACACAAGAATGCTAGCAATTTTATTACAGCTCAGAGGTGTAAGGAGCTTGGAATGGTGGCTTTCCTAAGTGGCATAATTTCAGAACTGAAGAAAAGAGGAACCAGTGAAATTTACAGCATAAAAGGAATGATATACAACAAATGTTATCACTGCATGCAGCAGGGCAGCCACTGAAGCACAGACAGAACAGCTTATTTAGGGAAGATGATTCATTTAGACAACGAGCTGTAACAGAGAAAATAGGTAGCCACAATATTAGCAACCATCCACTCAGTCATTTATTTAGGTCTTCAACTGTGGAACTGCAATGAAGCACAGTTACAGTCATAACTGAACAGCATACTTCTATAGAAATGTAGAGAAAGAACCAAACCATATTAATGCAATTGGAGTGGTACTGTGCAATAGTTTACGGTTCTCTAATTAAAGCATGAGCACAGCTGAAAGTGATTATGTGAATCATCCCTAGTGTCTGCATGTCACAATTGCAAATGATGACCTACTAAATACCAAGTTGTAACTAAAACATAACTTATTTTTGTTCTATATCAATACAATATACTTCAGCCAGTTCATCAGCATGTTTGTTTTACATGTAGCATACAAAGTAACAAGGTGCTTTAACAACTTTGCTACTTATTTAAAATAAATTCTGGGTCATGTCAAATTAGCAGGGGCTACCTAGGAGTTGAAAAATCTAGTCTGACGCCTGGGACTATCGCTTTTCATGTTCGGAGTAGAGCAAAATATTTTTTTATTAACTCGGGAATACCATCTGAAAGTTTGTTTTTCCAAAGCTGTAGCATACATGCTTTTTTATGTCATAAGCAGTTGAACCAACCTTGCACATTTTGATGCCAAACATTTTTATTTCAAGAGCCGCATTTGCTGCGCATAGTACAAGTGTTGTGTGTGTGTGTGTGTGTGTGTGTGGGGGGGGGGGTTCCGGATAAAATTTTTTTTGACCAAGTTGCTTGCTTTCTGGTGTCGGTGAACTGGGGGAGTGAAAAAATGATCCCTGTGTTTAGATGTGGGTGGGCTCTATTGAGAGGGCAGATAAAGTATTTTGCCTGCATGTCATAGTTTGTATAATCAACATTTTCTAAAACAGAGGTCTACTTTAATCCACTTTGTTAGGGACTAGTGAATTCTCATTCCAGTTAGTCTGCAACAAAATGGGCAAAAAATAATTTTCAAACCTTGCACCCATCACTGATTTGCAAGATTCTTTTTTTTTTTTCACAAGTGGATTTTCCCAAAGTTTCAATTTTGTGTTTCTGAAAGATCAGGAGATGTAATTTTTTGAAATTATAGATATTTTAGTGCACAATGAAACTTAGTAAAAAAAAAATGCAAAATTCTCTGTTACTTAAAAATAACAGATGTACAAAAATTGCCATACTTTAGTAATTTTTTGTTTTTTTGAGAAATTTATTGGTACAGAACATGAGTTTCTATTTACTTCAGTTTTTGAGTTATGTGCAAATAAGAAAGCCTTAGGAAGTTGTATATAATTACTAGTGTACATGAACACAATTTCATGCTTCCAATGAAGATAAAACAAAAACAAAATCTGGGCTTTCATCTCTGTAAGGAAAAATGAATTTGTGAAGAAAATGCATGGTCCATGTATTGTCACTGAAAGTACAGTAAGCTGAATAAATTATGTTGAGGCATTAGCTAGAGAACATTTGTGTCCATTTTGATAATTGAGATACCAGATTTGATTGCACACAATCAGTTCATAGTGCTTCTGAAAGACATACAATACCATTATGCTTAGTGTCATTTTTCACATTATAAAAAGCCTGAAAGTACCTTTTCTCACTGCATGAGAAAAAAAAAGAAAGAAAAACAACTAAAGCTGGTGGAAACTTGTACCTTGCACCAACTCCTCAAAAATAAATGAACAAACAAATAAGTAAAATTAAAAAATATTGAAGATTGGAATTTTTTTTTTTTGTTATTTTAAATGGCAGATTAATTATGCTTTTATGTACAAAAGGGGGAGGAACAGAGAAAAAGCACAGGATGCACCAAAACTTCCATAATTTCAAAAATTCATGTCTACTGATCTATCGGCAACAAAAATTTAAACTGAGGTTTTCATGAGTTGATGAATACTACAGGTGGGTGGGTGGGGTGTAAGAACCAATGGTGGTGTGGTGGAAAGTTAATTAAATTTTGATGTGGAATGACCCTTATGTGGATGTAGGCATCATGATGACACCACACATGGAATACCTTAAGTTGCCAGATGCTCCCTAAAAGACTTAATTATTTGGTAAACAATATCTACAGCATACAAAAACTTCTGATGGGCTGTGGAATGGCTAATGGAAGGTATATAGCATGTAGTCCCATACCCTAATGTGAGGAATTTCCTACAGTGTTATCGAACCAACATCAAGTACCATAACAACACAGAGGAGAAGCATTGGTGATAAAGCGAATGCATATGAAAGTAACATGTTACAGTAAATTGTTCAAATTTACATGAAAATGTCACATCATTCAGCAGCATTATGGGTCAGTCATTACTACATAAATATATAGTAAAGTAAGCACATGGAAGGTAAGATATAAAACGGTTTTTCCCCCCATTGTTCTGTTTCATTAATTACTTGCTCAGAGTTATGGTCTACCATAAGCACAAGCTGAACTTCCAAACTAGAAGATCAGCAAAATATAAGTAACTGGTTTTACTTATGTTTTATATTTTTTTATTATTTTTTAATACTGTGGAAGTTTTCATCTGGATATCTTTGGCAGTTGGTCTTAATGCAAATTTATTGAGTAAGATATGGCCTGCAAACTATACTGTCAGTTCCAAGAAAATGCTGGGCATCAAGTTAAATGATGCTGTTACATGTGCTATGATCCTCCATTATATTTGCAGTTGTTTGAACTAAAACATTATATTAAATTTTCTAGATTTTCACACTTTTGAGTGTTACAATAATACATTAAAAGTATGATGAATAAGTTTTTCTACAGCAACCTTTTCAGAATGCAATAAAAATTATAATACCAAAATATACAGACATAAATGTTGAACAATACAATGGGTAGTGGGGAGTGATGGTTGGAATGAACTGAAGGTAAAGTTTCACTAAAAGTAAAAATAGATTAATAGGTTGCTAAAAAATGTTAATAATAGCTTATAAGCATTGTTAGGTTGTTAGTGCCACAGTATTTACCACAATGGAAAAGCATACATAAAAAATCAGAATATCACAGGAATGCTCTCAAAATATTGATTTTACACATTTATTTTTAATAATGAATAATCATTGTCAGCTCACATGAAAAAGAGTGTAAACAAAAGATTTAAATAAAAAGTTGTTTTTTACACCTTTCTTACATAGATTTCACACAGGGAGTTTTTTTTTCAGTTGAATAGATCTACAGATATGAAGCATCAGAACCCTCACAATCACAGAATGTGTTAAAGAACTACTGCACATTTTTTTCAGTAAAAAGTATACTCCATAACACACACACTTTATTTTGTACACCAAAATTAAAATAAAAAATACAGCCTAACAACCAATAAGTAAATCAGGGAGAACATAAAGTACTTATACAAGTATCACCAAATATCAGATAAAGAAGTTTAAGTACTTTCAGAACAAGCCACCAGCTGTAAGTACTGAATACTCCTTTCATCTGATAATAAGCCTAACCGGCCAAAAAGCAAGATCTATCATTAGAGTATTTAACAATATTCTTTTTTTGCCAGTGAAGAAAAAAATAAATGTCAGTAATAAACTGTTTTATATTTCTCATTACGTGAATAATTCATGAATATATCTGACAACCTTTTTAAAGGGCTTTTATCAAATATTTTACAACTATGACTCCAAGTTGAACTGATACATGCACTGCTTACATGTGGATCATGAATGGACAAATAAACATGATTTTTTTTTTCTTTTCGTTTGATGAATGCCAGTTTTCAAATATTTTAACTACCACATTCAAATTAAATACTGTGAGAATATACCTCAGTCTGATATGCCTTTCTAGCCTTCACAGTTTTATTCTTTTATGTGTATACAAAAATACAGGGAAACAAAGAAGGTTTGTATGGCACCCTTTTGAAAAGTAAACGTTTTAAACATCTACTACAAAGTTAAACAAAAATGAAAGAGCTGATATAAATCCAAAATTCCTCAGAATTATTGTAAAATAAATAATTGACAGATACATTAGAGTATTGCAAATGGACTAACACTAAAGTTATGTAAAACAAAAATTATAAAACTGTAAAATTGGGATGTTTTAGTAGCTACTTGTACCTTTGTTAGCCATAAAATATATGAACCAAAATAGGTGTTACCATGGTGAATCACCATGTGATTCACATGGTAAACTGTAAAATGAAATTTGGTGAGATGAATAAGCTGTATTACAAGCATTAGGTGAAAGGCGAATTTCTGTATTTTTGCAATACCCAAGAGATTTTCTATTAAGAAATGAAGCAATATGTTTTGAGTTTTTCCAAACAGGAACAGCAAAAATATCTCTGATGGTTAATAATGAATGGAAAGTAGACACACACAGGCTGCTTCTCTTAACATGTTTTGCCACATGCTGATTGATACTATGTTAAGTACCGTATATGCTTGCGTATAAGTCGACCCCCACTTTTAAAGGAAAAAATCGTAAGAAATCGAAAACTCGCGTATAAGTCGATCCCGGAATGAGAAAAAAAAAAAATTCAATGAATTTATTCAAAAACATTTGAAAACGAAAAAAATTATATATATAATACTAAATTTAATTTGCATACCCAAAAACTTCATCGGAACCCTTCAAAATCCGATTCCGAGTCAGACTCGCCAAACAGTTCAAAAAAGTCTTTCTCCGTCATCGGCGCATCATCATAAACATCAGTATTCCCATCTATGCCTGTGTCATCAGAATCACTGTCAATCTGTCATCATCACTCATAAAAATCTCATCATTCTCTGTGCCATCAAGTTTGTTACTAATGCAACATTTCTTGAATGATTTCACGACCATTTCCGCAGGTATCGCATCCCAAGCCTCCTTGACCCATCGCGCAATCAAAACGATATCTGGCTTCTTTAGATTTCCGCCCTTGGTTTCAGTCGGCAAATCGGAACTTATCCAATCTGCCCAATACCTCCGCACATTGTCCTTGAAGGGCTTATTAAGGCAGACATCTAGTGGTTGAAGAACAGATGTCAACCCACCTGGGATGACAGCAAAAGTTGTTTTTGAATTTTCTGCACTTTTTTTCACTTCTGCACAACGGTGTGCAACAAACATATCCCACACCAAAAGAGAAGGTTTCCTCAAAAGTGCACCTGGCCTTTTGTTCCACACATTCTTTAACCAGTCAATTGTTCTGGATTCGTTCATCCATCCTTTTTCATGGGCACGAACGAGCACACCAGACGGAAAGACAACGCTTTTCGGCAGAGTTTTGCGTTTGAAAATAATTACCGGAGGTAACTTACTGCCGTCGGCCAAACAGGAAAGAACAACCGTGAAACTGGATTTTTCGTGGCCAGTCGTTTTGATCAATATTTTTTTTGCCCTTTTGGTTCACCGTCTTATTTCCAGGAAGGTCGAAACACATGGCGGTTTCATCCATGTTCTCTATTTGGGAAAGTTCAAAAGCAGTCTCTTTTCTCTTTTGAATTACGTACATACTTTTGAAATTCCATTATCTTTGCTTCGAGGTCACAAGGTAACTTTTGTGCAATTTTGGTGCGTTGGCACAACCCATAGCGGTTCATGAACCTTGTGCACCAACCTGGTGAGGCACGAAAAGTGTTATTTGCGGCTGCAAACTTTTCATCTTTTGCGAGCTTCATTGCTCGCAAACGTATACCAGTTCGCGTTACAATGTAACCATTTTGTCTGCAGCCCACAATCCAATCATTCAAGACACTTTCCAGCTCTGGAAAAGATGTTGTTCCACGGCACAGAGCCTTTTGGAATTTTCACAAAGTCCGGTTTTTTTTTTACGCCAATCTCGAATCAGTTTTTCGTTAATGCTAAATTGATGTGAAGCAGCACAGTTGTTGGTATTTTCTGCAAAAGAACCCACTTTCAACTTGAATCCTGCGTTATAGGACATCCGTTTCTTTACACAATCCGTGTCACCCATAATTGGAGAAGCGAGACACTTGCGATTAAGAACAAGAAAAACACGTGCGATTAAGAACAAGCAATACCTAACACTGGCTGTCGCATGGCTCCGTTACGTCAAAGGTCAGCGCAATCAACTGGTAGTCGGAAGGGCGGAGCTTTCTATGCACGGCTGTGACTGCGCTGTGGATACGCAAAGCCAGGAGAGAGGAGACTTTTCAAAGCGCGGAGAAATTCGGAGGGTCGCGATTTCGTAATTCTACCACATCGGTGTTCTTTCTTTCTTTCGGAGGGTTGCGATTTCGTAATTAATACTGCATCGGCATTTTTATTTCTTTTGGGATGGATTGCCTTTTGCCTCACGGGAAGAACTTTTGGACTTACATTTTTTTTAGACCCCGAGTATAAGTCGACCCCATTACTTTGAAGCTCTCATTTTGTCCCAAATTTCTCGACTTATACGCGAGTATATATGGTACTTCCAATACAGTAGGTAACACTTGCTGAGGTGTTGACCAGAATAGAATAAAAATCAGGTAAGTTAAGGGATTTGTTTGGATCTCTGTATTTAAGCATAAGATTAGTAAGTTGTTGAGAAGGCTAACTGCAATGCTGTAACCATGGGGCTTGAATATTCATCATGTTAAATAGGTTGAAGGGAATAGAACCAGAAAACTGATGGGTGGTTAAAAGTTCCAGAAGTAAACAAATGACTTTTTGTGACTCAAATTGCTTAATAAAAATGTGGATCAAGGAGGTGGAAAGTTATGTGATGTATCAATGTTTAAATTATTAGTGTATATTAAAAAACAGTTAACATTTTTGAACACCTGATAGAATACAACAAAAACAATAGCTGTAATGTATGAAAAATCAGTTTATTGATGGAAACATGTAAGAACACAATGCAAGCTTTTATTTATGCATACCTTATTTATTTATTTATTTATTTACTATTTCTCAAAGGTGTACGACAGCTTGCATTGTGTTCTTACATGTCACCAATAAACGGATTTTTCATACATTACAGCTACATTAGCATATTCTCATAATGAAAGAGGGCTATTGAAAATAAAGTCAGCTCTGTGTATGGATTTGTGTTATTGCTGCAAATTGTATTTCTCAAAGGTGTATGAATGGTAAGGGATGATACTATGGGTAAAGTTAAGAAACACAACACAAAAGATTGGTCTAAATGAGCAAACATGCCAAGAGACAAATACAGGGAAAATACACAAGTGGATATACAGTAACTGCCAAAGTATCATTCAAATAATAATGGCAGATGTAAAAGTATTTCCCGAGTAGTTAAACAGTCTTATTTTCCAATGCAGGAGAATGATATTTTTAATAGGAAAGGTTTCTTGTTGGTGGAATGCAGTCAGTGGATCTTTGGAGAAATTCAAAGCAGGCAAAACTAGATAATTCATAACTTGTGTTGCATGATATGATGGCCCTATTTAATACAGAACTGAATTAGGTTGAAGACTTGACCTTTTTTATTTATTATTATTGTTTACTCTGCAAGCCTTGAAATTATGAAATTATTTGGGAAATAGCTTGTAAAAGATCAGCAAACAAATCTTTTCAGAATGTGATTTAAGTTTTGTTTATGAACAAAGAACACAAATTACTAAATTTGTTCAATCAGGGAATCTAGTAATCCAGGTTTAAAACACTTGTACATTGCTGTTTTGCACAGAGACACACATACATATAATTGGTGCACATAAATATTCATTAATAACCTTTATAATCACTCACACAAAAAAATACCAACAAATAAACTAATATCAACAATTAAATATGCACAAAGACTGGGAAAAGCAAACTTTCAGCAAAATCACATGGACTAAATTCTGAGTAGCTGAGATTTATTATACTATAAATTGATGTTTCACAGAAAAAGTGTAAAACTGGAATGTATGTAGGGTGTTCATTTTAAAATGCAACCTTAGTTCTTGGACTATCTATGCCCCACGTGTGAGATTTCACTGGTTCTCAGGAATTTGATTAAATTTGATTATTAAGACATCACTTCATTCAAGTAAGTGATTAGTAGTGCGGAGAATCATATTTTGGACAAACCATCTGATTCATGAACAAAGAATTTTCAATGTGAAGTATCATATTTTGAACTATACTAAGAAGCATTTCTCAAACAAGACAGCACCAAACAAAACAAGGATTTCTTGCCTTATTAGGAACTTCCAAGACACTGATTCTGTATGTGACAAGGAAGATAATAATCACAACAGTATGGTACTAAACAACAGCTACCAGGAAGACGAGAGGTTCAGAAATGATTAAGAGAATTTTTCTCAACAAGAGAACATGTCTTTAGGTAATGCATACAGAGCTACATAATTGCTTCAGTCACCCCGGTGGCGCAGTAGTCTAAGTGATTGCTTCTGACCATTCTTCCAAGAAGGGCCCGGGCTCGAATCCCAGTGAGGCATGGATATTGTGTTTGTTTTATGGCCCTGGCTTTCTCCCTTCCCTGGAACTAGTGGCCCTAAATTAGGGATGAGCGACTGCTTATAGCCCACTGAGTTGCTCAAGGTGGTCGTTAAACCCCCAATAAATAAATAAATAAAAGCTTCATCTGTACGTGCATTATATTCTTGAAATCCATATGCAGTAACCTACCAATCATGAAAGCATTTCTTTCTGCAGAAAAACAATCAAGTGTTGGACAAAAATTTTTTGAATGAACATCACATGAATGGCTTTATTAGCAGGCTGATTATGGAGTTTTGAAAACATGGAACACCTACATGAAAGACCATTGCATTCAGTGAATCACATAATACAGTACATTAGTCTTTTAGGACAGAATGTTATCAAGACAGGCTACCATTCATAGCTGCACAAATGAAAATGGCATTATTTTTGAGATTTTTTTAAAAGAATGGTTGATTTTATTGAGCTTCTGAACCTTTTGGATTTCCCCAAAGGGGGTTTTTATGATAGTAATAATCATTCCCCAAAGGAACTGAAAATGGACATCTGAAAGATCACTGTTAGCAGAGATCCAAGGAAATCTTTATAGGTGGCACAGAATATGGAACAAATGAGTGCCTGCAGAATACAGGATAAATCGCACATCCAGATTTATTCTGAACTCTGTTTGGGTTTGTATTGTTTTTATTTTACTATTATTATTATTATTTTTATTACTATGAAGTAAAACTTAAGTTAAAGGCATGCATTTTAAAATGGACACGTTCCTGTATTTCACTTATATGTAATGTAGTATAAATCAGTGCCTAAAGAAGGATTTGGGAGTGCTTAAAAAGTATATATATATATATATATTGCTTTTGGGTTTTTTCCTTGTTGTTTTGTGTGTTCATGATGTTGTGATTTGAAGTTGACTTGAAGTTTTTCATATACATATTACTTTCCTAGTTCCTGCAGCATTGCACGGCACTGGAGGGTTTTTGTAATATTGAGCTTATTACTCTTTCTTCATTTAATATATATATATATATATATATATATATATAATGGGGCAACCAGGCATCAACTGAAATTAAGCACTGAAATTCATTGCAATTACAAATTACAACTTCATAATGAGTGATATAGATGATGCTTTAGGATTTTCTGCATGGAGAAATTTAATACATACAACTTTCAGTGAACACAAATAATAGTATGACCAGAGTACAGACAAAATCACATGATACGACAGAAAACAGCTTTATAAAACTCACAAATGAAACATTAGCAATAAATATTTTTATTCTTCAGAAAAAAGTAACTGTAAAAGGGGGAAAATGAATGATCTAAATAGCTACATTGTTATACATCCCATGAAAGAATCAAATGAAGCATATATTTTGACTTCAGCCTATTCTACACTACATTACTGAAAAGCATACATGCATCTATAAGAATGACATTTTTGTGTCTGCCTGGCAGTTACTTACAGAAGAAACTACTGATTGTAGAGGTTTAAAATTTGCCAAAAACTTGCTGAAACACATAAGTGTGTGGATCTAGGAGCCTTTTCTAAAACTCAAATTCGAAAATTTCACTTAATTTTTTTTTTTTTTAATGCTGTGGGAAGATTTTGATTTGATTTTTCAACTATCGTTTTAAATTTTTGACTTAATGTATGTGATTTACAATTTGAAATATGATTTTGTTGTTTACTGTGTTATAAACTCGCACAATAATATTTAATTAAACTTCTAAATAATTTTGACTACAATTTGAAGTTTGATCTTGCTGTTTACTGAGTGATATGCTCACTCAACAATATTTTGTTATACTTTAGTGCAATTTTGAGGGAAACAAAACTACAAGAACCTCAACCCAAATGTGATAGAAGTGACTATATTAATAGGTTACGTCAGAATTTTCAGGCTGGATTTTTGCAGTGTTATATGTATCCTTCTGCCACATTGCTAGAGGGTTTCTTAATATTTTGTTTTAGACTAGAGCTGTCCATTTGTTATTAGGCAGTATAAATAGTTGCACTATTTAAAAAAAAGTTCCACAATACTTCTGGAGAGAAAATACATTTCAATGAAATGCAAATAGAAAACATCATAATTTTTTCAAAGCATAACATTGCTATTCCTCTGTTCGCACATTCTTCTACCTCATCTTGAATATTTATTTAGAATTTTTTTGTGTTCACAGTCAGTAAAGACATCTGATCAACCAATTGTACCACCTAACACAAGCATAGAATTTATTCTTCTTTTTCTGTGTGTGTGTTACTGGAACATATTTAAATTAAATGTTTCCATGCAATAAATCCTATTATAATTTCAAGAAAACTTGGGGACAGTCTTTGCTAGTGTCAGATAAGAAATTGTTAAGAATAAACAGATTCTGTGAACACAACTATGAATTTTCTTATGCTGCTGGTACATGCAAATTTTTCCAAACTATTTTGTGAAAATAATTCCTGCAGGCATATAACTAACAACTAAAAATAGGTCTTTTGTGTTTTTTAGATACAAGACACAGACTACAATAAGCATCAAACAATTATTTCTATATAACGAGCAATTTAGTGTCATTGCTATAATTCAACAAAATTTTCTGAATTCCTAGTTATGTCAGTATCAGTAAAGTACAAATTTCCCACACAAAATGGGTTATGTTATAAAATAAACTAAAGGAATTATCAAACAATAAAGAAATCAAATGCTCAATAAAACAGAAAGATGGTCTAAAGAACAAAATATCCTCTAAATTTGTCAAACTATTCAAAGTATTTGCTTCACATTCATGTAAAAACAAAATAAAAGCATGCACACTTTTACAAATGGTGAAATAATAAATAAATGCTTGTATACCCGCAGATCAACGAAAAGAAAAAAAGAAAGAAGTTATGTTCAGTAGCTCTTAATTAAATTTACTGTACACAAATGACTTCATATTTGCCATTGACTAAGTATCTTGAGCAGCAGAAATATGCTCTTTTATAAAAACTCATTCATGTCAGATTGTCAGATACTGTTTTAAAATACTTGCATACTCTTGAAGTCATATTTTATTTAACACTTTATATACAAGTTATGAAAAGAACTATGATTCATTCACAAGTCTAAGAAAACAATGAAATCTTAACAAAATCTAAGTTACCTCTTGAGATATAAATCAATATTTCCATACCTGGAAATAGCAGCATTTACAAAATTTGTATGCTGCAATGGCAAAACTGAATTGGGTATCAAATTAAATGTTAACCAAGCATGATAGCTATTTCTCTCTCTTATTTTTAATTGTTTGGTACAAGTAATTTTTAAAGACAGTACAACACTGCAGCGTTAATTTGAGATGAACAAAAACAATAACAAGGAATTTGAAAATTTTTAGGAAAGCTTGCATATATATATATAATAATTGAGCCAGTGTGTGTGTGTGTGATTCAACCACAGCTTCATCCATAATCATGAAACACTGTGTATTCTACAGGGCTACTGAGATCATCATCAGGGTTAATGAAAAAATGACTCTTGGATATTCCATGAAATGTTAGTTAACATTTCAGAGCATAGCAAACGCAGTTTCAATTAGACATGTATGTGGGAGACGATTTGGTTTAGCTATACACATTGCAGCATTTTGGAATCAGGAGCTACTTGGTCCCTCCCATTGGAAAATGATACAATGTACTGAGTACACAAAGCCTAATTATAACTGATACTTAGCAGTTCACTCACTGAATCTTAACTAGTATTCTAGATATAAAACAGTTGTCAAAGAAGCATCACTCTGGGTATCAAGATAAAATATAACACACATCACTATCAATAACTCAAAAATAAGGAAGCTAATTAAAACGACCAATATCTACCCACCATCCAAATGCAATACATCAACAATCTGAAAGAGGAAGTCCACAACTAAAACGATAATTTCAGTTACTACATCTACATTTATTTGGTGCACAAAGCCAATAAGAAATAAAGCAGTTTGAGGCAGAACATCACATGACGGTGAACAATTTTAGGAAAAGTAAATTAAAAAGAATGCGTTGTACAACCATTACCAAGATTTCATTGTTTACTTAGTGTATCAGATATTCCATCTTATGTGCTATGGGACTTTTGCTGCAAAAAATGCCTTGTCAGATCTCATAGAGAAAAGAAAAAAACTTTGTAATTTTAAACAGATTACAGTTAATGAGAAAACTACAAACCCTGAAACATGTACCTGTAACTACGAATGTTTTATGATTTACATAATGTATCTAACAGTGACTTCAACAGATAACCCATCTTGATAATTCTTTAGCTACAGACATTTCACCAAGTGTTCGTAGACCTTTTATTGAATCGTAAAAAACTAATATTTTATGTATTTTACTTAGAAAGATATAATCTCCAAAACAGTTAGTGTAGTACTACCACTGAGAGAGCTAGTAGGCTAACACTTTCATAATTATGGCAAAGAATTTTTTTTTTTTAATTTAATCATGGTAAGTTACACATTGAATATCTAAAGAGGTACTCTATTAAATTTAAAAAAAAAAAAAGTTTTTTAGGCTTGAATGGGCATCCACTAGTCATTCTTAACATTTTTTTTTTGCCCAGTTAAAAATAAAACCTGGATCAAATAAAAAGTTTTACTTATCTCATGGAGTTCAAGCAATTTTATTGCAACAAAGAGCTTTGCAGAGGAACAGAAGAAATAACACCAACTGAAAAAAGATAAAGGTTTGTACATATGCATAATGTGTGATTGCTTGTTTGTTTGTTTAGGGGTTTAATTACTACTGTGAGCAACTTGATGGCCATCCATAATCTACAGCCACTGGTTCTAGAGAAGGGAGAGAGCCAGTGCTTTGGGACAAACATACCATCCCTGTTTTATTTATTTTATTTTGATTGGAGGCTTAACGACCACCATGAGCAACTCAGTGGGCTATAAGCAGTTGCCCATCCCTAATTTAGGGCCACTGGTTCCAGGGAAGGGAGAGAGCCAGCACCGTAAGACAAACACAACATCCATGCCTCACCAGGATTCGAACCCGGACCCATCTTGGACGAACGATCAGAAGCCATCGCCTAGACCAATGCGCCACCGGGGCGGCCATTTATGTTTAACATACCATCCTGAGATTTAAACCTGGACCCACCTAAGACAAATGGTTAGAAGCCTTGTACCACTTGGCCACTGGGATTGCAATGTGTGATTGTGCTGCCCTTGGAATTGATCTGATTTCAAGCCAAAGGCATAGTTTACGAGCATGTGATTAGTTCATTTAAAAAAAAACGAACAACAAGATTAGTATAACTTACCTAAATTCTTTCTACATAAAACAGCAGCAAAATTGTCATAAAAGAGAACAGGCAACTAAAATCAGCATGAATGTATGTGGAATAGCTTATTTATAAATCAAAAGCTGTTAACAGAGACACATATTTCTCGCACACATCTGTGTTCAGTACATTTCAACATATTTTGGTTTAACTTGAAGACCTACCTCAGACATATATTTGTTTTAACTTAGATCAGGTGTTTCATATGCTAACTACCATGTGAAAGGCAAGAAAATGCATATGTGCAGCAAATATATAATTTCAAATATCAGTTACTCCACCTTCATATAATAGTAAATGGTGAAAACAACACTCAGCAAATCATTTTATATTCAACAGACTGTCATCTGGCATAAGAGATCTAATCCCCTGACACTGTAGATAATGCGTATGGTGAAAAGATGAACTAATGTGATGAATGAAACACTTCCATTAGATTCTGTTACACTAGAACAGTCAATATATTTCACTGAAATCAATTGCATACTGCAATTTAGAAGCGGGGATAACTGGTTCTAATCACAAATGCAATAAAAGCAAAACTGATATTTATCTGATAATTTTAATCAGTACACAGCAGCTACTGTCAAAAAACCACTGGTCGGCACATAATGGGCATTTAATACAAACACTAAAGAAAACTTGTACAGAGTCCTGCAAAACTGTTTCTACAGTAATAAAATCTGGCTTTCTGGGTTTTTATCCTGTAAAATTTGTTTTTTAAAAAGCAAAGAGAAAAATCTGAAATAGATTATGGATGATTCTGCAGTAAATCTGTTTTAGTATGATATAGATAGTTAAAATTTAAAAAAAAATTATTTCTAAGTATTATGTATGCTTTTATTCAGGACAGTATGATCACAAATATACCACTTGTAAGTTTTTTTTTCTTAATATTTACTAATTGTTAGACAACTTCCAACTCATTCAAGAAGAAGAGCATGTTGCATTGTTTAGTCAAACATAGTATTCTATAAAAAAGGCTTTGATGCACTCTGAGAAAGCTGAATTTTAGTTAAGCAAAATAGTTGTAGTCAGTACATTTTCAAGACATTATTAAAACAGATTCATCATATCTTGCTCTATATTTTTTCATGCTTTCAAAAGCTTTAGTCTAGCATTTTCACACAAATGTAATACAAAAACAAGCCTCCTCCATGATCATGGGAAGTAGTTCTAAAAAACTGAGTGAATGTTTAGTTAGGTTTCATGGCACAAACAAATTATATATGGGTTAAGCTCAATTGCCATGCAAAGGATAAGCTGAAAAAATTATACAAAAAGGCTGACACAAAAAAAAAAAAAAAAAAAAAAAATGAGAGAAAGAATCAGAACCATTTCCAGTAAATTGTAATACAGTGGTATGCAGTTCTGTATTAATGTACTCTGATAGACTTACAACTCAAACTAATTCCATTTTTCAGTTTTTAGCAATCTACTTCTCTTAGATTTAAATGCTTTTCTTTATCACAATATCCAATTGAGCTGTACTGAACAATCTAGAACATGCATATTCAGTTCAGCAGAATATTTTAGTGAAATATTGTATTCCACAGGTGACACAGTTACTTTCTTTGACATATATGGTTTCCTGTACTTTTGTTATTATTTTTTAACACTTTTTTGGCTTGATTTGGTTAAATGTTAGGCAAACCCCTAAAAACCAGGGAAGGAGGTCATCATCGAAGTTATAGATTTTTAGAAAGATTTATTGAACTCCTTTTGTCATGAAGGCCTACTATCACCATAAGTCTGTATGGAAAGACAAGTGCTATCCAAATTTAAAAAGAAGTCAAACCACCATTGAAAAATTCTCAAGCACAGGTGGTCTAGCACTTGCAAATGCAGAACAAAAATAAGGGTATAGCTTGAAAGTGAAGTACTCTAGTTTCTGTTGATTCAGTTTTGGTATTCGTTTTTGATCAGCCCAGTGATACAGTGATGCCACACTCTTAGTAATTTCAGCAGTTTCTGAACAGGAAAAATTGCTGTGAGCACTTAAAAGTAGATCACTCATGAATGCTGTTCAAAATGCATTTCTGACATAATCAAAATACAGTTATTTTGCTGGTCTGTGTGGTTTTACAAAAAAAAAAAAAAAAAAAGCCAAGTATGGCTAAAGAGTGCCACATACAGGGCAAATAAGAAACACAAGACACTGATATCAGTTAAACGATAAAGTTTGAAGTTAAAAAAGAAAATTAAATATTAATCAGGTGATGATGCAGGCAATGGTAATGCCTCAAAAATTACACACAAAAAAAAAAAAAAAATAAAAAAAAAAAGTCTTAATATTTTGAATATATTACATAGATTATTTCTAGATTGCCATTTTAATGAAATTCAGTCTAAAAATTTCAAAATAAACTGAAATCAATAGTTCTCCCTCTTAAAATGAAGCAGAAAGGAATCGTGTGTTGTTACTATTACTTTTACGTATAACAATGTTTTGTGGCAGTGACAATCATATTTCATATTAGCTGCTTGGTGTTTTTTTTTTTTTTTTTTTTTTTGAAATGCCAGTGCTGCCATTATTAATTTATTAATGCAATTGTATCATCACGTCTTACGGTGGTGGAGAGACTATGAGTTTAGAACTCTCATATTTCCTGTTAGGAAAGCTGCCTTTATAAGACCCATTTATTTTGATCACAAACATTAAGACTCAGGCAGTTTCTCTTCTTGCAACACCTAGCTGTTATCAGAACAGAAAAACTGGAGATGAGTGTGAACAAAAGTTACATATTGCATTCTTACTTTAAGAATTAATCACCACAACTATATTTCTTTTAACACCATTTTTTCCCCTTACAATATTATAACTGATGGTGTAAACAGCTTCAATGTTTGACATTCAAGAAATACTTTATTCATTATTTTTTAAATCTAAATGATACAAACTTAAAATATAAGAATTCCTAAAATATCTAAACCAAAAAATGTTAAGACATGAAACCAGTCACCCAGGAGTAATTATAAAAGATTTTTTTTCATGTACAGATCTGTCAGTACTCAACAGAATTAAATTGATAATAACCGTTTTATTTTTTTTAATTTTCTGTTAGCCATGAAAGGAAATATATCTGTGTACTTAAAAACTTTAAAGCAACAGAATCCTGCAGCTGGTTATAAACCTACATACATTTATGTCTTCATGCCAGGCACATATTTGGCATGGCAACACATTTACCTCTCACACAATATACAGGAAAAGTAAAAATTTTATGAGAGTATCTCGAAATAATATAGAAATTTTGTGTTTTAAATTATTGCTGTACAAAACAATATTCTGCATTTGTGAATTGTTTGGACTTTCAGTACTTTGAAAAGTGAAGTAACATTTTGGCCAAAAACTAAGGCATCTTTAAATCCCACTAAAAATTTAAAAAGATTGGAAGTTTGAAGAATCACGTTGAAACATGTAGTCATAGTCTGAAAACTCATTTCTCCCACCGTGACTGAAGTAAAGTATTGGACATATATGGTATTTCACTTCCCTCATTAAAACATATCTCAGTTGGCATGAAAAAAAAATATTACTCCTTTTTAACAATAAAAATCACAAAACTTTTGTGTTTCAATAAATAACATACTAAACAAGATTTTGTCTTGATTTACATCAAAGTTATAACTCAGTATAAGATACACTACTGCCACTATGAAGATGCTCCATCTAAAAACAAAAACTATTTATATAACCCAATACGACTTGCAAAGTTATGTCAGATTTCCACACAGCTTCTAAAATATTAAGGACATAAATATAAAAAGGAAGTACATGCATTTAAAATGATTTGTCTTGACAAAGAGAGGTTCAACAGAAATAAACATAAAAAACAAGTTTTTTTTGGAGGGCACTGATCACATCACAAATTGAAATAATTTATTTTACACACTGTACTCTTCAACAGGAAAATGAAGTAGCATCACCTAAATCAAAGCACAGTGAGAGCTGGCTGCAGATCTAAGTACTGAAGTATCAGTTAAGTTGTTGAATGCTGTTATTAATGTGAGTCGGATGCCATTCATAATTTTGACGTTGAAACAGATTTAGTTTTGAAGCTATGTCAAATTTACTTACAGTACGAAGTTTTGCTGGATCAGAAATACTCTTAAAACTTGGTCAATGCAATGGCAGCAGTAACACATACTGCCACCTGCTGGAGTCTTTATCTTGAGCATGATGTCTTTTGCAGATCTTGGCAGTTTGCTCAGACATCACTGAATGACTAAAGCCTGCAACAATCAGTGCCTTCTTAGCACACAGGTTGTTGCTGGCACCTACAACTCTGTGGTCTGTTCATATTTGTTTTAGTCAAAACATTGTGCTGAGGAACAAAGAACCAGACAGTCTACACATGTATGTATGGCATCATGCCCTAAGGAGCAACCACCACAAACTATTTTTTATTCCCTCCCCCTTATATTTATTCTGTCATTTTTGTAAGGTAGCTCCTCTAGGAATGAAAAGAAAAAGGCTTCTGTATACATGGGTCTATGCACAAGTGGTGGGTTTGGGTAACATCACTCCTCAGCCCGCACCAGCAGACGCCTTCCTATTGTGGCACCTCTTAATACAAAAGTCCAAGTCATAAATGTACATTAGGAAGGACACAGGACACAGACGCAGATAGACAGACAGACACACACACGTGGATTTTGCCTTCCTGCTTGCTTCACCATAAATGTGCACAATCCAAATTAGGAGGAGTTAGCACCATTCAATTTGGGCTAGACATGAGGAGGAATGCTTTGGCAAATAAAAATAAGAACAAAGGGCTCCTTCAGCTTTTAGTGAATTAGTCATCTCAGTTTGCATAGTGGTCAAAAGAGCCCAGATACTCCAGGGATGCACGATAACAGAACTGGTACTGGTCCTGAAAAATCAAATGAGGTAATGAAAACATTACCATTATGACAAATTAAAAAACAGTTAAAATTTTATGTTATGAAAATTTAACTACTATAATCTCATGATCTATATTCAGCAATTCAAAAATTAAAATGTTGTGGAACACACTATATAGATGGTTCAAACATTACATTGCAGTAAAATATGGTATAAAGTACTTACAATAAAAATGATATACCTAATATGGACCTTATAATACTATTTCTGCCCTTCCTCCCAGTGAGGGTATGTCCCCCACTGATGGTGATACATGTCGCATGTTATGGCATTGTTGCACACAGATCTTAAGAGTCCTGTGGCAACATTAACCATTTCTCTTTCAGCTAGAAAATATTGAGGGCTTGTGTTGGACCAGGATGCCCTTAGGGATGATGTTAAAAAATATCCCAAATGTGCTCAGCAGGGGTAAAGTCTCGTGACATGGATGGCTAAGTTAAGAGTGCTAAAATCATGCTGATACTATACCGCAACACGAGCCATAAGGGAATGTACACGGTTGAGTCACATTATTGTGACCACCAGCTAATGTCCAGAGTAACTCAGTGTGCAGTGCTGACAGCAGCTAGACAGGCTTGGAGTGATTCAATAAGGTGCTGGAAGGTGTTTACAGGTATGTGAAGCCATGCTGACTGCAGTGCATCTGACAGCTGCTGGAGGGTGCGTGGCAAACAACACGATCGACAGCTGCTGGAGGGGTGTAAAGCAAACAACACGATCGAGGTGGTCTCAGATATGCTTAATAGGGCTTAAGTCTGGGGGAATTAGGGGGCCAGGAAAGTAATTTGAAGTCTTTATCATGCTCTTCCAACCACTCTCGAACATTTCTAGCTGTGTGACACGTCACATTGTGGTGTTGGAAGATCCCATCCACCCCAGGGAAGACAATCAGCATGTATGAATGTACATAGTCTGCAAGGATGGATTCATAACGAATTCGGTCCATAGTGCCTTCCACAGGTATGGTGGACCCAGAGAATGCCACGTAAATATTTCCCTGACCATAAAGCTGCCCCCACCAGCTTGTGCTCTTCCAGCAATGGTTGAAGAGTGTTTGTTCTCCAATGTTTTTTGCCTTATACGCCAACATCTATCCGTTTGATGAAGCAGAAAATGTGACTCATCGGAGAAGGCAATCCTTTGCCAATCAGCGGAGGCCCAATTCCGATACTGCCGTGCACATGTAAGCCTTTTCTGCCGATGCAACTTCGTTAGCATAGGTGCAGTGACCATCCGTCTGCATCGGAGCCCCATATGCAGCAGGGTTCGCTGAACTGTCGTTTTAGATACACTTCTGTTAGCCTCCTTGTTCATCCAGCCAGTGAGTTGAGGACCGAACCTTTGTCGGCTGCGAAGGTTCGGTCCTCACGCAGCTTCACAGCAGACGTTCACCTATCACATCAATGGCACGTGGCGATCCGCAGTTTCCACATCGCTTATTTGCAATGGTGCCATTTCTCCAATCACAATACACTTTAACCACAGCAGCACGTGAACAGTTCCCAAACTGCACAGTTTCAGAAATTCTGCTACCCTTGGCTTGAAAGCCGATAATCATTCCTTTTTGAAAATCTGAAAAATCACTCCTTTTATTCATGACATCAACGAGTGATATGTTTTCAGAATGCCTACAGCACACCTTATATGCTCTTCAAGCTAGCTCACGACACGTGCCTTCTTCCATTGACTATGCGCTGTTGACGTCAAAAGTAGGAGGTGGTCACAATAATGTGACTCGACTGTGTATATTACTTTACAGGAAAATAGCATCAAAGATGCCATGGAGAAAGGGTAAGTAGTGAGATTCCATAATGCCATCCAGTTAGTGTTCAGCTGTCAACATTTCTCTGACAAACACCAAAGGCAACAGTGTTGTAAATTATGGCACTTAATATGTACCATAACTCTGATGGTGACAGCAGTGTGGCATATATGTAGGCATGCTTGTTCCTCCTTAGACCTTGGTTATGCTAACAGCCTGATCATTTGCATCAAGACAGACGTGAGATCCATCACATAAGATGATTTAAAACCATTCCTCTACCCAAGTCCTCCACTTTTGACAACACAAATGATGTTGGTATACTGTTAGAGGCAACTGAAATATTAGATGCTATGTATAACCACTTTCCACAAAGCATTGTTGCATGGTCCTGGTAGAGACAGAGCATGCAATGCAAGGTACACATTTCACTGGTTAGTAAAAGTGGGGCTTATCACAAAAGATGACTTAGCATCATTTCTCTACCCAAGTCCTTCACTCTTAACACCACAGATGATAATGCTGGTAGTGGTAGGTTGTCAGATGCATAACCACTTTATGCAAAGCATCATTTCATGGTTTTGGCAGGTGTAAATTTCATGTAATGAAAGAGACATTTCATTGGATAGCAGTAGATGTGGTCAAGCAGTTTGCAGTTGCTGTGGCCAGATGAAGTGATCCTCTTATTCTAATACAGAGCTGCCAACTTTACAAAATCAAAAACTGGGACATCAACGCATGCTCAGTGTTGAACGTTCTTATAACTTATAAATAATAAAATTGTACACAGTCGTATCAATAATATGACCACCTACCTAATAATGGGAACCACCCTTGGCTTGGATGAGAGTGGCGAGAGCATGGCATAGGCCCAACAAGGCCCTGGAAGGTTGCCCAAGTCACACATGCTTATTTGAACTGCAGAAGAGCACAGAGGGTCGGCATGCCAAACCTGTCGATCCAAATAGTACCACAAGTGCTGTATGGGATTGAGGTCGGGAAAACAGAGGCATGTGCCTGACTCCATATCTGCCACCACCCGCCACTTCTGTGGAATAGAAACCCCGATTCATTGGAGAAAGCAACCTTTTCCCATTCTTCCACTGTCCAATAATGGTAGTCTCATGTGAACTGCAGGCATCGTTGCCAATGGACCTGGGCTAACATGGGCACCTTGATGCAGCGTCGACTCCGGAGATCCATGTGTAACAGGATTCACTCTACTGTTATCGGGAACACGTACCTGGGGTCGTTTGCGTGGTTAATTGCTTCACTGTTGCACGGCAATTACCCTTTACCAGTCAATGGAGGTAACATTTTCCTTTGGAGTCAATGGTTTTTGGGGCTCCACAGTTATGACATCGGGAGGTATTCAGTGTGCCAGTGGTTCGTTCTTTGTACACACTTACTACAACACCTCTTGAACAGCACACAAAGTCGGCTGTTTCTGAGATGCTTCCACTCTTGGTGAGGTAGCTGATGATCATTCCTTTTCGAACGTCCATCAAATCACTACCTCTGTCCATTGTGCTCACATTATGCACTATGACTCATCTGTCCTGGCCGGCTGCTTATGTCTCCGTGTGGTTGACCTTGTCACATTTACTCTGTGATGCGCCTGGGCAGGTACACTGTGATTCTGGGGGTGATCATACTCTGATACAACCCTGTATATTATAGGTTTAAGACCACTCCCCTCTGCACACAAAACAGCTTCTCTTCAATTTTTCATCGATCTCGAGAATGACCCAAATGTCAAAAGAAAAAGCGGAATCCCGCAAATCCATGGAAGAATCTCACGTATGCGTAAGAAATTAAAAACAACACGAATTTTATGGAAAATTAAATGTAAAAAATTGATACTGTGTTGCTCACTCTGCCATGAAACAATTTTACAGGGCATGGAAACGGGGTGGATTCTATGATGGACTGATTAAATACCAACCTAGAAATTTAATTTCGTTTAATAAAAGGAAAAGGGGTGTTGTCAGATTCTCCAACATTTTCCCGTTTTTTTCAATCGAAACATCTTGAAAATACGAAAATAAACTTTACACAGATGTTTAAGATCGTTATTTCACTGAGATTTTCGATTTCTATAGCATACTCAACGTTTGCCGTAGTCCGTAGGGGACTGATGATTTCCATAGTAACTACATAAAATACATAGTACTTGGAATCTCTTAATCTTTCTTTCCACTGCATGGTCTTACTCAGCATCAAACAGAATGGTGTGCATGGAGAATTTACTGTGCCGAAGTCCTGAGGATGATGATGGTGCACTGCAATTCTGGTGCACAATAGCACAGAATTCCCATCGTTGCACGAGGTGCCGCACAAATGCTGTGGATGTGACATCATAAACCAGTACTTCAACTTTCTAAGCCATTGACTGTCTTGCTACCATCGCGGGCTCACAACCTTAGCACTTAAAGGGCTGTTACCAAAAAAGCATTTGTCTACATTCGTTACCAACTCCCACAACCAGCGTCGGTGCTGGGGAAAAATGATCGCTGATATCATTAATGAAGGAGAAAAAACATGCATAATAAATAAATAAAAGAAAAAAAAAATAAGAAAACCACAAAACCGGATTTTTTGTAGAAAAATCGGATTTCCGGAAAATAGCTTCGAAATCGGACGGAATCCGAGTAAACCGACACTTGGAAGCTCTGCTAATGTGTGATCCATGGTGAAAGATATGGGTACCTTCCTTAATCCACTACTGCAAACACCATGTCACTGATTTCAAGTCATCAAACACCATGACACTGTTCTTACAGCACAATCAATTTGGATGTTTGTTCATTGTGCTGACCAACCTACTCTATCCCTACTGCAAATGGCCCTGATTAAATGGCTCATTTACTGATGATATTTCTGTTGCCTTTGTTGTCTTGGTAAGCTGACAAATAAATACATCAATTGATTTCAAAGCAGCAAAATTTGGGTAATTTAAATATGCATGCTACTGGTCAACAGCTCCATTCATATCTTTAGTGCTGGTGACATCATGGGACTGTTGTTTGCTTTATATATACATATATATATAGACATGTCCTACTCATAGTTACAATCAAGATGCTACAAAGTTCACCTGTAAGGGTGTTACAATTTTTGGGTTCACTGCCCACTAGTGTATTTAATCACTCACCTAGATTTCAAGTCATCGTAAAAACACAAAAACCTGGATACTGAGTGATCTAGAATTGGACAAGTGTTTTTTACTTCTAAGTCATTTCCGACCATGAGCACAATACAAAAGGTGAAACACATTAGCTAATATTAAAAACTATTGCAATTTTAAGACTAAGCATGCAACAGCATAAAATTACCTCCTGAAAAAGTTTGCTATTTAGGAAATAAATTCATAGGTAAGAGCGACACATTAAAATTCTGAAATTCATTAGACACCGATTTAAAACCTTTGGCAAGTAACATCATAAGATGTTCGGATCACTGTTTGAACGTTTTGTATATTTTAATTTTTCTTCCATAATTTATTATCTATTAAGTTAATTTTGGCAATTAAAAGTTAATATAAAAATATAACAGAATGCCATTGAAAATCCCGAATTTTCTTTTAGTATTTTATACACACATTATATAAACAGTATATATTGCAAACTGCTGTGGAAGAAACTTTGTCCAGTAGTGAATTGATAATGGATGATGATAATTAAATATATATATATATAGTTATGGGGATGTAAGGTCAGGTGATGCGTAACATCACAGCCTCTCCTTGACAAATGTCAACCCTGCCTTCTCGTGGTACATCCTGTTCCCACTAAAGGGGCTCTGACGACCACCAATAGCGGTATAACTATACCATCGGGATTAGAGGAAATGCTATCCCACACTCACCAACCCGCTTGGCCAGCGTGGTGAGTTATGGCCAAACCCCTCCAAAATGACTCCACAACTTAAATCTTGGCCCTCAGTCTCCGGCAGCTGGAATGTACCTGGCCAAGGCAGCGGCCAGTGCGACATGAAGGCAGAGGGTGCTGAGAATCCCTGGAGGACCGGACTAGGCTGCCATCTGATGCTGACCTTGGCTACGTATAATGGACGCTCCCTATCTTCTGATTCAAGGCTCCTTGAATTGGAAGATGAACTACAAAGGATCAAGTGGGACATCGTCG
Organism: Macrothele yani; assembly: GCA_039090855.1. NCBI lineage: Eukaryota > Metazoa > Arthropoda > Arachnida > Araneae > Macrothelidae > Macrothele > Macrothele yani. The sequence goes on from CM077013.1 coordinate 68,271,921, forward strand.
GACTAAGTGAGGTAAGGAGAAAAGGAGAAGATCTCATTGAACTGAAAAGTGGACATCTCTTCTACTATCGTGGGACTGATACTGGCAGAACTAGTGGTGTTGGATTTATAATAAACAAGAAACTGAAGGATAAAGTTGTAGAAGTTGAAAGTTCCTCTGACAGAGCTGCACGACTCGTTATCCAACTCTCGAGAAGATACCAGGCTCAGATTATTCAAATTTATGCACCCACCACAAGTCATCCTGAAGAAGAAATTGAAGAATTTTATGAGGAAATTCGTCATCTAAATAATAAAGGTAAGCAGCACTTAAAGATAATTATGGGAGATTTCAATGCAAAAATAGGGCAATGACAACAGAATGAAACTTCCAAAGTGGAATATATAGAGCTATGCAAGACAGTACGAAAAAGTATTACTGAAGATGTAAGGAAATTCAACTGTGAACTAGTGAGGAAAGCAATTGAAAACAACCAAAGCCTAAAGATAGCAAAGGGACATCTCAGTAAGGGAAGAAAACAGATTATGGCACTGAGAAAAGAAGATGGTTCTGTAATAAGAAATAGAGGCAGAAATTTTGACAAGAGTGAAAGATTTCTACTCCAAATTATATGAAAGGGATGATACATGTACTCCAGACATCATGAAAGGTACCAGTACCAGAGTTCTTCCAGTCCTCCCAGCAGAAGTTACACATGCAATGAAGAACATGAAGCGGGGAAAAGCTCCAGGAGAAGATGGAATTACTGTAGACATCATACAAGAAGCAAGTGGAGAAATCGAAACAGTACTCGCCCAAATTTTCACTCGATGCCTTAATGAAGGGAAGATTCCTGAGGATTGGAACAACGCTACAATGATCTTGCTACATAAAAAAGGTGACATTGAGGATCTCAGGAACTACAGACCTATCAGCCTCCTATCAGTGGTTTATAAAATTCTCACTAAAGTTCTTTCACACCGCTTAAAGGTGACACTAGACATGGCTCAACCGAGAGAACAAGCTGGATTCAGGAGTGGCTACAGCACAATAGATCATATCGACGTACTGAGAGAACTAATTGAAAGAGCAAGGGAATATGAACTTCCATTGTGCATGGCTTTTATCGATTATGAAAAAGCCTTTGATTCAGTGAAACCATCAGCAGTTACAATGGCCCTGAAATCCTGCGGTATTGAAGATGCGTACATTAATATTATTAATAACATCTATGAAAATGCAAGTGCAAAGATTCGGCTGTTTGAAAATACAACACACATAAAAATTGGAAAAGGAGTGAGACAAGGTGACACCATATCTCCCAAGCTCTTTAATGCCACATTGGAAAATGTCTTTCAATCGCTGAACTGGGAAAACAAAGGGATAAAGATTAATGGAGATTATCTAACCCACCTTTGTTTTGCTGATGACATAGTCATTTTTGCAACTACTCCATCAGAGCTGCAGAGTATGATCCGGGAACTTGCTGACAAGAGTAAAGAAGTGGGATTAAAAGTGAACTTTCAGAAAACAAAAGTGATGTTCAATGCTTTTACAAGAAATGAAGATTTATCGATTGATGGAGAAAAGCTGGAGATAACAGACACATACGTTTATCTTGGACAGCAGATATCAAGTGAGGGTCACATTGATGAAGAAATTAATCGGCGTACAAAACTTGCCTGGAGAGCTTTTGGAAGAAACAGCATAATTTTCAAGAGCAATATGCCATTATGTCTTAAAAGAAAAGTGTTTGATCAATGCATCCTTCCAGTGCTTACGTATGATGTAGAGACGTGGTCCTTAACTAAAAGAGACATACAAAGGCTGCAGACAATCTCAAAGAAGCATGCAGAGGTGCATGCTTGGTGTAACCAGGAGAGATAAGAAGAGGAACTCATGGATCCGAAAAATGACAAGAGTGGAAGACATCATGATCAGAGTTAAATCCCTGAAATGGCAATGGGTTGGACATACTGCCAGAAGAACAGACAATCGATGGACAGCCGGAATATTAGATTGGATTCCAAGGGACAGGAAAAGACCCAGAAGAAGACCACATGGAAGATGGGTGGATGAAATTCGAAAGTATGCGGGAGTGACATGGAGGAGACTGGCACAAGAGAGACCGTTGTGGAGGAAACTTGGGGAGACCTTCTGTCCAGCAGTGGATTGATAGTGGTTGGCAATGATGATGATGATGATATAGTTATGACCAAACTCCACCAAATGAATACAAAACAAAAGGCTCAACTATTCGAGGATACTGCACTTATAAAAATTGGAAAGGGAATGAGACTAGATGACACCATATCTACCAAGCTCTCCAATGCTGAAGAATATTTTTCAATCATTGCACTGGAAAGATAAGGGGATGAAAATTAATGCAGGTTTTTTAACTCACCATCATTTTACTGACAACACAGCCATTTGTGAAGTATGGTCTAAGAACTTCCTGACAAGTGTAAAGAAGTGGGCTTAAAAATGAACTTACAGGAGACAAATTTGTTGTACAATGCTTTTACAAGACTGAAGATTTAGCAATTGATGGAGCTAGCAACCATGTCCAAATTTCCTTGGACAAAATATTTCAAGCAAGAGCCACATCAAAGAAGAAATAAATACTTAAAATAGTATAACTATACTAATAATCTGAATTTATTGGCATGGAATAGAAGTCAAAGTTTCCAAGCTTTCGCACATCAACTAGATGGCTTTCTAAAGGAAGGTAGACAACAAATTGAAAAACAGAATACTTCAACAATTTGAACACAGTGACTTAACTAAATAAATAAATATATGTCAATGTAATTATTCATTCGAAGAAATGAGGTGCCACGTTGGTTTGGCACATGGTACCCTGGCAGGAAAAACAGCATTTTCTTTGTTATTAATAAGACATTAATACATACATACATACATATCACTAAGCTGTTCTCTGAGATTCAGAGGTTAGCTCCAAAAAGAAATACAAACTACCAGATAATTTTTACTTACAGTTGCCGTATCAAACTTCTCCATTTTCAGCGATCTTGAAATACAACTCAACCTTCACTCACATCCATCACACGCCATACACAAGATCTTATATACTGCATACTCATAATCTTTTTCTCATGCAGACACTCCTGAATCTGATTCTCTTATGACTTCCTTGGCCTTCTCTACCTTTCCTTCCTGCCACTTGGGCTAAAAAGATTTTCTTAGTAAGAATCTCATCATTAATTCTTTCAACATGGCCAAACAACCAAAGCATATTAGTCTCCACCTTGCTAACAATATTTTGCTTCATATTACACAACTGTAACACATCTTCATTCCTCACACAATCAGATTGTGTCTTGCCACAAACCCCCTGTAGGTAACGCATTTCTCCAGCACACAAGCAACTCCTATGTTTCTTCTGTAGTGCCCAGGTTTCACTGCCATACATCAGAGTAGGAACAATTATACTTTCATACACAGCCAAGTGGAACTCTTTGAGAACCCATAATTCCTGTGAAAACCTCCCAAAACAGCCATGACTATCGAAGAAGAATTCACTCGCCTACTAATTTCACCATCCAATTTGTTCTCTCTGTCAAACATGCCTCCTAAATACACTAATTCATTCACCCGGTCAATCACTGTGCCATTTAGACTTACATTACATTCACTACCAGTTCGTCTCTCAAAAACCATAACTTTGGGTTTTTCTTTATTTATACTCAGTTTGAATTTCATGCAAACTTCGTACATCTGGGACAACATAGTCTGCAACTCACTTTTGCTCTCTGCCAACAGAATAGTGTCATCAGCATATAGCAATCTGCACACACGGATATCACAAGACATAAATCAGTATTATCTGTTTCGGCATCATGCTTGCACACTTCCATAAATATACGTATTAAACAGCCATGGTGACATTACACAACCTTGTCTAACTCCTGCACCAATACAAACTATTTTGATAAAACACCATTCACTCATACACAAGCTCTACTGTCAGCATACATGGCTTTTACACTGTTAAGTAGATTCCCTGTAACACCATATTCATTCAATACCTTTCTCAAAAGTGTCCTATTTACTCTGTCATAAGCTTTCTCTAAATCTATGAAGGCAGCAAAAACTTTCTTACCAACAGCCAGATACTTTTCAATCATCGTACGCAATGCAAAAAATTTGGTTAGTGCAGCCTTTACAAGGCATAAAAACCCACTCTGAACATCCCACACTTTCTCTGATGTAAGACCTTGTACTTTTTAAATAATGATCTTACCAAACACTTTCCCTGACACACTCAGTAGGCTATACTGAGTGTGCCAGGGAAAGTGTTTGGTAAGATCAGTCAGTCTGATCAACTTTTCCGTTATACAAAGGAACAATGATAGCATCTTTCCAATCCCGAGGGACCATTCCTAACTCCAAGCACAACTGGCAAATTCAATTAAACCATTAATTACAGAGTTATCATCATATTTCAACATCTCGGTAGTTATGCCATCAATTCCCGGAGCCTTACCATTCTGATGAGATTTTAGAGCTTTACACACCTCGTCTCTTGAGATCCCCCATGTGCTTCCATCCTTCACTGTGACATCATCTGCATCTACCTCAGAATCACCTTTGCTTTCTTGATCTAACTCACAGAAGTTTTCACCCCATCTTTCACTTAACTCATTGGGCTCCCATATCATTTCCCTGATCCTATTCTTCACACAACTTACAGCTTTGTTTCCCCAATTTTTCCTGAGTCTGATGTACTTTGAGAAAGTCTTTCTATCTTTCCAAATTCATGCCTTTCCACCTTCTTCTTCCTATCCTTTGCCTTACTCTGGCAAACCAGCTTAGCTGTTTCATGCTACTTAATTAATAAGCATATAGAATTTTGTTAGAGAGCATTTGGAGGAAATAGCACAATTTGCAAGAGCAATTTACCATTAAGTTAAAAAAGTGTTTAATCAATGTATCCTTCCTTATAGATTAAAGACATGGGCCTTAACTAAAAAAGACATTCAGAGGCTGCATAACATGGTTGGTATAGCCAGGAAAGACAGGAAGAGGTATTCATGGATTAGGAAAATTACAAGAGTTGACATCATGATCAAGGTAAAATGCCAAAAATGCCAATGGGCAGGACATATTACTAGAAGAACTGACCACTGTTGGACAACTGAAAATACTAAACTGGATTCAAAGGGATAGGCAAAGATCAGAATAAGACCATGTCGAGAGATAGATGGTTGGAATTTGAAAGCATGTCAGAGTGACATGGAACAGACTGGCTCAAGACACAATGCTGCTGAAGAAACTTGGGAAGACCTTCAACCAGCAGTAGATAGAAACCCTTTTTTTTTTGTTTTTTTTTTGTTTTGCTAGTAACAGTCATTCTCAGAAGGTGATGGTATTAACAAATTTTAACTTCTAAACACAATATTCAAAACAATATTATGCAAGAGAATATTCCCCAAGGGTCAATTACATTACTTGCTGAACTTGGTTTGGTAATTTTTTAATTCCGACAGCACCTAACCTTTTTAATCACCATTGGAATATAATATTCTATTTAATTAAATTCATTATGCAGTATGTGAAAGATATGATTTTGTACATAAATCTGATAAACTTACTTTTCCATTCAGTACAAAAAAAAAAAACATCTCCCGCAGAACTTATAGCTATAATAGAGTAAGATATGAAAACTGCTGAATGCACAACTCTGATGAGTTGATTATTAACAACAGCCAGTAAAAGAACAAACAAAACTGATATTGAATAAAGTAAGAAAAAAAAAAAAGAAGAGCTGTGCACCAGACATTTTGCTTTATTGCAGTTAACTTAGATACCAAATCAAAAGAAACTAAAATTATAAAAAAATTATCTTTTACACTAATAAATTAAAGAAAATAAAACTAGGTCAAATAAACAAATTATCAAATTTAAATACAAAAATGGAATTAAGCTAAATAAATAAATTATTAAATTTCCTGAAATATGCTAATGAACTCATAAATATCACTGTTAGTAAAAACAAGGTAACTGTCCCCTAAAAAATCACAATAGGAATTCTGAAAATAGTAAATATTTATCTTGATCAAACCTGCTTTGCTAGGATACTTTTATACTGTAAATTGATCAAAACTAATGGACACTAATCAGTCATTACACTTGACATGTGAGATCCCATTTTATTATGCAGATGCAATCAGAATAGGCTACCAAAGTATGTCATGAAGTCTGACTACATATTTTCTTAAGTTTTTCTTTCCTCATTTGTAGTACATGTCATTCAGTGTAACAGAACAATGTGTGGTTATGTAGAACATAACAACATCTGGGTAAGCCATTAACTTAAAAATTATATGCATGTATAATAACTGTATAATAACTATAGTAATCAAAATTATTACACCATGTTTGAGACGAAAATTCAGAATACAATTCTACATGAATGACAATAATAATTATTACAGGACACTTGACCAACTAATACTGACTCCTACCTGTCAAATCACTATTTACTCGGTATACCGCAAATCTTTGGCACATTCCACTGTTATACCCAGAAATTCAGCTCATCCGACAAACTACAAACTTTCAGCTTTGTATTCCCTCGTACAACGAGCTTTCTCACATTCATTCCTCTTCTGCCGCTCTTCGCCAACAAGAATTTAATAAAATTTACGAACTTGCCTTGACGCACAGCTATCCGAATAATATTGTCAACAACATTATGTACAAGGTTAGAATGCAAGTAGCCACGACTTTACAGAGAAAACCCATTAGAAATAGATTTGTGGGTTCCATGGACTGTGTCTCTGATGTTATTAATGTCTTAAAGAACCACTGCCGACACAACAATGTATCCTTTGGAATTAGGCCAAAGAATACCCTTTCCACGGTCAGAAATGAAAAGATCCAACAAATAAAGATAATAAATTGGGTGTATACCGTATACCTCTAAGGGCTACAAGATTCGTCCCTAGAAGACAGAGTCTACATAGGATCGACATTACGCACATTCGTAACCAGGATTAGGGAACACAGATACAATGTCAAAATGGGTGCGCAAACAATGGCATTATCCAGACTGACTTTGAAAGGAACTCGTGTACCAATTTGGGAGGATTCCTGTGTCCTCACCACTGCGAATATGAAATTCACCACACTCTTTGCGGAAAGTTTATTTATCCGTGGATATGGCCTGTATTGTTGTAATGAAGAAACCCCTTGCTATACCCCAGACTCGTGGATACCAGCTGTCTGGAGAGACCATTCGAACTCAAGTGACAACTCACACTAGAACATTTTTGCAGTTTTCATTGATTGTTTACACGCATATTTGTCGCACATCTTCAATCATGTGACGGAGAATTTGATATTTAAACACCAGTTCCTTTAGTTTGTAGTTCCCCATCTGAGGATGAGCTCGTAGCAAGCTTGAAAGGTCTTATGGTTTTAAACTACGATATTATTATGTCTTTTAATTGTAAATTAAAGATTTTAGTAAGTCAGTAGTTTTAAATAATGTCTTACTGAATGTCGTGCAAAAACGGAAGTTGTTTTGTTGAGATTGTACAAATCGGCACAAAAATAGATTTTCCTGAAATCACTATATTTCACACAAATATTTGCATCACAATGTGCTGCTAGTAGATTCATAAGTAAAAATCAAAAAGTCATCTGAGGAACTTTTTAGAAGCTTTAAAAGAAATACAGAAAGGCTATATAGTCATCAACTTACTCACTAAACATTAACATCAGTATACAATTTGATTTGAATTCATAAAAATGAAGTACAATAACATTCACTTGTAAGATAGGAGAGAAAAAAAGGATACAACATTTCCAAAATGTCTCGTCAAAACCTTTTGAAACTAGAATTTCCTTTTGTGAGTCAAATAATTGCAGAATGTCTTGCTCCAAATTTTCATTTCCCAAACTGTCCACATTTTCACATGATCATCATTTCCAGCGTTCTTCAAAAATTCCTTGCTTCCTGGACACCAGAAATGGTTGCTTTTGTTTTCACCATGCACCAGGAATATTTCACCAATTTTGCGACTTTCTTTAAGCTGCCCTGCATATTTTTTCAGTTTAGGAAAAAGCCTGAAGTTCTACCATCCTCCAAGTGTCTCCTCATCTTAGTCTTACATGATTCATTTATGATAACATCCACAAGCTGAATTTTTCAGATCACCTTGAATGACTACTAATTTTTCCCACAATTTTTTGCATAAATCTTCTATTAATGGAAGGGAATGTGTGTGCCAGCATAGAGTCTAAAATCAAGAGCACATCAGGCTTGAAGAAGGCACCACTTCTCCTTTTTTTTTCTTTGCATTGTTTCTTTCAGCCAGTTTAACTTAACTTCTTATGTCATCCGTCCCTTAAAATTTATTTGAATACCACCACTAGATAGCAAATTTTCTTTTGGCATTGTCTTCCTTTCTGAAAATCATTAAGAGTTTCAGTTTTTGCCCATCAGCTGAACATACCCAAACACATGTAAACATTACCCTTTCATCCTCAGTAGTTCTGATGGTAACTACTTTTTCTTCCTTTGCTCAGGCAGTTATGTTTGAGAAACAATCAAAGGATAATGGCACTTCATTCATATCGATAATTTGTGTATCCCTTGTACTCGTTTCCATTAATAGTATCGGTTACAAAAGTTTGGAAAAAACTTAATTTTTCATTGCAGTCAGCTGACAAATATTGCCCAACTCTTTTTCATCTGGACAGACAAATGGTTAGTACAGTCACATTATTATTTAAAACAAACCAGGCACTTAAAATGAACCTTACATGATGTGCATATTTCTGAAATTACACATTACATAGTTTCATAGTTTACATCATGGAATCTGGAGCAGCTTGCTAGATTGTTTGTCACTATAAAATTCTTGGCACTATCATGATAACTATCCGCTATTATGCTAACACTGACTGAGTGGTATAATGGATATTAATACTTATCTCATAAAAACTTAACCAATGAATAAAAAAAAGCGAACAAAAAATTTAGTTAACACTACCTCTGTTTGTACCATTCCTGGTCTCTGTGTCCTTAGAGTTCTGACAGTCTGGAACACATCCACAACACCTTCATACTGCATTCGTTCTAAAACTATACTTAATGTTATGAAAACACCACTACGGCCAACACCAGCACTGAAAAATAAAGAATGTGTCAAAATCACTTCATTTGAAACTGTTTCAATCACACATAATCAGCCCTGTTATAAACTATTAAAAATAGACAGGAAAGCTCCCCCTCCCCAAAAAAGGAAAAAAGTAAGTGTGTGTGTGAGACAGAAAGAGAGAGGGAAAAAGTGTGTTTTCATATTATGATAGTGCTTTTCAGAAACCCACCACAGCATTTAGGAAAAAAACACCCCCCCCCCAAAAAAAAAAAAAAACAAGAAAAAAAAAACACTTGTTCTAAATTAGTTTGCCTAGTAGCACCAGCCTATACTGTGGGGGAAAATCCAATGTTCAGTAGATGACATGTGTTTCTTATTGTTTTTTTAAATACTGACTTTTGAAAACATCCTTGATTTGTGTGGCATTCAAACATTACACCACAAGTATGAAGGGACCCAATGTATACCACAAAACACTTTACAACATTTCACAGCCACCGACAACTTGCATGTTGGGTCCTGGCAAGAAGGATTCATGGACTCTGGGTTTTTGTCATACCTTGGTCTTCCCATCAGGAGCCAACACTCATCATACTAGGTGATGAGTTTTTGAATTCATCAGCATCCAGTGTTTATGTTTCTTAGCCTACTGTAATAGCAGTTTCTTGTTTAACACTGACATGAATGGAACTTTGTTAAGTTGCTCGCTACCAAAGTACAATTTGTTGTACTTTCTGACACATTTAGTTGCACTCAGACATTATTTGGAAGAATACATGTAAGCTCATCTGTTACTCAACCCTTCCTCAGCTTATTTCTTCGCTTTGGCATTGGTCATAAAATTTTGGAAAGAACTTAATTTTTCACCCCAGTCATCTGACAAATATTGCCTGACTGTTGTTTCATTGCTATTAGGCATGATGTATTTCTTTTTCCAGAAAATTATATATCAAAAAGATTCTTACTCAAGACTTTTCTTTTTTATACTCCACATGTTTTGTAGCTCCACACAGATTTTTCTTTTCAGTTTGCATATAAATTTCTTCATGAATACCTGTATTCAACTGTCACCAAAATCTATTAAAAACTTCAAAAATTATTTATTATACATTTTGCACTGGCTAATTGGTTACAATCTTAAAAATTTCCCTTTCAAATCTTTTAAAAACCCTTAAAAAGAAAGGTATCTTCTTTAATCACATGTTTTCATGCTTGAGTAGCCCTGTAGTAGAAACCACATGGTTGTTTTTTCCCATATTTCTACTTCCTATTACACAGAGTTGTTCCTTTTCTTAAAGTTTAATACAACACTTTACGAAGAAATTGGCACCACAGACACTGAATGGACAAATAACATGTTTGGGGGTTCCAATAACCCCTTTCTTAAGAATTTATTCTCTTATGTCTGTCATTCTCTAGACACTGCATTTAGAGTTTCCTTTATGCCTTCTGGGTACAGCTGTACCAAGCTTCACAGCATGACTTTTTTAATTGTCTCATCATTTATTGAGATCTTGTGGTGCCAATTGTTAGTCATAATGTCAATGTATTGACTGTTCATAATGGCATTTCTTTTCTTTTTATTATTAAAAACTTTTGTTCAAGAGTAATTTCCAAACTTCTGGTAACATAATGCGGTCTTGAACATTAGACCAATTAGTTTTGTTCATTTCTGTGGCAATTACTGTAAAGATTCTTAATTCGTTTTTGAACTTATGAGTTGAAATTAATTTTACTTTTTCAAATTTTGGTGATATTTTATTTCTTGTAAGATATTAAATCATAACTGTTTTTTCCCTTGGCAATTTTTTACATGTTGGTTTAATCTTTTTTTCTTCAATCTGTTTTTGATACTTTTAATATATAAAACTTTAGATGAGAACAATTTCATTTCATAAACACCATCTTTTTCTACAATATTTTTTTGAGCTTCTGTTATTAACTGCAATTTTTCTCTGAGTTCTAACAGCTTGCCCAAAATTGCAATTCAATTTGTTATATGGGCTCTATTATATATTGGTGGTGGTGGTGAGGGGGGGGGTTGGATACTGGTTTAAACCACCTAAGTTCTTTATTTTTCCTGTTTGACGAATGTGTGAAGAATCTTTTTACCTAAGTTCTTACACTGTTTGTTTTATGGTTCTATGGATGAGGTGAAGAGGTAGGGATGATTAGTGGGACACATGAAAGTTTCTTAAATATAAGGGTCATTCAAATGAAAATGAGCCAATGGACATGACAAACTGCAGAATGGGTTTACCGCTGCCGTGTCAACACAAAACGTAAGTGGTATCACTGTGGTGTTATGACACAGTGAAATGTAGCACTGTGATCACGTGATGACAGAAGCAATTGGCCTTGTGCAGGACCTCATGGTGTTCGGTCCAACCAGTCATGATTGAAGCAATGAACATTGAACAGAGAGCGGTTATCTGGTTTTTAACCATGGAGGGTGTCGAGAGTACAGAAATTCATTGCTGCATGTCTTTTTCACATGTTGAAGACTGGAGTAAGCAGTACTGAGGTGGAGGTGTTGGGGGGGGTCATCATTGACCAATGATTCAAGGCCAGGGCAAGTACACCGTGTGATCACCAACATTTCCATTATTGAAGTGCATAGTCTCATTTGGGAAGACAGAAGAGTCAGAGTGGAAGCATTTGCAGACAAGGTTGCAATGTGCAGGGAGTGTGCACCCCATTATATGTGATCGTCTACAGTACTGAAAGATTTGCGAGCAGTGGGTGCCACAGATCTTGCAATTTGTGCAGAAAGACATTTGCATGGGTGTGTCCTTGTAACACTTACGGCGGTATCACGAGAAAGATCACCACTAATTACATCGACAGAATCATTGCAGGAAATGAAATGTGGTGCTTTCGTTATCACGCTGAAAGCAAAAGACAAAGCAGCCAATGGAAGCACATGTCTCCGGCCGCCAAAGAAGTCAAAGGGAATGCAGAAGAGTGCACAAAGGTGATGTCGACCTTCTTTTTTGTCCACAAGGGCCCCCTCTTGATAGTTTCTTAAAAACGCCGTAAACACTGGCCGGTAAGACACAGAAATCTCTGCGAGTATCACTATAGTCTAAGCGGCCTCTGCTCACCACAGGAGTCATTCTTCTTCATGACAATGCCTGCTCCAGCACTGCAAAAATTATCCAGAATTACCTTTCCAAATTCAGGTGAGAAACACTCTAGCATCCAGCTCTGATTTGTCCCCATGTGACTTTCACATTTTTGGGGAACTGAAGATGCATCTGCGGGGTCACATATTTCACTTGGACGAAGAGGTACAGGACGCTGTTCAGGAATGGTTATACCAGGAACACACTGCCTTCTGTGCATGAGGAATCGAACGTCTAGTGTCCCAGTGCCTTAATAGCCATGGGAATTATTTTAAAGGTAAGTCACAATACTTTTCTCATATGCCCTTTGGCTCATTTTCACTTGAATGACCCTTATACTTAAAATTCAGTATGGTTATTTTTCCTAATTAATTGTAAGTCTTTGGCTAAAGATTTATCATGTTCTAGTTCAAAACTGAGCTCTATGCCTTAATACACTGAGTAAAATTTCCTTTTCAGACTATCTAACTGCAATGAAGTTAGTTTTTCATATAATAAAAATATCACCTACATATCATTATGTATCAGTTTTTCTTTATAAACTATCTAACACTGTGTTTTCAATGTAATTCACAATGAAAGTTTAATACAGATGTTCATCAAGAACCCTGTATCAAGATTGAGAAGAAAATAATACAAGTGAAGCTACAAAAAGTGTGCAATATGGAAAAAATAGATATTTTTTGCTTAAAATGATGGTAAATAATACTATTATGCACAGCTGTAATATACATTAGGGTCTGCCTTAAAGGATCAAATTGTATGCATAATATTGTAGTAATAGGCCATATGTTTTTGCATAACACAACAGCATAAGTTAGCTGTTGCAAAGTATTCATACCAGCAAGGTGTGCTGCTAATTGCCATACCATGATAAACAACAATGGTAGATAGACACCATGCAAATGTCATTCTTTATTTTTATTTTTGTTCTATAGCTCCCACTTATTGCCTTTCCAAAAATGTTAAATTCAAGCAAACAGAATGTGTAGATCATAAGATATGATTTTTTGAAAGTTGTGTTGTTTCAGTAGTTTCACCAGAAGTGGTCTTCCACTTTTACTGGAAGTTGAGCAATTTTGTCAAATTCAAATACAATTTTGCTTTTAACTTTAATTTCTTTTATTTAATATTAGTTAAATAATATTATTTTGTCCCTAAAGTAGCAACATGGCACTTCTAACTGTAAATGAGCTTCATATACAGAAAAGAGTTGGGAAACATCTCCCCATCCTGAAGAAAAAGAAAGTGAAGGTTTATGTGGAAAAGGCTGGTTGACAGATGCTACGATCAACACAATTCAAAATTATTATGGTATTGCATTAGGGCAAATGTGAATAATCTAGAAAAATGAGGTGAAACATCATTGGCACCCTTTTTCATTGTGCATCATCAAAAGAAAAGCCATGACATGAACAGTGCCCAAAAAGTAAGAAATATGACTATACTTCATTGCATAGTAAATATTTATTGTTTATAAAAAGAATGATTATCCTCCATTTAAAATTTCTCAAATTATTAGTGTTACAAAAACCATTAAATTTATTACTAATTAATAAAAATAATTAACAGCACACATTTCCTAACAGTCTTTTTTTTTTTTTTTTTTTTTTTTTTTTTGCAAATATCACTAATTAACTGCTGAAGTTCTTGTGTTCCAAAATTTGAATTGATAATTCAAAAACCAAGCAAAAAAAATTTAGGGTGTTTAGCCACCTTAAATCTTTTATCTTGCCCACTCTCACACATTGAATTGAGAATAAATATAGCATCTGCTTTAAAAAGAAAAACTGTTATGAACATATGATACTGTCACTGAAGTAGCACACTATTTTGAGAAAAAGGGCGTTACCTCGTCAAGTAATTACTAAGTGCCAATTTCAGATCTATTCAGAGGGACAAATCTCTACAATCAATAGTTTATTAAGACTGCCAATATGTTATTTTAAAAACTTAGAAAGTATACCTCTTGTAGATCTGTGATACATGAGCAATTTCCTATAGAAAATTAGGGAAAGCAACAGTTGGCACATTATCATAGGAACTGAATTGGACATGTCCTATTTACAAGCTTGCAATTAAGTAGTCATAACATATCACAATAATACATTATTACAGAGCTTTAAATTGTTCACGATGCAATTTTGAGAATATACACTCATTGTCATAAAAATCTGTGCACCAAGAAGGAGGCGTCGGATTGAAATGAGAATTTAATAGTGAGATGGTACGTACCAAGGACAGAAGTGATTACAATATCACAGCAGCAGGATGATTTCTCGTGGACATATGGTACACATTCTGGTCAGTGTTAGTACTGCGTTGAATCGCCTCGTGCTCGGATACGATCCAGCATGGAGTCAAATAGATGCCGTATGTTTGGCCAACACTTCTTGCAACTGATGCTGTAAATCATGAACACTGGGACATGGAGAAAGCTGGCGTCCCATCTGGTCCCACACGTGCTCGATGAGTGAGAGATCAGGCGATCTAACAGGCCACAGAAACGTCGAAGCATGACTTAGACAATCCTGGGAAACTCTAGCCATGTACGGATGGGCGTTATCTTGTTGGAAAATGGCCCTGGGCTGTCAACGTTCCTTGAATCACTGCAAGGGAAGTCCAGCTGTCATACGTAATGGCTTCCCAGACCATCACGCCTGCAGTTCAGGACGTGTGCTGCTGTACAGTGAGGTTGGGATTGTAGCTCTCACCTGCGGTCTTCCACATTCTGACATGGTGGTCGTCCATTCCCATACAGAAGAGGGATTCATTGCTTAACACTATATGTTGCCAGTCCGTAGTATTCCACGTTGCTCGCTGCTGTCACCACTGCAATCGACACCGACAATGGTCAGGTGTTAATGGCAGAAAACGTAAGGGCTGCCTACAGTGCAGATTTGCCTCTGCCAGGCATCTGGAAATGGTTCACACAGGAGTACCTTGCACAGCTGCCACACAGATGCAACGACGTCCTTGTCCAATATCCAGAGACATTGACGTTCTTGTCAATGTCTCTGTATACTGGACAAGGACGTCGTTGCATCTGTGTGTGATGCTCTCATGATCCCATGGTCCTCTCTGTTGGTGGTGTGTCTGGGTCATTCAGAGCCAGTCTGCCGTATCTGGGTGCCTTCCCATGTCCATTGCTCCCAACATGATCACATCATACTGTTCAACTGGCCCAAATGGCAGCTGATTTGGTGCACCGGCCACCCGGCGTCTTTCATCCCGATGATATGGCCTCGTTCAAACTCTGTCAGTTGCCCATACACACATCTACTGCAGCTCCTTGGCATGTCTTTTGCACGAATGTGGAGTCCCCTGCACGGCACCTTATAAGCCTCAAGGATTGCGATTGCAGCACCAGTCTTGGACGTGCGGGCATGCGGAATCGCACAAAACGTTAATCATTTGCACGTTTGCCCTCCCTGTAGCTATTCGCAGAGTTTTGCGTTAATTGGACAGTTTTTTCTTGGTGCATGGACTTTTATGACAATGAGTGTAGATCTACCACACGCAAGATGCAGAGCAAGAACATTTTCATTGCTTTTCACTATAAAAAAATTTTTTTTTAATATTTTAATCTTAAAAACAAGCACAGGTTTTCCCTGAACCACAGAATATAAATAAAATTGTAATGTCAAATTGATATTTTGCAGTGACTGCAGAAAAATTAGGTAATACGTGAGGTAATAAATTCTTGTACTTATTGTTCTTTACAGATCTGTTTCATTTGAGGACCATATGCATTAACTACATATAATTTAAAATAAGCATATACAGGGTGATCCATTTAAACCAGTACCCTGAAAAAAAACTTACATTTTTGCAAGGGATCGCGCAAGGAACTTCTTTTTTCAATAGAAGCAGCAACTCCTGGAGTATGAAAACCGCCACCGTGAAGAAGATTGTTAACGTAACTGTAACTCAGTTCGTGATTTGTTTGTTGTTGCATTGTTATTCACTTGCGTGCATTCGGAAACATGCGGTACTCTGTTCCAGAGCATGTTTTTTTTAGTGAAATCGTATTGGGTAACCAATTCTGTCATCAAAATGCAACGAACATTTTGAAGAGAGTTTGGAGTTCGAAAAGTGCCAAGCAAATCAACAATTCTTTCAATGGCAAAAAAACTGGAGCAAACCGGCTCTCTTCTCAGTGCTAGCGGTAGACATCACCCTCCGATGCCCCAAACGCGTGTGGACGATGTTCGGCAACGTTTACTTCAATCTCCGACAAAATCGTTGCGCACATTAAGCCAACAGACAGGATATTTATACGGAACTTGTCAAAGGGCAGCAAAAAAAGCGCATATTCGACCATTTAAAGTGCACGTAATCCATCAGCTGCAGGAACCGGACAAGGGAAAGAGAGTAAGTTACTGCAAATGGTTTCAAAATTTTCTTAATTTGCGATCTGATATTCTCTTCATCACATGGTTTACGGATGAAGCCTGGTTTCGTCTGTCAGGCTACGTCAATTTGCAAAACAGCAGATACTGGGCTGCCAAAAACTCACATGTTATGTGTGAAACACCGATGCATTCACAAAAGGTTGGTGTATGGTGTGCGGTTTCGTCTACGATAATTATTGGCCCCATTTTTTTTTCTGAGACTGTCAACACTAACGTTTATTGCCGCATATTCAATGAATTTGTGGAACAACTTGGTGACATTGAATTGACAGAGGGCTACTTTCAGCAGGATGGCGCTACGTGTCACACATCGAAAGTCTCAATAGAACTCATAACCAGCTTCTTTGATGAGAGATTAATTTCAAAAACATATGGCCTCCCCGATCTCTGGACTTAACTTCCCCTGACTTTTTTTTATGGGGCTACTTAAAGGATAGAGTTTACAAAACCCATCCAAAAACATTGGATGCATTGTGTGAAACAATTACGACTGAAATTGGCAATGTTACTGCTCGTACTCTACATGAGACATCACTGAATATGGTGCGGCGTGTTCAACTGTGTTTACAAGAAAATGGAGGACAATTCCAACATTTACTTTGATAAAAGGATTCTCCAATACCACATGTATAATTCTCAACTTACTGCATGATTTTATTGTTATTTATAAAAAAGTTATAAGTAAATCACATGGTACTGGTTTAAATGGATCACCCTGTATAAATAATTGATAAAATAATCTGGCTACTAAACAAACATATAAAAAAATGAAAAATAGAGAGAGAGAGACATACCTGCAGTGAACAGTTATAGGACCTTCTTGGCCAAACTGCTCTTTCGTTTTGTGGACTTGACCAATGAATTCAATAAAACCATCCCCTGATTTAGGCACACCCTGCTCTGGCCAGTCAGTAAAATGGAACTGTCGTATTGTTCGCGACTGCCCATCCTGCACAGAAAAAAGAATGCTGGACACTTTAACAATGGCCAATGAAGGAAAATAAAATATAAAAACTTATCATTGTGTTCAAGTAAAGAATTTTGATGAAGAAAATTTTAAATAACCAATATGTGTACAACATCACTCCAAGCAGTGGTTGAAAGTTAATCTCTAGCACCTGAAAGCAGCAAAGAGTTACAATAATCAGTAATACACAGATTAACTATTGCTACATTAAAATGAATATGAACCATTTAGCATGAGGTGTGAAATAATGTTGATTCATAAGCATTAACAGTCAACATTTTTACCCTACCAGTGGTCTTAATTGAATGATTAAAAATGCAAACACAATTTCCATTTCACTGGAGGAGGGGCATAATTTTGTTAGGATAGCCCATGTGTAAAAATGCATGACAGGCTAATATTAAACAAATAGAAGACTTACAACTGGCAAACTGCATGTCGCCAAATCCCATTCTGAAGAACACATTTCATGCATGTGGTGGCTGTCTTGAACCTAGGCCTAAAACTCCCGGCAGAGAGATATGCTCACCATATCCTTATTCTTACTAAAATGCCTCTTAAATGCTCTATCAAAAACCCATTAACCTCTAACTCTACTTATCTTTAAAATATTTACTTAGTTAAAAGTAAATATACATTAGGTATGACGAAGCTCATTTAAAATTTCCTACCTCAAATTAACTGAATTTTTTTTTCGTGATAATTAATTTACTCTTAACACTAATACATGTGCATTACTTTTGCAAATTTGAAACCTTAGATTAAAAATTAGACAAAAATGTGGAAGTTAAAATTTTAAATGCATATCCAAACTAAATGAGAGACTGCCACTTCTAATGTTTTTGCACAATCCCATGGGAATCTTCAGGAAATGCTGGTAATCCTTCCTAACAACTCAACTGCCTGCAGCCGAGTGTCACCTCAGCTATTGTGGTTGGTCATATGTGAATGAGTTTTTGATAGAATATTTAAGAAACTTTTTAGTAAGAAGAAGGATAATGGTGAGAGAATCACTCCACCAGGAGTTTGAGGCCTAAGTTCGAAACAGTCACGTGCATGAAATGTGTTCTTCAGAATAGGATTTGGTGACATTCCGTTTGCCAGCAGGAAGTCTCCTATTTGTTTAATATTTGTGAAATGGAGGGTAGAACAGAGGTGTTCACCTAACAAATCAACAAATCTCTTTTTTGAGGCATGAGAGGATTGTGCACAAAAAGCAACAGAGGTGTTCTCTCATGTCTGTACACAGAACATTGTACTAAGGTATCATATAGTGATTGTTCTGTAGCAGAAAAATTCTAAACTGTGTTAAAGGCCTTTCCTACATTTTTTTCTCTTTCTCTTTTGCTTTGGGCACAAAATTCTTGGGTTGTAGGAATGCCTATCAACATTTCAAGAACTAGAACAGCCTGATTTATGTTAACTGTTTTAGCAAATTTATGGAAGCTTGTTTCATTTGCTTTCTTTATACCTATTCAAGGGTTCCTTTACTTTGTGATTCTGTTTTTCCAATCAATATCAAGAGTGCAAGCAAAACAATTCATGCATCACTGTATCACGAAGAAGTGACAGTCCAGGTATCATATGAATTAATTTTTTCAGTTCTTACAAATTCTGAGTATTAAACATCTGTATTACTATTATTATTATTTTGATTGGGGGTTTAATGACCACCGTGAACAACTCAATGGGCTATAAGCAGTCGCCCATCCCTAATTTGAGGCCACTGGTTCCAGGGAAGGGAGAGAGAGCCAGTACCTTAAGCCACACACAACATCCATGCCTCACCAGGATCAGAACCCAGCCCGTCTCGGATGAAAGGTCAGAAGCCAGTGCTTTGACCACTGCACCACTAGGGTGGCCTATATCTGTATTCAATGCATTAATTAGTTATGTGGAAACTGTAAAACAGAAACCTAACTCATAAATGCTAACATGCTCATCCAATATTTTTATTATTATAACATAACAATTAATTTTTAAACAGTTCAATTTCTTCTACATCATTTGTACAACATTAAAATCACCTTTGTAATAAAATACTCATTCCACTTTACTTAGCAAACATCCAACAGAATTACAACTACTTAAGATAGTTTTTGAATCAAAGATTATACTTATAAAAATGGCAGTAAAGGAAACTATTTTTATAGGTACCGTAATTTTCGGACTAAGAGCCGCATCAGCGTAAGGGCCGCAGGCGAGAAATTTTGCGATCTTGGAAGCAAAAGTTGCCGTAAGGGCATAAGGGCCGCACCTATGAAATCGTGGTGCTGCTCAGAAAACTAAATTATCTTCCTTATTTTCATGAATTAACTCACACCCAATGTAATTATATGTATACTTCAAAGGCTAATTCTGAAACTCAGTGTCGATCTGCTTTATGCACTTATTTTTTCATACTGGCAAAAGCTTTTATTTATGCATTTTTTTATTAATAATGCTAATGATGTTATTTGTTTGCCCTTATTAAATGCTCAAAACAATTTATGTAATCAATATAAATCACAGTTAAATCTTAAGACTCCTGTTAGAATATCGCATTGCTCGTAAAACCGCACAATTGTCTAAATTCCATTCAATGTGGATATCTGCTACAGGATGGTTCTCTGTGCACCGCAACAGAATCCTCCATCTTAGAAGTAATTAACTTATAAATTATCACTTGTAATGCTTTCGATTAATGTTTTCTTTAATAATATGTTCCTTTTATCTTTGTTATGCTTTTTCTTTTTCTCATCTACAGATGTTTGTTAGAATGAAGTTGCTTTTCTGTATGCAGCTGCTAAATGGGGTAGTTAACACGTCCCTCCCATGCTTCCTTTTACCAGCTGCCTCGCATGTGTTTGCTGATCCCACCCCCGACAATACAATCCTTCGAAACAGCGGACTCCGCTTTCTCGCTTTTTTTTCTTTTAAGTGGTTTGACCTACTTTCACTCAGCCTTCGCATTGAGCTCTGCTTTTACATGAATAGGAAACTCTCCCTTCTTTTGTGTTTGTGAAAAGATTTTATCTTCAGCCAAGTATTAAATTAATTATCCATTGTCAACATCGTTACTTGTCACAATCTTTTTCATGTTCTCCGCTTTAAATCAGAAGAACGTTTTGCAGCTTCAATGCAGCTTTCTAAATATTTGTTAACATCGTTACTTGTCACAATCTTTTTCATGTTCTCCGCTTTAAATCAGAAGAACATTTTGCGGCTTCAATGCAGCTTTCTAAATATTTACCAAATTTATTGCATTTCAAAACTTGATATTTCTCTCTCTGCTAAATCATGCATTAAAGATATTGAATTCATGAGTTAACAAAAAATTGAGGTTGACATACTTGGGACTATACAGTATCGAGTATTTTTAAATTAAAGCACACAGTATCTCATCGGAAAATTCAGATAGTGACTTCCATTTTCTTACAAAAAAAAAAAAAAGTGTACTTACCAATGCAAATCCTACATAGGTATATTTATATCCTGTAAAAACTTAATTTCACATGACAAAAACTAAGCTATTGATATTTTCAAGAACATTTCCATTATTTATTCAAATCTGTCAAAATCAGAATTTTCGGTTTCAGAATTGAACAAATGTAAAAGGTTTTCCTCTAAATTTTCACTGTCCAAATCATCTGCCTCTTCATTAACGTCGGCTTCATGCACAGTGTTTAAAATTCCAGCTGAAGGTTTCACTGCTGCCCACGATTCTTCCACCCACCTTGAAACTTCTCAGTAACTCGCCTTTCGCGTTCTTCCTGATTTTGTGAATGAATGGAGCCCTTCTGCCATCCAAGCTTCCCACCGTTGCCACATTTCAGTTTTAAAGCATTTATTAACTGTGAGATCCAGAGGCTGAAGTTTCTTGGTAAGGCCACCAGGAATAACTGCTAAAGAAGCAGACACCTTTATGCAGGCTTCTTTAACTGAAGCCATTATGTGTACTGTCATCGAATCAAATACCAGGAGTCCCTCGTGTTTGAAGAAAGCCCCTTTTCTCTTCCGCCAAACCTCTTCCAGCCACTTCAGCATGATGTCTTCGGACATCCATCCCTTCTCATTCACCTGGATGAGAACACCCGAAGGAAAATTTTCTTTTGGCATTGTTTTGCGTTTGAAAATTAGCACGGGTTTTAGTTTATCGCCATTAGCAGCACATCCTAAAATGCATGTAAACGAAGTTTTCTTTACCCCAGTTGTTACAATTGCTATGCTTTTCTCACCCTTTTTATCAACTGTTCTGTTTGGGGGGCAATCGAATGAAAGTGGCACTTCATCCATGTTGAAAATTTGTGATGTGAGATATTTTTGTTTTTGTCAACAATATCTGAAACAAATTTATGACATTCCATGGCTTTCTGTTCCCAGTCAGATGGCAGATGTTGACCGACTGTAGTTTTTATTCGAATGGACAGGGATTTCCGCTTCATGAAGCGGTAGCACCACGACGGCCCACCTTGAAAATTATTTATGTTCATTTGTGAAGCCATAATTTTTGCTTGCAGACGAATCTTCACTGTAGACACTGGAACTCCAGCCTTTCTCTGGCTTTTTATCCACACAACAAGATTGTCTTCTAGCACAGGCCAGGTTGCAGAACCACATTTTATTTTTATTTTATTTTTTGCCGTGGTCAAGAGTAAACTCTTATCTTTTCGCCATCGGCGCACACACTTTTCATCAATATTAAAATAGCGTCCAGCTGCACGATTTCCGACGTCTTCTGCTTTTTCAACCACTTGCAGCTTGAAGCTTGCCGTATAGCTTTTCAAAGTTTTGGGCATGATTTTGCCAACAGGTCACAGATGATAAAGCTACATCGCTTATTAGTGAGAAAGCATTTCCAACCGAAGCCTTCAACTACCACTATTGTCAGTCAATACAAAGAAAATGAAAATCGAAGCAAAACTCAGGAGCACAGAGCCATGCAACACCTGTATGGTATGCCAGAAGAACCAAGAAGAGTGAACAGAATTTGTCTTTCGTCCCGCCAGTATTGTTTGAAATAGGTCAAGGTCACTGCTAATGGAATCGCTGGAATCATCCTGGGGCAGGCTTTTGCATTGTTCATGTTCTTAAGCTTGGAAATCACGCTACTGGTTTCTGTGCTTATGTCTCCATTTCATGCTACTGCCACGGGATGTGCTTCCCCCACTCCCCCATGCAAAGGGCATTTGGATCAGACATTCCTTTCACAAACAAACCTCCTGACCTTAAGACCTACCAGAGTGTTTTCCCGTCTCCCCCACACTTTCCCTCCTAAACCAACAGCGGAGCGGAGTTATCTTTTCAATAGACGTGTCTAACGTATGAGTAGAAAGAGGGGAAAAAAACGATCACAGTAGAGTTAGTAATTTTTTTCAAAGAACGTTTTTTTTACAAAGAATCTGCATGGAAAAAAAAAAAAAAAAAAAAAAAGGAGCGCAGAAACAGTCTTTTCGAAAACAAATTCGGCATGCCGCGGCTCTTAGCCTAAAAATTACTGTATAATCTTTGATTCAAAAATGATCTATGCATAATGAAATGCCATTAGCAATTTTTGCTCTGATTTGTTATATAATTTTACAAATACTTTGATTTCTGGGCTAAAAGTTGTGACTTATGTTGAAAAATAAAACAAAATAAAATAAATTCTCTACCTGTCACCCAGTTGTCACATGGCCTAGGGCAGGGATGGCAAACCTTTTCTGACTAGTGTGCCACCTCTGGTTTGCTTTTTTTTTTTTTTTTTTTTTTTTTTAATTAACATGTTGTTATGAAATTTTTTGCAAATATGTACAACCTCGAAAATCTGGAATCGTCCGGACTTTGCCGATTCCGGATTTTGGAATTTTCCGGATTATAGAGAGTTTGGATAAAATTCAAATTTGAATTTTGTATTAAATAAATACACTATTTTTGTAAAAGTAATGACAAAAAAATCAAGTTAACCAATTAAAAAATATTATTTAATATAATATAATAGAACAGGAGGATTTTTAAGAAAAATATAAAAATCCAAAAAAAAAATTTACTGTAATTTTCGGACTAAGAGCCGCAGGTGAGAAATTTTGCAATCTTGGAAGCAAAAGTTGCCGTAAGGGCCGCACCTGTGTCGAAGTCGTGGTGCTGCTCAGAAAACTAAATTATCTTCCTTATTTTCATGAATTAACTCACACCCAATGTGATTATATGTATACATACTTCAAAGGCTAATTCTGCAACTCAGTGTCGATCTGCTTTATGCACTTATTTTTTCATACTGGCAAACCTTTTTATTTATACATTTTTTATTAATCATGCTAATGATGTTTTTTTGTTTGCCTTAATTAAATGCTGAAAACCATTTAAGTAATCAATATAAATCACAGTTAAATCTGAAGACTCCTGTTAGAATATCGCATTGCTTGTAAAACCGCACAATTGTCTAAATTCCATTCAATGTGGATGTCTGCTACAGGATGGTTCTCTGTTCACCGCAATAGAATCCGTCTTAGAAGTAATTAACTTATAAATTATTGCTTGTAATGCTTTCGATTAATGTTTTCCTTAATAATATGTTCCTTCTATGTTATGATTTTTTTTCTCATCTACAGATGTTTTTGTTAGAATGAAGTTGCTTTACGCTTCCTTTTACCAGCTCCCTCGCATGTGTTCGCGGATCGCAGGTCTAGCCGCCAACACTTCGAAACAGCGGTGCCGCTTTCTCTCTTTCAAGTGGTTTGACCTACTTTCATTTACTGCGCACTGAGCCTTCACGTTGAGCTCCGCTTTTATATGAATGGGAAAGCTCTCCCTTCTTTTTTTCTTTTGCATTTGTGAAGATTTTATCTTCAGCCAGGTATTAAATTAATTACCCATTGTTAACATCAGATGATGACGCTACAGCGCTTATTAGTGAGAAAGCATTTCCAGCCGAAGCCTTCAACTTCCACTATCGTCAGTCAATTAAAAAAAAATTAAAATCAAAGCAAAACTCAGGAGCACAGAGCCAAAAAACACCTGTATTGCATGCCAGATTAACTGCATTGTTCATGTTCTTAAGCTTTTGTTCAGGGAAGTGCCCATCAAACCGGTCTCCCCACCTCAGTGAAAATCAATGTTCCTTCCCTTGGTTGCATCGCACCTTCCTGCATGATGTATGCTGCAGCCAACGAAAGAGATACCCTGGACGCGCTATCCACAGAAGCCTCGGACGTCACGCTACTGGTCTGCGTGCTTATGTCCACATTCCATCCCCCATGCAAAGGGCATTTGAGTCAGGTATTCCTTTCACAAACAAACCTCCTAACCTTAAGACCTATGCGAGCATTTCCCCGTCCTCCCCCATTTTCCCTCCTAAAGCAACATCAGGACAGCGGAGTTATCATTTAAATAGATAAGTCTAACGGATCGCGACATCATATTCTATAAATTTCTGTAAAAATTTTATCCCATCTTTTTAGTAAATAATCAGTATATTTGTTTTTGAAATATCATTATATGCATAACCTTACCCTGTTGTTTTAAATTCGTGACCTCGGCAGTCCGGAAGATTTAAAAAAAAATCAAAAAAGAAAAAAAAATCTGGAAAAAGTCCGAATTTTCGAGGTTGTACTGTACCATAAAAATGGCATTAACAGAATAGGTAAGTAGGTGAGTTTTAAGACTAAGACAATTTCAATTTGGCCTGATTTAATTTGTACGAAGATAATTGAAAAATCATACTTATATAATCACATTAGTGTGAAACTTGTTGCTGAATGCTACTAGCCAAGGCATTTATGTTCGGTTCTTAACACATTGTCTTCAACATCATGCAAGATGCACTTAAATCTGAACCAAGACGGTTTCTGCCTGCTGACTTGACAAATTTCATTGTAGAAAACAGATGCTCACAGCCATATATATATGATTCGAACAAGTAGCAATTCTCTTCATGCCCAAAAATTTCTTTGGAAGGCTGTTCCACTGCTCAAGTACAAAGATCTGGGTAGAGTACTCGGCGTCAACAGCACACTCGATTTCCTCCAATGCTTTGCCAAGTTTTACGACTTTGTTCATCTATGTAGAGCTTTCTTAAAATTCCATTAACTCCATTTCCAAATTGTCAATATGCAACCACTCAAAAAAAGTCAAATTAAGGTCACTCACTTTAGCAACATGAGGCATTGTAATAAACTGCAATGATTTTACCAAATCTCAAAACTGGAAAAATTGTGCCAAGATTATTTGCTTTGAATTTTCTAAAACATCTAAATACCTCACAAGGATGTTTTCTGTGTCTTCCAGAGCAAGGTTATCAGAGAAACATGATAGTAATTCATGTTGTGCTCTAATTCAAGTGAAAGAAAGTACTTAAACTTCTTTGTTTCAACATTTCTGAAGAATACTTCCAGTTTGCACTTAAATGACTTTATGTGATCTCAAACAATCTATTTGCAGTGTGTCCCATTCCCTGAAGTTTCTTACTCAAATCACTGTATAGTGCTGTAAAATCACTGAAAAACATTAAAGCACAGAGCCAAATTGTATCTACGAGTTCTGGGAATTCTTAATGCTTTTTCTGTTAAGAAGAAACTTGAGAAACCTACAGAGTCAGCCAGTAAACATCATTGTGCATAAGAAGTCCACCATATTGTGATTCCACCTCATCTAACATCTTAGAGAACTGGCAATTATTCAGAGCATGTGCACATATGAAGTTCAGAATTTTAGTTACCACCGAGAGTACACTTTCAAAGGACTTCAGACTTGCTTTCGTACACAGTGCTTCCTGGTGCAAAACACAATGGAATTGCACAACAGAATGCTGAAATTCTTTGCTAAGACACTTCACAAACCCATTAAGTTTACCCACAATATTTGGGGCACCACCAGTAGTCACAGACACTATTTCATTTAAGTCAATCCCCATTTTTACTACAAATTTATGCTTCACTGCGCACATATCTTTCCCTGTGATCATAGTTGGCAAACTCAGCGATTTTATTAATTACTCCCTCATTACATTTCCACAAGGAAATCAAACAAAAACAGCTAACTTGCTTGCGACATCACATTAGTGCTTTCATTAAGACATAGTGAAAACATATCGGCATTGTCGAAATCAGATTTAATTTTATCCGAAATGTCTTCACTTGTTCTTGTTTTTCTATCTTTGACAGTGTTCCTGCTGACTGGCAGTTCCTTAATTCTGTTCACAATTTGGTGCTTGTTGGGCAAATCTGCAAATAATGTGTTGGAGCCACCTTAAAAAAATCACCATCACAAAGTGGTTTCCCATGCTGTGCTATACAGTGAGATAGATGAAAACTATCTGCAGTGATATTATTCCTTGGCCTGAAAGAAGATGCAATTTTTTTTTAATATTGTTTCACTTTTTGTGAAATGTACTTCCTTCTTTCTTCATTTGGCATGCAACATTTTTACGACTTCTCTCAAAATGACGCTTTACACTGAATGTGCAATACTGCTGTTTCCGTACACAGGCAACAGAAAGCTTTATTGCTTTTTTTTTAATCACTCTGATGTCCACTGTCCTTGAAATACTCAGCCACTATCTTTGTTGCTTTTGTTAAGTTCTGTTTTTTTTAGCACTGAAAGTATGTTGCATGGTTCAGATGCAAAAGAACCAGCAAAGAAATAATTCCAATACACAAGAGGAATAAGCAGCAGCTACAAGCAAATTGACCTTCACTGACAAACTGAAGCTCTGAACTGGCATTGCATGTTGCAAAGTTATAAATCTGAAATCTCTCCATTCATTGTTCAAGGTTACTTTCAATTCTTACTGGAACTTGCCGTCTCAGGTGTGTTTCCTAGCGATTATTTTTCTCTCCCTCCCGCAAGGGGATGGGGCAGAGAAAGGGTGGCTTGAGTCATAGAAGGTGTGGACGTCTTGTGGTGGAAGTTCGTAGGAGCAAAATGATAAAAAGAAAAATAATAATTGTGTGTGCATGACACTCATCTTTTGGGAATTAATGCAGGTGATTAAATAAAGAGAGGTTTGGGAATTAATGCAGGTGATTAAATAAAGAGAGGTTCCCCTTTGGAGGACACTTCTTGGCTAGATTAGTTTTCTTGTCAGAGCCTGATTATTTGCAAGAACAAACTACAGACGTGCTGCTGTCAATTTTTTTTTTTTTTCAAAAAACTAAATTTTTATTTGATGTTGATGTTAATGTTTTCATACCAGTGTGCTACTTAAATCATGCTTGTGTGCCACCCAGTGACATGTGTATCAAGGGTTCACCATTCCTGGTATAGGGTATGGAGTTCTGACTTCCTGTGATTATGGATCTAGCCATGAATCCTAGGATAGGCCAAAGATGTTATGTTTCTCTAGTTACGAAAGGCACTGGTTCTTGTCCTTTTTTGGATGGCCTTAAATTAGGAATGGGCAATTCTTTATAGCTTTAGGTGCTAACAAGGGTCATTAATATCCCATTCCTAGCTCTTCTCTAAATTTACTTTATTGTGCAGCTATTATGTTGATACTGCCCTTATGGTATATATTGTCACCCTGCAAATTCTTTTTTGTTACCTAGCAAATAAAAAAAAATTTTAATTTTTAGTCAGGAATTGAAGAAAATGGGTTTATGTTTTTTACTATATGAAGGAAAAATTATGTACAACTGCCTGCATGTTTTACCTTGATAAATCTATAACATGTACATTTTACATTACTCAACCATCTAATTGTATCTCATTATAGTTCCTTTATGTAATTAAATTATTATAGAACATTTTACCTTTCTGCTCACAGAAACTGATATTTTCTTTTAAAAAGAGAAATTTTGTTACAATTATTAAAATTATGGTTTGAAGTTAGAAAATAAGAGCTATAAAAATAAGCAAATATAAAAAGCTTGATAGATAAGAACTAAGCAAAGCTGGTTTGTTAGTGTAAGGCAAAAGAAAGGAACGGTAAGGCAGAAAGATAAGGACTTCTTGGAAAAGTAAAAAAAAACATTCAGGAAGTACACAAGTTATACAAAAAAAAAAAAAAGGGGGGAGGGGGAGGCTGGAGAATGAGAATAAAGTCCTAAGTTGTGCAAAGAATAGTATCAGAGGAATGATATGGGAACCTAATGAGTTACATGGAAGATGGGGAGAATATTTCAGTGAGTCACCGTAACACAAAAAAGCAAAGATGATTTTGATGCAGAAGCAGATCATGCCAGAGAGGGAGAAGGAAGCACACCATGGATCTTAAGGGAAGAGGTTTGTGAAACCATAATATTTTTTCAAAATGGTAGGGCTTCAGAAGTAGATGGAAGGAATAACTTCTGAGATGTTAAAATATGATAGTAAATCTGTAATTGACTAGTTAACTGAAATTTGCCAGATGTGCTAGGAGTTAGGAATGGTCCCTCAGGATTGGAGGGCTGTTGTCATTATTTCTTTGTACAATTGAAAAGGTGATCAAGTGTAACGCAAGATAAAATGTATGCATACCTGCCAACTTTCAGAAACAGAAATCTGTAAAAAAGTTAATCGATATATTCCATGAAAATTTTAATCGATATATTCGATTAAATAACTTGTTGCGCATATTGATTAAATGTACTAAACATATCGATTTAAAAATGATGTTACCCAAATCAAATATCAACTTTTAATTGAAGTGACTATAGATGTTTGAATTTATCGGCACATTTATATCGATTAAAATAGATTCTATACATAATTTCTTATTATTATGCTATCATTATGATCCATAAAGTGATAAAAATGTACTTTTATGGAAGTTTGCATCTAAAGGGAAGCATGTTCTACCCTTTCAATGGGATCATGTCCCACGCCGTCATGAAACATACTAAAATGTTTTCAAAAACGAACCATTTTCATGTTAAGTTTTTATCTTACGGAGACACGAACGATGAGACAATCAAATTAAAAAAAATTAAATAAGTAAGAGTGACTGAGAGACATTAATTGGTAAATTATGTTCAACTAAAAATGAAGTGAACAAACATTTTGTTCGAATTGCATCCAGTTCATTATAACTTTTAACAAAGGAAGTTAATTTCATATTTTTTTTCCACGCAGTCAACGTTATATATCATTTCTTTATAGTGTCTACCATCATTTCTTCCACCATGCGAAATGTTGAAATTGCATCAACACGTAGCACGAAACACATATTTTCTATTTTTGAAGATTTCGTAATATACGGCAATTTCGCAGAACATGCATCGCAGAATGTTTGATAGTACTGCCCCCCTTATATTCCTGCTCATAGTGAATCACTAATACTAAATTTATTACCACTTGGAAAAAAAAAGCAAGTAAAAACTGCTATAGTAAAACAGTAGCAGCTTAAAGAGTTGCAATTTGAAAAGGAAAAAATGCCGATTACATCTGATTCGAGCTGGTCAGCTAGCAAAGCATGGAGCAACTAAAAGGTTCTTTCATCTAGAAACAAAGGTTTAGATTTTAGTTACGAATGTCATCCTCTGGGGTCCTCCCTTCCCTCCCCATCATTCCTCACAGGCGGATCGATGTCTTGTCTTTTACTAAATCCGACCCCTTCAACAGCATCCTTTATACTTTCAAATGGCACTGATTTTATAGTTCTGTCTTCCCTTCCGGTCCTCCCCCTCCCCTCATCTTACCGGATACAGTTTCTCTAGTCTAGTTATTCCTTTACAAAAACAATCTGGGCCCATCAACGTCTGAATCACCCCTCCCTCTCCTGCAGGAAACTAACACAATGCGTTTTGCCGGAACAAAATCAATGGTCTTTTACATCAGGCGTCATGGGAAATGATACAGCCACTTCGTGGGTGATATCCTCCCCATCTTGTCTTCTGCTCCCTTTGTGGCATAGCCACGGCACAAAACGTTTGTACTTTGAACCAGGGTTTTAATTTCGATCTTATATCTCTGCAAAAAAAAAAAAAAAAAAAAAAAAGATATGGCCTGAAATGACAAAATTTAGAATACACGTATTCTGTTTTAGAAAATGAAAATCTCTAAATATCACACAATTAGGTTTGATAGAAGTTATGAATAAAGCCAATGGAGTTTTTTTTTTCAAACAGATAACAATTTTTTTATGCCTGTTAATTTCTAAATTAAAAAGCTACCACACACGCGTCGTTTTACAATTAAGAATTCTATCCAAATTGGTCAATTTTCACAGAAGATATTGTGCTAAAATTCTGACACGTGCGCAAAAAAATCTCGTGCATGTACCACTGCACTGTTCCCGTGAATGCTGATAGCAACCATTTTCAATAGAATAGGTCCACTATGGGTGCTGAACAGCATACCGAAATTTATCGCAATCATGCTTTAATTTTACACAAGTCATCACGCAAAAGGACGGAAGAATGAACCTGCTCCTACGTCCTGAACTTTGACCATTTTAAATAGGGATTCAACAAATTAGTATGTACCCCAACATATTAATTTTGTTGAATCAAGCTAAGACATTTTTATGAACGTTATCGAGCAATGAACAAAGCACGGTTGGAAAGCGTAGAAAACTTACTAACAGACCAGCAAAATAAATCATTGCTGGAGAAGCACTGGCTTGAATGAACATTGGACTTGCTTTTTTTTTATTATTTAACTTCCTCTTATAGTAGCATTCTTTCGTTAGGTCAAATTTATAGCCAAAGAAGAAGCAGTGGCAGCTTTTCAGGTGAAGTAGGTGAAGTACCTCTTCACCTATTTTACTCAAAATAAAGTTTTATTCAGTATTTTTTTTATAATATATTCTTTTGCCTTTATTCAGTTTCAAAATACTCAAAATTTTGAATAGATATTAATTCACATGGCGCGCTCAATACGGAAAACAAATCCTTGTATGCAAAACAGTGCAAGTGAAGAGCTGAAATGAGAATGCTTGGAAGTCTGCAGTTTTCCTCCGAGTTACCATGGTAACCGTGAAGTCACCCTCCCCAATCTGCTCGCTCAAGTGAAGTGTTTCATCTTCAGGCGCCATACCTCTGCATCTTTCAGTTTTTGAGCGTAAAGTCGGGAGAGATCACGGTGGAGCGGGCGGACTACCAGGGTACCTTGCAATCTGCTAGGGCTTTTTCTTTGTGGTGCTGTGGTACATTATTTTCCAAAAGGAATTTGTTCTTTCGTGCTTTGTGATTATTTGTTGAAAGCTTTAACTGATATTTTAGGTTTGTGTACAGTTTAACTGAGAGTGATAGTTTTTAGTATGCATCCTGTGGACGACATTGTAATTTATTGTAAACTCCATTTAATCTGTGGAAAGATGAAGATAAAAGATACAATTTGCTTCAAGGACGACCGACGGATTCACTGACAATTGTTGCCAAGAACGAAATCAAGAAGAGCAGTAAATCTAACAATATTAATTTAAAAAATTGTTGGTTTACTGAATATAAATGGATTTGCAGCACTTCTGTGTTCAATTTTTTGGCCCTGCTTACTTTTTAGTAATAAACATTCGGCGTGGAATAAAGACCGATTCTCAGATTTATTCAGCGTAACACGGTCGCTTCATAAACATCGTGATTCTAGTGAACACCTGAAATTCGGATTAATGTTAAGGAATTTTGAAAAATTCAAAACACAATTGCCGATGCCCTGAGGAAGAGTGCTAGCCTTTTGAAAACGCATTTTAACGAAAACGTTCGTTTAAATAGACTTTTCCTGCAGACAGTGATTGATGCAGTATTAGTCTATACTGTATTTGAGCAAACAAGAACTAGCATTCCACGGCCATAACGAAAGCATGGGCTCGATAAATCGGGGAAATTTTATTGAATTACATTCATTGTTGATATGAAGAAGTTCTTTAGAAATTGAAAATCAATATGAAAGGATAAAAAACTATTCAAAATGAATTAATTGAATGTATTTCTGAATATATAAACGATCACATCAAAAATTAAATAATTTTTTATTGTTGATTCGGAAGGTGTATTGGTTGAGGGATTTTTGGGTTTCCATGATGTGAATGAAGATAGAACGCCAGGAGCTTTATACAAAATGCTAGAAAACATTTTGGAACAGTCTGATTACCAACACAAATAAATAGGACAAGGTTACGATGGGGCAAGTATAATGTCTGAACACTTAAATGGGCTACAGAAAAAAAGTCAAGGATAAAGCTTCTCAAGCTGTTTTTGTTCATTGCTTAGTTCATCGTTTGAATCTTGTATTACACCAGAGTTTTTCTAAAATTTCTAAGTGTCGAATACTTTTTGCAAGCCTCAGTCGAATTGCTTCATTTGTTCACCATTCTGCGAAGCGGTCTTATACACTTATATCAACAACCGCAAAACGCAGACCAACCATAACAGAAACTCGATGGTCTTCGACTTTGAAATTAGTAAGTGTAGTTGTTGAAGATTGGGATAAATTGAAGGAAGTGTTCGGATTTCTGATGAATAGCGAATAATCAGACAAACATCAATTCATCTTGCCAAGGGGCTTTTGAATAATATGAACACTTTCGAATTTACATTTTTGGCTCCACCGATCTATTATTCGAACTTTTGAAGAAAAAATAACTAAACATAAACTACTGTGTAACTCAAATTAAAAAAACAAACAAAAAAAACCCTGTGAAATTTTGAGCCATAAAAGGGACGATGAGTTATTTGAAACAAAGTTTAGAAAAGCTAGCAAAATCACAGAAATAAGCACGGGAATATGCTGCTCTTACACAGGAAACAATTTCTCAAAATTATAAACAATTGTATTTTGAAAATTTGGACCACATTCTTATAGAAATCGATATAAGATTTCAGGACTGTAAGAAACTTCAATTTGACTGACTTGCTGACACAACCAAATTCGAATAATTTAATGCATGCTTTCCTCTCGCGCTCTTGAAAATTTACATTTTTACGGAAACATATTTACTAAACACCAGCGCCTTAAAAATGAACTGAGTCTTGTATATGCCGATGAAAAATTAAGGAATATATTGACTCAAGAACTCCTTCGAGTGTTTCACGGAGACAAAGACATTTTTACAGAAGATTATAAATTGCTTTTCCTCAGTTTAACAATCCCATCTACAAGTGTGCCAGTGGAAAGAAGTTTTCTTAAAAGAATACAAACTTGCTCAAGAAACACTAGTTCCCAATACAGACTTGCTTCTTTGGCAAATATTTCTATTCAGGAAGACATTTTATTGATGCTCACGAAGAAACTTCCATCTAACCATCTTATGACGACATAATCGACAAATTTGCAGCTTTAAAAGGAAGAAAAATTTATTTACTATACAAAAAATAGGTAAGTCCTCATTAAGGGATTTTCATTGTAGACAGTAGATATATTTTCATATTGCTCTTGTACCTCTTCACCTATTTTTCCAACCACGAGCCTCTACTGAGAAGAAGTTACGAAACCATGCCCCAATGCATTTTTTATTTCACAAAACTGGCAGTTTTTGGTTAATTTCGTCATGTTGGGAATTGATCTGAGCTTAAAACTTACACAGATTTAAAATCCGTTTGAATTTTTTTTCTGCGATAACTACGTTCTGAGATAGCATTTTGAACTTGGAGTAATAAAGAAACATGCTGCAATGCAAGACACACTCCACGCTGGCCTACTGAGAAGTTGCGACCGGGAGACGAACAATGCATTATCTGAAAAGAAGGGGGGGGGGGGAGAGAACCAAGCTCAAGGTTAAACAAACCCAGCTGGTTGGTGTTCTAGTGTTTGAAAAAAGGCAAAACCATAACTTAAAATGTAGGAAAACTGCAGCAAAATATTCCCAGATAAACACTTGTAACTGAAAACTTATTCCTAACTTACATCAGCATTTTACTTTGAATGGATTAATAAAAAAATTAAAAAAAAAAGTTTTAATAGTGAGTGCAAAATCATAAAAAAAAAAAAAAAAATCTTGGAGAATCACCAAACTCATAAAATTAACATTTTGCCCATAAAACCGTAAAACAAGTCACATTTCTGTAAATTTTATGGGTAAACCGCCAAACCTGGCAGGTACGTGTATGGTAAAAGGTTCGTTTAGCGGTAGCCTTCGGTTGTCCTACGACCTTGATTGCCCACAATCGACAGGATGGGCTAGTTGCCAGAACTACAATTTGAAATTGGGGTGTTGGAAATGTTGCCAGATTTTAAAAGAGATCCAAATAAATGGGATTTGGTGAGGGGTCTCTTAGCAAAAGCATATGACAAAGTAAACAACACTGTGGAAGGTCTTGAATAATTATGGTATAACTGAGAATCTGTTAAAAAGTGTGAAAGCTATGTGTATTGGCAGTAGAACAAGTGTACAAATGAATGGTGTTTTATCGAAATGGTTTTCTACTGATGCAGAAGTTAGACAAAGTTGTGTAATGTCACCATGGCTGTTCAATATACAGTAGAGTTCACATGGAATGAGCCCATATTTAGTGAGATCTCGGATTTAATGAGAAA
Source organism: Macrothele yani (assembly GCA_039090855.1). Lineage (NCBI taxonomy): Eukaryota > Metazoa > Arthropoda > Arachnida > Araneae > Macrothelidae > Macrothele > Macrothele yani. The sequence continues at coordinate 68,306,884 of CM077013.1, forward strand.
AACAGATGTTTTTGTTTGGTATAATATGAATGCAGGTATAACCATGAAAAGCAGGTACAGTGTAGTAAATAGTAATGCTGTACTATTACACGGTAAATAGTAACGCTGTACAAGTTACACGGTACAGTGTAACTTGTCTAATTCGAAAATTTTTTAATTCGAATTTTTCGTTTGGTCCCTTTAATTTTCTATATAAATAATGTTAAAAAAACACCTTTAATTCGAACTTTTTTGTTTAATTCAAAGAAAACCCCATTTTCGTAATTTCCTTTTTTTTTTTTTTTTTTTTTTTGATTGGAGGTTTAACGACCACTGTGAGCAACTGAATGGGCTAGGACCACTGATTCCAGAGAAGGGACAGAGCCAGTGGCGTAAGACAAACACAACATCCATGCCTCACCGGGATTTGAACCCGGACCCCTTCCGGACAAATGATCAGAAGCCATCGTTTAGACCACTGCGCCAATCTCATATTTTCAGCAATTACCTTTCAAAATGGGTACGTACTGTTCTGGATGAAGTTCCGAATGTTGTTACGAGGTCGGGGTCACAAGCGCCAATTCTGCCCACTCTAGGTTTACCTGAAAGCTGTTGTCATGCAGCTGGTGGCGAGTGGCGGGAAGGGTCAAGGTCACGACACTTCAGTTGTAGGCTGTAACCGTAGATGTTTAGTTTGTTTCCATTTACGCGAGGTGAACGATGTAGCTGCCTGCTCTGGTTGTTTTAATGTTTGTTTGTGTTTATGAGTAGTGCTGTAACCTGCTGTACCTAAGTTTTTCATCATGTCTTTGTGTAGACCAGCCCGTGGTGAGTACACAACATTGACTTTAGCTCAAAAGGCGGAAGTGATTCATGAAGTGGAAAAGGGATTAAAAAAAAAGGCTCAGATTGCAAAGGACTTTGGCATTCCTTCCAATACATTATCCACTTATCTAAATAATAAGGATAAAATTTTGAATATTCTTGGGACTCAGCGTAGTGGTGGAGAAAGGAAAAGAGTGAAGAGGACCAGACAATCTTGATGTTGAGGACAGCGTGTTGAAGTGGTTTAAGCAGGCACGTGGCAAAAGCATTCCACTAAGTGGCACCCTGATTAGAGCTAAAGCTGAAGTATTTGCCATTAAATTAGGGGGAAATGATTTTAAGGCCAGTACTGGCTGGCTTGATGGATTTAAAGAAAAAAATGGCATTTCTTTTAAATCTATTTGTGGGGAAAGTGCAGATGTTAACCTAGAAGCAGCTAATGAGTGGGAGGGAGAACTGTTAGAAATGATTGGGAACACAGCCCCTAAAGACATTTTCAATGTCGCTGAAACAGGTTAATTTTTATTTTTTCAAATGCACCCGAGACAAAACATTAACCTATAAAGGTGAACGCTGCAGTGGTGGAAAACATAGCAAAGAACGGGTAGTGATTTTAGTCGGAGCTAATATGGATGGATCGGAGAAACTTCCTTTATTAACGATTGGCAAATCAGCTAACCCACGCTGCTTCAAAAATGTAAAAACTAAGCCAGTTGAATATGAAGCAAATAACAAAGCGTGGATGACGAGTGACATCTTTGAAAAATGGCTGCTAAAAATAGATACAAAATTTCAGAAAGAAAACAGAACGATCTTGTTGTTTATTGACACTGTACAGCACATAACCCCATACCTTTGCTGGAAAATGTAAAGGGTTTTGTTCTTTCCACCAAATATGACTTCAGTAGTTCAACCCATGGATCAGGGTGTGATTAAGAACTTTAAGCACTTCTACCGACACCATGTAGTCCAGACAATTCTATCAGGTATCGACACACAAGATCGCTTCAAAATCGACCTTCTACAAGCTGGTCGTATGACTCGCAGTGTATGGCAACAAGTTAAACCTGAAACTATAGCCAACTGTTTCCGAAAAGCAGGCTTCCAGCACCCCGATGACAAGTCTCAACTACATCAAGATAATGATGGTGAGGAGATCATACCCACTGCGGAGTACTGGGAAGACGTAGGCCGTGATGTACTGTATGAGGCTTTTGTGAGCGTTGATGACAATTTAGCTGTTTGTGGTGAGCTCCTCACAAATGATGAGATCTTGGCTGATGTTTTGAATAAGAAGACCTACTGTGTATCTTCAGATGAAGAACTGGAATGGCCAGAAGTTCCCGAAGAGCACCTTCCAAACTCAGTAGAGGCCTTGGTTCACCTCCAACAGTTAAGGAAGTTTGTTGAGGGACAGCAGAATGTAAGCGACTCTCTATTTCATTCACTTGATAAACTTGAGGAATTTACACTTACCCAGAACATAAATTCTAAGAAGCAGGCCAAAATTTCACATTTTTTTACAAAAAATATGTAAATTACTGTAATTTTTTTGTATGTTATGAATAAATATGTTGGTTTTTACAGTGTACTTGAAGTGATTTTTGAATGTGCTCATATTCAAACTTGCCTAATTCGAATTTGTCGATAATTCAATTTATTTTTGTGGTCCCTTCAGCTTCAAATTATCCAAGTTACACTGTATAACCATGGAATGCAAGAACTATTATGGTATCATCCTGCTGAGCATGCCAGAGAAAATGTTTCGAAAGGTCATTTTCAATAAGGTACAAGGTCTTACATCAGAGATGTGGGATGTACACAGTAGTTTTATACATGGTAAGGGCTGCACTGAACAAATTCTTGAATTACTTATGGTGATTGAGAATTATTTGTTTGTCGATAAGAAAGTTTTTGCTGGCTTTGTAGATTTAGCAAAAGCATATGACAAAGTAAACAACTCTGTGGAAGGTCTTGAATAATTATGGTATAACTGAGAATCTGTTAAAAAGTGTGAAAGCTATGTGAGCCCAAATAAATGAGCACGTAATGAGCAAATAAATGAGCAGTAGAGCAAGTGTACAAATGAATGGTGTTATATTGAAATGGTTTTCTATTGATGCAGAAGTCAGACAAAGTTGTGTAATGTCACCATGGCAGTTCAATATACAGTACAGCCCACATGGAATGAGCCCATATTTAGCGAGATCTCGGATTTAATGAGAAAAACAGATGCTTTTGTTTGGTATAATATTAATTCAAAGCTAATTTGATCGTTCTTTTACGAACAAAATTTACTAAAATCCTTGGATTTAATGAGGGAGAGAAAAGCTAAAATGATCACTTTTGGCAAGCAAAGTTAACAACATTTAACAACATTCGATATTTACCGAGGCAAGGAAAATCTGCGTACTGTCCTGGAATGAAGCAATAAAAATGGCGGCATACAGGATGAAATTGCAACAGTACAAGGGAATCCTTGTGTGCTAGTGGAAGAATATTGATAGAAAAGCAATGGGGAGAAAGTACATCAAATGCTCAACAAGCAAGTTGTGCAAGGACTAAACCTCTGCCATCCACTTCAAGAGACTATGCCTTGGGTATATTGTCAGCAGAAAAATCCACTTCAAGGGAACTATGCCTTGGTATAGTGTCAGCCTGTTTCAACTAGGCCACCTACTCCTAGGTAAAATAAAAAAAAGGTAGGAGAGGGGCTGATGCATAAGTAAGTGGATTTCTGGGTGACAATCATAGAGAGGGGTAGGGGAGTAATGGAATGGAAATTTCACTGGAGGGGAAACAGGAGATAACAGTTCCTAGAATTCTGCCCATTGCCCCTTTCACCTTCCAAGTGAGCATTGCATTGGAAAGATCAGGGCTGCTTTTGCTTTATGTGTTGTATAGTTAAAGAATGTCAGTCTCATGTAGTCATACAGAAAATGTACTTGAAAGATTTAATTAACTATAGTACTAATGCAGTTAATTAACAAAATCTTTCAAGTATATCCAATTGTTATGGATATATAATATAAACATACATGCATATTATCACATATGCATATATTTTTACTTGGTGAGAATTTTCATCCAAAAATGGAATTAGTGAGTGCCCAGATTAAACGAGGGTTTCTGTCAGTACAGAGCCACTCATTTAAGTGGGTTCTACTGAATTTATGGATGCATTCACATGTGATGCCAAAATAGACAATACTGGTTTATGTTTTGGTAATATCTGTGTGTGAAGATTGTTGTGAGCTGATGACACAGTCCTGTTGGCATTGAACAAAAGTGAGTTGTAGAGTATGTCATCCTGGATGTACAAGGTTTTTATGAAATTAAAAAAGGGGAAAACCAAAGTTATGGCTTTTGAGTGAAGAACTGTTAGTACTAAATGCAAGATCAGTCTAAATGGTACAGAGATAGAGCAGATGAATGAATTTGTACATTTAGGAAACATATTTACAGAGAAAACAAATTAGATAGTAAAATTAGGAGGCGAGTGACTTTACCTTTGAAAGTCATAGCTGCCTTAGGAGGATTTTACAGGAATGATAGATTCTCGAAAGGTCCTAAATCACTGTGTATGAAAGTGTAATTGTTCCTACTTTAATGTACAACAGTGAACTCTAGGTACTGAAGAAGAGACACAGGAGTGGTGTCTGTTCTGTAGTACACAGAAGAGACACAACTCCTGTGTGCCGCCCTGGTGGCGCAGTGGTCTAAGCACTGGCTCATGACCATTCCTCCGAGAAGGGTATGGGTTTGAATCCTGATGAGGCATGGATGCTGTGTTTGTCTTACGGCACTGGCTCTCTCCCTTCCCTGGAACCAGTGACCCTAAATTAGGGACGGGCAACTGCTTATAGCTCATTGAGTTGCTCATGGTGGTCATTAAACCTTCAATAAAAAATATAATAAAAAAAAGAGATGCATTACTTACAGGGAGTTTGCGGAAAGACACATTCAAATCATGTGAGGAATGAAGATATGTTGCAGACGTGAAATGTGAAGCAAAATTTCGTTAGTAAGGTGGAGACAGATATTCTGAGGTGGTTTTAGCCAGGCTGAAACTATGAGTGGCAAGATGCTAACTATGAGAATTTATTCAGCCCAAGTGGCAAGAAAGGATGGTAGAGGAAGGCCAAGAAATCATGGGAGGGCAAGATTTAGCAATGTTTGCATGAGAAAAAGATAATGAGTATGATGTACAAAAGGTCTTGTGTGAGGCATATGACAGTTATCAGTGAAGCTTGAGCTGTGTGTCAAGATGACTGTAAATGGAGACATTTGATATATCAAAAAGTAAGTAAAATCTAGCCAATCACTTTTAAACTTTTACTTGGCAGAGAAGCTTTCTTTGAGGAGCTAACCTCTAAATCTCAGAAAACAGATAACTATATTTATGTATGTATGTATGCAAGACAAGAACTGCCACACTCCAAGAATGATTGCCCCCACCCCTCCGAAATAATTATTCAGTTTTCAATGTAAAAAAAATTAACAATTTAAATTCTATATCAGCTGAATAAATCATCAAAAGTGATTTAAAATACGTGATTAATTAACTAAAATTCAAATAAGTCACTTTTCAACATGTACCATCTTTCTAAAAACTTGAAAATTACACCACCCTGAAGTGGGAATCGGACTCACATCTCCCAATTTAGATGTGGTTAAGATTCCCTTTCCAGAGTAATTTAAATTTCAAGTTTTCTGAAGGATGTCACATGCTGAAAAGTGAACTGATAATGTACTTGTGTATTTCCCATGTATTTATGATGAATATTTCTTCCATCATTTCAATGATTCAAACAAGTTTTCACAATGATATATGTTATAGAGCTCATTCCCTAAAGTCTAACAGATCACAAAATAATTTTGGGGTGTACCTCTTATGCTGACACAGCCTTAGAATCTGTTTGTTATAATCCTAAGCTGTTAATAAATGGGCATCAACCATCCATTTTGTAATTTTATCTTTGGAATTCTGGTAATATTTGCAACATTTCTGGGGTTAACATTGTAAAATTTCACATTCTGTCATAAAGAGTAACACAACTGTATCATAAATGAGTGGTAGGCAATGCACGTAACTAACAAACAAATTAAGAAGAAGGTAGTGTAGAACACACTAAGTTATGTATAAAAAGTTTAAGACAAATATATTTCAGCCATTACTACAGCCTTCATCAGTGCGACTACGATTGGTTTTTGTTGCCAGATTGGAAAGGTAAGTTTTGTAATGGTAACTCCGAGTGACGTGATGCAATGAGGGATTTCCAGATGTAAGGAATGAAAATGGGGAGCTTGGTATGCTCTGAGGTTTAGAGAAAGTTTGGAAATTTTATTTTCCAAAAATTGCAACTCTGAGCTCCCCATTTTCATTCCTTACATCTGGAAATTCCTCATTGCATCACGTCACCTGGAGTTACCATTACAAAACTTACCTTTCTAATCTGGCAATGAAAACCAATCGTAGTCGCACTGATGAAGGCCATAGTAATGGCTGAAATATATTTGCCTTAAACTTTTTATACATAACTTAGCGTGTTCTACACTACCTTCTTCTTAATTCAACTGTATCAATTGGAAACAGCACACCAACTTCTTTAACAGTAAAATTCAATTACAATGAAATCTTGTGAACTACAGAATTTTTTTCATTGGACTGAAATTTCATTATACTGTAACAAAGAATTTTCAATGAAAATTAGACAACTTCCTTTCATCCATAGCAGACTAATGATTACACATGTAGAGTAACTTGAAATGGAATCTCGAAACAAAACAATTGTTTACTTATTTTCATTTAGAAAAAAAGCAACTTCAAAAAATTACATATATATATATTCTGCAATAGTGTTTTTGTAGTGGTATCCATTACATAATCTCCCAAACAATTCACATTTTGTGGAATACGCCATCAGGAATGTTCATTTGTAGCAATATGAAATCTTTCAGTTTATGTATGAGAGCAACACCTTCTAACAAAGAAACATTTAGTTTGTAAGAGATATTTTCGGTCATAATGGCCTAACACTTTCACTAATTTCATTTTCCATTAGATCATCACAAACTGTCAATTCATTGTTTAAAAAAAAACAGTCTTTGAAGCTTACTTACATCATTAGGTAAACTACATGTAGCACAGGCAACCAATTACTATAATTCTTGGTGTGAGGTATCAGGTTTATCTGCTACTTACTGAAGATTTAGATCCATTTTTCTAGATTAAAAAAAAAGTGTCGGTACAATTCAGAAAAAAATATTTAAGATGAATATTGGTGGTTTGAGTTTAAGAATTATGAGCAGAAATAAAAGAATTTTTTGATTCTCCCGTTTCATCTTTGCATCTGGTTGTTTAAAGCAACCAGTCTTTGAAAATGTCTTTTGCCATCCAAACTTGAGAACTGGCACTATACAGTCACATGGAAGCAAATTCATGCTGTTTAAGCAACATAGTTTTGCCTGCTTTCCTATGATCAACAGTCTCATCTTGATTCCCCAAGAGCTGCAGCAAAGGAGCAGTCAGTAGTTGCTTGGACTTGTTCTTCCTTTACATTTGTCACCTTTGAAAACAAGAGCCTGATTAGGCAACAACTGCCTAAACAAGGCAGACTCATCAAAATTGTAGTCTGCAATAATCTTTTTAATTACCTCTGCACACCATGCATTAACTTTGCCCACAGGAATATCTTTTTCTGTGGATTACTTTTCACATTATTCCACGTAACTCTTGAAAGCCCAATCAGCAAATACTTGCATGAAATTTGTTGTGTCCAAGTAGCTTTACAAAAAACTGTGCCTTTTTACAAACAGTTGGACAACTAACCAAAATGTTCTTTGTATGTCTATGTTGAAACCAGATGAATACGACTTTATCAATGTCTTCATACTCCGCACTTCACATTCCTTTTCATTTTGGTTCAAAATGGTACCATTTGTGTGTGTGTGTGTGTGTGTGTGTGTGTGTGTGTGTGTGTGTGTGTGTGTGTGACACTCTACTCTGTCTTTTAGAAACATAGAGCCAAAAGAGAAGATCAAACATCTTTGCTATGTCTGCTTTCCAATGGAATACATCACTTTGAAGATTTTCATATTTTTTTTTCTTGTTTTGGAAATGTTCATTACCTTTTCTGACATTTTCCTGATTTTGAAAGGGTAAATGCATGCATCTGCAAACTACACATCTACAGAGAAAGCATGTGTCTGAAGAGGCACCAAGTCAGATTCATTCTTATTGTCTTTAATCTTGAGGATATGTACCTTAATCCCTTCTTGTCCTTAATCTTGAGCATTCTTACCTTAATCCTGTCTTGTCACACTAATCAGCCAATGAGATTGGTGACTGAAAGTTGACAATTGTTTGGCACCGGCACCTGACTTTAATTCAAAAGATAGCACACATAGCCACATACATTTGTAAAGAATAATTATGTGACAGTAATATATCTGGAAAGAAGTGATTTGGTCATACTGAAAATTTTGTCTGTAGTGGAATTTTACTGTATGAATCTGCATTTCCAGATCTGCACAATTGCCTGCCACAGCTATTACTGATGAAAAGAGGCAGATCCTTGTTCACAAGCATAGACATGTATATATGATGTGAGTTCATGTGTGTCTATTTTTGCTTCTTTTAAAAAACTTAAATAACTTGTTTATGGCTAACATGTGCAAACATGCATAGATGCATATATTTAGTGATGGCAGTGATGCAAAATTCTGACCACAAAACAAAAGCATAGAGCTAATCAAAACAGCAACTTACTCGAGCATCAGTTACTTTGAATTCTCTAAGAATATACTGAGGCATATTGTATTCAGTTATTGGATCTACTACAAAGTAAAGATACCGCTGTGACCTCTCATTAGGCCAATACTGATGGCATTTTTCCTATACATAAGAAAAAAAGAAAGAACATATGAATTATTACAAAGCTGGGAATGTCTCATTTTATATTTAAAACAAATTTTTCTTAAGTCCCTGAATTTAAAATTATGAATGACACTGACTAAAAATACAATATATATTTTATGCACATTTCACATTAAATGATGAAGAATCACACATTACGGTTTCACTCAAATACCAAACAGCACAAAAATTGTATGGAATGGTCTTGAAAGTTTGCAAATGGGATTACCTTGGAAACAGATGCAATTGCAGTTATTAATGTGACAGGTAGGTAAATAAACCAAACAATGACTTTTTTGACTGAAGCTACTACAGTGCCTTTATCATTGTATTTAAAAATTTCTAAAACCAAGCTTTTTACCTAAGGTGGGTTTAAAAAATAATGTCAGTGAAAAAGTTGTACAGCATCAAAAATACAATCAGTAGGTATGTCTTTCATATGAAAAATGAGGAAGAATAACTCAAAAAATATATTTTCTGAGTAGTGGAAGATATGACCATCCCTTTGTCTGTGTCAATTTCTATTGTCCATGTGTTTTGAGTTATGCAAATTTTCACCACTTCTTATTCCACTTTAGCAGCAGTAAAATTGATTAAATATACATAATACCTAAAGTATTATTTACCTGATATTGGCAAAGTATTTCGCACGTCGTTGTTGCTCCATGAGGCACGTGCTCCCAGCCCGAGAGAGGTCAATTCATTACGGGTTTTTTTTTTGGTTAGTTAAAATTTTTTTATAAATGAAACAATTTTAAATTATGTTATATTATTATCAGTTTAAATTCATTCATTCGCACAATCAAATGTTTTAAATTTACTATTAATTAAAAAATTGTATTAGAAAAAGTTATACTCATCGGGTAGGGAGACGTCTCTCTTCTCTTCGTTTTTTGACATGCAACTCTAGCGGCTACACACACGCGAGAAAAACCCTCATGTAGGTGTAGAAGGTTCGACGACGGCACTCCGGATGTGCCGAAAGCGCTTGCCATAACAACATGATGAAGAGCCTCTTGAGAGATGCCTCCTGACCCCATGAGTATAACTTTTTCTAATACAATCTTTTAATTAATAGTAAATTTAAAACGCTTGATTGTGCGAATGAATGTAAACTGATAATACACTGCCGGACAATTGCTAAGGACGGATGACAATAGCAACGATAGCAACCATAAAATGGAAGGCAGGAAAATGTGGAAATTAGCATAAGTGCGGGATACAGTAAGACGTGTTGTGCATATCCAAATTTTGGATTGCCGAACATGTTCGTGACGTCATAGCGCTGATAAGAGATATAAAGGATTTGACGTGTATTGACCGGTGTTGTTCAAACGCAAAGTTGAAAGGGAAAGAATCAATTGACGAACTTGCAAGTTTCAGTATGTCTTCCCGACATCACCTAGATGATTTTACGCGTGGCCGTATTATTGGCAAGATTGAAGAAGGGCGAAAAATAACAGATGTTGCCAGGGAGTTTGACGTCAGCCACAGTGTTGTTTCAAGGCTTTGGAAATCATTTCAAACAAATGGAGAGTGTAGCAAACGTCACGGGGGGGGAGGTCGTGTTCGCAGTACGACACCTGCAGAAGATCGGTACATAGTGATATCAACACAAAGACACCGGCGCAGCACAACTAGTGAAGTAGCAAATCAGTTTATGGCTGCTACTGGCAAGCGGATCTCCCGAAAAACTGTCGCCAGACGTTTGCATGAAGGAGGACTATACGCCCGCCGTCCTGTTGTGTGCATCCCATTGTCCAGACGTCACCGTACCGCTCGTTTGCAATGGTGCCATCAACATTGCAATTGGACTGATAACGACTGGTCTGCTGTCCTCTTCTCAGATGAGAGTAGATACAGTCTATCGTCTGATTGTCGACGACAACTGATCTGGCGTGATAGTGGTACTGCATATTGTCCAGCAAACATACAGGAAAGAGACCGATATTCGACATGTAGTGTCATGGTATGGGCTGGCATCATGATCAATGGCCGTACGTCCCTCTATGTGTTTCCAACTGGGACTATGACTGGCCAACGATACATTAATGATGTTCTGCTACCTCATGTTCGCATGTTCCGTGGTGCTGTCGGTGATAGATTCATTTTCATGGACGAGAACGCAACATGTCATCGAACAGTTGCTGTCCAAGAGTGTCTTGAGAGCGAGGATATTCAACGCCTCGTATGGCCAGCACGTTCTCCAAATCTGAATCCCATTGAAAATGTGTGGGATGCTTTGGGAGTAGTCTTGCTGGTCGCCAATGCCCTCCAATAAACAAGGACACCCTCATCCGTGCACTGACAGAGGAATGGGATAAATTACCCAAACAGCTGCTTGATAATGTTGTGCAAAGCATGACACGACGTGTGGAATCTTGCATCGCCCTCCATGGTGGCCATATCTCGTATTGACATCTTACGCCGGAACGCCTGCGGACGGTAATTGCATTTTTTTCACGTTTACGTATTCTGCACAAAATGGCCTGTTTGTCCCTTGAACACGTTCCAAAGCCTTCTGGATTTCAGAGCACAATAAATTGTCTTTCTTGTAATGTCCTGGCATTCTGACATTATTTTATTTCACTTGGCATCCAACCACACTTACTTTTTTATGCGCTATATTGCCGTTTATGATCCGTCCTTAGCAATTGTCCAGCAGTGTAATATAACCTAATTGTTTCATTTATAAAAATTTTTTAACTAACCAAGAAAAACACATAACAAATTGACCTCTCTCGGGCTGCCCAGCACGGCCTCACGGAGCAACAACAATGTGCAAAATACTTGGCCAATATCAGGTAAATAATACCTTAGATATTATGTATATTTAATCTAAAGAAAGTTTATAACATAAGACAACCCTTAAGGTTCTCTCATGAATTACATATTTCATAAAATTGATTTTAAACTATTTTTTCAGACTTAAACTGAAGGCACACAATTATTTTTGCTGATTTGTGTTTTTCTAATCAAACTATGTCATTGTACTGAAAAGAGATTGTGTGAAGTGATTATTGTACAGGGATGTTACATGTAATACAGTACAAAGTTCATACGACAAAAGAAATTACTGCAGTCAGTATTTGTCATTTTCTTGTAAGACTTCCGTCCACAGTGAGTAGAGTTTAGGTCCCAGCCACCTACAGCGAGATCGCCTTTTGGGCAGGACATAGAAACGGAAGGAATGAGAGCAAGTCTAGCGACTTTGACAGAACAGTTTGTAGTGAGATTAGAGTACAGTAAATGGTGCCACCGTACAAGTACGATGTTGTACACAGAGGGATGAGAGAATTTCAGGGCAGAGGGGGGGGGGGTATAGGAAAGGATACCCATTTAACCAGTGGGTCCAGCCTGGGGGCCGTCACTTAACGTGCTTGTCCAATGCACGGCGGATATTCAGCGATTGTTAGTAAATCACACCATCTCTGAAAGATCAGCCCAGGCTCGAACCTGAGGACCTTGCAATGATAGTCTGACTCACTAACCACTAAGCCATTCGCTGCTCAGAAATTACTACAGTAAAGTGATGCTCATATTTGTCATTATTTTGCAAAACTATCGTCACACCTATGGGGGGCAAAATCAAAATAAAATGAACTTTTAAATAATTTAGAATGGTAGCTTGCTGAGTGATGGCCATGCTCAGGAGGTAGATATTAGAATTTAGAAAAAGTGAATAAATTATTCCAGGATTCTTTATCGCCGAAGTTTTATTGGGGTGGTAATAACTCATTCGAATTCAGGGATTGGCACATGACAACAGACATATTTACTGTGGAATTAACTTTTACGGGTCTTATAAAGGTTATTATTAAAATAAAAGTTGGTGGTCAAATTTTCAAACTAAAGCCTAGTTCCTCATCAGGACTACGTCACTGGAATAGTTGCTGCCACTAAGTTGGAAGTGTCCAACCACAATTATCGTCCCCAATTAACGCAATTATCGTTAATTGGGGACGATAATTGTGGTTGGACACTTCCAACTTAGTGGCAGCAACTATTCCAGTGACGTAGTCCTGATGAGGAACTAGGCTTTAGTTTGAAAATTTGACCACCAACTTTTTTTTTAATAATAACCTTTATAAGACCCGTAAAAAAGTTAATTCCACAGTACACTATGAATAGAGGTGCCATAAATTCATTTACAACTAGACATATTTAATCAGTTAACAAAAAAAACAACAACAATAAAAGATAAAGGAAGATAAAGAAGACATCACTGTCACATAAATTTAAGAAACAGGCCCTGAATGACCTCACCATTTATCAGTTACATTGCAGACTCAGTTCCTCAGAGTATTGGCACACAAACTGTCTAACTGCTGATTTTCTACATAAATAAATTTTTATTAGTCTAACTAATCAATCATGAAAGCTGGAGTCCTGCTGGAAGTTTATGCTTTTAAACCTGACAGGTAGAGCAGTCACACCAATAATAAACAGGGAGTCTAAATACAGTCCCTCTTTATTATTAAAACAAAAACTGTAAATACAGTTTTTGCTGGCATGGTTAAATCTAATATCTGTTATAAAACAAAAGCCCTGTATTAGCACATATATCTGCTTATTTAAATCACATGCTACTTGCAGGCATGAGGTTTTGAAGATCACACACACTCAAAACACAAACATGACAACATATTTCAGAAGATAACACACACACTCATAGCACTTTTGTTGCTTGGCGGTTGAAGCCTCTCCACTGACGGACTTCTCCGCTCTCCATCTCCACATGGTGTGGAGGTGTGCACACCAGATCCCTCCTCACTCCTCTGTGGACAAAACGAAAGGTGGAGAATGGTCTCACTGTCCAGCTTTCAGCTAGTGATGTCTCTCACACAATAAGCACCCAGTCTGTCTGACTTCAGCATCATACGCATGTTGTTGACAAAAGTACATCCTTCCATCCAGGGATTTTCAGAGCACTTTCTCTTGTCCCTCTGTTTCTCTTTCAGCAAGGTATTTCCACCTATTTCAAGGTACAGGTCACATATTGGTTTTCACCGAACTTCAAAGGATGGTCCAACTCCTCTCATTCCGCTAGCCAAAAGTCAGCCCCAATCTGTCAGCTTCAATTCAACCAACAATGAATCCCCAAGCCACATGGCTTCTGTCTAACCAGACCTCTTTCTCTGGCTTTTCAATCGGGCCTCCCCATCTGTACTTCATAGACGCGGGCCAGCATCATGTGGCCTAAGAAAGTGGTTCTCTCATTTCTTTACACACAGGCCGTATATTCCTCAGCCTATATATTCCTCCTCCTCAAGTATGGCCAACCAGGGAGAATAGATGTCTCCCTGGTTGGCCAGACTTTGCCAACTCCATCAAAATCATGCAGGGTCACGTCAAGACCTCAGCCAAGTCCTCTCCCTCTTTCAGAGCTTTTCCAATATAGCCTCTTACCAGTGCATCCTAATTGTCTTCACTGCTACCATTTACATGTGCCTATTTTACGTCAAAAGGCTTTTAGTACAGCTGCAATATGCAGAGACCCTGCAAAACATGTTTTGAATATTTTATGTTTGATCCCTTTTAGCTGAAATCACATAAACTAGCTTCGACATCCCTTTATTCTGTCATTGAGAAGTGCTTAGCTTTGGGCAGAACTGGGGGTCAATGGCCTCTGTGTCTCACACCTATTTACTTCACTGAAGCCTGCATGCTTAACTTTCAGGGATAGGCTTCTAACAGTCTCCCCCTTTTCTTTTCTTTTCTTTCTCTTTGGGAAGATGCTCTCTTTCCTTCTTTTCTCTCTTCTCAAGAGTTTAGTTTATTACCTTGGAATGCTGGCTGCATTTACCACCAACCATTAAACTGGCATTTTATTCCCTTAATGTTTCCTAAGCTATCAGCTCACACTTTATTATGATTCCTGAAATGTTCTAACAATTAATCCTCTTAATCAGTTTAGCACAATTTACATAATTAATTCATTCCTACTAATGTGATCTACACTGGCGGAAAGTGAAAAAAGAACACCAAGAAGGAGACGTCTGATACCAACGAAATTTATACAGCATAATAACGGAATACAGAGGACAATGTGATCAAAACATTATGGCAAAATACAGCTGTATTTACTGGTAAACTGAAAAATAACATTTCCATGTAACATGGTTAGTACGAGGTTGAACCGCCATGAACTGCGTCACACTGTGCAATTCTAGCATGGAGTCTGTCGTACAGATGTTGGATGTAAGTTTGGGGTATTGAGTTCCAAGCATCCTCAACCTGAACGCATAAATCGGGGATGGTCGTGGCTGGCCGTGGAGACCGGATAAGTCGTTGTCCCATAAAATTCCACACATGCTCAATGGGGGACAAATCCGGTGAACGTGCAGGCCATGGAAGTTGTCTCACACCCTGAAGTGCGTGTTGCATTGCACGTGATGTGTGTGGATGTGCGTTATCTTGCTGGAAAACACCACGATGGACCAACCTTACAAATGGCACAACAACAGGCTGAATGATGTTGTTGATGTAGGAGGTGCTGTTTAACGTACCCGGTACAAACACTAGTTGTGTACGGGAGTGATAGCTGATCGCTCCCCATACCAGAAGACCAGGTGTAGGCCCTGTGTGTCGCTGGCGGATGCAAGAAGGGTGGAGATGCTCCCCTGTGCGTCTGCGAACATGCATAGGCCATCGGAGGCTCCCAAGCAGAATCTGCTTTCATCCCTGAACACGACAGATCACCATTGCGTTCTCCAGTGCAGACGTTGGCGACACCACTGCAGCTGTTCTTAATGGTGGGCTGGTGTCAGAGGTACACATGCCAGAGGCACACGTGCATGTAGTCCTGCATCCAGTAGAAGGTTGCGGATTGTTCGCACAGTCACCTCAGGTGCAACGGCAGCTCGGATTTGCGTTGCAGTGGATGTTCTGCTTGACAACGCCGCTTTTCTTATGCGTCGATCGGTCCCTCATCAGTCACGTCTGTGACTTCCGGTTCCACATCTTCTCATGTGGGAATGTTCCTCGGACCATCAATGCCACCATCGTACCACCACCGTTACTTCCCATCCAATTCGCTCCGCAATACGACGATACGACCACCCGGCCTCGCGGAGTCCGACTAGACGACCTCACTCAAAGTCCGATAACTGCTGAAATCGTACACGTCTTCCATGTCCAGGCATTGCAGTTTCTTCAGGGTCTTCGCTCGTGTCCGTACGCCGACGACTGATTACATTCACTTTGCCGTACTCCTTAAATACCACCGACGATAATTTGCATATTATGCCATGCTGTGGTGTAAGCGCTCACCGGTTGGTCCTGAAATTAACATCACAACTACGTAAACTCGACCCCATTAACATATGTAAATTTCAAGATCGTCCGCCAATTCCTTCTTGGTGTTATTTTTTCACTTTCCGCCAGTGTATTTACACTTATTTACATACCTGATTTGGAAGCTCTACCCTGAGAATATTTAATTTAATAACCCCCAAAATTACGCATCACTATTTTTAGCATAATTCTTTCCCATTTCACACACGACAGAACATTTATTAATTCAGTGATGCTTTACAACTTTCTCATCACTATTTTTTCCATTGTCAACCATACTTAAGAAACAGGTGTATGAACTCTTTCAATACACCACTAAGGAGAATTGAGCTGTCTCCTCAGTCAAAAAGAGAGCTCAATTCTTTGCTTATGTACCTAACCATCACTTTTGCAAATTACAACTGCAGCCACTGCAGTATATTCCCTGATTTTTAAGACCACCTGTATATGAACATTTTTGTTCAATACTGGAGGGATTTAAAACTTGAAAGAAAGAGACACAGAACAAAAAAAGATGCTTTTCACAACCTGGCAAAAGTAATTTCATTCTTACTCATAATAAAAACAACTTACTCAAGAAACAATTGGTAGTTTAATTTGAAGAACAGTTTCCGTAAACATGCATGCTCTCCTCCCCCTACTTTTCTTCTTCTATGGAAGCTAAAACAGTTAAAAGGTTGAAAAGCAGTCTGACACAAGAGAGTTGGGAGAGGAATGAATGGTACTACACATGATATTTTGGCCTGACAAAAATCACAATACTTCATTGTTTCTCCTATGTGGGTATAGAAATGCAGAGAACATTTAGAACATCATAGATGAATCACCTCTACTAAAACAAATGAATGAAATCCCAATAAAGATTTTTTTTTTTACATTTGTACATTTTGAGATGTTTTTTTAGCCTTTCATTCATGCTGAACTATTTTCAGGTCATCATCATCATCATTGTCAACCATTATCAATCCACTGCTGGACGAAGGTCTCCCCAAGTTTCCTCCACAACGGTCTGTCTTGTGCCAGTCTCCTCCATGTCACCCCTGCATACTTTCGAATTTCATCCACCCATCTCCCATGTGGTCTTCTTCTGGGTCTTTTCTTGTCCCTTGGAATCCAATCTAAAATTTCGGCTGTCCATCGATGATCTGTCCTTCTGGCAGTATGTCCAGCCCATTGCCATTTCAGGGATTTAACTCTGATCATGATGTCTTCCACTCTTGTCATTTTTCGGATCCACGAGTTCCTCTTCTTATCTCTCCTGGTTACCCCAAGCATGCACCTTTCCATGCTTCTTTGAGTTGTCTGGTACTGTGCAGTATATTACAGTTAGTTTACATTAACCTATCTCAGGTGTATATCTTTCCAAAATATTTCATCCCTGTTTACAAATGAATTAAACTAGGAAAACTGAGTAGTTTCACATGTATCTACTCACTAGTATGATTACTAAATACACAGTTTAATTCACATTGTGTTAGCTAGTGCCAGATACAGCATATATATAAATCTTCTTTGTATTGTTATAAGTTTTTACTCATAACGTCAATTACCTGGTGTTTAGTATTTCTCCATGATAAATCAATTTGTTTTCATAGATGCCTGATAGAGAAGGAGCTGTTATTCCGATCTCTTACATTTCTAGTAAGGCTAGAGACAAATCACAGCTTGATACCACCTGTTTTTTACACAGCAGCCATTGCAATACAATGACTATTATAGCTGAACCACACACACACACACACACACACACACACACACACACACACACACAGAGAGAGAGAGAGAGAGAGAACTATGCAAGGCTAGTAAAGACAGTGAAAATATAGTGAATAATGAAGACATAACCACACATGATACATCTACGATAGATAAAGCACACAGATTATGGGATATACTTAGGAATAAATGGATGTTACTAATTAACGTCAAATTTTCGGGTAGTGACCCTACCCTTCATCAGGACTACACTATAGTAAGTGTTGCCAACCTAAGGTAAAACTCCAACCTTTAAAATCATTCAATGTAGTTCCTCTTCTTCTCAAGACCTTCCAGCAGTTTTCTCGTGAAATGTTGTTGGTGGGTCAGAATTTCTACTGAGTCCCACAGTATTTTATGTCCAGTAGAATGAACATGTCTGTCCAGAACAGTTTTGTTTGTCATATTTTTAATATCTGCTTTATGCTCTGTCAGCCTGGTCTTAAGCTGTCTGCCTGTCTCTCCCTACATAGTTAAGACCACACCATGGTGTATGATAAGTCAGGTGATACGACTCTCCGTGCTGTAAACAGTTTGAAAATGGACTGTTTTCAAACTGATGGGCCGATCGTTCACGCTAACCATCATAGGATTATCTGGTGTTTATGATTTCATCAGTGCAAAAACGGTATTTATCTTAACTATTTTTTATTTATTACTTTGTGTAATTATATTGTGTGGAGTTCCAGAAAATTTGAAGTTTCCATACAGAAGGTAAAGTACATCAACTCTGTTTTTACTTAACGGGAGATAAATTTATAGTGTAGCTAAATGTCGGACTAGAATCTGTTCAGTTCTGTTTTAGGTATAGGCGAAAGTGTTTTGTACCAAACTATAGGTTATTGGACAGGTTATGCAGCATATAAAGAACTTGTATCAACCTTTATTGACCCAACTGTAACATAATAAAGAATTACTAGGGACGTTGGGGGTTGTGGCAAGGGGGTATGTATGGTAATGGCGGAGTTGTTATGAGGCGGACGAATGATTGTCGATATGAAATAAAAGTTTATGTTCTCGAATGAAGTTCGTTACTGCTTAAAAGTAAGTTCGTGTATCTTATAAAGGCTTAATATGTAACACCAACAGAGTTGGAAAAATGACGGCAAGCATTAGGATGTGATGCATTTTTCCACAGTTTACAATGTGGAATTTTTTTTACGTTAAGAGCATTAACCGTTGTTTAAACGTAGGATCACAAATTTTATCCCTGATATCAAATATGTTCATCGTACTATATGCACACAGGTCGGGAAATCTTTGCCGAGAAAAAGCAGCCATTTTGCCACGATGCATTTTCTCTGCCGTTGTCGCCAGCACAGATAGAGGGAGCGCCTTATTCATTAGTATGATTACGCACAAAAATAAAACAAATGTGTAAGATATATTGTTTATTACTAAATGAAAACAAACACCAGTAGTGAATGATTTCTCGGGCTGAAGAATAACCAAAATTATTTTTTGCAAAAATTTTGGTAAGTTTCCAAAATCAGCAGTTTCCGTTAACGATGCTCCAACGACTTATGCAAAAACTGATTTTCCATGTGAAAATTGTTCCTCCGAATGTACAGCACCATTTTATTTTACAAGAAGTACAATTTTTTTAAGATAAAGGGTCTATTCTCTCTTGCATCAGTAAAAAAAACAGCATCGTCTGCTTAGAAATCTTCACGTTAGAGTACTCACTTTGTGGCCCCAAAAAAAATATATAACGTTTATTTGACGAATTCCATGTGATAAGCACAAAGTGCATGTTTGCAAAGCGTTCCAGGTTATTGTTTTTAATTCCAAGCAAAATAGCATTCGTAAAATACGAATGTATCTGCCGCTTCCTCCCATAAGAAAGCATAGGTTGTATCAAATCATCGGCCCACACGTTCGTTGCGCCATCTAGTGACAAGTGACATTAACGGGCGATTTTTGTTTCCAGAGTTGTATCACCTGACTATCATACACTGTGGACCACACTCACACTTGATATTGTAGACTACTACTTCTTTTAACAAGATATTTGTTTCTTGCTACTTTAATTTAGGAAGGTAGTTACTGATCATATTTCCTAAACCTGGTGCTAGCCTGATTTGAAATTTTTTGCTAATCCTTCGAAGTTTTCCGAAAAGGCCCTTGTGGTAGGTGATTTTTCTAGTTAACAGAACTCCTGGGCTTGGTCTCTGAGCTTTTTTATTTTTAGCCATGACTTTTTCCACTAATGGAGCAGGGTAATGATTGTACTGTAGAATGATTTTAAGTTCGGTTTTTTGAGTCTGCTTGTCTAAGTCTGGGGTGTTGAGAACATTGATCTTTTCTACAAATTGAGAGGCTACATTCCATGTATTCTGGATGGTTTGACTGGAAGTCCAACATTTCGTTAGTGTTAGTACGCTTTTTGTAGACCTTTGTAATGACTCTCCCTCTTTGAAGAATTAAGGACAAGTCCAGGAAATTCAGGTGATTGTCCTGCTGAAGTTCAAGAATGAATTTTATTTTTTCATCAAGGGAGTTGAACCACTCAAGAATGGCAGAGAGTTATTAGTGCTGCCTAAAATTAAAATAATGTCGTCCATACATCTAGCATATAGACTGCAGACAGAAGGAGTCATCAAAACCTGTTCTTCCAACTTGCTCCTGTTCTTCCAGTTTACTAATTACTATGTAGGCAAGCTGGAAGAACAGGTTTTGACGACTCCTTCTGTCATCAGTCTATATGCTAGATATATGGACGACATTATTTTAATTTTAGGCAGCACTAATAACTCTCTCCCATCTGCCATTCTTGAGTGGTTCAACTCCCTTGATGAAAAATTAAAATTCACTCTTGAACTTCAACACGACAATTGTAGTATCCGGCAACAGTGTTTTCCCCAGGCAGTTAATATGTAACCGTAACTGGGGCAGCCATGTTGTACGTCAGAGAGTTGTGAATTGAATTTGTTATACGGTACCAAATTTGTTCCTTATCTAATGTGTGTGTGCAGTAATAAATGTAATTAGTATATCTTGTTCAAGGTTGGATTAATTGTGAGGATATCACAAATGGCGACGAGGATGGGATGGTGAGTAATTTCGTCTTCCCGTGTACGTCTACTATCACATTTTGCAAACATGAGCAAGCTAGGTTTAATCAGCCAGTTAAATGTTTTTGATGAGCAGAATGATGACTTTAACCTTTACATTGAACAGTTAGAGCAGTATTTTGTCGCTAACGATGCTACTGAAGAAAAAAGGCATCAGCATTAATATCTGTGATTGGATCAAAAACATACAAATTATTACGAAACTTGCTCTTGCCTAGGTTACCAAGTCAGTGTACGTGCAAGGAACTTACACAGACGTTGGGAGACCATTACAAACCCAAACCTATTGTTATTGCAGAGAGATTTAGATTTCATTGCAGGCATCAAAATTCTAATGAATCTACTTCAGATTATTTGGTGGAATTAAGACGTTTAGCTTCAACATGCAAATTTGGAGCTTTTCTGGAGGAGGCCATACGTGATGGTTTTGTATGCGGCTTGATTAGTGAAATGACGCAAAAACGTTTGCTAGCAAAAAAGGATTTGAAGCTCTCAGAGGCTGCAGAAATTGCATTGACAATGGAGGTTGCTGACCATGATGCAACAAGCATGAAATTGTTTACCCCAGTGGTAAATACAGTTAAAAAAAACAAACATTTTTCTTCAAAGAATGCTGCTAAAAATAAGCCTCCTGGTGGCAAACCCTCTAAATGCTTTAGATGTGGTGCATTTCATGAACCAACGAGATGTAAATATAAAAATGCTAAGAGTCACTTCTGTTCGAAAATTGGACATATTGCATCGGTTTGTTTAGCTAAGGTTAACAAAACAAAATCTGCATCAGCAAATATGACTGAAGTTGATGATACTACACTTAATGACTTAGAATTATTTCAAGTTAAGGCTGCTAAATCAACTAACCGAAAATGTAGGTAAATGTAGGTATTTATCGAGATGGAACTTGATACTGCTGCTGATGTATCTATTGCCTTGGAGCAGTGGATGAAAATTAATTTGCCGCATGTTCAAGTTCCACCTACATCTATGTTGCTGAAAGATTATAATCAGGGTTTGATCGGTGTTGTTAGAGAGGTGTCTCTACCCGTCTCTTACAAGTTACAATGTTGCAAATTACCCATTGTTGTTGTGAAGGGAAATCGACCATCCCTATTTGGAAAGAATTGGTTGGCACATTTTAATCTTGAAAGGCAAAGCATTTTTGCCTTAGATTCTCAACAAAAGGGAAACATCTCTAGCGTGGAGTCTATAAAACGGAATTACGCTGATCTTTTTCAGGAAGGCACATCACCAATCTGACATTTCAAGGCTTGCTTGAAAATAAACAAAGAATTTTCTTCAATTTTCTGCAAAGCTAGACCTGTTCCTTATTCATTGAAAGCTGCTGTGGCTGATGAAATTTGCACGCACAAAAAAGAGGAGTGTGGTGTTCTGTTGAACATTCAGCATGGGCAACACCTGTTGTGGCAATACCAAAAAGACGGTTGTGTGGTGATTTTAAGATCACTGTAAACAAATGCATGGATCTGAATCAGTATCCCCTACCAACACAGCAGGATTTGTTTGCTACTCTTAGTGGTGGCAAGTATTTTACAAAGTTACATTGATCACAAGCCTATCAGCAAATTGAGCTGGATGAAGCTTCACAGGAATTGCTTACATTAAACACTTACATGGGCTTAGTTTGTCCAAATAGACTTTTATATGGCATTAACTCTGCTTCTGCTATCTTTTAGTCAATTATGGAACAAATCTTACAGGGTTTACCATCAGTCATATGTTTCCAGGATGATATTTTGATTTCTTCTGCCACTAAAGAAAAGCATTTTACCTTACTAGAGGAAGTGTTACAGAGATTTTGCAAGTTTAATGTGCATCTTAATCTTAGTAAATGCAAGTTTTTAGAAACTAGTGTACAGTTTTTGGGACATATTATTGATGAGCATTGTGTGCACCCTACACAGGAGAAAATTGAAGCTCTCCAACAAATGAAAACACCTCATAATGTCACAGAGCTTAAGGCATTTTAGGTTTATTGAACTATTATTCAAAATTCATAAAGAATTCCTCTACCTTACTTGCTCCTTTATACAGTCTTTTGGTCAAAGGTACACCGTGGATATGGTCAGAAGAATGTAAACACACATTTCAACTCTGTAAATCTCTTATTACTTCAGATACAGTTCTTACACATTATGACGAGAAGCTACCTCTACAGCTGTCATGTGATGTTTCACCAGTTAGATTGGGTGCTGTTCTCTCACATATCATAGATGGCACAGAGCATCCCATTGCTTATGCTTCCAGAACACTCACCAAAACAGAAAGTAATTATTCCCAAACTGAGAAAGAGACATTGTCTATTATATTCGGATGCAAACAATTTCACCAGTATCTTTATGGATGAGAATTTGTCTTGTTCACGAATCATCAACCTCTTGTGATAATTTTTGCCCCTGATAAGGCAATACCCACTTTATCTGCAGCACGGTTGCAACATTGGGCACTCTTGCTTGAATCTTTCAAGTATACCATTAAATGTAAGAAGGGATCTCTCCATCTTAATGCTGATTCTCTTTCACGGATCCCTATTGTAGATTTATCCGAGCAATTACATCCTTCTGAAGTTTATAAAATTTCATATTTGGAAAAAGTGCCAGTAACTTCTGCAGATATTGCTAAGGCAACCAGTACTGATAAGATTCTGGAAGTAGTACTTAAGTACGTACAGAATGGCTTTCCTTCTAAATGCCATGATCCCACTTTTATTCCTTTTTTTAACAGAAGAGACCAGCTGTCTACTGAGCACAATTGTCTTTTGTGGGGCATGAGGGTGATAATTCCTGATGCATTTAGAAAGCAAATGTTGAATCTCTTGCACGACACACACCGTGGCATAACCAAAATGAAGAGCATTGCTCATAGTCACATTTGGTGGCCCAACATTGATAAGGAAATTGAAGAAATCTCAAAGCAATGTCACACTTGTCAAATAAATGCACATCAACCTCTTGTTTCACCTTTGCAATCATGGATATGGCCAAAGTCCCCTTGGGATAGATTGCATATCGATTTTGCTCAGAAAAACCGCGACAGTTATTTAGTGGTGGTTGATAGTCATTCAAAATGGTTGGAAATTATGAGAATGTCCTCAACTACAACTTCATGCACGATTGCTAAGTTAAAGCAGTTATTTTCAAGATATGGGTATCCTTTAGAAATTGTTTCAGACAATGATCCTCAATTCACATCCGAGAATTCAGAACATTTCTCAAATTTGTGGTGTGTTACACACCTTAATTCCTGCATATCATCCGCAATCAAATGGATTGGCTGTGTGCTACGTACAGACATTCAACATGATTCACCGATTTTTATTAAAATATCGTTCGTTTCCTCATTCAACTATGGGAATCAGTCCTGCTGAGATTTTTTTGGGTCGTCGACTCAGAACTGTTTTAGATCTTGTTCACCCGTGCACTGCACAGTATATTCAAAAGAAACAATGTGTGCAGAAATAGAACTTCGATCGATCTCACACTAGTCATCGTAATTTTTGTCCAGGACAAGATATTTGAGTCCGATCTCACAACAAAATAAATGGATAAGTGGTACCTTGCTTGAAGCTTGGGGAAGTAAAACATGGGTCATCAGGGTTGGTCAAAATAATTACCTAGCTCATCTTGACCAACTTCACCCTAAATTCAGAGAAAGGCCTGATCTCCACAACTTTTCGGAGGAGCACCCAAATGAATTCCATACAGCAGATTCACAGTCAGCATCACTACCTGTTCCGAAGACCTCAAGGGAATCTTCCGTGGTTGATCCGCATGCACCAGCACTTCCAGCACCTCAGAAACTTTTCCCTCGGATGTTGGTAGGCACAGCTAATACTGTCATTACCTCTACCAAAGAAGCTATGCCTATCATTCTCCCTTCCACTGAAGTGATTCCTCCTGCATTGGACAAAGTTCCTGTAGCTGTGGATGCTGATATAAACATTAAAACTCCTGTTCGACGCAATCCAAATCGTAATAGAAAAAAACCTAACAGACTTGATTTATAGATAATTGTGTAAGCCAAGTGTATAATACATTTGTAATTTTTTTTTATACCTTTGTAATTTTTTTTAGAAGGGGATATCGAATTCGGTATATCATACCAAATTTGTTCCTTATCTAATGTGTGTGCAGTAATAAATGTGATTAGTATATCTTGTTCAAGGTTGGATTAATTGTGAGGATATCACACAATCAGCTGAATTTCCTGGACTTGTCCTTAGTTCTTCAAACAGGGAGAGTCATTACGAAGGTCTACAAAAAGCGTACTAAAACTAACAAAATGTTGGACTTCCAGTCAAACCATCCAGAATACATGAAGTGGAATGTAGCCTCTCAATTTGTAGAAAAGATCGATGTTCTCAACACCTCAGACTTAGACAAGCAGACTAAAAAAAAATCGAACTTAAAATCATTCTACAGGACAATCATTACCCTGCTCCATTAGTGGAAAAAATTATGGCTAAAAATAAAAAAGCTTAGAGACTCAGCCCAGAAGTCCTGTTAACTAGAAAAATCACCTACCACAAAGGTCTTTTCAAAAAACTTCAAAGGATTAGCAAAAAATTTCAAATCAGGCTAGCACCAGGTTTAGGAAATAAGATCAGTAACTACCTTCCTGAATTAAAGCAGCAAGAAACTAACATCTTTTTAAAAGAAGGAGTGGTCTACAATATCAGGTGTGAGTGTGGTTTCAGCTATGTAGGAGAGACCAGGCTGACAGAGCATAAAGCAGCTATTAGAAACATGACAAACAAAACTGGCCTGGACAGACATGTTCAATGTACTGGACATAAAAAATACTGTGGGACTCAGTGGAAATTTTGACCCACCAACAACATTTCTTCAAGAGAAAACTGCTGGAAGGTCTTGAGATTGAGAGAAGAAGAACTACATTGAATGATTTTAAAGGTTAGTGTTTTATCCAAGGTTGGCAACACTTACTATAGTGTAGTCCTGATGAAGAGTAGGGTTACTACCTGAATTCACTCAAAATCACAGCATTGAACATTCATGTGATCATTAGTTGCTTGGCCACAGTTTGAGACGTGAACATTTGACCAAATAAATTTACTTGCAAGATAATTGTTAACTATCCCATGCTTACTGGCTGCAGAGAGGCCAGATATATAAAATATCGGAAAGCTATCCACACACTGTTGTGACTCCAATTGCTGTAATTCAAACCAAGGTCACTGGAAATATAGCACTGAAACATCTTACACTGCAGTGCCATGAGACTAAAGAGATGACATCACATTTCACACTGCAGTGCCATGAGACTAAAGAGATGACATCACATCTCACACTCCATGGAAGGAAGTGATGTCATTGGGAGCTAGAACAAAGTGAAGTAATCAATCTGAACATTTTGGGCAATTTTTTTTAATTGCAAGAGAAATTTCCGGGACCTTTCACAAAATATGAAAAGTCAAGGACTTTCCAGGCATAGTAAAAAAAGGGAAAATCAAATTCTAGGACTTTTCCAGGATTCCAGAGGCAGTGGTTAAATGAGGCAGTGGTTAAATGAAGAGATAATGCTATTAGAAAATGGTTTGGTACATTTAGATGTACCAAACCAGATGGTGGAATTGTCAGGGGAAGAAATTATGCTAAGCCACTGACACAGAACAGAACCATGACCAGACTAAGGTGTTAAACACTCTGTTAAAAGCTGAGACACTAGCTATAAACAGTGTCATGGACAGAGTCCTTGGGGAAGGGAGACATGCAAAACCTCATTGCAGTTAGCCTTCATTCAGCTTAGGAGATGAGTAGATGGTGACAGGGCTGTAGCCAGGGATGGGTTTTCAGGGTTTAAACGCTCCCCAAAATGTTAAAAATGTCTCAAAAATAAAATAATTATTTTATAAATTTTTGCTGGCAGATCAACAGAGCTCTTTATTTTACACTCACACAGTCAAACACCAAAACTACTGGCATCCCTGGATAATGATTCTGTCACATCAGAGATGACTTTGTGGAAAAGAAAATGGAACACATACACGTACATCCTAGTATAGCCATTGAAGCAGTGTTTCATTGTAACAAAAATCTTTTCCTGAATGTTCATTTCCAGTTAAAGGTGCTCAGTACTCTTCCTGTTTCAACTAGTACTCTGAAATTAACCTTTTCATCACCCAGGTATTTGAAAACATGCCTGCAAAACTTTACAGGGCCAGAGAGGTTAACTGTCTTGGATCTCATAAGCACCAAGAGAGATAGATACATCAGTCCTGAAGATGTAGTCAATATATTTGTTGAAGAAAATGAATGACAGCTAGCCTTTGTTATATAGGCACACAGACATGTACTACCTTGAACTTTGTGCTACTGTACTTCATGATAAGTAGCTGTATTATGTGCAAGAAAAGAAACAAGAAAAATTTAATATGGATAATCCCATAATTTTTTATACACAAATCAATTTAATAAACAAAAAGATATTGGGGCATATGCCATACTTAAATAAAGAGAGGGTAGATAGATCCATATACTTGTGTAAGTAGTATATCATATAAGTCAGTATTTGAAAAACGGGGAGTATTAAATAAAATAATTTCGCGTCCAAAAAATGTGATGCAGAAAAAACTCAACATATATAGGGTGAAAATTAATTTTCAAATTCAGAAATCCTTCCCAAAAATTATTTCTGGATATGGCCCTGGATGGTGACATTTACTTTCCTCTGTGTACTCACCATTCACAGACATAATTCAAAGGAAATAATTAACATGTAAGATAATCCAATAAATCAATCAATAAGCATGATTACATTAGTTGTGGGTGTAAAAACATATGGGAAACAACTAAGGCCCAGAAGCAGATTTAGCCAAGATAACAGATACATTCTATGCAAATAAGTGAGCATCATTGACATGAGAATATGCTAAGGGAATATATACTTGGCAGAACATTCGATTTGACTCTTTCAGGTGCACAGAAGAGAAGAAAAATGAGTTGGGGTGATATCAGTAATTGAAAATATAATTACTTCTAGGTTGGTTACATACAAGGACACATTGTGTGGGCCATTTTCAAACTGGGAAGCAAATGCAGAGGTAAAAGTTGTGGCAGACCATGAACAAATAGATGACTAAAGTTCTGAAGAAATGGGACCTTTCATGAGGATCGAGATACAGAGGTTGAATCAGAGGAGAAATTTTGCTGTTCTTGAGGATTTGAATAGCACATTTGGAAATGGAAAAATGAAAATTGAAGATGTAATGGAGAATTTCAAGAAAATCCTTGGGACATACAAACAGAAAAATGGCTCAATGACTTGTATTTAGAAAATACTCAGTAAATTACCAACGTTATTTGTAGACATAAAATCATCCACGTTATTACTAGTTCAAAAGGGGTAGAAACAGGAAAAGTATAATTGGACAACATGATAACAGGAAGGTGTCTAATGAATGTGATAAAGGAAAGTAAGAGTTTTCTGATGTTTAGAATAAAAAAACATGAATTTTTTAGGAGCTCTTCTCTTAGAATTTAATGCAAAAGAATTGAGAAGGCAGCAAAAATAATAAGATGCACTAGGTTCAAAGACTGCATAATACAGAAATGAGGTTGGATTTTTTAGATTTGTATTTTTGAAATCATAGCAAAATGGAAATTTTAGCCAAAACTGATGTTGGGCAAAGCAAATACAAAATATATGTTATTCAAACTGCAAGGAAAGCACTGATGTTGGGCACATGAGATACAAAAGATATGGATTTTATCAAACTGCAAAGAATGCACTGATGTTGAGCCAATCAGATACAAAAGATATGAAATTCAAACTGCAAGGAATAAATACACTTATGTTGGACAGGTCAGGTACAAAAAAATATGCTACTCAAGCTGATAGGAAAGAACTGATGTTGGGCAGATCAGATATAAATGATATGGAATTCTAACTGCAAGGAATGTACTGATGCTGGGTAGAGCAGGTACAAAAGATGCATTTTCAAACACAGAATAACAGTATTTTTCAATCTTTCTATATGGTTATTCTGAGTACAAATTAACAAGTCAATGGGTTTCAAAATAATAAGTATCATACATTTTCTGATGAAGAATTAATGCATTTCCAGGTATTCATCTTGGATTTCAGTTCCACAAATATAATGTAAAGAACAAATGTGAGGTAGTACAACAGTAATGGTTAATGTGTCAAAGCAATTAGTAAGACTTTTCTATAAATATGAAGAGGCTTACCCTTCCCATTTCCTTGAGCTTAGTTAACATCACAATAATATTAGAATTGTGTTCCCACAGCATTCTCCAGAAATCTTCTGTGGTTTCAGGAAGAGGACCCTGAGTTGCAATATAGGCATTGCGGTATCTATAGCCCTGGTACCAAAATACAATGAAAAATTATAAGAAATGAATATATTTAATTCAAGTTAGAATGAAAGAAACATCAAACAGTTCACTAAAACTTACATTTAAAAATGTGTTAATAATATGCAAAAAAAAAAAAATGTGTTAATAATACTTTAAAGTGCACCAGTCTTACTGTTCCATGCTCCTCCCATCCACAGAAAGAGGTTGGACAATTTTTATGGTGAACTAATTATAGGAGACTGCCATTAAATTAAAGACACAACTCAGGCTAGTTAGTATATAGGGAAGGTGTATGAACCACAGAAGTTTTCTGTACTGTATTTTTCTTGGTAAAATCCACAGAAATTTTTTCGTATGATCTCTGGTGACACAGAATTCACAGACTGTGAAATTAAGAAGAAAAAAAAAAATGCTGTGTAATCCACATCTGTAATGTTGATCACGAACCATAATTTCCTACAAAAAGGTTGCAATTCAGGAAAAGATTCAGCAGTTCAATAAATAGAAAGAAAAAAACCTCTTCTCATTAAAAATGTGTTACTTTCAAGTGAATAAAGAAAAAAATTATCAGTTATTTCACCATTACCACAGTTCTGCTTTTAGGTTCCATATTGTGCAGTTCTATAGTTAGCATAAGCGCCGACTACTCGGGGCCAATGCCCCCTCAGTGATTAGACCATGGGGGCAAAAGTATGTTTTGGCCCTCTCAGTCTCCTCTGGAAATGCATGCTTTTAAAAAAATTTTAACATGTTGGTTTTGTATCAACATTTGAATTTTATCTAACAATGCTGAGTTTTTCTTTTATGTTACCGCAGAATTTTCTATATCCCCGTAACATTTAAATTTCATCCGTATAGTTTTGCTTATTTATTATTTTTTTATTTTTACTTTAAAGCGGTAGGAAATAAATATTTAAATTGACAAAATAGAACATCAATGATTAAAAATTACTTTCCGGTGAAGCTGAGCCAGGCTACCCGACAGTTTCAGTTGATAATTAGATCAGTCCTAATTGCACTCAAGCCAAATGAAAAGGGAAAAATTATATATTTTTTTCTCACGGAAACTTGCTGAAAATCCCAGATGGGAAGGAAGAGAAAGGAAGACATTCACAGTTCTTTTTTTTTTTTTTCACGAAACGCAAGGAAGGGAAGTATAATAGCAGTAATCTCGTAGCCGAAGCCGAGAGAATAGCAGGGGCGCAATAAATCCTTTTGGGGGCGTCACCCCTTTTCTCAAGCAACACTTGCGAGCATCTCTGTATTGTCCGGGGTAGCAACGAAATTTGAGATAAGTCATGTCACCGGAAATACCTACGTGACAATCTTCGCTTCTAAGTAGCTAGGCGAGGTCAATTAACAAAAAGGTGCAAGAACAAGTTGACAGCTGAAAGAAGACATAATTTTTGGGAAAGTGACCCGAACTGAACGGATGGCAAGTGAATCGCATAGCAGGGCTACGGGTGAGGGCCAATGACTTAACACGACGCGATTCGGACGGCTGGGTCGTCACGCCTCAAGATGGACACTGGACACGGAAAAACAGAAATATTAACTGAATGAGGAATGATGAGGACAAACTCAGACTACAGACTACAGACGAGAGACTCTAAGATAACGACAGAGAGAACACTCGAGAATGGCAGTCTGAGTGGAAGAGAGGTCTCAGCGGTTTCGGAGGAGAGATGTTTCCACGACAGAGGATGAGATAGTTAAGAGTTTAAATTAGTCTACGACCAGCCGGCAACCGAGTTTCACGATCGGGGCTTCCCAAGGAAAAGAGGGTATGATGACATTTATCTTACGCATTTCTGATTCATGCCTCATAGCTTTGCATGTGCTATGCAGGACTGGTTACCCGAAAGTCTCTCACATAGTGCATTAACAATTTTCCTCTGGCGCACCGCACCGAGTTTTAAACCAGTAACTAAAGTTTAAAGTCAGTTATATAATATTTAAGTGCATTATACCCGTTTGAAATAAAAACTAAATTGTTTAGCTAAAGCAAGCAACCTCACCGGTACATTGTACCTAGAGCTTTATGACCATATTCTAAAAAGAAATAAACAGTTAAATTTTAATTCACGTGTCACTCAGATCATTTCTCCAAATGTCATCAGAGTTCAATTAGTGATTTTATTATTGTTATTCATGCAACTTTTTATTTTAACTTCTTTGCGGCATATGAATGAGCATGGAAACCCCATGCTAATTCATATGAAACACAACGCGATGCATTTGTCGACCCTGAGCTTGGAGACCCTTATTTAGGGAATCCAAATTCATTGTTGACACCACTAGGCGAAATTTTGGGGGTGAATTGATTAGTATTGAAATTTGACCTTTTTTAACTTTTTCCCACTTCGGCGAATAAGACGTAGTAGTAGTGGTTCACTGATACCCGACAGGGAGCAGTAATATTTAGTTTAACTCTGCTCTTTCTACAAAGAGAGAAGGGGAGATACTGGGGTGCTCGAGTGACCACCGCAAGCTATTTTCAGTAGCAAAATTGTAAACAGGAGTCACTGGGATCGATCCTCCAATGTCTTAGGAAGAATCACTGTTGTTCTTGCTCCTCTACCAGAAGGCACACCAGGACAATGATACTTTCAGAGGCAATAAACTGTAATAGAGGTATCTTTAATCACTGCAGTTGAAGTAGCCGATGCATTATCTATATGATGATCATAGAGATGAACTATATTTGTTATGTGGCATTTTTTCATTAACATGGTATTTAAAAAGTTACTGGTCATTGAATGTCTCTTCTCACAGGGATATAACATGGTGGTGCTCCGAATAAATTGGGAAATGAGCGAATGTATATGTGCAAAACTTTGAGACTATATATCGTTTTTGGTTGATTATAAATAAATTTTACATATGTATGCATTATATATACATAAAACTCAAAGACAATATTTTCAGGCCCCCTCGAAAGTATAATTAATCTGGAAATTAAAAATTCCATCGAACATGAAGTTAAAATATATTATTATTCTTGTACTATATGTTATTGCTTTAGTGCGCATGTGCTTGTATATGTGTGTGGTTAAACGACGATCAATTTAAAAAGTGAATGCTACTTTCTTGCGATTTTTTGCCCCCGTGGCATTCATGAAAAGTTGGCGCTTATGAAAGTTAGACCTGTGGTATCTATAAATGTGTGTATTGCTGAGATTTCCACAACACATGATTGTCTGAGAGAGCAACTAATACAACCTTCATTGCATTACTTTCTGTCAAACTGTTCATAAGAAAAAAAACTTCTTTCTAACTCTATGTGGACCTTTATTTTTATATTATACAAGATTTTTTTGTTATTAATGCATTTTTGATTATTCTCCAAATATACAACCTCTTCTGATAATGACAATACAAATTTAAAAATATTAAAGTGCTGCATTATCAACAGAGCCTAAATTTTAACTTTTTTACAACAGATTATATGTTTTACAGAAAACTAGCGGATAATGCTTACCTTGGCATTCCTTTCTAGCGACGGGGACATTTCACGCACGTGTTTTTCCGGTCTTTGTTGAGGTTATTGTCCTAAAGTCCGTTGTATGCGATGACTGGCTTTACTTCTCACACTTTTCGCTGGGTATACTCATTGGATCTTTGCTTTAGGATTCAAACATCAATTTTTACCGTTCTTTATACTCGAAATTTTCGCCCATACTCTGGGCATCTTCAGGAGCGTGGCGACTTTACCACCGATGTTCGTGGTTAACTTCGCGCTAATGGAGTCCGATACTCCTTGTTGCCATTCGTCGGAAAAACTTTCCTGGATATATTTCGTTATCAAGCCCGGCTGGCGCCATCTATGTTTCGTTAAGAAAACTTTTTTTTTTTTTCCCGTATTTTTTTTAATTTCTTCTCCTATCCTGGTTTTCTTGTCTTTTTTGCCTGTTTTTCTTTTGTTGTTGTTTTTCTTGTCTTATTAGTTCTTTCCACAGGCCCGATAATGTGCTAGGGTCGTTCTGGTTACATACCCTTGCTTTATTTTTGTAGATTAATATTGCTTCTTCCCTCCTCATTTGCCTTTCCGATTTTTTATTCTTTTTAGCATTTTAATTTCATCGAACTTTGGGAATGTCCGGTTTTCCAAGCAGAATTGCACTAAAGCCGTTTTGGCTT
This sequence comes from Macrothele yani, assembly GCA_039090855.1. Lineage (NCBI taxonomy): Eukaryota > Metazoa > Arthropoda > Arachnida > Araneae > Macrothelidae > Macrothele > Macrothele yani. Next base: position 68,340,225 of record CM077013.1, read on the forward strand.
CTTTTTTGCCAGTTAGATATGTGTTGTTTAAGTCTTTTTTAATCTGTTTTTCGTACTTCCAATGTACGATATTGGGGGTATGTGTGCTATTGGAATTTCGTAGGTTCCTGATTCTTCTAGCATTTTTTCCTCTGTTTTTTTGTTGACAGTCATACTTTTCACGGTGTGCACTGAGCTTCCTAGTTGTAAGTCATATTTAGCACAGTGCCTATTGATTTCTTTACTCACTCCTTCCAGGTATGGGAAAGCTCCAATGTATTTCAATTTTTTATTTCTCATCTTCCTTTGGTTGTGCACTTCTTGGCCTTCTTTACTCTGAGTCATATGCTTTTTACTCTCATGTATCCATTTATTAATTAGCTTGCTCGGGTACCCATACTCTTGTGATATTTTCGAGATAAACTCTAGCTCTTGATTTTTAGCCTGTTGTTAGATGTGTGTGTGTACGCTCGCCGTATCAAGTTTACTATGCTGTTTTTTATGTATCACTGGATGGTGCGACGAGTATGGTATCAGTACAGGTATGTAAGTTGCTTTTCTGAACACAGAGTATTCAAAACTATTTTTGTTTTTCTTTAGTTGAATGTCCAGGAAGAATAGGCAATTATCCTCTTCAAACTCAATAGTTAGCTCTATGGTGTTACAGATTTTGCTAAACTGCTGTGCTAGATCTTGTAGCTCGGCTTTGTTAAGTTTAGACATTATAATAATGTCGTCTACATATCGAGCATAAAGTATTGGTTTTTCAGGTAAATTTTGAATAATTTCTTTTTCGAGGTATGCCATAATCACTTCTGCGTATAATGCCGATAATGGGGATCCCATAGGGCCACCTTGTGTTTGTTTATATATATTTCCTTCAAAATGGAAGATGTTGTTTTCCTTGATGAAATATAAGGTATTCTTTAGCTCTTTCAATTGTGATAAGTTTAGTTCTTTGTTGATGCTTAGTTGTTGCATAATCAATTCGATGGCTAGCTCGACAGGAGTGTTTGGGTATAACGCCTTAACATCCATGGAGGCCATAGTTATTTGCTCTAGGTCTTGATTAATTAATTTGATTTTTTCTATAAATTAATTAATCAAGACCTAGAGCAAATAACTATGGCCTCCATGGATGTTAAGGCGTTATACCCAAACACTCCTGTCGAGCTAGCCATCGAATTGATTATGCAACAACTAAGCATCAACAAAGAACTAAACTTATCACAATTGAAAGAGCTAAAGAATACCTTATATTTCATCAAGGAAAACAACATCTTCCATTTTGAAGGAAATATATATAAACAAACACAAGGTGGCCCTATGGGATCCCCATTATCGGCATTATACGCAGAAGTGATTATGGCATACCTCGAAAAGAAATTATTCAAAATTTACCTGAAAAACCAATACTTTATGCTCGATATGTAGACGACATTATTATAATGTCTAAACTTAACAAAGCCGAACTACAAGATCTAGCACAGCAGTTTAGCAAAATCTGTAACACCATAGAGCTAACTATTGAGTTTGAAGAGGATAATTGCCTATCCTTCCTGGACATTCAACTAAAGAAAAACAAAAATAGTTTTGAATACTCTGTGTTCAGAAAAGCAACTTACATACCTGTACTGATACCATACTCGTCGCACCATCCAGTGATACATAAAAAAAACAGCATAGTAAACTTGATACGGCGAGCGTACACACACACATCTAACAACAAGCTAAAAAATCAAGAGCTAGAGTTTATCTCGAAAATATCACAAGAGTATGGGTACCCGAGCAAGCTAATTAATAAATGGATACATGAGAGTAAAAAGCATATGACTCAGAGTAAAGAAGGCCAAGAAGTGCACAACCAAAGGAAGATGAGAAATAAAAAATTGAAATACATTGGAGCTTTCCCATACCTGGAAGGAGTGAGTAAAGAAATCAATAGGCACTGTGCTAAATATGACTTACAACTAGGAAGCTCAGTGCACACCGTGAAAAGTATGACTGTCAACAAAAAAACAGAGGAAAAAATGCTAGAAGAATCAGGAACCTACGAAATTCCAATAGCACACATACCCCAATATCGTACATTGGAAGTACGAAAAACAGATTAAAAAAAAGACTTAAACAACACATATCTAACTGGCAAAAAAAGAAGCCAAAACGGCTTTAGTGCAATTCTGCTTGGAAAACCGGACATTCCCAAAGTTCGATGAAATTAAAATGCTAAAAAAGAATAAAAAATCGGAAAGGCAAATGAGGAGGGAAGAAGCAATATTAATCTACAAAAATAAAGCAAGGGTATGTAACCAGAACGACCCTAGCACATTATCGGGCCTGTGGAAAGAACTAATAAGACAAGAAAAACAACAACAAAAGAAAAACAGGCAAAAAAGACAAGAAAACCAGGATAGGAGAAGAAATTAAAAAAATTAAAAAAAAAAAAAAAATACGGGGAAAAAAAAAAAGTTTTCTTAACGAAACATAGATGGCGCCAGCCGGGCTTGATAACGAAATATATCCAGGAAAGTTTTTCCGACGAATGGCAACAAGGAGTATCGGACTCCATTAGCGCGAAGTTAACCACGAACATCGGTGGTAAAGTCGCCACGCTCCTGAAGATGCCCAGAGTATGGGCGAAAATTTCGAGTATAAAGAACGGTAAAAATTGATGTTTGAATCCTAAAGCAAAGATCCAATGAGTATACCCAGCGAAAAGTGTGAGAAGTAAAGCCAGTCATCGCATACAACAGACTTTAGGACAATAACCTCAACAAAGACCGGAAAAACACGTGCGTGAAATGTCCCCGTCGCTAGAAAGGAATGCCAAGGTAAGCATTATCCGCTAGTTTTCTGTACAAGTTACTTTGAAATATCGCACGTGAAAGAGAATAGTACAATAATTAGAGCTATATAATAGTCAGAATTAGAACTACTAAGTGGAATAGATTATATGTTGAAATTACAGTACTTATCCTGGCATGTACAGCTAATATGACAATTACTCAAGCCATTTTTTCACAAGGTGTGTTATTGTTAGATGTCAGATCAGTGGCTTGTAAATTTGTGCAGTTTTTGTCAGAATGTGCTTTGAAAGTCAATTGTTGGTCATATTTTGCAGAAATAGAGGTGTGATAGTGACAATCCCCATCTAACAATGCATTTCAAAGCCACAGAAGCTCATCCAATGAGAAATGGAGGGCATTTAGAGAGGAACATCAATTTCACTGTCATTCCTTACAAAACATAAAACAGGAATTTTGGGTGTCAACAGTTTCAAGTCTGTATGAACACATGCCTAACAATGTATCAGCAGTTTTGTACTGCAAGGAATAAACAACAATGATTTCCAGGATAGTGGAAATCGGTTTTGTGGAGAGAAAAATGATGCTTTCTCCCACCCACATGCACACAAATTAGATGAGTAGATGTAGGTGTGGTGGATACTAATGCAGCATATGCACAATATGCCAGAAAGAAAGTGATGTCGAGTTCCTATTACACATTCTGATGTCTTTCATGATATGTAATAGGAAATTTGGAGGCTATAATGAGAACCAAGAACACCAAAACCTATCTTGCATTCTTGTGCATCCTGTGATGGGGTAGTTGCTTACTACACAACCACATTTGTTTTAATAGGATAAAGCTCCCTTAGTAGTAACATAGCACTGTCCAACCAAGAATGAAACACAACTACTGCATTGTCTGTTACAAAAATGTTTTACTTAAGAATGCAATCATTTACATCTATATTCCATATATCAGTTTTATTAATACCATAGTAACTAACTTAAGAAAATGTTTTGTTGAAACTCTGGGTAAAGTACTATTCTTAATGTCTCAGCTCTCAGGGGTACATGCCTCTAAAGTTTGGAAATAGCTGTCAGTATCTACAGAAATCATTAATTTGGATTAAAAAAAAGGAAACCTAATAGATTATCAAAATTTCAAATAGCACAAGGAAAGTACACTCATAATTAAATTCCTAAGAATTTTTTTTTTAGAGAACAGAAAAAGAGGCATGTTATATGCTTTCACATGACTCATTGTTACTTATAATTCATGGAATGACTTTCAGAAACTTATTGATAACAATATATGATTTATTATTGTTACTATTGTTTACTGTGTCCAAGAAATATTTTTGTAAGCACTAACCATCAGAAAAAATGCTTGAAAAACTGCAATTTTTAGCCAGCATTGTATGGCAGTTCCAGAGCAGTGTTGTTGTTGCAAGAAATCAATATATAAATATGTATATATCTTTTGAAAAATTACATTACTCTAGCAGTTGCAAATGAATGGCTAGTTTTAAGTGTAAACTGATAAATATTTTCAGGTTTTATCATTTCAGTCTGAAATATAATAAGGTGAAAAATGGAGCTGCTACAGATTTATGATGACATAAATAATTGGATTTCTAAATAAAAGACTTACTACTTTTTCAAGCATTTACTCAAAGAGCAAATGCTTACAAATAAAATAATTACATTAATAAATGAAAATATCTATACTACTAGTTTTTGAAACTTATTTAAAAAAATATTGATTTGGAAACATCTAAAAAATATTTGTTTGGATTTTTTTTTAATGCTTGCAGGTAATATTTTTGAATGGCCTTTAAATTATTGATAGTGCTTCAAAAAACTGTCAAATCGTGCTTCTCTGCATGGTTCTCTCTCAGCAATCAAGAGCAAATAATGTGCAGAGCGTGAACATCTTGACAAATGTTCAGTAATACAAGCCACATGATTAGTTATTCTTATCTAAGCATATTTTTACATTGCTTTAAAATAAAATAAAAATTCTTAGTGTTTACAAACAACATAAAATACTTTTTCATTTTAATATCACAAAACAATGTTAATAAACGAAATACTTATAACTTAATGCCTACTATAGTTTTGCTTGGAACCCTGTCCAGCTTCCTCAGGACTATGGTGTGTTGATTTCTCCCAATGATGCTTGTTTGTTTTACTTGTCACAAGAAATTAATATGCTGTAGTTTTGAGGAAGCTGGACCAGAGTTCCAAGTGAAACTATAGCAGGTATTAAGTTATAAATAATTGAATTTATGAACATTGTTTCTTTATATTAAAATTAAAAATGCATTAATGCAATATCTGTAGTTCATCCTTTTAAACATGAAATACAACTAACAGAATTCTTAAAACTAAATTAAAAGAAGTGGTCCATGAATACAAAAAATTCAAAACAAATAAGTGTACTCCAAAAATAGAGGAAAATATTTGAATGCCATAAAGAATCACTGTAACTATATAAATTTCGAATGTATGTTCAAAGCAGTTTCGTTGAAATTTCAAAGTAATGCTCAGAAGTGAAAATCCGATGACAAAATGTGAGAGTGAGGGAACAAATTCCCTCATTTTCATACATACTTGTTGAATGGTTACACATATTCATCATCAACCATTATCAATCCACTGCTGGACGAAGGTCTCCCCAAGTTTCCTCCACAACGGTCTGTCATGCGCCAGTCTCCTCCATGTCACTCCTGCATACTTTCGAATTTCATCCACCCATCTCCCATGTGGCCTTCTTCTGGGTCTCTTCCTGTCCCTTGGAATCCAATCTAAAATTTCGGCTGTCCATCGATGGTCTGTCCTTCAGGCAGTATGTCCAGCCCATTGCCATTTCAGGGATTTAACTCTGATCATGATGTCTTCCAGTCTTGTCATTTTTTGGATCCACGAGTTCCTCTTCTTATCTCTCCTGGTTACACCAAGCATGCACCTCTGCATGCTTCTTTGAGTTGTCTGCAGCCTTTGTATGTCTCTTTTAGTTAAGGTCCACGTCTCTGCACCATACGTAAGCACTGGAAGGATGTATTGATCAAACACTTTTCTTTTAAGACATAATGGCATATTGCTCTTGAAAATTATTCTGTTCCTTCCAAAAGCTCGCCAGGCCAGTTTTGTACGCCGATTAATTTCTTCATCAATGTGACCTCACTTGATATATGCTGTCCAAGATAAACGTACGTGTCTGTTATCTCCAGCTTTTCTCCATCAATCGATAAATCTTCATTTCTTGTAAAAGCATTGAACATGACTTTTGTCTTCTGAAAGTTCATTTTTAATCCCACTTCTTTACTCTTGTCAGCAAGTTCCTGGATCATACTCTGCAGCTCTGATGAGGTAGTTGCAAAAATGACTACGTCATCAGCAAAACGAAGGTGAGTTAGATAATCTCCATTATTCTTTATCCCTTTGTTTTCTTAGTTCAGTGATTGAAAGACATTTTCCAATGTGGCATTAAACAGCTTCGGAGATATGGTGTCACCTTGTCTCACTCCTTTTCCAATTTTTATGTGTGTTGTATTTTCAAATAGCCGAATCTTTGCATTTGCATTTTCATAGATGTTATTAATAATATTAATGTATGCATCTTCAATACCGCAAGATTTCAGGGCCATTGTAACTGCTGATGGTTTCACCGTATCAAAGGCTTTTTCATAATCGATAAAAGCCATGCACAATGGAAGTTCATATTCCCTCGCTCTTTCAATTAGTTCTCTCAGTACGTGGATATGATCTATTGTGCTGTAGCCACTTTTGAATCGAGCTTGTTCTCTCGGTTGAGCCATGTTCAGTGTCACCTTTAAGCGGTGTGAAAGAACTTTAGTGAAGATTTTATAAACCACTGATAGGAGGCTGATAGGTCTGTAGTTCCTGAGATCCTCAATGTCACCTTTTTTATGTAGCAAGATCATTGTAGTGTTGTACCAATCCTCAGGAATCTTTCCTTCATCAAGGCATCGAGTGAAAATTTGGGCGAGTACTGTTTCGATTTCTCCACTTGCTTCTTGTATGATGTCTACAGTAATTCCATCTTCTCCTGGAGCTTTTCCCCACTTCATGTTCTTGATTGCATGTGACACTTCTGCTGGGAGGACTAGAAGAACTCTGGTGCTGGTACCTTTCATGATGTCTGGAGTACATGTATCATCCCTTTCATATAATTTGGAGTAGAAATCTTTCACTCTTGTCAAAATTTCGCCTCTATTTCTTGTTACAGAACCATCTTCTTTTCTGAGTGCCATAATCTGTTTTTTCCCCTTACTGAGATGTCCCTTTGCTATCTTTAAACTTTGGTTGTTTTCAATTGCTTTCCTCACTAGTTCACAGTTGAATTTCCTTACGTCTTCAGTGATACTTTTTCGTACTGTCTTGCATAGCTCTATATATTCCACTTTGGAAGTAGCATCTTCTTTAGTTGTCCTCATCTCTCTTCTTTTTTGCATCAACATTTTGGTTTTTCCTGATAAATTTGTTCACATGCAACTTGTTCTTAGACCCAGCTAACTTTGTTGCTGTTTCCATAAGAGCTTTGGTTACTTTTCTGTTAACTTCAGAAATATCCACTTCTTTCGATGTCAGGCCTTCTAAAGTGGAAAATCTGTTCTTCAGTTCCAACTTGAAGGTATTATGGTGTTTTTTAAGGTTGGTTATGTCAATACATTTTGTTTGTCTTATGAGCTTGCCACGTTCGAGTTTAGTGTAGAGGTGCATCTTACATCTCACCAATCTATGGTCACTACCTGTGTTGAACTTGTTTAGCACACTGCAGTCTTCTATGACGAATTTTTTGTTACACATAATAAAATCAATTTCACTTGTCGTCCCATTTGGATGTCTCCATGTTCATTTCCTGTGTGGCTTTTTCTTGAAAAAGGAGTTCAAGATGAAAAACCCTTCTGCCTCTGCAAACTCTACGAGAGTATTTCCACGCTGGTTTCTGTTGCCGTGACCGAATTTACCTACTGAAGTTTCATTCTGTTACCGTTGCCCTATTTTTGCATTGAAATCTCCAATAATTATCTTCAAATGCTGCTTACCTTTATTATTTAGATGACGAATTTCCTCATAAAATTCTTCAATTTCTTCTTCAGGATGACTTGTGGTGGGTGCATAAGTTTGAATTATCTGAGCCTGGTATCTTCTCGAGAGTTGGATAACGAGTCGTGCAACTCTGTCAGAGGAACTTTCAACTTCTACAACTTTATCCTTCAGTTTCTTGTTTATTATTAATCCAACACCACTAGTTCTGCCCGTATCTGTCCCACGATAGTAGAAGAGATGTCCACTTTTCAGTTCAATGAGATCTTTTCCTTTTTCCTTACCTCACTTAGCCCGATGATGTCCCACTTGATCCTTTCTAGTTCCTCTTCCAATTCAAAAACCTTGAATCAGAAGATAGGGAGCGTCCATTATATGTAGCCAAGGTCAGCATCAGATGGCAGCCTAGTCCGGTCCTCCGGGGATTCTTAGCACCCTCTGCCTTCATGTCGCACTGGCCGCTGCCTTGGCCAGGTACATTCCAGCTGCCGGAGACCGAGGCCGAAGATTTAAGTTGTGGAGTCATTTTGGAGGTGTTTGGCCACAACTCACCACGCTGGCCAAGCGGGTTGGTGAGTGTAAATAAACGCAAATACTTATAATATATATATTAAACATTTACATGATTACACATATATTAAACATTTATATGCAACTTTAAGGGAGCAAATAGTTTTGCAGTTCATGATGATAATCAACATATACATACATCAATAAAGCTGGCATTTATGTAATCTGACCCATCGACTCCTCGAATGGGCTGTAGGCACACTCTTGTAGACTCATCTGGAAGAAAAAGAAAAAAAAAGACACTAATTATATGCATAAATATGCATAGTGTTTAAATTATTTAACTATACTTAGTAATTAAAAGAAATCCTAGTGAAGAGTAAGAAGGAGCATCTAAGAGACAATACCCTTTTTTAAATTTCATAATATTACTACAGAACTCAATACTTTTCAAAGTTCTAATACTGAATACTGACAAAAGTTCCTTTTTCTTCTTTTTTAACATAGTGCTATCAAAATTGTAGAATCTGAACTGCATATAAAAACAGCGCTATAGTATAGCATTATCAAAGAAAAATGACATATTTTTTGACTGACATTGCCTATTTTACAAGTAATTAAAATAAAATATTTTTATGTATATTTGGTTTATAGTTGATCTCACTGAGACGAGTTTATGAGTTCATTAGTCTTACAAATACATATACAGACCTAATGATGCAAAGGGAGAAATATTTAAAGTTAGCGAAAGACGGCCACCTGGGCAAGGGGAGGCATGGCAAAGAATGTAAATGGAGAACAGGAGGAGGGGCCCACACTGGAAAGGTTCATCCATTTCCCCCTTTAACTTGACACACATTTATCAGTTACATGGAAAGAGTAGGCCCACTTTATTTTTATTTACTGTTACATCTGTATAAAGGACATTCTGGGAGGTTAGACTTCCTAAAGAGGAGTTGCATTTTCGTTTTTCCTTTTCCATATCTCAACAGAATACAAACATGACAGTGAATGCCACCCATCTCACTGCAGTCAATCTAAATTTCTCTCTGACCCACACTTTGAGAAGTCCCACTCTAGGCTATAGAATGATTGATATTTTTCAAGCATATTCTTACGATTCCTGCATCAAATCCCACACAAACACTAATCAGTCAATTTGAATACTGAATTTTAGAGGGCCATACAGTTGGTTGTTGCTCATATTTTCTCAAAGGTTAGATATACCTCAGAGCTCCTCAGCATTACATAAGCTTCTCTTTTCCCCAGACCAAGAATTTGGTGATCAAATATGTGTTACATGTTTTTTTAACCACTTTTTTAATTAAATATTTGCAGTTTTATTTTATTTTAAAGTAAATAAGCATGCACAAGGAACAGAAAAATTCACAGGAATACTTACATGGCAATATATTCATCAACCTGTTTTTAAATTTGTTGACAGGTAAGTTTGCACTTACAAATTTATTAGCTTGCGATTTCATATTAGCAAGTTTCTGGAAGAAAAAAATGAAAGCAATATATTTTTTAAAGACAATGCATTTCACTCATGTATTCTCAGAGATAATCATGAAAGCACATACAATAGAGTGGAGTGAAAAACATTTTTTTTTTAAATTTGAGACATCACCATGTGCAATAGTTGCAATATTAATACTGAAAAGACCCTCCAAAATATGGATGACATTATTTAATATCTTCGGCATCCCCAAGAACCACGAAGTTCATAATTTATAGGGAAAAAATGCTTTAAAAAATCTGCATTCTCCATTTTTAAAAAATGAAAAAATTCTGTGACACCATGTTATTTAATAGCACCTTTGAGTGTACGAACTTGGGTAAAAATTCAGCAGATGTGAGCTAATTTCTTAGGCTTCCCTAAACATATCACTAAGCTAGTGGTGGCTCGTGGTTGGAAAAATAGGTGAAGAGGTACAAGAGCAGTATGAAAATATATCTACTGTCTACAATGAAAATCCCTTAATGAGGACTTACCTATTTTTTTTATATTAAATCAATTTTTCTTCCTTTTAAAGCTGCAGATTTGTCGATTATGTCGTCATAAGATGGTTAGATGGTTGTTTCTTTGTGAGCATCAATAAAATGTCTTCCTGAATAGAAATATTTGCCAGAGATGCAAGTCTGTATTGGGAACTAGTGTTTCTTGAGCAAGTGTGTATTCTTTTAAGAAAACTTCTTTCCACTGGCACACTTGTAGATGGAATTGTTAAACTGAGGAAAACCAATTCATAATCTTCTGTAAAAATGTCTTTGTCTCCGTGAAACACTCGAAGGAGTTCTTGAGTCAATATATTCCTTAATTTTTCATCGGCATATACAAGACTCAGTTCATTTTTAAGGCGCTGGTGTTTAGTAAATATGTTTTCGTAAAAATGTAAATTTTCAAGAGCGCGAGAGGAAAGCATGCATTAAATTATTCGAATTTGGTTGTGTCAGCAAGTCAGACAAATTGAAGTTTCTTACAGCCTTGAAATCTTATATCCATTTCCATAAGAATGTGGTCCAAAATTTTAAAATACAATTGTTTATAATTTTGAAAAATTGTTTCCTGTGTAAGAGCAGCATATTCCCGTGCTTATTTCTGTGATTTTGCTAGCTTTTCCAAACTGTGCGTCGAATAACTCATCGTTCCTTTTATGGCTCAAAATTTCACGTTTTTTTTTTTTTTTTAATTTGAGTTACACAGTAGTTTATGTTTAGTTATTTTTTCTTCCAAAGTTCGAATAATAGATCAGTGGAGCCAAAAATGCAAATTCGAAAGTGTTAATATCATTCAAAAACCCCTTGGCAAGATGAATTGATTTTTGTCTGATTATTCGCTATTCGTCAGAAATCCGAACACTTCCTTCAATTTATTCCAATTTTCAACAACTACACTTACTAATTTCGAAGTGGAGGACCATCGAGTTTCTGCTATGGTTAGTCTGCATCTTGCGGTTTTGCCGCCCCAGTGGCGCAGTGGTAGGGACGGGAGACTGCTTATAGCCCATTGAGTTGCTCACGGTGGTCGTTAAACCTCCAATCAATCAATCAATCAATCAATCAATCAATCATTTTGCGGTTGTTGATATAAGTGTATAAGACCGCTTCGCAGAATGGTGAACAAACGAAGCAATTCCACTGAGGCTTGCAAAAAGTATTCGACACTTAGAAATTTTAGAAAAACTCTGGTGTAATACAAGATTCAAACGATGAACTAAGCAATGAACAAAAACAGCTTGAGAAGCTTTATCCTTGACTTTTTTTCTGTAGTCCATTTAAGTGTCCAGACATTATACTTGCCCCATCATAACATTGTCCTATTTATTTGTGTTGGTAATCAGACTGTTCCAAAATTTTGTCTAGCATTTTGTATAAAGCTCCTGACGTTCTATCTTCCTTCACATCATGGAAATCCAAAAATCCCTCAACCAATACACCTTCCGAATCAACAATAAAAAATTATTTAATTTTTGACGTGATCGTTTATATATTCAGAAATACATTCAATTAATTCATTTTGAATAGTTTTCAATCCTTTCGAATTGATTTTCAATGTCTAAAGAACTTCTTCATATCAACAATGAAAGTAATTCAATGAAATTTCCACGATTTATCGAGCCCATGCTTTCGTCATGGCCATGGAATGCTAGTTCTTGTTTGCTCAAATACAGTATAGACTAATACTGCATCAATCACTGTCTGTAGGAAAAGTCTATTTAAAGGAACATTTTCGTTAAAATGCGTTTTCAAAAGCCTAGCATTCTTCCACAGGGCATCGGCAATGGTGTTTTTAATTTTTTCAAAATTCCTTAACATTAATCCGCATTTCAGGTGTTCGCTAGAATCATGATGTTTATGAAGTGACCGTGTTACGCTTAATAAATCTGAGAATCCGTCTTTATTCCACGCCGAATGTTTATTACTAAAAAGTAAGCAAGGCCAAAAAAAAAAAAAAAAAAAATTAACACCCGCTCCACCGTGATCCCTCACGACTTTACGCTCAAAAACTGAAAAGATGCAGAGGTAAGGCGCGTGAAGCTGAAACACTTCACTTGAGCGAGCAGATTGGGGAGGGTGACGTCACGGTTACCATGGCAACTCGGCAGAAAACTGCAGACTTCCAAGCATTCTCATTTCGGCTCTTCACTTGCACTGTTTTGCGTATAAGGATTTGCTTTCCGTATTGAGCGCGCCATGTGAATTAATATCTATTCAAAATTTTGAGTATTTTGGAACTGAATAAAGGCAAAAAAGAATATATTATAAAAAAAATACTGAATAAAACTTTATTTTGAGTAAAATAGGTGAAGAGGCACTTCACCTACTTCACCTGAGAAGCCGTCACTGCACTAAGCTGTTCTATGAGATTCAGAGATTAGCTCCACAAAGAAATACACAAACTATCAGATAAAGAGCTCAAGATTTGTGTTATTCCTCTGAAAATGGCATGACTCTGTAAATATGATAAACACCAGCCTTACCTGCTAGCATAAATTGAGGAGTGAGTTTATTTCACTTGGAAATCACACTCCCCCCCCAAGTTGGATCTCTTGCAAGAAGGTCGCATACATAAACAGCTGAATCTGTTACAATCTCAATCATCCTTTCTACTGCCTGAGAATGGCAGGATATTTTTGTAAATTTGTGGCAAGAACTTGGATATTTATCTGACTGCAGTAATTCCAGCAACTCATCATCTTTCCATTTCTGTGTGATGAGAGATGCAGTCATAATACACTCTTGCCAGTCGATTAGGTTGATGTAATCATTGATCTGGAAATTCAGCTCAGTAATCCAAAACTTTCTAATGGTAGTTGTTTGTTTGGAAGATTTGCTGGCCTTTATGATGCTTCAAATTGCAAGCTCACAGACATACATTCTGTCATCAAACAACATTGCAGCAAGCACAGTTTCTGCATAGGCACAATACGCATTGTTTTGGATGACTCTTTTTACAATATCCTTTTAATTATCTGGGAGATACTCAAACCAAAATATGAAAAGTTGAAAATTTCTTGGACCATCTTTACAGGTATTGTTACATTTGATCATGAACTATGATGGTGCATATACTTTTATTACGAAGGTGGCTAATGAGACAAGTTGTGGTGTTGGATCAGCAGTTCCAATGTACAAATGCAGAATGCAATTAGTGAGAGTCAACCAATGGGGAATGAGCTTTCAGGATCCCAATTTATCAGATCTTGTGGGCAATCACCCACAGAGACTGCCTTACAAATTTCCCACCAGTAAAGTTGATCAGTGCTAAGATCTCCGAAGTAAATGTCACACTGAAACGAAAATTCAGTTTTCTTGAGATTAATGATAGGAAGGTTTGTTTATGTCCTCAGATGCTTTCCAATCAATCCACTAAATCTGCTTGGACCTGATGTTTTCCCATTGAGTGCTTAAGTGAGGTGGCATAAAGACAGGTCATTAAAATGAAGTTAACATATAATCCAGTGCACGCGAGAACTGAGCTTCTCTTTAAGGCACCTAAAACCTAATTATACCAGCATTTATGTCGGTATTAGTCACTTCTCTGTAACTTCTAATAAAGACTAACTCTGGTAAGTCAAAGGCCTTCTAGTCCAATAAGCTGAAGATATTATTAGAAATGTCCTTTGCACTCTTGCTCTTCGGTGCAAAATGTCCCAAATAGACTGAACCCAGTTCTCCAACAAGTGTAATATACCTCCTCCATTCTTTTGGCTTGTGCCACTTGCCATCATCTGTTTGTGTATTCATAAGAGTTTCATGCCTTCCATCTAAAAAGAGAGCTACGATCTTGTGACCAGTCGAGTTTACCCCATCTTGAATTGTTTGACAGGTCTTTATCCTTTCTCATCATACTTTATGCCAGTCAATAACAGGTGCATTACATTCTTTTGACTGAACCAGTTCACTTACATAGTGAAGCAATGCCAAAGCAAGATCAGCTGCCACTCGATCGCTGATGCCTCGCCTGTCATACTTTCTAGAAAATGCAGACAGTGTCATTTGACAACTGGGTTTTGAAAGCAGCTTTGAGTGACATGGAGTGAAATCAGAATCTTTCACTGCTGCCAACAAATGACTAGGACCTGGCTCATCTGGTTTTGCTTCAGAATTTGGATTTGTATCCTTTTCTGAAGTACCATCCTCAATGTGCAGGGCCAATTTCAGTGATACAATTTTCTGTAATTTCCTATGGACATACTCTTCACTATCACTCTTTTGAATGTATCTTTTATTCAGTACACTGGTGGGTTTTGCAACAAGTCAATCTACTGTTATTCTCCTGTTTGTTTTCCAGTCCATTAGAAAGTCTCACTCTTTCACGGATACTTCTTTACAGAATTGCATTCGCAGGTTCTAAACTTTAGCGCATGAGCTTATGTCAAAGATATGTTGCGAATTTGCACAAAACAAACTTCCTCCAGCTGGTTTCATCAATTTTTGGAGCATGTTTTTTCAGCTTTTGGATTCTGGTGTTCTATGCTGTAATATACTTTACAACTGATTTGTGGTGTGATGTCTAAAGAAATGCTTTCTTCCATATACTCAGCACTTTGTCCACAACAATATGTGCCATTTTTGCTGCAGCAGGCTCATAATTCACATCTTCTTGCCTAAGAGTATTCCTCACAAGGAATACTCATACGAAGATGTGCTGCCTACATCTTCGTACGTAGGCAACACATTTTCATGCATCTTCTTGTAACTCCCGAGGAGAGGGCAATCAGCTTTACCTCTTGTTTCAGCTATCTTAAATAGTTGAATGATGAAACAAAAATGCTGGTACACTCCAACAGAGCTGTTGCTTTGGCTGTAAGCACCCAGGGTGAGATTCAACAAGCCCCCCTCCCCTTTAGAGAAAGACAATCCTAAGTTTTAAGTTCATGATAGAATGTAACAAAGGAACATAAAATAACAAACATTTAAAGGTGTTGTGCAATATTAAATGGGTTGAACAATATTTAGCTATAAAAAATAAGAAATTTTTTATGTTCTCAGCTCAACTTGCATAATGTAACACATAAGAGAACGGCCCTGTGCTTCAATCAAGGTTACTAGGAGTGAAAGAAACTGTTGCATCATTGCGACAACACCCACCAACACTGTCTTGTGAAAGGGTCTATGCTTCTGTGGTCAGATGATTCAGTGACCCTGAATTCTCAAAGAGAGCTGTGCTGTGAGGGAGGGGGTGGGGTGAGGTGAAGAAAGTAACAAAAGCAAAGGAGAGTGCAAGGTTGCAAGCTATGCATCTGAAAATCAACATGAGGTTTCCAGAATGTATGAGAGGAGGGGATTGTTAATGCTGGTATTGGTAACATCCTTAAGCTGGTAATGTCCAAACTGGTAATGGTAAGGATGTTGCCGAACTTGATGCTTATGCAACTTATCATGCCATTTTTGGTGAAAAATGACAAACTTGAAGGGATCTGTGGAAGCCTAAGAAATTAACTCACACAGGCATGAAAGTGGTCATGGCAGAAAAAGACTGAACTTTTCCGGCATAGAAATATGCAAAAATAATTAACCTTTCAGCATTTATTAACTACTCTAAACACCATATATGCATATATAACAGCCATAAAATTGTCTAACATTTCTTTTGGAAGGAATAAGAATTTTATTTTAGTCAATGTGCTAGCACCAAACCAATAATGTGGATCTCATATTTCTACTGATTTATTTTCTTGCTCTAGTAGCTTCATCAATATTCAATGAAAACTTAACTTTGTTTATATTACTGATAGTCTCATCTAAAAATGTCTTGGCTAAACCAAGCCTCATTTTATATGATGCAGTCGTACGTGCCGTGGATAAGTGTGCAA
Organism: Macrothele yani; assembly: GCA_039090855.1. Lineage (NCBI taxonomy): Eukaryota > Metazoa > Arthropoda > Arachnida > Araneae > Macrothelidae > Macrothele > Macrothele yani. The sequence continues at coordinate 68,356,399 of CM077013.1, forward strand.
ATGCTTTTTTATCACCAGCTAACTCTATGAGCACTGGTGATACAGTAAAGGGCAAATTGTATTCAGCCAAAACCCCCAAAATTAAACTCTGAAAATTCACAATTCTGTCACAAAGAGGCACATTCATTGGAACAGATGTCTTAAGCAGTGCATCACTTGTGCTGGGAAAGGAGTCACTTACTATTGATGGCATTGTTGTCTTAATGAAAAAGTTGCTGGGCATGGTATAGTTTGTAATCTTGATACGTTTTTTGCTAATATGTTTTTTTACTCTTCAAACGATTTGAAATAGCAGAGAACCCTCTACTTCCATAATATATTAAATCTCTACATAAAGTGCACAAGACTTTACCACTTACATCCACTTTCTTGATAGTTTCTCCAATAGTTACTTTAATTGCATCAATAACCAGTACTTTTTCAAGCCAATCAAAACGGAACTTGTTTTTTTTCGCAATCATCCCACATCCGAGCTTTATGTTCCTCTGATACTGTAACTAAATTAGCCATTTCTGTGGAACTAAAACACAAAACCAAAAAAAAAAAAATCCAATTTACTTTTAAAAACACACACGTGCTCGCTACAAACTGACAACTGCCAATTAGACTACAAAACTATTATGATGGCGATTAATAAACGGTCAACATGTAGATTATGGTGCAAAATTCAGAGACAAAAAAATTTCAAAAAACTTTGACTACATTCTTTTTCAAATCGAAAATGATGTAAAATAAAAATTTCATTGATGGAGTCATTTTTGATAAAGTTTTACGTAAATTTTACCTGTCTTTACCTGTATGTGGAAATCCAGTCAGTGGCGACGATAACACTGTACTGTTGGCAGAACATATGCCCGTGGTCTCAGCGGAAGCATTCCTGCAAAACACATTAGGCCTAGTCATGACACACATGCAGCAGTACACGCTGGCTTCGCTTTCACAAGCAATGGGAGGGCCTCCGTCTTTTACTTTATAATATTTCCCATTTTTTAGTGGTTTATTTTAGGAATTTGTAAATTAGTGAGAAACATCGATGTTTGTATAATATTGGTGAAAACATCGATGTTCCCCGTATTTGTCTTCGGCAATGGTGTCGTAACAGGTAGGCCACCAGGCTCCCGACCGAAATACAGGGCCCATATTGGTGACAAAGTTTGTTTCATTTATTCTTTTTTTTTCTAAGTTTGGGGGTGAACAGTCCTTGTGTTGCTTTTTGCTCTTAACACTAGGGACTATTTTTTGTAGCGGAGGTAGTTGTTTCAATCAGCGACAACAGCGAGAAGCAATGCCGTCTGGCTCAGGTGAGGCCGCGGCTGCACGAAAACATTAATCTCTTACAGCATCCTTTTGCATTGATCTCTGGCACTCGTGCCGGTCCTGATTGCTGCTTCATGCCCGGTAATCAAGCATCATCGTTGCCGCTGACATAGGTAAATTTTACGTAAAACTTTTTCAAAAATTACTGTATCATTGAACTTTTTTTTATTTTACATTTCTGATTTCAAAAGGATGTACGTCACAGTTTAAAAAAAATTCTCATCCCTGAATTTTGCATCATAATCTTTGTACTGCATCCTGAATAAGCAGTTACCCAATCCCCTATGACACGTTGAAAACTGCGGTCAGCACAGTCAGCGACATCCTCGCACCCACGCTAGTAGTCTCACGCCAATCAGCTGTAAGACCACACCTTCACCAGGGAAGCCCCACCTACTTACTGCCTTTGCAGTTGGCATGCTGCAGCCAATCACAGTCAAGTTCTGCAGCCCAGATGTCTCTGCGCGGGAGAACTTGATGTTGGCGTTGCTCATGATTGCGGCTCATCTTCCTGACCTGTGATCACTTTATCTGCCTCCAGCTTTGCGAGACAGTTTAAATGGACCCCTCCACATACACACACACAAAATTATTGCATTTCTGCATCGATCTCAGAAACTCCCCCAGAGGACCTCCAAAAAGACGGAATTCCGCCTTTTGGCGGAACTCTTTCATTCCTACTCACATCAGCTGAATTTTTACCTGTGTTTATACAATCAAAGGTATTATTAAATAACATGGTGACACAGCATTTCCCCCTTTTTACAAAATGGAGAAAGCAGGTGTTTTTAAAACATTTTTTCCTATAACTTTCGAAATTCGAGATTCTTGGGGAACATATTAAACAATGTTATCCATATTTCAGGGGTTATTTCAGTATTAAAATTGCAACTATTGCACATGGTGATGTTTCAAATTTAAAAACCAACAACTGTTTTTTGCTCGACCCTTATTGTACAATATAAATATGAATAATTAAACAGAATCTGAAAATCAACCAAAATTCAATTAGTAACAACGTTTCATTGATTTTCAATGCAGTCATGAAATATAAGAATTATTTAATAGATTTCTTCACTAAATGAAATGCACTATCAAATCTTTTTATTGCATGAAACATTTACTTTGTTTTATTAATCTATTTGAGTTAGAATGAAAAGTGAATCTTTTTTTCATGGTTTTTGAATCCACTTCAATATTTGAACAGCTAGTAAAAACAGTAAATTCTTAATTTAGTGTCACTGAATCCATTTAAAGAAAAGAAAGAAAGGATTTAAAGTGAAATGTGCTCTTCCAACAAGGCATCTAGTTATGAGATAACTGGCTCAGAGGTATATTAAATATGAGTGAAATGAAGATTATTTCAATTAAGGGAATATACAGGGTGATTCAAAACTCTTGGGCCAAATTTTACAGGGTGGTAGAACACACCTACACAAGCACTTTTCGTCATATAATGCAGGGTCATAACTCAAATGGTGAAGCACTAGGGGTTAGCATTTGCTGTGTCCTGAAATGCTGAAACACAAGAACGACAGACGAGGTATGAAAACGTTGAAGAAATGACAGAACAACTGTGATTGAGCAAATTACAGAACAGAATTTTATTGACAGCAATTACAGAATTTTATGGAACAAATTACAGCAACAGCTCAAAAGAGCGACCGCAAACAGTAATGCAGGCTTCACACTTTCGATGTAGTGATCAGCATACATTGGTGAAAACACCAGGCTTTCACGCACAGCGGCAACAGAAATCCGGGCAACAAGGTCGTCAGTGGGATCGATGGGGCTATCGTAGATGAGGCTTTTCATATGGCCCCATAGGAAAAAGTCCAGACATGAGAGACTGGGCGATCATGCCGCCAAGCAATGGGACCACCACGACCAATCCAGAGATCGGGCGATTGTGCAGGCCAAGCGATGGGACCACCATGACCAATACATTGTTCTGGGAATTTAGCATCCAACCCACATTCACGCTGAAATGGTGTGGCGCTCTGTCGTGTTGGAACCACATACATGTTTTAATGTTTGCTGGAACAGGGTTCAGTAATTCTGGCAAGACTTCTTGTAAAAATACGAGGTAAGTTTTCCCGTCCAGTTGGCCTGGCAGAAAATATGGGCCAATCAAATGGTCATGGACGATTCCAGCCCATACATTTATTGAGAATCGCCAATGGTACGAATGTGGACATGTGGTGTGTGGATTACTAGTTGCCCACACATGTGAATCGTAGGTATTAAACATTCCCTCATGTGTAAAGGTGCATTTGTCAGTGAATAAGACATGTGCGGGAAACTCCGGCTGCACTGCAGTTTGCTGAAGGAACCACTGTGCAAACTCGACACGAGGCCGATAATCTACAGATGTCAAGGCTTGCACCCGCTGTACATGGCAGGGGTGTAAGCGCTCGTCTCGTAGTACTCACCACACTGTCGATTGGGGCACACATACGGCATGGGAAAGTGCTCGTGTGCTACATTCGGGATGATCTCCAACCATACACAGAATTTTCTCTGTAACATGTGGTATCCGCATACTAATTGCACGCCCTGTGTCCTGCAAGCCGCTGACCAAGGAGCCCGTGTTGCACAGATACTGGTGCAATTGCTGAAAGGTTTTATGATCTGGCACGCGTCTTGTCGGAAAGTGCTACTGGTACAATCTTTGGGCTTCCCTCGCATTCCCGTCCATAGCTCCATACATGAAATGCATGTCCGCCTTCTCCTGATTCGTGAAACAATCCATCCCTTGTGAAATCCAAGGTAGAAATGACGACGAGTGCGAAAACTCGTGGTTATATGGGTTCACTGGACAGCGCCCTCTAGCGCTTCACCGTTTGAGTTACGACTCTGCATTGTATGGCAAAAGTGCTTGTTTAGGTGTGTTCTATCACCCCGTAAAGTTTGGCCCAAGAGTTTTGAATCACCCTGTATACAAAGAGTATTTCCATTAAGGGAATATACACAAAGAGTATTTCCCATTAAGGAAATTTACTTTTTGTGTATATTACATGTTATGTAATTTGAATATTCACTGCACTAAATGCATATTTCTTTTACTTTTTTGCAATACACAGGTACAATTTTATAATTTTTCTTACATGAGTGGAGCCTGATGGTCTGATACCTTAAACACACTATATTACCTATTATTTTCCCTTCACCAACTTGCATGAAAAGCAAGAAATATATAAGTAGTGCTATCTGGTCAATTATGAATGTCTATGAAAAACAATACAACTTAGTAGTTCACGGATCGTATTGCATATGAAAAATATCTTCACAACAACCCTTTTATGGAATTTGAATCATAGTTATCTGAGGATCTTACAAACTTTTTTGCCCAGCCATAATGACCTATTTTTCTGTTGCAATGTTAAATTGGTATCACTACATCTGCTATTACATCAAAGACCTCAAAACAATGCACTGCCGTATTTTGACTAAGTTTTATGCATTTTAAGGAGCCTTTTGAGAAATGCAATAATTAATCTGTAATGAATGCATTGATACAGCCTTTTTAGTGCCAAAACAAAAATATAAGTACATTAATGTAAGCAGTGTTAGAATTGGAAATAAATCTTTTACTGGCCCAGCGGACCACTAGAATTTGCAAACCACCAGTCCACTGGCCCGTAAAAATAATAATAATAATAAAATATAAAGACTTGTACAATATATGTAGAAAACATCATATCATTTCAATGGAATTATCTCCAATATTTGTTTTTAAACCTATTATTAGTTTGCAGCCCCAAAAGAAAATTATAAAGCAAGGTAAAGGAAACAGAAATTCATTTTTTAACTTGTGACTTATTACAAAAAAACCCAGAAAAACAAACAAACAAACTTACTGGCCATCCAGGCCAGTAAAATCAATAGTTTAGTAGTCCGACGGAGGTTTTACTGGCCAATGGCCAGCGGATCCCTGGGTAATTCGAACGCTGGTAAATATAAAAAATATAAGTATCACAGATTACAAGACTACTAAATGTGTGGCGATCCATTCCGACATTTGGACATTTTTTATACATTTAACAATACCACTATTACATTTAACCATAGCAATATCAGAATCATTTAGGCAACAGCAAATACTATGTTTTGCTCAATAGTGGTGGATCTTCCTACAGACCATGTAAACAGAAAAAAAAAAAAAATTCCACCACACTGGAATAAACATACAATCTCTCTCTTGCTATGCCCCCCCACATGGAAGACTTTTCATTGGCAAAATAAAATATTTTTTGAATAAAGCTCATGTCGAAAACTGGCTTCCTAGTTTCTCACATTAAGTACTTACTTAAACTTCTAATACTATTTTTTCTTCTAGGAAATATTTATTTTAAATCACAAATTTGAAAGTAAGTACTCCAACTTAAACTATTTCACATCCAATTGCTCCCCCTTTAATAATCCTGAAATATAATGATATGCATTTGTCTTTCTCTGAAAGTTGCAATTGGCATAAGCACCGAGGTTAACTTGACACAGAAGCACCTACAGTTTACCTATTTTCCATTTAGATTCTCCTCAGAAAATTTGAAAATTGTACCTCCCTGGAGGGGGAGCTGCTAGTCGAAGCAAGTCAATGCACTTGTGAAAGTTTCTGAGGTTCCTGAGCTACAACTGTCTAGCTTCAGTTGCTTGGGCCATGTGATCATTGTCCTGGGTGGTATAATAGTAGCATGCTCAAACAAAAATTGGGAGATGGGGGATCAATTCCCACTCCAGAGCAATGCAATTTTGAAGTTTTCTGAAGAGATGGCTACATAGGAAACACTGATAAATACAGCATTTGTGTGCCTATAATGACATTTGTATGTGTTTACCATGTAATTCTCAAGAATTATTTCTTCAAAGGGATTTATTCCCCATTAATAGCTATGGTGTATTTTATTGTTGATTTATACCCTGCCACCTAGAGTTTAAAGTCCATTATCTCTCTGATGTAAGAAGGTTGACAGTTACATTTTCTGTTGATTAATTTCTTGCACAGGTAAAGTGTCTTTTTCAAATGGTTAAATTTGAGGGAATTCTTTTTTCTTTTTAATACTTTTGTTAAGGCTTGGTGAAAATATTATGTTGCACTTTTTGTAAATATTTTAGTAAAATTTAAGTTGACCATAGTGGCAGATAATTTTTCTGCTTTTTTTTTTTTTTGTTACAAATATTTTACAAAATCATTTAATTACTGTATATACTTATGCATATAAGCCAAAAGTTTCAGGAAGGAATCTTGCTTGGGGGTCAGGTTGGTAAAAGCAGAAAAAGATTATGGAATATCTTTACACCCAGAGCATATGGATTCCTATGGAAACAAGTGCTGCTAATATCATAAGTGTAAAAGCTAATCTTGTTTCAAATTGAGGCCATGGGATTTCTTGTTTCCAAACATGAAGGAATCCCTTCATTATTTCTTCTGTGGGACCGCATCATCTCATCTTTGGAAGCAGACATGTAGTGAATCAAACACTAGATAAATCGCTTGTCTCTTGGGGAGGAGCACAACCAATCAGGCATCTATTCTCCTAAGTTTTCATAGCAAGTGTGGGCATATCCCCACCTTGCTCCCGTCAGTTGTGTCAGCTCCATGAAAGAGCAAAGTTAAAGTGTTTTCATTTAGCTTCACTTTTTTGATACCCTGACATGGAAAGTTACTGTGAAATCAGTGGTGAAAGCAGAAAAGAAAAGAGGTTATCTCATGATGTAAGATTAAAATTAAAATTTGTGAAGCATGCGGGAAGAAAATTGTGTTGCTGGTTGTGATTTCTGTGTGAATGAGAAACAAGCTTGGGAATGGAAGAAAAACAAATCAGCATTAGAGCATATGCCAAGACCAAAAAAAGGCCATAAGAAGAGGATCTGCTTTCTTTCCACAGCAAGAAAAGTGCATAGACAACTGGGTATTGAAATGTAGACAAAATGAGCTCACAGGAACATGAATAAGTATTTGTCTTCAAGCCTTACACTTGTTAAAAGATTAAAAATTCAAGTCTCTGAAGTCAACATTTATACACTGAAGAGCAATTGAATTAGAGATATCTGTCTAGTAACGTGTAGCACCACCTTTCGCCCTGATGACGGCGGCTATTCGTCTCGGCATGGACTCGACAAGACACCGGAAGCGTTAGGAAGCCATACAGATCCACGACCCCTGAACAAGCTCCCACAGTTCACAAAGATTTGATGCAGGGGGTGGGGGGTCAGGGCCTCGAACATCTCTTTCGATGGCATCCCAGATCTGCTGGATGGGATTGAGGTCAGGTGACCTAGCTGGCAAAGGAAGCGAGGTCACGTCGGTGGAGTGTTCATCCAACCATTCGGATACAATTCGGGAGTGATGGCACGGTGCATTGTCTTGTTGCAGGATGAGGTCCCCAGTAGGGTGTTGAAGATGCACAAACAGGATCAAAAGCATGTCGTTTGTGAGTCAAATATTCAATAAATGCTCTACATCAATACGTGGCTAATTGCATGGTATTATGCACATTGGTATACAATATTACTTAATACAACGTGTGAAACAGTAATAAGTAACATTGTATACCAATGTGCATAATGTCGTCCAGGATATCCCAGTAACGTTGACGTGTGAGGGACGAAGTCATATGTACCAGGGGTCCCATTTCAGTACACATAAACATTCCCCAGATGAGAATGCCACCCCCACCAGCTTGAAGAGTACCCTGCTGGCAAGAAAAATTTATCGCTTCATGTGGTTTGCGCTGTACTCGTATCCTGCCATCCACATGTACCAACGTGAATCTCGACTCATCAGTCCAGGCAACATTTTTCCACATGTCTAGGGTCCAGTGGCGATGTTCCCGCGCCCATGCTAATCTTTGCACTCTGTGATGTGCGGTCAGCAGCGATACCCTCGTGGGACGATGGCTTCTGTACCCCATAGCGAGGAGATGGTTCTGGATGGTGTGGCTGCTTACACGTTTTTGTGCACCAGCGTTAAATTGCCAAGTGATTTCTTGCACTGTGGACAGTCTATCCGCTGTTACAATGCGAGCTAGCCGACGATGACCCCTCTCATCCACACGCTGTTGCCCACGGCAGTTGGCCCTTGCAGGGATGGTTTTACCAGATTTGTTGTACTCACGGTGTACCTGCGACACAGTGGCTCGTGAAAATCCCAAAATCCCAGTGCCTGCACAACTTTCGAGATGGAGTGACCCATTCGTCAAGCCCCGACAATTTGCCAACGATCAAATGCGCTTAGATCCTTCGTCTTATCCATACTGCGTCCGACTCTTACTGATTCCCGTTGCATCACTCCTTATACTGTCAGAGCGCTGCATACATCATGTTGTTTCCGTTTACAGGGCCGCCCACAGCCCCACATTTGCATAATGCCAGCTGTCTCTAATTCAATTGCTCTTCAGTGTAGAATAGGCTGGTTGACGCACAAGATTTATGAAGGGATTTGGACTCTGTCTATGTCAACCAACAAAAATTGTGCAGAAACTGACAAAACAGTCGGAACAGAAAATCGAAGCTTTTCAAACGTACATTATCGCACTTTCGAAAAAACACAATTTTGACCAGTCTTGGATTGAAAATATGGATGGAACATTAATAACTTTTGTTATTCCAAGTAAAAGAACCATTAATAAAATGGGGGGGGGGGGGGTACTAATTAAAACTACAGGACATGGACATGAAAGAACACTGTTTTCAGTAGAGTGGCAGATGGGACCAAGCTTCCACCTGTCATTATTTTTAAATGCAAATCACATTCCAAATTGCATGAAATTTCCAGCTCTGGAGTCTTGGTCCAAGCTCATCAAAAGGAATGCGTGGATGCAAAAGGGACAACTGAATGGCTAGAAAAAGTTTGGAATAAAAGACATGGGGTACTTTAAAGAAAAAAAAAACAGTTATGATCATGTGGGATGTCTTTAGAGCATATAAAACTCAAGATGTTAAAAAAAGACAAAAGAAACTAACAGTACACTGGTCCTCATACCTGGTGGTTTAACATTATTTTTGTAGCAATTTGAGGTTAATTTGAACAAACTTTCAAAGAGAAACTGCAACAGAAATGTATTGAATGGATATCATCATCAGATGTGGGAACAACAAAAGGTGGTAACTTGAAAAAAGGCAGATATTTGCCTTATGACCTCTTGGGTAAGAGGACACAATTCCATCAGAAATGGTTATCATGGTAATATGTTTAAAAATCTTTACAAGAATGCTGCATAAGTAATGCAATGGATGATATAAAAGATGATTTGATTTATTATTCAGATGTAATGATGAATTTGGTGACAAAGATATTTACTGCATTGATGATGCAAATGCAATGAAAGTGGACTCACAGGAGTTATTTGGAAACTGACAGTTAACTGGAATTTGAAGATTTTTAACTTCAAGCTGAACTTCCAAAGTAAATTTAAGATTTTCTAAATCAAAGAAATTTTCAAGAATATTTAAGGCAATTTTTTTTTGCTAATGATCATGAAGAAAATGCAATGTATATCTTGTACATAAGCAAAACATGAAGGTTTTGTTAAAATTTTGCTTTTCTTGTAACGTTATCCCACTAAAATAATGCATAATGTACTAGCACAAATGAAAGTGGAGATCCCTAACTATTCGGAATTTCTGTATAAAACATTTCCCCTCAAGTTGAGGTAAAATTGTTTTTCAACAGAAAAGAAGCATTTCATGAATTTTCCAATTACTATATTTTTTTTATATTTTATAAAACAACTAAGTCAGCTAAGCCATCCACTAAAAACTCAATGAGTATGTATAAATTAATGCTTGTATACTCCGAAAAACATACGAGGGTTGTACCAAAAGTAATGCAAAATTGGGCATAACTTTTTTATTAACTGACAGAGGTCATTCAAATCGCACTTGCTCGTAAAGTAATTCTTCCTCTATAGTAAACCTTCTTCTTCATAGCAGGTAAATAATGGATTCCAAGAAGAAGCAACGTGCCGTCACTGAGTTCTTAACGAAGGAAGGTTGCAGGCTGTCTGACATCCACAGGAGGCTACAGAATGTTTACGGAGATGACACCATTGACAAGAGCAATGAGCACGGATGGATGAAGAAGTTTAAAGACAAGCCGCACAGTGGGAGACCATCATCTGCGACCACTGACACGAATCATCAACGAGTGGATGAATTGATTCACGTGGAGAGACGAGTCACCATCCGTGAGCTTTTCCACAACTGGACTATGGTCACAATGCCATAGCATATTGATGATGGAAGACTTGGGGTATCAGAAAGTGTGAGCAAAGTGGATACCTCAGCAGTTGACACACGATTTGAAGGAGAGAAGGGTGGAAGTCTGCTCTGATTTGCTGGAAGCATTTGAAGCCAACGAAAACATGTTTTTTCTGATCTGGTGACAGGGGATGAAACATGGGCATATCTTTACGATCCGGAAATGAAGAATTGATCTATATAATGGCGTCACATCTCTTCACCAAGGCCTAAGAAATTCAAGAGCCAGTGATGAGCACAGAAAGTCATGGTGATTGTTTTTTGGGATGACAGGGGTGTCATTCTCTTTGATTTTCTGGAACGTGGCAGAACTGTGACCAGCGAACAGTACATTGAGATACTCAAGAAGCTTAGAGAAGCCAAAAGGAGGAAGAGACCGAACAAGAATCTGAAAAGGATCCAGATTCACCACGACAATGCGAGACCACACACATCTTTGCCAACAAATCAGGCGATCAGCAAATTAGGCTGGTTGGTGGTCCCCCTATTCACTGTACAGCCCAGATCTGGCACCCTTCAACTTCCTCCTGTCTGGTCCAATGAAGGACAGTCTTCGGGGAGAACGATTTGATGACACAGATGAGGTGAGAGTGGCTGTGAAGAAGTGGGTACAACAGTACACACCTGAATTTTTCAAAGAGGACTCGAAAGTTGGGTTCAACGATGGAGCAAATGCATCGCTTATGATGGAGACTGTTGAGTAGTACCTTTGTATAGAGAAAGAGTTACTCTACCACCATGTGCAATTTTAACGACCTCTGTCGGTTAATAAAAAAAGCTATACCCACCTTTGCATTACTTTCGATACAACCCTCGTATAAACTTCCCATAATAAGTTGGTCAATCGAGCTGACTCAATCCTTTTTACAATGGTTTTGAATTTTTAATTAAAGTGGAAGGTTGAATATTTTCTGAAGATGAAATTTGAGAAAATAATTCCTGTTGGAAAGTATGGTGCATATCTCTTTTTTGCCTCACAGAAGGCTTTCTTTATGTAATTTAATTATTCTAATATTAATTATTCCATATATTTGAGGAATTCTTACTGTATTTTCTAAAATTGTTTGCAATTTTCTGGAAGTTGCTTTTCTTTTTCTGATCATTTAAATATTTTGAGTATTTTTGTAAATATTTAAATATATTACCATGAAACAGGTATGTTGCAGCAATTGAAGAACATATATCCCATCATCTAATTGGGATCAACAGTGAGGATGTGTCTCCCTGCAATTTAAGGACTCAAGCTCAAAGTTTATGGATTCATTTGAGCCTTTTACAAGGAATTCACAAAAAAACATATACCACATAGTATGAGACAGAAAAATATATACTCTTGAGAATTTTGCCACACAGAATTAAATAGATAACATGATATAATTTATTCTGAATATTATGCAAATTAGATTACAGCCTTTTGGTGGAGGCAAAAGTAAATTTATAGTTAATGAAACTTATCCACCCTCTAGCAATGTAAGCAATTCCACACACACTCAGCCTGTTCTGCCCCTTGTCTTTAAAATTCAGATGCTCCCAAACACCCCTATGAGGAAGAATAGTGACCATGTAAATACAAAAAACAAAAGAACTTTGGAACTGGATGTGGGGAGAAGAAGGTCATTTTACTCTACACCTAGTTAAGCTCCTCAGGCAGATAATCCTTCAGCAATACTTCTAATGCTCCTAACAACTAATCCTACACTGACTTAAGTTCTTATCCATCTGTGTATCATCATCATGATCATTGTCAACCATTATCAATCCTCTGCTGGACGAAGGTCTCTCTAAGCCTCTTCCACAACGGTCTGTCTTGTGCCAGTCTCCTCCATGTTACTCCCGCATACTTTCAAATTTCATCCATCCATATTCCTGTCCCTTGGAATCCAATCTAAAATTTCGACTGTCCATCGATGGTCTGTCCTTCTGGCAGTATGTCCAGCCTATTGCCATTTCAGGGATTTTACTCTGATCATGATGTCTTCCACTCTTGTCATTTTTCTGATCCACGAGTTCCTCTTCTTATATCTCCTGGTTACACCAAGCATGCACCTCTCCATGCTTCTTTGAGTTGTCTGCAGCCTTTGTATGTCACTTTTAGTTAAGGTCCACATCTCTGCACCATACGTAAGCACTGGAAGGATGCATTGATCAAACACTTTTCTTTTAAGACATAATGGCATATTGCTCTTGAAAATTATGCTATTTCTTCCAAAAGCTCTCCAGGCAAGTTTTATACGCCGATTAATTTCTTCATCAATGTGACCCTCACTTGGTATCTGCTGTTCAAGATAAATGTACGCATCTGTTATCTCCAGCTTTTCTCCATAAATCGATAAATCTTCATTTCTTGTAAAAGCATTGTACATCACTTTTGTCTTCTGAAAGTTCATTTTTAATCCCACTTCTTTACTCTTGTCAGCAAGTTTCTGGATCATACTCTGCAGTTCTGATGGGGTAGTTGCAAAAATGACTACGTCATCAGCAAAATGAAGGTGAGTTAGATAATCTCCATTAATCTTTATCCCTTTGTTTTCCCAGTTCAGTGATTGAAAGACATTTTCCAATGTGTATACTTATGCACATTTCCCTATCTCAAAATATATAATGTTTTTTTTTTCTAAATATGACTATTAAGTGTCCTTTCCTTTTAAATTCAGTGTTTATATAAAGTTTAATTTTCCATGTGGTATGATTGTGCTCTTAGCTCCTCAGGAGTTTTTGCCTCAGGGCCTAATTGGCCACCTGAATTGATCCATGCTTGACCCTAGGGACAATGAGCGTCCCACTACTAACAGCTGTGAATTCAAGGAAGTGATGTTTCCTGTAGCTAAACCCCAGCATATTTTCCCTTGGTCTCGTGAATAGGTGCAGCTTTCCTTTGACAAATTTCTAACTATCTTATGGCACTGTGGTGTAGTTCATGGTTCCTACCTGAGTTCCCATCCAAAGAAGATGGTCATAAAAATTTAGTGTGGCTATCAGTGGCGTAGGGTGACCTATAATTTTTCCAGTGCAAAATATTTTTAAAATTGATCTCAACCTTCACCTATATTATGAAATATAATTTCAGTGAATTGTGAAGTTTCAAATGCCACCTGCTAAAATCATACTTAACCACATAGAAAAATGAGGTAGAAATTCTATTTATATATATGCAGTACTCTATATAACATAAAAAAAATATTTGAAACAAATCAGCAGTAAATAGTAGAAATAAAGTAAAGTATGCTTGCTTTTACTTCCAGTTCATGAGGATATAAGGATATTTTGTCATAACTCCACATTAAAAGTTCTAGACTGATTCTTATGTTTGTGCACCAAGCAAATATTTGGTAGATTTGGGCCCAAGTCGTGTTTTTTTCTCTTCCTCCCTTTGAAGAAATTAATGAAGAAATTAATCGGCATATAAAACTTGCCTGGTTCCATTAAAAAGTTAGTTTTGTTCATTTTACTTACATGAGAGAACCTTACAACTCCACAAATGAAATCAGTTGCTCACTGTCAGACAGAAGAGAAATTGCTACTATAAAACAGAAAGTGACCAGCCCCAAAAGACAGTTTTATGCATGTGCAGTTCAACACACATCTGCTCATTCATTACTGTTCTTCAAAGCTTCAAAAGAGCGCCAAGTTGACGACAGTTGCTCGCCTCTCCGGCTCAAGTGGTATTCAGTGTGCTCAAGTAAATGGAAATGAAAAGCTGTAATGTGTTACCCAGTTACTTAACTATTGCAGTGGCTCACATTTGCATTCAGAAAATCTGGGGACTGGTTACTAAAAGAGATTTTACTTTGGAATTTTCCCAATTAAAAGAAAAAAATAAAATATTTTTTCTCATTTTCATGCGGGGCTTAGCCCCGGATGCCCATGATGACATGACACCACTAGTGGGTATTCACCATGTTGGAATTTAAATTCTGAAATAGGAATTTTTAGAAAGCTGAAAGTGTCTATCCAACTTAGCCAGTGTAACAATGGGGACAGTTATTACTTGATTTATGAGAATTTCTCGCTTTTCTTCATAAGGGAACCCTATGGCAAAGATAAAAAGTAAACACTTTAGCCATTTGCAAGGGTGTCCACAGTGAAAAAAAATAATATGCTGATTCAGCCACCTGGGTTCAGCAGTACTGCAACCTGGATCCTGATAGGGTGGAAGGAGTGGGAGAGAAGAGTGAGAAAAAAAAAATGAAAAGAGTTCAACTTCCATGTTTATACCCTTAGTTGGATAAGGAGTGAAACAAGGTAGACAGCAATATGAAGTGTTTCTGCAGCAACAAATATTAAAAAAAAAATCAAAATACTTAAATCACAGAAAAATATTTCTTCATATATTTTTAAAAATTATTTTTGAAGTATTGCTAGAAACACCCATGCATTTTATTTCAAGAAAATACAGTTTTGAACATATTCTCATAAGTTTTAGAAAGAGTGTTCACATATATGAAGGCAAATAAAACTAACTCCCTTTTAATCATTTTCTTTAAAAATCTATAACTGGCACATCAATATAATTAATGTCTTTTATCCTTTTCATGGAAAGAAGAAGTTATTTTGTGCACCACTTATGTTAAAATAATGTTAGTTGAAGTCTGCAAAGCTCAAGAGAAAAAAAAACTGCATTTAGAAGCAGAGCTTTGAAAAGTTAAGGGGAAATTTGTAAGATGTTGGAACCCAATGCAGCAAGAATGGATAACCTACATTTCAATTTCTGTAACACCTACACATAAAACTGGTTAGGTAATTGCATTTCCCGCTATGCCGGTTTAACTGCAGGAGATAGGAAAAACACTATTGACTAACTACCTACAAATTAAAAAAAAATTACAACTTGCAAGTCAAACTTAAAATAACAATGCATAATATTCGGAAAATAACTATTTCCATAGAATGCAAAATATTTAAGAAAAAAACAAACAAACTAGGAAACAAACTTCTAACACACTGGTCCAATAAGGAGTGCAAAAAAGGCTATACATGCATATAAAAATACCTAAGAATAAATACCACACAGCACATATACTCACCTTAAATTCTAATTCCATTCCTGTACAGCCATCTACAGGTAACATCTGCATTAGCTGCTGAATATGGACATACAGATTGCGTGCAGGAATTTCTGTGTTCCCTGCAATAACTGCTTCAAGCACAGCATCATGGATGAAAACATATTGGTCCTCTGTTTGCACCATATAGTTTCGCTGAGCTCGAAGACAGGTAACATGGCCATATATGTCAACTGTCGTCTCATTTTTTAGGCGTTCTAACATAGAATCAATCACAACGAAGCATCCAGTCCTTCCAACACCAGCACTGAAATTATATTTACAAAATTTATATAGCTTGAAGAATTGTTTAACCTTTTGGGAGAGAGTAAGAACTAAGTAATATATATATATATATATATATAATTAGGCAGACAAACTATAAACACTAATCCTTATGATAACCTGCATTAAAATTTCATACATTTGTGGCATAACAAGATGATGGAAGCCATTCACCTATCTCAAGGCACAGAAAATGAAAGTTTGAATCACAATGAATGATCCACTAAAAAGCAATGATTACATATAAGATTTAAGTGTTAAGCTTTTTTTTTTTGTGTGTGTGTTGTGTGTGTGTGTGTGTGTGCATATATAGCATATCCCATTCACCCATGACACAGTTAAGCAAATATGGGCTTCAGGCAAATCTTGGTATAGGGCTACTTTCCCTGCTAAAGGTTCTGTTACCCCACAGGTGGTCTTCACCCTCATACTGGAACTCTTATACATGTTCTGTATTAATTTTGTAGGCTTCACGGATACATTTTTGTTTTGTTTAAGCTCCCACCAAATTACATCTCTGAACACCCAATCATAAGCTTCTTCTAAATCTATAAACAGCAGAAACAAGATATTTTTCTCCTCACAATGCTTTCACATAAGTATTCTTAGTGCAAATATGGCATCCATCACACTCTGGACTGGCATAAAGCCATACTGGTTCTCTGCAGCAACACAACTTGTCTCTTATTATCCTATCTAAAATTCTTCCATGAATCTTTGCCATGTGACTGATTGGTTATATTGCTCTATAGTTTCCACACTCTTGTATATCTTCTTTGTTCTTATGCACGAGGACAATGTAGCTACCTTTCCAGGAATTCAGCATTTTTTCAGTTATCAACATTAGGTTGAATAGAACTACTAGCCGACAACAGCTTACAGGACCAAGTACCATTCACACCTCCACTGAGATCTGTGCCCCCTGCTTCCTCATTCTACATTTTTTTTTTAAAGATTCTGCTGTTACGTTTTCCATTATATAGTTCACAATTTCTTGGGTTTTCTCCACTTCATGAATTACTTCTCTAACAAACTCTTCATTAAAAAATGTCTTTAAAAATTTTTCCAACTTTCTACAATTTTATTATCCTGTGCTATTACTACTTGTGCTGCATCTTTGATACATCAAATTCTAGTCATGCTTTTAATGGCCGGATTTCTTAGTTCCACTGTACAGTAAACATCTTTTCCTGAGGATTCAAAACATTCATAAAGTACACCATATACACATGACTTTGCAATGCTGACTGCTTTCCATTCTTCTTTGCCTATTTGCATACTGAATAATCTCTTTCACTTTTTGTTTCTTGCCATGTTTTAAATAGCTGTTTTCTTTTTGACTTAGGTCTGCACATCGGTGTTGTACCACCATGATTTTACACTGTCAAAAATTCCACACAGTGGATTTCTCCAAGAGTTTTCTTAGCAGTTTTTATTATTTGTTCTGCTAACATTGCCTGCAGTTTGTTCCCAATTTCTTCCACATGATCATTTAGCATGTTTGGGACTTTCCTTATGATTTGAATAACATTCCGCTTAAACTCAACAACTTTCCCTTCTTCTTTGGCCACCTTTTCCTGGTTTATCCTTGACTCTGCTTTCCCCTTGTTCTTTTTCTTTTCCGGTATCCTCTATGGTAACTTTTGCATTAATGAGCCTGTGTCAAGTAGCTACCATTTCACCAGGTATAATTTTGCAGTCCTTCACTCATTTTAAATATCTTTTTCTAGTCAGTATGTAGCCAGTCTGGTTACTTCTTGGGCTACTCTGAAATGTTATGAGATATTTGTGTGC
Organism: Macrothele yani; assembly: GCA_039090855.1. NCBI lineage: Eukaryota > Metazoa > Arthropoda > Arachnida > Araneae > Macrothelidae > Macrothele > Macrothele yani. The sequence continues at coordinate 68,374,098 of CM077013.1, forward strand.
TTTCTTTAAGAATATATTTACTATAGCTAAATCATTCCACTTTGGTCCGATACTAAAAAGTTGGCTCCCTTCCAAAATCGGTATGCTCTGAGGTTTAGAGAAAGTTTGGAAATTTTATTTTCCAAAAATTGCAACTCTGAGCTCCCCATTTCCATTCCATACATCTGGAAATCCCTCATTGCATCACATCACCCGGAGTTACAGTTACAAAACTTACCTTTCCAATCTGGCAATGAAACCAATCATAGTCGCACTGATGAAGGCCATAGTAATGGCTGAAATATATTTGCCTTAAAACTTTTATACATAACTTAGCGTGTTCTACACAGCCATCTTCTTAATCACACTCTTTGTTTTTAACTCAGGGTTCATACACGTTTGGGGAAAAAAATTCAAGGACTTTTCCAGGACATATACTAAAAAATTCCAGGATGATTATTACGCTTTGCACTATCATGGTCAAATTATTTTTTAAAAGTAATTTCGGTTTTAAGTAATAAAAATGATGAAAGATGTAAATGGATGAGTGAGCTTTTTTACTCATTACATTTCTGTTTGATGTTTTTGTTGGACATGACATCATGAATCTCTGCCCTAAACAACTTTGGTCAACTCAACTCAAGTCACAGTTCAAAGCAGAACCTTCTCGTATGTATTGCGTAATGAACTACCTGCTTTCAAGAATGATTGCTTGGACTTTGTCTCTTAGCTGTTTCTCTCTCTCTCATGAGAAGGTGATAAAGTGTGTCTGTGAAAATAAAAAGTGGAATTTTGTAGAAATGTAACCTGAACTTCATTGATTCAAAGAATCGACTTAAGTGTGTGTAAACTTACCTTCATGTGATTTAATATTACAACTGGATATTTCTTCTGGGTTAATTAAATTGGATTTAATTAAGGTAAAACCTTTGATTATTCTTCATATCTTTGTACAATTGATTATTAATTTTTTTTTTATCTCCGGAACATCGTTGAATGAAATGTTTCGAAATAAAACAAAGAATGAACTAACGATTTCAACAGTTTTTAATTGGAGAATTACCCAATAATGCTAAATTGAGAATCATGGTGGTGCAATTACCACAAGGTCTATCGTAAAATCCTTTCCCTCAATCTGAAAATGATTAATTTAATCAGTCATTTTAGCTGCATCACTATTCTGCACTGTCTTCCCATGTAATCAGTTTACTATTGATAACAATTGAAATTATTATAAAATAAAGCAAGGACAGATCCAGAATTTAAGAATGGGGAGGGCACACATCTAACAGAGGACTGGTAAAAAATCTCTGAGATTTATATCCTCCAGAACAAACAGTGTGGTAAAGCATGGGGGACCTGGTCATAAGGAGGGAGATGGGACAGTGCCCCCTCTAAAAAAACCACAAAAGGTGCTTGCCTGTCTGTGTATTACAAACAGCAGTTATAAAGTACTGCTGTGGGGATCACTGAAATGTTCGGGCCGATGTAAAAAAAAACATGAAATTACAAATTCATAAGTGAAAAAATCTGAAAACGAGAAGCAAAGCAAAGCACTTACATACTTATTTGATCACTTTTGTTTCTTAATGGAGAGAAGTAGCCAAAGTATCTTGATACAAAACAAAGTCAGGGAAAGGGGGGGGTGACGAAGTGCCCCACAAGCACATGAATGTGCTGCACAGGCACACTACTTCCTGGCGGATGCCAGCTGAAATAAATCTCTCCCTCCAACCACAGTAGTTGAATTTATTAAAACTTGGTACACAGGCAACCTCCCTACCCCTTGCAAATGCTAAATGCCTTTTCTTCCCATTTTCGTTCTCAACTGCCTGACCTTCAGGTTCCCTTTCCCTACAGACCTACCAGTGATCATAAAATTTTACCTATATGGTATTGCACTGGAAACAGTCCTTTTTTAACCTAATTAGAATTTGGGGCACATCCAAAACACCATGGCTGGCAGTTTCTTTGAAAACAGAGGAGAGAATATTAAAAAAAAGAATGGGGGAATACGGATTTTCTAAGATGAATTTAAATATATTTTAAGCACTAATTTCAAATTTCAAGGATTTTCAAGACAGCTTTAAAAAAACACTGTTTTTCCAAGATATTCCAGGCCTTGGAAAAATAATCACGATTTTAAAGGACTTTCTAGGTTTTCAAGCACTCATGAACACCCTGTTAACTCCATAAACATGCCTTCCATGCACATTCGCACAGTTGATTCTAAAATCAATTGGTTCTCACTTTTTTCATTTCTTTATCCAGGACCACTGCTACTCCATTCCTCTTTCTATCCAAGCCATCATAAACAAGTCTGTATCCTCTATGAATTTCTTTTGGTTTGACACCTTTCTATTTACACAATTTCATCTCAGTTAGTCTGAATCCTTTCCCAGCTAATGAACAAAAATGAGTGTGACAAATCTCATATTCTGGGCTTCTTTCTTTAACTGTTCCTCCTTAGAAGAATTGTAAAGAAGCCATAGATCATATATTTTATGCTCCTCAGAAAACAGGAGTAGAAATCACTTGCAGGGAATTCCCTCGCATTTAAACACATTTATTTCACTATGAATCATTTTATAGTGTTGTAACAAGGGCTTTATGGTTGTGTGGTTGTCAACCAGACACCAACTAATTTGTAGACCTGGAGCTCTTGTAGGCAAGTTAATGCTGACACCTATGGTACCATCTGAGGAATTGGCTTGTGACAGCACCCTCACCAGAGGTGGCTTGTAACAATTAACCCACTGACATATATATACACTGCTGGACAATTGCTAAGAACGGATCATAAACGGCTATATAGCGCATAAAAAAGTAAGTGTGGTTGGATGCCAAGTGAAATAAAATAATGTCAGAATGCCAGGACATTACAAGAAAGACAATTTATTGTGCTCTGAAATCCAGAAGGCTTTGGAACGTGTTCAAGGGACAAACAGGCCATTTTGTGCAGAATACGTAAACATGAAAAAAATGCAATTACCGTCCGCAGGTGTTCCAGCGTAAGATGTCAATAGGGGATATGGCCACCATGGAGGGCGATGCAAGATTCCACACGTCGTGTCATGCTTTGCACAACATTATCAAGCAGCTGTTGGGGTATTTTATCCCATTCCTCTGTCAGTGCACGGATGAGGGTGTCCTTGTTTATTGGAGGGCATTGGCGACCAGCAAGACTCCTCCCCAAAGCATCCCACACATTTTCAATGGGATTCAGATCTGTAGAACGTGCCGGCCATACGAGGCGTTGAATATCCTCGCTCTCAAGACACTCCTGGACAGCGACTGTTTGATGACATATTGCGTTGTCGTCCATGAAAATGAATCTATCACCGACAGCACCACGGAACATGCGAACATGAGGTAGCAGAACATCATTAATGTATCGTTGGCCAGTCATAGTCCCAGTTGGAAGCACATAGAGGGACGTACGGCCATTGATCATGATGCCAGCCCATACCATGACACTACATGTTGGATATCGGTCCCTTTCCTGTATGTTATCAGTCCAATTGCAATGTTGATGGCACCATTGCAAACGGGGTACGGTGACGTTTGGACAATGGGATGCACACAACAGGAAGACGGGCGTATAGTCCTCCTTCATGCAAACGTCTGGCGACAGTTTTTCGGAAGATCCGCTTGCCAGTAGCAGCCATAAACCGATTTGCTACCTCACTAGCTGTACTGTGCCGGTGTCTTTTTGTTGATAGCACTATGTACCGATCTTCTGCAGGTGTCGTACTGCAAACACGACCTCCCTCGTGACGTTTGCTACACTCTCCATTTGTTTGAAATGATTTCCAAAGCCTTGAAACAACACTGTGGCTGATGTCGAACTCTCTGGCAACATCTGTTATTTTTCGCCCTTCTTCAATCTTGCCAATAATAAAGCCACGCATAAAATCATCTAGGTGATGTCGGGAAGACATACTGAAAATTGCAAGTTCGTCAATTGATTCTTTCCCTTTCAACTTTGCGTTTGAACAACAACTATCAATACGCGTCAAATCCTTTATATCTCTTATCAGCGCTATGACGTCACGAACAAGTTCGGCAATCCAAAATTTGCATACGCACAACACGTCTTACTGTATCCCGCACTTATGCTAATTTCCACATTTTCCTGCCTTCCATTTTATGGTTGCTATTGTTGCTATTGTCATCCGTCCTTAGCAATTGTCTGGCAGTGTATATAAGGTTAATTATTATGAAACCTTATATAAGGTTAATCATTATGATAGTATAAGACATTTAAGAGTATTATACATAAATGTACTTTTTATACTTTGCAAAGAGAGAAACATCCTTTTAACAGCAGAGTGGGCTAACTAGTAATATCTATTGGTTTATATTAGTTTATAACCATAAGGTAGAGAAAATATTTTAAGACAGTATAAATAAAGCAGACCTGTGGAAGTAATAAGACACAGGAACTCCTGTCGACAATCTAGTGTATAGATTGAAAATTTGAGAGGTAATGTACCTTAATAAACTTATCTTCTATAATTCCCATTAATTTTTTTTCAATACTGATTTTAAGACAGTAAAAATATTCAAAAAAACTCATGCTATGAATGTATACTAAATAAGCCTGGGGAGGGATGCTGCAAAAATTACGAAAACTTTATGAACTTGTGTATCAAGGATCAGGATGAGTTGATTTCGTGTGAGTAAAATCATGCACTAACAAAAGAACCATCGGTTACATGATCATGAAGTTTAAAAACTTTATTAAGTAAAAGGTTAAAAAACACGCATTAGATCTTTCGATCCCACATACACATACATATCACTAAGCTGTTTTCTGAGATTCAGAGGTTAGCTCCAAAAAGAAATACAAACTACCAGATATTTTTACTTATTGCTGTCGTATCAAACTTCTCCATTTACAGCGATTTTGACATACAACTCGTGCTTCACTAATATCCATTACACGCCGTACACAAGATCTTTTATACTTCATACTGATAATCTTTTTCTCATGCAGACACTCCTGAATCTGATCCACCCATGTCTTTCTTGGCCTTCCTCTGTCTTTCCTTCCTGCCACTTGGGCTGAAAAGATTTTCTTAGTAAGCATTTTATCACTCATTCTTTCAACATGGCCAAACCACTGAAGCATATTGGTCTCCACCTTGCTAACAACATTTTGCTTCACATCACACAACTGCAATACATCTTCATTCCTCACACAATCAGATCGTGTCTTGCCACAAAACCCACGTAAGTAACGCATTTCTCCAGCACACAAACGACTCCTATGTTTCTTCTGCAGTACCCAGGTTTCACTACCATACATCAGAGTAGGAACAATTACACTTTCAAACACAGCCATGCGGGACTCTCTAGAGAACCCATCATTCCTGTGAAAACCTCCCAGAGCAGCTATGACTTTCAAAGAAGAATTCACTCGCCTACTGATTTCACCATCCAACTTGTTCTCTCTGTCAAACATGCTTCCTAAATACACAAACTCACTCACCTGGTCAATCACAGTGCCATTTATACTTACATTACATTCAGTGCTACCTGTTCCTCTCTCAAACACCATAACTTTGGTTTTTCCCTTATTTATACTCAGTTTGAATTTCATGCAAACTTCGTGCATCCGAGTCAACATACTCTGCAACTCACTTTTGCTCTCTGCCAACAGGACAGTGTCATCAGCATACAGTAATCTGCACACACGGATATCACCAAGACATAAACCACTATTATCTATTTTGGCCTCACGCATGCATGCGTCCATAAATATATTAAACAGCCATGGTGACATTACACAACCTTGTCTAACTCCTGCACCAATGGAAAACCATTTTGATAAAACACCATTCACTCGTACACAAGCTCTACTACCAGCATACATGGCTTTTACACTATTAAGTAGATTCCCAGTAACACCATATTCATTCAATACCTTCCACAAAAGTGTCCTATTGACTCGGTCGTAAGCTTTCTCTAAATCTATGAAGGCAGTAAAAACTTTCTTCCCAACAGCCAGATACTTTTCAATCATCGTGCATAATGCAAAAATCTGGTTAGTGCAGTCTTTACCAGGCATAAAACCACTCTGAACATCCCACACTTTCAATGATGTAAGAACCTGTACTTTTTCAATAACAACCTTACCAAACACTTTCCCTGGCACACTCAGTAGGCTAATACCATGATAGTTCTTACATTCAGTCTGATCACCTTTTCCCTTATACAAGGGAACAATGATAGCATCCTTCCAATCCCGAGGGATCATTCCTAACTCCCATCACAACTGACAAATTTCAGTTAACCAGTCAATTATAGAGTCACCACCATATTTCAACATCTCTGCAGTTATGCCATCAACTCCTGAAGCCTTACCATTCTGAAGAGATTTTAGAGCTTTACACACTTCTTCTCTTGAGATCCCTCCTGTGCTTTCATCCCTCATTGTGACATCATCTGCGTCTGTCTCAGAATCATCTTTGCTTTCCTGATCTAATAACTCAGAGAAGTATTCACCCCATCTGTCACTTAACTCATTGGGCTCCCATAACATTTCCCCAATCTCATTCTTCCCACAACTTACAACATTGTTTCCCCTATTTTTCCTGAGTCTCATGTACTTCCAAAAGGACTTCCTATCTCTCCAAAAAGCCAGTTCATGCCTTTCCACTTTCTCCTTTCTATCTTTTGCCTTAGTATGGCGAACCAGCTTAGCAGCTTCACGCTTCTTACAGCGATATTCATCCACAGACTCTACCTTGCAACATCCCCAAATAGGCTTCCTTCTTTCTCTTTATTGCCTCTTCAATCTCACTATTCCACCAAGCATTGCCTCTATTGTTACCCACTATTGTGGTGCCACAGACCTCTTTAGCAACAGTGACAACACAGTTCTTAAAACATTCCCACTTCTTTTCTACATCCCTCTCACCAGACTTCAGATCCTTCAGTCGTTCTCTGAGTAAGTCAGAATACCGCTGATGATCTTCAAGGAGCCTATCAACCTTTATTCTTTCTATCCTGGGTCTCTTCCTATTCCTTTTCCTCCAACCAACATTAAGTTTCACTCGTGACACTACCAAGTAATGATCAGAACCAACATCCGCACCTTTCATCACACGGGTGTCAACAACTAAGTGTTTCAAACGCTGATCATAGACAACAAAATCTATCACACTCTTTTGACCAAGAGTACGATTTTCCCAAGTATATGTGTGTATATACTTGTGGTTGAAAAATGTATTAGATACACACAAACCATTCTCAATGCAGAGTTCAATTAATCTTTCACCATTATCATTCACACAAGGATCATTAAACTTACCCAGAACATTGTCAGAAATTGCATTCTGCACACCTACTCTAGCATTGAAATCCCCTGCTATTATAACTTTTTCTTTAGCACCAAACTGGCACACAACAGCTTTTAGCTCATTCCAGAAATCTTCCTTCTTATCAGAAGGTTCCGAGTCACAAGGAGCATACACTACAACAATTACAATTCTCTGAAGTTTCACTTTCAAACGAATCCAGAGAATTCTCTCACTTATGCAACTATAGTGAATCAAGTTGTTCTTCATCTTTTCACTTAAAATCACACCTACACCCGCCTGTCCTCTCATATTATCCAATACTCCAGACCACACACTCACCGTGCCATTCACTTCTTCTACCCCAATTTCCTTCTTTTTGGTTTCACTTACACACAGCACATCCAGTCTATACATATTCATCTCCTCAATCACCCCACTCATCTTGCCATTTATACCTCTAGTATTCCATACACCAATCTTACATTCACTCAGCCGAGATCTCTCTCATACACCGTTCAGAAAGTCCAGGTCGATTCCATGGTGGACCGTCCTTCTCAAGTGTGGTAGGTTCACCATATCCCACACTTGAGTCATTCATAATATTTCTTTTTGTCTTTTTAATCAGGTAAGTACATCAGTGTGGGGGATTAGCCCACAGCTGAGGGTTCCAGTTGGTCATTCAACCTAAGGATTCTGGAACAAAACCCAGTGAGTTGGGGTCTTTTTGCCAATGTCACACAGAACTAGCTTGCACCTCTCCAAAATACACAGAGGCCCTAGTTGCTGTTGTGTGTGCCAATGTTACCACGGAATGCCCCGAGGAGGCAAACCCATCGCTCACTACGACAGCCCGCATGGGATCATCATCAGATGTTAAAACGACATAATAGACCCTGTTGAGGGGTATATATACAGAACAAAGACGTAAAACATGATGCCAGATACATTAAGTACAGTAATAGAATGTATGGCAGTGAACATAATAGAGATAAAATTTGCATAGGTTTTATTCATGACGATTGGCATGCATATTGCCATGACTGCTGTTTTCATTCCGAATAAGTAATTTCCACGGGTGCTGTATATGTTTCGGTAAAACGCCATTACAACATAAAGTACCATAGTTAAAAATATGCAAAGTTTCAGCAAAAAGTAAAACAAATTTGTTGGAGGTAGTTAGTATGATACATGCTTCATCCCAATTAGGGTAATAAAATACCCTCAGTAACCAGGCGAGCAAGTGCTGTAGAAGTAGATCCTGTTCGTATGTTATATTTATGCTCCGTGACACGCATTTTTAAGGAACACTGTGTGGAGCCTATATATATGACTTGTCCACCGTCGATCTTTTTATCGTTTCAACAATATAATTTATCGTCAACAGGGTGGTGTCCCTATGAGATCACCATTATCTGCCATTCTCGCCGAAGTTCTACTCCAACATTTGGAGGAACTAGTTCTTAACCAATGCCCATTGGGTCCACTTTTATATACGATACGTCTACGATATTCTGATCTTTTGGAATAATAGCTATGAAGAGCTCTCTGACTTTGCCGAAACCATGTACACACAATTTCCTTCAATTAAGTTTACTGTCGAGATAGAACACGACCACTCTCTACCATTTTTGGATTTCCTATTACAACGTAATCCTGATACCTTGGACATTCAACATTCAGTATATCGGAAACCCACTTCTGTTCACTCATTGATTCCAGTTGATTCTGCCCATCCCCTACCTCACAAGTTATCATCCCTTAATTTTTTGGTTAAACGTGCTTTTACACATTCATCCAATGCACAAGACCGTACTTTGGAACTGCGTAAAATTAGGGAACTAGCACGATCATTCAGCTACCCTGAACATTACATGAATTGCATTTTAGCAAATTATCAGCGACATTTATTCACCACTCTTTCTCAAGAATTTGTGCAGCCAAGATACATGGGATCCATATCATATATCTTAAATGTTACCCCGATTCTGAAAAACTTCTGTAAACGTCATCATCTCAACTTCGGCGTAAAAACTGTAAATATCTTCTGAAGTATCAAATCTGATCATGATCCTGTTCCTCCTGCTGATCGATTTGGGATATACTGCATCCCACTAACCTCCGTGGACAACAACGAATCTACCATTTCATACATAGGCTCAACACAGTGTTCCTTAAAAATTCGTGTCACGGAGCATAAATATAACATACGAACAGGATCTACTTCTACAGCACTTGCTCGCCTGGTTTCTGAGGGTACTTATTACCCTAATTGGGATGAAGCACATATCATACTAAATACCTCCAACAAATTTGTTTTACTTTTTGCTGAAACTTTGCATATTTTTAACTATGGTACTTTATGTTGTAATGGCATTTTACCAAAACATATCCTCCACCCATGGAAATTACTTATTCGGAATGAAAACGACAGTCATGGCAACGTGCATGCCATTCATCATGAATAAAACCTAGGCAAATTTGATCGTTATTATGTTCACTGCTATACATTCTATTACTGTACTTAATGTTTATGTTTTACGTCTTTTCATGTTTTACGTCTTTGTTCTGTATATATAACCCTCACCAGGGTCTATTATGTCGTTTTAACATCTGATGATGATCCCGTTGTGGGATCGAAAGATCTAATGTGTATTTTTTAACCTTTTTACTTAATCAAGTTTTTAAACTTAATGATCGTGTAATCGACGGCACTTTAATTACTGCATGATTGTGTATCAAGATGAAATAACTGATATTAGTAATATGCCTCTGCACGTTACTAATACATACACATTACTAATAACATTGGATTTCCACAATAAAAACAGAAATAAGGATAAAAAGGAAAAGGCCAAATAAGGAAGACTAAAGAATGCCACTATTGTTGCCAATTTGAAAAAGCTGAATATATTATGAAGAAAAGCCATAGGCAGGAACAATAGCAAACACCATGACATGCTCTAAGAAAAGGGTGAGAATAATGAAAAATACATAGAATACAGGAAAATCTTCCTTAAATCGATTCCGTGGACTTGGACATGGCAGAAAGAAGCAGTGGCTTGGCATCTGCAGATACCTCCTCAAAACCTATCAAAATTATCTCCACAAATATTTAGAAAAAAAACCAACTGGTGGTGAGACTAAGTTCCACCATTACAACCCAGAGGGAAAATGAAAATCTCTGTAATGGCATCACAGGGATGCACTAGCTCCCAAAACACTGAGGCTGATCAAACCAATGGCAAAAAAGTTGGCTACTGTCTTTTGGGATCAAAACAGAAGAGTCCTGATGGTTTTTCTTCAAGGTGAGAAAATAATATTCTAAAATCTTGGAAAATTAAGAAAAGCCACAAAAACAAAAAGAACCTACACAAATATGACAACTGACCATGATGATAATGCAAGCATTATACAACACCCACCTCACCAGTGTAAAAATTACTTTCTTTAGGTGCAGCAGTGGCTCGTGACCAAAGGGGGAGGGGGAGTGTTCTAGTTATGTAGATATCCCTTCTACAATTAAAATATTATGAACCTGTAAGTGTTCTCAGGATTTTTATTGCAGAAATAACAAAATGTGTCAGAACATTTATGATGTGAGGGCACTGAAAAAGTGAAATCATGATGTACAAAGTTCAAGTTATTTAAAAAGTACCGGTATTGCTTTATTCCATAGACCTACTATTTCCTTTTACTCTCCTTTCATAAACAGATTTTTTTTTGCTTATTTCTAACTAGATGAATTGTACTCAGTGTAACCCAGGAGTACTGTTACTAGGGCTGGTAGTATAACCCAGGAATACTGTTTACTAGGGATGGGACATTCGAATCCTCGAATTCCGTGAATCTTGAAAAGATTCGAGATTCGAAAACTCGAATCTTCACGCTTTTTTGTGTCATTCGAATCTTAACCTAAAAAACGCGGTGTTTGGTGTTTGTTCTAGAACCGTATTTGTTCGAATTTTTGTAAGCATGATGAGTTCTGACATTAAAAAACAATCAAAGAAGATTGTCTACAGTGTGTACACAGCTATTTGAAATAGCTCAATACTTCCAAACTGTATGCAACAGTGAAGGAATTGTTCAGCTAAACACAGAGACCAACCTTCGAAGCGAGTGGCGTCTCCCATCAGACAGTTCCTTAGCCACCATACCTCAAGTATAATGGGAAAAGTGACTTAGCTATATTTTATCTCTTTCCCAGCAACCGTTACCTTGGTAACGAGCGTGAGAACGGAGGGAAAAGTGGTACCTTGAGCCGCGTTGCGCACATGACTCAAGTTACTCTCTCTACAGCTCAGCGTTTCTAGTTCTCGACTCTCTGCAGCATCTCACTTGCACACGCTATTAGTATACGCTTGGCGTTATCTGGTCTGTATTTTTTCTCTCAATCTCAGCGTTTCTCATGCTTTATTGTTTTTATTCCTACGTAGTTTCTATTGCTAACCACAGCATTTATGCATACTTTGGAGCAATTTATCTTGTGCCTGTAAATAAAAAATGTGAATTGTTACTCACATATATTTTTGTTAAATTACGTTCAGAAAATGGAAATGAACCTCAAGAGTTATGTACTTCATTTAGTAAATGTAAATTATAAATTAATTTAATTGCATTTGTATCTTCTTAATAAGTATGGGTATATTTTTTGAAAACTGTATTCTTTAATTTGTTTTTCATTAAACAAAGATTTCAAATTTTGCTTCAATTAAAAACTTTTAATTTTAAGTAGAAGTCCTTTCTTTTCCCTTTTTTCTTATAATTATTCTTATATGAAGGATTCGAGAACCTTTCAGGATTCGGATTCGTCCCACCTCTACTGTTTACGATGCAACATGCATATTTTGATTTCTACTGCAATGAATTATTGTGTTATGATGATTACCCCCCCCCCACCCGCATATCCTCTAACCATGCAAAATATTTGCTTCATATGCACTCAATGTGTGTAAATGTTGTTATAGCACAGCAATAATATCATTGAAATTCATGATTACAGAAAAAATGTCGGTTCATAACACTTCCTTATAAACTATGTTATCTTTTCATCAGAAGATGAATTGTTCCTTTTTTTCTGCCTTTTTTCTTCTTCTGTTTCCCTAGCTTTAGGTGCAGCCACGAGTTTTTTTTTAAAAGTAAAGTAAGGAAACTTGAGTTTAACAAACATATCTTACATATTTTTTTTCATTAACCACAGCCAGAACGATTTACACTAATCTGAGGCCAGTTGTGAAACATTGCATGCTTCACAAGAGGTATGTGCACTCGTCACCACCAAAGACTGCAACCACCATGACTACCAATGTAATAGCAACATCCAATTAAGAGAACTCCACTACCTGAACTAAAAATGCAGCTTATTTGATAAAGAAAAAGTGCAGCACAAATGAAAAAAAAAATGTTTAAAGTAAAATAGAGTAACTTCAATGATTTTTGATAAATAAAAATTTGCATGAGCTAGAAAGTTAAAATTTTGCTCCACTGGGTAAGCCAAGAAAATCCATTTTATGCAAGTATTTTGCTGCAGAAATTACCGTAATTTTCGGACTAAGAGCCACATCAGCGTAAGGGCCGCAGGTGAGAAATTTTGCAATCTTGGAAGCAAAAGTTGCCATAAGGGCCGCACTGGCATAAGGGCCGCAGCTATGAAATTGTGGTGCTGCTCAGAAAACTAAATTATCTTCCTTATTTTCATGAATTAACTCGCACCCAACATAATTATATGTATAACTTCAAAGGCTAATTCTGAAACTCAGTGTCGATCTGCTTTATGCACTTATTTTTTCATACTGGCAAAAGCTTTTATTTATGCATTTTTTTAATAATGCTAATGATGTTATTTGTTTGCCCTTATTGAATGCTCAAAACCATTTATGTACTCAATATAAATCACAGTTAATCTTAAGACTCCTATTAGAATATTGCATTGCTTGTAAAACCACACAATTGTCTAAATTCCATTCAATGTGGATGTCTGCTACAAGATGGTTCTCTGTTCACCGCAATAGAATCCTCCGTCTTAGAAGTAATAACTTATAAATTATCACTTGTAATGCTTTTGATTAATGTTTTCTTTAATAATATGTTCCTTCTATCTTTGTTATGCTTTTTTCTCATCTACAGATGTTTTTGTTTTGCTTTTCTGTATGCATCTGCTAAATGGGGTAGTTAAAACGTCCCGCCCACTAGCTGCCTCGCACGTGTTTGCTGATCCCCCCTGCCATTCACTTCGAAACAGCAGGCTCCGCTTTCTCGCTTTTTTTTCTTTTAAGTGGTCTGACCTACTTTCACTCAGCCTTCGCGTTGAGCTCCGTACACTTTTACATGAATATGAAACTCTCCCTTCTTTTGCGTTTGTGAAAAGATTTTATCTTCAGCCAAGTATTAAATTAATTACCCATTGTTAACATCATTACTTGTCACAATCTTTTTCATGTTCTCCGCTTTAAATCAGGAGAACGTTTTGCGGCTTCAGTGCAGCTTTCTAAATATTTATTAACATCGTTACTTGTCACAATCTTTTTCATGTTCTCCGCTTTAAATCAGAAGAACGTTTTGCGGCTTCAATGCAGCTTTCTAAATATTTAACAAATTTATTGCCAGGTGAACCAAGAAGAGTGAACAGAATTTGTCTTTCGTCCCGCCAGTATTGTTTGGAATAGGTCAAGGTCACTGCTAATGGAATCGCTGGAATCATCCTGGGGCAGGCTTTTGCATTGTTCATGTTCTTAAGCTCGGAAGTCACGCTACTGGTTTGTGTGCTTATGTCTCCATTCCATCCCCCCATCTATTAACATTCCATGCTACTGCCATGGGATGTGTTTCCCCCACTCTCATGCAAAGGGCATTTGGATCAGACATTCCTTTCACAAACAAAATTCCTGACCTTAAGACCTACACCTACCAGAGTGTTAACAAATAAAGGTAACTTGATCACGTTAGTTACGTTAACTGAAAACTTTTACAAAAAGTTCGTAAGTTGGAAGCTTTCGACCTTATCTTAGGTCTTCATCACGCCAATGGAGGATTAAGATTGTTGCCAGATTCTACATTTGAATTTTTCCTATTTTTGTTGCTAAAACTTAGAATTGATCTCCAGATCAACGGAATGTAGAGAGGAGATTCGGAGTTGCAAGTCATTGAGTTGAAAATAATTTCTATGCTTTCACGGTAACGGAGGGCAAAACGATTGTCAAAAGAAGCAATTCGTTTTGCTTCGTTCCAGTGGGGAACTGCAGATGTGTCTTCCATTGTCAAAATAGACAAGGCTGTATTAGGATTGGCTTTCGAAACATCTTTTCTATGTTCTAAAATTCTATGGTTCAAATGTAGAATCTGGCAACAATCTTAGTCCTCCATTGGCGTGATGAAGACCTAAGATAAGGTCGAAAGCTTCCAACTTACGAACTTTTTGTAAAAGTTTTCAGTTAACGTAACTAGCGTGATCAAGTTACCTTTATTTGTTAATATTGTTACGTGTTTTGCCCATAATCGTCATACCAGAGTGTTTTCCCGTCTCCCCCCCCCCCACACACTTTCTCTCCTAAACCATCAGCGGAGCGGAGTTATCTTTTCAATAGACGTGCCTAACATATAAGTAGAAAGAGGGAAAAAAACGATCACAGTCGAGTTTGTAAAAAAAAACATTCTTTGAAAAAATTTACTAAGCATCTGCATGAAAAAAACAAACAAAAAAACACAAAAGGAGCGCAGAAACAGTCTTTTCGAAAACAAATTCGGCATAAGGGATGCTTCGGCATAAGAGCCGCACACCCGAAAAATTTCACTTTTAGTAACGTAAGAGCCGCGGCTCTTAGCCCAAAAATTACGGTAGTTATACTCTGTTATGTTTGCTATTTATTCCTTAACAAACTTTATTTTATAATAAAATAACCAAAACTTTTCACAAAAGTTATGGCAACTGAGATTTTGTTATTAGCAAGCACAGATTTTTCTCCAGTTTGATAGGAGTCCCATTGTTGTTAGAAATATTTTGTTCAACAAAAGCAAGACCAAACCAAAAAATTGAAAAAAAAGTGGGGCAAAACTATCAAAAATGCATTTCTTATTACTACTCTCCCTTTTTAATTGATTTAACTTTTTATTTCATTTTCAGCAGTGTTATATTCTAACTACACCACTGGCTCTGACTCTGCTGTTTAAATCAGTTAGAGCTCTTGGCAAAACACCACTCAAGTGAGGTTTTATTACATGGAAACTAACTGCTGTGGGAATAACTGAGATTCCCACATGAGATAGTTTCAATAGAATTCTGGGTTGCAACCAGTTTAGCTCTAAATGAACAGGGGACTACAAAACCAATAGATTGCCCATTATGTAGGAAAATCTCAAAACTGAATTCAGAAAACTATGATATGGCATGAAGAAAAGCAACTGCTTTGTGTAGGAAGTGGGGGGCTGCAGCCTTGAACCACATAAAACCAGTCACCACTGCTAAGGTGGACAACACTGCCTCAGCCATGATGCAGCCTGAAACTTACCTCATGATCTTTGAATTTTTTTATTTTTTATTTTGGCCTGAATACCTTTCCAAAGGATAACTAATGTAATGGTGAAATGGAATTACACAGGATGGTCAAAAATTGCAACAATGGATAAAAAGAGAACTACTTCCATTGTGGTTTCAACTCTGCACTCAGCAAAGGGGAAAATGTTTACATAGCAAGGGTGGCTGTGTGGAATAGTATGCATTTGTTTTATATACTACAGTTTATTTATTCCAAAATTCAGGTGCATATAGCTGCCACCAGAGTTGTATACAAATAAAATGTATCCGTGTACACAACCATTGAAGCAGAAAACCCACTGCAAACCAGCGAATCACAAAAACAGCACAATAAGATAATTTAAAGAAAAATTAATAAAATAATAAATAATTATTAGAACATTACAGATTCCAATTAGGACAAAATACGTACATTACAACTGAATGAGCAGCAATGTGTGTGAAATGGATCTTTACAGTAAAATATTAAAATACTGGACTATGAACCTCATAAAAATGAGAGACTAATTAAAGAAAGTTTTTATATCCAGAAAAACAGTTCCATAAAGAACTTCAAAAATTAGAAATGGCATTTTCAACAATTTAATTACAAATAGTAAACTTATAAAATACATAAGGAAAATATTTTAATTTAATAACTGGCAACTGCAAGAGGAACCTGGCAATAAAATTTAGATTCTTTATGTGTAAATGAAACTTTTGATAGAGTTCCAATACATTGAGAACAGGCCTTGATAAAATCTACAGGCCAGAAATGTTTGTAAAAGCAAAAGAACTCAGAAGATGTGAAAAATAATTGAACATTATTCAAGTTAAATAGAATTACGTATATCAATCTGAGTAAAGCCTTGAGTAAGTGTTTTAATTGCTGTAAATAACATTTTATTTTTTTCAATCTACAAGCAAAAACTATCTGCAAAATTTGCTAATAATTTGGAAACTATCCGCGTACAGCATATGTGTGTACGTCTACATTCTGCTACTCTGGCTGTCACTAAAATATTTTTATTAACAAACAAAACTTATTTTTTTAAGCTCACCTTTGTACATGTATAAAAGCCATCCATTTGGAAAAAACACATAAAAACATGTCAGTTGTAATGCTTACCTACAATGTACAACCATAGGACCTGCCTCAGGAGGATTCATAGATCTCACTCTCCTCAGAAACATGAGAAAAGGAGTTGGATGATCAGGGACTCCATGATCTGGCCAAGCAGTGAACTGAAACTGTCGAACCTCTCTTTTTTCACCAACTTGTCCAGTCTAAAGGGGGGAGAAAATGCAATTTCTGAAGAAAAACAAATACAGCACTAAAATGATTTTCATTTTACAAAAAAGTAACTGATGTCACTTAAAAATCGTAACTAACTTGAGAACATGAGACACACAATATTGCTATTGTTTACTTACCATAAAATTAAAAAATTAAAAAAAATATTTAAATGGAAATTTAATATATCTGTTGTAAATATTATTAAAAATTTAATATTTACAAATTTAGAAACAAAGAAATCCAGTTCTAGGTTGACAATGCCACCAACTCCTATTGTCAAAATTTACCATAATCATAGTCATGTCACAGTGAAGAACACTTAACACTCTCAAATAATGCATTTCAAACTCATCATACCTTATAGAAGAGCGAACACCATTTATAATTTTCAATACTGATTTAGCCCACCTTACTAAAAACAAGGAGATAAAGATTAATGGAGATTATTCAACTCACCCTCATTTTGCTAACAATATAATCATTTTTGCAAGTACCTCCCCCCTCCCCCAAAGTTGTGGAGTATGGCCTAGGGACTTGCTGACAAGAGTAAAGAAGTAGGATTAAAAATTAACTTTCAAAAAACAAAATTGATGTACAGTGCTTTTACAAGAAATGAAGACAGCGATTGATGGGGAAAATCCAGAGGTAACCAATACCTACATTTGACTTGGACAACAGATATCAAGCAAAGGCCACATCAAAGAAGAAATTAATAGGTGTATAAACTTGGTTGGAGAGCATTTGAAAGATATAATACAGTTTTCAAGAGTAATTTACCATTAAGTTCTCTTTTTTTTTTTAAAGTGTTTAATCAATGCATCCTTCCAGTTGTCACTTATGAAACAGAGACTACAAAAGTTCTTACTCATGAACCTTAACAAAAAAAAAAAAAAAAAAAAAAAAAAGACATTCAGAAACTGCAGACAATAAAAGAAGCATGGAGAGATGCATGCTTAGTGTAACCAGGAGAGATGGGCAAAGGAACTCAGGGATCAGGAATGACAAAAGCTGATGAAAATCAAATCAAAGTAAAAACATTGAAATAGCAACGGGCTGGACATATTGTTAGAAGAACTCAACATCACTGGACAACTGAAATAAAAGACTGGATTCCAAGGGACAGAAAGATACCCAGAAGAAGATCACATTGAAAATGGGTGGATAACATTCAAAAGGCATGCTGGAGTGACATGAAAGAGACTGGCTCAAGACAGAAAGTTGTGGAAGAGACTTGGGGAGACCTTCATTTAGCAGTGGGCTGATAATGATTGACGATGATAATGACATACGTATATGGCAGCACAAGAAATGCTATAAACTCTGTCAACTTTAATGTACTTCCAATTGCCATTCTAACAGCAGCATTGGATAGGTAACCTCTTCAAGATGAAGACCTGGAGTTTGAGCTGAAATCAGTTGAAAAACTTGACAGGTCCAAAAACAAAATGTACAAAAGAAAGCCCTAATGGATATTGGAAGGAACTTCAGTGGAATACATGTTAGCAGCACAGAAAATAAAAGCAAAGTGGATAGAATCCAACAATATCAAATGCTTCAGTAGTTTGAAGGATATTATACAAGCAAATCACATGTAAGTTACAGAGTTCATAGTTCCATAACATCGACTGATTATTTCATGTTATTCACTTTCACGGATAGGTAATTTGACCAATGTATTCTTAAGGACAGATTTTGGAATTATTCTTTGCATTAAAAATGACCCCTCCCCCCTCACACACACACACACACACACATCTTTTATAAGCTTGGATTAAAGTCATCAACACTGTCTAGTACAAAAATAATTAATCAGAGGAGGGAACAAATGTTATGGTCATTCTCCAGTAAAATCTAGTGATGTTAATGATTCATGGAAACCAAAGAGATGGGTTGTCCTAAAAAAAAAAAAAAAAAATGCAAAAATTTGTCAAGGATATATCTTGCACACAGCTCCTGACATTTTATATTGTTAGGAAAAAAATCCAAAGAGATATTGCCAGAATATTTCTTATTACTCAGAACATTAAAAAATACACATAAAGGGAAACCAGGAAAATTAAACTGCACAGAAATAAAAAAAAACCCCAACTTACTCTGGTAATATGGAATGTGCGAATACAATATGTTGCTACCTCCTGAACATCAGATAACGTAACTTGCATTACACCGTAAGATTCAGTGCCACGAAGGGGCCAATACTGGTCACACTAAACAGGAAAATTAAATAGTAATATTAAATAAAACAAATTAAATAACAGTAAAACTAATAGAAATGTGAGAAATAAAAAAAAACTTTGCAATCAGTAATAAAAAGATTTTCATATTTCATTTTGCATAATATAATACTGAGAATGGATGATGTGTGTCTAATATGTTTTTTAATCACAAGTATAACCACATAAATATATGTGTGTGTGAAAATCATACTTTGGGGCAGAAAAGTATAATATTTTGTTGCTCATGATCAGTACCTGAAACATAAAAACAAATAAAATCTTTATGGGTGTTACAGGATTCATACACTTTTACAGAAAATGAATTCCAGTCTTTTCCAGGAGTTCATAAAAAAAAAAAAAATTACAGGAGCTTAACTTTTTGCAAGAATCATAGTGTTTTATTTTATATTTTGGAAATTGCAGTGAAATTTTGAAATTTACTACACCCCCACCCCCCACCCCCGTTTCGAGGTTTAATGACCACCATAAGCAACCATGCGTGCTACAGGCAGTCTCTAATTTAGGGCCACTAGTTCCAGGGAAAGGACATAGCCAGTGCCATCAGACAAATACACCACCCATGCCTCATTTGGGATTCGAACTCATGCCCACCTTGGACAAATTCAACCACCGAGACAGCACTATGCATTTAGAATACATCAATCAAAAATGAGAAAGAACCCCATATCAAAGAGAGAAGTTAAAGTTTTCCTTCGTTTCCTATTAATAAAACAGTAAGATTTCCCCCTTTGATTAGCGGTATATGACTTCAAACTGTTAAATATGTTGGATCAATGACTTACGTCCCTCATGTGAATGTGACTTTATCGAACATCTGTCACAGGCATGATGTCGGTTTCGGGCTAAAAACATCAAACGTTTATTCCCTGATTAAAAATGATTGGGACTGTTTTGATCTGTCAGACAAATGTGGCATTTATTCAATTACAATGAAATCAGTTGATCACCAAGTCAAGGACCTTATATATATCAACTCAATCCTCCAGAGACTACAAACAAGAATAAGGGAATATACTGTGTATACTACACCAATATACTGTGAGAAATGGCTCGTCATCTACTGCTTCAGCCAGGCTTACTTCAGGTGGTACACATTATTCATCTTAGACAGACTTCTCCATTCTATCCACCTCTATAACGAGGGAAACTGTACTCTTTACAGAGTCTCTCTACATTTTACATCGACTGGACACTTGTTGCAATGATGAAGTACCCAGTTATATTTCCCAGGCCTGGAAAACATTACTTTCCTCGATTCTAGTACCTACTTCTAGCATTGCAGACTCTGAATAGCACTAATTGAACTTTACAGGCCTCTACTTTGTCATATTTACGTTATATTAAGGACCTTTTTTCAATTTCTTTCCTTTCATTGAGAACATTTGGCAATAACACCCATGCATAAATGTGTTTCTGGTACTCCAACTTGGTCATTCCTCTGATGATGTGCTCACCGTGAGCACAAAAGCACTCATGTGATTTTAACTATGTATGACGATGATGGGCAAAACACGTAACAATATTAACAAATAAAGGTAACTTGATCACGCTAGTTACGTTAAATGAAAACTTTTACAAAAAGTTCGTAAGTTGGAAGCTTTCGACCTTATCTTAGGTCTTCATCACGCCAATGGAGGACTAAGATTGTTGCCAGATTCTACATTTGAATTTTTCCTATTTTTGTTTCCAAAACTTAGAATTGATCTCCAGATCATCGGAATGTAGAGAGGAGATTCGGAATTGCAAGTCATTGAGTTGAAAATAATTTCCAGGCTTTCACGGTAATGGAGGGCAAAACGATTGTCAAAAGAAGCAATTCGTTTTGCTTCGTTCCAGTGGGGAACTGCAGATGTGTCTTCCATTGTAAAAATAGACAAGGCAGTATTAGGATTGGCTTTCGAAACATCTTTTTTATGTTCTAAAACTCTATGGCTAATGCTCCTGTATGTGCTTCCAATGTATAAGTTATCCCCAGTAGAAGAAGAGATAGGAATGCAGTAAACTCCTGGGAGGTTCAGGCTTTCAACTTTGTCCCTATCCCTTTGTGGAAGTTTCAAGATGTTTGGGGTAGATTTAATGGCAAGATGGTAACCAAAACTTCTAAAAAGAATCTGTAACTTATAAGCATAGGAAGGATGGTAAGGAACAGAGCCACAGAATTTCAGGTCGTCTTTCTTTTGAGGAAGGAGGCATTCAATTTTCGAATGGTTTTCATATTTCTTTATGAGGGAGTTGACTGTAAGAGCAGGGAAACCATGAGAGAGGGCTATTGTAGAAATTTTGGAGAGTTCTTCTTGAAGAGAGAGTTGGTTGTTGCAAATGATATGAGCCCTGTGGATGTAGGACTTCAATGCTGCAAGCTTGTAGAGATGCAAGGTGAAAGAATTGTAGGGAATGATGTTAGTGGCCGCAGAAGGTTTACGATAGACGGAACGAGTAATGGAGAGACCAGCGTTTCTGCAGATAGATACATCCAGGAAATCAATTTTGTGGTTTACTTCCTTAGATATAGTGAGATTAATGGAAGGAAATTTTTTCGTAATGGAGTTGATCAGTGTCTGTAGTTCAGACTCGGAATGTGGCCAGCTAATGAAAATGTCGTCTACATATCTTAACCAAAGGGAAGGTTGAAAAGGGCGTTGAGGAATGATGGAAACTTCAATATGTTGCATGTAGATTTCTGCAAGCAGAGGGGAAAGAGGTGAGCCCATGGGGAGACCAGATTGTTGCCTATACATAATTTTGTTGAAAACAAAACAACTGTGTTGATGAATAGTGTGGAAACAATCATAAAGATCTTTGATAAGAGTACCGGGGGTTCAAAATGAAGAATCAATTTCTTCATGAGGAGCATGTAGGAATCAAAATATGGTACAGAGGGAAACAAAGATTCTACATCAAGAGTATACAGATTAACACTAGGAGAAAAGGAATTAGGAAGTTTGTGGATGAAGTTTGAAGTAGAGACAACAGTATGAGGATGGTTGGCTGCCAGGGATTTGCATTTGAGGACCAATCTCTTTTCAAGGTTTACTGCTGGAGAAAAAGAATATTCAACTAAAGGTCTGATGGGGTTACCAGCTTTATGCAGTTTCACTTGCAGGGAAAGCCTGGGAGTTCGAAAGTAAGGAGGGGGTGAAATATCACCAAGGAAAGATTGAAGAGTTTCTTTCTTAGCTAATCTGTCAACTGAGTTTTTGAGTGAGTTGGTGGTGTCTGACTGTAAAGGGATGCAGTTGGCAGATGTAAGAAAAGAATGTACTTTTTGGTTTAGTGTTTCTTTACCAATGATGACTGGGCAACCAACTTTATCTGATTTGCATACGGCAAGGTCATTTTCCTGAATAAATGACCTGAATTCTTTTAAACAACAAGAAGAGCACTTAGTTTCCCTGCTCTTACAGTCAACTCCCTCATAAAGAAATATGAAAACCATTCGAAAATTGAATGCGTCCTTCCTCAAAAGAAAGAAGACCTGAAATTCTGTGGTTCTGTTCCTTACCATCCTTCCTATGCTTATAAGTTACAGATTCTTTTTAGAAGTTTTGGTTACCATCTTGCCATTAAATCTACCCCAAACATCTTGAAACTTCTACAAAGGCATAGGGACAAAGTTGAAAGCCTGAACCTCCCAGGAGTTTACTGCATTCCTATCTCTTCTTCTACTGGGGATAACTTATACATTGGAAGCACATACAGGAGCATAAGCCATAAAATTTTAGAACATAGAAAAGATGTTTCGAAAGGCAATCCCAACACTGCCTTGTCTATTTTGACAATGGAAGACACATTTGCAGTTCCCCACTGGAACGAAGCAAAACGAATTGCTTCTTTTGACAATCATTTTGCCCTCCGTTACCGTGAAAGCCTGGAAATTATTTTCAACTCAATGACTTGCAATTCCGAATCTCCTCTCTACATTCCGATGATCTGGAGATCAATTCTAAGTTTTGGCAACAAAAATAGGAAAAATTCAAATGTAGAATCTGGCAACAATCTTAGTCCTCCATTGGCGTGATGAAGACCTAAGATAAGGTCGAAAGCTTCCAACTTATGAACTTTTTGTAAAAGTTTTCATTTAACGTAAATAGCGTGATCAAGTTACCTTTATTTGTTAACTATGTATATATATTTTAATTTGTGTGTGTTTTTAGTTATTAAGGTTTGCTTGCAACTGAAATCATTCAGCAAGATTAAACATAAGTAGTAATGCAGAATACCTGAAAGTTTCATCATCATCATCAACATTGTCAACCATTATCAATCCACTGCTGGACGAAGGTCTCCCCAAGTTATCTCCACAACGGTCTTTCTTGTGCCAGTCTCCTCCATGTCACTCCCGCATACTTTCGAATTTCATCCACCCATCTTCCATGTGGTCTTCTTCTGGGTCCTTTCCTGTCCCTAGGAATCCAATCAAAAATTTCGGCTGTCCATCGATGGTCTGTCCTTCTGACAGTATGTCCAGCCCATTGCCATTTCAGGGATTTAACTCTGATCATGATGTCTTCCACTCTTGTCATTTTTCTGATCCACGGGTTCCTTTTCTTATCTCTCCTGGTTACACCAAGCATGCACCTCTCCATGCTTCTTTGAGTTGTCTGCAGCCTTTGTATGTCTCTTTTAGTTAAGGTCCACATCTCTGCACCATACGTAAGCACTGGAAGGATGGATGCATTGATCAAACACTTTTCTTTTAAGACATAATGGCATATTGCTCTTGAAAATTATGCTGTTTCTTCCACAAGCTCTCCAGGCAAGTTTTGTACGCCGATTAATTTCTTCATCAATGTGACCTCACTTGATATATGCTGTACCAAGATAAACGTACGCATCTGTTATCTCCAGCTTTTCTCCATCAATCGATAAATCTTCATTTCTTGTAAAAGCATTGAACATCACTTTTGTCTTCTGAAAGTTCATTTTTAATCCCACTTCTTTACTCTTGTCAGCAAGTTCCTGGATCATACTCTGCAGCTCTGATGGGGTAGTTGCAAAAATGACTATGTCATCAGCAAAACGAAGGTGGGTTAGATAATCTCCATTAATCTTTATCCCTTTGTTTTCTTAGTTCAGTGATTGAAAGACATTTTCCAATGTGGCATTAAAGAGCTTCGGAGATATGGTGTCACCTTGTCTCACTCCTTTTCCAATTTTTATGTGTGTTGTATTTTCAAATAGCCGAATCTTTGCACTTGCATTTTAATAGATGTCATTAATAATATTAATGTATGCATCTTCAATACTGCAGGATTTCAGGGCCATTGTAACTGCTGATGGTTTCATCGAATCAAAGGCTTTTTCATAATCGATAAAAGCCATGCACAATGGAAGTTCATATTCCCTCGCTCTTTCAATTAGTTCTCTCAGTACGTGGATATGATCTATTATGCTGTAGCCACTTTTGAATCCAGCTTGTTCTCTCGGTTGAGCCATGTCCAGTGTCACCTTTAAGCGGTGTGAAAGAACTTTAGTGAAGATTTTATAAACCACTGATAGGAGGCTGATAGGTCTGTAGTTCCTGAGATCCTCAATGTCACCTTTTTTATGTAGCAAGATCATTGTAGTGTTGTACCAATCCTCAGGAATCTTCCCTTTATTAAGGCATCGAGTGAAAATTTGGGCGAGTACTGTTTCGATTTCTCCACTTGCTTCTTGTATGATGTCTACAGTAATTCCATCTTCTCCTGGAGCTTTTCCCCACTTTATGTTCTTGATTGCATGTGACACTTCTGCTGGGATGACCAGAAGAACTCTGCTACTGGTACCTTCCATGATGTCTGGAGTACATGTATCATCCCTTTCATATAATTTGGAGTAGAAATCTTTCACTCTTGTCAAAATTTCGCCTGTATTTCTTGTTACAGAACCATCTTCTTTTCTCAGTGCCATAATCTGTTTTCTTCTCTTCCTGAGATGTTCCTTTGCTATCTTTTGCCTTTGGTTGTTTTCAATTGCTTTCCTTACTAGTTCACAGTTGAATTTTCTTACGTCTTCAGTGATACTTTTTCGTACTGTCTTGCATAGCTCTATATATTCCACTTTGGAAGTCACATCTTCTTTATTTGTCCTCATCTCTCTCCTTTTTTGTATCAACATTTTGGTTTTTCCTGATAATTTGTTCACATGCAACTTGTTCTTAGACCCAGCTAATTTTGTTGCTGTTTCCATAAGAGCTTTGGTTACTTTTCTGTTAACTTCAGAAATATCCACTTCTTCCGATGTTAGGCCTTCTAAAGCAGAGAATCTGTTCTTCAGTTCCAACTTGAAGGTATTATGGTGTTTTTTAAGGTTGGTTATGTCAATACATTTTGTTCGTCTTATGAGCTTGCCACGTTCGAGTTTAGTGTAGAGGTGCATCTTACATCTCACCAATCTATGGTCACTACCTGTGTTGAACTTGTTTAGCACACTGCAGTCTTCTATGACGAATTTTTTGTTACACATAATAAAATCAATTTCACTTGTCGTCCCATTTGGATGTCTCCATGTCCATTTCCTGTGTGGCTTTTTCTTGAAAAAGGAGTTCAAGATGAAAAACCCTTCTGCCTCTGCAAACTCTACGAGAGTATTTCCACGCTGGTTTCTGTTGCCGTGACCGAATTTACCTACTGAAGTTTCATTCTGTTGCCGTTGCCCTATTTTTGCATTGAAATCTCCCATAATTATCTTCAAGTGCTGCTTACCTTTATTATTTAGATCACGAATTTCCTCATAAAATTCTTCAATTTCTTCTTCAGCATGACTTGTGGTGGGTGCATAAGTTTGAATAATCTGAGCCTGGTATCTTCTTGAGAGTTGGATAACGAGTCGTGCAGCTCTGTCAGAGGAACTTTCAACTTCTACAACTTTATTCTTCATTGAATAAAGCTCATATTGAGAAATGGCTTCCTAGTTTAATTGAATTAATAATCTAAAGCAACTTATGGGAATTTACTAGGAAAATTTTTTTCATTTATAGCAAATTTTCGGAGAAAACTCTTCTCCTTCTGTAAACCGTAACCATGATAGTGACAAGCAAAAAGTGACAACAACAAGAGAGCCTGAAGAAGGAGAAGAGTTTTCTCCGAAAATTTGCTATAAATGAAAAAAAATTTCCTAGTAAATTCCCATAAGTTGCTTTAGATTATTAATTTATTCTTCAGTTTCTTGTTTATTATAAATCCAACACCACTAGTTCTGCCAGTATCAGTCCCACGATAGTAGAAGAGATGTCCACTTTTCAGTTCAATGAGATCTTCTCCTTTTCTCCTTACCTCACTTAGCCCGACGATGTCCCACTTGATCCTTTGTAGTTCCTCTTCCAATTCAAGAAGCCTTGAATCAGAAGATAGGGAGTGTCCATTATATGTATCCAAGGTCAGCATCAGATGGCAGCCTAGTCCCGTCCTCCGGGGATTCTTAGCACCCTCTGCCTTCATGTAGCACTGGCCGCTGCCGTGGCCAGGTACATTCCAGACAAATATATGCAACTATGCAAGTTTAGAAATTTACACTTTTTTCCACACTGTACAAATTGTTGTCTTGCTACTCCTCAGCCTTGAATGGTTTGTTTCATTGCTAATAAAGTATGACATAAGCAGACTGTTTTTGTACTGACTGAACCCCAGAAACCTGTTTTTCTCAACAGAGTGAAGGTCTATGACACTAAATTTAGTACGAAGGTAATAACCTGGATGACATACTATACATTCAAAAAGTAAACTAAATAAGATTATTATAATTTTAGGAAACTACCTTCTAAGTTAAAATCATACATGAATGTGTCACTGCAATGAGATATGCTCAAATAAATCTTCAAGTGAGAACCATATTCCAAACTTTTAAGAGTACCAATAAACTTACAACTCAGTTGGCAGCAGGCAACCATTTTTCCTTTTGGTAATCCACAAAAGCTACCAAAATTATATGGATGTCTTTTATTCATCTGTCAAGTTATGAGAATTTATCTTACAAAAAGAACATCTTACTCCACAAGTGGGTACTTCATTGATATATGTCACTTCACAAATTAGAACTACAAAGCATGGCAACAAAATTAAAGTACTCCAGTATGAATAACACTACAATTGTAGCTCATGCAAACATAATATCCAAAGAATATATTTCACAATTAACCTGAATATAATATTTTTCATACACTTTTTATACAAACTCTAAAATATTTAAATGCATTAGAATTGTCATTCATCTCTGATAATTAACATAAAAGCTCTTAATAAGCATCACATGATATTTTAATTGCTATATGCTAAAAAAATAAAAGCAACTTTACATATTTTCCTTTCAGTAATTCATTAATTTAATGGGTCATTATTATAAGGCTTACTTTTATCCTGGTCCTTTCTTCTAATTTTGTCATCATCACTATAGTAGATGTCCTCTGTTCCCAAATCATTCTCCAAAAATCTCCGAATGTTTCTGGTAAAGGTCCTTGAGTAGCAATATAGGCATTTTGCTTTCTATAACCATCACAATAATTGGCATTTATGTAATCAGATCCTGAAACACCATCCAAAGCCTGCAGAACAACACGACTATGGTCATATGCAATCACATTTGCATAACGATTCTTTGGTTTATTGACTTCAAGATTAGAATTTTCCCATGTGAACTGCTGTCCAGGCTCGATGGACTGTACAGGTTAAAAAAAAAAATAGACACAATAATATGTGAATTTTAATACTTGTACTTTATATTGTAAATGCTAAATGCAAATAAAAATAATTCTAGAATAAATCACTCTTATTTTCAGTAAAGATCATTTTTGGATAGGCTTGGAAGATTTTTGAATTAGTACCTAATAAAGTGGAACTAAGCAAATTTTTTATTCCAACATCTTTGCCTAAAAATTTTCCAGTAAGTAAAATATTACCATCCACTAGAGAATTATGATGGTTAATTCACCTCTTAAATAATTTCATTTATGCTGCAGTATGAAATGAAGAAATTCTTATTAGTGAAGCTTTGCTATTCAGGCATTTGGTACAGCCAAATAATTTCATACCCATGGAAAACCTGACAAGGAAAAAGTCTTAGTTACAGAGGGCTTCCATGCACAAGGGCCTCATCACTACAAACACTAAATGAAACAGCTGTTTCTGCACAGACCAACTTGTGGAATACAATTAATTATTCCTGCAGGAAGGAATGAACTGCAAACTTAAAACATAATTAAAATGATTTACAAAAATATGTAAATAAAATAAAAACAATAAAGAATGTAAATTGCATACTGTAACCATTATACAATGGTGTTGAAATGATTCTGCTATTGGCAAAAAAGGTAGAAATATTGCCAATCAAAGACCTGGTTTTTTGCACTGTGCTTCTTTGTCAAATCTGCATCACAAAAAGCATTGGAGCATTGCAGCAAACTAAGCAAAGAAAACATTGATGAAATGGGGTCAGTGCCCATTCTTTATTGGATGCTGCAAAACAATCATATATACCAGGTGTAATGAAATGTTACACAAAACCTTATTGTTGTTTAGTGGTTAATGCCGAAAATATTTTTTTTACAAAATGGTTGATGCTTACAAATAACTTGTTAAATCAAATTATTGTTGCAGAAGTGAATAATCTGCTTGAAGTTTTGTAAAGGTCTCTTTTTCACATTGCATCAAATATGTGATGAATTTGAATTTGATTTGAACCCATTATGGGAAGTCACAATATTGTGGCATTAAGGACATTATTCATAATTAAATAACAAGAAACTGTACAGCAACTATACTTAAATAGTATAACTATACTAGTGATCCGAATTTCTTGGCGTAGAATAGAAATCAAATTTATCTTCCTTGAAAAAGCCATCTGGTTGATGTGTGAAAGCTTGGAAACTTTGATTTCTATTCTACACCAAGAAATTCGGATCACTAGTATAGTTATGAAAATGTTCATGTATAATAATGCATAGTGTAAAATAACTTAACTGTGTGAAGAATAGTGCTGGGGAGTAATGCACTACTATTAGTGATGTTACAATAGTGCACAATTTCTGTTGTAGTTTGTAGCATAGCATAACTACAAAAATAAAAAGTGGTGTTTGTAATGCCCTACAAAAATAAAGTAGTTGTAACGAAATTTTGCACTACATTTTTTCACTACTTTTCTTGTTACAAAGAACAAATTTTAAAAACATCGAATATTTATTCCCTGATTAAAAATTCAGTTTGACATTCAGAAGAACTTCACAATACTAGGTCATAGGTCCCAATTGCAGATAGAACATAAAAGGGTGGATGACTTAATGAGGCTAAGAGACATCTCTGAGGGGTAGGAACAGTCATAAAAAGCCAGGAACCCTCAGTGAGCAAATCAAAGCAAATTTTCGAGTCCGATGCTGTTGCATGGCCATTCTTTCAGGCAGTGCATAAATGTTGCATTTGCATCTCAGTTTTAAAAGTTGGCGCAATCTCTTTGCCTGGGTTTATCTCCTAGTTTCATATTTCACGATGCCTTAGCTAAGAATTAATGATGAAACAGAACTTCTTTGGGCAATTTCCAATAATTGTTGTAAATTAGAAAGAAACTACGAAAGGAAATTTTAGTACTACGCATGGTTCTAGAACAGGAGACAAAGGCCTCTTAACTCCAAAATCCCATAAGATATTGAACTAAAAACTTCATTTCCATGCCAATGTTTTGCCAATTATTTTTCCAGTAGTTATGAGCTGTGTGTGTATGCACAGATTACTCATTTATTTACTTTTGATGAAGGCAACCTTTCCTTTTTTATTTCTTTGTTTAGTAGTTTACTTGGAGTTCCTAAAAACACATGAGTTAGCGTTATTCACTACCAGCAGAACCTATGTGTTCTTAGTTTATTATTACAGCATTTAATTTCAAAACACAATTCTTTGTATAAAAACATGAAATAATTTTTATTATCAGCTTTCAATATGGCTATCATTCAATAGATTTAGAACTCATACTAAAATGTAGTGTTATCCAAATGTTTCTGCTCCTCGTGTTTTCTTCATGAACACTTTATCGGTATAAAGCCCAACTGTAGACTTAGTACATTATTTAATTCAAAATAGAGTTACACTAACATTCTGAAAAAAAAAAAATAAGCGACATTAATGTAATAAAGGTATACATTATATATGTAATCAACATCAACCATTTTCAGTCCACTGCTGGGTGAAGGTCTTCCTCAGTCTCCTGCATCACTCCCTTTCCTGAGGCATTTTTTTCAATGTCACTCCTGCATGCTCTCGAATTTCATCCACCTGTTTCCCACGTGGATACATGATGTAAGACAATGTGATTTTTTCCTTCTGTCTGTCTATTTGTCCTGGCACAGTTACAGAATCAATCCAAATCTTTTTTTTTTTTTTTTTTTTAACAAACATATGTGAGTGATGATCCATGTCATTTCCCCAAAGTTTTCTTGCTTGTGAGGTCAATGTGCATTTCTGTTTACCAAGAAATTTCTACTTTTAAAGAACAGCTGAAAACAAAATGCAATTTCATTGGGCAGTTCACAATGCAGAAAACATTTTCATTATTTTAGCTTTTTATAATGTATAACTCTTTTGGTAAGCAGTGCAAACAAAAAAATGTGTTCTATTTCTATCTGTTTCTTGTATCAAGTTCAAAAGTTTTGTTTTTTGTTCTTGTTTTTCATTCACTAACATCAGTTTTGAAGATTTTTCAGGTTCCTTCTATGGGCATAGATCAGTTGCACTCATCCAATTATCTGACCATTATCTTATAATTCAATTGCACTCGAAATGAAGACAACAAAGCCATCAACTACACTCACCCAACCTGTGTTTACTAGATGGGGAATGTGAAAACAGAAAAGTCTGCTGTGTCCAGGGAGGGGTTTGGAGGTTTAAACTCTTCCATAAATGTTTAAAATGTCTCAAAATAAAATAATTGTTTTATGAATTTTATTGATTTTTGTAACTAGTATAGCATATAAGTCAGTATTTGAAAAATGGGGAGTATTAAATAGAAAAATTTCAAGTGCAAATAAAAAGTAGCAGAGAAAAAACTCAATGTAAAATTTTTGTATGTATAATGCACGGTAAAAATTAATTTTCAAATCCAGAAATCCCTCTCAAAAATTATTTCCGGCTACTTCCCTGTGGGGTACTGAACCTGGATTTAAACACACACACACACACACACACACACACACACATACCAGGCATGAAAGTGAGCAGTGATAGAAAAAGCTGAACTCAAACGCACGCACGGTGGGTGGGGAGTGATAAAGTGCTGAATCTTGCATTTCACTCTCTAATGTATACAACCACGGCATTTAGATATTGGTCACATGCCTGCCAACTAAATAGATTTATTGTATGTATTTTGTTTCAAGAAAATTAAATATATAGTACAATATAATGTAAGGGGGAAAATTGCTGATGAGGATGCATAGGAAATCACTCACCTTAGTACAGAACAATGTCTTTAATCAAATGAGGAAATTAATCAAATGTCTTTATAAGATAAAAATGTTGTATGGAAATGAAATCTTGAAGGTTTAAAAAATTTCAGACATGTTTGTTGATAAGTAATAAAAGTTTGATGAAGAATAAATGTCCATTCTTGATTTGACACAAAATTATTTATGAAGAAATATGATAAATGCTTGTGAAAACGTTAGACATTTTGTGGATAAATAATAAAAGTCATTCACAACTAATTAAATTTCATTTTCTTAAGTTGTTTCTGTCTAACAATTTGTTCTAACCTTTTATGAATTAGCCGGCTAGAGTTTTCTTTCTCTTGAACCAATTCATTTGATTTTAATTTGCTGCATAAGTTATTAGAGATATTTAGCTATTTTCATCTTCTTCCTTATCTTGTAATTCTTTCTTATATTCTGAATATGATGACTTAATATTTTGGCATAAATCTCTATTTACAGGGTCATGCAAATAATCGTTTTTCTTAAAAATTCCAAGGCTGACTTATCCTGATTCAGTAGCTTATATTTCATGGTTTGAACAGATGAAAATGTTTCAATTTCAATGTTGCTGGATTCTTTATCAAGTACATACCCCATCATACTAAAGGAATTTTCCACTTCAGAGTCAGGAAAACAACTCAATAATGCCTTCATTATTTTTGAGAGGGCACTGAATTTGTTTAACTTAAAAAGTGCATGTTTTGGGATTCACTGAAATTTATTTACGTAAATATTAAACTGGAGCACATCACTACATCCAAAGTATAAAATTACTGACATTTAACAACAACACAGGGTAGAGAAAACGTCGCACGATCGGGGATTACGATTTCCGGCGAAATCTTTGCTCCGTCCAACTTCCGTTTTTGGGCATTTTCTCTCCTTTTTTCAAGCTAAAATACAAATATTTATGCATTAAAATGAAACTTAATAACAATACTGGGCAGAAGAAACATCGCAATAGAAAAAAATTAGGATTATGGGAAAAAATCTTCACTTCATTTAACTTCCGTTTCCGAAAGTTTTGAAAAATGAAATACCATCCCCAGACTGAAAAGACCCCTCCCTTCCCCCACCAAAACAGCTTCTTTCCAGTTTTACATCGATGTCGAGATTGGCCCAAAGGATGACAGAAAAACCGGAATTTCGCGAATCCACGCAATAATATCATGTATGAGTAAGAAATCACTAAGAAATGGAAAAACACTAATTTTATGGAAAATGAAAGTGAAAAATTGATACTGCGTTGCTCACCCTGCTGTGAAACAATTTTACGGGACACGGAAATGGCGCGGATTCCACCACGGGCGGATTAAATGCTGATCTAGAAATTTAATTTCGTTTAATAAAAGGGAGAAAACGATTGCTCTCTATTGATTAATTTTGAAGAAGTATGTATTAGAAATAGGGTAACATGAAAAATTCTTAAAGAGACAAAAAACAACAAAAAAAAAATGAAGTTGCTCCTTTTCACTATTACCGAAGATATTAAAAACAAGGAATATGACAAGAAAACATCAAAAATAAAAATTTAATCAGGAAGAGAGAGAGAGAGAGAGAGAGAGAGGAAAGGGGAAAGGGGTGGGGCTTGGTCTAAAATTTTTTATATGAGGAAACGGAAAACGACGTGACGTTCTCAACACCCAAGAAACATTCCCGAAAATATTTAACGAGTGTTAGAATCTTGAAAACACAAAAATAAACTTTACACAGATGTTTAATAACGTTATTTCACTGAGATTTTCGATTTCTGTTGCATACTTGATGTGTTCTGTCATTCGTAGCGGACCCGACGATTTCCATAGCATACTCGATGCTTTCCGTCGTCTGTAGCGGACCGACGATTGCCATAGCATACACGATGTTTTCCATCGATGATTTCCATAGTAACTAAGTAAAATTCCTAGCACTTGGAGTCACTGAATCATTCTTTCCCACTACATGGACTTACTCAGCGTCAAGTGGAAGAGTGCGCACGAAGAATTTACTGTACCGAAGTCTCGACGATGACGACGGGGCACAGAGGTTCTGGTGCCTAATGGCACAAAACCTGCCTTTTGTAGCAAGATGTAACAAGACTTTTGTTTTGGCCCACTTTGGCGCAGAATTTCTATACCTAGAAGAGGTGACATCATTCCCAACCGCAACCATCCCGTCGTTCGAAGTCATTACGATTTTGCTTTCCGCAAGAGCGAGGCATACCCCCCACTTCCATAAAAATTTTATTGAATTTTTGGAATAATATCGGTAACATCAAAAACGGAACAGAAAAAAGCGGATTTCCGCGTTTTCGTGGAAGTCTTTCATGCCTGACACACACACACGCAATTGAGAACCAGGAAATTTTTTGATAAGATAAACAAAGATGAGCGGTTTAGAGATCCAGAACAGATTTTCAAAGAAAATGTTTCTTTTTATTCGAATTTTGGTACAGTGATAGCTCAGATAAAAAAACAACAACAGGTGTTTAGCCACAAATGACATAATTAAGAAATTTCAATTTTTTTATCGCACTATTTTTATGGGGATGAGTATGATCAGTTATTCACACCTGCCAAAACTTAGTAAAGATATACTATATTCTGTTTATTTATATCATGACTTCTCATGATGGTTACTCTCTTTTAGATCAATTCTAAAGAGAGATATACTAAAAATGAAAAAAAAAAAAAAAAACACATTGGTTAAAGACTTAAGTGACACAACTTTTGTACCATTTTCTTCCTCATAATTAGTGTCCTTTTCTTTATAAGCAGTAGAAACACAGGAAAAAATATATTCCTCTGTGAGGATTAGATAACAAGGATTTGCTATGAGTGCTTCTAACCATTCTGTAACTTCTGTATATCCTCCCATTGTTAGTGGCTCTTGAAAATCTGGAGGTTGTCCATTATATCCAATAACAGAGTCAATAAAATCCAGGTTTTACTGCACTGAGGGATGAAGGGTGTAACAGGGCACTGAAACAGGGTATAAAAACATGTCTGAACTTGCACTCATCTCCACATCTCTAAAGTTGAAAGCTGACAGTTGGAATTGCGTTTCTGCACGCAGTAGAATGGAAGCACAGGAGGGATCTCAAGAGAAGAGATGTGTAAAGCTCTAAAATCTCTTCAGAACTGTAAGGCTTCGGTAGTTGATGGCATAACTGCCGAGATGTTGAAATATGGTGGTGCCCCTGTAATTGACTGGTTTACTGAAATTTGCCAGTTGTGCTCGGAATTAGGAATGGTCCCTCGGGGTTGAAAGTATGCTATCATTGTTCCCTTATATAAGGGAACAGGTGATCAGACTGACTGCAAGAACTATTGTGATATTAGCCTACCGAGTGTGCCAGTGAAAGCGTTTGGTAAGGCTGTTATTGAAAAAGTACGAGGTCTTACATCAGAGAAAGTGTGGGATGTTCAGAGTGATTTCATGCCTGGTAAAGGCTGCACTAACCAAATTTTTGCATTACGCATAATGATTGAAAAGTATCTGGCTGTTGGTAAGAAAGTTTTTGCTTCCTTCATAGATTTAGAGAAAGCTTATGACCAAGTAAATAGGACACTTTTGTGGAAGCTATTGAATGAATATGGTGTTACTGGGAATCTACTTAACAGTGTAAAAGCCATGTATCTGGCAGTAAAGCTTGTGTATGAGTAAATGATGTTGTATCAAAATGGTTTTCTATTGGTGCAGGAGTCGGACAAGGTTGTGTAATGAAACCATGGCTGTTTAATATATTTATGGATGCGTGCATGCATGATGCCAAAATAGATAATATTGGTTTAGGTCTTGGTAATATCCGCATGTGCAGATTGCTGTATGCTGATGACACTGTCCTGTTGGCAGAGAGCAAACGTGAGTTGCAGAGTATGTTGTCTTGGATGTACGAAGTTTGCATGAAATTCAAACTGAGTATAAACAAGGGAAAAACCAAAGTTATGGTTTTTGAGAGAGGAACTAGTAGTACTGAATGTAATATATGTCTAAATGGCACAGTGATTGACCAGGTGAATGAGTTTGTATATTTAGGAAGCATGTTTCACAGAGAGAACAAATTGGATGGTGAAATTAGTAGGCGAGTGAATTCTTCATTGAAAATCATGGCTGCTTTGGGAGGGTTTCACAGGAATGATGGGTTGTCAAAGAGTCCCGCATGGCTGTAGATGAAAGTGTAATTGTTCCTACTCTGATGTATGGCAGTGAAACCTGGGTTCTACAGAAGAAACATAGAAGTTGTTTGTGTGCTGGAGAAATGTGTTACTTACGTGGCAAGACACGTTCTGATTGTGTGAGGAATGAAGATGTGTTGCAGTTGTGTAATGTGAAGCAAAATGTTGTTAGCAAGGTGGAGACTAATATGCTTCAGTGGTTTGTCCATGTTGAAAGAATAAGTAATGAGGTGCTTACTAAGAAAATCTTTTTAGCACAAGTGGCAGGAACAAAAGGTAGAGGAAGGCCAAGGAAGTCATGGGAGGATCAGATTCAGGAGTGTCTGCGTGAGAAAAAGATTATGAGTATGAAGTACAGAAGGTCTTGTGTACAGCATGTGATGGATGTCAGTGAAGCCCGAGTTGTATGTCAAGATCGTTGTAAATGGGGAAGTTTGATACGGCAACAGTAAGTAAAAATTATCTGGTAGTTTGTATTTCTTTGTGAAGCTAACCCCTGAATATCAAAGAACAGCTTAGAGATATGTATGTATGTAGTTAAGTGTTGCATTTATGTTTGGTTTTAATGGTAGTTTTTGTAATAATGGATACACCAATGTGTGTTACATACACTGAAGAGCTATTGAATTAGAGACAGCTGGCGTTATGCAAATGTGGTGCTGTGGGTGGCCCTGTAAAAGGAAACGACATGACGTATGCAGCGATCCGACAATATAAGGAGTGATGCAATGGGAATCAGTAAGAGTCAGACACAGTATGGGTAAGACGAAGGATCTAAGCACATTTGATCCTGGGCAAATTGTCGGGGCTTGATGAATGGGTCACTCCATCTCGGAAGTCGTGCAGACACTGGGATTTTCACGAGCCACTGTGTCACGGGTGCATCGTGAGTACATCAAATCCGGTAAAACCATCCCTGCAAGGGCCAACTGCCATGGACAACAGCGTGTGGATGAGCGGGGTCATTGCCGGCTAGCTCGCATTGTAACAGCAGATAGACGGGCCACAGTGCAAGAAATCACTCGGCAATTTAACACTGGTGCACAAAAATGTGAAAGCAGCCACACCATCCAGAACCATCTCCTCGCTATGGGGTACAGAAGCCATCGTCCCACGAGGGTACCGCTGCTGACCATACATCACAAGGTGCAAAGATTAGCATGGACGCTGGAACATTGCCACTGGACCCTAGAAATGCGGAAAAATGTTGCCTGGACTGATGAGTCAAGATTCACGTTGGTACATGCGGATGGCAGGATACGAGTATGGTGCAAGCTTGAAGTGTACCTTGCTGGCAAGGATCCTTCTTGCCAGCAGGGTACTCTTCAAGCTGGTGGGGGTGGCATTCTCGTCTGGGGACTGTTTACGCGGACTGAAATGGGACCACTGGTACGTGGGACATCGTCTCTCACAGGTCTACGTTACCGAGATATCCTGGACTCCCATTTGTGCATCTTCAACATCCCACTGGGGACCTCATCCATCACTCCCGAATTGTATCCGAATGGTTGGATGAACACTCCACCGACGTGACCTCGCTTCCTTGGCCAGCTAGGTCACCTGACCTCAATCCCATCGAGCACATCTGGGATGCCATCGAGAGAGGTGTTCGAGGCTCTGACCCCCTCCATCAAATCTTTGTGAACTGTGGGAGCTTGTTCAGGGGTTGTGGTTCCATATGGCTTCCCAACGCTTCCGGTGTCTTGTCGAGTCCATGCCGAGACGAATTGCCGCCGTCATCAGGGCGAAAGGTGGGGCTACACATTTCTAGACAGGTATCTCTAATTCAATTGCTCTTCAGTGTAATTGTCTAAACAGTTTTGTTACATTTCTGGGGAGTTGGTCATTAAAAAGCAACAGAGGAGCTTTGTAAAAAAACTATACATACTTTGGAGTGAAACTTTGGGATTAGGACAAATCATGGACTCCATATAAGGTATGTGCTGTTTATGTTGAAGAACTGAGGCAGTACACAAAAGATAAGAAACAATTATCCACTTTGGTGTGCCAATGATCTGGAGCAAACTAAAAAATCACTGTGATGACTCCTATTTTTTGTTCTTGTAATGTACAAGGATACAACATGAAAAATAATGATGTGAAACTACTGCTGAATGCTGCACAGAAAGGTGTAACAAGAAACACATATGGGAGTGTCAGAAGTGCAATTTTTGTGGGAAAAAGACAGATTTTACAGCATCTGAAACTAATTTAATGTAAGAGGCATGTAAATGTTTGTAAATGTGATTGACAAATATTTTTTTTTAAATGAGATACTTTAAATAACAAAAATTATTATTTTTTTACATTTTTCCTATTTAATAACCTATTATTTTATGCATAGTCTGCCCACAGTACTACATCACTTTGTGAAAAAACCCTGTGATAGAACAAAATTAAAATTGTACCTGCAATCAGCATATCATGTTTTTGGGCATCCTGTATAATTATAACAGTGGATGTTGGAGGATATTGAATTCTTGATGCCTGAAATGATGACAGGGTGTTTATTCTTGATATTTAGGGACAACTAGAGGCATCAAGTACTTTTCTTGAACCCCTTTCACATATGTACGCTTTGGTGTTGTTTTTGCATATTCATGTGGAAATATTTGCATAATACCGGATGGATGCCCGTTTTGCAGAGATGCCAACATCTGAAGGAAGTCATCAGTAGTCCATATGCGCTGCGCCCGTAGTTCTTCCATAGTGACGTCAAGTCAAGTTCCTACATTAAAATTTGCAGGGTAGCATGTGTATTTCCCAGAATATACTGCTACATTTTTAGCAATATATTAATCTCGATCGGTAACAATACTTGGATAAATTTTGCAACATATTTAAGTCCTCTTAAAATGGGGAGAAAAAAACTTGAGTAAATACACAAAAAATACATACCATTTCAACTCCACCTTTTAATAAATATGTTATGTCATAAGTGTGTGATGCCACACACTTATGGTTATTCCTCCTGTTTTTTAGAGTGAAAATGCCAACCGCAATCGTCTTTTCCGCCGTGTGCGATTGAAAAATCAACAGCACACGGAGAACAAAACCTATGGTTTTCGGATACCCGAGACGATTTTAGACACGGACATTTTTGCAAATAACTCTCCTTGAATTTTTGACAACTTTTTTGCGTTTTAGATACAAGAATATTAGTAGAGACAGGTGGCCCTGTACCTGACGCTTTTGCAAGTAAATTCGTACACGACAAACACAATGGGAGCAAAGAAAGAACAACTAACTTTGAAAGATTTCATAGCTTTATTATGCGGATAAATAGAAAATTGGCATTGAATGCTTATGATACGAAAAAACTAATCAAAAAGGTATTTTAAATTGCATAAATCAATCAATTCTGGAAAAAAAAAAAAGGATAAAATAAAACATCCCTTTGTTTAGCAGAACATTTTTACAAGAGAAAAAAAGAACTGCACTTCGCAAATCTGTCAAAGTAACATAAACAATTAAGCTCTGTACCGACAGCAAGGAGCGTGGGAAAATAGGTCACGACTGTGCGCACACACCCAGCAGCTAAGAAACGTCTCATTGCAACTGCTGCTAGCCGTTTTCTTTGGCTGGTTGCCAAAGACACATGGAGAGACTTTCTCTTGCTCTAAGCAGAACATACTGTGCACGAAGAACAAACATAAAAACAGGCAATAACAGCGTCCACACATCCAGGTAGCTTAGTTATGCGCTCTGCCGGAAAAAACAAACATTCAGGATTTCCTTCGATTTGATGACTATTTGCTCAGAGCATCTTTTTTTTTTCTGATACCCTGCCCGCCCCTTACTTTGGTGAAACAAATATGCAATAGCAATTAACTATTTAAATTACATTTTAGCAAAAAAAAAAAAAAAAAAAAAACATAATTCACGGAAACACGCGACCGCTGCAAACATGGAAATTCTAACGAATAACATTCCTTGTACTGCTGCGAATTTTTATTATTTTTCACACTACTGGAACTGGAAGCCACTGAAGCATGCTTCATAACTACCGCAATTCACGTCACACCACAACTAATCAGCTTAACAATAAGAACAGAAAAAGTTGAATCGACTCTAGTCTACCTCCATCCTCTGACAACTTACGTTAGTTCAGGATGTGGTTAAGGTTTTCCTGAAGTTAACAGACGTCGTGCATTACGAACGCCTTTCCAAAGTCAAGTGATCATACAGAATGATCTCCGCTGCAACATTTCCGCTTGCTTGTCGGCCAGCCAAACATGCTAACGGCTTCATGACGTTACTGCAAAAAAACACTACATTTGACTATGCTTGACTTTTTTTTTTCAAATAATTAAAAAAAAAAGTTTTCTGGAAAAATCCGTAGCTTTTCACACCTTCTCCGTAGTCCGTAGTTTGAACATGATATCCGTAGAAACTGCGGACAATACGTAGTACTTGGCATCTCTGCTTTTGCTACGTCAGAGGCTAAGATAAAAAGACCTGCTACTGAGAACTTTTTGCCTAAAGCTGGAAGTTGGCTGGACCATTGTACCTTGCCAGAGGTTGGTTGGACTGTCGCATCTTGCTGCCAGAGATCATTTCGACATTTTTGAACACTGAGCACTAGACTTCCTGGGTGGCTGTGTACAAGTACTATGCTTTGACCCAGTGTGATGATGGAATGATGCTGTGTGAATGGTACCAAGTGTGGCAGATTAACATGGACTGTTTCTTGGAGGTTGCTGTCAGGAAACCTAGTAATGAGTGATGCCTGACTGGTGAGAACTGCCGTCGTAAACTGTTTTTTGCTGGTGTTGCTGTCATCTGTGGAGCAGATTACATGATCGTGTTGTTTTGGATTATGGTTGCAACCAAGTGCGGAAGATTATCACAGATTGTTTCTTGGAACAGGAAAGCAAAGATAATTCTGAGGCAGAAGCAGATGATGGCACAGTGAAGGATGGAAGTACAGGAGGGATCTCAAGAGAAGAGGTGTGTAAAGCTCTAAAATCTCTCCAGAACGGTAAGGCTCCAAGAGTTGATGGCATAACTGCCGAGATGTTGAAATATGATGGTGACTCTGTAATTGACTGGTTAACTGAAATTTGCCAGTTGTGCTGGGTGTTAGGAATGGTCCCTCGAGATTGGAAGGATGCTATCATTGTTCCCTTGTATAAGGGAACAGGTGATCAGACTGACTGCAAGAACTATTGTGGTATTAGCATACTGAGTATGCCAGGGAAAGGGTTCAGTAAGGTAATTATTGAAAAAGTACGGGGTTTTACATCAGAGAAAGTATGGGATATTCAGAGAGGTTTTAAGCCTGGCAAAGGCTGCACTAACCAAATTTTTGCATTATGCATGATGATTGAAAAGTATTTGGCTGTTGGTAAGAAAGTTTTTGCTGCCTTCATAGATTTAGAGAAAGCTTATGACCGAGTAAATAGGACACTTTTGTAGAAGCTTTTGAATGAATATGGTGTTACTGGGAATATATACTGCTGGCCACCCAAAATGCAACACCAAGAAGGAAGCATCCGATTGGCCTAAAATTCGCAGCATCCGTTGCCCGCGAGAGGACATGCAAACGATTAGCATTGCAGGGCATATGCAAATCATGTGCACCCGGCACGCCACCGAGAAGCACTATAAGAAGGGTGCACAGAAGGCGGGGTGCAAGTAGTGGAAGTGTGTTGTGTTGCCGGACCTGCGCGTGGGAAGCTTCCTGATGCCTCATCGCAGAATATGACAGTGATTCCAGTACGTTTCAGAGTTTAACAGAGGATGAACAGTGGCTTATCGTGACAGTGGTTTATCATACCAAGACATCGGCCCCTGTGTGGGACGACATCCAGTCACAGTGAGGCGAGTATGGATTCAGTGGGTGCAGGAGGGACGGACGGACCGACGTGAGCGATTGCCGAAGCCGTGGCACACCACCAAGCGAGAGGACCGGTATGTTGTGCGGCGGGCTTTGACAGCTTGCACCACCACATCACGAACACTAGCGCAGGGATCAGGGTGTGTTGCGCAAACAACCTGTGTCAGCACGTACCGTTCGACGTCGTCTGTAGGAGTGAGGACTTGTCGCACAGTGCCCATTGCTCCGATTACCATTGACGTTGCACCACCGGTGAGTGCGCCGGCAGTGGGCCGTTGAATGCCACACCTGGAGTACGGAATGGCATGACATTGTCTTCTCCGACGAATCCCGCTTCTGCCTGCAACACCACGATGGTCGGATCCGCGTGCGGCGGCACCGCTGAGAGAGACTGTATGACGCCTGCATTATGCATCGCCATACCGGTCCGTCGCCTGGCGTTATGGTTTTGGGCACAATTGGATATGACACCCGCACCTCTCTGTTATGCATCGCCCGTACACTCAACAGCAACCACTACATCTCTGACGTTTTGGAGCCTGTAGTCCTCCCTTACCTGCAGGACCTGCCAGCGGCCACGTTTCAACAGGATGATGCGCGCCCGCACATGGTACACATTGTGCACCAATTCTTCACGACCCACCAAGTCTCACTGCTGCCGTGGCCCGCCTGTTCTCCCGATATGTCACCCATCGAACACGTCTGGTCGCTGATCGGCAACCGAGTGGCCTGGCAAGCACCACCCACGGCTACGCCTGATGAACTGTGGCAACGTGTGGAAGCAGCCTGGACCGACATACCCTAAGCCCACATCCAAAGCCTCTTTTGTTCGATGCCGCAGCGTGTAGTGGCCGTTATTGCCAGCCATGGGGGCCACAGGAACTATTGATGTCTGCGTGTGCCGCAAGTCGCACGGGCCTGTAAGGTCAATGGTTTCATCTTTGTATCTGTTGTTATGTGTCCAGTAAATCTGGCTTTGCTATCTCGTGTCCTTCTTGGTGTTGCATTTTGGGTGGCCAGCAGTGTAGTTAATAGTGTAAAAGCCATGTATGCTGGCAGTAGAACTTGTGTACAAGTAAATGGTGTTTTATTAAAAAATGATTTTCTATTAGTGCTGGAGTCAGACAAGGTTGTGCAATGTCACCATGGCTGTTTAATATATGTATGGATAGGTGCAATTGTGATGCCAAAATAGGTAATACTGGTTTATGTCTTGGTGATATCCGTGTGTGCAGATTGCTGTATGCTGATGACACTGTCCTGTTGGCGGAGAGCAAAGGTGAGTTGCAGAGTATGTTGTCTCGGATGTACGAAGTTTGCATGAAATTCAAACTGAGTATAAATAAGGGAAAAACCAAAGTTATATTTTTTGAGAGAGGAACTGGTAGTACTGAATGTAATATATGTCTAAATGGCACAGTGATCGACCAGGTGAATGAGTTTGTGTATTTAGGAAGCATGTTTGACAGAGAGAACAATTTGGATGGTGAAATTAGTAGAGGAGTGAATTTTTCATTGAAAATCATGGCTGCTTTGGGAGGGTTTCACAGGAATGATGGGTTTTCAAGAGAGTCCTGTATCGCTGTGTATGTGAGTGTAATTGTTCCTACTCTGATGTATGGCAGTGAAACCTGGGTAATGCAGAAGAAACACAGAAGTCGTTTGTGTGCTGGAGAAATGCGTTACTTACGAGGAGGTTTGTGGCAAGACTCGTTCTGATCGTGTGAGAAATGAAGATGTGTTGCAGTTGTGTAATGTCAAGCTAAATGTTGTTAGCAAGGTGGAGACTAATATGCTTCGGCCATGTTGGAAGAATG
The DNA here is from genome assembly GCA_039090855.1 of Macrothele yani. Taxonomy (NCBI): domain Eukaryota; kingdom Metazoa; phylum Arthropoda; class Arachnida; order Araneae; family Macrothelidae; genus Macrothele; species Macrothele yani. The sequence goes on from CM077013.1 coordinate 68,417,667, forward strand.
AGTAATGAAATGGTTACTAAGAAATTTTTTTTAGCCCAAGTGGCAGAAAGGAAAGGCAGAGGAAGGCCAAGGAAGTTGTGGGAGGATGGGATTCAGGAGTGTCTGCCTGAGAAAAAGATTATGAGTATGAAGTATAGAAGATCTTGTGTATGGTGTGTGATAGGTGTTAGTGAAGCCCAAGTTGTATGTGAAGATCGCTGTAAATGGAGAAGTTTGATACAGCAACAGTAGGTAAAAATTATCTGGTAGTTTGTATTTCTTTGTGGAGCTAACCTCTGAATCTCAGAGAACAGTTTAGTGATATATACGTATGTATGTATGTATGTATGTATGTATGTATGTATGTATGTATGTATGTTTCTTGGATGCTCCTGCCAGGGAAATCTGGTCGTGAGGGATGCCCGACTGGTGGGGATTGCTGTTGTCAAGATTTCTTCTGCTGATGTTTTATCATCCATGGGGTGGAAATATACTTGTGATCTTTCTTCTGATGGGCAATATACTACATGATCATCTGGATGTGGATGATGCTCAAACAGTGTAAGGCATAGATCTACAGATGTCACTATGAGACCTTATGACAAGGTAAATGTTGTAACACAATAAAAGATGTGTTTGCAAATTTTAAAATATTTTCTGATTTTCATTTCATACTTTTGATTGCTAAAGGAAAACAATATAAAAAGATGATAAGCAAACATACCTCATATTCCTGAGAGAACTTTAGATTATCATTTGCTTTGAGTCTCTCCAGGTGGTTGGTCAGCTCAGTAACAGGAATGGGTGGATGATTGATCATGGCAGGAGTCTGATAATTCAGCCTACGTACCTCCACTGGGTCACTAGGATGAGCGGGAAGTTCGCGTTCGGCAGTCGTCATCAGCAACTTCATTGTAGTCTCACCACCTGGTGTCTTAGCAAGTTGGCGGCGTCTGTAGAGTTCAGGGAAACTCCTGTAATAACGCCATCTATTTGCTGACTATTACAAACGTAAACAGAATAAAATGGAACAAAACAAAACAGAACAAAAAAGGATAAGAAAAACACAATGAAAATAAGGAGATTACTAAATAAAAAAACAAAACAAAATGAAAACCAAAAAAACATGCAATGAACAATAATAATAATAATAATAATAATAATGTGGAGAAATAAAGAGAAACTGAAATATGACGTAATGCTTATGACACAGACGACTAATGCTTGAAAGGTAAAAATACTTCACGACAAAAAATATTTCTAAAACAGCTTGGCAATATATGATAATTTTAATTTGGATTGTAGTTTCACATGTTATAAGAAAAACAAAAATTCACAGAAAGTTAATTATTCAGACAGTCAAGACAGTGTTCATTCACTAAATCATCTATCATCACATCATCAGTTCAATTATAAACCTTCATATTCACTTAGAAATGCTGAAGCTGTTAAAAATATTTGGAATTAAGTGACCGGCTCAGATGCTTATTTCTGTGTGCATTTTAACAGGGCGAGAAATGTACTTCCATTAGATCCAACAAAAATACAAAACAGGCATCCTGTTTTTGGAGGTCTGCATTCAGTAGACTTCAGAGAAAAAAATTACTAAAAGTTCACATAACTAAAAAAAAAAAAACGTGTGGAAGTAGAAGGAAGCAGGAACTCCTGACGAAGATCCAGTGTTTAGATCGGAAATTTGAGAGGTAATGTACCTTAAAAAAAATTATCCTCGATAATTCCCGTTAAATATTTATAATACTGAAAAAAAAAAAAACCACTTCGATCTTTGTTACTGAAAGCTCATATAACTATAATTTTCCATCTATTTAACCTACATAAAAGTCAAACTTGTTTAACTTGAATAAGATATTTCTTTCATGCTAATGAAAGAGTGAAATTTTACTACGCAATAGCAAAACTGAAAGACCAATCTCTTTACGTGTCTTCAAGAATTTGCATTCCTTCCAACATTTTTAGTTTTAATAAAGCATCTGCTGTTGTGTAGACATATTTATCTTACATAATCAGAAATGGTATTTAACTGAGAACCACATATGTGTACAAATATTGTTGAAAACTAAATTGTGGCAAACACTATGTCAATGATCAGCAAACCACTAGAGCTATGATGCTGTCAGATGTTTCTCTTGTATGCAGATGTTCATATTATGAATTTCAGTAGTCATACACAGCTGCATACTCAAGCATCAAAAATGTTGCATACGGAAAGATACAAATCGCAAGCAATTATCAAAATCAATACTGGACTGCCACTTTTGCAGAAAGCACTGTCATGCCAAACATCACAGCATCATGTTCAACAGCTACTGGTACAGTACCTCATTTATTACCTAGTTAGAAAAAATCAGTTAATTTTCATCACACAAATTACCAGGTTCATGGAAAACATTAGATTATTGAATTTTTTTCTATAGTGAAAACATTTTCATAATTTGTAATAATTTTATTTTAAGGTGATGCTCATCTGGGTTCCTCAGTGTTTTAAATCTCTTCACTATAAGAAATGGTCATAAATAAACTTCTTAAAAACAAACCAAATTATATCCACTACTGTAAATTATGAGTACAGTGAATATGGTAATACATTGTAAATATGCTACTGTAATCACAGATATCATAATTTCCCTTCTGCAATAGAATGATAACCGACAATGTGTGTGTTGCAGCAGAAATGGAGTTGTTTGCCATGAGCTTGAGCAGAACTACATCAGCTGTGATGAAGGACCAGAACTCTGAATAAAACTAAAAAATAAGTCGGATGAATATGAAGGGGAGAGCAGAAGATACATTGCTGAGGAAGCAGAGGATTTAGACTCTGAGACATTAATGCAAATTGATGTGGAAGTACCAAAACTCAATAAATATTCAGAAACATTTGCATAACATATCTCATAAATATTCTACAGCTTTAAACACACCACATAAACATTCTAAAGGATTTTGTAACTAGGACTCCTGATTTAAAGCCTTCAAAGTGGGCCTTGCAATATACTGCAGTCACTGCTGTAATTCACTGTCACTATGGTAAATTTTTATTAAATTCTATACAACATAATCAGTTTCTCATTAATACAATCTTAGTAAGAGCCCTAGGATTTCCTTCATTCACCTCTAATGCAGTCTTAGTGACAATGGAATCATTTGAGCATTTTAACAATCTTGATCAAAATTGAGTTTTTGAGTATGTTGTCCCAGATGTACAAATTTTGTATGAATTTCAAATCAAGTACAAATAAGGGCAAAACTAAAGTTATGGTTTTTGAGCAAAGAATGGTTAGTACTGAACGCAAGATCAGTCTAAATGGTAGAGAGATAGACCAGGTAAATGAATTTGTATATTTAGGAAGCCCGTTTGACAGAGAAAACAAATTAGATGGTGAAATTATTATAGTAGGTGAGTGAATATATCTCTGAAAGTCATAGCTGTTTTAGGATAATTTGATAGGAATGATGGGTTCTCAAAAAAGTCCAGAATAGATGTGTTGGAAAGAGTAATTGTTCCTTCGCTGATACACAGAAGTGAAACGTGGGTGCTGCAGAAGAAACATTCGAGTAGTTTGTGTACTAGAGAGATGCACTCTTACAGGGTTTTTTGGGGTTTTTTTTGCAAGATATGTTCTGATCATGTGAGGAATGAAGATGTGTTGCAGATGTGCAGTGTGAAGGAAAATATTGTTAATAATTATGGTGGAAACAAATATTCTGAGGTGGTTTTACCATGTTGAAATAATGAGTGGCGAGATGCTTAAGCCCAAATGGTAGGAAAGAAAAGTTGAGGAAGGCCCAGGAAATCTTGGGAGAACCAGATTCAGTAATGTCTGCATGAGAAAAAAAAAATATGAGTATGAAGTACAAAAGGTCTTGTGTGTGTTGTGTGATGGATGTCAGTGAAGCTTGACCTGTGTACCAAGATTGCTGTAAATGGAGATGTTTAATACACCAACAGTGAGTACATTCTAGTTCCATCAGCTAAACATTTATCTGGTGGTTATTCTTTGGAGAGCTAACCTCTGTATCTGAAAGAACAGTTTTGTGTATGTATGAATATACGCATGTACGTACCTAATCTTGTGTTTGAAAGCCACTAAATTTAAGATTACGGTCTTCATAATCCTCATTGCACAACTCAAAATTTCATATTTGATGCTTTCAAACTCAAGAAAAACTTAAGTCACTCCAACTTTTTTGTAGTGGAGAATTAAACAAAAAGAATCAAGACCTCAAAAAATCAGCATAGCAACCAGAGCTAATTTCGCTTTGTTGACCAAGTCTCTCGATTTCACAATTTTTCACAACCAAGTATTAAAAGTTTAAAAACATGTTTAAATTACGTAAAAAACACAACAAAAAAGCAACAAATGTTAAACAAAGAAACTTTTAACTTTTGTCTTTTTCAAAATAAGATAAGATGGACAATGGTAAATGGTTCTCACATCTATAATGTCATATTCATTCTCCATTTTGTATTCCATTAATATGAACATCAATTTTTTAAAGGAAAATTATGAATACAAGACTTATGGATTTGGCAATCACATATCATCCTTATTTCTTGTGTTGAAAATGACTGAAGTCATCAGTTCAAAGCTTCCTTATTTAAAATAAAAAGTAGAATGCAATTTAAGCATGTTTTTTAATTTTTAATGCTTTTGATTTATGGTTACATACTTATGTCCAAATTTATTATGCACTTGACAACTCTTGAGATATTAGAGCAATACTGGGAAAAGACACAAAGAGCTCTCTCACTGCCCACCAGTGGAAAAAGACTGAAGAAAATTGATTTCTGCTTAGTTATTCAGGCAACCAATCTCTTCAGCACAGCATAAAGAAGTTTTAGGGTAACTTCTGGTACACTGCCCCAAATGTGGGAATATGCAGCATTTGAATACACTTAGCTGCATCAGAAGTTGTAGACAAGGAAAGTACTACATATCTCAAAAGATATTTCTCTTTAGGAAAGCTAAGCTTTCCTAAAGCAAATTTTGCTATTTTGCAAAAGTAAGGTTTTCTTCATCAAACACCAAACAGCCTTAGTGTTGGAAGTTCAAGAAGGGAGTTAACACTGCTGAGGAATGCCACCCGTGCATAAACACAAAGTGTATAAATATAAAGTTTATGATGCATCATCATCATCATCATCATCATTGTCAACCATTATCAATCCACTGCTGGACGAAGGTCTCCCCAAGTTTCCTCCACAACGGTCTTTCTTGTGCCAGTCTCCTACATGTCACTCCCGCATACTTTCGAATTTCATCCACCCATCTTCCATGTGGTCTTCTTCTGGGTCTTTTCCTGTCCCTTGGAATCCAATCTAAAATTTTGGCTGTCCATCGATGGTCTGTCCTTCTGGCAGTATGTCCAGCCCATTGCCATTTCAGGGATTTAACTCTGATCATGATGTCTTCCACTCTTGTCATTTTTCGGATCCACGTGTTCCTCTTCTTATCTCTCCTGGTTACACCAAGCATGCACCTCTCCATGCCTCTTTGAGTTGTCTGCAGCCTTTGTATGTCTCTTTTAGCTAAGGTCCACGTCTCTGCACCATACGTAAGCACTGGAAGGATGCATTGATCAAACACTTTTCTTTTAAGACATAATGGCATATTGCTCTTCAAAATTATGCTGTTTCTTCCAAAAGCTCTCCGGGCAAGTTTTGTACGCCGATTAATTTCTTCATCAATGTGACCCTCACTTGATATCTGCTGTCCAAGATAAACGTATGCATCTGTTATCTCCAGCTTTTCTCCATCAATCGATAAATCTTCAGTTCTTGTAAAAGCATTGAACATCACTTTTGTCTTCTGAAAGTTCATTTTTAATCCCACTTCTTTACTCTTGTCAGCAAGTTCCTGGATCATACTCTGCAGCTCTGATGGGGTAGTTGCAAAAATGACCATGTCATCAGCAAAACGAAGGTGGGTTAGATTGTCTCCATTAATCTTTATCCCTTTGTTTTCCCAGTTCAGTGATTGAAAGACATTTTCCAATGCGGCATTAAAGAGCTTCGGAGATATGGTGTAACCTTGTCTCACTCCTTTTCCAATTTTTATGTGTGTTGTATTTTCAAGCAGCCGAATCTTTGCACTTGCATTTTCCTAGATGTTATTAATAATATTAATGTATGCATCTTCAATACCACAGGATTTCAGAGCCATTGTAACTGCTGATGGTTTTACCGAATCAAAGGCTTTTTCACAAAGGCTTTTTATGATGCATAAAGGGTATTATTCTCAGAATACTTGTTAACTGGATTAACCTATATTAGAAGGACATAAGTGACATATAAAAACAAGTAACAGACAGAAACAGCCTCTACGGTATGCCTGCATTAAGCAAATCTTCACCAAACCATGTATATTCTACAATAATTTGTATGCTAATGCAAGCAAAGCAGATACAGAGTTACTGACACAACGTCGACCATAAGACTGGCATTTCTTTAAAAGGCTCTGATGCCAGAATTTATCAAATTATGTTTTCAATCATGAGAACCAAAGTTTTACCTTAAATTTTAATATTTTTTTACAAATGTATTCCAACCATGGGCAAGACATAATGAAATACTGTTTACTGACTACTCTGACTGGAAATCATACTGGTGGTCATCAACAAGCTTGGAAGAGTAGATGAAACAGTAGTTGCTCATGATGATCTGCCCTCTCCACAATTTGGCCAAGATAAAATTTAAAACTATATAGTGACAGTTTGAAGGGCACAATGAATAATCTCTTTTTCTTTCTGTCTTCCTGGGGAGGGGGGTGAAATTTTCAAGGATTTATCAACATTTCCATCGGGCCCTCATCACTACAGAACACTGAGACTAACATTTGACAAAGATAATGATAATTTTTTCAACAACTGAATAAGAGGAAGTTACCAACTTGTGGTAATGATTTCTTTTCAAAATGACAACCGAAAAGGATCAATGGAAAAGTGTCTGCTCCCAAAACAATGAGGGTATTCTATTTGATCTAGAGTTTCAGTAATTTCTACAGTTTGGAATGTTCTACATATCTTATGATGGAAGAACACAGCTGGAGGTATGTTAACAGAATCTTGTGGAATTTGGGGTATGTAACTGGGATGTGGGAGTAGGATGGGAATGATTTGCCTGTATCATTCAGAGGACATAATTGCAAGCAAAAATGGAGGGGAGATTTATTACTCCCTTATTGAAATTAACAACATAATAAACAGAACAGATGACAAAAGGGTGGAAGGGAAAATTTTGTACAACCCTCCCCCCAAAAAAGTGTTAGCCAAAATAAACAAAAAAGAAGTAAACCATATAATTTATTTCTTATGATGGGAAACAAATTTAAATTAAACGTGTTGCTTATAAATATATTGAATATTTTCAATTATTTGAAAATTCTTAGCGTTCGCTTTTGCCACGTTATATTCTGGATGTCGGAAGTTGAAAATTCCTTGCATTTGAAACATGATATTACTATAAAATAGAATAAAAAGGTTTTACTCACAATGTTTTTTTGGTGGTCCTTTTCTTTTTATTGTTTCCAATTTTTGACTAAGACTTCGTCTGTTCATTTGAGTTTTAACCAAAAACTTCGTTTTTAAGCCATACTCACCTAAGGAGAACCAAGACATCATTTTTTAAAAATACTTAAAGTCAATATAGGGCCAGGTTTTTCGAATATTTTCATTTGGTCATTAGGTTGTAAATAAGACTTCGTTTGTTCAATGAGTTTTTAACCAAGACTTCGTTTTTAAGCCATACTCACCTTAGAAGAACCAAGACTTCATTTTTTAAGCCATACTCACCAACAGGGTACCTGCAAGTGTGAACATGTTACCAAATTTTTGGCATGAATCATGATATTTTAACTTCAAAAATTGAAAACAATAAAAAGAAGAGGACCACCAAAAAAACATTGTGAGTAAAACCTTTTTTATTCTATTTTATAGTAATATCATGTTTCAAACGCAAGGAATTTTCAACTTCCGACGTCCAGAATATAACGTGGCAAAAGCGAACGCTAAGAATTTTCAAATAATTGAAGATATTCAATACATAAAAAAGAAGTAATTAAAAGTAATCTGAACAGAATAAAGTTTTTTTTTTACATTTTCTCTTATAATGTCTACTTTATTCCGATCATTCACTTGCTCACTGATTTTACTGTGGGCTTCAATAACAGATGACTGTGATTCTAAAGATAAATCAGTTTTTTAATCATGCGGATGGGTTTTCTTCCCCCCCCCCTTCTCTTTCTTTCTTTTCCCCCAACCACAGTCTAGTAGCAGAATTTTGCTAATGAAAGTCTGTTCCCAATTTTGTTAGGAATGTCTGAGAAAGGAATGAATGCTTCACTTTTGTCTAGTAATGTATCAGTTACACCACAGAATATGTATAAAATTCAGAATGTGTACAAATATTTTTGATCATAAAAAATTTGAAGAACACATTCCATGCACCCTTTAGTTTGGTTTCTTTCCATTTTGCTTACACCGGTACCATCAGTGTTATACAGTATGTGAGTGCCCAAACATTTCAAGCGACATAGCAGATCCACATGAAAATGGAATTTCACCTTTAGTACTCTGGAAGTAAAACGGCAACTTTCACGCAATCTGAATGAAAGAATGTCGCTACCTTTTAATCAGGAAAAGCACAACAATGCAAAGTGTGAGCAAGACAATAGCAATGACAGGGCCAACAATCCAAATGAGGTCAGCTTTGTCAGTGATACCACCAATCTTGGCAACATCAGGCCTGTCATTTTTATCTCTGTGGTCTGGAATGATAGGAGTATTTCCATTTAAAACTGTCATGGCCAAACTTATTGGATCAGAAAATGGGCTGCTGGTGTACAAGCTCTGAAACAAGATAAAAAAATATATATAAGAGGATGATTATATTAAAAAACAATATCCCCAAAACTTATAAAAATCATAATGAAAATTAAATAAATCAAAAATATGCAAATCATTTCAGTTAATAACAATTTAATTTTTCATAACAGAAGGGGTAAACACAGGCTAAATAAAGTTACCTAAATATGAACACTATTATAAATACAGAAGTACAAATCTCATATAAGCTTAAAGTAATAAAAAGAGTAGAACATCAAACACTGATTTAAAATGTACTGCTTTTTTACATTACATTACATTACATATCACTAAGCTGTTCTCTGAGATTCAGAGGTTAGCTCCAAAAAAAAAAAAAAAAAAAAACCAACTACCAGATAGTTTGTACTTACTGTTGCCGTATCAAACTTCTCCATTTACAGCGATCTTGACATACAACTCAGGCTTCACTGACATCCATTACATGCTGTACACAAGATCTTCTATGCTTCATACTCATAATTTGTTTCTCATGCAGACACTCCTGAATCTGATCCTCCCATGACTTCCTTGGCCTTCCTCTACCTTTCCTTCCTGCCACTTGAGCTAAAGAGATTTTCTTAGTAAGCATCTCAGCACTCATTCGTTCAACATGGCCAAACCACCAAAGCATATTAGTCTCCACCTTTTTAACGACATTCTGCTTCACATCACACAACTACAACACATCTTCATTCCTCACACAATCAGAAAGTGTCTTGCCCCCCCCCCCGTAAGTAACGCATTTCTCCAGCACACAAATGACTCCTATGTTTCTTCTGCAGTACCCAGGTTTCACTGACATACATCAGAATAAGAACAATTACACTCTCATACACAGCCATGCGGGACTCTCTTGAGGACCCATCATTCCTGTGAAAACCTTCCAAAGCAGCCATGACTTTCAATGAAGAATTCACTCGCCTACTAATTTCACCATCCAATTTGTTCTTTTTGTCAAACATGGTTCCTAAATACACAAATTCACTCACCTGGTTAACCACTGTGTCATTTACACTTACATTACATTCAGTGCTACCAGTCCCTTTCTCAAAAACCATAACTTTGGTTTTTTCCTTATTTATACTCAGTTTGAATTTCATGCAAACTTCGTACATCCAAAACAACATACTATGCAACTCACTTTTGCTCTCAGCCAACAGGACTGTGTTATCAGCATACAGCAATCTGCACACACGGATATCACCAAGACATAAACCAGTATTACTTAGTTTGGCATCACGCATGCACACATCCAAAATATATTAAACAGCCATGGGGACATTACACAACCTTGCCTGACTCCTGCACCGATAGAAAACCATTTGGATAAAACACCATTCACTCGTACACAGGCTCTACTGTCAGCATACATGGCTTTTACACTATTAAGTAGATTCCCAGTAACATCATATTCATTTAATAATTTCCACAAAAATGTCCTATTTACTTAGTCATAAGCTTTCTCTAAATCTATGAAGGCAGCAAAAACTTTCTTACCAACAGTCAGATACGTTTAAATCATCATGCATAATGCAAAAATTTGGTTAGTGCACTCTTTACCAGACATGAAACCACTCTGAACATTCCACACTTTCTTTGATGTAAGACCCCATACTTTTTCAATAACGACCATAACCACTTTCCCTGGCACACTTAATACGCTAATACCACGATAGTTCTTGCAGTCAGTGTGATCACCTGTTCCCTTATACAAGGGAACAATGATAGCATACTTCCAACCCCGAGGGACCATTCCTAACTCCCAGCACAACTGGCAATTTTCAGTTAGCCAATCAATTACAGAGTCACCACCATATTTTAACATCTCACCAGTTATGCCATCAACTCCCTGAGCTTTACCATTTTGAAGAGATTTTAGAGCTTTACACACTTCTTCTCTTGAGACCCCTCCTGTGCTTTCATCCTTCACTGTGCCATCATCTGCATCTGTCTCAGAATCACCTTTGCTTTCCTGATCTAATAACTCACAGAAGTATTCACCCCATCTTTCACTTAACTCATTGGGCTCCCATATCATTTCCCCAACCCTATTCTTAACACAACTTAACACTTTGTTTCCCCTATTTTTGCTGTATCTCATGTACTTCCAGAAATACTTCCTATCTTTCCAAAAAGCCAATTCATGCCTTTCCACCTTCTCCCTCCTATGTTTTGCCTTACTTTGGGGAACCAGCCTAGTAGCTTCATGCTTCTTACAGCGATATTCATCCACAGAAAATCTACCTTGCAACATCCTCAAATAGACTTCCTTCTTTCTCTTTACTGCCTCTTCAATCTCACTATTCCACCAAGCATCACCTTTATTGTGGTGCCACAGACCTCTTCAGAAGCAGCAGTGACCACACAGTTCTTAAAACATTCCCACTTCTTTTCTATCTCCCTCTCAAAAGACTTCAGTTGCTTCAGTTGTTCTCTGAGTACGTCAGAATAATGCTCATGATTTTCAGGGAGCCCTTGAACGTTTATTCTTTCCATCCTGGGCCTCTTCAGATTCCTTTTCCTCCAACCAACATTTAGTTTCACTCGTGACACTACCAAGTAATGATCAGAGCCAACATTCGCACCTCTCATCACACAAGTGTCGACAACTAAGTGTTTCGGATGCTGATCGTAGACAATAAAATCTATCACTCTTTTGACCAAGAGTACGATTTTCCCAAGTATATGTGTGGATATAGTTGTGGTTGAAAAATGTATTAGATACATACAAACCATTCTCAATGCAGAGTTCAATTAATCTTTCACCATTATCATTTACACAAGGATCATTGAACTTACCCAGAACATTGTCAGAAATTGCATTCTGCACACCTACACTAGCATTGAAATCTCCTGCTATTATAACTTCTTTAGCACCAAACTAGCTCAAAACAGACTTTAGATCATTCCAGAAATCTTCCTTCTTATCAGAAGGTTCCAAGTCCCAAGGAGCATACACTACAATTACAGATCTCTGAAGTTTCACTTTCAAACGAATCCAGAGAATTCTCTAACTTAAGCAACTATAGTGAATCAAGTTGCTCTTCATCTTTTCACTTAAAATCACACCTACACCAGCCTGTCCTCTCATATTATCCAATACTCCAGACCACACACTCACTGTGCCATACACTTCTTCTATCCGAATTTCCTTCTTTTTGGTTTCACTTACACACAGCACATCCAATCTATACTTATTCATCTCCTCAATCACCTCATTCATCTTGCCATTTATACCTCTAGTATTCCATTCTAGAAACATGTGGTGTGCCCTTTCCGCTCCCGAGCTTTAGCCCAGTTTTTGCGTTCCCTGTTCGAATTTCTGGTTGAAAGTTTACCGACCTGTTTATGAAGCTCGTTTCTTCGTTTTTGTTCACTTTTCCCAGTTGGCGAGTTGTTATTTTGTCTGTTTCATTTGTTTTAATCCTCTGTTCTGTGCTTATTTTCTGCCTGTAATCCTTTTGCGTCTTGACTTGTCTGCGCAGCTCGCAGTGTTTTGCTTGCTCCTCTGCACGCCGCTGCCTACCCCGCTGCTTTTGCTCATCTAGAGCTCGTGACGTTGTTGTTCGCTCACTCTTTGTGCTTGTTCTTAGATTGCTTCTCTATCTCTGCGTCATGGCTTCTGGTATGTCTCCAACCGTAACTGCACAGCTGGATGCCTGTGTTGACAATTTGTCGTCGCCCTATGTTTCGACTTGTCTTTGTCATTTTGCTGGCCTTGTTCCATCTCCATTAGATCGGATGTTTCATTGTTCCGGAATGACGTTTACTGCGACTATTCCTCTGGATTCCACAATCGGTAAGTCCATGCTCTCTACTAGCCGACGTGGCGTATGTTACGATGCCTTAATTACCTGATACTCTGCTCACTGCTTATACATCTGTACTATATTCCTTCTTATCTTCACAATCTATTACGCACATCATCCGTAAACCATGCACCGTAATTCTTTATTTAGCCTCACCTGTGCAAGTTGCGCAGGTTTTTTCCACACCTCTCACCCTTGGTGACCAATGCTTGTTTGCAGAACCTCTATCTCAACGCCCTGTTTTGATTTTGTTTTCCCCTGTACCGCTCGAAATTCCGGACTCCCTTTTATCTGCCTTTCTTTCGTTTTGTGGATGCCCCGTACGTCTAGTGCGTTCCCTTCCTGCAGGCGTCTGTGATCTTTCTGGTTCTCCGCTTTTGAGTTTTTGTCGTCAGGCGTTACTGATTTTCTCCTCCGAAGATGCCATTTCGTTCTTTCCGACAACGTTCAAGGTGAAATTTGAATGTTCTGCCTATGATATCAATGTTGTTACTCCATACCATTGCTACACTTGCAAGAAACTAGGACATCATCGTGCTCGGTGTCCTACCGCTTCAGTGCCATCTGCTCCTGTCTCGCCTGCTGCTGAGGCCCTAGTGGTGCTTCCATTGTCACATGCCTTGACTCCGCCAAGCTCCCCACCAGCTCACTCTTCTGTACCAGTTGTGCTGAATTGACGAATTGACAGTGCCTGTCTCACCACAAGTCTCTGGTTTGACACCCCTGTGCTCACCGCTACATGCCTCCTGTGGACTTTTTTTCTTCTGTTGTGCAATCTGGAGTCCCTGCTGAGGTGTTTTCTCCATTGCCGTCTGACGTCCCAACTCTACTTTCTTCGGACTCGAATGATGCGGAAGATGTTAATACATACATACATACATATCACTAAGCTGTTCTCTGAGATTCAGAGGTTAGCTCCAAAAAGAAATACAAACTTCCAGATATTTTTACTTATTGTTGTCGTATCAAACTTCGCCATTTGCAGTGATCTTGACATACAACTCGTGCTTCACTGATATCCATTACACGTCGTACACAAGATCTTTTATACTTCATACTCATAATCTTTTTCTCATGCAGACACTCCTGAATCTGATCCACACATGTTTTCCTTGGCCTTCCTCTGCCTTTCCTTCCTGCCACTTGGGCTGAAAATATTTTCTTAGTAAGCATTTCATCACTCATTCTTTCAACATGGCCAAACCACCAAAGCATATTGGTCTCCACCTTGCTAACATTTTGCTTTACATCACACAACTGCAATACATCTTCATTCCTCACACAATCAGATCGTGTCTTGCCACAAACCCCACGTAAGTAACGCATTTCTCCAGCACACAAACGACTCCTATGTTTCTTCTGCAGTACCCAGATTTCACTGCCATACATCTGAGTAGGAACAATTACTGTTTCATACACAGCCATGCGGGACTCTCTAGAGAACCCATCATTTCTGTGAAAACCTCCCAGAGCAGCTATGACTTTCAAAGAAGAATTCACTCGCCTACTGATTTCACCATCCAACTTGTTCTCTCTGTCAAACATGCTTCCTAAATACACAAACTCACTCACCTGGTCAATCATAGTGCCATTTATACTTACATACATTACATTCAGTGCTACCCATTCCTCTCTCAAACACCATAACTTTGGTTTTTCCCTTATTTATACTCAGTTTGAATTTCATGCAAACTTCGTGCATCTGAGTCAACATACTCTGCAACTCACTTTTGCTCTCTGCCAACAGGATAGTGTCATCAGCATACAGCAATCTGCACACACGGACACCACCCAGACATAAGCCGCTATTATCTATTTTGGCCTCACGCATGCATGCGTCCATAAATATATTAAACAGCCATGGTGACATTACACAACCTTGTCTAACTCCTGCACCGATGGAAAACCATTTTGATAAAACAGCATTCACTCGTACAAAAGCTCTACTACCAGCATACATGGCTTTTACACTATTAAGTAGATTCCCAGTAACACCATATTCATTCAATACCTTCCACAAAAGTGTCCTATTCACTCGGTCGTAAGCTTTCTCTAAATCTATGAAGGCAGTAAAAACTTACTTCCCAACAGCCAGATACTTTTCAATCATCATGCGTAATGCAAAAATCTGGTTAGTGCAGCCTTTACCAGGCATAAAACCCCTCTGAACACCCCACACTTTCTCTGATGTAAGACCCCGTACTTTTTCAATAACAACCTTACCAAACACTTCCCCTGGCATACTCAGTAGGCTAATACCACGATAGTTCTTGCATTCAGTCTGATCACCTTTTCTCTTATACAAGGGAACAATGATAGCATCCTTCCAATCCCGAGGGACCATTCCTAACTCCCAGCACAACTGGCAAATTTCAGTTAACCAGTCAATTATAGAGTCACCACCGTACTTCAACATCTCTGCAGTTATGCTATCAACTCCTGGAGCCTTACCATTCTGAAGAGATTTTAGAGCTTTACACACTTCTTCTCTTGAGATCCCTCCTGTGCTTTCATCCCTCATTGTGACATCATCTGCATCTGTCTCAGAATCATTTTTGCTCTCCTGATCTAATTACTAACAGAAGTATTCGCCCCATCTGTCATTTAACTCATTGGGCTCCCATATCATTTCCCCAATCTCATTCTTCACACAACTTACAACTTTGTTTCCCCTATTTTTCCTGAGTCTCATGTACTTCCAGAAGGACTTTCTATCTTTCCAAAAAGCCAGTTCATGCCTTTCCACTTTCTCTTTCCTATCTTTTGCCTTACTGTGGCAAACCAGCTTAGCAGCTTCACACTTCTTACAGCGATATTCATCCACAGAGACTCTACCTTGCAACATCCCCAAATAGGCTTCCTTCTTTTTCTTTACTGCCTCATCAATCTCACTATTCCACCAAGCATCACCTCTATTGTTACCCACTATTGTGGTGCTACAGACCTCTTTAGCAGCAGTGACAACACAGTTCTTAGAACATTCCCACTTCTTTTCTACATCCCTCTCACCAGACTTCAGATCCTTCAGTCGTTCTCTGAGTAAGTCAGAATACCGCTGATGATCTTCAAGGAGCCTATCAACCTTTATTGTTTCTATCCTGGGTCTCTTCCTATTCCTTTTCCTCCAACCAACATTAAGTTTCACTCGTGACACTACCAAGTAATGATCAGAACCAACATCTGCACCTCTCATTACACGGGTGTCAACAACTAAGTGTTTCAAACGCTGATGGATTCTGCTGACCTCCATGGTGCTTCATCTTCTGTGACTGACGTTCCTCCAGCTGTGCCTTCTTCCACTGTTTCGATTGCATCGTCCTCTCCTTTGTCAGCCCTCACTGGTGCCATCGCTAAAAAGCATCATCGCCGGCCAAACAAGAAGAATCGCGGAAAACATGTTGCTTCTTGTGCATCCCCTGTTACTGCTCCTACTGATGTACCTCCTTGCTATCGCTGACCCTTCCGATTGACATTCCACCACTTGATTATGGTGGGGCAGAAGAACTGCTCGATGGTGATTTTGATTACTTGATGCTCGTGTCCTCTTCCTGTGGCTCTTCCCCTGCTCTTCACCCCCTCTCCTGAGGATGCTCTCGCTGGTGTAATGGACACTTTTCTTCAGGCTGATTACCCGGATGTCTCTAATGATTAATGCTCTATTTTGAAGGTGTTTGAGGACCCTGCCCAAACTCGCCTCGACACTTGTCAGTATTTGCCTATGCTACGTCATCATTGTGTTTTTCTCGACGATGCTCTTGACTGTATGTATGCTACGTGAAGACTCCTCGTTATCATTGACTGCTTTCCTGTTCTTCCCTTGTGACGGTGTTGCTCCTGTATTTTTTTCCACCGGACTTTGCCTTGTTCGTGCTCTGTTCATACCTGTGTGTGTTCCACTGAGACTGTAATGACTCTTAAAATGGATCTGCCCATGAAATTTCCTGTCCCGCAGCACCTGTGTTTATGACCGTTTTTCCCTGTGCCTTTGTTTAAAGTTGATGTTTTCCTGCATAATTTCATGGATTTATGTAATGTATTTCCCGTAACTTATGTAAGCCCCATTCCCACTTGAATAAAGTGATTTCGAACTCTAGTATTCCATACACCAATCTTACATTCACTCAGCCGAGATCTCTTTCTCATATGCCGTTTAGAAAGTCCAGGTCGATTCCTTGGTGGACCAACCTTCTCAAGTGCGGTAGGTCCACCATATCCCACACTCAGTGATGGAAAGTTGCAAAACCATTGGAGCAGCAAAATGCATTTTTGGAGCAGGTGAAATACATTTTTGGAGCAACGAAAATGCATTTTTGGAGCAGGTAAAACATATTTTTAGAGCAGGTAAAATACATTTTTAGAGCAGGTAAAATACATTTTGGAGCAGGTAAAATACATTTTTGGAGCAGGTGAAATAAATTTTGGAGCAGCAAAATGTGTTTCTGGAGCAGGTGAAACACATTTTTTTTGGAGCAGATAAAATACATTTTTGGTGTAAGAAAACATTTTTTAGAGCAGGTAAAATATTATAAGATAGAACAAACTCTTAAGTAGAAAATGTTTTGGAAATAGGTGCACCCTACTCAAATTTAAAACATCTTGCATTGAAATACACACACACATATGCAAACATTTTTGTTTTCAAATAGATCAAACAATTTGTAACCATAGCAGGATTCCATTATTAATCATCTATTTTACAAAAAATGTTTAATTTTTTGCTGCTTTTTTCAATATTGAATTGCTCACTTCTATTTTTTTCTAATTTTTTAAGATAGTTAGCAATGTTTTGTTTTGCTTCTTTTAATGGTATCTATCCACTTTTTATTTGCACTCATGTCCTTTTTTTATGCCACATTTAATGTTCATCTTAGCATTGTTTAACATTTTATGAGAGAATCCAACTGCTGCAAATGTTCAGCTTCTTCCCATTTCAAATCACCTTGTGAACATTCAATTTCTTCTCTTTTTTGCTTGTTTTGCTGCATTTTCCCAGCACTAATCTGCTCTTGATATTTTTTCCAGGATTCTTTATAAGCTGTCAGAAGTTTTTTGGTTACATTAATTTTACTCACATCTCCATTTAATCTTTTGACATGATCTTTGTGCTTCTTGCTCTCCGCATGATGCCTACAATCATCGCGGCCACCTTGCGACAGGCTAAAATCGCAGCCACATGGCTTATAAAACGTGATTCAGCAAAACTTTAGATGCATCATACAAAGGCCATTCTATACTATACATACTGCGATACACTTGATGATAAGTTTTATCTGACTTTGTTCTTTTTGTTGTCATAGCTGTTTCACTGCTACATTTCGTTTCACTTTAATCTAAATTACCGTATATACTCGCGTATAAGTCGAGAAATTTGGGACAAAATGAGAGCTTCAAAGTAATGGGGTCGACTTATACGCGTGGTCTAAAATAATTGTAAGTCCAAAAGTTCTTCCCGTGAGGCAAAAGGCAATCCATCCCCCCTAAAAATGCCGATGCGGTATTAATTACGAAATCGCAACCCTCCGAAAGAAAAAAAAAGAAAGAAAGAAAGAAAGAAAAAACGCCGATGTGGTAGAATTACGAAATCACAAACCTAAGAATTTCTCAGCGCTTTGAGAAGTCTCTCTCCTGGCTTTGCGTATTGACAGCGCAGTCACAGCCGCACACAGAAAGCTCCGCCCTTCCGACTACCAGTTGATTGCACTGATCTTCGACGTAACGGCAAAGAATATCGCGCGAAGCGTTTTTCTTTGGTAACGGAGCCATGCGACAGCCAGTGTTAGGTGTTGCTTGTTCTTAATCGCACGTGTCTCGCTTCTCCTATTATGGGTGACACGGATTGTGTAAAGAAACGGATGTCCTACAACGCAAAATTCAAGTTGAAAGTGGTTTCTTTTGCAGAAAATACTAACAACTGTGCTGCTTCACGTCAATTTGGCATTAACGAAAAACTGATTCGAGATTGGCGTAAAAAAGAAACGGACTTGGTGAAAATCCCAAAATCGCAAAAGGCGCTGCGCCATGGAACAACATCTTTAACAGAGCTGAAAAGTGTCTTGAATGATTGGATTGTGGGCTGCAGACAAAATGGTTACATTGTAACGCGAACTGGTATACGTTTGCGAGCAATGAAGCTCGCAAAAGATGAAAAGTTTGCAGCCGCAAATAACACTTTTCGTGCCTCACCAGGTTGGTGCACAAGGTTCATGAACCGCTATGGGTTGTGCCAACGTACCAAAATTGCACAAAAGTTACCTTGTGACCTCAAAGCAAAGATAATGGAATTTCAAAAGTATGTACGTAATTCAAAAGAGAAAAGAGACTGCTTTTGAACTTTCCCAAATAGGGAACATGGATGAAACCGCCATGTGTTTCGACCTTCCTGGAAATAAGACGGTGAACCAAAAGGGCGAAAAATATATCTTGATCAAAACGACTGGCCACGAAAAATCCAGTTTCACGGTTGTTCTTTCCTGTTTGGCCGACGGCAGTAAGCTACCTCCGGTAATTATTTTCAAACGCAAAACTCTGCCGACAAGCGTTGTCTTTCCATCTGGTGTGCTCGTTCGTGCCCATGAAAAAGGATGGATGAACGAATCCGGAACAATTGACTGGTTACAGAATGTGTGGAACAAAAGGCCAGGTGCACTTTTGAAGAAACCTTCTCTTTTGGTGTGGGATATGTTTGTTGCACACCGTTGTGCAGAAGTGAAAAAAACTGCAGAAAATTCAAAAACAACTCTTGCTGTCATCCCAGGTGGGTTGACATCTGTTCTTCAACCACTAGATGTCTGCCTTAATAAGCCCTTCAAGGACAATGTGCAGAGGTATTGGGCAGATTGGATAAGTTCCGATTTGCCGACTGAAACCAAGGGCGGAAATCTAAAGAAGCCGGATATCGTTTTGATTGCGCGATGGGTCAAGGAGGCTTGGGATGCGATACCTTCGGAAATGGTCGTGAAATCATTCAAGAAATGTTGCATTAGTAACAAACTTGATGGCACAGAGGACGATGAG
Source organism: Macrothele yani (assembly GCA_039090855.1). NCBI lineage: Eukaryota > Metazoa > Arthropoda > Arachnida > Araneae > Macrothelidae > Macrothele > Macrothele yani. The sequence goes on from CM077013.1 coordinate 68,437,349, forward strand.
ATTTTTATGAGTGATGATGACAGTGATTCTGATGACGCGCCGATGACGGAGAAAGACTTTTTTGAACTGTTTTGCGAGTCTGACTCGGAATCGGATTTTGAAGGGTTCCGATGAAGTTTTTGGGTATGCAAATTAAATTTAGTATTATATATATAATTTTTTTTGTTTTCAAATGTTTTTGAATAAATTCATTGAAATTTTTTTCTCATTCCGGGATCGACTTATACGCGAGTTTCCGATTTCTTACGATTTTTTCCTCTGAAAGTGGGGGGATCGACTTATACGCGAGTTTCCGATTTCTTACGATTTTTTCCTCTGAAAGTAAGGGGGGGGGTCGACTTATACGCGAGTATATATGGTAACCCTTTCCACTCAAATAACTTTTCACCCATACTCACAGAGAACTTGCATTTTTTTCTGTAGTAGAGGCCACAACTTAGCAGTGAAAGCTCAGCTTTAGCTCGCCAGCCTTGACGTACGAGCTATAGAGGCATTATCAGCGTGGCAGCTGACACCCGACCTATTCGGCAAAAAGAAATTTCTCGCAAGCGTCGACATGCGAGCTACAGAGGCGTCATCGGCATGGAGGGTGCCATCCGACACATGTGATATTCGGCGAAAAAGAAATGTCTCGTAAGCCCCGACTCACGAGCTATAGAGATGTAATGAACACACAGGATGACACCCGACACGCAAGCTATTCGGCGAAAAAGGAAATGTCTCGCAAGCCCCAACATACGAGCTATAAAGGTGTCATAGACGTGGCGGATGACACCCGACCTATTAGGTGAAAAAGAAATTCTATGCGAGCGCCGACATCCGAGCTATAGAAGCATCATAAACGGGGCAGATAACACCCTAGCTATTTGGTGAAAACGAAATTCTTCGCTAGCGCCGACATGCGAGCCATAGAGACATCATAGGCATGGCGGGTGACACCCGACACGCAGATGACGTTTCTTTTTCTTTATCCGATGAAAAAGAAACTTCTTGCGATCCCCGACATGCGAGTTATAGGGGCGTCATCGGCGTGGCGAGTGACACTCGACCTATTCAACGAAAAAGAAATGTCTCGTGAGCACCGACATGAGAGCTGTAGAGGCGTCATCGGCATGGAGGTCGCCACCCGACATGTGCTATATTCGGCGAAAAAGAAATGTCTGGCAAGCCCCGACCCATGAGCTATAGAGCCGCAATGAGCGCGGCGGATGACACCCGACACGCAAGTTATTCGGTGAAAAAGAAATGTCTCGCGAGCGCCAACATGTGAGAAATAGAGGCATTATTGGCATGGAGGGTGACACCCGATACACAAGATGTTTGGCGAAAAGAAATGTCTCGCAAGCCCCGACATACGAGCTATAGAGGCGTCATAGACATGGCGGATGACACCCGACCTATTCGGCGAAAAAGAAATTCCTCGCGAGCGCCGACATCCGAGCTATAGAGGCGTCGCGGATAACACCCGACATGCGACCTATTCGTTGAATAACGAAATTTCTCGCAAGCGCTGACATGCGAACGTCATCATCATGGCGGGTGACACCCGACACGCAGATGACGTTTCTTTTTCTTTATCCGGTGAAAAAAAAATGTCTCGCGAGCTATAGGGGTGTCATCGGCGTGGCGAGTGACACCCAACCCATTCGACGAAAAAGAAATGTCTCGCGACCACCGACATGCGAGCTATAGAGGCATTATCGGAGTGGCGTGTGAGCTATTCAGCGATTTCGTAATGTCGGGTGTCACCCGACAGTCGAGTGGAAAGGGTTAAAATGCTTGCACCGAAATTTTCACAAGCACAAAGCCACGTGCAATCAATGTAAAGAGTTGGCAAAAGCGCTGAGCTGAGTTACCTCTCGACTTTTGCGCACGGTACTCTCAAATAGCTGTATGGGGAATCATGTGACAAACTCCGCCTCTGTTGGCGGGGGAAGTTAGAACATCGAAGGCGCAAAAGGGACTATCTGTAAAGTGCGCTTTTTCGACCAAAAGACAGTAAAAAATAGAAATTGCGTGCAGGGGTCTTGCGAGGGCTTTTCCGTAGTTTTTTCGGGTGACTTCCGTAAAACCGTAAGATGGAGTGAATATCGGTAAAAGTTGGCATCTCTGAATACCTATGAATCCTTTAGAAACAGAACCATTGCATCCAACCACGGGAGAACCATTTTCAGTCGTCCTCTGCGTCGAGGAAATAGCTAATGACTGACCTTATGCTGTATTTATGTAATCGTGCACCTTGCCCAGAATGAAATAACTGCGCTATCCCAAAGAGCAGAGAACGACATATAAACAATCTCAATTGCACAGCACTCCGAAAGACCACCAAACTATCAGTAAACAATCTTCATCAGGATTTCATAATGTACAGCATCATTTCTCCTACATACCACGTGATTACAACAAAACTCCTCCTCCATGAGCAAAAACAATTTAATTTCCTACATCACAAAAATCGTTGGTTTTTTTCGTCACTTTTGCGGAAAAAACAACGAATTAGAAGGTATTCCGAAATTTTGGGATTGGCGGTACGGTACGTGATGATTAAGTGTCGTTTTCACCAAATTACGCGTAGACCTTAAAAAAGTGTCATTCGATTCGACGTTTAAAACGGCATTTTTGCCGTGAAAACATTTGCAGTTGGGCGCAAATGTGAATTTTTCGTAATTTGTAGCAGTCTGGCGCAAGATAATGAAATTGGCGCAGTTCGGCACAAACTTTCCATCTTTGAGCACACTTGAGTCTGGGTATTGATTTCTTTTTGTCTTTTTAATCAGGTAGAACATCAGTGTGAGGGATTAGCCCACAGCTGACAGTTGCAGTTGGTCTTTCAACCTAAAGATTCTGGAACAAAACCCAGTGTGTTCGGATCTTTTTGCTTTAAAAAATTCATACTGTCATTTTCTAAGTTAAACACATTGACTTACAACTACCACAAAGTCAAACTAAAACAAAAAGAAGGATAAAATAATGTGCTTTGACATAATGGTAAGGAATGGGATAAAATACTCATGCAGAATGCACACTATTGGGTAAAATAACACCTAATTCAACATCCTATCATCAGTGGGTACAACTATTCTCCAATCATAAATACGGAACTGTGAAAACCACTGAGAAAGATAGCTTAGATTTTGGAGAACACACCCACCAGCATTTCTCAACATTACTGACTTTATGGTTCAGCAAACTCAAAGAATTTGTCATAAAAATCACTGTATATAGTACTGTATGTACTGTACTAATATATATGTATATACATGGATATTAATACTGAAATCTCTTTATGGTAATAAGTACTATGGCATTCTGTTCACCACATTTAGTATCGTTCGCAAGAAATTGAATATACTCCATGGTATAACAAAAAAAAATTTAACAAGGATTTCTTGTACATACCTTAATTTAAAATATGTTGAAATGTAGCGTAGTAATCAATACTCCACAGAAAATCCTCGCGAAAACAAGTCACAGTTCTTTATCAAAGCACGTATGTTTCCATCAGGCCCAATGTCGTCATGCTACTAAGTCTAAACTGCTGTTCAAACAAAGGATATTGTACATCGATCTCTGTCGATCTTTTTGACTTAGTATTCTCGATTCTCAAATCAATATCCGCATCGCACAACATGAAATTATGTACCTTCTTTCGAGTTGTGATAGCTGTTAAACGATGTAATAAAAAATTTTCAAATAAAAATGACCATGGATATTGACTAAAAGACGATATTTAATCCACTGGATGGTATGTCATTGTACATTGCACAGGTGTGCTGTAGGCATTCTCAAAACATATCACTCGTTGCTGTCATGGATAAAAGGAGCAATTTATCAGATTTGCAAAAAGGGATGATTATCGGCTTTGGGGCCAAGAAAGGTGGTACTTCTGAAACAGAGCAGTTTGTGAACTGTTTTTATGCTACTGTGGTTAAAGTGTATTGTTATTGGAGAAATGGCACCCTAGCGAATAAGCATCGTGGAAACTGCAGAGCACCAGGTGCCACTGATGTGACAGGTGAATGTCGGCTGCGAAGGTGCATGAGGGCCAACTCACTGGCCGGATGAACCAGGGGGCTACCCAAAGTGTGTCTAAAATGACAGTTCAGCAAACCCTGCTGCGTATGGGGCTCCGATACAGACAGATGGTCACTACACCTATGCTAATGAAGGTGCATTGGCAGAAAAGGCTTACATTTGCATGGCAGTATTGGAATTGGACCTCCGCTGATTGGCAAAGGATTGCCTTCTCTCATGAGTCACGTTTTCTGCATCATCGAATGGATGGACGTTGGCATATAAGGTGAGAAAAATCGGAGAACAAACACACTTCAACCATTGCTGGAATAACACAAGCTGGTGGGGGCAGCATTGTGGTCTGGGGAATGTTTTCGTGGCATTCCCTGGGTCCACTCATACCTGTGGAAGGCACTATGAACCGAATTCATTATAAATCCATCCTTGCAGACCACGTACACCCATAAATGCTGATTGTCTTCCTTGGGGAGGATGGGATCTTCCAGCACGACAATGCGACGCGTCACACAGCTAGAAATGTCCTGAGAGTGGTTGGAAGGGCATGATGAAGACTTCCAAGTACCTCCCTGGCCCCCTAATTCCCCACACTTAAATCCAATTGAGCATCTGTGGGACCACCTCGATGATGTTGTTCACTCTATGGGTCCTTCACCACGCACCCTCCAGCAGCTGTCAGATGCACTGCAGTCAGCATGGCTCCACATGTCTGTGAACACCCTCCAGCAGCTGTCAGATGCACTGCAGTCAGCATGGCTCCACATGCCAGTGAACAACCTCCAGCAGCTGTCAGATGCACTGTAGTCAGCATGGCTCCACATGCCTGTGAACACCCTCCAGTAGCTGTCAGATGCACTGCAGTCAGCATGGCTTCACCTGTCTGTGAATACCCTCAAGCACCTTACTGAGTCACTCCCAGCCCATCTAGCTCCCATCCGTGCTACGCATGGCGATTACTCAGGATAATAGCTGGTGGTGACTCGACCATGTATATAAATTCTCGATGGTGTAAGGTGTAGCTATATAAATTCTTGATGGTTGCAGGTGTAAGGGGAGGGAGGTTGTTTCGAATAAGCAGACACTCATCCACATTCCAGTGCCGACCAATCAGCTGCTTTAAGTATGACGAAGAGTCGAAAATGCGAATAAGCCTTGAACGTTATACGAAACGAGTCATCCATAGGTTGCTGATTGCACTTGACTTGATTTACTTTATTTCCGTTGGGAAACTAAAGGCATATGAATTTGTTAAGAGAAATTGGAAACCTCTCCAAAAAAAAAAAAAAAATCTTTTGAAGGGGAAAAAACAGATTACACGTAAAAATTTCCTTACTTCTTTCTGAAAAGAGGAAAACTGGGGGAAAACATGGTTTAAAAAAAAAAATCGTATTTTTGGTGGAAAAATCATATTATCGTGCTGCAGTGTGATTTATCGTACTAAATATGATAAAATCATCACAGTTGGCAGGTCTGCATGATGTTAATCATTATTCGTGTAAATGAGTTTTTTCCCTTTCACATTTATCAAGCAGTTTTCTCCACATTCGTGTCATATCTTTGATTTTCTTGTTACCATTTCCAACTCTGTTATTCAAATCTACTAGAATTAACTATCTTTCTCCCTCTCTTGTGTTTTAAACCCAATCTAAATCCTTGTAAACAAATCCACCTCTTCTAAACTAAAAGCTTCTTCTCGTCAATAGATTGCCACAACTTTTAAGTTTCTGGTTCTCAGTTTTGTGATGACACCCAATATGTGTTAATGACCATTACCCTTCAACTAAAGTGGAATCCATTGTATTACCAGATGTTAAACCACACCAACTCATGCCTGAATCCACTTCATACCAGAATATATTGCATTAAACCAATCACTCATAGAGTGCAATATGCTGACATACATTCCTTAATCTTACAGATGTCATGTCCATATTTAGACTGAATCCTTCCCATTGCCTACAAGTAATTCTAAATTTCTGTCCTTACTTCTTGAATATTTAATTCACACGAGCCTGATCTCTCCATACTTATCTGGTAATTTTGTGACAGCTCTTTCTATAGGGATTGATTAGTTACTCAATTTATTTTCCTCAGTGAGAAGTGAATGGTTTGGATGGAGAAATGCCACTATCCATTTATGCCTCAAAACTATGAAAAGCTTGTCACAGTGGGGTTTTACCAAGTTTTCCAAAGAGACATTGTTTAACCCCAGTGCCATTCATAAGTTGCCATGGTTCAGTACACCTCAGTTTGGTTGTGTATTGGTGCTATGTTGATAGTTTGGCCTTTTCATATCACAGACCAGTCAGCTGGCTGGTTTCCTGTTCCCCTCTTTTAGTTTTTCCATCTTAAAAGAAGAGCTTACACTTTGGATGAAGTGGTAGGGTAGGGTGCTTGGTGGTAGGGCAACACAGTTCCTCACATCTCTCTGAAATGTAGTGTGTGGTTCACCCCCCAGTTTGAGAACTTATCAGTTCCTTTGTAGAGCAAGCAACTAATTATAATATTTTTTCTTTCTTTAAATGGTGCATACCTTTTGAGGGGTGTCAACAACTGCACGGACATAGATACTGTATTCCTGGTCATGCTGTAGTCTACGATTCAGATAACCTTGATATGTTTTACCATCACCTAGAGGGAATTTCTCTGGCATGGATCGATGTAAGAATTTGGCTGCAATGTATGGTCCAATCTGATCTGCCGGAGTGGCTGACAGCTGCAAAAGGAATAGGTCATTTAGATCATGCAGCAGTAAAGGTAAATGTATGTACAGGACATATGCTCATTTACATACAGAAACTGTGTACTAAATAAACAATAAACACAGAAAACATACAAAAAAAAAGCCCAATAAATGACAGCTAAAAAGAAAATTTTAAAAAATAGCAAAAGTACAAAACATGATTCGAAACATTGTACTAATAATCAATAAATAAAAAAAAAACCAGACTAGTTTTCCACCTTTCACAAGTCAAGTTTTTTTTTCCTTCAAGGAAATATAAATTGCTCATTCCACTTCAATTAGAAAGTTACACATACATACATACATATGACTAAGCTGTTCTCTGAGATTCAGAGACTAGCTCCACAAAGAAATACAAACTACCAGATAATTTTTACTTACTGTTGCTGTATCAAACTTCTCCATTTACAGCGATCTTGACATACAACTCAGGCTTCACTGACATCCATCACACATCATACACAAGACCTTCTATACTTCATACTCATAATCTTTTCTTCATGGTCAATAGATTGCCACAAAATCTGATACTTCCACGACTTCTTTGGCCTTCCTCTGACTTTCTTTCCTGCCACTTGGGCCAAAAAGATTTTCTTAGTAAGCATCTCATCACTCATTCTTCCAATATGGCCAAACCACTGAAGCATATTAGTCTCCACCTTGCTAACAACATTTTGCTTCACTTTACACAACTGCAACACCTCTTCATTCATCACATAATCAGAACGTGTCTTGTTACAAGCCCCCTGTAAGTAACGCATTTCTCCAGCACACAACCGACTTCTATGTTTCTTCTGCAGTACCCAGGTTTCACTGCTATACATCAGAGTAGGAACAATTACACTCTCATACACAGCCATGCAGGACTCTTTTGAGAACCCATCATTTCTGTGAAAACCTCTCAAAGCCGCTATGACTTTCAATGAAGAATTCACGCGCTACTAATTCCACCATCCAATTTGTTATCTCTGTCAAACATGCTTCCTAAATACACAAACTCATTCACCTGGTCAATCACTGTGTCATTTAGACTTATATTACATTCAGCACTACCAGTTCTTCTCTCAAAAACCATAACTTTGGTTTTTACCTTACTTATACTCAGTTTGAATTTCATGCAAACTTTGTACATCAGGGACAACATACTCTGCAACTCACTTTTGCTCTCTGCCAACAGGATAGTGTCATCAGCATACAGCAATCTGCACACACGAATATCATCAAGACATAAACCAGTATTATTTATTTTTGCATCACGCATGCACACATCCATAAATATACTAAACAGCCATGGTGACATTACACAAACTTGTCTGACTCCTGCACTAATAGAAAACCATTTTGATAAAACACCATTCACTCGTACACAGGCTCTACTGCCAGCATACATGGGTTTTACACTACTAAGTAGATTCCGAGTAATACCATATTCATTCAAAACCTTCTGCAAAAGCGTCCTATTTACTTGGTTGTAAGCTTTCTCTAAATCTATTAAGGCAGCAAAAACTTTCTTACCAACAGCCAGATACTTTTCAATCATCATGCATAATGCAAAAATTTGGTTAGTGCAGCCTTTGCCAGGCTTAAAACCTCTCTGAATATCCCATACTTTCTCTGATGTAAAACCCCATACTTTTTCAATAATTACCTTACTGAACCCTTTCCCTAGCATACTCAGTACGCTAATACCACAATAGTTCTTGCAGTCAGTCTGATCACCTTTTTCCTTATACAAGGGAACAATGATAGCATCCTTCCAATCCCGAGGGACCATTTCTAACTCCCAGCACAACTGGCAAATTTCAGTTAATCAGTCAATTACAGAGTCACCACCATATTTTAACATCTCGGCAGTTATGCCATCAAATCCTGAGGCTTACTGTACTGGAGAGATTTTAGAGCTTTACACACCTCTTCTCTTGGGATCCCTCCTGTGCTTCCATCCTTCCCTGTGACATCATCTGCTTCTGCCTCAGAATCATCTTTGCTTTCCTGATCTAATAACTCACAGAAGTAGTCACTCCATCTTTCACTTAACTCATTGGGTTCTCATATAATTTCCTCGATCCTATTCTTCACACAATTTACAACTTTGTTTCTCCCATTTTTCCTGAGTCTCATGTACCTCAAGAAAGTCTTCCTATCTTTCCAAAGGAAAAAACGATTCACGCCTTTCCACTCTCTTCTTTCCATCTTTTGCCTTACTCTGGCAAACCAGCTTAGCTGCTTCATGCTTCTTACAGCGATATTTATCCACAAAACTCTACCTTGCAACATCCCCAAATAGGCTTCTTTCTTTCTCTTTACTGCCTTTTCAATCTCACTATTCCACCAAGCATCACCTCTATTGTTACCAACTACTGGGGTGCCACAGACCTCTTCAGCAGCAGTGACAACACAGTACTTAAAACATTCCCACTTCTTTTACATCCCTCTCACAAGACTTCAGCTCCTTCAGTCGTTCTCTGAGTACGTCAGAATAACGTTGAGGATTTTCAGGGAGCCTTTCAACTTTTATTCTTTCCAACCTGGGCCTCTTTCTATTCCTTTTCCTCCAACCAACATTCAGTTTCACTCGTGACACTACCAAGTAAAGATCAAAACCAACATCCGCGCCTCTCATCACTGACTGCCCCGTCACAAGCTCTGTCATTTTGGCCCAGATTTGATTATTTCCTGGTTGCTTTTCCAGCTGTAAGTTTTCAGCCTTAAGAATGAAGCTCTATTCTTTCGTTTTTGGGACTCCACCAAGTTGGTGAGTCTTTAGTTTTCATTTTCTCTTCATTTTAATTCTTGCTTCGTGCTGTTGCTTTCTTATTTCTTGCCCGTCACCAGTTGTTGACATAACTTGACTGGTTTGTCCTTGCTTCACTTCTGAATTGTGCTAGCTCCGCTTTCTTCGTGCTTGTGTCATCGCACTGCTCTGTGTGTTGGGCTCGTTGCTTCCTTGTTGTTTTCGTTACACTGTGACCCTTCTACGTCTTCCTTAGCATTATGGCTGTGCCGTTTGATTCACCCGTAACCGACTCTGCTTTGTCTACTGTTCGTTACGATGGCGTTCTTCCTTCTAGGGATGGATTGTTTCCTTCTTCCTTGGATCACATTTTTCAATGCTCTGGACCTACTTTAACCATCAATGTTCCTCCAGCATCCGATGCAGGTAAGTCCATGCTTACTACCTTACATCTCAGAATTTGCTATTTAGCATTACCAAATACTCGGCTTTCTGCATATTCGACTGCCATGCACTCCATTCTTCCACCAGATTGCATTACACACATAGCTCAAAAACCTCAAACCATGATTATTTATTTGGCGTCTTCACACTATGTTGAACGTGCTCTCTTTTTTCCGTTGACGATCAGGGATCAGTGTGTAAATGCTGAGCAACTTTCTCAATGACCTGTCCTCATTTCGTTCTTTCCGGTACCACCAGAGATTCCTGATTCGTTTCTTTCGACCTTCTTATCATTCTGCGGCCGCCCCGCTGGATAGGTGCAAACGCTTCCTGCTTCAGTATGTGACCCCTTTGGCAGCACTCTTCTCAGTTGTAGTCGACATGCGCTTCTTATCTTTTCATCAGACACAGCGATCTCATCCTTTCCAACAAAACTGGAAATCAAGCATAGCCATCACTCTTACCACGTTAACGTGGCTACTCCATTTCATTGCTTTGCATGCCCACAGATTGGACACCATCAAAATAAATGCCCCTCTGTTTTCCTTCCTCCTGCTACAATTTCAACTGCTGTTCCGTCTCCAGTTGCACCTGAATCAGCCTCAGAACTGAAGTCTTTCATCGTTCTGACTCCACATAGCTCTGCCGCCGGAGAGGTCTGCTCGTCTGATTTTCCCGTGGTTGGCGTATTGCTCGAGGACCTGCCAGTTGTTCATTCTGCAGAGTCGTCTCCTTCAGTGCCTCTGCCTGTCTTCACCCTCTCGCCACCGAGCTCACCGCTGCCTGGTTCTTGCAGGTTGTTTTCTTCTAACACCACTCAGCGCTCCATCACCCTTAACACCTTATAATTAGACCTTCCTGCTATTCCTGAATCTTCTCCTCCTGCATTGTTTTCTCCAGGGTCGCCACCCAGTGCCATGCTCGTGTCAGCCAGCACACCGCCATCTCTGTCTCACGAGCTACACTCTACTGGTGAACCACAGCTCGCTGCCAACTTCGTCGTGTCTGCTGCGGAACCTTTGGACTTGCCAGAACTTGTCTCTTCGAGCTCTAGTATCGTTGATGATCTTTCACCTCAGTTTCCCATTGACCCGGTGACTCATGTTCTAGCTCCAATGTTCCTTCGACTTCCGCTAGCCAAGAGCTTATTTCATTGTGCTTCAGTGAATTCGACAATATCTCGATCTCGCCTAAGCCAATGTATTCGCCGCCAGTACTGGTGACCAGTGTTCCTCCCACTTCTGATGGCCCACATAATCACATCCCTTTTACGCCAGTTGCTCCTCTTGTAACGACGACTGAAGTTTCCACAGAGCTCTTAGAATCTTCATTTCTTGCGTCTGCCCCTCAGGGAGCTTGCCCCAAGAAGCGTGGTAAACCTCATCAAAAGAAGAATCGCAAGAAGCAAGTAACATCTGACGTGTCTCAGGGCTCCACTTTCATTGAAGTGTCTTCGGATATTCCGTTTGACGAGCCACCGCTTCTATATTCACCGTATCTCGGACATGTTTCTGAGTTTTCAAAGGCAGCTTCCTAGCCTCTTCCTCGGTTTTCTTGCGCTCATGTGCAACACCTCGTTAGATGCCTATCCACATTACACCGGCGTGGTTTCTCCAGTTCTAGCCTCCAAACTGTTTTTTGCACGTAAACCTGATGTTGCCTTCGAACACTCTTGTGGCTATTATGATCCTATTGATCACAAAGATGTTACTGCAGATCTTCAAGCACTTTCAAATGCTTTTTGTACAGTAATCACTACCTGCCCTGCCATCTCTTCCTGGATTTGGTTCATTGGTTAACAATGTCACCAATTCTATCAGTTTTCTGGATGCTACCCCTTACCATCGTGGGATGACTGTTAAACTCAAATTTCTTACTCTACGGTCTTTATTCACGGCTCATGTGCCATGATTACTGTCACTCGTAATGTTAATGTGCCCATGATTCTTATTGTTCCTTTTCATTCCTCGATTGTATTGTGACTATATGTGACACATATGCACAGCAAAAACTTTGTTAAGTTTTTTGTCCTTTGAATAAAGCTCATGCTGAAAACTGGCTTCCTCATTACATAAATTAAACACTTAATCAAACATTCAATATGGGTTTTTTCTTCTAGGAAAATGATTTAATTAAAAAACGCAAGTTTTCAGAGAAAATTATTCTCCTTCTGCAGGAAGTCTTTTGTTGTCACTCTTTCTCCATCACTATTGTGGTTAACCCTGACGGTTACATTTTTTTTGTTTTTTTTACCAAATCTTGCCAGATGTTAGGCAGGGACAAACCTTTGCAGTCACTGATGATGGAAATCTAATTTTTCTGAATTTCTATTCCTTCTTTAAATTTTCTTTTTGATAATTGCCCTGGAAACCGAAGACGTTTAGTGAATTCCAGTCCATGTTGTGTCTGGTTTCTGTAACATGCCTATCTAATCCTGTCTTGTTGGAACAATTTTTTATAGTTGCTTTATGTTCTGCTATTCGAGTTTCTAGTCTGCGACCTGTTTCACCTATGTAGGATAGTCTACAACTACATTTTACCTCACATACCACTCCTTGCATTTTTAAAACATCTTCTCTTTGAACTAACTTTGGGAAATAGTTTTTAACTTTGTTCTCTAAACTTGGAGTTAGTCTTATGTCGTACTTCTTACTAATTCTCTTTAAAGATTTGCATAAACCTTTGTGATAAGAAATTTTTTTAGTGAATTTTATTTGTTGCTGTTTTGTGTTCTTCATATCTGAAAAATTTAGAAGTTTTTCAATTTCATTCTTAGGATAGTTATTTTTTGTAAGGATAACTTTAATTCTTCTTTGTGTGCTTTTTTCATTTCTGCTGTAGATACCTACTTTATTTATTTTTTTCTAAAAACTGATTTCATTTTTATTAACAGAATATGGATGGTAGGAATTGAAATCCAATAATTTATTTGTGTTCAGGGGTTTCTTATACAGTTTTGTAAGGAATTTTCCAGCTTCATAATAGATTGCAATATCTAAGAAGTTAATTTTACTATCTTTTTGAAGTCCCAATGTGAACTTAAGGGAATCATCTAATTCACTGAAAGTGTCTAGAATTTTTTCTGAAAAATCCACGCTCCCAGCACACAAAATAAAATTTAAAATTAACTCTAAGAAAGCCAATGCATAATCATCTGAAGTTGGATCAAGTACAACGTCAGTCACGACACACAGCTAAATAATTTAAAATATATTGTTACCATATTTGTTTAACCCTCTAACTGGCTTATGAAATCTGATTCAGCCATTTTGAAAATGCCCCTGAGACCTGCAGAAGCAGCATAAAAAATGGCTGGCATTTCATGAGCGAGAGAGACAAATTCAGTCAGCGCAAAAACCGGTCTTGCACTGTGAAACTGTCACCCATTTCTAGGGTCACCTTCACTGCAGGACACACTATTGGGGATTTAGTAACTTGCGCAATGCCAAATCACATATTTTTTCAAGAGAAACACATCCAATACAAATTTCAGCATTCATTCAATGCTGAATTCAGTATATTAAAATTTGTATTACGAAATATTCAAGCCAACAATGTAATTCTCAGCTCAAACCGTGCATTTAAAATCCTGTTTTCTGAAATAAGTAAGACACTTAAGAAAGTAAATATGATATTTTAGCATTTTCTGTTCACCATTCTGAAAGTCCCTTATATCAATATATTTTACTTAAAATTTATAATCTACTATAAAATATTCGTAATTATCTCTGCCTTTCGGTTTTTGAGGCTTATACCAAAATTTCACCACACAACTAAAAAAAAAAAAAAAGGAAAAGATGAATTTTGAATGTTTGTCACACTTGCTAGGAATAACTATGGTATGTCCAAAAATTATAATTTTTATGATATTTATGGATTCTAGTGATAGCAGTTATGTCAATAACCCTTTTTCATAATTGAACGTATTTCATGCGGACCCTGTAACAAAATTCTTAAAGACGGAAACATAAAAAAATTGTGAGAATGTAGTTTACTCCAACTTCCTCCTGAAGTTGTGTTACTTATGGGCAGCAAAATTATTTGCCCAGGAAAAACTGGATGGTGCTTTTTCTATGCAGATGCAGTGCTGTGTTAACCTGTAAATCAGGTGCTGTCTAAATACAAGAATATATACTGTACCCACTCTATGCAAAAGGGAGCTTCATTTGAAGTAACATAAATTATGGTGATTGGGGAAGCAACCTTTTGAGCACAAAACAGAGATCACAGATTGCTGTACCCTACCCTAAAAATTTGTGCCCGTGGGTCAGAAGTGCACCGAGCACCTTCAAGTCATTAATTCATAGGCTAACAATGAATGCATTCCATGTGAGCAAGCCATTTCAGGAAGTCCTCAGCAGAGTTGCATTTGATGCGCTCAAACCACTTTCCAAGGAGAGGAAGAGAATGAGTCATAAGCGATCAAGCCGTTTTAGACAGTGGAGACCTTGAAAGCACTGGGCATGTTCAAACTGCACAGAGGGTTAAACTTATATTTGATGGAAAATGTAAACATCAGATTTTCAAGCTGGTTATGATGTAGGAGCAATATACAAATCAATGAATAATTTATATAATATTCAGCTCATATGAAAAACATATAAAAACCTTATTTTGGCACAGAAATGCAAAACTGTAGCCCATGAGGCCCATGCATAAATTAAAAAAAACAAAACAAAACAAAACAACTTAATCATCTGGAAAAAGAATCACTATGCTTCAAAGCTCTACCTGAGCACATAACGTTATTTCTGATGGAAATAATGTTAGTGTAGATTAGGTATTAAAATTTTAAAATTTTCTGAAAAGCTGACTGCATGGAAGACAGTTAATTATTGTATTGCTATGCGCTCCTTAAAAATGATGAAATTTCTACTTAAAGAACTAGTGATTCCTGACCTGAACAATAGGATGGTACGTTCATGACAATGAAGACACACAAAAATATTAGCCTGTGTGCTCAGATTAATACATATCCTATAGTTGTTACAAAATGTGCAGGATATGATTCCCATTTCAGAACAAACACATTTTACCATTTGCTGAGGAGTTGACCACATGAATGATAGTTTATTATGATGTTTCAGTGCTCAGAAACTATGGTTTTATGGGTAAAAGGTGCTTTCCTTTTCCACATTCACACTTTTCTTTTTCTTCCTCTCTCTTTTTTTTTTGTTGAAGAAATTTTCTTTTTCATGAACTAACAGAAAGTCATTATGTTTAACAAATATTACCTCATCAATGGTAAATTCCCCAGGATCTTTGATTGCTTCTTCAGTAGGAACAACAATCAAAAAATAGTGACTGATTGGTCCATATTCTTCAGAAGCTTTAGGCAAAATTACCGTGATCTCCCATCCATTTCTAACTCCAATGGAATCTGGCTTTACCATGGGCTTTGGTGCTAAACAATAGAAAATGGAAACAATGTCAAAGTAAATAGTACATACAGTTGTAACACAAAATTCATGTGCAGAAACTTTATAATTTATAATTACACTATGAACACAATATGTAATAAAATAAAAAAAATAAAATAAAATAACTTCAACTCTTTGAAGTCCCTAGAATAATTGCCCATGTAAAAGCAAAACAATCATTTTCAATATATTTGCAGTCTTAAAAATGAGCAAATTTCTACATTTCAATTCATGTCACATTAAAAATGTAAAAATCAGTTTTTAAATTAACTTAGGAATTTTAAATCAAAACAACTACAGTGCATTTCTTCTAAATCTTTATGTTTCTTTACTGCTTAAATATTGTTCTCAATGTTCAAATATCAAAACAGCCACAAGCTTAATACAAAAAGTTTAGCAAATACCTTCAACAATACCAGCAAGGAGGTATAAAAATAAGAAAAAAGCTGTGTGTGTGTTGCAATGTTTTTCAACAAAACAAACAAAAAGAATAATAATAAATATATTTTTTTAAAAGGACAGTTACTGAAAATAAAGAAATCACCCAAACAAGGGTTCACATCAAGAAATGCTTACAGAATGAGAAAAAGAAACTACTTAAAATCCATTCCAAGGGCAAATTATGCAGAACTGAATGAAAGATTACTTGAACAATTAAGTAAGTCACAAATATGAATTTCAACTGCAGCTGAAGAAACAGATGTTGTACAAAAGTTGGAATCAAGACAGATTACAGTGGAAAGTCTTCTCTTCTGACAACTAATAAACACTGCACTGAGCAAACAGCATGAAAATAAAAAAATAATAATTACAGAACACTCCAGTGCTGCACACTAGAGCTGTAGCAAAAATTTTGGGGCATACTGCCATACAATAAAAGCATGCTTCAAATAAAAAAAATGTTAAGTTAAAACTAAATTATCACAAAATAATGATAAAAGTATAACAAACGATGATAACTAATACTTATAGAAGAGATTATAATCACAGTTTATCTGATAAATGTTATAGGTATATAGTGTCTGGTAACGAAAAAAACTTTATTACTGTTTTTAATGTACATTAGAAAAACAAAGAACTACCTACAAATTAAATTAACCTGACTTTTTATGCCTTTAATTTTGCAGATTCATCAATAGCATTGCCAAAATCTGTTTATATTCACAGATTATTTTGGGGACCACCCAAATATCCTCCTATCTGTGTCATGTGCTGGTTGACCTACTCAGAGCTCAACTTTCCACCAGAAAAGCTTCTCTCATTGACAAACACAAAACATATGCTTACACCAAGGATACAACCGCAGCTACATCAACTTTGTTCAATATTCAAGAAAAAGATTAATGTTTTTCCATGTGAAACACTTGCAGTCTACTTTTGGCAAAATAACATCCATTTAGATTGCAGTTAAAATGCTAAATTGAAATATATATAAAAATAAGGAAAATATTCAAGTACTATGTAGAAAGTTCATGCTTTCATTGCTGTTTTTAACCATACAGTTACTAATTACTACATACTTAACTATTTTAAACCCCATATGGCACCTTTCTATAACTGGCGCCTATGGCAGGGGCGACACTGGCCATACCAAAGTTATGGTGCTGCTGCACACAGAACCATGCCAATTCAATCCTTGACAGAATTGACAAACCACTAATAAAATCAAAACTAATAAAACAGCATTATACATTTTGTTTGATGTATCCATTTTATTTTTATTTATTTTTTTAAAGATATACACATCATCACCGATGACAGACCTACGGAGAAATCCAGTGGTCTCAAACACCCGACAGAAAATTTAAGTGACTTGGAATGTAATGAGAATATACAGATAAAACCATTTGTTAATATCTCTGATAACGATAGATCACAGTGGCAGGAACAGTGGCTTTATAAATTCTTACCTTAAAAAGGAAGTTAGATGAATAAGCGTTTGTGGAGTTAAGCTGTCAGGTTCGATTGTGTAAGTAAAATGAACAAAGTGGGCATTTTATGGGCACACCCATGAGTTTATTAAGTGATGAAGAGGGAAAAAATGTTAAAGACTTGGGCCCACATCAACCAAATATTTGTTTGGTGCAAAAACATAAGAATCAGTCAAGAACTCTACTTTGAAGCGTGTAAAGACTTGCTTATGTAACACAATTGGGCAAGAAAGATTAAATGCCTGAACTGTTTTATCTGTTGAGGAAAAGTTAATTTCAAAAATTGACAATTTTAAAACAAAAGTTATATAAAAGTTCGCTGGGCAAAAAAACAAAAAACAACAACAACAACCTCAGTTCCTTTCTAAGTGAAGTAAGGTAAACACCTAAGCTTTTATTTTATGTTATACAGCACTGCATATATACAGAGATGCCAACCTGAGAAAAGGGTCATCAGTAAAAAAATCCAAAGTTTTCAGTAGTTTTCAGTAAAACTGCTTTACCTTCAGCAAGATTTTCAGTATATAAAAAATATTTATTTTAAAATCTCAGAATCGTTTATAACACTTTTTAATAAAATGAATAAGTTCCAAAATGTAGTTTTATTTAAAAATTCTTCAGTAAAGGCAACAAATTAGCAGTGAAAGTTCAGATTTGGCACCCCAGCTCTGGCATACGAGCTATAGAGGCATCATCGGAGTGGCGGGTGTCACCCGACCTATTTGGTGAAAAAGAAATGTCTCGCAAGCCCTGACATACGAGCTATAGAGGCCTCATTGGCATGGAGGGTGACATCCAACATGCAAGATATTCGGAGAAAAAAAGATTCGCGAGCGTCGACATACGAACTATAGAGGCATCATAGGCATGGCGGATGACACCTGCCATGCCTATGACGCCCGACACGCAAGCTATTCGGCAAAAAGAAATTCTTCGCGTGCGTCGATATTTGAGCTATAGAGGCGTCATCGGCATCGTGGATTACACCCGACACGCCAATGACATTTCTTTTTTACATACAAGCTATAGAGGCGTCATTGCTGTGGTGGGTGATATGCAACCTATTCGGCTAAAAAGAAATGTCTCGCAAGCACAGACATGCAAGCTATAGATGCATCATTGGAGTGGCAGGTGCAAGCTATTCCGCAATTCATAATGTTGGGTGTCACTCTACAGTCAAGTGGAAAGGGTTAAAACTTTTGCACCGAAATTTTCACAAGCACAAAGCCACATGTAATCAGTGTAAAGAGTTCACAAAAGGGTGCTGAGCTGAGCTCCCTCTCGATTTTTGCGCACGGCACTCTCAAATGGCTGTACGGGGAATCACATGACAAGTGACAAACAGCGTACGAGGAGAAGCTCTTAGCAGGGAAGTCAGAGCATCGAAGGCTTATAGGGACTACCTGTAAAGTGCGCTTTTTCGACCAAAAGACGGTAAAAAATAGAAAATCACGTGCATGGGCTTTTCTGTAGTTTTTTGGGTGACTTTTGTAAAACCATAAGATGGAGTGAAAAACCGTACAAACTACGAAAAATCCCTAAAAGTTGGCATTTCTGTATATATATCGATAAGCCATTACATTATGACCACAGTTACTTAATAAGTTGTAGGACCCTCCTTTAGCCCGCAAAACAGCGGCCACTCAGAGAGGCATCGATTTGATGAGGTGGCGATAGGTATCCTGGGCCATCTGGAACGATAATGTCAACAGCAGGTCCTTCAGATCCTGTACATTTCGGGGTGGTGGCGATTTAGCGTGAACACACTTTTCCAAATCGAACCACAAATGTTCGATTGGATTCATGTCAGGTGAATTTGGAAGCCAGGGCATTAACAGAAAGTCACCAGAATGTTCCTTGAACCACTCCTTGATGATTCTGGCAATGTGGCATGGTGCATTATCCTGTTGGTAATGGCCATCACCAGCAGGGAACACAGTTGCCATTAATAGGTGAACTTGGTCTGCAACAATGTTTAGATACCTGACAGCTGTCAGGGATTGTGCTATTGGGATAATGGGGCTAAAAGTGTCCCAAGAAAACATCGCCCACAGCATAACACTGCCACCACCAGACTGTTTCAGCCCAACAATGCATCCAGGTGCCATTGCCCCCATTAGTAATCAGCTTATCTGGGCTCGGCCATCTACATCAGGGGTGGCCAACTTGATTGGGACTAAAATCTACTTTTTTCTCCTCGACTTCAAGTGATCTACTCTACTTGACAATTTCAAATTTCTTCCTCCAAAATATGTCGCTTCCCACTATATCTATATCGTTGTTGCCCTGTAAGTAGAACCTGTCAATTTTATGCATGTTTTTGAGGTAAACAAAACAATTTGACTTATTTTATGATTTTTATTCGATATTCACACATAGGCCTTAGTACAAATTTAAATGTTATGAACAAATGTTTATTTTTTATGGTGAAAAAAATTAATGTGAAGTTTGCGCCTTTATTTCTTCTGCCAAGGCTAAAAAAATCTAGAGTATAATCGGACAACACCAATCTCAGCAATCTTCTGTGTGATCCATCAAATTTGAGCAATGTTTATTTTTATTTTTTTGTTGTAAGTAAGAAAATGCTGATTTGCATAAATATGTTGACCAGAAGCAGGGATGTAAATGTTTGCTACATTTTCCCACATTGGGGTACTTTTCTTTGGAAACAAAATTCCAGAAATTATCTTCTGAAGATCTGGCTTTCAGAAATATATCACACCGCAGTGTTATTATTTCATTTTCCAGTGAAATTTTGTCCAATTGAAACAGCTCTGCAAATTTACTTGCGATCGGTTATGGGTCAGTGTCCTCCTTGAATGGATAAATGGCAAATTAAGAAGATCTTCCATTTTTGTAAACTCAGTGAGAATCAGGTTTTGAAGTCGTCAAGAACAGTTTGGATTTTGGTTAAATATTTTCCTGAATTGAATACATTCTCTTCTTAGAGGCCCAGTTGACTGCAGCTTTTTCATAATCAAAGACTGTTGGATCTGGTCCCTCTAGTGAAATCAGCATCAGATTATTGAGTGTGCTCTGCTTCATGCAATTCCAATAAACAGGTTTTAATTCGTTTTAGAGTAGAAAATCCTCTTTTACATTCAGTTGTGCTTACAGGTATAGCCAGTCCAATAGCAGCTAGGCTTGCTAAATTTGGAAAACATTCTTTGAGCTCAGGTGTTGTTGAAAGCTAAGCATTATTTGTTAAGAATCTAAATTTTTGCATGTCTGTTCTTTAAACAACTTTGATGAAACTACCCATTCTAGTTTACTGTTTTCATAGTTTAAGATTGCAGGACTTCCATTTTTTTTAGAATAATGTCCAAAAAGAATCTCAGAAGCCTCATTTTGATCATGTCACTCTGGATTGAAAACTCTTGAAAAACAGGAAATGATTGGCATATCTGGAAATCTTGCTTCTAGGTGGTTAATAAGTGTGTGTATGTATTTATCATAGATTGTAGTCTTAAAAGCAATAGCATTAACATCTGAACAAATAACATGAAGATCTGACCATTCACCTGCAAGATGTAGATTGAGATTTTTAAAATGATTAGCAGGAGTAACTTTCCATTCCATAATGCATAGTTTTGTGGCTTTTAAGATTGGGTATATTTCTGTTAAATTAACATCTTGCCTTTGCCAAACTTTAGACAATTTAGACAAAAGAGGTAGCACATCTGAAAGCATCATAAGTGAAGCTATGGAATTGTATGTTCTCAAATATTCGCTTAAACCTTCAGCTGAGATGTCATTCCTTTCAGTGGCCTTTCTTTTGAGTGCAACAGTGACACTCAACAGGATTCTTTTGAGGACTGAACAACAAAGTTAACAGACAGCCACCTAGTGTCACTGGCCATTTTAAGTTTAATTTGAGGACTGTTCAGCATATTATGAATTTCAGTTAAATCAGCCATCCTAATGGAGGAATTTTGAAAGAAAAAATGTTTTCTTTAGATATCATTATATTGGACTTCATAAGGCACCTCAGTGGCTGCTTGGGCACTAGCAAGGATCAAGCGGTGGTTTATGCAATGGAAGTTGACTTGAGTCCATCTGTTTCATCTTTGAGTAGTGCTGCTACTTCTTTGCACTTACCAATCATGACAGCTGCTCCATCAGATCCTAGGCCCACCAAGTTAGAAGTTTTCAACCCTATATTACCAAGTGTTTCAATAATTTTCTTACTTATAGTTCCAGCTTTGCCATCAATGATATTACAAATTGTTATAAAACAAACACTAATCTCTTTCGTAAGTTGACTAACATGTTTAATGTATATGCTTCAAAAATAGAGATGTATGTTGTTTCATCATACAGAAAGCTGAAATAATCTGCTGAATGCACATTTTTTACTATTTCACATCTAATTTCTGAAGCTAAAGAGTCAAGAAATTCTTGCATTATTCAATCCGAAGTATAATGTGCATTTTTTCTAATATTAAGATGGTTTAAGTATGTACAACACATAGCCGTACAATGCTCAAGAAATTTTTGATACAGTGTAGTGTGTGGTAGTTCGTTTTTTACCAACCATTTACATAGATTTTAAAGCTCCCACAAAAGAATCTCTTTGCAAGTTATTCAAAACTGAAATTGATCGTTTAATTTGTCCTAATACAGTTTTTTAAGTATACATTTTTGAATACTATCTGAACAGGAATCACGTGCAACTTGCTATGTTCATGGTCAATTAAAGATTCTTTTCGAAGCCGTTTGCATGCCAAGTCACTTCCTTGTTTGTGGGTCGTATTTTTCCATATTTTATACACGTGGAACACATCATTTTATTATCTTTTACCACTGACCAATTAAATGTTTGAAACCAGTCACTGTTTACACCTGATAATCAATGTTTAGAAGCACATTTTTCATTTAAGACAGACTGTTTCTTGAGATGGACCAGCCTCTACATCGTCCTTGTTGGAAATCGCTGGCTCTGTTGTTGTTTTTGTGCTTTAATTTTTTGTAAAGTAACTTAAGAGTGTCGTTTTCTTATTTGACTTTCTTACTCATTATAGGTTTTTAAGTTATTTCATTGGAATGAATATTATTACATATAGTACACTTAATAACATTGATTAACAAGCCAAGAAAAGAGAATAAAGTAGGATAGCATTTTGCAACCAAACTAAACACCATCGACGCATTGCTGACATGCTGCCATCTAACGGCCATCTTAAAACTATTTTTGATTCAATAATTTTTTTTAAAACAATCTATGCTTCAGTGGAAATCTCTGTGTTTCTTCATGCATCAGCTCCTGTAATAGTGAAGATAAAAACTCCATGTTTACCAATGAAACAGCGAAAAGACCACCTATTCATGACATAGAAAGATAATATTCCCTTCCACTTTATGAGAATGCAACAAAGTGAAATTCATTTACTTCATGCAGAAAAATTTCGAGTAGATTACACTTTTGCTTGTTATAGGTCACGAAACCTTGATTTTTATTTTTCTCTCTATATATATATCAGTTCCTGTAACATCGTCGAAAAGAACTCAGTTTTCAGCCACTGAAAATCGAACAAAACAGCGAACCCCCCCCTCCCAACACTAATTCATAACATAGAAAGATGATTGGCAGCATGCCCACACTGCATTTCGTTATGTGCAGAACTGCTTTAAAAAGAGCATGATAGTAATTTTGGCTGGCCCTTAAAAGGACCTTTGCGAATATGAATTGTGTGTGTCCCTACCTCTAAATATTTATTCCAGACCTCAAAGCACTGTTCTGAGGAAAGACTACAATTCCATCTGAATAGATATTCCAGAATGTGGCCCGACAAACACATTAAGATGCTCCAAGGGGGATCTATATTTATACATACACATACATACATATCACTAAGCTGTTCTCTGAGATTCAGAGGTTAGCTCCACAAAGAAATACAAACTACCAGATAATTTTTCGTTACTGTTGCTGTATCAAACTTCTCCATTTACAGCGATCTTGACATACAACTTGGGCTTCACTGACATCCATCACACGCCGCATGCAAGACCTTCTATACTTCATACTCATTATCTTTTTCTCATGCAGACACTCCTGAATCTGATCCTCCCACGACTTCCTTGGCTGTTCTCTGCCTTTTCTTCCTGACACTTGGGCCAAAAAGATTTACTTAGTAAGCATCTCATCACTCATTCTTCCAACATGGCCAAACCAAGGTACTTAGAGAAAGAGGAGAGGTAGGTCCAATCGCCTTTGTTTCTGTGCCGCTGGTGGGCTGTCACCCTACGAGCTGGAGTGTGACGTCACAGTGGCCATAAACGATCTCTTGAGCATTCAGAGTCATTCGGAGCTTGTGCTGTAGTGTTGATTACTCAGTGCATTTCTTTGTCAATTCTAGACCCCTTTTTCCTTTTCATTCATTTTTTTTCATTTGTTTTCTGTGTACAACTATCTCAAAAATACCTGGATACACTTTGCATTTTGTCGTAATAACAGTTCAAAGGAAAGGAAGTTCGATGTTACATACCATGTTTTCCCATCGGATAGAGATTTCTTGAAGCAATGGGTAGTGAAATGCTGTTGAAAGGATGTATTCGATGCAAAGAAAGCTCGAATGTGTTCAGAACACTTTGATGTCTCGAAGTAAGAGTGAGATTTTAGAAATGAATTGCTGAACTTGCCTCCCATAAAAAAACTGAGAAAAGATGCCATGCCTACAAAAAATATGCCTTAGCAGATGGAGGAGCAAACTTCTGTTCGAAGTGAACGGTTTAAGATCGGAGAGGTCAGAAAAAAAAATGCATTAAATCGAATTGAAAGTATATCTTCGATAAAACGTCAAATCACAGGTCACAATGAAAGTGACATCATTCCTGACCAACATTTATCACCGTCAAGTTTATGTCAGAAGTGTGAATGTCTGAACAAAAATAAAATGCAACTGATGAGTGAAAATAATTCACTATGGGAAGAATTATCAAATGTAAGAAAACAGTTGGTAACGGTAAAACGATGCTTTTGCCTCGAGAAAAGAAGCCTGAAAACAGAAATTCATATTATGAAATGCAAATGCAAGAATAGAAATTTGCTGAGCAACAGTGAAAAGTGGCTAGCTATCATAAATTTACTTGGCCATTGTTTCACTGAAGTGCAAATTCAAACTCTTGTGTCAAAAAAGAGACCAGCAAAATGGAATAAAGAAGATTTAAGCCAAGCACTTGTTTTGCATGCTATTTCTCGAAAAGCATATCTTTTCATCAAAAATAAAATGCACATACATTACTTCCAAGCATTTCCTCTCTGAAACGGTTGTGTGGTAAATTTGTGTTACCGATGGTTCAATTGAGCCCGATTTAAAGGTGATGAAAATGAATGCTATACACCTAACCGAATTCGACAAAGTTTCAGTTTTATCTTTTGGTGAAATGAGATTTGATTGCCAATATTGTTATGATGTTACTGCAGATAAAATTTTAGGGCCGCATAGTAACGTTTTAGTAGTTATGCTGAGAGGCTTATGGAAAGCTTGGAAACAACCATATACTGTATTATTCCTTTGACAAGAGATGGATCAAAAGCTGTTAACTGACATAATTTGAGCCGTTGAGTAATCGGGTTATTTAGTGCATGGAGTGGTCTTAAGGGGGGGGGGATTATCAAGATTTGGAGGCAGCTTGGAATAACCTCAATATTGTATTCTTTTCCAAATCCAGTAAATGAAAATCGAAAAATATGGATGCTTGCCGATGTGCCCCATCTACTTAAAGGTCTCCGAAATCATATATTTGATCGCGGAACACACTGTAGTGTGGAATGATCACTCGCCAGATATTTGACCTTTTGCTGGAATGTAATAACTCAGAATTAAAGGTGTTTCATAAAATAAAATAGATCCACACAAATGTAAGAGGCCCCATGAGACAGATAATTAGTTTTAGCACCCCAGATGCAATCTAACAACGTAAGCAAAGCTGTAGAGTATTTTTTTCTTGAAAGAAAACAAATTGCTAATTTTAGAAAATTGGTAAATGACAGATTCGACATAGTGAAATATAGATTTCCCAGCTCCAAAGAGCCATTGCAGGTGCTTTTGGAAAAAAAAAGATATTCAGCAGAAAAAGCATCGAACAGTATTCATGTCATATTCCCGTTTTTCCCAGTATCATCATCATCATCATCATTGTCAACCATTATCAATCCACTGCTGGACGAAGGTCTCCCCAAGTTTCCTCCACAACGGTCTGTCTTGTGCCAGTCTCCTCCATGTCACTCCCGCATATTTACGAATTTCATCCACCCATCTCCCATGTGGTCTTTTTCTGGGTCTTTTCCTGTCCCTTGGAATCCAATCTAAAAATTCGGCTGTCCATCTATGGTCTGTCCTTCTGGCAGTATGTCCAGCCCATTGCCATTTCAGGGATTTAACTCTGATCATGATGTCTTCCACTCTCGTCATTTTTCGGATCCACGAGTTCCTCTTCTTATCTCTCCTGGTTATACCAAGCATGCACCTCTCCATGCTTCTTTGAGTTGTCTGTAGCCTTTGTATGTCTCTTTTAGTTAAGGTCCACGTCTCTGCACCATACGTAAGCACTGGAAGGATGCATTGATCAAACACTTTTCTTTTAAGACATAATGGCATATTGCTCTTGAAAATTATGCTGTTTCTTCCAAAAGCTCTCCAGGCAAGTTTTGTACGCCGATTAATTTCTTCATCAATGTGACCCTCACTTGATATCTGCTGTCCAAGATAAACATACGTATCTGTTATCTCCAGTTTTTCTCCATCAATCGATAAATCTTCATTTCTTGTAAAAGCATTGAACATCACTTTTGTCTTCTGAAAGTTCATTTTTAATCCCACTTCTTTACTCTTGTCAGCAAGTTCCTGGATCATACTCTGCAGCTCTGATGGGGAAGTTGCAAAAATGACTACGTCATCAGCAAAACGAAGGTGGGTTAGATAATCTCCATTAATCTTTATCCCTTTGTTTTCCCAGTTCAGTGATTGAAAGACATTTTCCAATGTGGCATTAAAGAGCTTCGGAGATATGGTGTCACCTTGTCTCACTCCCTTTCCAATTTTTATGTGTGTTGTATTTTCAAACAGCCGAATCTTTGCACTTGCATTTTCATAGATGTTATTAATAATATTAATGT
The DNA here is from genome assembly GCA_039090855.1 of Macrothele yani. Taxonomy (NCBI): domain Eukaryota; kingdom Metazoa; phylum Arthropoda; class Arachnida; order Araneae; family Macrothelidae; genus Macrothele; species Macrothele yani. The sequence goes on from CM077013.1 coordinate 68,463,771, forward strand.
ATGCATCTTCAATACCGCAGGATTTCAGAGCCGTGGTAACTGCTGATGGTTTCACCGAATCAAAGGCTTTTTCATAATCGATAAAAAGCCATGCACAATGGAAGTTCATATTCCCTCGCTCTTTCAATTAGTTCTCTCAGTACATGGATATGATCTATTGTGCTGTAGCCACTCCTGAATCCAGCTTGTTCTCTCGGTTGAGCCATGTCCAGTGTTACCTTCAAGCGGTGTGAAAGAACTTTAGTGAAGATTTTATAAACCACTGATAGGAGGCTGATAGGTCTGTAGTTCCTGAGATCCTCAATGTCACCTTTTTTATGTAGCAGGATCATTGTAGCATTGTTCCAATCCTCAGGGATCTTCCCTTCATTAAGGCATCGAGTGAAAATTTGGGCGAGTACTGTTTCAATTTCTCCACTTGCTTCTTGTATGATGTCTATAGTAATTCCATCTTCTCCTGGAGCTTTCCCCCGCTTCATGTTCTTGATTGCATGAGCAACTTCTGCTGGGAGGACTGGAAGAACTCTGGTACCTTTCATGATGTCTGGAGTACATGTATCATCCCTTTCATATAATTTGGAGTAGAAATCTTTCACTCTTGTCAAAATTTCGCCTCTATTTCTTGTTATAGAACCATCTTCTTTTCTCAGAGCCATAATCTGTTTTCTTCCTTTACTGAGATGTCCCTTTGCTATCTTTAGGCTTTGGTTGTTTTCAATTGCTTTCCTCACTAGCTCACAGTTGAATTTCCTGACGTCTTCAGTGATACTTTTTCGTGCTGTCTTGCATAGCTCTATATATTCCACTTTGGAAGTCACATCTTCTTTAGTTGTCCTCATCTCTCTTCTTTTTTGCATCAACATTTTGGTTTTTCCTGATAATTTGTTTACATGCAACTTGTTCTTAGACCCAGCTAATTTTGTTGCTGTTTCCATAAGAGCTTTGGTTACTTTTCTGTTAACTTCCGAAATATCCACTTCTTCCGATGTTAGGCCTTCTAAAGCAGAGAATCTGTTCTTCAGTTCCAACTTGAAAGTATTATGGTGTTTTTTAAGGTTGGTTATGTCAATACATTTTGTTTGTCTTATGAGCTTGCCACGTTCCAGTTTAGTGTTGAGGTGCATCTTACATCTCACCAATCTATAGTCACTACCTGTGTTGAACTTGTTTAGCACACTGCAGTCTTCGATGACGAATTTTTTGTTACACATAATAAAATCAATTTCACTTGTCATCCCAATTGGATGTTTTCTGGTTTTGAGTAAATAATTTTAAGTAAAAAATCGTACAAACATCCAACAATTTTCAAACTAGGGTAAAAATATATATGTATATATACTGGGAAAAAAAAAAAAAAAATTTCCCAGTATATATACATATATATTTTTACCCTAGTTTGAAAAATTGTTGGATGTTTGTACGATTTTTACTTAAAATTATTTACTCAAAACCAGAAAACCAGCTCTGTTATTTCGATTGAAAATTCACAGAGCACACAACACTTTCTTGGTTGGTATGGCTCCATGCGTGTTACAGCTTCGCTTATGGCCACCGTGATGTCACAGCGCAGTGAAAAGAAGCGGGAAGACGGCGCTGTTGCGATGGAGCTACCTCTTCTCCTTCTAAGTCCTTGGGCCAAACCACCAACTTGCTAACAACATTTTGCTTCACATTACACAACAGCAACACACCTTCATTCCTCACACAATCAGAACGTGTCTCGCCACCCCCACCCCCATAAGAAACGCATTTTTCCAGCACACAAATGACTGCTATGTTTCTTCTGCAGTACCCAGGTTTCACTGCCATACATCAGAGTAGGAACAATTACCCTCTCATACACAGCCATGCAGGCCTCTCTTGAGAACCCATCATTCCTGTGAACACTTCCCAAAGCCACTATGACTTTCAATGAAGAATTCACTAACCTATTAATTTCACCATCCAATTTGTTCTCTCTGTCAAACATGCTTCCTAAATACACACACTCATTTACCTGGTCAATCACTGTGCCATTTAGACTTATATTACACTCAGTAATACCAGTTCCTCTCTCAAAAACCATAACTTTGGTCTTTCCCTTATTTATACTCAGTTTGAATTTCATGCCAACTTCATACATCCGGGACAACATACTCTGCAACTCACTTTTGCTCTCTGCCAACAGGACAGTGTCATCAGCATACAGCAATCTGTACACACGGATATCACCAAGACATCAACCAGTAATATCTATTTTGGTATCACGCTTGCACACATTTATAAATATATTAAACAGCCATGGTGACATTACAAAACCTTGTCTGACTCCAGCACTAATAGAAAACCATTTTGATAAAACACAATTTACTCGTACACAAGCTCTACTGCCAGCATACAAGGCTTTTACACTATTAAATAGATTCCCAGGAACACCATATTCATTCAAAATCTTCCACAAAAGTGTCTTATTTACTCGGTCATAAGCTTTCTCTAAATCTATGAAGGCAGCAAAAACTAACTAACCTTTGATGGTCCACAGGTGCTGAACAGTTTTATGTCTTCTTAATGATTCTGCATAACCCAAGGGTCTTGCCAACCACAGCTTTACTACATTTACAGTTAACATTTATTACTTCATGTTATCATCAGCAACATTCTCGTTTTCATTAGTTACAATAATCAAGACAGACTCTTACCAGTAAGTGGAGTTTTGTTCTTTAACTGGACAAATTACATAAAATCCTAAATTTGCATACAAGGTGATTGTTAGACATTCTTTGCATGTGACTGTGGTACTCACTGACAGCAGTTAAGGTGGACGTCTAGTGATTTTACTTCCTATACTTCCAATGGGCAAACTTCTGTACACATTTTCTTCACAATTAATGTGTTCCCAAGGATGAACATGTGAACATTGATTAAAATAACTTCATATTATAACTTGTAGTACTTAATATTTTCTAAAACATAACCACAATTATATTAAAAATCAATAACTTTTCTATTGGTGGTGTTGAGACCAGAAAAAAGATGGCACTACCTGTACATTGATGACGTCAGTAGACAAACAAATGTTGGATTGCTTAATTATGATTATGTTTTAGAAAAGTATTACAAGTTATAATATGAAGTTATTTTAATCAATGTTCAAATTTTCATCCTTGGGATCGCATTAATTGGGAAGAAAATGTGTACAAAAGTTTGCCCATTGGAAGTATAAGAAGCAAAATCACTAGACGTCCACCTTAAGAGGCTACATTGTTTGGAGGTTATGATTAATGTTAATCCTATTACAGTGGTTCTCTTCTGACCAAAACTTCACATTGTTTAGCGGGCTATTGCTGTTGGAATGTGTTAGTTAGTGGAGGTTTCACTGTGATAATAACAGCTACTTATGTTACTTGATTTATGAAAAGTAGTATTTTACAATTCAAACATGTTAAGAATTAACTGACAAAATTTCTTCAAAGATAGATAATATATCTAAATCATGCTCCTCACCTGCCATAGCAGTGGTCACAGTGATTTTGGCTGGTGGCCTAATCTGTTCATCATGTGGAATGGCAGTGATGTTGACTTGGTAACTAGTAAAGGGCATCAAGTTATCTACAGAATACTCCGTGACATCAGCACCGATAAGCACAGTGTGATTTGGAACAGGAAGTTTCTGAAGATTTCCTTGACTATCATAAAATTCCTTATGAGCACCATATGATATCTGAAAACAGAAAGATTATTTGCTGATTACACAATGTATACATATTTAATAGACAAAAATGTAAGGTGATTTATTTAATATTGCACTAAACTTTGCATTTGCTTTGCTATGAACACAAAACATAAGAAGTATTCAAAACATGTGATGGACATTATTCGTTCTGAACACATTAGCTATTTCATTTGACTTGTTCTTAGAGATGCATCTGGGAGCATTGGTTGTGATTTTGCCAATGAAACTCTGGATATTTACTTTTAGTTTTGGCATGATTCTTGGAAGGTCATTAAGTTTTCTCTCAGAAATTCCCACACAAACCAGTGCAGAAATGTTAGATTAGAGAAACATGATGGCAAAAATCCTAAACCACCACACTGTTAAAAAAATTCACAGATCTGGTAACAGAACATTGTCAATTTAAACCATAGAACAAAATTCTCAGAGAACTGGATCATGAAAATAGTTTGGTAATCATGAACAGTTTTAAAAGTTAATGAATGATACGCAGACCTCTGCATAAATCAAACATCAGTTAACATGATTCTGATACTTCATTGGTAGCCATCCACTTCAAGCTTCTTTCTCTGTTGGATTTTTGAGGCCTGTGGTGGTTTACAAGATTATCACTTTAACCACCTTGTGTATGGTGTTAATATGATAAGTGTGCATGTTTAGCATTTAGCACTACACCAACTGCTCCTTGATATTACAGTTGATATAAAATTCTATATTTTTATTACATGATGCGTCTCAAAATATTACTGATAATAACTGTAAAATAAGGATTTCTAACATTAAAAAGGACATTGCTTTGGATGTTGTACCTTTCAGCATCATGTAATTTACATTCAGAAAACAACACTAGGAATTATTTTCAATTTACCTAGTTTTCATATGGGTTTTAAAAAAAAAATAAGCTTTATTTATGGAACATTCATTATTCATTATCATTACACCCCTGAGCACCTGTACACTGTTGAGGTATGTTTTTGCCACAGATCAAATAATGACAATAATGGTAAAATCTTTTAACACTAAACTTTGTCTTTTCCTGTCCACTACAAGATTTAGTTCTTTTTTAACTGAAAGAAAAACCCCACGGAAATCCAATTGTTGTGCCAATCAGCTGCTCTAGAAGATTTAAATAGTACTGTTTAAACACTTCCTTTAACAATTGTGTACAAGAAGTACTATTCAAACACGTTAACTTCCAATCATGCTTAGATGGGACCTCCGTGTGAAACTATTCTGCTATGTCAATCAAATTAATTTAATAGTAGATACTACAACCAGAAAGCGAGAAACAACTCTGAAGCAATTTCCTACATTTATTTCCCTGCAATGAATTATATTTTTATAACAATTTGGTATGGTTTGGAATATATTTATTTGTAGATGTGGTATGTCCAGCAAAAATATATATAGAAACTTCAAAAGCTCAGACTGTAGATTTATGCAGTGCAAGTTTTTCACTTTGCATTTATTTTACACAGGTCTGATATACAGGGGTTGGACAGAATAATGTGACCACCATGCTCAGAGACGTGACTTTTAATGTAGCTGCGGATGTCGCAATAGGCATAGCTTTGTTTAGAACCTCAAGATTCTGTTTAAGTGCATTTAAGTGTCTTGTTGCAAGATTTCTTTCAGGGTGACGATGAGATGAGTGACCTTAAAAACTTTGAAAATTGTTGGTGGCCAGCTAGTTGGTGCATCTGTGACAACAGTAACCAGAGTAGTGGGGATATCAAGAGCTATTGTGTCTAGCGTCATGACAGCTTACTGTGTTCATGGTGAAACCTCGTCTGCAAAACACAGGAGCAGCTGGAAAACGACCCTGACTAATAGAGACAGGAGATCATTAAAGAGTATTGTTACCCATAATATGAAGACCACGGCACCAGAAATTAGTGCAGAGCTCAATCTGCATCTCCAGACTCCAGTATCAATAAAAACAGTGTGCAGGGAGAACTACATAAACAGGATATTCATGGCAGAACTGCTATTGCAAAACCTCTGGTCACCCAGGTGAATGCACAATGATGACGGCAGTGGTGCCAGGAGCATTCAATGAGGACTGCCAATGCATTGAAGTGTGTATGTAGTCGGATGAAACCACATTCATACCCCACTGCAGGACATGTTTATATGTGGAGAACATCGTCAGAAGCATACAATCCAGATCACCTGCTCCCAACAGTGTAGCATGGTGGTGGTTCTGTCATGCTCTGGATGGTCATATCATGTTTTTCAGCAGGTCCCCTGATCACCTTGAAAGGATGGATGACTGGCAGGGTGTATGAAACCATTCTGTCTGACCAAGTCCATCCAATGGCCCAGGCATTGTTTTCTGCAGGGATGCCATCTATCAAGATGATAACGTCCCAATTCATAGAGCTTGGAACGTCCAATCATGGTTTGAGGAACATGAGGATGAATCTCCACACCTTCTTTGGCCTCCCCAATCACCAGACTTAAACATCATCGAGCCACTGTGGTCTGTGCTAGAAAACAGGGTAAGATCCTGTTATCCTTCTCCTGCATCTCTCAAGGACCTGAAGCAGTTTCTGCATGAAGAATGGTGTAACATCCCATTAACCATCATCCAGGATTTGCATGCGTCCATTCCAAGGAGGATTCAGGAAGTTCTGAAAGCCAAAGGTGGTCCCACACCCTGTTAAGACAACCCCCCCAACCGTTTTTTGGTACTGATTAAAGATGCATAGGTCTGTTTTTGGGGTATATATATATCCCCAACCGTTTTTTGGTACTGATTAAAGATGCATCGGTTTGTTTTGGGGGTATATATATATATATATATATATATATACCCCCAAAACAGACCGATGCATCTTTAATCAGTACCAAAAACGGTTATATATATATATATATATACACCCCCATAAAACAGACCGATGCATCTTTAATCAGTACCAAAAAACGGTTGGGGGATGTTTTTGTTGTTTTTCTGAGAATTCTTCTCTGCTGCCCATATCTCCGAAGCTCTTTAATGCCACTTTGGAAAATGTCTTTCAATCACTGAACTGGGAAAACAAAGGGATAAAGATTAATGGAGATTATCTAACCCACCTTCATTTTGCTGATGACATAGTCATTTTTGCAACTACCCCATCAGAGCTGCAGAGTATGATCCAGGAACTTGCTGACAAGAGTAAAGAAGTGGGATTAAAAGTGAACTTTCAGAAGACAAAAGTGATGTTCAATGCTTTTACAAGACAAAAAACTAGCGGATAATGCTTACCTTGGCATTCCTTTCTAGCGACGGGAACATTTCACGCACGTGTTTTCCGGTCCTTTGTTGATGTTCTTGTCCTAAAGTCCATTGTATGCGATGACTGGCTTTACTTCTCACACTTTTCGCTGGGTATACTCATTGGATCTTTGCCTTAGGATTCAAACATCAATTTTTACCGTTCTTTATATTCGAAATTTTCGCCCATACTCTGGGCATCTTCAGGAGCGTGGCGACTTTACCACCGATGTTTGTGGTTAACTTCGCGCTAATGGAGTCCGATACTCCTTGTTGCCATTCGTCGGAAAAACTTTCCTGGATATATTTCGTTATCAAGCCCGGCTGGCGCCATCTATGTTTCGTTAAGAACACTTTTTTCCCCCCGTATTTTTTTTTTTACTTTTTTTTTATTTTTTAATTTTTTTTTAATTTTCTTCTCCTATCCTGGTTTTCTTGTCTTTTTTTGCCTGTTTTTCTTTTGTTGTTGTTTTTCTTGTCTTATTAGTTCTTTCCACAGGCCCGATAATGTGCTAGGGTCGTTCTGGTTACATACCCTTGCTTTATTTTTGTAGATTAATATTGCTTCTTCCCTCCTCATTTGCCTTTCCGATTTTTTATTCTTTTTAGCATTTTAATTTCATCGAACTTTGGGAATGTCCGGTTTTCCAAGCAGAATTGCACTAAAGCAGTTTTGGCTTCTTTTTTTTTTTGCCAGTTAGATATGTGTGGTTTTAGTCTTTTTTTTAATCTGTTTTTCGTACTTCCAATGTACGATATTGGGGGTATGTGTGCTATTGGAATTTCGTAGGTTCCTGATTCTTCTAGCTTTTTTCCTCTGTTTTTTTGTTGACAGTCATACTTTTCACAGTGTGCACTGAGCTTCCTAGTTGTAAGTCATATTTAGCACAGTGCCTATTGATTTCTTTACTCACTCCTTCCAGGTATGGGAACGCTCCAATGTATTTCAATTTTTTATTTCTTATCTTCCTTTGGTTGTGCACTTCTTGGCCTTCTTTACTCTGAGTCATATGCTTTTTACTCTCATGTATCCATTTATTAATTAGCTTGCTCGGGTACCCATACTCTTGTGATATTTTCGAGATAAACTCTAGCTCTTGATTTTTTAGCCTGTTGTTAGATGTGTGTGTGTACGCTCGCCGTATCAAGTTTACTATGCTGTTTTTTATGTATCACTGGATGGTGCGACGAGTATGGTATCAGTACAGGTATGTAAGTTGCTTTTCTGAACACAGAGTATTCAAAACTATTTTTGTTTTTCTTTAGTTGAATGTCCAGGAAGGATAGGCAATTATCCTCTTCAAACTCAATAGTTAGCTCTATGGTGTTACAGATTTTGCTAAACTGCTGTGCTAGATCTTGTAGCTCGGCTTTGTTAAGTTTAGACATTATAATAATGTCGTCTACATATCGAGCATAAAGTATTGGTTTTTCAGGTAAATTTTGAATAATTTCTTTTTCGAGGTATGCCATAATCACTTCTGCGTATAATGCCGATAATGGGGATCCCATAGGGCCACCTTGCGTTTGTTTAAATATATTTCCTTCAAAATGGAAGATGTTGTTTTCCTTGATGAAATATAAGGTATTCTTTAGCTCTTTCAGTTGTGAGAAGTTTAGTTCTTTGTTGATGCTTAGTTGTTGCATAATCAACTCGATGGCTAGCTCGACAGGAGTGTTTGGGTATAACGCCTTAACATCCATGGAGGCCATAGTTATTTGCTCTAGGTCTTGATTAATTAATTTGATTTTTCTATAAACTCATAGCTATTCTTTAATGTATATTGATTCCTCATGAATATTGGGGATAGATAGTTGTATATCTTTTTTTCTAGGTTGATGAGTGGCGAGTTTTTTTTCGATAGAATCAGTCTTAAAGGTGTGTTTTCTTTATGAGTTTTAATTTTCGAGAATTAAAACTCATCTATCGGAAAAAAACTCGCCACTCATCAACCTAGAAAAAAGATATACAACTATCTATCCCCAATATTCATGAGGAATCAATATACATTAAAGAATAGCTATGAGTTTATAGAAAAAATCAAATTAATTAATCAAGACCTAGAGCAAATAACTATGGCCTCCATGGATGTTAAGGCGTTATACCCAAACACTCCTGTCGAGCTAGCCATCGAGTTGATTATGCAACAACTAAGCATCAACAAAGAACTAAACTTCTCACAACTGAAAGAGCTAAAGAATACCTTATATTTCATCAAGGAAAACAACATCTTCCATTTTGAAGGAAATATATTTAAACAAACGCAAGGTGGCCCTATGGGATCCCCATTACCGGCATTATACGCAGAAGTGATTATGGCATACCTCGAAAAAGAAATTATTCAAAATTTACCTGAAAAAACCAATACTTTATGCTCGATATGTAGACGACATTATTATAATGTCTAAACTTAACAAAGCCGAGCTACAAGATCTAGCACAGCAGTTTAGCAAAATCTGTAACACCATAGAGCTAACTATTGAGTTTGAAGAGGATAATTGCCTATCCTTCCTGGACATCCAACTAAAGAAAACAAAAATAGTTTTGAATACTCTGTGTTCAGAAAAGCAACTTACATACCTGTACTGATACCATACTCGTCGCACCATCCAGTGATACATAAAAAAAACAGCATAGTAAACTTGATACGGCGAGCGTACACACACACATCTAACAACAGGCTAAAAAATCAAGAGCTAGAGTTTATCTCGAAAATATCACAAGAGTATGGGTACCCGAGCAAGCTAATTAATAAATGGATACATGAGAGTAAAAAGCATATGACTCAGAGTAAAGAAGGCCAAGAAGTGCACAACCAAAGGAAGATAAGAAATAAAAAATTGAAATACATTGGAGCGTTCCCATACCTGGAAGGAGTGAGTAAGGAAATCAATAGGCACTGTGCTAAATATGACTTACAACTAGGAAGCTCAGTGCACACTGTGAAAAGTATGACTGTCAACAAAAAAACAGAGGAAAAAAAGCTAGAAGAATCAGGAACCTACGAAATTCCAATAGCACACATACCCCAATATCGTACATTGGAAGTACGAAAAACAGATTAAAAAGACTAAAACAACACATATCTAACTGGCAAAAAAAGAAGCCAAAACTGCTTTAGTGCAATTCTGCTTGGAAAACCGGACATTCCCAAAGTTCGATGAAATTAAAATGCTAAAAAAGAATAAAAAATCGGAAAGGCAAATGAGGAGGGAAGAAGCAATATTAATCTACAAAAATAAAGCAAGGGTATGTAACCAGAACGACCCTAGCACATTATCGGGCCTGTGGAAAGAACTAATAAGACAAGAAAAACAACAACAAAAGAAAAACAGGCAAAAAAAGACAAGAAAACCAGGATAGGAGAAGAAAATTAAAAAAAATAAATAAAAAAAAGTAAAAAAAAAGTGTTCTTAACGAAACATAGATGGCGCCAGCCGGGCTTGATAACGAAATATATCCAGGAAAGTTTTTCCGACGAATGGCAACAAGGAGTATCGGACTCCATTAGCGCGAAGTTAACCACGAACATCGGTGGTAAAGTCGCCACGCTCCTGAAGATGCCCAGAGTATGGGCGAAAATTTCGAGTATAAAGAACGGTAAAAATTGATGTTTGAATCCTAAGGCAAAGATCCAATGAGTATACCCAGCGAAAAGTGTGAGAAGTAAAGCCAGTCATCGCATACAACGGACTTTAGGACAATAACATCAACAAAGGACCGGAAAACACGTGCGTGAAATGTTCCCGTCGCTAGAAAGGAATGCCAAGGTAAGCATTATCCGCTAGTTTTTTGTACAAGTTACTTTGAAATATCTCACGTAAAAGAGAATAGTACAATAATTAGAGCTATATAATAGTCAGAATTAGAAATACTAAGTGGAATTGCTTTTACAAGAAATGAAGATTTATCGATTGATGGAGAAAAGCTGGAGATAACAGACACGTACGTTTATATTGGACAGCAGATATCAAGTGAGGGTCACATTGATGAAGAAATTAATCGGCGTACAAAACTTGCTTGGAGAGCTTTTGGAAGAAACAGCATAATTTTCAAGAGCAATATGCCATTATGTCTTAAAAGAAAAGTGTTTGATCAATGCATCCTTCCAGTGTTTACGTATGGTGCACAGACGTGGACCTTAACTAAAAGAACATACAAAGGCTGCAGACAACTCAAAGAAGCATGCGGAGGTGCATGCTTGGTGTAACCATGAGAGATAAGAAGAGGAACTCGTGGATCCGAAAAACGACAAGAGTGGAAAACATCATGATCAGAGTTAAATCCCTGAAATGGCAATGGGCTGGACATACTGCCAGAAGGACAGACCATCGATGGACAGCCAAAATTTTAGATTGGATTCCAAGGGACAGGAAAAGACCCAGAAGAAGACCACATGGAAGATGGGTGGATGAAATTCGAAAGTATGCGGGAGTGACATGGAGGAGACTGGCACAAGACAGACCGTTGTGGAGGAAACTTGGGGAGACCTTCGTCCAGCAGTGGATTGATAATGGTTGACAATGATGATGATGATGATATATCTATATATATATATATATCTGTCTCTTCTTAATAGTATGTGAATTCTGAAAATTCATAACTGCTGCGTTGCGCGCCATGATCTTCAGGTTTTTTGCAAATTTAGTTTTAAATTCTTAGGTAAAATTTTGTCTTTGACTCTGCTCTTGGGTATATATATATATATATATATATATTATACACAGTATGGCACAGAAGTCCCAAAAAACTTCATTTAAATTTGTATTTTGTATTGGTTGCTTTTCCAGAAAAACCAAGATGGCCATTTCTCTTTATGGCAAGGGGGACACTTTTGGGGAATAGAGCCGGGGGTTTAGTGATCTGCAGGAGGCGGGGCTGGGGGTTACTAGACCTAGACATTTTCAAATGGAAATAAGGGACATGTGACATATCGTTGGAAAGATCTCTGAAAATCTTGTAAGTTGTATCGTTATTCAAATTTCGCCAATTTGCGATGAACATATTTTTATGTGGCCACGATAATGTAACTTATTTGACATTAAATGTCAGTCATTACTGACATTTAATGTCAAATAAGTAAGTTGGCTTTTAAATTTTTGTTTTATTTTTATTAGGCACAAAGTTATTGACCATAATAGCAACACTAAAGTGCGCTATGAGTGGTTGGAAACACTAAAGTGCGCTATGAGTGGTAGGAAAAATTGTGTTACTTCTAACACATGTGTTTTTTCTTTTGTTTGTATGAATGTACCATACTTATTGTGTTTTATAGCAAGGAACCACATTTCCGGCCACGAATCAAGGGGTCTGGTGACCCCATTGGGGGCAAGAAACAGGGTCATTCAATAATTGCAGGTGGAAAGGGTGGGGAGAGGGTAGTGTAATACATCATTGTTATGATGACGTATTTCACAAATTTAATTTACTGTGCTTTGTAGTTAAAAAAACATACAATATAGTCGTTATGCTTTATGTCAAAGGGGATACCTTATATAGGGTAGGAACAGAGGAGTTTTGATGACTTGTGAGGATCCGGGCTGTGATTTTAACGAAATGTTGCACGGCAAAGTCGGGTCATGCTCACTGGGAAAATGTCAGAAATGGGAACAACTTCTGCTTTAACATTTGTCATATCTTTATTTTCTGAAATGTGTTATGCCAAACTGTTGAGGTTAATGTGTAATCGGGTAATATAAAATACAGCGAAAGATATATCCAGTTTTACATCTTTGGAATGTACTATAAAATGGGACATTTTCCAAGCCAAATCAATACCTGCAAACATTTTTACATCTGAAGCGGCTGACAGTACAAATTGGTCAAGTATCACAATATCAGATATTGTTACATAATACCTACTGATTACATGTGTTCGAAGTGACCACCACTGGCAGCAATGCACAGATCAATCTTGTCACACCATGCACTTTATAAAGCACAAAATTACAGTGACATTGCAATGTATTTCCTTTTGGAGCTCTGCAATGGAATTTGTAGGATAAATGCAGTTTTTGAGATATCCCAAAGAAAAAAGTCACATGCTGTGAGATCTGGAGATTGAGCAGGCCACTGGACAGGTCCGTTATTTCCAATCTATTTATTTGGAAACTTCTCATTCAGCCATTTTGTTGCTAGATGGGAATGATGAGCCGGTGTTCCATCTTGCATGAAGTATGGCTGTAAGTCTGCATATGACTCCAGGTGGGGCCATATTTCATTTTCTTACAAATTTCAATAGGACTCACCATTTAAATTTCCTTCCATAAAAAAAGTATCCATCATTACATCATCCCAGATACCACACAATACATTAAGTTTTTCTATGTACTGTGAATGCCTTTCAGAAAAAACATGCAAATTCGTGGATGACCAGTGCCAAGTCTAATTTCGACTGACTTATCCATGCCTGATGAATGTTGCTTCATCCATGAAGATGAGGCTTTGCTTAAAATTCTCATTGCTTTGTATTTGTTGCGGTGTCCATAGAAAAAAATGTAGTCAGCCCCTTGAGCATGATGCCGTAGTGATAATGTTGGGTTTGTTTTGATACTAGCTAAAACGTCGATTTTCTTGTCCGCATTGGTAACTGATTTTGATCTTCCCGTTCTGTTTTGCTCTATGACGCTCCCAGTTTCCCTGAAACGGTGTATTAAATTACAGACTGCATAATGTCACAATGCGATGCTGGCTGATGACCAGCAATGACAATAGCAGACTTCATTACAGACTATCAAGGCAACATCACATTTTGAAAACATTCGCAAATTTGGTTTTATTTCTACAGCCATAAAAAGACTATTGTAAGTTTTCAGAACTAAAAGGAGCAAGAAATAAATTAGTAAAATATTTCTTAGTAAAATAATTTCACGACCTGGCCTACAACATTTCACCTAACAAAGATATGGAAAAACGTAATAACCATGTAATGTCAAATACAAGGATCTTTCCAGTGATGTATGTATTACACTACCCCCTCCTTTCCATCTGCAATTATTGAATGACCCTGATCCCACCCCAATGGGGTCGGTCGACCCCTCGATTCATGGCCGGAAATGTGGTTTCTTGCCATAAAACACAAAAGGTAAGATACATTCACGCAAACCAAAGAAAGAACACAAATGCGTCAGAAGTAACGCAATGTTTCCTACTACTCAGAATGCACCTTAGTGTTGCTATTGTGGGCAATAACTTTGTACCTAATAAAGATAAAACAAAAATTTAAAAACCAACTAACTATATTTTTGGAGATCACACGACCGCTCTTTTGCACACCCCTCTTTCTATTTGAAAAGTTTGAGTAACTCCCAGCCCCACCCCTTACGGGGTCACCAGCCCCCCTCCTCTTCCACAGTTCTATGCCCCAAAAGTGTCCCCCTTGCCATAAAGAGAAATGGCTATCTTAGTTTTTCTGGAAAAGCAACCAATAAAAATTTAAATGTAGTGTTTTTTGGGACTTCTGTGCCATACTGTATATATACAGTATATGAGAGCTAGTCTCTTCCATGCCACTACAGCATGCTTTGGAATTTCACCCACCTCCCACACATTCTTCCAGGTTGTTTTCTGTCCGTTGGAATCCAGTCCAATACATATTTCAGTAGTCCATTCCTTTAGTAATACGTCCAGCCCATTACCATTTTAGGGATTTACTTTGATCTCTCTCTCTCTCAATCAATCAATCAATCAATCAATCTATCTATCTATCTATCTATCTATCTATCTATCTATCTATCTATCTATCTATCTATCTATCTATCTATCTATCTATCTAATCTAATCTATCTATCTATCTATCTATCTATCTATCTATCTATCTATCTATCTATCTATCTATCTATCTATCTATCTATCTATTCAATCAATCTATCTAATCAATCAATGAAACCAATCAATCATTCAGTCTGTCTATCTATCTATCTATCTATCTATCTATCTATCTATCTATCTATCTATCTATTCAATCAATCTATCTAATCAATCAATGAAACCAATCAATCATTCAGTCTGTCTATCTACACACACATACTGTATATATAGCATAAAAACGAGTTAAAGCTATAACAGCCAAAAACTGAACAGAAACAAGACACAATAAACGATAAATTAGCTTACGTCCGAAGGTAGTGCATGCAGCAGCTGGTCAAACGGGGAAGCAATATATGAAGAGTACATTATGACGATCAAAAAACTTCAACGGATAGACAAAGAACAAATGAAACATAAAACGGTAAACCATGAACTGTCTTCATCAGGTGAGTACCAGTACATGGCAAGAGCAGCTTTTCTGATGTCAGTGAAAAGTAGGTAAAAGACCAAATACCCACAGACAGTACTCTCTAAGCTGCGAATTCTAATGCAAGACCGAACAAAGAAACGAAATAAAGCAGAGATGCTGAACAGCATATAAATAGGCAAAAAGTGTTTGGTGTGATGCGGACGGTGACAATGGATGCTGATGGTAACATTTGGACGGTGACAATGGATGCTGATGGTAACATTTGGACGGTGACATTAATGTCACCGTCCGTATCACACCAAACACTCTTTGCCTATTTATATGCTGCTCAGTGTCTCTCCTTTCTTTGTTCGGTCTTGCATTAGAATTCTCAGCTTAGAAAAAACTGTCCGTGGGTATTTTCTCTTTTACCTACCTTTCACTAACATTAGAAAAGCTGCTCCTGCCATGTGTGGTACTCTCCTGATGAAGACAAATCATGCTCTACCATTTTATGTTTCATCATTTATTCTTTGTCTATCCGTTGAGGTTTTTTGAATCGTCATCATAATGTACACTTCATATATATGATTTTTGCTCATTCAAGTGAACTAACTACTGGTAATGACAATTCTGCCTCACAGATGGTGGCCACAGTACGTTCTACATGGAAGATGCACAGATGAGGATGATGCCAAGCAGAGAGAAGGGAGTTGGTTGTTGTGGAATGAATCCGTTTTTGTTGTTTTAATTAATGACTTGTGTCACTTGTGTTCTGTGTTCAAATAAAGTGTTAAGGATATGATGGCTGTTCATTGTAGTCGTGCAAGAATGAATTCTCCTAGACACCACAAGTTTTACTGAAAAAGTGGGGACCTGTCCCGGATTTGATTCCAAGGAGAAAAGAAAAGTTTTACGTCAGCCATGTTGTGTGTTGCCCTGACATGTACGGATTTGTTCCTGTTTTCCGAGGAGTCAAGCAGGCTCGACGGTTATAGTGAGCATCTTGCTCGAGTTCAAATATTTCAGTGGGGGCAGGTTTGCCTGAGAGATTCAAATTTTAGTGGGGGGCAATCTTGCACAGAACGCTAGTGTTGTGCGTGGATACTTTGGATCTTCATTCAAGAGCGTAAGTTTTTTTTTATTAACAATGGTGAAAATAACTTTCGATTTCTTTTTTTTTTTTTATTGAAATTTTCTTGTGGATACGTTTTAATTGGACTATGAAGCAGATTTCAGGTTAGTCAAAACTGAAAATTAATTAATGGATTTTGACTTTAACGAATGACAAAGTGTTTAATAATTTGTTCACACTGACTTATCCGTTTTGCAATGTTGGTGTAAGAATTTATGTGTGCAAGTGTCTAATTCACTTAATATGCCCTACACTGCACTTTTGTATGTGGTAAATTTGAATAAATGCATTTTCCCGTCTGGTGATTCGTAGACTTGGTACATAACCAGTGGCGGCTTTTGGGGGAGGCAGTGCCTCCTCAGAATTTCAAGACTCCTAGTTAGAATTATTCGTTTTGTTCATTGAGTACTTTTGGGTATAGGAGAGCAAACGTTTATGCTAGTTAACTCCTTTGAATTAAATGCTGTCCATGCGTTCATTCAGTTTTTTTAAATTGACGCTTTTGGAAAATAATTGGTAGCGCGTAGTTACGAAATGTCCTCAGCTTGCGATATCTGTCCATGAGGCAGGAAGCAAAATGTCTCTCGTAGATTTTGTGCCAAACCTGTTTACTTCCACTGAATCAGTGGATCCGAAGGGTAGGCGGTGGAACGGCGAACACAAAGAGCGCACGCGCACCGTGGACTTCTTGTGAGGCAGATGTTATCTTGCCTCATGGGAACAGCTGTTTCCCTGTAGGCAGGCTCCACTGTGACAGCTTCGAGCGGCATTACATAGCGCCTTCTTCCTAGTTGCTTTTTTCCACACTGTTTGTGTAACTAATTTTATTTATGTTTTATGAAAAGTTGTTTGTCAGACCATGGCCCCTGCTTTAAACATATCTAATATGGTGGAGAGCCTTACTGGAAAAGCCTTTTAGTAGGAGAGATTTTGAAGAAAAGAATCAAATTAAAAATTATGGTAGGCCTACACCTGAAATGAAAAAAGATTACTTCAAAGGGCAAAACGTCAAACAGAGGTTTTTATATTGACTAGTACAGAAAAGAACAATGACTAACTGGTAGTGAATCAACGAACAAACTATATTGTTGGCCATGTTTGCTGTTTCCTGTGAGTGGCAATGAAGTCTGGCAAGAGAAATGCTTCAATGATTTGAAAAAACTTACCATGTGCTTTGGACAGGCACAAAAAGTGTAAAGATTACATTCTGGCAGATTTTTAATTAGAGTTGCTAGGCAAAACAAGGATAGACTACTCTCTCAACAAAGCAAAGAGAACAAGTGATTTACGTCATAATGAAAAAGTAAAAAAGAATCGTGATGTAATGAAGAAGTTTATTGATATTACAACACTACTGGCCCGGCAAGAGCTCCGATTTCGTGGGCACGATGAGAGCGAAGTCTCTGAAAATAAGGAAAATTACCTCGAAATGATTGATTTACTCTCCAAGAGTGACAAAACATTCAGAGTGTTTATGGAGAATAGTACAACATTTTCAGGAACTTCAAAAACAATACAGAATGATTTAATCGAATCAGTTGCTCATATGGTTAAGAATGAAATCAATGCAGATATTAAAAATGCCCAGTTTTTTTCTTGGCAGATTGATGATGTGACAGACATTAGCTTCCATGCACAAGTAACAATTATAGTTCGATTTGTGAAAGATGGAGTACCAGTAGAAAGATTCTTGGGATTTTTTGACGTAAGTTCTGATCGGTGTGCTACTTCGCTTAAAAAATTACTGGATCGTGAGCTGGAAAGATTTAGCTACAAAGAAAATCTAGTTGCACAGACATATGATGGCACAGCAGTGATGGCACCAGAGCTGAATGGATTGCAAGCAAAAGTGAAGTGTGATGCCCCTCAAGCATTATTTGTTCATTGCTACGCACACAGGCTGAACATAGTTTTGAGCAGAGCAGCGTCAGTGTTGAAGAAATCACATTTTTTTTTTTTTTTTGCAAATTTAAATGCAATTTGTGCATTCTTTTCCAAATTGACAAAGCATGTTCATTTACTAGAATCTGTTGGTGGACCCAGACCACCTCGTGCAACACAGACCAGGTAGAACTTCAAATCTCGTCCAGTGTCTACCAAAGCTGACCATAGGTTGCTGCTAATTGAAGTATTTGAAAAAATTGAGGATGATTCCAACTATGATGATGAGACAATTCACAAAGCAGCAGGACTAAAATGGTGGCTTCAAGATTTTAATTTCGTTTTTCTTCTCTTATATAAAAAAATATTTGATTTAACGGAGGTTACTTTCTCTGTACTGCAATCAGATAGTTCCGATGTTACATTCTGTAACAAATGAATTACTGGCTTATGTGAAAAATTGTTGTACTTTCGAGATCAGAGACAGTTTGATTTTCTCTATCATAACGTGTGCAGTGAGGTTGGTTCTCCAAATAAAAGATTTAAAGGAAGCAATGATATTCCACTCCATCGGGCAATACAGAAGACTGTATTATGAGGTAATAGACAATGTTATGACTCAGTTAAAATGCCTGTTTTCTGACATTGAGAAATTAAAATTTCTTCAGCTGGTCGATGTACACTGCTTTGAAGCTCATTCTAGAATTTTTCCTGAACATTGTTTTAAAGCTCTGCTTTATACTTATGAAAAATACTTTGACAGCACCAAACTGCATAGTGAGCTGCAGATTCTGTATTCAGACAGAGATCTGTGGAACAATGCCAAAAGTACAACAGAACTTCTATCTGCCATATACAATAATAATCTATAGCACAGGCACTGCCAGAGTTGTTTAGACTTCTTTCCCTCGTAGTAACAATTCCTGCAACATCGGCCTCTGTGGAACGCAGTTTCTCGTGCCTGAAGAGAATAAAAAACTACAAGAGAAACTCTATCGGGCAAGACAGGTTGTCAAGTTTATCAGTTCTGTCCATCAAGAAGGTGCTTGTGAAGAGGATGGAAGTAGAACAAACATGGTATGACCATATAATAAATCACTTTGCTAAACAGAAAGAACAAAAGATAAACCTCATATATAAGACAATATAAGCATAAGGTAAGCTTTCTCTCTTGCTGTATAGGTAAAAGCAGTCTGCAGAAGTTTTCAAGACTTTTTTCTTTTGACGTCAGTGAAGGTAGTGGTGTATATAGAATTTCATTTGAGATGAAAAAGATGTATAGTTCAGTCTTGCTTTTTATCTTCTGTTGATCACCTTAATGAAAAACTATTTCGATGCAATATATTTCATATTCAAACTGGCTTAGCAGTTCCCAAATAGTCCAAGAGGGCAATTCAGACAGAGAAAAAAATTATTTAGGCAAAGAGCTGGAGTCTTACATAAACAGGTTTTGTGTTGGTCTCGAAGTCATGTAAAACGTGCGTCTCCGGTAAAATCTTTATAAATCTTTTCATGGGTCACATTACTGATTTTATACTTCGCACATGAGAAATTAAATAACAAAAATTATAATGTCAAAAAAAATGGCATTAAACTGAATAAATTTATTTGAATCCAGGCTGAAAAGTAGTTTGCCACCCCAGCAATATTAGTCCCGGGCCGCCACTGTACATAACTAAGGATGGGGTATTTAGCAAAAGGTCTTAAAGAGGACTTAAAAATACTTAAAAATATTTGGGGTTAGAAACACTGCCAGATTGCGCAATTATAGATTTTAATAGAGCCAATCCTTGAAAGTGAAAATTATAATGAAGAGTTTTGCAGGGAGATTTTGAACACGATCATAAATACAAGGAAAAATGCCACTGAAGAAAAGCGAAGGAGAGATGAAATGGAACTTGAACTCGCAAAAATAAGAGTCAAGGCTGAATCTAGAGAAGATGGGAGGGTTCAGGTTGAAAATATCAGAACTCCAAGTAAAGAGTTTAAAAACTTCATTCAGAAATTTGATACATGAGATGATATAAAACCTGTACCTAGTGCTTTTTGAGCAGCAAGCTCGTCGTGTGTCATTACCACAGGAGGAATGGGTTACTCATCTTTTGGGACTCCTCTCCCACGAAATAAATCAGCTGATTACTCATGAGCCAGAAGAAAAAGTCAAGAGTTATGACCACATGAAAGAGTTGTTGCTAAAGAGGTTCAAGTTGACTCCTGAAAGGTTTCGTCAGTTATTTGTTTTGCATCAGAAGAGACAGACCAGTACCTGGTGGGACTTTTATATCATGAATTATTTACATATTTTGATGGTTGGATTTTGGCTTTAAAAATAACAACTTTTGAACAATTGAGGGATTCGATCATCACTGATCAAATTAAAAAACAAACTCCAGTGGATTTTAGAGAATATTATTTGGACAAATGGAGCAACATTGTCTCTCCCGTAGAATTATCCGAAAAGCTTGATGATTATGAAACTGTTAAAAGGCCCACGAAAACAGCATTTGGTGTCGAGCATGAATGACCAAAGTTCCCAAGGCCATTCTTTCAGCGTTTTCCAGAGATGTTCAACAAAAACAAAGATATGAAAAACAAAGTTGTTGGAAGAGGGATGTCTGCAGGTAGACAGGCTGAGAAGTTCCAGAGACAAGGTCTGATAAGATGTTATGAGTGTGGGAACAGCAGTATTTGAGGCTCCATTGCTCTGAACTCACCAGAAACGACAGTGGTTTATCAGCGAACAGAGGCAGTGAGAAGGAAAAGGCCTCGGATGCCCACATTACATGAGTGCGTAATGAGATTGTGAATAAGAAGGTTCGAACCAAAGAGATGACATTGAATAATTTGACTGTTGTTGCACTTTTCGACACAGGTAGTTCAGTAACCCTTCTACGTGAAGATGTTTATAAACAAGTTGCTGGCCTTCTGAAGCTGGCGAACAAACCCTTGCTTTTATCCGGAATTGGAGCATCGCAGGTTTGGACTAAGGGATCTTTTGAGTCAGAAGTTGCCATAGATGGACATCATTTTTCATTTATGTGGCATGTTGTGCCCACCCAGCAGCTAAATTTTCCGGCGGTAATTGGTGCCGACATTCCGGACCAAGCTTCTGTAAATTTCAGCAAGAGTGAAACCGAATTTTATAAGTATGAGGCAAAGACATGTCTCATGCAGATATCCGAATTGACCTAAGAGCATCAAATCGAACTGAATCACGCTCATGACACACAGGTGAAGGCAAGGCTGAGAAAGATGGTTTCGGCATACAAGCCAGAGAAAACCAAAACAACTGATGTGTCTATGAGAATCATACTAAATGATGAAACACCAATATACCAGAGAGCCCACTGCGTGTCATTCCTGGAGAAGCAAGAGGTTGACAGACAGATCCACGAATGGTTGGAGCAGGGGATAGTTAGGCCTAGCTCTTCTGACTATGCCAGCCCTGTGGTGTTGGGTAAAAAAAGATAACACAACCAGGTTATGTGTAGATTACAGAAATCTAAATAGAAAGCTAGTCAAAGATAGATTCCCTCTACCTTTAATAGAAGATATTTTGGACAGACTACAAAGGGCCAAAATGTACACCACATTGGACTTGAAGAATGTTTTTTCTTTTTTCATGTAAATGTCAATGAAGACAGTCAAAAGTATAATTCCTTTCCGGGCTGCAGAAATTGCCCGTCCACCCATCCGCACCAGGTACAAACTGAAGGAGGACGGGTTTATTCTTCAAATTGGCAGTCCGTGTGGACGACCAAAAAAAAAAAAAAAAAAAAGATTTTTTTTTGGAAAATGCACTTCAAACTTTTTTTTCCCCGTGTTTGCTCATTTTTAGTAAACCTAATTTGCTTGAAAGAACAGTAAAATAAAACCCCATAAATCGAGTGCTGAGAGAAATTATGGCGTTAGAACCAACGCCACACACACATTCCAGCCGTAGCATGCATTGGCTACCGTCCTCACGGGGCGACCAATCCACTACGCTTGTGCAATAATTTGTTCTGTTTGTTAATTTTCCCACCGCACACTTGAGATCTCGGGCAGCACAACAAAAAACCGGTTTCCATTCCCCGATTCCGAGGGCGGCTGTCGTAAACTTACCGTGGACGGGAGGAAAATCATTGTGCTTCGAATCAGTGGAGACGCAGGATGCTTGTGTTGTTTCTCTCTTGCATATATAACAATGAATTCACAATGCGATTTACGAGATTTTTTTAAAGGCGGTGATACCATTAAAAAAGTTAAAAGTAATGCGACAGAACATGTGGAGCCTTCTTCATCGGAAGCTGAAATCAGTACTAAACTGCATACGAATAGCAGTGAAACGCGGCATAATATCTATGACAATCAAAAGCGGCAACGCAGTAATCTGAAGAATTGAGAAAAGGAATTTCCATGGGTTAAACTGAGGGATGAAAAAGAAATGGTGCACTAGTTTTCCAAACTTTGGTGCACTAATTTTCCAAACTTAGCAGATAAAAACAGCCCTCTGTATAAAGGAACTGGCAGTTCAGCCCAAGGTTTCAGGAAAGAAACTCTTCAAACACACGGCCGAATTAAATGCCACATTAAATGCCAAGATGCTGCTCTTGCAAAAGAGAATCCTGCAAGTACACCCATGGTGGTTGCCCTGAAGAATGTTAACAAGGAGAATTTTGATAAGCTAACAAAACTCTTCAATGCAGCTTATTTCCTTGTTTGTGAAAATTTAGTCTTCTCAAAATTCAAAGGCCTGTGTCACTTACAGGTGAAGAATGGCATCACTTTAAGTGACAGCTATTTGAATCGTGATGCTTGTATGGATTTTGTGTCATCTATAGCTGTAGTTTTGCAAAGCGAAGTAGCAGAAAAAATAAGACAAGCTCAATTTTTCTGCATCATGGCTGATGGCTCAACTGATAAAAGTTCATGCGAACAGAAAGCCATCTATGTAAGATATGTAAACGATGGTTTACTGAAAACTCAGTAGGCAGCTATAATTGCTGTAAAGAATGGCAACAGTAATGGGATTCAAGAAAGTATTTTAAATGGTTTGGAAAAGATAGGGATAACTGAGGAAGTACTGTCTAATAAGTTAGTGGGGCTAAATTTGGATGGAGCAGCAAGCAATATGGGCATTTATAATGGGGTATAAGCACTTATGAAAAAGAAATATCCCAGTCTTATTGTCATACAATGCATCAATCATAATCTAGAGCTGGCGATACTTGATATGAAAAAAATGATCAGTATATGTTGATGTTTGAAAAGACCTTAAAGCAAATATTTAGCTTCTATCATTATTTGCCAAAAAGAGAAAGAGAACTGGAGGAAGTAGCAAATGTATTAAACAGCCATCTTGTTAAATTCAGTAGTTTGCAAAACATAAGGTGGGTAGCAAGCCAACATTGAGCTCTTAAGTCCCTTACTACCAATTTTGGTGCAACACTTCTGCATCTGGATGATGTGGCAGAGCGAGCAAATAAAGATGAATCTGCGACTGCAAAAGGACTGCTGAAAGTCATGAAATCCGACAAATTCCAAAGGTTTTTACTTTTCCTGGTGGGTTTTTTAAACATCTTAGCCCAGCTTTCCAAAGCTTTCCAAGCTGAGGAATTCCTAATCATTGATGCATGGAAGAAAATAGACTTAAGCATCCTGAAGCTGAGAGCATTAAAGGTCAAGGAAGGTCCACTTCCTGAGTTTTCAGAATTCACAGGGAATGAGGCACACAGCAAAACAAAGAGAGTTGTCCAGCTTGCTTCCAGATCCAGCTCAACTGATGAATCTGGTGTTCATGAAATTGCCTATGACTTAATTGACAAGGCTTTAGAGAGAAGCACATTTTTAGAGAAGCGCTTCCAACAGTTTCAAGAAAATGTCATTAAATCATCCACTGTGTTTGACTTCTCTGAGTGGCCAGAGGATAAATCCCTTCTACTTTCATTTGGAAATGAGCAAGTATCCTACCTTTGGGACTATTTTAAGCAGATTCTTTCCGGGAATGCAAGAGAAATGGAAAATGAATGGATTGAACTGAAACTAAAAATTAAAAATATAATCAAGAACCAGCCAAGGAACTCATTACTTCAAGTATATGAAAACCTAATCATGCTAGTTGAATTGATGTTAACACTGTCATCAAGTACTGCAGTTGTTGAACGAGGATTTTCTGCGATGAATCTGCAAAAGAACACACTAAGATCCAGTATGCAGCAACCTGCCTTGGACTCTGTTATGCAGATACATGTAAATGGACCACAGCTCTCAGACTTTGACCCCACTTTGGCAGTTAATCACTGGTTAAATGTAGGCCCAGGTCAAAGGCACATAAAGTAAAAAAATCTGATAATTTTAACTATTATGCAAAATTGTATCAGTATAAAAATAAAGGTATGTTGATTTTATGTATACTAAAATTTTCTTCACTGTAATGCAATATTTAAATTTAGGATACATTTATAGGGGACGGGTGGTTTTTCTAAGACACCGTCCTCGAGGACGAGTAGAAATTTTTAGATTTCCACAGCCCTGCTTCCTTTATCATTCAAGATGGGCAATTTGAATTCACAAATGTTTCTTTTGGGTTAAGCACTAGTCCTAGTGTCTTTCAGAGGTATGTTTATAGTATTTTTTGAGACCTCATATCCAAAGGTATTGTGATAATTTATATGGACAACTTAATCATCCCATTGGTAGATGAAGAGGAAGGTTTAAAGAAACTAGAAACTGTGCTTGAAGTCACATCTAAATATGGATTCAAAATAAAGATGAAAAAGGGCCAATTCTTGAAAAAGAGAGTAGAGATTCTGGGACACGTGAGAGAAAACAGCACTATTCGTCCATCCCCGGTGAAGAAACTGGCAGTTAAGAAGTTTCCTGTCCCAACAAACGTGATACATGTGCAAAGTTTTTTGAGACTAACAGGCTACTTCAGAAAATTTATTCCAGAATTATGCAAGGTTGCAAAACCATTGACTGACTTACTGAGGAAAAGAGGGTTGTTTGTTTTTGGTCATGAACAGAGAGAAGCATTTGAAGAATGTAAGAAATTACTAGCCAAAAGTCCTGTGTTGAGCATTTTCAAACAAGAACGAAGGACAGAGCTACATACAGATGTGAGCAAACATGGCTATGGAGCTATGCTGCTGCAGGAAGCTGAAGATAGGGAATTGCACCTTGTTTATTATATGTCAAAGAAAACACGTTTAGCTGAAAAGAAGTACAGCAGCTACGAGCTAGAGGTCCTAGCCATTGGCGGAGCCCTGAAAAAGTTCTGTGTTTATCTGTTGGGCAATCGATTCAAAATTGTCAGATTGTTCTGTATTCCAGAAGACCATGGACAAGAGAGACCTTGTCACACGAATCGCAAGATGGGCCCTGTTACTGGAGGAATTCGACTACGAGATAGTACATAGACTGGGTCAGAGGATGCAGCATGTCGATGCCTTGAGTAGGCACTCAGTCATTATTATAGGAAATGATACTCTGACTGCAAAGCAGAGAAATTCCCAGTTGGGAGACAAACATGTTTGTGCTCTAAAAGCACTCTTACCCGATAATGAGTCTCAAGAGTATTTCACGCAAAACAACATTTTCTACAAGTTTGCCAACGGACATGAGCTTATAGTAGTGCCAGAGGCATGCAAGCTGAATTAATTAAATTGGTACATGAAAGGGTCCATTTTTCAACTGCTAAAACAGAAGAAGTCGTCAAAAAATAATTTTTTATCCCTAATCTGAGTAAGTTAATCACCACCCCAAAGCGTAATTACCACCTGTGTCCCTTGCATATTAGCCAATAAAAAATGTAGGAAGAAAGAAGGGTTTTTGAACCCCATCCCAAAAACAGTCATACCCTTGTCTACATAGCATGTCGATTTTAATGGCCCACTGCCTTCCACAAACAAAAACTACCAACATGTCTTAACAATAGTTGATGCATTCATGAAATTCACTTAGTTATACCCAGTTAGATTAACTTCGGCAGAAGATGTATTAGATAAACTGAAGCTACAGCAGCAAACTTTTGGAAAACCTCTCAGGATCGTAACTGATAGAGACCCGGCTTTTACCTCGAAAGCTTTTAATTTAGTGACTATTGCATTGAAGAAGGAATCCAACACTTACAAATAGCCACAGGTGTCTCACGCGGGAATGGGCAAGTTGGAAGAGTCCACCGTACTCCAGTGGTGGCTTGTGGTTGAAAAAATAGGTGAAGAGCTACAAGAGCAATATGAAAAGATATCTACTGTCTTCAATGAAAATCACTATATGAGGACTGACCTATTTTTTGTATATTAGATCAATTCTTCTTTCTTTTAAAGCCGCAAATTTGTCCATTATGTTGTCATAGAATGATTGTTTCTTCGTGAGCACCAATAAAATATCTTTCTGAATAGAAATATTTGCCAAAGAAGCAAGTCTGTCTTGAGAAATAGTGTTTCTTGAGTAAGTTTGTATTCTTTTAAGGCAAGAAAAACTTCTTTCCACTGACACACTTGTAGATGGAATGATTAAAATGAGGGCAACCAATTTATAATCTACTGTAAAAATGTCTTTATCTTCATGAAGCACTCAAAGAAGTTCTTGAGTCGATATATTCCTTAATTTTTTGTTGGCATATACAAGACTCAGTATATTTTTAAGGCACTGGAGTTTAGTAAATATTTTTCCGTAAAAATGTTGTAGATTTTCAAAAGCATGAGAAGGAAAGCTTGAATTAAATTGTTCGAATTTGGTTGTGTCAGCAAGACAAACAAATTGAAGTTTTTCACAGTCTCTAAATCTTATATCCATTTCCATAAGAATGTGGTCTAAAATTTCAAAATACAATTGTTAATAATTTTGAAAAATTGTTTCTTGTGTAAGAGCAGCATATTCCTGTTTAGATCTGCTTATTTTTGTGATTTTGCTAGCTTTTCCAAACAGTGTTTCAAATACTTCATCGTTCCTTTCATGACTCAAAATTTCACAAGTTATTTTAATTTGAGTTACAAAGTAGTTTATGTCTAGTGATTTTTTCTGCAAAATTTCGAATAATAGATCGGTGGGGCCAAAAATTTCATTAAATACTATTGCCAAAAATGTAAATTCAAAAGTGTTCATATCGTTTAAAAAACCCTTGGCAAGTTGAATTGATTTTTTGTCTGATTGCTCACTATTTGTCAGAAATTCGAATACTTCCTTCAATTTATCCCAATCTTCAACAATTACACTTACTAACTTCGAAGTGGAGGACCATCGAGTTTCTGCTATGGTTGGTATGCGTCTTGTGGTTGTAGATGTGAGTGTATAACATCGCTTCACTGAGTGGTGAAAAAACGAAGGAATTCCAGTGAGGCTTGCATAAAATATACAACACTTTGAAATTTTAGAAAAACTCTGCTGTAATACAAGGTTCAAACGATGTGCTCAGCAACGAACAAAAACAGTTCGAGAAGTTTTATCCATGATTTTTTACTGGAGTTCATTCAAGTGTCCAGACATTACACTTGCCCCATCGTAACATTGTCCTATTAATTTGTGTTGATAATCGAATTGTTCCAAAATTTTGTCTAGCATTTTGTATAAAGCTTCTGACGCTCGATCTCCACTCACGTTGTGGAAACCCAAAAATCGCTCAGCCAATACACCTTCCGAATCAACAAATCTTATTATTCAAGAGCACTGAGAAGTCTGATTTATGTCTGTGGTGTCATCTACTTGAATAGAAGAGCATTGAACTTCATTTATTTCATTTTTAATGTGATCGTTTATATATTCAGAAACGCATTCAATTAATTAATTTTGAATAGTTTTTGAGTTACCTGTGAAGACATTTTTTATCTTTTCGTATTGATTTTGAATTTCTAAAGGACTTCTTGATATCAACAATGAAAGTAATTCCTTGAAATTTCCACGATTTATCGAGTCCATGCTTTCGTCATGGCCACGGAATGCTAGTTCTTGTTTGCTCAAATATAATACTGCATCAATCACTGTTTGCAGGAAAAGTCTATTTAAACGAACGTTTTCGTTGAAATGCATTTTCAAAAGCCTAGCATTCTCCCTCAGGATATCGGCAATGGTGTTCTGATTTTTTTCAAAATTCCTTAGCATTAACTCGCATTTCAGGTGTTTGCTAGAATCACCATATTTATGAAGTGAGCATGTTATATTTAATAAATCTGAGAATCCGTCTTTATTCCACGCCGAATGTTTATTACTAAAAAGTACGCAGGGCCAACAAAATAATTTTTGTAACACAGAAGTACTACAAAGCCATTTATATTCACTTCAGTAAACCAACAATTTTTTAAATTAATATTATAAGATTAACCGCTCTTCTTGATTTCTTTTTTGGCAACAATTGTCAGTGAATCCGTCTGTCGTCCTTGAAGTAAAATGTCTCTTTTATCTTCATCTTTCCACCGATTAAATGGAGTTTGTAATAAATTACAAACAATGTCGTTCACAGGATACATACTTTAATTAAAACTATCCCTAACTGTTAAACTGTACACGAAACTACAGTAACAGCTAAACTTTTTGACAAATAATCACAAAGCACGAAAAAACAAATCCCTTTCGGAAAGCATGTACCACACCACAACACCGCAAGAAAAAAGCCCTAGTGGATTGCAAGATACCCTGGGTAAACCATCCCGTTTCACCGTGATCTCCTTCGAAGGTCATGATTCCATCTGCAGGGCTTCGGCACCAAAAGCTAAAACACTTCACTTGTGCTCCAGATAGGGGAGGTTGACATCACGGTTACCATAGCAACTCGGTCGAAAGCTGCAGACTTCCAAGGGTTTTCATTTCGGCTCTTCACTTGCACTGTTTTGCGTATGAGGACTTGTTTTCCGTATTGAATGCGCTATGTGAATTGATATCTAATCAAAATTTTGAGTATTTTGTAACACAGTTGAGACAAAAAGAATATATTATACAAATTACTGAAAAAAACTTTATTTTAAGTAAAATAGGTGAAGAGGAACTTCACCTACTTCACCTGAAAAGCTGCCACTGCCGTACTCTTATACCAGTCCTGACCAAGTTAACTTTCGATGATGTGATGAAGCGATTCAGACATGTGGATAAATTGCAGAGTTCTTAATAGTATGATGAGTCGTAGTACTAGGTGGACACCATTTGAACTTTTGACTGGAGTGAAAATGACGAACAAAGAGGACATCATCCTCAGGGATCTCTTAGCAGAAGAGATGATAGAACAGTTTCAAGACCAAAGAAGTTTTATCAGGCAAGAGGCAAAGGAGAATATTCAAAGGGTTCAGGCTGAGAACAAGATGACTTAAAACAAGAAAGGAAGAAGGCACACCAGTATCAAGTTGGTGACTTAGTAGCCATCCAAAGAACTCAATTTGGCACTGGTCTAAAGTTAAGACCCAAGTTTTCCAGTCTGTATAAGGTGACCAGAGTGAATCCGAGAGACAGATATAAGGTTGAAAAGGTCAATGATCATCCAGGTCCTATTACGAACACCACTTCCACTGATCTAATTAAACCCTTTTATAAAAATGCAACAATAATAAATGACTTCATGGCTTCCTCTTATTACTTTCAGTATTATAAATATTAAATGGGAATTATCGAGGATAAATTTATTAAGGTGCATTACCTCTCAAATTTTCAATCTATACACTAGATCTTTGTCAGGAGTTCGTGCGTCATACTACTTCCACAGGTCTGGCGACCAAGCCTGATGGATTTTCCATCCAGCATGGTCATTGATGTTGCCACCTTGTGTCTTGTAAATTTCCAGGGATTCCTTTAATTTCCGGATAATTGCGTGGGACTGATGTTTGATCACTTTTAAGGAGTTCCAGTCCATTTTGTGGCCAGTTTGTTGTATGTGCCTGTCTAATCCTGTTTGATTTGAGATGTCTCTTATTGCTGCTTTGTGTTCTTTAATTCTGGTGGTTAACCTTCATCCTGTTTCTCCTATATATGGTAATCCACATGAACACTCTATTTTATAAATGACTCCTTCCTGGAGTAAAGTATTTTCTTCTTTTTGTTATTTAATCCTGGAGCTAACCTAATTTTATATTTAGTGCTGATTTTCTTCAGTTTTTCAAACAGTCCCTTGTGGTAAGTGACTTTTCTTGTGAATAATCTTCAATTTTCTCTTTACTTTTGTCTGTAGTGCCATTTCTGTTCCTAGTAGGATTTTCTTCCAGTACTTCACGAATTTCTTTTGAAGGGTAATCATTTTCTAATAAGATTGATTTTAACTTATTTTTATGTTTTTTCTTAGCTTCTGAAGATGAATTCAGCTTTTCAGCTTTTTCTTTAAATTGTAAAGCAATATTTTTCTTTATATAATTAGGGTGATCTGATTTATAATATAAAATTTTTCCTGTATTTGTAGGCTTCTTGTATAATTCTGTGGTAATATATTTTCCTTCCCACTTCAAAGTAATATCTAGGTAATTTAGCTTATTTTCGTTTTGCTCTTCTAAAGTGAATTTTAGGGACTCATCTTGGGAATTAAAACCTTCTAGAATTTCTGATGAGCATCCACTGGAATCTTGATCTATGATGAAAAGGATATCATCCATGTATCTAGTATACATGCAGAAAATTGAAGGTTTCAATAGGAAGGCCTCCTACTATTTTACTTACGTAAAAATTTGCTAGGAGAGGTGCTAATAAAGAGCCCATTGCTAGCCCACATCTTTCCTTATAGAAGCAGCCTCGGAATTGAAAAAAATTGCTGTTTAGAGCAAACACTGTAAGTTCATGAAGGCCTATTACTTCTTTATTATATTCATGAAACACTACTAGGTCAGATAGGTCATCTGCTATGTAATCTATGAGTTTGTCCAGGTTAATATTCGTATACATGGGCACAACATCCAAACTTGGGTTTTCTAATTCTGGAAGTTCTATTTTCTTCAATAGCTCTTCAGTGTTCTTTATCAGTGCCTTAGGTTTAGGAAGCAACTTTGATAGATGAAACAGTAAATAATAATGCAAATTGGACAGAGGAGAATATTTTGAGTCAATAATAGGCCTGACAGGTCGTCCTTCTTTATGCAGTTTTGGCAAACCATACATCTGCGGAGTACGATGGGTAATCTTTGAATAATTTTTGAAGTTGTCACAAATCATATTTTTCTTCTTAAATGAAAAGAGAAATTTTCTATAATTTGCAGTCGTTGTTTTTAGCGGATCGCTATAAAATTTTCATATATTGGTTTGCTTAGTTCTTCTTCCATTTTTAACAAATAATCTGCTTTTTTAATTAGGGT
Organism: Macrothele yani; assembly: GCA_039090855.1. Lineage (NCBI taxonomy): Eukaryota > Metazoa > Arthropoda > Arachnida > Araneae > Macrothelidae > Macrothele > Macrothele yani. Next base: position 68,495,215 of record CM077013.1, read on the forward strand.
TATTTTCTTGCTTTTATCTGCTCTTACTGCAACTGTTTCTGAGTTCTTTTTGAATTTTTTTCAGTGCTATTAATTCATCCTTCGAAAGATTTTTTTATCGGCGTTCCGCTGAATGACCTTGAAATTCGAAAGTCAAGAATTATACTCTTTCCTTAGCACTAATGCTGCTCCGGGATTTTGCCTTTCCAGAGAATAACTTATACATTCAAGTTCCATCATTATTTTCTTCTTATCCATCTTATTCCTGTGAATATTAAAGTTGTATCCTTTATCCAAAGCACTTAACAAAGCTCTTTCAGCGCTATTTGTGAGATCTACAACATTTTTTAGTTACACTCTTTCACGTGGTACTACGGGAGCCGTGGGGCGGATATTTTCCCGTTTTTTCCTTAGAGAATCATGGAATTTCTTATTTTTATCTCTTACTGCGTGCGTTAGCCAAGTATTCAATTCATTTTTTATATTTTCACTTAAAAAAGAAAGTTCCAAATACCAGATTGTATTTTCCAACCTCTTGTTTACGCTAATGTTTTTGTACTTTTCCCGAATGGTTCCGGCTATGGTCTTCCGTTCTACATTCCTGTTGAAGTTAATAGTTAGTAATTTTGAAACATTAGGCTTGATTTTTAATGACTGGGGCATAAATTCTGCTTTCTTGCACTACTTTAAGTAACTAACTTGATCCTGGAAACAATCTAACTTAATCCTAACCCTTTCTAATTTCTTGATGCTCTAAAATTGCTCTTTTCACTTAAGAAAAATATAATTTCTGACAATTTCAAAAATTATTCAAAGATTACCCATTGCACTCCGCAGATGTATGGTTTGCTAAAACTGCATAAAGAAGGACGACCTGTCAGGCCTATTATTGACTCAAAATATTCTCCTCTGTCCAATTTGCATTATTATTTACTGTTTCATCTATCAAAGTTGCTTCCTAAACCTAAGGCACTGATAAAGAACACTGAAGAGCTATTGAAGAAAATAGAACTTCCAGAATTAGAAAACCCAAGCTTGGATGTTGTGCCCATGTATACGAATATTAACCTGGACAAACTCATAGATTACATAGCAGATGACCTATCTGACCTAGTAGTGTTTCATGAATATAATAAAGAAGTAATAGGCCTTCATGAACTTACAGTGTTTGCTCTAAACAACAATTTTTTTCAATTCCGAGGCTGCTTCTATAAGGAAAGATGTGGGCTAGCAATGGGCTCTTTATTAGCACCTCTCCTAGCAAATTTTTACGTAAGTAAAATAGTAGGAGGCCTTCCTATTGAAACCTTCAATTTTCTGCATGTATACTAGATACATGGATGATATCCTTTTCATCATAGATCAAGATTCCAGTGGATGCTCATCAGAAATTCTAGAAGGTTTTAATTCCCAAGATGAGTCCCTAAAATTCACTTTGGAAGAGCAAAACGAAAATAAGCTAAATTACCTAGATATTACTTTGAAGTGGGAAGGAAAATATATTACCACAGAATTATACAAGAAGCCTACAAATACAGGAAAATTTTTAAATTATAAATCAGATCACCCTAATTATATAAAGAAAATGTTGCTTTACAATTTAAAGAAAAAGTTGAAAAGCTGAATTCATCTTCAGAAGCTAAGAAAAAACATAAAAATAAGTTAAAATCAATCTTATTAGAAAATGATTACCCTTCAAAAGAAATATGTGAAGTACTGGAAGAAAATCCTACTAGGAACAGAAATGTCACTACAGACAAAAATAAAGAGAAAATTGAAGATTTATTCACAAGAAAAGTCACTTACCACAAGGGACTGCTTGAAAAACTGAAGAAAATCAGCACTAAATATAAAATTAGGTTAGCTCCAGGATTAAATAACAAAAAGAAGAAAATACTTTACTCCAGGAAGGAGTCATTTATAAAATAGAGTGTTCATGTGGATTACCATATATAGGAGAAACAGGACGAAGGTTAACCATCAGAATTAAAGAACACAAATCAGCAATAAGGGACATCTCAAATCAAACAGGATTAGACAGGCACATACAACAAACTGGCCACAAAATGGACTGGAACTTCTTAAAAGTGATCAAACATCAATCCCACGCAAGTATCCGGACATTAGAGGAATCCCTGGAAATTTACAGGACACAAAGTGGCAACATCAATGACCATGCTGGATGGAAAATCCATCAGGCTTGGTCGCCAGATCTGTGGAAGTAGTATGACGCAAGAACTCCTGACGAAGATCTAGTGTATAGATCGAAATTTGAGAGGTAATGTAACTTAATAAATTTATCCTCGATAATTCCCGTTAAATATTAATAGTACTGAAAATGTAACAGTTTAATGTTGCAATTTCTTTTATATTACAAAATATTTTCATTATTTATTCATAATGCATTCGTGAACACTTGTTCAATTCATCTTGCTGAAATTATATTTTGTACGATACTTCTTTTGTAATGTGGAATCATGTGATTAGGCATGGTATTGTTGCATCTGATGTTGCTCATTTTGCATTTTTGTGCTGTGTAATGTGTTTTGTGTGCCTAGTTAATTTCTCATCCGACATGTAACTGGGGGCAGTGACCTCCAGGATGGCCGAGTCTGTAGGATTTCTGCTTATTGAAATGGACTAACTACTTGCAATGACAATTTTGCTCCAGAAATGGTGGCACAGTACGCTCTACACGAGAGCTGAACAGATGAAGATGGCACCAAGCGGAAAGAAGGGAGTTGGTTGTTGTTGTTGTGGAATGAATCCATTTCAGTTGTTATTTCAATTAATGCCTTGTGTAGTGTGTTCAAATAAAGTGTTAAGGATATGATGGCTGTTCATCGTAGTTGTAGTGCAAGAATGAATTCCCCCTAGACACCACGAGTTCTACATATATTACATATATGTGAGAGTTAGTCTCCTCCATGTCACTCCAGCATGCTTTTGAATTTCACCCACCTCCCACACTTTCTTCCAGGTTGTTTTCTGTCCCTTGGTATCCAGTCTAATACATATTTCAAATGTCCATTGGTGGTCTATTCTTCTAATAATATGTCCAGCGGATTGCCATTTCAGGGATTTTACTTTGATCTTCTCTCTCTCTCTCTCTCTCTCTCTCTCTGTATGTATGTATATCATCATTGTCAACCATTATCAATCCACTGCTGGACGAAGGTCTCCCCAAGTTTCCTCCACAATGGTCTGTCTTGTGCCAGTCTCCTCCATGTCACTCCCGCATACTTACGAATTTCATCCACTCATCTCCCATGTGGTCTTTTTCTGGGTCTTTTCCTGTCCCTTGGAATCCAATCTAAACTTTCGACTGTCCATCGATGGTCTGTCCTTCTGGCAGTATGTCCAGCCCATTGCCATTTCAGGGATTTAACTATGATCATGATGTCTTCCACTCTTTATGATCATGATGTCTTCCACTCTTGTCAGTTTTCGGATCCACGAGTTCCTCTTCTTATCTCTCCTGGTTACACCAAGCATGCAGCTCTCCATGCTACTTTGAGTTGTCTGCAGCCTTTGTATGTCTCTTTTAGTTAAGGTCCACGTCTCTGCACCATACGTAAGCACTGGAAGGATGCATTGATCAAACACTTTTCTTTTAAGAAATAATGGCATATTGCTCTTAAAAATTATGATGTTTCTTCCAAAAGCTCTCCAGGTAAGTTTTGTACGCCGATTAATTTCTTCATCAACCAGACCCTCACTTGATATCTGCTGTCCAAGATAAATGTACGTGTCTGTTATCTCCAGCTTTTCTCCATCAATCGATAAATCTTCATTTCTTGTAAAAGCATTGAACATCACTTTTGTCTTCTGAAAGTTCATTTTTAATCCCACTTCTTTACTCTTGTCAGCAAGTTCCTGGATCATACTCTGCAGCTCTGATGGGATAGTTGCAAAAATGACTACGTCATCAGCAAAACGAAGGTGGGTTAGATAATCTCCATTAATCTTTATCCCATTGTTTTCCCAGTTCAGTGATTGAAAGACATTTTCCAATGCGGCATTAAAGAGCTTGGGAGATATGGTGTCACCTTGTCTCACCCCTTTTCCAATGTTTATGTGTGTTGTATTTTCAAATAGCCGAATCTTTGCACTTGCATTTTCATAGATGTTATTAATAATATTAATGTACGCATCTTCATAACCGCAGGATTTCAGAGCCATTGTAACTGCTGATGGTTTCACCGAATCAAAGGCTTTTTCATAATCGATAAAAGCCATGCACAATGGAAGTTCATATTCCCTCGCTCTTTCAATTAGTTCTCTCAGTACATGGATATGATCTATTGTGCTGTAGCCACTCCTGAATCCAGCTTGTTCTCTCGGTTGAGCCATGTCCAGTGTTACCTTCAAGCGGTGTGAAAGAACTTTAGTGAAGATTTTATAAACCACTGATAGGAGGCAGATAGGTCTGTAGTTCCTGAGATCCTCAATGTCACCTTTTTATGTAACAAGATCATTGCAGCGTTGTTCCAATCCTCAGGAATCTTCCCTTCATTAAGGCATCGAGTGAAAATTTGGGCGAGTACTGTTTTGATTTCTCCACTTGCTTCTTGTATGATGTCTACAGTAACGCCATCTTCTTCTGGAGCTTTTCCCCGCTTCATGTTCTTGATTGCATGTGACACTTCAGCTGGGAGGACTATAAGAACTCTGGTACTAGTACCTTTCATGATGTCTGGAGTACATGCATCATCCCTTTCATATAATTTGGAGTAGAAATCTTTCACTCTTGTCAAAATTTCGCCTCTATTTCTTGTTACAGAACCATCTTATTTTCTCAGTGCAATAATCTGTTTACTTCCCTTACTGAGATGTCCCTTTGCTATCTTTTGGCTTTGGTTGTTTTGAATTGCTTTCCTTACTAGTTCACAGTTGAATTTCCTTACGTCTTCAGTGATACTTTTTCGTACTGTCTTGCATAGCTCTATATATTCCACTTTGGAAGTCACATCTTCTTTAGTTGTCCTCATCTCTCTTCTTTTTTGCATCAACATTTTGGTTTTCCTGATAATGACCATTCACATGCAACTTGTTCTTAGACCCAGCTAATTTTGTTGCTGTTTCCATAAGAGCTTTGGTTACTTTTCTGTTAACTTCGGAAATATCCACTTCTTCCGATGCTAGGCCTTCTAAAGCAGAGAATCTGTTCTACAGTTCCAACTTGAACGTATTATGGTGTTTTTTAAGGTTGGTTATGTCAATACATTTTGTTTGTCTTATGAGCTTGCCACGTTCGAGTTTAATGTTGAGGTGCATCTTATATCTCCCCAATCTATGGTCACTACCTGTGTTGAACTTGTTTAGCACACTGCAGTCTTCTACGACAAATTTTTTGTTACACATAATAAAATCAATTTCACTTGTCGTCCCATTTAGATATTTCCATGTCCATTTCCTGTGTGGCTTTTTCTTGAAAAATGAGTTCAAGATGAAAAACCCTTCTGCCTCTGCAAACTCTACGAGAGTATTTCCACGCTGGTTTCTGTTGCCGTGACCGAATTTACCTACTGAAGTTTCATTCTGTTGCCGTTGCCCTATTTTTGCATTGAAATCTCCCATAATTATCTTCAAGTGCTGCTTACCTTTATTATTTACATGACGAATTTCCTCATAAAATTCTTCAATTTCTTCTTCAGGATGACTTGTGGTGGGTGCATAAGTTTGAATAATCTGAGCCTGGTATCTTCTTGAGAGTTGGATAACGAGTCGTGCAGCTCTGTCAGAGGAACTTTCAACTTCTACAACTTTATTCTTCAGTTTCTTGTTTATTATAAATCCAACACCACTAGTTCTGCCAGTATCAGTCCCACGATAGTAGAAGAGATGTCCACTTTTCAGTTCAATGAGATCTTCTCCTTTTCTCCTTACCTCACTTAGCCTGACAATGTCCCACTTGATCCTTTGTAGTTCCTCTTCCAATTCAAGAAGCCTTGAATCAGAAGATAGAGGAGCTTCCATTATACGTAGCCAAGATCAGCATCAGATGGCAGCCTAGTCCGGTCCTCCGGGGATTCTTAGCACCCTCTGCCTTCATGTCCCACTGGCCGCTGCCTTGGCCAGGTACATTCCAGATGCCGGAAACTGAGGGCCAAGATTTAAGTTGTGGAGTCATTTTGGACGGGTTTGGCCATAACTCACCACGCTGGCCAAGCAGGTTGGTGAGTGTGGGATAGCATTTCCTCTAATCCAGATGGTATAGTTGTACCGCTATTGGCGGTCGTCAGAGGCCCTTTAGTGGGAACAGGATGTACCACGAGAAGGCGGGGTTGACATTTGTCAAGGAGAGGCTGTGATGTTACGCATCACCTGACCTTATGTATATATATACAGGGTGTCCCATGATTCATTGGACAGTGGAATATCTCGTGATCGGATGAAGCTATTGAGGTGAAACAAAAAGCAATGTAAATTAGTGAAGATGAGCTACCACGGAATGCAAAAGTTGAACCCCTTCCCCGGGGTTTGGGGGAATGGGAGGAAAATGAAAAATCTGCGATAAAAACATTTTGTTAATGTACAACATATGACAAAGAATGCTCATTTGAAAGCCATGCTTATGAACAGATCATTAGCGAAAACACAATCGAATTTCACCGAAAGCGCGTGAAATGGTGTGGGTGCGAAATGTGATGTTCCATGTCTCGAAAACCCCAGAAATAACCCAGAAAGGAAACTGTTCGTTGCAAATGTAGATGCATGGAGGCATGAAACAACCTTCTACCAGACCCTTGTAGCCGTACACATCCATGTAATGTGTGTGCCGTGATGAGCCGGTACTGTTTGTTGTTTGGATGCACCGATGATATTACGCATGCTAACTAAACAACAAAATGGATACAACACCGAAGAGTCACTGTTTCGAGACAGAAAAACCAATTTTTATTTCCGTATTGGAAAGCACAGGTCTTATGACTTATGACCTATAGTAAAGTGCTCAAATGTGTTCGTGCCTGCACGCACAAGTTCGGGTCAGCGTTAATTCCAGCAGAGTGTGGAACTTGTTGGATGTCAGAGCAGTCCTCAGCCCAGACAACATATCATGTGTGCAGATTAGCTGTTCAACTGGATAACAAAACATAAAAGGAAGCAAACTACGACCACATCACATTACATGTTCAAAGTGACCACCATTGTTCTGGAGACACATTTCGAATCCGGTCATAAGTGCTTTCTGTGTTGCTGATTGCACAGTTCTGGGCGATATTCTTCCACATTCTGAACGTATTCTTTGTTGCAGTTTGTCCAGTGTATGCACTTCATTTGAATAAACAACTGTTTTCAAATGACCCCAAAGGAAATAATGTAGTGGTGTCAGATCAGGAGATCTCGGAGGTCACTTGATTGGTCCATGGGTACCAATCCATCGGTCAAGAAAGTGAACATTCAAATATTCTGTCACAGGGCGAAAAGTATGTGGTGGTGCACCATCGTGCTGAAACCACATGTCCTGCCTTTCACTTAGTGGTATGTCCTTCAGCAACCCAGGTAAAACATTCCTCAGGAAATGAAGGTAGTGATTGCCTGTCAAAATACCTTCGTAAAAATAAGGACCTACGATGTGGTTATTCAGCATGCCACACCATACATTAATACCCCAAACACGTTGAAAACATGTCTGTCTCATCCAGTGAGGATTTATGTCATTCCAATAATGGCAATTGTGCCGATTTACAACTCCATTGTTGTGGAACCGTGCTTCGTTGCTCCATAGAATTTTCGCTTAACGTTGACATTGTTCATGAGGACAGAGAAACAGGCCAGGAATTCTAACCTCCTTTCCGGATCATTGGCGTCCAATCCTTGTGTTAAGTGCAGCTTGTAAGGGTGATATTTGTTATAGCGTAAAATACGGTGCACAGATGTTTTCGAAATGCCTACTTCACCGGATACTTGTCGCACTGAGGTACATGGATTCAAATGAAATGTACCCAGTACTGCAGTAGCATGTGCTTCATCAGTTGCAGTTTTTGGATGGTACACCTTTTTCCTGGATGGCAATGTGCCACTACTGCGCAGTTTGTGTTCCACATGTCGAAATAAGTTTTTAACAGGCGGATGACTGTCTGGATATTTCTCTCTGTACACTTGGGCTGCTGAACGACAATTTTGTTTACACTCTCCATAAATCAGTAGCATATCTACATATTCATCATTGGAGAACACCATCGTACCTTATGGTCTCCGCAGGTTAAAGAAATTAAAGAAAACAAACTGACCTGAAAAACTTCGTCGACAAAGCTGTGCAATAATTACGGAATACCACTGAACGACACTACTGTCTACAACACGATTAGAGCAGGAAATGCCAGCATTCAGTAAGAGTACTGGAACATCATTCATACGTCATCTGACATCTCACTTCAGGAAACGTAGTCTCTTACGATATTTACATAATCCCTTGCACTGCGACATGTATTCAGTTGGTTTAGGTATTGCTGAACAAGGAACGTATGACCTCACACCTCTTGGTACGTAGCTTCGTACAAAATCTGCATAATCCTGTGAACGCTAACATGGCGATATTTCTTCTGACGACATCGAAAGCAGCTGTCTTTTGGTAGATATCTTTTACACCGCAAACTCATTTTCGTGATGTTTTTCATCCACTTCTACCTTACACCCCCTCCCCCTCCAACATGGGAGAACAGTTAATTGCACAAGCTGTTGTGTCTACTGTTCGGTATTTCATATGGTTTTTTTACATCGCATAACACAGACCGTGGAATCGGCCAACGGCACAATTGCATTTATTCGCGGAATGTCGTACATTCACCCTCGATGAGCTGTAATCTATTTCAATGAGTATGGGGATTACACTTATGGTGCAGCATGCGTTACCATCACAATGGTATTTTGCGATATTCTGCGTAGTTTGCTGAAGGACCTACACTAAGTGAGTCGGAAAACCCATGGTTTCAGCCAGATTATGCGTCGCCTCGTACTTATGACCCGATATGAGGATCGGGGAGGTGTCAATATCCTATAGCACCTTTGTTTCAAGCCTCCATTCATCTACATTTGCAACAAACAGTTTCCTTTCTGGGTTATTTGTGGGGTTTTGGAGACATGGAACAACACATTTCGCACCCCCCACCATTACGCGCGCTTTCGGTGAAATTCAATTGTGTTTTCGCTAATGATCTGTTCATAAGCATGGCTTTCAAATGAGCAGTCTTTGGGCATACGTTGTACATTGACGAAATTTTTTTATCGCAGATTTTCGTTTTCATTTTCCTCCCATTCCCCCAAACCTCGGGGAAGGGGGTCAACTTTTGCATTCCGTGGTAGCTCATCTTCACTAATTTACATTGCTTTTTGTTTCACCTCAATAGCTTCGTCCGATCACGAGATATTCCACTGTCCAATGAATCGTGGGACACCCTGTATATACACACAAACAGAGATATGGTTATTTATTTCGGTGACCTCAAGAACGCATGGGTGGCTTCCAACATTTTGCCTATACCCGTATCGAAAGGTCACCGGGGCCAGTGTTCCTCTGAAGAGATTGGCCCTATATTTCATTCCTTATACTCAGGGTTGTGCAATTACGTGTAAAAAAACGTTTTATATGTGACACGTAAATTACACATAAAAACGCGTAAAATAGGTAACAAAATAAAAAAAACATGGCTTTGTGCTGTTAATTAACTTTGTATGTAATCTTCGTGCTGTTAATTAACTTGCTAACAGTATCGAGAAAAATCTGGAAAGTTTGGAGCGCTTATGAAGAAGGGTGTTAAATCACCACAGACATTCTGGTACTTCGCCAGTCGGCACCATAAGGAGTTATCAGCAATTGCTTTGAAGTTAATCAACATCCCAGCATCTTCAGCCCAACTTGAAAGACTTTCCTCTAATTGGTCTTTTGTCCATACAGGATACTGGCTCATTTTCGAACATTCGAAGAAATTGGTTCAAATATAATATACTCTTAAATTACAAGATCATAACAGTGAGAATTATTAGTGTGATTAAGGGTGTGTGAGAACTGAGAGTGACAATTATAAACATTTAAAGAGTTGCATTTAAAACAAGTAGTTTAATGTTTTGTCAAATCTACAGTTTTTTTCCTTTAAGGGTATAAGTACAGCACAATCAATATGAAAAACGTTTAGAGTTTTAAAAGGGTAAAACTGTGATTTTGAATTGTACACTTGGATAACATGTCAAACACAAATATTATTAAATGAAAATGTACAACATTTTGCATTATAGACATGCCACAGACATTCATGTCAAATTATTATCTTTGGTGAACAAACTGAACATAAAGTTGTTTATTTTATAAAATTACATAAATATGAAAATACACTCAACAAATTTGAAGCTGTTAATAAAATCTTGAATTCTATTCAATATACATTGTGATTTTTATCGATGCTAGTGCAAGAGGTAGAATATTTTCTCCATTTTTAAAATACAAGAAAGAACATATACATTATAATTTCTAAAAAGAAATCTGTTAATAGGTGGCTGAGCTGTATGAACAATCTTAAGAGAATAATGATTTTGTTGAGAAATATACCAGAAGTTTTAAGTTTAAAATGTAATATAATTAAAGTGGTTTTTATATAATATTATTTATACACACACATGAAAGAAAATTAGTTTTTTACGTCTGCGTAAAAAACTGGTTCCCTACGCCAAGTAAATTACCTGTATATTACGTGTAATTTACGTAAAATACGTAATGAGTAAATTACCTTGCCAACCCTGCTTATACTTATTGTATTATTTACTTATTTACTTTTTATTTCCATCTTGGATTAAGCATTCTACAGCTATAAAATGTACATGCCTTTCCAGGCTTCTTGTTCTGTTCTGTGTGATTTTCAATGATTTGCAATACTTTATATACACTATCTACCAACAAGTAATTGGACACTCCTGCAATCAACGATATCTGAGGTCCCGATACACGTCATGGCCGCCGCCGTTAAATATCGTGTGGGAAACAACAATGCAACCAGTCGCATGCAAGATGCCACGCAGTTCAGAGCTCTCTGATTTCGAGAAAGGTATAATCGTTGGGTATCACAGAAATGGACGATCCATACGTGACATATCCAGCGAGTTGAAGTACCCAAAATTGACAGTGGCCTCCTACGTGATTGGCAAGTGGAAGATGAGAGGTGTCTGTCGGAATGTGCCCTGACCTGGCAGACCCACAAAACTGGGAGTTAGAGACTGACGGGTGCTGGCCAGAGAAATTCGGAAGAACCGTACCAAATCGATGGGCCACATCCGAGAAGGAGTTTCAACAGGCATCCGAGAATGTTATTTCGATGAATACCATCCGTAAGGAAGCCCATCTGCTCGGTTATCATGGACGTGCTGCCGCCCACAAGCCTTTGATCACCAAGTTCAATAGCGCTGCTCGGCTAACGTGGTGCAAAGAACGTCGACAGTGGACCGTTGAACAGTGGAAACAGGTTCTCTGGAGCGACGAATCAAGGTTCACCCTCTACTGTTCGGATGGCAGGGTCTGGGTTTGGCGTCTGCCTGGAGAACGCCTCCTGCCGGAATGTATTGTATTGTGCCAACTCTGAAGTTCGGCTGCGGTGGAATTATGCTATGGGGGCGTTTCTCTTGGTATGACACGGGAACCTTGGTCGCAATTCCTCGTAGACTCAATGCCGAGACCTACTGCACCATTTTGGATGACCATGCACTTCCTACGTTGTGGCAGTTTTACGGGGTGGACCCATGTTACTTTCAGGATGACAATGCCACCTGTCATGTTGCGAGGTCCACCATGACTTGGTATGGTGACAATGGGGCTAATCGAATGGACTGGCCTGCGCAGAGCCCGGACCTTAACCCTATCGAACACTTCTGGGACGGGTTGGAGCGTCAACTTAAGGGGTGCCCACACCGTCCGAAATCGGTGAAGGAACTGACCTGTCTTTTCCAAGCCGAGTGAAAGAAAATACTGCTAGCCATCGTACAACACCTGGTTGAGAGTATGTCCTGTAGGGTCGCAGCTGTGATAGCCGCTGTGGAGGCTCCACCAACTATTGAAGGTGAATAAACTTCGTTTTCCTTTGCTATCACAGGTGTCCAATTACTTGTTGGTAGATAGTGTATATATATACATACACAACTAAAGAAGATGTGACTTCCAAAGTGGAATATATAGAGCTATGCAAGACAGTACGAAAAAGTATCACTGAAGACGTAAGGAAATTCAACTGTGAACTAGTGAGGAAAGCAATTGAAAACAACCAAAGCCTAAAGATAGCAAAGGGACATCTCAGTAAGGGAAGAAAACACATTATGGCACTGAGAAAAGAAGATGGTTCTGTAACAAGAAATAGAGGCGAAATTTTGACAAGAGTGAAAGATTTCTACTCCAAATCATATGAAAGGCATGATACATGTACTCTAGACATCATGAAAGGTACCAGTACCTGAGTTCTTCCAGTCCTCCTAGCAGAAGTGTCACATGCAATCAAGAACATGAAGCGGGGAAAAGCTCCAGGAGAAGATGGCGTTACTGCAGACATCATACAAGAAGCAAGTGGAGAAATTGAAACAGTACTCGCCCATGTTTTAACTCGATGCCTTAATGAAGGGAAGATTCCTGAGGATTGGAACAACGCTACAATGATCCTGCTACATAAAAAAGGTAACATTGAGGATCTCAGGAACTACAGACCTATCAGCCTCCTATCATACATACATACATATCACTAAGCTGTTCTCTGAGATTCAGAGGTTAGCTCCAAAAAGAAATACAAACTTCCAGATATTTTTACCTATTGTTGTTGTATCAAACTTTGCCATTTACAGTGATCTTGACATACAACTCGTGCTTCACTGATATCCATTACACGCCGTACACAAGATCTTTTATACTTCATACTCATAATTTTTTTCTCATGCAGACACTCCTGAATCTGATCCACCCATATTTTCCTTCGCCTTCCTCTGCCTTTTCTTCCTGCCACTTGGGCCGAAAATATTTTCTTAGTAAGCATTTCATCACTCATTCTTTCAACATGGCCATACCACCGAAGCATATTGGTTTCCACCTTGCTAACAACATTTTGCTTTACATCACACAACTGCAATACATCTTCATTCCTCACACAATCAGATCGTGTCTTGTCACAAACCCCACGTAAGTAACGCATTTCTCCCGCTCACAAACGACTCCTATGTTTCTTCTGCAGTACCCAGGTTTCACTGCCATACATCAGAGTAGGGACAATTACTGTTTCATACACAGCCATGCGGGACTCTCTAGAGAACCCATCATTTCTGTGAAAACCTCCCAGAACAGCTATGACTTTCAAAGAAGAATTCACTCGCCTACTGATTTCACCATCCAACTTGTTCTCTCTGTCAAACATGCTTCCTAAATACACAAACTCACTCACCTGGTCAATCACAGTGCCATTTATACTTACATACATTACATTCAGTGCTACCCATTCCTCTCTCAAACACCATAACTTTGGTTTTTCCCTTATTTATACTCAGTTTGAATTTCATGCAAACTTCGTGCATCCGAGTCAACATACTCTACAACTCACTTTTGCTCTCTGCCAACAGGACAGTGTCATCAGCATACAGCAATCTGCACAGACGGATATCACCAAGACATAAACCACTATTATCTATTTTGGCCTCACGCATGCATGCGTCCATAAATATATTAAACAGCCATGGTGACATTACACAACCTTGTCTAACTCCTGCACCAATGGAAAATCATTTTGATAAAACACCATTCACTCGTACACAAGCTCTACTACCAGCATACATGGCTTTTACACTATTAAGTAGATTCCCTGTAACACCATATTCATTCAATACCTTCCACAAAAGTGTCCTATTCACTCGGTCGTAAGCTTTCTCTAAATCTATGAAGGCAGTAAAAACTTTCTTCCCAACAGCCAGATACTTTTCAATCATCATACGTAATACAAAAATCTAGTTAGTGCAGCCTTTACCAGGCATAAAACCACTCTGAACATCCCACACTTTCTCTGATGTAAGACCCCGTACTTTTTCAATAACAACCTTACCAAACACTTTCCCTGGCACACTCAGTAGGCTAATACCAGGAAAGTTCTTGCATTCAGTCTGATCACCTTTTCCCTTATACAAGGGAATAATGATAGCATCCTTCCAATCCCGAGGGACCATTCCTAACTCCCAGCACAACTGGCAAATTTCAGTTAACCAGTCAATTATAGAGTCACCACCGTACTTCAACATCTCTGCAGTTATGCCATCAACTCCTGGAGCCTTACCATTCTGAAGAGATTTTAGAGCTTTACACACTTCTTCTCTTGAGATCCCTCCTGTGCTTTCATCCCTCATTGTGACATCATCTGCATCTGTCTCAGAATCATTTTTGCTCTCCTGATCTAATAACTCACAGAAGTATTCACCCCATCTTTCACTTAACTCATTGGGCTCCCATATCATTTCCCCAATCTCATTCTTCCCACAACTTACAACTTTGTTTCCCCTATTTTTCCTGAGTCTCATGTACTTCCAAAAGGACTTCCTATCTCTCCAAAAAGCCAGTTCATGCCTTTCCACTTTCTCTTCCCTATTTTTTGCCTTACTGTGGCGAACCAGCTTCACGCTTCTTACAGTGATATTCATCCACAGACTCTACCTTGCAACATCCCCAAATAGGCTTCCTTCTTTCTCTTTACTGCCTCATCAATCTCATTATTCCACCAAGCATCACCTCTATTGTTACCCACTATTGTGGTGCCACAGACCTCTTTAGCAGCAGTAACAAAACAGTTCTTAAAACATTCCCACTTCTTTTCTACATCCCTCTCACAAGATTTCAGATCCTTCAGTCGTTCTCTGAGTAAGTCAGAATACCGCTGATGATCTTCAAGGAGCCTATCAATCTTTATTGTTTCTATCCTGGGTCTCTTCCTATTCCTTTTCCTCCAACCAACATTAAGTTTCACTCGTGACACTACCAAGTAATGATCAGAACCAACATCCGCACCTCTCATCACACGGGTGTCAACAACTAAGTGTTTCAAACGCTGATTGTAAACAACAAAATCTATCACACTCTTTTGACCAAAAGTACGATTTTCCCAAGTATATGTGTGTATATACTTGTGGTTGAAAAATGTATTAGATACAGACAAATCATTCTCAATGCAGAGTTCAATTAATCTTTCACCATTATCATTCACACAAGGATCATTAAACTTATTCAAAACATTGTCAAAAATTGCATTCTGCACACCTACTCTAGCATTGAAATCCCCTGCTATTATAACTTTTTCTTTAGCACCAAACTGGCTCAAAACAGCTTTTATCTCATTCCAGAAATCTTCTTTCTTATCAGAAGGTTCCGAGTCACAAGGAGCATACACTACAACAATTACAATTCTCTGAAGTTTCACTTTCAAATGAATCCAGAGAATTCTCTCACTTATGCAACTATAGTGAATCAAGTTGTTCTTCATCTTTTCACTTAAAATCACACCTACACCAGCCTGTCTGTCCTCTCATATTATCCAGTACTCCAGACCACACACTCACCGTGCCATTCACTTCTTCTACCCCAATTTCCTTCTTTTTGGTTTCACTTACACATAGTACATCCAGTCTATACTTATTCATCTCCTCAATCACCTCACTCATCTTGCCATTTATACCTCTAGTATTTCATACACCAATCTTACATTCACTCAGCCGAGATCTCTTTCTCATATGTCGTTTAGAAAGTCCAGGTCGATTCCGTGGTGGACCGCCCTTCTCAAGTGTGGTAGGTCCACCATATCCCACACTTGAGTCATTCTTAATATTTATTTTTGTCTTTTTAATCAGGTAAGTACATCAGTGTGTGGGATTAGCCCACAGCTGAGGGTTCCAGTTGGTCATTCAACCTAAGGATTCTGGAACAAAACCCAGTGAGTTGGGGTCTTTTTGCCAATGTCACACAGAACTAGCTTGCACCTCTCCAAGATTCACAGAGGCCCTAGTTGCTGTTGTGTGTGCCATTGTTACCACGGAGTGCCCCGAGGAGGCAAACCCATTGCTCACTAGGCCTCTTAGCAGTGGTTTATATAATCTTCACTAAAGTTCTTTCACACTGCTTGAAGGTAACACTGGACATGGCTCAACCGAGAGAACAAGCTGGATTCAGGAGTGGCTACAGCACTATAGATCATATCCAAGTACTGAGCGAACTAATTGAAAGGGCGAGGGAATATGAACTTCCATTGTGCATGGCTTTTATCGATTATGAAAAGGCCTTTGAAATCCTGCGGTATTGAAGATGTATACATTAATATTATTAATAACATCTATGAAAACGCAAGTTCAAAGATTCGGCTGTTTGAGAATACAGCACACATAAAAATTGGAAAGGGAGTGAGACAAGGTGACACCATATCTCTGAAGCTCTTTAATGCCACATTGGAAAATGTCTTTCAATCACTGAACTGGGAAAACAAAGGGATAAAGATTAATGGAGATTATCTAACTCATCTTCGGTTTGCTGATGACGTAGTCAATATAGGAACTACCCCATCAGAGCTGCAGAGTATGATCCAGGAACTTGCTGATAAGAGTAAGGAAGTGGGATTAAAAATGAACTTTGAAAAGACAAAAGTGATGTACAATACTTTTACAAGAAATGAAGATTTATCGATTGATGGAGAAAAGCTGGAGATAACAGATGCATCCGTTTATCTTGGACAGCAGATATCAAGTGAGGGTCACATTGATGAAGAAATTAATCGGCGTACAAAACTTGCCTGGAGAGCTTTCGGAAGAAACAGCATAATTTTCAAGAGCAATATGCCATTATGTCTTAAAAGAAAAGTATTTGATCAATGCATCCTTCCAGTGCTTACCTATGGTGCAGAGACATGGACCTTAACTAAAAGAGACATACAAAGGCTGCAGACAACTCAAAGACGCATGGAGAAGTGCATGCTTGGTGTAACAAGGAGAGATAAGAAGAGGAACTCGTGGATCAGAAAAATGACAAGAGTGAAAGACATCATGATCAGAGTAAAATCCCTGAAATGGCAATGGGCTGGACATATTGCCAGAGCAGACCATCGATGGACAGTCAAAATTTTAGATTGGATTCCAAGGGACAGGAAAAGACCCAGAAGAAGACCACATGGTAGATGGGTGGATGAAATTCGAAAGTATGCGGGAGTAACATGGAGGAGACTGGCACAAGGCAGACTGTTGTGGAAGAGGCTTGGAGATACCTTCGTCCAGCAGTGGATTGATAATGGTTGACAATGATGATGATACATACACAGTAGAGTCACATTATTGTGACCACTTCCTACTTTTGATGTCAACAGCGCATAGCCAATGAAAAAAGGCATGTGGGTGAGATGGCTTGGAGGGTATATAAGGTGTGCTGTAGGCATTCTGAAAACATGTCACTCATTGCTGTCGTGGATAAAAGGAACGATTTATCAGATTTGCTAAAAGGGATGATTATTGGCTTTTGGGCCAAGGGTGGCAGTATTTCTGAAACAGCTCAGTTCGTGAACTGTTCACGTGCTGCTGTGGTTAAAGTGTATCGTGATTGGAGAAATGGCACCATTTCGAATAAGCGATGTGGAAACTGCGGAACACCACATGCCATTGATGTGAGAGGTGAACGTCGGCTGCGAAGGTGCGTGAGGGCCAATCGACACACTACAGTGGAGCAACTCACTGGCCGAAAGAACCGGAGTGCTACCAGAAGTGTGTCTAAAATGACAGTTCAGCAAACCCTGCTGCATATGGGGCTCCGACACTGACGGATGGTCACTGCACCTATGCTAACGAAGGTGCATCAGCAGAAAAGGTTTACATTTGCATGACAGTATTGGAATTAGACCTCCGCTGATTGGCAAAGGATTGCCTTCTCCAATGAGTCACGTTTTCTGCATCATCGGACGGATGGACGTTGGCATATAAGGCAAGAAACATCTGAAAACAAATGCTCTTCAACCATTGCTGGAAGAACACAAGCTGGTAGGGCAGCATTATGGTCTGGGGATTCTTTTTGTGGCACTCTTTGGGTCCACTCATACCTGTGGAAGAAGACACTATGGACCGAAATCATTATGAATCCATCCTTGCAGACCGCATACACCCATTTTGTCTTCTCTGGGGAGGATGAGATCTTCCAGCATGACAATGAGACGTGTCACAGAGCTAGAAATCTGAGACTGGTTGGAAGAGCATGATGAAGACTTCAAAGTACTTTCCTCACCTGCATGGCTCCACATACCTGTGAACACCTTCCAGCACCTTACTGAGTCACTCCCAGCCCATCTAGCTGCTGTCCGTGCTGCCCACGGAGGTTACTCTGGATAGTAGCTGGTGGTCACAATAACGTGACTCAACCGTGTATATAGTGTACACACAGAATTTAAAGAAGATGGTACTGTAACAAAAAATAGAAGTAAAATTTTGACACGAGTTAAACAGCTCTACACTAAACTATATTAAAGCAATGAATGTTGCAAGCATACAGGCACCAAAGTTGCATCAGTCCTCCTGGCAGAAGTTGCACATGCAATTCAGAACATGTAACAGGAGAGTTTCAAGGGAACTCTTTTCTGTTACATGTTTTTTTGCCCAGGTTTTCATTAGATGTCTTAATGATGGGAAGATTCCTAACAACTTGGAACAATGATACAGCGATCTAGCTACACAAGAAGGGGGACCTTGAGGATCTCAGCTGAAGTATTAGACTAAATACCAAGTGACAGAAAAATACCACATGGGAATGGGTGGATGAAATCCAAAAGCATGCTGTGTAGTGATGACTGGCTCAAGACAGCATGTAGTGGAAGAATTTTGGGAAGATCTTCAGCCAGCAGTGGATTGATAATGAATTATGATGATAAGAAATAAACTAATTGTGCTTGTCACTTCAACAAATGCTATGCAGGTTCAATCACTATGGAATTGAAATACGAAATAACAAACCTTGTATTTAATAGGATCCAGTTTAGAAGGCCTTCTCCATGACAATGACATGCTATGAGTAGTAACATCTTGTGCTCTGAGTTGAGTTGGTACATCTAGAATAGAAGCAGGGATTTTTATGTAACTACCACTGAAATATTTACAATAATTTACCATCTAAACATTTAGTTTTACAACTTTACAAACTGGGTCATAAAGCAAATCAGGTTTAAAACATGCAAACATACTACATGTATTAAATTCCACTTTTAACAGCTTGATCACAAAAATACGATTAAGCATGACCTCTTTTCTTTATCTTAAAAAGCCTTTCCCCCTAACCAACATTTTGCTTCCCAACAGTTCAACACATCAAACTGTGTTGCCTTTCCCCTCCGTATGGACTGAATCCACCAATCTGACGAAATGCTAAAGAAATTTTCTTTTCTTGGGTCTCATGTAAGGAAATTGAACTTGGAAGAAATCTAATTTGAACATAACAACAACAAATGACAGATAATCACATATCAAGATGACAATGGAGAAGTTCATTTAAGTTTTCAAATACAATAATAAAAATAACTGTAAGCTGATTAGTTACATTAAAATAGAAATTAATAAATATAAATTTCTATTAATTCTATTCAGTTAAAGTACAATTTAATAAGTTATGTTAAAACAGAAAATAATAAACCAAAATGTTCCATTTATTATAATTTCTCCTTTAACAAAACTACCAGTATGTATGAACTAGTATATCATACTGTAACTACCCAGTATGGAGTTATATGAGACAACAGTGTCTGGTACAACTATTACCACACACACACGCACACACACACACACATATATATATATATATCATCATCATCATCATCATTGTCAACCATTATTAATCCACAGCTGGACGAAGGTCTCCCCAAGTTTCCTCCACAACGGTCTGTCTTGTGCCAGTCTCCTCCATGTCACTCCCGCATACTTTCGAATTTCATCCACCTATCTCCCATGTGGTCTTCTTCTGGGTCTTTTCCTGTCCCTTGGAATCCAATCTAAAATTGTGGCTGTCCATCGATGATCTGTCCTTTTGGCAGTATGTCCAGCCCATTGCCATTTCAGGGATTTAACTCTGATCATGATGTCTTCCACTCTTGTCATTTTTCGGATCCACGAGTTCCTCTTCTTATCTCTCCTGGTTACACCAAGCATGCACCTCTGCATGCTTCTTTGAGTTGTCTGCAGCCTTTGTATGTCTCTTTTAGTTAAGGTCCACGTCTCTGCACCATACGTAAGCACTGGAAGGATGCATTGATCAAACACTTTTCTTTTAAGACATAATGGCATATTGCTCTTGAAAATTATGCTGTTTCTTCCAAAAGCTCTCCAGGCAAGTTTTGTACGCCGATTAATTTCTTCACCAATGTGACCCTCACTTGATATCTGCTGTCCAAGATAAATGTACGTGTCTGTTATCTCCAGCTTTTCTCCATCAATCGATAAATCTTCATTTCTTGTAAAAGCATTGAACAACACTTTTGTCTTCTGAAAGTTCATTTTTAATCCCACTTCTTTACTCTTGTCAGCAAGTTCCTGGATCATACTCTGCAGCTCTAATGGGCTAGTTGCAAAAATGACTACGTCATCAGCAAAACGAAGGTGGGTTAGATAATCTCCATTAATCTTTATCCCCTTGTTTTCCCAGCTCAGTGACTGAAAACACCCTCCAATGTGGCATTAAAGAGCTTCGGAGATATGGTGTCACCTTGTCTCACTCCCTTTCCAATTTTTATGTGTGTTGTATTTTCAAACAGCCTAATCTTTGCACTTGCATTTTCATAGATGTTATTAATAATATTAATGTATGCATCTTCAATACCGCAGGTTTTCAGAGCCATTGTAACTGCTGATGGTTTCACCGAATCAAAGGCTTTTTCATAATCGATAAAAGCCATGCACAATGGAAGTTCATATTCCCTCGCTCTTTCAATTAGTTCTCTCAGCACATGGATATGATCTATTGTGCTGTAGCCACTCCTGAATCCAGCTTGTTCTCTCGGTTGAGCCATGTCCAGTGTTACCTTCAAGCGGTGTGAAAGAACTTTAGTGAAAATTTTATAAACTACTGATAGGAGGCTGATAGGTCTGTAGTTTCCGAGATCCTCAATGTCACCTTTCTTATGTAGCAGGATCATTGTAGCGGTGTTCCAATCCTCAGGAATCTTTCCTTCATTAAGGCATCGAGTGAAAATTTGGGCGAGTACTGTTTCGATTTCTCCACTTGCTTCTTGTATGATGTCTACAGTAATTCCATCTTCTCCTGGAGCTTTTCCCCGCTTCATGTTCTTGATTGCACGTGTGCAACTTCTGCTGGAAGGACTGGAGGAACTCTGGTACTGGTATCTTTCATGATGTCTGGAGTACATGTATCATCCCTTTCATATAATTTGGAGTAGAAATCTTTCACTCTTGTCAAAATTTCGCCTCTATTTCTTGTTACAGAACCATCTTCTTTTCTCAGTGCTATAATCTGTTTTCTTCCCTTACTGAGATGTCCCTTTGCTATCTTTAGTCTTTGGTTGTTTTCAATTGCTTTCCTCACTAGTTCACAGTTGAATTTTCTTACGTCTTCAGTGATACTTTTTCGTACTGTCTTGCATAGCTCTATATATTCCACTTTGGAAGTCACATCTTCTTTAGTTGTCCTCATCTCTCTTCTTTTTTGCATCAACATTTTCGTTTTTCCTGATAATTTATTTACATGCAACTTGTTCTTAGACCCAGCTAATTTTGTTGCTGTTTCCATAAGAGCTTTGGTTACTTTTCTGTTAACTTCAGAGATGTCCACTTCTTCCGATATTAGGCCTTCTAAAGCAGAGAACCTGTTCTTCAGTTCCAACTTGAAGGTATTATGGTGTTTTTTAAGGTTGGTTATGTCAATAGATTTTGTTTGTCTTATGAGCTTGCCACGTTCAAGTTTAGTGTTGAGGTGCATCTTACATCTCACCAATCTATGGTCACTACCTGTGTTGAACTTGTTTAGCACACTGCAGTCTTCTATGACGAATTTTTTGTTACACATAATAAAATCAATTTCACTTGTCGTCCCATTTGGCTGTCTCCATGTCCATTTCCTGTGTGGCTTTTTCTTGAAGAAGGAGTTCAAGATGAAAAACCCTTCTGCCTCTGCAAACTCAACGAGAGTATTTCCACGCTGGTTTCTGTTGCCGTGACCGAATTTACCTACTGAAGTTTCATTCTGTTGCCGTTGCCCTATTTTTGCATTGAAATCTCCCATAATTATTTTCAAGTGCTGCTTACCTTTATTATTCAGATGACAAATTTCCTCATAAAATTCTTCAATTTCTTCTTCAGGATGACTTGTGGTGGGTGCATAAGTTTGAATAATCTGAGCCTGGTATCTTCTCGATAGTTGGATAACGAGTCGTGCAGTCTGTCAGAGGAACTTTCAACTTCTACCACTTTATCCTTCAGTTTCTTGTTTATTATAAATCCAACACCACTAGTTCTGCCAGTATCTGTCCCACGATAGTAGAAGAGATGTCCACTTTTCAGTTCGATGAGATCTTCTCCTTTTCTCCTTACCTCACTTAGCCCCACGATGTCCCACTTGATCCTTTGTAGTTCCTCTTCCAATTCAAGAAGCCTTGAATCAGAAGATAGGGAGCGTCCATTGTACGTTGCCAAGGTCAGCATCAGATGGCAGCCTAGTCCGGTCCTCCGGGGATTCTTAGCACCCTCTGCCTTCATGTCGCACTGGCCGCTGCCTTGGCCAGGTACATTCCAGCTGCCGGAGACTGAGGGCCAAGATTTAAGTTGTGGAGTCATTTTGGAGGGGTTTGGCCATAACTCACCACGCTGGCCAAGCGGGTTGGTGAGTGTGGGATAGAATTTCCTCTAATCCCGATGGTATAGTTATACCGCTATTGGCGGTCGTCAGAGCCCCTGTAGTGGGAACAGGATGCACCACGAGAAGGCGGGGTTGACATTTGTCAAGGAGAGGCTGTGATGTTACGCATCACCTGACCTTACATCCCATATATATATATATATATATATAAATATATATACATATACACTATATTGACAAAAGTCACCAAACACCTAGAAGAGAAACACAACATAGCATTTATTGACACACATTAGTACGAAGTCGGTCCACCTTTGGCCTTAATGCATGCACTGACCCTTCGAGACATGCTTTCGACAAGGTTTTGGAACCCAGCGATAGGTATGCGCTTCCATTCAGTACATAATGCTGCCACTAACTGTTGCTTAGTAGTAGGCCTCGGTTCCAAACTTCTTATGCAGTGCTCTAATTCATCCCATACGTGCTGTATGGGATTAAGATTAGGGCTCTGTGCTGGCCAGTCCACACATGATACGGAATTATCATCAAACCATGCCATTAACAGTCCTTGCTTTATGGCTTGGGGCATTATCCTGCTGGTACCAACAAGGCTCGGTTCTATAGTATTGCCAGAGTTGGTAGAGTATAATTGTCCAAAATTTCAAGATAGATGTGCTGGTTAACAGGTTTGTCCATGATAAGCAATGGGCCGGGACCATATCACGAAAAACACCCTCACATGAGTACACTGCCAACTCCAAACTTGACCGTAGGAACAGTACATTGTGATAAATAGCGTTTCCCCCAGCTGCTGCCATACTCACACATGGCCATCAGACTAATGGATTGTGTATCTGGATTCATCAGCACATAGGACCCGTTTCCATTGATCTATGGTCCACAATAAATGTTCTTTACACCATGCTAAACGACGAGTAGCATTCTGAGTGGAGATGAAAGGCTTATGAGTAGCCGCATGACCATGGTGACCCATAGAATGAAGTTCTCTGCAAATGGGGTACGCGTAAATACCGAGGTCCCAGCATTTTTACCCACTTATACACTGAGGTCTTGTGCAGTACTCCGCCAATTAGCTATAATGACTCTCCTAAGGCTTCGACGTCCCCTGTCACTGATTTTTTTTTTGTCTGCCAGTACGTTTTGCTGCTTCATGCACACCATGTGCCTTCCACTTATTCAGTACATCTAAAACAGTTGACTTGGGTATGTTTAAATGCCTCTCGGCTTCTGTTGTGGACAACCCACTAATATAACACACAACAATATTTCCTTTCTCAAAGTCAGTTCTCTCCTGCCACAACATTTTTACTCAACTGCACAGTGCAATATGATCGCGATTAGCCGCAGGCTTGTTTTTATACTGTTTGCAGCTGTACCGCACATCTTAACAATGCAGCAGATCCGTTCATTTGCTTTTGAAGGGTTGTCCGGTGACTTTTGTCACTGTAGTGTGTGTGTGTGTGTGTGTGTGTGTGTGTGTGTGTGTGTGTGTGTGTGTATATATATATATATATATATGAAGTAGGATCTAAAAGTCACCAGACTGCATCTGTAAGCCCATAGATAGAGTTACAAAGCTGAAGAACATCCTCCTTCAAAATAAGACCCTCTTGAAATAACACACTTCTAAGTCAGCAGCAGTAGAGTTTGTCAAAGCACTTCTGGAACCCATTCTTTGCAATGTCCTTCAGTGCAACCAGCCATGTGTTTTTCACTTCTGCACTCGAAAACCGATGACCCTGAAGTCGATGTGTCATCTCAGGGGGAGAGTTCAGGTGAGTATGGTGGGTGTGAGAGGACAACAGTTATTTTTGTGGAGAGAAACTCATGAATGAGGAGTAACCGTGTGCCTTGGCATTGTCGTGCAACAGCACCCACGATTGATCGCCCCACAATTGAGGCCTCGTTTTGCAGACTGACTTACATAGATGTCACATGATGTCCAGATAGAGCTCCTTGTTGACAGTGTGCCCTTTAGGGCAAAATTCAAGATGAACAATACCATGGATGTCGAAGAAGACCTCCAGCATGATCTTGCCTTTGCTGCAATCTTGATGGAATTTCTGCTTACGTGGAGACGATTGATGATTTCCATGTAGCAGATGCCCACTTAGTGTGCAGGTCAAAAAGGAAGCATCATTTTTCATCCCCCATTATGATTATTCTAAGAAATTGCAGGTCTTGGTCGGCAGCAGTTACAAGATTGCCTGCCATTTCCATTTGTGTGGCCAACTGATTTTCAGTTAACATGCGCAGGATGATGTGTTGATACACCCAGTGCATCTTCAAATCATCAGTTAGTATCTGTAGACACATAGTCTCTGACATCCCAGCAGCATCTACAATTTGTTTGATTGTCTGTTGTCTGTTGGTGTGTGCGACTGCCGCAACCTTCGAAATGTTTTCACCCTTGCAAGCTGTCATGGGCAGCCTGCTTTGTTCGTTGTCTTCAATCTCTCATTTGTCTTCTCTGAAGCATCGACACCAACAAATGTTTGTGACTGCAACAGAGTGTGTTTGCCATAAATTTGCTTCAACACCTCGTAAGTTTCTGTTGGACTTTTGCCCAAATGAACAACAACCTTAACGTTAACGCACTGCTCAAAAGCACAACTTTTCAACAATCGTCAAACATTGTGTAAGTTGCTCACAACACCTGGATGTTGCACAGTGAGAACGTGGCATAGATGGATGAAACCAATTTCCCTGTGAGGAGGGGATAGCATCATAACATAATCCAATAATCACTTCAGGTATGCGATACATGTACTTTGCCATACAGGCGCAATCTGGAATTTTTTGGATCCTACTGTATATCTACTCAACATGGAAATTACAACACTGAGGAAGTGTTACCACAAAGACATGCAAATAAATGATTTCAAAGAGAAACTTGTTTTCAGTGACGGCCTCTGGAAATCAGAAAAGAGCTTAATAGCAATTATGAAGTTTCATTAGTAACAGAACTTTCATTTTTAGAGTGATTTTATATTATAATTGAGAAAAGTCTGGCATAATTCATTAGATATACTGTATGTATATGAATGTGCCAAAGATGCTTAACAACTCTTTTTATATATCGTTGTTCAAATTTCGCCAATTTGCGATGAACATGCTTTTTACGTGGCCATGTAGTGTAATTTGATTGACATTAAATGTCTGTCATTACTGTTTCACACATTATGCAAGTTCTGCAATCGGAAGATTGTTAAATGATGTTAGATACATATGGGGCATAGTATTGGCAATTGAAATCAAGAAACAATAAACTATATATGTACTTACAATATTCGTAGTGGCTGTCTGGGCCTCATATGTACGTCTTCAAAGAATGTGAACTTTTTTCAATTGTGAAGTTTAGAATAAAATTCATGATATTGTAAAATCTGCACTAGATAAAATTAAACAAGATGAATTTTTACAATGAAGGTAAAAAATTCCTTTAACAACAACGGAATATGAAACTGAATTAAAACCTTGTCGAATTTTTTAAAAAACGAATCATAATCCCGAAGAGGAAATTATCTTGACTGCGAAGCACCACGATAACAACGGAATATGAAAATGAATTATAATTTTACCGAAATTTTAAAAAATGAACAGTCTTGAAAAAGAAATAATCATCTTTTTCAAAACTATTCGTTTTTTAAAATTTCGGCAAAATTATAATTCGTTTTCATATTTCGTTGTTATCGTGGTGTTTCGCAGTCAAGATAATTTCCTCTTCGGGATTATGATTCGTTTTTCAAAAAATTCGACAAGGTTTTAATTCAGTTTCATATTTCGTTGTTGTTAAAGGAATTTTTTACCTTCATTGTAAAAATTCTTCTTGTTCAATTTTATCTGGTGCAGATTTTACAATATCATGAATTTTATTCTAAACTTCACAATTGAAAAAAGTTCACATTCTTTGAAGACGTACATATGAGGCCCAGACAGCCACTACGAATATTGTAAGTACATATACAGTTTATTGTTTCTTGATTTCAATTGTCAATACTATGCCCCATATGTATCTATCATCATTTAACAATCTCTCGATTGCAGAACTTGCATAACGTGTGAAACAGTAATGACGGACATTTAATGTCAATCAAATTACAACTCTTCTTATGTTTTTTTCCACTGGGTCAGGACACCTTGCAGATGCAGTACACATTATTGTTGATTTAAGCTACATGCACTTCATACCTTATACCTGCCATTCCTTCATTCATTGCAAATCCCCATTTCAATCTTGTTCCTTAAATTTTTTCACATGTTCTAACTTAAATAAAATTACCATACATGGCATCATATGGCAAGAATGATACAGCACAATATGGTGTAGAACTGAGTTCTTAGGCCCAACATCAAGATTTTCACATCGGAGGAAATTTCGGTCAAGAACTTACAATGACTGCACCTGATAAGAGCACCATATTCTTAAATTAACAATTATAAAAGAGAGGACAACTACATACAGTATGTACAGGAAGGATATGTCTTACTGGAAGATCCTTTAAAAGGAACAAACAATCAAAAGTAAGCCAATATCTTTTATCAGTTGCCTTATTTTTAACAGTTCAAATACAGAAATAATGATAACAAACTACAAGCACTGCATCTTTGAGGCACATTGATGAAGGGAAGAAAAACGTGGGAAGAGTTTTTTTTTAATCTCTTAGGTACAATATCTTTTATCAGTTGCCTTATTTTTAACAGTTCAAATACAGAAATAATGATAACAAACCACAAGCACTGCATCTTTGAGGCACACTGATGAAGGGAAGAAAAACGTGGGAAGAGTTTTTATTTTTAATCTCTTAGGTACATTCATACACATTTCTATTGAATTACACCAAAATATTCTTGGCAATTAGGAAGATAATAATATATCTTATGATTCTTTTCTTCCACACATAACATGTGAAAGCACCTGATAAAGTGATGACTCAGCATATACAGATACATAAATTTCTGAATAAACAAAGTACCATACCTGTGGGCACCACTCTAACAGTGATAAGCTCTGAAAGTCGGCCTAAACCATCTCTAGTCACGGCTGCAACTCTAATGGCATACATAGCATGACTGTCTAGGCCAGTTAATTCTGCGGAAGATGTGAGCGGTACTCTTTTACTACTCCACTGATCCAGATCTTCTACTGGAGTTTGTATATACATCACCTAAGGAAAAGTGAAGGCAAATTTACTAAATGAAAGGGAAAAATAATAATTTTCAGCTATGGGAGGTAATAAAAAATATCAACAAGATGTTTTGTTGTTTAGCACACAGTTAGCAACAACTTTTTTCTGGACACAGTTGTAATCTATAAAGTAAGAATTGTGACAGGAAGAAAAAACTAAAGACAGCACCAACCAAAATCTTTGGTACATAAATAATACTAAAAGTAAAAAATAATTCCAGAATTACTTTTTTTTTTAACTTTTTCAAGATAACTTTCTTTTCTAGAGCTTTTATGGAAAAGAAAGACATTTTGTGTGCTGCCGTTTCTGTATAGTTTAAAATGACTATGATGATGGCTCACCATCAGTACCAACATACACTGTAGTGCCATAAAAACTGGACAACCTCTCTAATACCGCGTTGGTCCTCTTCGCCATCAGATAACTGCGGCAACGCAACAGGGCATGGACTCCATGAGCTCTCTGTAGTACTGTGGAAACAGTGCACACTATTCTTCCTGAAGAGCATCCCACTATTCCATAATATTTGCTGGTGGAGGATTTTTGGCATTGACGAACTATTAAATAGCATCCCAAATGTGTTCGATGGCATTTAAATCCAGTGAATGAGAGGGTGAAGTCAGGATGCCAAACTCTGTGGAATGTTCCTCCAGCCATAATTGGGTGACTGTGGATGTATGTGATGACGCATTGTCATGTTGAAAGAGGTTGAACTCATCAGAGTGGTTGCATGTCATGAATGGGTGCAACTGATCCCCAAGGATAGTTACATAGCCTCCACTGGTCAGAGCAGTCTACAAATGTATGAGGGGTCCTAATGTGTGCCAGCTAAAAACCACACACCATAACAGAGCCACTGATGGCCTGCATTGTATCTTGTAGGCATGTGGGATCCATTGCCTAGTGGGGTTGTTCAAACACCCATAGTCGGCCATCTGCTGAAACAGTTGGTACAGCATTTATAGGACCAGGCTACACATTTCCAGTTATCTTGTGTCCAATGGCAATGTTTCTAGAGTCCAGGCAAGGTGCACAGCCTTGTGTTGTTGGTTCAGCAATAGCACTCAGGTAGGCCATCAGCTCCAGAACCTCATAGAACACAGGAAACACTGCACTGTCTGAATGCTGATGATTCACAGTGCAAAGAATAACACAAAATCTTGCAAATCACAGCGCACTGAATTACGTTGTGATTTGGAGCAATGTTGCATGCCAAACAGATGTTACGATGTGCGCCAGACACCACTGTCCAGGGCTTTTGTACAACCACACCAGTCTCACACTCTGGATGTCTTCCCTGAGTCTATGTAGTCCAGGCACACCCTTGAAATTATTGATTGTGTTAATCCAAATTTCGTGGTAATTTCCGAGATGGAGTAATTCATCTTCCAGGTGCCGACAATCATACCACTTTTGCTGCCATCTGAAATGTGAATACTACTGCTTGAGCCTGCGAAGTATCTGCCTCTACGTGTATATATATACGTGTGTGTGTGTGTGTGTGTGTGTGTGTCATTTACAGACGATACTATTTACCGCATGGGTGTGGTGGTATTAAATGGAAATGGTAGTGCCCTTTCCAGTTTTTTTGGCACCTCAGTGTATAGTACTGGTCTGGCTTTTAACAAGAAAGTTCAGTGGATGTATCAAGAAGGTACAGTGAAGAACACTTCAAACTCTATGTTTAAAAGTAATGCATTATCGGAACAATGATACATCTTCATGAAAAGGTGTGTTTGTGCGTGTATGTGTATGTTAGAGATGATCACAGGCTCCTTTTTTTAAAAGCCTGGGTCTGGACGTTTAAAGCCCAGGTCCAGCCCTGGCCCATAATATCATTATTTATGTAGTGGTCCAGGCAGCGATTGAGCATTTCTACAATTTTTCCCTATATGAAGAAGGAAAAAAATGAAGCATTTTGTTTTCCTCCTATTATTTTTTTCATCACCAGATAACAATGTTAGTGCTTCCCAATGACATCAACCTCCCCCCTCCCCAAGAAAAGAGAGCGAGAATTATTATTAAAGAAGAAGAGAGTGAGAAGAATACGCAATAAACAAAAATCAAGAATTTTAGGAAAATAACAAAAGAGAGGTCTAGCTATTCAGTTGTGCGTTTCCCATTGCATTAGTTAATTTGGTTAGCAACGTTAAATAAAATTAATTAAAACAGTGAACAGGAAAATTAACTTGGTTTGGGGGCAGGCCTGGATCCATTTTTAGGCTTTTTGTCATGGCCTGGGCTCGTGCTTATCTCGCGTGTGTGTGTGTGTGTGTGTGTGTGTGTGTGTGTGTGTGTGTGTGTGTGTGTGTGTGTGTGTGTGTGTGTGTGTGTGACAGACATGTGCATTATCACTTTCTTTCCAAAAATTACTTGCCACCTTATAGGTGAATGAAATTCCTCTATTCTTCTTTGATGATTTCAAAATGTCTTAGTATTCAACATGCAAATAGACCATGAGACCATGCTACTGAAATGTCATAATAATTAAAAATTAAAAACTATAAATTCCAACAATTCATCTAGCATGGAATCAAACATTACTTCAGAGCCCACTCAAGAGGAAAGGGATCTTTTGGTTTACAGGATCCGCAATGAACTATAGCTTCTATTATATTAATACTGTTAATATTAGTAGGATATGTCCAAAACCTGTAGCATTAATTAACATTATCTTTCCACATATGTAACAAGTGGGGTTTTGTTTATGTTTCAAGTAGTGGTTTGCTGTGTTATTACATGCTTTAATAGTTTCACTATTAAAAAAAATAGTATTGTGATTCTTTTTGAGGAGACATTTAAATGGAATGCAAACATAATACAAGAAATGAAATGCGAGAAAAATGTGAATGCTACTCATTTTTTCACACAGATCCTTCCCCTTCATCTTGACTATTTATTTCATCTTGATGTAATCTGGATCCATAAACAATATGCAATGGAAAGTGAATGACTGTCGAGAAATTCATGTCAAATGTCCTTGGAGCTACCATCTTGACTGGCATGCAGTAGAAAGCCATGTCTTTATTTCATGCACTCCAATCTCCATTAAACTCATCTGACATTCCATTTCAGTTTAAACAACTTCAGTTTCACAAGTATCAACAAGACACAGCATCAATCATTACAAGTTGTTGGACTCAACCTACAAAACTCATGCTTTCTCCTTGGCCAGCTGTATGTTGGATGCTCAAGAGTTTGCAAAATTGAAAACCTCTTCATCTTGACCTCAAATGGAAGATAACTTAATAACATGGACCCAGAGGCTTTAAAAGGATAAACTATACACTACTGTGACGTAACTGCACCGCAGGACGCACATGAGATTAAGGCAGATAGCAGCAAGAGCATACGTCCACATAGCTCAGTTGGAAGAGGGACTTACTCTGGAGTGAGGGGACAAGAGTTCGATGCCCGGCGTGGACAAAAATGACGGAGAAATTTACTTCGTTATATTGGCACCCAAACTTCAAGAATGACCTGGGTGTTAAAGTTATCGCAATGGTGGGATGTTCTTTCCACACCGCAAGACAGGAAAAATAAGAGCATCCCTTCTTTGGTGCTTCAAAAAATAAAAATGTGTGTGATGTGTTCCACACACCAAATTGACTGGGAGCTGTCAAATGTACGTTTTACAGCGGATGATTGCCTACAGCGACACATGGTCCTGGTTGACCCATGGGCCCTCTTGGGGGGAGGGGTGGGGAAGGGAGATGTGACGTGCCTGCACCGCAGTACACACACGTGATATAGGCAGATAGCAGCGAGAGTATACGTCCACGTAGCTCAGTTGGGAGAGCGACTTACTCTAGAGTGAGGGGACCAGGATTCGATGCCCGGCGTAGACAAAAATGGCGGAGAAATTTACTTCGTTATACTACACAGAACACAACACGCCAGAAAAACATAGTTATTTTGAATATTTCAAATTTTCTATATTCACTGTCAATAAAGACAGTTGGATTCATCCAGTTGTCCTGGCACAAGTATAGATTTTATTCTTTTTCTTATTATTATTAAATCACCTTTTTTTTTATTGCTACAACAAATATCCATTAAAGGTTTCTGTGCAATACATCCTAATCAGAATTACAGAAAAACGCTTGCCCAGAAACTCATCTATTTTTTGTTAACCCCCAGCAGTGCTGGGTGGGTCCCTTTGTTAGTATTAAAAAAAATGTTGTGTATATCAATACACAATATCCGATTTATAGTAAGTTACATTTATATAAAATACATAATTCTTTTTTATCGCTGGGGTATGAAAGCGTGTACAGTTCCTACTTTCCAGTTGCACAGGGTGACCTAAAATTTATCTGGGGCTAAATATTTTTAAAATTGCTCTCAATCTTCTTTCATACTGTGAAATCTATTTTTCAGTGGATTATGAGATTTCCAAATGCCACCTGCTGAAATCGCACTTAACCACATAGAATGAAGTAGAAATTTTATTTATATATATGCAGTCCTGTATAATATAAAAAAAACAATAGAAACAAAACAGTAGGAACAAAACAAAATATGTTTGCTTTCACTTTCAGTTAACCAGGATATTTTGCTATAACTCCACATTAAAAGTTCTAGACTGATTGTTATGTTTTTGCACCAAGCAAATATTTGGTCAATATGGACCGAAGTTAAATTAAGTTGCTTTTTTTTGTCATCCCTTAACAAACTAAAATAGTGTTCCACTAAAAAGTCCCTTTGTTCATTTTACTTATACGAGTGAACCTTAACAGCTTGCTTAACTCCACAAATGAATATCAGCCACTCACTGTCCGACGACACAGAAGCAAAATTGCTATTGTTAAAGAGAAAGGTGACCAGCCCCGAAAGATAGTTTTACACATGCACAATTCAGCATGCATCTGTTCATTTATTACTGTTCTCTGAAACATTGTCAAGGCAGCCAAGGTGATGAGTTGACTGGTGTCACCTCTACCACCACATGGAATTCAGTGCCCTCTAGTGAATGAATATGGAAATCTGTAATGTGTTACCCAGTTACTCAACTATTGTAGTGGCTCACATTTCCATTAAAAAAACTTGGGAACTGGTTGCAAATATGGATTTTCTTTTGGAATTTTTCCAATTAAGAGAAAAAACATTTTTTTGCTCATTCTCATGAAGGGCTTAGCCCCGGATGCACATAATGAAACGATGCTACTTTCACATTTTTAGTAAATTTTTCAATAGAATTTTCTTGAACTCTACCTGAACTATCATTATCTTGGATAGTAACTCACACTATTTTCAAATTTATTTTCAACTCTAGCAGCCTAATTCCGATCTCAACATCTTCTGGTGAAAATTACTACACTGGAAGCACTTTCTGCAGCATCAAAAGCTGTTTATTGGAGCACAAAAATGATGTTCATAAAGGAAATTCCGAAACTTCATTGGTATCTCTAATTTTTGGAGGACACTTCTGCTGAGCCTCTTTGGAATGATACCAAATGAATTGCCCTGTTTGATGATCGTTTTTTGCTACATTATCAGGAAAGTTTGGAAATTCTTCTCAGCTCCAAGTAGTGCATTTCTGATTCCTTTTTTCATCATACCATTAATATGGAAGTCAATTCTAAAAAAGAAATAATGTATATAACTTTACAGATCTGGCAACCACTACCATCATCATCGTTTCCATCAATCAACAAGGCTGACGAAGACTGAAGTTATCAGTTGAAAGCTTCCTTAAATTAAATTTTCTTGTACATAACTTACACATGCTTTAAAGTTTTTAATACTTATACCAAACATATCTTTACATTAGATGACACCTGAAGCCTTTTAAAGGAAATGGTACCTGGGTGATAAGAATTGATGATCATTATATCTAAGTCCTTACCTGGTAACCCAGAACATCAAAAAAGTATGCCATAGGATCCCACCAAACTTCCACTGATTGATCAGACGTTGCTAAAGCCTGGACATTGGTTGGCGCTGGTGGAACATCACGGGGTGTGGACACACTGATTTTATTACTCCAGGGACCAGCACCTTTTGAAGTGTAAGCGCAAACTCGAAACATATATTCTGTGCTTTCGTCTAAGGTGCTGAATAAATATTAAGAAAAAAACACACTCTTACTACCAATTTTAAACATATTTGGGAAATCAAAACCAATACATGTCATATCTTTAATAGTACTTTACAATTCTGTGTTTTACAACACTGACAATATCTATAAGATGCAATATTTACACCACTGATGGATTTCTTTAATAATAGTATCAATGACAGAGCTGCCAACTTTTCAAAATCAAAAACCGGGACATCAATGCACGTTCTGTGGCACACGTATTTATAATTTATAAATAATAAAATTAAATGATAGGTTCCTTTATTATTTTATTACAGTTAATTACTTAATGCAAATAAAGAAATATTTACAAAAAAATTACTATTTAAGTATGAAATAAAATTAACAAACCTTGTTAATGAGTATCATTTTTAGAGAGTGAGACACTATTTTTTCTTATCACCATTAAAGGATGTACATAATATCTAAGGTATTTTACCTGATATTGTCAAAGTATTTCGCACGTTGTTTGCGCTCTGAGGCACGTGCTCCTGGCCCGAGAGGTCCCTTCTTACGGACCTTTGGTTAGTTATAAAAATTTTTTTTGCAGAAATAAAACAGTTAGGTTATATATTTTCAGTTCCACATTCATTCATTCGCACAATCAAACGTTTGAAATTCACTATTAATTAAAAAATTTTAGTAGAAAGAGTTATACTCATTGGGTCAGGAGACGTCTCACAAGGGGTTCGTTGTTACGGCGAGCGCTTTCAGCGCTGCACAACCGCCATCTTCTGGCCGCTCACCATACAACGAACGCCTTGTGAGACGTCTCCTAACCCAATGAGTACAATTCTTTCTACTAAAATCTTTTAATTAATAGTAAATTTCAAACGTTTGCTTGTGCGAATGAATGAATGTCGAACTGAAAATATATAACCTTACTGTTTTATTTCTGCAAAATTTTTTTTTATAACTAACCAAAAGTCCGTAAGAAGGGACCTCTCGGGCCAGGAGCACGTGCCTCACAGAGCAAACAACGTGCGAAATACTTTGACAATATCAGGTAAAATACCTTAGATATTATGTATATTTTAAACAAAAGCACGTTTATAACATAAGACAACCCATAAGGTTGCCTCATGAATTGCAATTTTCGTAACCATTAAAGGAATGTTATCACAGGATAAGGCAAGACAGTTTATCCACAGAAATCATGATGCTAAAATTCTTTGGACACAAATTTGCCAATATTTTCACCTGTTGAACTGGTTTCCAGGCATGGCAAAGAGAGCAGCGTACATCTCACACACTTGCCATCATTATCAAAATACGTTACCATAATTGAATAAAGTTTATTGTCAGCATCATTACTGCCATCAGTTGCAACAAAAAACGGTTCACATTTAATAGCACAGAGGACATTTTTTGAATGATATTCTGCCCGTTCTTGAACAATATGCAATTTTTTTTGTTCTGCCACAAGCATATGTTTTTATTCTTTTCTAGGGAGTTAGGAAACATAGCTGACAACATTCGGGGAACATCTGCCGCTAGTGGTATGTTATGCTCCAACAAAAATCCAGTAAACAGAACTTCTGCATGGATCATTTGAAAATCATTCGAAACTGAAACAAAGTGATTCATGTTGTACACACTTTTTGTGCTATCATGATTTTTTACGTGCTTGTTCGTTCCAACATGTACGACGATGTCACCGCGACCAGCACGAGAAACACAGAAATCAGTGTTACACAAAGTGCAATATGCATAAAACTCCCCCTCACAAGATGGTATTACAAGGTCAAATTCTTCACAGAATTTCTTCAAAAATCTTTGGTCCCAACGTTTAGACACATTCTGAGGCTGTGAACTGAAATAATATCTTGCAACATAACTTGTTGGATGAATATCGCTGTAAGAAGCGTGAAGCTGCTAAGCTGGTTCGCCACAGTAAGGCAAAAGATAGGAAAGAGAAAGTGGAAAGGCATGAACTGGCTTTTTGGAAAGATAGAAAGTCCTTCTGGAAGTACATGAGACTCAGAAAAAATAGGGGAAACAAAGTTGTAAGTTGTGTGAAGAATGAGATTGGGGAAATGATATGGGAGCCCAATGAGTTAAGTGACAGATGGGGCGAATACTTCTGTGAGTTATTAGATCAGGAGAGCAAAAATGATTCTGAGACAGATGCAGATGATGTCACAATGAGGGATGAAAGCACAGGAGGGATCTCAAGAGAAGAAGTGTGTAAAGCTCTAAAATCTCTTCAGAATGTTAAGGCTCCAGGAGTTGATGGCATAACTGAAGAGATGTTGAAGTATGGTGGTGATTCTATAATTGACTGGTTAACTGAAATTTGCCAGTTGTGCTGGGAGTTAGGAATGGTCCCTCGGGATTGGAAGGATGCTATCATTGTTCCCTTGAATAAGGGAAAAGGTGATCAGACTGAATGCAAGAACTATCGTGGTATTAGCCTACTGAGTGTGCCAGGGAAAGTGTTTGGTAAGGTTGTTATTGAAAAAGTACGGGGTCTTACATCAGAGAAAGTGTGGGGATGTTCAGAGTGGTTTTATGCCTGGTAAAGGCTGCACTAACCAGATTTTTGCATTACGCACGATGAGTGAAAAGTAATTGATTTTGGTTAGTAAAAATAACCAAACATTAAAATATGTGGTATTATATAATAGAATAATAGCTATATACTATACGCACTACTGTTTCACACGTTATATACGTTCTATGCGTTGTGTGCATATTTGCAGCAAAATTATCTTGGCATTTATATATCATATATGACTAGGAATATTATTACAAGTTTCAATTATTATATCATCAAGGACTCACCTTGTACCGGTATTCCAAATTAGTAAGCTTCATTTCATTTCAAGATACAGGATGAAGCTTACTAATTTGGAATACCGATACAAGGTGAGTCCTTGATGATATAATAATTGAAACTTGTAATAATATTCCTAGTCATATATGATATATAAATGCCAAGATGATTTTGCTGCAAATATGCACACAACGCATAGAACGTATATAACATGTGAAACAGTAGTGCATATAGTATATAGCTATTATTCTACTTGAGTGAAAAGTATCTGGCTGTTGGGAAGAAAGTTTTTACTGCCTTCATAGATTTAGAGAAAGCTTACGACCGAATAAATAGGACACTTTTGTGGAAGGTGTTGAATAAATATGGTTTTACTGGGAACCTACTTAATAGTGTAAAAGCCATGTATGCTAGCAGTAGAGCTTGTGTATGAGTGAATGGTGTTTTATCGAAATGGTTTTCTATTAGTCCTGGAGTCAGACAAGGTTGTGTAATGTCACCATGGCTGTTTAATATATTTATGGACGCATGCATGCGTGAGGCCAAAATAGATAATAGTTGTTTATGTCTTGGTGATATCCGTGTGTGCAGATTGCTGTATGCTGATGACACTGTCCTGTTGGCAGAGAGCAAAAGTGAGTTGTAGAGTATGTTGACTCGGATGCACGAAGTTTGCATGAAATTCAAACTCAGTATAAATAAGGGAAAAACCAAAGTTATGGTGTTTGAGAGAGGAATGGGTAGCACTGAATGTAATGTATGTAAGTATAAATGGCACTGTGATTGACCAGGTGAGTAAGTTTGTGTATTTAGGAAGCATGTTTGACAGAGAGAACAAGTTGGATGGTGAAATCAGTAGGCGAGTGAATTCTTCTTTGAAAGTCATAGCTGCTCTGGGAGGTTTTCACAGAAATGATGGGTTCTCTAGAGAGTCCCGCATGGCTGTGTATGAAACAGTAATTGTTCCTACTCTGATGTATGGCAGTGAAATCTGGGTACTGCAGAAGCATAGGAGTCGTTTGTGTGCTGGAGAAATGCGTTACTTATGTGGGGTTTGTGGCAAGACATGATCTGATTGTGTGAGGAATGAAGATGTATTGCAGTTGTGTGATGTGAAGCAAAATGTTGTTAGCAAGGTGGAGACCAATATGCTTTGGTGGTTTGGCCATGTTGAAAGAATGAGTGATGAAATGCTTACTAAGAAAATATTTTCAGCCCAAGTGGCAGGAAGGAAAGGCAGAGGAAGGCCAAGGAAGACATGGGTGGATCAGATTCAGGAGTGTCTGCATGAGAAAAAGATTATGAGTATGAAGTATAAAAGATCTTGGGTATGGCGTGTAATGGATATCAGTGAAGCACAAGTTGTATGTCAAGATCGCTGTAAATGGCGAAGTTTGATACAACAACAATAGGTAAAAATATTTGGAAGTTTGTATTTCTTTTTGGAGCTAACCTCTGAATCTCAGAGAACAGCTTAGTGATATGTATGTAATGTATGTAACATAACTTGTTTGGTTTGAAAGATCAAATTACGGAATCAGCATTCAACTTGAGCGTTAGCAAACAGTTTTCCATTTCCATGAGGCTCCGCACAATGCCGAGCGCTCATTAGCTGCGAGCGCCGTGGATGTGACGTCATAAACCAGTACTTCAACTTTCCAAGTCTCTGACCACGGCCTGGCTCAATCGAGCGAGCGGAACATTTTGCAGTCTTGCTATCATCCTTGGTGCTCGAAGTGCCATGGATTAACAAAAGAACATTACTTTTTTGTTTCCATTCGTCAAGGATTCCTACAGCCAGCATTGACGCTGGAAAAAAATGATGGCT
The DNA here is from genome assembly GCA_039090855.1 of Macrothele yani. NCBI lineage: Eukaryota > Metazoa > Arthropoda > Arachnida > Araneae > Macrothelidae > Macrothele > Macrothele yani. The sequence goes on from CM077013.1 coordinate 68,533,906, forward strand.
GATGACATTAATGAGGGGAAAAAACCATAAATAATAATTAAAAAGAAAAAAATAAGAAAATCACAAAACCGGATTTTTTGTAGAAAAATTGGATTCCCAGAAAATATTTTTGAAATCAGACAGAATCCAGTTAAACTGGGACACTTGGCAACTATGCAATGATCTTCTAATTCTGCTTTATAATTCCATAATTTTGTCACTAAGAAAATATGACAGAAAACAATCCAATCATGTAAGAAAAAATTGTGAAGCACAGAAAAGAATTTATCAAACACATCTAAATCACATAATGCTCCACAGACAATAGTTTAAAATGACAGAAACACACATTTTTCTTTGAGTACAAATAATTAGGAGTTTTAAATTGATAAAATTAGTTATTGACATTTGAGCCCAACTCCCCCTTTTCAGCATGCCTTTTGTAAAAAAAAGTATATGCTTATAGTTTCACTTTGTTCATCTGTCAGTTTATCCATCCATTAATCCTTCCGTAGACACCATATCTGTGCAACTATTTGTCTGATTTGAAAAATTCTTTTCCCACTGGAAAGCATGAAATGCGAGAATGATGATTCAGGCCTTACAGTTTTTTTGTTTTGTTTTTTTACGCTGCATTAGTTTGCCACTAGAGGACATAAATACAGATAGTATTGAATACAAACTACATTTTATTCCATATATTTACTTCTTGATACCAGATGGACAAAATGTTTTCTTCCTTTCGATGCCATTTATAATGAAGACTAGTTTGGGTACAGTTTCTTTTTCAAGAAATGCATACATTTTCTGCTAGCGGACGTAAGGATGAACTGTGATTTCCCCAATATCTATGTTTCTAAAAGTCCTATTTGAAAAATTCGACAGAGTGCCTAGTGGGAAATGTTCTGCATATATTTCTAATTTTGGGTAAAAAATGTTTTGGTCAGCTGCTGGTGGTAGTAAAGTAGCTGTTCCTATTTTTGGATGTTTTATCTTCCAATATTTTTTTCTGATGAGATCGATGGTGATGTTAAACAAAGGAGAGTTTTTGATTGTAAAATGAAAGGTATCAACATTTGGAAGATTTACATAACTCAGTGAAACAATAATTTTCAAATGACCAACAGATCTTAATGTAACAGCGACTGGTATGGTTTCAGATTTTGCATTGCAATTAACCTTTAAGAAACAACCACTTGTCAGGTTGCCTTCTAATTACACTGGCAGAAAGTGAAAAAAGAACACCAAGAAGGAATTGGTGGACGATCATGAAATTTACATATGTTAATGTGGTCGAGTTTACGTAGGTGTGATGTTCATTTCGGGACCAACCGGTGAGCGCTTACGCCACAGCACGGCATAATATGCAAATTATCGTTGGTGGTATTGAAGGAGTACGGCGAAGTGAATGTAATCAGTTGTCGGCGTACGAACACGTGGGAAGACCCTGAAGAAGCTGCAATGCCTGGACATGGAAGACGTGTACGATTTCAGCAGTTATCGGACTTTGAGCGAGGTCGTCTAGTCGGACTCCGCGAGGCCGGGTAGTTGTATCGTCGTATTGCGGAGCAAATTGGACGGGAAGTATCGGTGGTGGTACGATGGTGGCATAGATGGTCCGAGGAACATTCCCACACTAGAAGACGTGGAACCGGGAGTCACAGACGGACTGATGAGCGGACCGATCGATGCATAAGAAGAGCGGCGTTGTCAAGCAGAACATCCACTGCGACGCAAACGCGAGCTGCCGTTGCACCTGAGGTGACTGCGCGAACAATCCGCAACCGTCTACTGGACGCAGGACTATGTGCACGTGCACCTCTGACTCCAGCCCACCGTCAGGAATGGCTGCAGTGGTGTCGCCAACGTCTGCACTGGAGAACGCAATGGCAACCTGTCGTGTTCAGCGATGAAAGCAGATTCTACTTGGGAGCCTCCGATGCCCATATGCGTGTTCGTAGATGAACAGGGGAGCGTCTCCACCCTTCTTGCATCCGCCAGCGACACACAGGACCGACACCTGGTCTCCTGGTGTGAAGAGCAATCAGCTATCACTCCCGTACACAACTAGTGTTTGTACTGGGTACGTTAAACAGCACCTCCTACATCAACAACATCATTCAGCTCGTTGTTGTGCCATTTGTAAGGTCGGTCCATCGTGGTGTTTTCCAGCAAGATAATGCATGCCCACACACAGCACGTGCAACGCAACATGCACTTCAGGGTGTGAGACAACTTCCATGGCCTGCACGTTCACCGGATTTGTCCCCCATTGAGCACGTGTGGGATTTTATGGGATGGGACAACGACTTATCCGGTCTCCACGGCCAGCCACGACCATCCCCGATTTACGCGTCCAGGTTGAGGATGCTTGGAACTCAATACCCCAAACTTACATCCAACATCTGTACGACAGACTCCATGCCAGAATTGCACAGTGTGAAGCAGTTCATGGCGGTTCAACCTCGTACTAACCATGTTACATGGAAATGTTATTTTTCAGTTTACCAGCAAATACAGCTGTATTTTGCCATAATGTTTTTATCACGTTATCCTCTGTATTCCGTTATTATGCTGTATAAATTTCGTTGGTATCAGATGTCTCCTTTTTGGTGATCTTTTTTCACTTTCCGCCAGTGTATTATCAGGTGCCTTCCAGTTATGTCTGGGGCATAATTAGAAGACACCTGATCGCAAATTTGATACTTATACTTTTTCAAATAATTGCTGAAGTGGAGCAGGTCTGAATGACATTACACAAGGTAAACATCTGACATCTCTCTGACCATCTGACCAATACATGCCCAAGTCGTTGAATATATTCACTGCTAATATTAATTTCCTGAAACGTAAAAGAAAAAAAAATCTGTTACATCTCCAATAAAATTTACTGTAGTCATTAAAAAATGTATTCCTGTAAGCACTTCTGTATTAACAGAAAATTTGGTCAGAGTTGGATCAATTCTTCATGGTATTTTGATTTCTATTTTCTTTAGTGTATGTTAAGGAAAGAGATAAGAAAGTTTTCATTTTCCAGCTTTTCCCTTGTCAATGAGTTAACTTATTCCTACTTCTGAGGCCATCCACCCGAAAGTCAACTACTCCATCCATCTATTCATACTGGTTCTTCTGTGTCCTCTTATGAACACATACAAAGGTCTTACTAAACACATATAATTCAGTTTCAGTTGTTTAAAATTGCTTAACTATTTAGTAAACATCATAGCATCATCACTGTATCATCAGCAGTGTATAAGAACACCAGGAAAAATTCTCTGTGTTCAACAAGCAATATGATTTTTTATAATGGAGGGCTTCCTAAAAGAAAGAGTTTACAAAAACAATCTGCACACAATTTCAAAAATATAAGACATTTTGACAGCAATGACCAGTACCAAAAAAAGAATTCCATCTGCGAATGATTCTGACTGCGGATGATACACATACTGAAAACATATTTACTTGACATTTAATCCCCCAAGGCTACTGAACGGAGGGACACCAATTACAAAGTACAATTATGTTTTCTAGAAGTTTAACAACATGCAGTTAAAACCAGTGTCTTTTTTAGAAAGATCTTGCACATTCTGTGATAGAAGGGTTTTTAAAGGGCAACTTACAGTAACATCTAACATGAGACCTTGTGATTCATACAGTGACCTATACTGAGTTAGCAAAAAATTTATGAAAGCTACCCTTTCTGACTAGAATTGACTCTATGAGCACAGTAAAATCATACAACTGGCTTTGATTCTTGCAGGGGAGACTGGCAACTGGTTTTAGCAGTAGGAAGTTTATGGGATGAAATATGAGGAAGGAAATATAATTTGATGGAATTTCAAAGAAAGACTGTTGATGGTGGGAGAGCTGGTGATCCATTTTTGACATAGCATATTAGACTGGCTGTGTATGTAGCATAGTGATGAAGACATTCATGGAGAGTTAAAATGAAAGAAAAGTAACAGTGCAGCATTTAAAGTGCAAAGAAATGGGCAGTGACTCTATGGGGTGAGGGGAAAGAGCCAGTAAGCAGACCAGAATGAGTATCTTCTCTGCAAAGTACAGGGCATACTAGTCTCCATCTGGAGGACACTGCACCGTACTTAGCAACAGTTGTTATACAAGAGTCAGTAGCTCATTCACCATTGTGTCCTTAGCAGTAGACACAAATAACTGGCACACTAGGCATCAAGAACACCACCACTGGGATGTTCATGATTAAAAATGTTTCTTGTCCTCACATGAGTACATCAGCATCCAAGATCACATGCTGTATCATACTGATGGCGAGCTCAATTCTTGGAGAAAACAGCTTATGGCAATGGACACTACATACTTAAGTTTTTTGTTCTTATGGCTATGGAACCAACATGATATGACATATACCTCTAATTTAACCTTCCTATTGAGTTTCTGTGTTCTCACGTAAATTTGATTTCTCCGTAATTAATAGTTCTTGACTTAAAGCCACATGATTTTCTCCCAACAAACTTTTCAAAGTTGGTACCTTGGCAGTGAGTCAAAGTGCAGTTAAAAAGGTAAATATAAAGCAAAGTTTGATAAGAGTTTGGAGAGAACAATGTTTGGAGACTGAGAATTGTTGTACTGAGAGAGGAATCTGAAAGGAATATGAAACAAAATCGTTATATGAGGATCATATTTTTAAAAAGTATTCGTCACCGTAGTATGTGTAGATTGTTATATGAGAGGTAATTGTCAAACTTATATTATTGTGAAATAGTAGTTTGATGTGCTTTCACCTAAATGTTACAAACAGCGTACTGAGGCGACAAATACTTTACATGATGGGAGATATAAAATAAAGTAATTTTGGATTTGTAAGTACAGTCTAATGACCTACCCTGGACAATTTATTTTAAAGTGCCTAATGAGCACTTTAAAATTCATGTTTAATTAAGGTTGTAGCTGCTACAAACAAGCAATGATACGAATTAGAATAATAAGGGTTTTTAAAGTATTAAAATTCAGCAAATTATAATCAAGTGATAATTAAACTTAAGTTGGAGTGAAGTAAACCTTAAATGGATTTATTTCTAAATCAGTTAAACCTGATTATTCTATTAATGACTAGTTTTTGGCCACAAGAGTGCAGATATCTGCTGCTTCAAGCTGGTGACAGGATTCACACCTGGAGCAAACAGGATGTGGCTATGGAACTTGCATGCTTAGTGTAGACATTCCAAACAGGTGCAGCCATGAGTGAGGAAATCTTATGCTGGAACTCTTTAGGCCCTTTGATGCATATCAAATGACAGCTGAATGAAAGGGTCACCTTTAAAATTACAATTTGCAATCATTCTTGAGTACTGTGTTTTTGACTTATGATGGCGTGTTCCTGCAGCACAATGCACACTACTACCAAACCCAATGTATCCAGGCATGGCTAGAAGAAGATTCAAATGAATTCATGTCTTGTCTTGGCTTCTTAATTTGGAACATTTGAATCCCATAGGAAAATCACTGCAGTGACTTGAAACAAGACCTTAAAAGCACTGCAATTCCTGTACATCAATGCAGCATCACAGAATGTTCTACAGTATGTATGGATAGACATCTCTCTCTGTATGTGTTCTGACATCTCACTGAGTCCATTCCATGACAAACTATTAATACTTTTGTGTTTCTATATGCCAAAGAGGCTCTACAGGCCAACATTGTTTTTTCTTGGTGTATTCAACTAAAACAACCCAATGTAGAATATGTATCAAAATTTTAATTGAATGCAATGAAAATTTCACCAGCATTTCAAGGGATTTCACTCAGATTTTTTTTAATAGCTCTTTTTATGGAATTTCGCATTAATTTTTCAAGTAATGGCAATGATTATTCATTAAAAGCCAAACACAAGCTACCCAGATTTCTTCAAGCAGCTTAACATTCAACAAATTATATAGAGATTAATAATTTCTTTCATTATTCACTCTAGGTAATTCAGCATGAAAACCACATGATAATTAACACAGCAATTAGACATCGCTAAATTGACTGTAATTACTATTTCACACGTGAATACAATCACACCAGAAAACTTGAAAATTTCATCGACATGGAGTGGGAATATTTCTTCCACTCTGTATATCAGCATGAAAAGTTTGCATGAATATAGTATATGTTAACATATCAAGAAAGTGGCATGGCTAGAAAAAAGAATAACACAAAGTTTATATGATGACTTGCATTTTTGCTGTTTCCCATGTAGTCATCCTTCAGAAAAATTCTTTTTGCTTCCAAAGTTTTCCACTCTGTAACATCCCCAACTCAATTGATAGAAGATATGATATGTATAAATCGTATGTGTGTGTGTGTGTGTGTGTAAGAGAAAGATAGTTAAAATAATACTGACAAACCAAAAATATTAATAAACAAATTTTATATAAACCTACCTAAATACCATGCGTGTATCAGAAGTATTTCGTTCAAATGAAGTGCCATCAGATATTTTGTGGGACTGAATACCATAATGAGTGATGTTGCCATTGCTATATTGAGGTAAGGGTGGGCCCCATGATATGACAGCTGTGGTTGGACTTTGAAGGCGATACGTCAGATTTTGCGGTGGAGCATCTGGTGCTACAACAAAAATGATGCATGATCAAAATGCAAAAAAATCATAACTTTCAAAATATGTTTTTTTTTTAAATTAAGATATTTTTTGAATTTTCACAAACTAAAAATATTTTCAGCTTTCCTCTCAAAAGAAACAAAGGTATCAAGTGCTAAGTTTTAAAAGTTATGTAAACAGCTGGAAATAATCATTTAAATGCTGCCAAATTAAAACAAAGGACTAAGCTACATTAAAAGAACCTGGAAACTGAAAAAAATGACTACACCAACCAAACACAAAAACCAAACTACAGCAACCAACTACAAAAACCAAACTTACTGAAGATAAAAGTGTAAATCAAATTAGAAAGTTATGAAAAAAGAAACCATGTATTAATGAATGAAATACAGGATTACACCATTGTACAATACAAATTTGGAAGACTTGAATCCGTTTATTGGTGTAAATATGACATGGATGTAAAGTCAGATAATATCTAAAAACTTAAAAATTTCGTCATCTTGGAGCGGAAATCGAACCCGTGTCTCCTGGATAGCATACTCAGGCGCTTACACCAATAAATATGGATTCACATCTTCCAAATTTGTATTGTACAATGGTGTAATCCCATATTTCATTCAATGATATTCTGCGCCTCCAGGCAATCATGGGAATGAACTAAAAACCTCCAGATTTGCTATATATGAATGCTGGCTGCTTCAACTAGCAAATCCTGTGACTGTTATATTCAAATTAATTGGAAACTTGATCGTTCTGGGTGGTTTAGTGGTTAGCATACTCGGGCGCTATCCAGGAGATGCGAGTTTGAATCCCACTCCAGGACGACGAAATTTTCAATCCCAATTTGAAACCATGTATTGCTAATCCAAATAATAGATAAAAGAATAACAAAACCCATGAAGAACCACCTGCAAAAAAGCGAAAAAGCCTGGTTAAAAAAAAAAAAACAGATTAGGAATAAAGCAAATGATAAGAAAGAACAAGGAAGATAAAGCCTCCATAGTAAAGCATAATCATTCCATAAAATCCCCATAAATGAATTAATTAATTTAAAAATAAATAAAACAGTATTCTGTTAATATAGGTAACACAATAAACTTAGACCAAAGATCACACCAACACCTACAAAACTGAAAACATATAAATGCAGCAGAACCATAAGAATAAAGCTAATCAAATTTGGGAAAGAACAAATGCACTTAAGACTCAGCAAAACAAATGAGATATCTATGAAATGAGCTATAACACAAAAAACAACATTTCACATGCCAGAAAATACATTGCTGAACACAAAAAGGTGAAGCAAAATAAATAGAAAAATATGAAACACAACAAAGTCACCCCAATAGCTGAGTGGTTGAAAGTGTTGGTTTCTGACCATTCATCTGAGATAGGTCTCACTTTAAGTCCCGGATAAGACATGGGTGGCATGTCTGTCAGATGGTGCTGGCTCTGTGCCCTTCCCTGGGACCAATGGCCCTGAATTAGGAATGGATGACTAGTTATACCCCAGCAGTTGTACACAGTGGTCATTAAACACCAAAACAAAAAGCAATCCCCAATCCTCACCCATACAAGAAAAAACAAAACACAACAAGTAGCAACTTAAAACAAGATAACAATGTTAGGACAGAGTCCATTTTTTCCCCAGTTATTTATAGTTAAAGTGGACTGCTTAACGACAAGCTGCTCATTCAGACCACATAAGCCATAGGCTAAAATATATACTTTCAACCAAAACATAGTGAAATTAAGTATTCATTAGGATTAAATAGTGTATGAGAGAAACTACAAAAAATCATTAATAGAGAATAAAGAAAGCTTCTGGCAGGTCAACATAAATTAAGCAACCACAAACATCAAAAAGACAACACAGAAACAAAGGAAAGAAAAAGTAAAAATATTCCAAAAACTTATCATTTTTAAAAATCTACAAAATAAAAATATCTAATTGTGTAAGAATTAAAAAAAAATGTAATATAAATAAAATGTTCTTTAAATAGTACAAATCTATTACCAAATTCTTTAACAACTGGATTATGAACACTGTTTCAAAACTAATATGCAACATTGACAAATAAGTATCTACGAAATGCAGTTAGTGATGGCAAAATCTCTGTGTGTGTGTTCTGAAAGTAAAATTACCAAAAATACATAAACACTGCTCTCCCAGTTATAGGAAATGTATTAACCTGAAAAAAAAAATTGTGAACTGTGCAATGGAGATGTCCATTATCCATAAGAATAATCACTGACAGTAGTAAACAGTAAACTGACAAGTGATGATTTTCATTTAAGATAGCTGAAACTGACAGATTGTCTACTCATAAATCTGTTTTCATTTAAATTTCAAAAAGAAAAAAAAGACAAGACAAAACAAAACATGTTTTGTTCGAAAATTAGGGCATGAAATCCAGTCTGCTAAAGCCTTCCTCTTTCTACTACAATAACATTAAATTTTACAACAGATAGAGCTAATTCTGGGGATTTTATTTATAACTAGATCCCATGGAAAATCTGCAATTGACATTTTTAGCATAAGTCTAGAGTAGTGATGGGTCGGTACTTCCGTACTCGTTACTTTGTAACGAGTACCGAAGATTGGTACTTTCATATTTCAGTCGCTACTCATTACTTTTCCTTTCTCAGGACAAGTACCGATTTACAGCAGTCATTCCTTGGACCTGGTTGGTGGTGAGTCAGTACATCCGTAACCGTTACAATGTAACGAGTACAGAACATCGGTACTTCGTTACTTGTTACATTTTCCATCTCGGTACAAGTAACGATTTACAGCAGTCGTTCCTCAGACCTGGTTGCTAGTGATGAGCATCCATAACCATTACAATGTAATGAGTACAGAAGATCAGTACTTTCGTATTTCAATAGTTACTCGTTACAGTCATTACATTTTCTTTCTCGGGACAAGTACTGATTTACAGCAGTTGTTCCTTGGAGCTGGTTACAGAAGTCGTTACTGTTTCTTTCTCGGGACAAGTACCGATTTACAGTACCTGTTCCTCGGATCTTATTACAGGAAGTCATTTATTTTTATTTTTCGGGAACAAGAAATGGTTTACAAAAGTATCCCAGCGAATAAAAAACTGAGTCGTTGAAAACCATGATAAAATGCATATGTAATGTATTTATCTAATGTATATATATAAATGTGAAAATTTGTATATTTATTTGTTTGCCCGCTATACAAATCTACAGTTTTCAACTTAGAACCACCAAATTTGGTATACTGTCTCATGGTACTCTAACTTAGACCGTAGAAGGCCTTTGGCAGGCATCGAATCCCGGGAGTCAAGGGCACCCCCTCCCCCACAAAATTTTCGTTATTTTAGTTAAACTTTTTAGTTTTCAATCTAGAACCACCAAATTTGGTATACTATCTCATGGTACTCTGACTTAGACCGTAGACGGTTTTAGGAAGGGGTCGCAGCCCGGGGGTCAAAGGGCTTCCATACAAAATTTTTGTAGAAGGTTCTACAGTTTTCAATTTACAACCACCAAATTTGGTATATTATCTCATGATACTCTGACTTAGACCGTAGACAGTTTTTGGAAGGGTTCGGAGCCGGGGGTAGGGTGGGATGGGGGTGTCAAGCCCCCCCATACAAAATCTTTGTTATTTTAGTTAAAAATTTTAGTTTTCAATTTAGAACAACCAAATTTTGGTATACTATCTCATGGTACTCTGACTTAGACCGTAGATGGTTTTGGGAAGGGGTTGGATCCCGGAGGTCAAAGGAGCCCCCATACAAAATTTTCGTAAAAAGTTCTACAGTTGTCAATTTACAACCACCAAATTTGGGTATATTATCTCATCGTACTCCAACTTAGACCGTAAAAGTGGTTTGGAAAGAATCTCCCCATACCAAATTTTTGTTATTTTAGTTAAAATTTCTACAGTTTTAAATTTAAAACCACCAAATTTGGCACAGTATCTTATGGTACTCTGACTTAGACCATACACGGTTTTGGGAAGCGGTCAGAGCCCGGGGGTCAAATGGCCCCCATACAAAATTTTTGTAAAAATTTCTACAGTTTTCCATTTACAACCACGAAATTTGGTATATTATTTCATGATACTCTGACTTAGACTGTAGACAGTTTTTAGCAGAGGTGGGAGCCGGAGCGGGGGGGGGGGTCAAGGGGGCCCCCATACAAAATTTTCATAAAAAGTTCTACAGTTTTTAATTTAGAACAACCAAATTTGGTATACTATCTCATGGTACTCTGACTTAGACCGTAGACGGTTTTAGGAAGGGTCGCAGCCCGGGGGTCAAAGAGCTTCCATACAAAATTTTTGTAAAAAGTTCTACAGTTTTCAATTTGCAACCACCAAATTTGGTATATCATCTCATTGTACTCTAACTTAGACCGTAAAAGTGGTTTAGAAAGGATCGCGGGGTCAAGGGGCCCACCCATACAAAATTCTGGATATTGTGCCATTTACTGAGTTATGCACACTTATGGCTCTGGGTTCTAAATATAGAATGGTTCCTCATCTCAGTGTAAAAAGATGTGTTTCAGTAATGCAAAGCAATTTACTGCAGTGTGCTCTTAAACTTTCATATCAGTACAACCTCCGTCTTGATTCCTTTACGGAATGGATAGATAATGTGCTTTTTGACATTCGCCAGGAGCTTGTCAAATCAGCTCACACTTCAATTTCTGGTCAGGTGCCCTTGAATCTACCACAGATTCAATCCCAAATCCGTTCCTTACAGGATTTGTTCACTATTACTCCAGTGGACAAAACTAACGATAACTTTGCAATTATTTGCAAAAAGTTCTATCAACATCTCATACCACTGGAGATGAACAATACAGAAACGTATGGAAGGGTCTCTCAGTGTCATAAGGGTGTCATCAAGAAAATTATCACCCTGCATAAACGTCTTAAGCTTTGAGTTTCTAACACTAATTTTCCTTACATTTATGCCATCCCAAAATTTCACAAACAACCCATCACCATCAGATTCATTACAAGTGATCGTAATTGCTATAATAGCAAAGTCAGAGGGGTACTTCAGAAGTATTTGTCAGGAAATTTGAGCAAACTTGATTCAACGTGGATCATAGGCAGCAGTGCAGGAGTTCTTGAAACTATAAACTCTCTGACTTCGGCCACATCGGTAGACACCTTTGATATTAAGAATCACTTTACTTCAATCTCGCTGGAGGGGTTGTTGCAGATAACATTAAACTTGCTCACGAAGTTAGATGGTGCAGTTACCACACAATATTCGCACTTCCTTGTTGACTTCTGCCTAAAAAAGCAATTTCATTGCCGTGGGCAAGGCTCTCTTCCTCCAAACATGGGGAATACCCATGGGAAGACGTTTCTCAAGTGATTTGGCTAGCCTTTATTTACATTTTTTTGAAGAAAGGTTTACACATGCCACTTCTTTACCTGGCACAGTATTAAGGTGTGTTGATGACATCATTGTCTTCAACATACTGAATTTTTACAGGTGAGCACTGAATTTTACCCTGAAGACCTCACTCTTGAAAAAACGAATGACTCATCCGTTTGTGTTAATTACCTTGATCAGAAGGTTAAGGTGGATGGGTAAAGCATGACTGATCTTTGTGATAAAAGAAATTATTTTAACTTTGACATCATACACTATACGAAGTGGTCTTCCAACATTTCCATAAAAGGACACCATAACCTAATCCTCTCTAAATTCCACAGAATTGCCACAGTTTGTTCCACACAAGATCTTGCAGTTAAAAATCTAAAAGAATTTCAAAACAAATGAACAATAAATAAATTTCCATATTTTTTTCTTAAGATTTACTTTGATCAACTAATTAAGCACTTTAATTCTAAGTCTCACTGGGGTTCAAATTGCACATGAACATGTTTTACTAACCGAGGACCCTACAAAATTAAACATATAGGTTTCACAAAGTGCCACACCTGGTGGGTCTTTGGTGGCTGAAGATACATGCAAGACACAGTTTTGCATGTTTACGTCAGGGGTGCAGAAAATGTTCAGGGTCCGATATTTCCCCCAAAACTGTAGCGGATTTTCATACAAGTTTAGACGATTATTAGAGTACATGTCGATGAACAAAAACTATCCTTAAAGCCTATTACTTAAAAATTTGAAAAAAAAAAAACAAAACAAAAAAACAAAACAAAAACAAAACAACAACTAATATTTATTCCAATGAATAACTAGCTTTTTTTTTTCCACGAAAAAAATTGCCCTCTTTTTTTTAGTTGCACATTATGGTAACCGAATCGTGCTATTATACGTAGAACATATATAGTATCTGAAACAATAATTTGATGCGGCAGTTCGCAGTACGTCACAGCCCTCATAACCTCTTGTATTCATAACCAGGGCTCGACAAATATGTTCTAGATCTAGGAGCAAGCTCCATAATTTAGGCGCCAGGTGAAACAAAGTCAATAACGCATGAACACAGGTTTGATTATGACGCTGGAATGAAAAGTGGTAAACCATATTTGTTGTCATTTTTTTTTCTTATTACCAAAACCACTTATTGCAAAATAAAGTTCTAATTTGCTTCATAATTTTCTTTTTATATTCTTTCAGTAGACAATCTCAAAAAATTTCAGATTTCGATTTTATTAAAATACTATTTGCGGAAGTCATATTTTTTACACATTAATTTAAAGTGCCATTTTTTTCTTCATATAATCTGTAAACCATAAAATTCAGAAAAATTTTTTTGTTTGAGATCTACAAGGGTATATAATCCAAAGGCTGTGAACCCCCCCCCCCCCCCCGCATAATCCGCTGCAGCATATGATCTGTAGATCGTAAAATTCTGAGAAAAGCAATTTTTTCCTTCGCATAATCTGCAGCAGCATGTTGCAGAACATGATATTTAAAAAAAAAAAAAAACAGTCCATACCTGCCAAAAGCCTTGTTACCTGCCAACAGCCTTGTTACTAATAACTATAGCATACATGGACTATTTTATGAAATAATCCATCTCTTTCTAAAAAACAAATATGTGCCTCAACAAAACATTACAACACACAAGGACTCTAATGAAACAAACTTAACATGCATGAAACACAAAGTTTTTTCCTCAGCGAGATTCGAAACTTCCACCAGTAAAAATCAGTAAGATGCGTTAAGGAATCCATGATGCTTGACAGACAGGAAATCCAAGCAAGTGAATGCGCAGTGCACGAACCTCCACTTACCACATGATCACACTGCCCCTAAAATAGCAGTTTAAGGAGAAGATGAGACCAAAGAATGGGGAAAAAAAGCTGAATATTTTAACTGGTGAAAAATCAAAACAGACAGCAAGAATGCGTACTACTGTCAGTTTGTCTTTTATTGACTCTGCAACTTCACAGCACCACTGCTTAATTTTTCTTTGTGCTGATATCATTCTCTCCCTACTTCTTCATTGTCACTTTTCTTTTCTTGTTTTTTATGCCCTCTGATAAAAACCATCAGTCTGTGGACCATGAGTGCATGATATCAAAGCTTCAACTATTTTAGATAAATGGCGTAACTTTGGGAATATTAATACAAAATTTTGAACACCATGCATCAATTTTTAAAAAAATTCTTCACTTCCGTTTTCGGGAATTTCCTTCTTCCTTTAACAAGATTTAACAGCGCTAGAGAGTGGGAACATCGCAGGGGTGGGTGGGGCGGGTGGTGGGTGTTCCGATTACGGGAAATCCGTCCGACTTCCGGTTTTGGAAATTTTTCTCCTATTTTCAAGCCTGAAATACAAAAAATTATGCAGTGAAATAATACTTAAAAATACTAAAAAGAAGTAACATTGCGAGAAAAAAGAAATTACGATTACGGAAAAAATCTGAACTCCGTCGGCTTTCCGTTTTTGAAAGTTTCGTAAAGACGGAATTCCATCCTCCTCCGACCCACTCCCCCTTCAAATTCTGTTTACTTGTGCATCGATCTCCTGAGTGGCCAACATAACGAAAAAGACGGAATTTCTCGAATTCGCGGAAGAAGCATGGACAACAGATATCAACCAAGTCACATTGATTAAGAAATTAATCGACATATAAAACTTGGTTAAAGAGCTTTTGGAAGAAACTACAATTTTAAAGAGCTATATGACATTATGTATTAAAAGAAAAGTGTTTAATCAATGCATTATTCCAGTGCTTACATACGGAGCAGAGATGTGGACCTTAACTAAAAAAAGACATAAAAAGACTGCATACAACTGAAAGAAGCATGGAGAGATGCATGTCTGGTGTAAGCAGGAGAAGAGGAACTTGTGGATAAGAAAAATGACAAGAATGGAAGACATCATGATCAGAGTAAAATCCCTGAAATAGCAATGGGCTAAACATGTTGCCAGAAAAACAGACCACCAATGGACAACAGAAATTCTAGACTGGATTCCAAGGAACAGGAAAAGACCCCAAAGAAGACCACATGGGAGATGGGTGGATGAAATTCGGAAGCATGCAGGACACAGGAGACTGGCTCAAGACAGAACGTTGTGGAAGAAACTTGGGAAGACCTTCATCCAGTAGTGGATTTATAATGGTTGACAAAGGTGATCATGATATACCGTATTTTTTTTATTTTAATGCAACAATGTTAACTTTGATTTCACAACCATGCAGCTTTGAAATGCAGCATTTAATAAGGTGCAACTAATAACCATTTTCAGCAACATTATAAATTTCAAACAATGTTCACAATATTGCTGACACTGAGCTATAAAAAATTCAGAGCATGGATTTTTTATTGATTATTAGCATGGGAGCCTAGCAGTCATGAAAATGCAATCTGGAAATCTGAACAATTACATGTAAACAGGTAATTTGGAGAACAGCAAGAGTTCAATTCAATTATACACAGTCGAGTCACATTATTGTGACCACCAACTAATATCCAGAGTAACCGCTGTGTGCAGCGGGGACAGCAGCTAGACAGACTGGGAGTGACTCAGTGAGGTGCTGGAAGGTGTTCACAGGTATGTAGAGCCATACTGACTGGGGTCTGATTCATTTTCCCCACATTTACTTCAGCGGAGGATCACTTGACCGAAAATCACTTCACCAAAAAGATTGTTTCACCAAAAGATCACTTGACCGAAACGTTCATTTCACCGAAGGGTCACTTGATCGAAAGGTACATTTCACTGAAGGGTCACTTGATCAAAAAGTTCCTTTCACTGAAAAGTCTCTTCACCTAAAAGCTCATTTCATCGAAAGGTCACTTCACTGAAGGGTCAGTTTATCGAAAGCTTTGGATTTTATTACAGGATCTGTTGAAACATGGTGCAAGTTCGGCAGACAGACCACCGAAATGTTAGGGGAACATACTCAAATTGCACTTTTGATTTCTCTGTGTCACAGAAAACGGAAAGATTTAGTTTTAAGACAAAAGTAATTAATATCAAGTCCCTAGGCCTCGGCTTAGGCCTGTTTAGCAAATTTTAATCATGCTCATAAGGTTTACATAAAAGTCATGTTCATAAGGTTTATATAAAAAGTAAAATTAATAATGTTGCTTATTTTTTAGGCAAAAAGAATCAATTTTAGGTCCCTACGCCTTTTTATCCAATTTTAATCGTAATTCATGTTCATAAGCTTTACATAAAAAGTCAGGTTAATAATGTTGCACATGTTTTCAGGCAAAGAGAATCAAGTTTAGAGCTTTAGGCCTCAGCTTAGGCCTTTTTAGCAAATTTTAAACGTGCGTGCTCATATTCATAAGGTTTACACAAAAAGTTTCTATACATTTTATGTCAAATAAAGGTAACTTGATCACGCTAGTTACGTTAAATGAAAACTTTTACAAAAGTTCGTAACAAAAAGTACAAACTTTTTGTAAAAGTTTTCATTTAATGTAACTAGCGTGATCAAGTTACCTTTATTTGTTAATATTGTTACGTGTTTTGCCCATCATTGTCATACATTTTATGTAATGCTTATGAATATGAATAGGGTTAAAATCTGTTAAAATGGACTGTATCTAGGCCTACGGTCAAAAAATTAATGTTTTTTGGTTGAGTAAAAGTGGAACATTATTTACTTGATTTGCTATGTAACCCTTATGAATATGAGCTCGGAAGATTAAAATTTGACAAAAAGGCACAGATCTAGGCCTTATACTTAATATTATATTTCAAAAAACCTACTCATGAGGAGGTGTTTCATAGAAATTAAAAGTGTATTTTTTATACAATCTGATAATATTAAGGTGGCCAGTTTTTCAAAAACCCTCACCACGCTCCAACAGATCTCTAACAACAAACTTCTAAGTTTTCGATAAACTGACCATTCGGTGAAGTGATCTTTCGATAAAATGAACTTTTAGGTAAAGTAATCCTTCGGTGAAATGAACTTTTAGATCAAATGTCCTTTTGATTGAATGAACTTTTAGGTGAAGTGACCTTTCGGTGAAATGAACTTTTATGTGAAGTGACCTTTCGGTGAAATGAACTTTTTGGTCAAGTGACCCTTCGGGAAAATATACCTTTCGATCAAATGATTTTCGGCGAAGTGATTTTTCGGTTAAGTGACCTTTTGATCGAGTGATTTTCGGCGAAGTGATTTTTCGGTTAAGTGACCTTTCGATCAAGTGAATGATACCCTGCTGACTGCAGTGAATTTGGCAGCTGCTGGAGGGTGCATGGGGGAGGATCCATAGAGTGAGCAACACGATCGAAGTGGTCCCACAGATGCTCAATTGGGTTTAAGTTTGGGGAATAAAGGGGCTAGGGAAGTACTTTGAAGTCTTCATCAAGCTCTTCCAACCACTCTCAAACATTTCTAGCTGTGTGGCACATCGCATTGTCATGCTGGAAGATCCCATCTGCCCCAGGGAAGACAATCAACAAGTATGGGTGTGTGTGGTCTGCAAGGATGGATTCATAATGAATTCACTTCATAGTGCCCTTCACAGATATGAGTGGACCCAGAGAATGCCACAATATCTTTCCCCACACCATATTGCTGCCCACAACAGCTTGTGTTCTTCCAGCAATGGTTGAAGAGTGTTTGTTCACCGATGTTTCTCACCTTATACGCCAACATTTATCCGTTCGATGAAGCAGAAAACTTGACTCATCGGAGAAGGCAATCCTTTGCCAATCAGCGTAGGTCCAATTCTGATACTGCAGTACAAATGTAAACATTTTCTTCCGATGCACCTTTGTTAGCATAGGTGCAGTGACCATCCATCTGCACCGGAGCCTCATATGAAGCAAGGTTTGCTGATCTGTCATTTTAGACACACTTCCGGTAGCCCCCTGGTTTATTCAGTCAGTGAGTTACTCGACTACAGCGTGCCGGTCTGTCCTCACACACCTTCGCAGCCAACGTTCACCTCTCACATCAATGGCACATGGTGCTCCGCTCATCACTTATTTGCAATGGTGTTATGTTTCCAATCACGATACACTTTAATCACAGCAGCATGCAAACAGTTCACAAACTGTGCTGTTTCAGAAATACTGCCACCCTTGGCCCGAAAGCCGATAATCATCCTTTTTTGCAAATCTGATAAATCGCTCCTTTCATCCATGACAGCAACGAGTGATATGTTTTCAGAATGCCTACATCACACCTTATATACCCTCCAAGCCAGCTCACAACACGTGCCTTCTTTCATTGGCTATGCGCTGTTAATGTCAAAAGTAGGAGGTATTCACAATAATGTGGCTCAACTGTGTATTTGCTTCAAATAAGTATTTGGGTAAAATAATGCTATATATTTAAACACGAGTGTTGTATTAATCTATCTTGGAATCTAATGTCATTATTTATTTTTCAACATTCATCATGTTTTCAACTCTTTTTGGACATGACGATGATGGGCAAAACATGTAACAATATTAACAAATAAAGGTAACTTGATCACGCTAGTTACGTTAAATGAAAACTTTTACAAAAAGTTCGTAAGTTGGAAGCTTTCGACTCATCATGCCAATGGAGGACTAAGATTGTTGCCAGATTCTACATTTGAATTTTTCCTGTTTTTGTTGCCAAAACTTAGAATTGATCTCCAGATCATCGGAATGTAGAGAGGAGATTCGGAATTGCAAGTCATTGAGTTGAAAATAATTTCCAGGCTTTCACGGTAACGGAGGGCAAAACGATTGTCAAAAGAAGCAATTCGATTTGCTTCGTTCCAGTGGGGAACTGCAGATGTGACTTCCATAGTCAAAATAGACAAACTTAGAATTGATCTCTAGGGAGATCAATTCTAAGTTTTGGCAACAAAAACAGGGAAAATTCAAATGTAGAATCTGGCAACAATCTTAGTCCTCCATTGGCGTGATGAAGACCTAAGATAAGAATTTAGAATAAATTATCAACGTTTTTTCACAATTAAATGTTTTATTAACATCGACTATAGTTTCGCAGAGCGTCTGGCTCGGCATCATCAGGACGAATGGAGCGTAAACATTCAAATCATTGTGACATCATCAGAGTTCTGACGGTCACGGTTTTTGGTGAGTTGTTTCCACGCGCTTGAAAGAAATGGCGTAGACGTCATGTCATTGACAAGTCGTGAAGAATTCCGGTATATGTGGAAGGCTTCTAATACATTAAGCTTGTTAGTCGAATCAGGTTTGTCAATAAGAATAGCGTTTCCAAACAAAAATTTATGGTTATTTTCGTGACAATGTTAGGCTATTGATGACTTCTTCAGTTCATAGTTCTGTACGTAAGTTTTGTGCTCCTTCACACGGAAACTTAAAGCCCTGCGGGTCTGTCCTATATATGAAAGTCCACATTCACAAGGTATCTGATAAATTCCCCGGAATTTATGTCGTCCAAGACATAAATTCCGGGGAATTTATCAGATACCTTGTGAATGTGGACTTTCATATATAGGACAGACCCGCAGGGCTTTAAGTTTCCGTGTGAAGGAGCACAAAACTTACGTACAGAACTATGAACTGAAGAAGTCATCAATAGCCTAACATTGTCACGAAAATAACCATAAATTTTTGTTTGGAAACGCTATTCTTATTGACAAACCTGATTCGACTAACAAGCTTAATGTATTAGAAGCCTTCCACATATACCGGAATTCTTCACGACTTGTCAATGACATGACGTCTACGCCATTTCTTTCAAGCGCGTGGAAACAACTCACCAAAAACCGTGACCGTCAGAACTCTGATGATGTCACAATGATTTGAATGTTTACGCTCCATTCGTCCTGATGATGCCGAGCCAGACGCTCTGCGAAACTATAGTCGATGTTAATAAAACATTTAATTGTGAAAAAACGTTGATAATTTATTCTAAATGAACATCACAAGTGTGTAGTCTTGAATTATATATAACCTAAGATAAGGTCGAAAGCTTCCAACTTACGAACTTTTTGTAAAAGTTTTCATTTAACGTAACTAGCGTGATCAAGTTACCTTTATTTGTCTTTTTTGGACATGAGAAACTAGGTTAGTAATATTTTTGCTTATTTATTATTAAAATGCTATTGCTACAAGATTTTTAGCTTCAATAAAAACCTATGTACCAAGTTAAAAACATTTATCAGATCACTTATCAGATAAGTGTTATTAGAAATGACTTGTTTTTACAGCTTTCACAAACTTTATTGAACCTTTAGAGGGACCTTATGAGAACAACACTTTGTAAATAAATCTTTTAGCAATCGTAAATAATAATTTTTATCTTGGTACACAAGGTTTTTATTGAAACTACAAATCTTGTAACAATTAACATTTCAATAATAAATAAGCAAAATATTACCAACTTACAGGGGTGGACAACAAAACTGAAACACCTGCATAAATAGTACCCCACATGTCATGCCGCTGTATGCACTAACTGGTGGTCAGCCTGCATCAATTTCGCAGTCGATCAAACAAGAGTGGAGTGTGAAGGTTGCATTAGCAGAGCAGTAGAAAAGCTGGATGTCAAAAAGTGTGATTCATACAACATAATGAGAGACATATCAGAGTTCCAAAGAGGACAGATTGCTGGTGCACGTCTCACCGGTGCATGTATCCAAGACAGCAAGTCTTTGTGATGCATCACAAGCCATGGTATCCAGGTCATGTAGGCATACCAGCAAAAGGAAAGAAACACATCCATAAGGAGTAACTGTCGAGGTTAGAGGATGCTGCCTGACAGGGATGTCCGGGTGCTAACATGAATGGTAGCCAAAAAATGTAAAACCACAGCTGCCCATTTCATCGAAGAGTTGAATACGCACTGTGGCTCACCTGTTTCCATCAAAACTGTTTGTCGAGAGCTTCACCAGATCAACATTCATGGTCGTGCTGCCACTTCTAAACCCTGGATCACCAGTGTGGATGCCAAACATCGGTTGCAATGGTGCCAGCAGCACAAATCGTGGACGTTGGACAATGTGAAATGTGCATTGTTCTCTGATGAATCGTCCTTTACTGTCTTTCCCACAACTGGGAGAGTTTACATGTAGACATTCCTCACAGGCTTACCACCCGGACTGTTTATTGCCCACAATGAAGCACGGAGTTGGATTAGTGATGGTTTTGGCCACAATATCATGGCAGTCTGTCAGCCCGCTGATTGTTCTTCAAGGACAAATCCCTGCCAAGGATTATTGGATGATTCTGGTGGACTAGGTGCACGCAAAGGTTCAAACATTGAACCCTGATGGTAGCGCCATGTATCAGGATGATAATGCATCGAATACACAGAGCTAAAGTAGTGGAAGAGTGGTTTACCGAGCATGAAAGTGAGGCTGAACATCTGTCATGGCCTGCACAGTCACCTGACTTGAACATTATTGAACCACTCTGGGGTATTCTGGAGGAGTGAGTCAGGAAATGTTTTCCTCCACCAGCATCATGTCGTGAACAAGCCACTTTTCTGCAAAAGGAATGGCTTCATATCCCTCCGGCCACTGTACAAGACTTGTACTACGTTGTTGTATCCTAAACCCATATGTTTCAGTTTTGTTGTCCACCCCCTGTAGTTTTTCATGTTCAAAAAAGAGTTGAAAATATGAAGAAAGTTGAAAAAGGAATAATTATATTATATTCCAAGACAGATTAAGCAACAATTCAATCTGACCTTTTGCTTTGTAAACAAGTGGTTTACGATTTACTGTTTGAAAATCTTTGTTCAGCAATAGTAAATTATGTTATAGCATCTCTTTTTTTCTTATCTTGCACTAGGGAAGGTAAAACGTGTTTTTATTTTCAGCCTTACACACAGTACTGTAGGCGGTAAGCATACAAGGGAAAACCATAAAACTGTACGTGTTTATGCTATCGCATATTTCCTCACACATCAAATGAAGAGTGGTGAATATCTTCCTTTTTCTAAACAAATAAACTACTGTAGGTGTTTACCACAGGCTAACTGATTCATCTCCTGTTGCCTGGGGCTGATAACAAATGTCCCGCTGTGAAATGCTTATGGTCTTTCACACCCTCTCCTGTAAATGGGATGTGAAAGTCTTTTACCTATTAGGACGAAAATTTACACAAGCATAGCACTGAAGCAGTGGTGATCACTGCTATTTGGTGTATACCTTCCTGGCCATATACAGTGCTTTTTATCTCTGATGTTATTAGAAGTGAGTTCTGCAGGTGATTCAATGTGTATTAAAAATTAACAGTTTTCCCAACTCTTCCATTCATTGCATCATTTATCTTTGGTGGAAGTCACACAATGTACTCTGCTATCATATCAACAGAGGCTGGGTCAGGATGGTCATCAATAAAAATTCTTTTGTGGTATGTTTACCTGCAGCTTTAGACTGGGTGAGGCATTATTCCCAATAACAAACCAAGGAGATAAATGAAACTGTGGTGTTATACTTGCCATGGTGTTATTCTCAAAAAATAAGGTATACATAGACAGCACACACAGAACATGCCATTTCACCAGTATGAAGATTGTACAATGAGAAAAAGAAAGGACTTGCTGGAATTTGAACAAGAAACAATTATTGGTGTTGAGAGGGTGGGCCTCAATATTTCGGCAACTGCAGCTGATGAGACCCACCAGGCATTGCTGGCTGTTTGAGGGCCGAAGTAGTAAAAGTGTGGCAAGGATGGTCTAAAGAGGGACACAGACACCTATCCAATGGGCAGGAAAGGGGAGACCATCACTGGCTGGTTGAATGATTTCTCAACTAATAGACTACAACCAGGGTGCACAGAGAAATGTTTCTGGGCACACAATACAGCTGAACTAATGCCCTTGTGGATGGGCCTAAAGAGTTAACGATATGTGTGGGCCTACACTGACCGACCATCATTGAGAACTCCACCTACAGTGGACACAGAAGCACCACAACTGGACGTAGAACAAGCTGACTACTCCAATAAGTCCAAGTTTCAACTCCAATGCAACGAACAACAAACAGCGCAACATTCAACTCCACACAGGTGAACAACAGCAACCACAGTGCACAGTTGAACAAAAACAGGTTGGTGGCAGTGGTTTCATTGCATAGAGATTGTTCTGATGGACATCACTAGGACCCTTCATCCTCGTTGAACACACTGCGACTCACAGATCCTACCAAGGCAATGTTTTGGAACAAGTGTTGCCCTACATTATGAGTGTATGTTTGGATGGCAGTAAACTCTCTCAGCACGACAATGAACTGTGTCATGAGGACCATAATGTGCAGGAATGACCCGAGGATCATGCCCAACCATTCTGTGTGCTCCCTTGACCACCAACTGACTTGAAACATCTGTGGCATGCAGTGCAATGCAGCATTTGCTGGTCTATACCAATGCTTCATCCCATCACTTAATTCCAGGATGTCATCTGACTAGCTGGTAAACACTAGCTGAGGGTACCATTTATGGTCTAGTGACAACCATGCCATACTGGGTGAAAGTAGTTGTGTGACAATAAGTAACTCAACATGCTGTTTGATAGGTGCTCCTAGTGTTATGGCTCATGATGGTAGATAAATCCACAGCTAAACAAAGATTTTTTGTTTCATTCCTCATGCTCTAAAAGCCAAGAATTACAGAAGACATATACACCGAAGTGCCAAAAGTCATGGTATAGCAGTATGCAAATTTTTAATTGGTGCTGCCATTATATAAAGGCTTCAATGCATACAATGATGTTTATCAGTTGCGAGGTGCAATCTTGTGAGTCAGGCTGAACAACCACCTGTAGGATTAAAGCAGGCTGACGTAAATTATTGGAGTTTGAATGAGGCATGGTAGTGGGAGCCAGACGGATAGAACAATCAATTTTTGAAGTTGTGTTAACATTCAACATTCTTTGATCCACGGTGTCACGTGTGTACCAAGAATACTTCAAGGAAGGCATTACCACCCACTGTGGACAGCAAAGAAGTGGTCGACCATGGGTGCTGAATGACCGTGATCAGCGGCCTCTGACCAGGACTGTCCATGCTAATAGACAAGCGACACTGGCTCAAATGATATCCACATTCAATGCAGGAGGTACCAGAGATATATTCATCAGGTCAGTGCAGCATAATTTAGCATCCATGGAGTATGGGAGCAGAAGTTCCATCAGAGTGCCTTTGTTAACACCACAACATCGGACACAGTGCCTCACCTGGGATTGTGAATATGGTAATTGGACCCTGGAACACTGGCAATATGTGGCGTGGTCTGATGAGTCATGCTCTACCAGTTGTTATGAGCTGATGGTAGAGTTCGGGTGTGGTGCAGACTTCACGAGGCCATGGACCCAATTTGTCAACAAGGCACTGTGCAAGCCAGTGATGGTTCCATACATGTGTGGGGTGTCTTTACGTGACATGGTTTGGGTCCTCTGGTCCTCATAAACACGTCATTAACGAGTACTCACTTTGTTGCTCTGCTGGGTGACCATTCGTAGCCATTCAGGGACTTCATGTACCCCAACAACGATGGGATTTTCCAGGCGGATAATGCACCTTGTCATCGGGCTCAAGTTGTCCAAAATTGATTTGAAGAGCATTCCC
Source organism: Macrothele yani (assembly GCA_039090855.1). Classification (NCBI taxonomy): domain Eukaryota; kingdom Metazoa; phylum Arthropoda; class Arachnida; order Araneae; family Macrothelidae; genus Macrothele; species Macrothele yani. The sequence goes on from CM077013.1 coordinate 68,558,395, forward strand.
GACAGTTCCCATGGATCGTGTGGCAACCACATTTACCTAACAAGAACCCAATAGAGCACTTGTAGGACATGGCGGAAAAGTCCATCTGCACCCAAGAACCTGCACCTACAAATACCAGGGAACTATGGGTGGCTGTTCAGGTGGCATAGTTTAACATTTCTCCAGAAGTCGTCTGGCCACTTTTGGAATTGATGCCACGTCAAGTTGCTGCACTTCGCTGGGCTAGAGGAGGTCCTACACAATACTAGGTACATAGCCCACGACTTCTGGCACTTCAGTGTAGTAGATCTTCTGCTCCCTATTTTTATCTTGGCCAACATTTTTTCAGCTTATTTGGCAGCATTTGGGGACATGCAGAGTATTGGATAGAGCGGTGGGAGGATGAACATACAACATGTGAATGAATAGCACAAGCTAAACACAAGTACCTCATTGCAGGAACACATAAAGTAGTATGACATACACTCCCATGATCCTCTACCAAATGCACAGCAAACAGCTGAACAACTGCTCATGCATTACAGAATGGAAGTGCATCTCTTGAGAACCTAGATCTCCTTTTTTTATCCACCAGCAAATTGAAAACTTCATATATCTGAATCAGATGTTGGCATATATACATGCACTGAATTTCTGAGTACAAAGTCAGAGTTTGGATAAGTGGAGATTTATATCATAAAAATTTGCAACATAGGACCAACATTTTTTTTATATCACCAAGTATTACTGTTGACTAATTGTAAATTTCATTTAACACAAATGACAAAGAAACTCTACAAGTTGATCATTGGCACACTTTTGCCTTAATCTTTCAAGATCCACATTGAAAATTTTGGCACTGACTTGGAAATTTTACATCTCCTCCAACTTCTAGAAAAAGCATACATTTTATATATACATATCACAGTGATGGAAAGTTGCAAAACCATTTTTGGAGCAGCAAAATGCATTTCTGGATCAGGTAAAATACATTTTTGGACCAGCAAAATGCGTTTCTGGAGCAGGTGAAATACATTTTCGGAGCAACAAAATGTATTTTAGGAGCAGGTAAAGTACATTTTTGGAGCAGCAAAATGTGTTTTTGGAGCAGGAGAAATACATTTTTGGGGCAACAAAAGGCAGTTTTGGAGCAGATAAAATACATTTTTGGTGTAAGAAATTTTTTTTTCGGAGCAGGTAAAATATTAGTAGATAGGATGAACTCTTAAGAAAAAAATGTTTTGGAATTAGATGCACCCTATTCAAATTTAAAACATCTTGCATTGAAATACACACATATGCAAAGATTTTAGTTTTCAAATAGATCAAACAAGAAAGATTACACCGAATTTTCGGGTGTAATAAGCACGTCTTTTGAATCCGTTCTGACGCAAATTAAACTTATCAAAGCTATTCAAAGGCAATGGAACCGGTATGGAAAACAATAGTATCGTATCTGACGGAAGAAAGAAGCTTTTCAATAGGGTCTTTAATCCCTCAGATATTGGTGTAAACGGAATCTTGAGCTTACGAACTCTTAGAAACAGAGTTTATCGACAAAAATAAGATGTGACTTTATGTCCCCTGGTGGGAAAACCATGCATCATTTTAGGAAGAAAGTATTCTCAATACGGACCATATGAGCGGTATCGGTCCAAGAAAAAAAAAATGTTTTCAGGAGCCCAGATTTTGCTACAAATACATCAGAAGCAGAAATTAACACTTATGACCCCTGGTGGCCAAACCATTCTTTACAAAACATTAAAAATTATGTGAAAAATATTTTCCATCAGGTCTTGTATGCGATACAGGAAGAATTTTTCAAATCGGAGTTTTAGGAGCAGAAAACGCAATTTACCTATATGCGCCCTAGCGGAAAGTCTTAAATGATTTACGTGAAAATTTTGAATTTATAAGAAAAACATTTCGCATCAAAAACACTATCCAACAAAGAAGGAATTTTTCAAATTGGACTTTCAGAAGTAGAGATATTGACAAAAATAAAATAAACATCTATGCCCCTGGTGTAGAAACCATGCATTATTTCAAGAAGAAAGTGTTCCTAAAAGGTTTGTCGACATGAGTAGCATCTGTCAACAAAAGACTTTTTTTCAATCGAGATTTTAAAAGCTCATATTTTGCTGCAAATACATCAGAAGTGGAAATTAAGACTTATGCCACCTGGTGGCCATACCATTTTTTTACAAAAATTAGAAATTATGTGCAAAGGATTTCTCATCAGGAGCTGTATCCGGGGCTGAAGGAATTTTTCAAATCGGAGGTTTAGAAGCAGAGAAATAGTAGGAAACACAATTTACCTTTACGCCACCTAGCAGAAAATCTATGAATTACTTGAAAATTTTGAATTTTTAGAAAAAAAGTCACACTAGAAACACTATAACAAAGAAGGAATTTTTTAAATCAGACTCCTAGAAGTCGAGATATTGACCAAAATAAGATATACGTCTACGCCCCCTGGCGCAGAAACCATGCACTATTTTAAGAAGAATGTGAGCAGTTCAGTCTACAAACGATTTTTTTTTCAATCGAGAATTTAGAAGCTCATATTTTGCTGCAAATACATCAGAAGCGGAAATTAAGGTTTACGCCCCAGGTGGCCAAACCATTTTTTTTTTTATGAAAATTAGAAATTATGTGCAAACGATTTCTCATCAGGAGCTGTATCTGGTGCAGAAAGAATTTTTCAAATCGGAGATTTAGAAGCAGAGATATAGGGAGAAACACAATTTAGCTGTACGCCCCTAACCGAAAGTCTATGAATTACTTGAAAATTTTGAAATTATATGAAGCACATGTCATACTGGAAACACTATCCAACAAAAAAGGAATTTTTCAAATCAAACCCCTAGAAGTACAGATATTGACAAAAATAAGATATACATTTACGCCCCCTGGCGTAGAAACCATGCACTATTTTAAGAAGAAAATGTTCCTAAAAGGTTTGTCGACATGAGTAGTATCGGTCTACAAACGACGTTTTTTTTAATCGAGAATTTAGAAGCTCATATTTTGCTACAAATACATCAGAAGCGGAAATTAAGATTTACGCCACTTGGTGGCCAAACCATTTTTTTACAAAAATTAGAAATTATGTGCAAACGATTTCCCACCAGGAGCTGTATCCGGTGCAGAAAGAATTTTTCAAATCGGAGATTTAGAAGCAGAGATATAGGGTGAAACGCAATTAACCTTTACGCCCCCTAGCGGAAAGTCTATGAATTACTTGAAATTTTTAAATTATATGAAAAATATGTCATACGAAAAACACTATCCAACAAAGAAGGAATTTTTCAAATCGGACTCCTAGAAGTAGAGATATTGACAAAAATAAGATATACATCTACGCCCCTGGAGGAGAAACTATGGGATATTTTAGGAAGAAAATATTCCGAAAAGGTTTATCGATGTGAGTGGCATCAGCCCACAAAAGAATTTTTTCAATCGATATTTTAGAAGCTCAGATTTTATGGCAAATACATCAAAAGCAAAAATTAACACTTACGCCCCCTGGTGGCCAAAGTATTCTTTACCAAAAATTTGAAATTATATGCAAAAGATTTTCCATTAGGAGAAGTATCCGCTGAAAAAAAGATTTTTCAAATCGGAGTTTTAGGAGAAGAGTTATCAGAAAAAATATAATTTACTTTTACGCCCCCTAGCAAAAAATCTATGCATAATTTGAAAATGAAACTATATCTAAAACACTCTTCGACATAAATGGAATCGAAAGATAAAAGAATTTTTTCAATTGGATATTTAGAAGCAAATATGTGGATTAAAAGGTAATTTTGAATTCGACATCATCTGCATTTACGCCCCTAGCGGCAAAATTGTGCATCGTAAAAAAAAACGAAATGAAGGATCATCATTCACATATTTCAAGTTTTCGAATGCAAAAAGAATTTTTCAAATCGGACTAATAGTTGCAGAGATACCGTGGGTACAGACGGATGGACGGACAAACCAATAACAGAAGCACGATCTTTTTTTACAAAAGATGTGCTAAAAAATTGTAACCATAGCAGGATTCTATTAATCATTTATTTTACAAAAAAAATCTTAATTTTTGGCTGCTTTACTCCATTTTTGAGATAGTTAGCAATGTTTTGTTTTGCTTCTTTTAATAGTACCTGTCTGCTTTCTATTGCACTCATGTCTCGTTTTTTATGCCATATTCAATGTTCATCTCAGCATTGTTTAACACTTTATGAGAGGAATCCAACTGCAGCAAAAGTTCAACTGCTTCCCATTTCAAATCACCTTGTGAACATTCAATTTCTTCTCTCATTCACTTATTTTGCTACATTTTATCAGCACTAATCCACTCTTGATATTTGTTCCAGAATTCTTTATAAGCTGTCAGAAGTTTCTTGGTTACATTAGTTTTACTCACATCTCCATTTAGTTTCTTGACATGATCTTTGTGTTTCTTGCTCTCCACATGACAACTACAATCATCATGGCTGCTATGCGCTAGGCTAAAATCGCAGCCACATGGCTTACAAAACGTGATTCGGCAAGACTTTAGATGCTTCATAAAAAGGCCATTCTTTACTATATATATCGTGATACCTTGACGATAAGTTCCTTCTGACTTTGTTCCTTTTTGTTGTCATAGCTGTTTCACTGCTACGTTTCATTTTGTTTTAATTTAAATGAACCCTTTCAACTCGAATAACTTTTCACCTATATTCACCCGGCACTCGTTTTTTTTTCTCTCTCTCTGCAGTAGAGGCCACAACTTAGCAGTGGAAGCTCAGCTTTGGCTAGCAAGCCCTGACACATGAGCTATAGAGGCCTCATATGAACGTGGCGGATGACACTCGACCCATTCAGTGAAAAAAATATCTCGCGAGCACTGACATGTGAGCTATAGGGGCGTCATCGGCATGGAGATTGACACCCGACATGCAAGCTGTAAAGGCATCATAGGCGTGGTGGGTGACACCCGAGCTATTCGGCGAAAATGAAATTCCTCGTGAGCGCCGAAATGAGAGCTACAGAGGAGTCATAGGCGGGGGGGGGGGGAAGAAACGCTGACACACGAGCTATTTGGCGGAAACGAAATTCCTTGCGAGCGCGGACGTGCGAGCCATAGAGGTGTCAGCGGCATGGTGGATGACACCCGACACGCCGATGACGTTTCTTTTTCTCTATTCGGTGAAAGATAAACATCTCGCAAGCCCCGACATGCCAGTGGTAAGGGTGTCATCGGCGTGGCGAGTGACACCAGACCTATTCGATGAAAAAGAAATGCCTTGCGAGCTATAGTGGCATCATTTGCAAGGAGGGTAACACCCGACATATTCAGTGAAAAAAAAACGTCTTGCAAGCGCCGACATACAAGCTGTAGCAGCGTCATAGGAGTGGCGGATGATACCGGACACACGAGCTATTCGGCGACAAAGAAATTCCTCGTGAGCATTGACATGCCAGCTATAGAGACATCATCGGCATGGTGGGTGACATTCGACATGCTGCCGTTTCTTTTTCTCTATTTGGTGGAAAAGAAATGTCTCGCAAACCCCGACATGCTAGTTGTAAGGTCGTCATTGGTGTGGCGAGTGACACCCAATCTATTTGATGAAAAAGAAATGTCTTGCGAGCGCCAACATGCGAGATATAGAGGCATCATCGGCGTGGTGGGTGTTTTAGCGATTTTGTAATGTTGGGTGTTACCCGACAGTCGAATGGAAAGGGTTAAAACATTTGCATTGAAATTTTCACAAGCACAAAGCCTCATGTAATCAATGTAAAGAGTTCGCAAAAGGCGCTGAGCTGATCTCCCTTTAGCTTTTGCGCACAGCACTCTCAAATAGCTGTACGGGGAATCACGTAACAAAACTCCGCCTTCGTTGGCGGGGAAGTCAGAACATCGAAGGCGCATGGGGACTCTCTGTAAGGTGCATTTTTTCGACCAAAGGACAGTAAAAAATAGGAAATTAACTGCAGGGATCTTGTATGGGCTTTTCCGTAGTTTTTTTGGGTGATTTCCGTAAAACCATAAGATGGGTGAAAATCCGTACAAACTACGGAAAATCCGTACAAACTACGGAAAATCCGTACAAACTACGGAAAATCCGTAAAAGTTGCATCTCTGAATACCTATGAATCCTTTAGAAACAAAACCATCATATCCTGCCAGGGCAGAGCCATTTTCAGTCGTCCTCCGCATCAACAAAATAGCTAACAACTGACCTTACGCTGCATTTACGTAATCGCGCAGCTCGCTCAGAACGAAATAACTGCACCATCCCAAAGCGCAGGGAATGACATATAAACAATCTCAATTGCACAACACTCCGAAAGACCACCAAACTATCTCTAAACAATCTTCATCAGGTTTTCGTAACGTACATAATCATTTCTCCTACATACCATGTGATTACAACAAAACTCCTCCTCCATAAGCTCCACCTACATCGAGGAATCCATTCATCACATATGGTGAAAAAACAATGAATTAGAAGGTAGGTAGAAAACATTCCAAAATGTTAGGATTGGCGGTACGTGTTGATTAAGTGTCTTTATACGTTTAACCAAATTATGCGTTGTTCGATCTGCCGTTTAAAACGGCATTTTTTGCCGTGAAAACATTTTTTTGCTCGGCCGTTTTTGCTGTGGATTGCCGTTTCAGTGCAATTGGGTGCAAACTTTCCATCACTGATATCAGTAAGCTATTATCTGAGTTTCAAAGGTTACCTCCTCAAAGTAAGATCATAAGTCAAATCAAAGTCCCAAATAGTGTATATAAAGAAAAATGTAGCTTTACAATTTAAAGAAAAAGTTGTAAAGCTGAATTCAACTTCAGAAGCTAAGAAAAAACATAAAAATAAGTTAAAATCAATCTAATTAGAAAATGATTACCCTTCAAAAGAAATTCGTAAACTACTGGAAGAAAATCCTACTAGGAACAGAACAGGCACTACAGACAAAAATAAGGAGAAAATTGAATATTTATTCACAAGAAAAGTCACTTACCACAAGGGACTGTTTGAAAAACTGAAAAAAAATCAGCACTAAATATAAGATTAGGTTAGCTCCAGGTTTGAATAACAAAATTAAAAAATATTTACCATCCCTAAAACAAAAAGAAGAAAATACTTTACTCCAGGAAGGAGTCATTTATAAAATAGTTTGTTCTTGTGGATTACCATATATAGGAGAAACAGGAAGAAGGTTAACCACCAGAATTAAAGAACACAAAGCAGCAATAAGGAACAGCTCAAATAAAATAGGATTAGACAGGCACATACAAGAAACTGGTCACAAAATGGACTGGGACTCCTTAAAAGTGATCAAACATCAATCCCATGCAATTATCCGGAAATTAGAGGAATCCCTGGAAATTTACAAGACACAAGGTGGCAACATCAATGACCATGCTGGATGGAAAATCCATCAGGCTTGGTGACCAGACCTGTGGAAGTAGAAGGAAGCAAGAACTCCTGATGAAGATCTAGTGTTTAGATCGAAAATTTGAGAGGTAATGTACCTTAATAATTTTATCCTCGATAATTCCCGTTAAATATTTATAATACTGAAAGTAATAAGAGGAAGCCATAAAGTCATTAATTACTGGCATTCCATAATTCGATCCTTCCACGATTTTTTTGGGTTTACTATACCTCTCTTTCCTGATGCTTGGGCTGAATAAATTATGTTAGTCAACATCCCATCATTCATTTTTTCAACAATAGGCAAACCACTTCAACACATCTGTCTCCACCCTACTAAGAACATTATGCTTCACTGAACATATCAACAAGAGATCAAACATCAATCCCATTTTCTACTTTTCCCATGTAGCCATCCTTCAGAAAACCTAAAAAGAACATTACCATGGAATGGGAATCAAGCTCACATTTTCTGATTCATCATGTTCGAGCAGGCTGCCATCAAACTACCCATGAAAACAAACTATCAAGTAACTGAAGCTAAGCAGATGTAGCTTAGGAATATGAACAATGTTTCAGATGTGCATTAGTCAAAGCAATATGATGCTTTAATGACTTAGAAGGAAGAATCTAATTGCTTTGACTAGTGCACATCTGAAATGTTCAGATTCCTAAGTTACATTTGCTTAGCTTCAGTTGTTTGATACTTTATTTTTGTGGGTGGTTTGACAGCGGCATGATTAACCATAAATCAGGAGATGCAGATTTGATTTCCATTCCAGGGGATGTGCTTTTCAAGCTTTCTGCTGGATGTCTACATGAGGAACAGTAGAAAATATGGCAGCTATACACCAATCATGATATTTGTATTATCTTTTCATGTAATTGTGAAGAATTATTTCTTCATGGCATTCACTTCCTGTAGATATCTGTTCACATTACACATCTGTAACATTTTTTGTTCCACACATGATTAGAATGCACCATGCCACAAACCATTGTGTGAGTATCACATCTCTCCAGCACATGGATGACACATGTGTCTCTTCTGTAGTACCCAGGTTTCACTACTACACATTAGAGTAGGAACAATATCACTTTCATACAAAGCCATTTCAGCCTTTTTCAAGAAACCATCAGCCAATGAAATCCTCCTAAAGAATCTATGACTTTCAAAGCTGGATTCACATGCCTATTAACTTCACCATCTAATCTATTTTCTCTATCAAACATGCTTCCTAAATATACAAATTCATTCACCTGGTCTAAAGCTGTATCATTTAGATTGATCTTGCATTCATTAGTACTGAATGCAAGATCAGTCTCAAAAACCATAACTTTGGGTTTTCCCTATTTACACTCAGTTTGAATTTCTTACAAACTTTGTACATGCAACACAACATACTCTCCAAATCACTTTTGCTCTCTGCCATCAAAACTGTATCATTAGCAAACCGCAATTTGTACACATGGATATTACCACAACTTAAACCAGTATTGCCCATTTTGGCATCATGCATGCATACACCCACAAACATATTGAACACCATGGTGATATTACAGTACCTTGTCTGACTCCTGCACTAATAGAAAACCATTTCAATTAAAACACCATTCTATTTTACAAAATCACAACTGCCAGTACACATAGCTTTCATACAGTCAAGCATGATTTCTAGTTATATCATCATTATTCATCAACTTTCAGTTTACTCAGTCATAAGCTTTCTTCAAATCTACAAAAGCAGGAAAAACTTTCTAAACAAACAGACATATACTTTTCCATCATCTACATAATGCAAAAATTTGATTAGTGTAGCCCTGACCTGCATTAAACTGTTCTGTACATCCCATACATTTTCTACTGTAACACCTCATACCTTTTAATAATGACTTTTCAAATACTTTCCCTAGCGCAATGAGCAGGCTAGTATCACAATACTTCTTACATTCAGTCTGATCATCTGTTCAGTCTGATCACCTTTTCCTTTATGTGATACAAAGGGGAAATGATAGGGCATTCCTTCAATCCAGAAGTCTAAGTAACTCTCAGAACAAATGACAAATTTCAGTTATATAATATAATATAATATAATATTATATAATATAATATAAACAGTACATGACAGAATTACTACCATATTTTAACATCTTCTCCCAAGATCCTCCCATTTTGAAAAGATTTTATCGGTTTACAAAATTTCTTCCTTAAGATCTCTGCTATTTTTGCTTATCTTTCTCTCTTTCTCTGTGGCATCATATGCTTTTATTCCAAAATCCTCTTTGCTTTCATGCTTTAACAACTCACAGAAGTATTCACTCTACCTTTCACTTAACTCATCAGGCTCCTGTATAATTTCTCTGATCTTATTATTCACACAACTTATAGAATTTCACTTCTCCTGTTCTTTTTTTATTTTTGGTCTTGGGCACTTTCAGAACAATTTCATATCTTTTCAAAAAGCCAATTCTTACCTGTCCACATTGTCTTTCCAAAATTTTGTCTCCCTCTGATGAACCAGCTTTGCAGTCTCACATTTTTCACAGAGATATTCACCCTTAGTAACTCTACAATGCAACCTCACCATTAAAAAAACCAAACAACAACAACAACATGCTTCCTTCTTCTTCTTTACTGTTTCTTTAACATCACTGTTCCACCAAGTATTACACATAATGACACCCACTGCGGTAGTACCGCAAACTTGTTCTACAGATAAATTCTATTTCCAGAATAATGTACACTTTTGCATTTGTCTTGAACTTCTAGGTAAAATAGCGCAAACATTTTACATGGTTTTAAATTTCTGGACAAAGTCTGATTCCAGATCCTTAGAACTAACAGTACACATTACAAACAACTGAAGCAACCTTTGGATCCATACAAGATCTTTTTTTTTTTTTTTTTTTTTTGCTAATATGCACCACAAAACAACAGAGAGATGTTTATACAGCCATGATGCAGTCTCAATGTCTCACAATCACTTTCTCCTTCCTTAACCTTCAGTAAAATTCTTTAAAGAATACTTTCGAGACTGTAGTGAGTGATCTGCCCAAGCAGCCCTTACACATTCTTCACTTAAGCAAAAATTCACTGGCCTTAATTATTTAAACAGCACACAGGAAAAGGATAACAGCTATACCAAATGTTGCATGCAACTTGCATAGTAAATAATGACTGCAAATATGGAACACAGATATATGATAATTTGGGAACAATGAATAAATAACAACTGTGGGTGAATACTTCAAAAGATATGCAATTATTTTTTGATGTATACAATTTTGTGTTTATGATTAGTAAGGATAGTTTAACTCTATATTTGGTTTCACAGGTACTATTAGTTTTGAGAAAATAAATGAAAAATCTTTTGGAATGAAGTGCGGTCATTACAGAAAAGACAGATTCTCTTTCATCATCATCATCATCATCATCATCATGATCTTAAACTTTTAAACAACATGGTGTTTACATATGTTGCTGGAATAACTATTTCAAAAAAAAAAAAAAAAAAAAGGTCTCTAATAAGTTTTCTTCATCATTCTACATCAAGTGCACAGTTTTCTGTCCTTCGTGTTTACTTCCCCAATCACTAATAGCTGATTTACCACCTCCTATCTAACTTCTTTGAGGTTTGCCCCTTGGCCTGTTTCCCATTACCACAGATTGCAATATTTACATCCTCCATGTTTTTTATAAATCCTCTACTGTTTTTATGCCATCAGCTCTGAACCTTCTAACAAATCCTTTACTTTACATTTGGTTCTCATTACAACCAAGGTGGGCACGTCAACATAATGTAACGTGTACAGCCAGTTTAGTTCTCTGGCCAACCTCTTTCTTATTCAAAATATTTTTATACCCTTGAAAAAGAAACTTTCTCTGCTTTGCTGATTCCACATTGCCAAACTTCCTAATAATAAGAGCTGGTACAGATGAAAGTTCAAAATTATTTGGTTCTCTCTTCAGTAAAAAACCCAAATAATTTAGGCCTATTGTTTGTCCCAGTTTCTTCCATTAATCAGCTTGAAGATAAAGCCTCTGTATTTAAGCAAACATTCACATTTCCAGATTAGAATTTCACTCTGAAAATTACATTTACTTCTAACTGGTGATTTTTATTTGGGGATATAAATAAATGAATAAATAAATAAATAAAAAGAAATAAGCTATTCCTCTTCTTGATTCAAATGTAAGCAGAAATAATCTTCACGGAAGCTATACACAAATCAAATCTGCAAATAACAGCAAAATAGAAATGTAAATAGTTTCTATTAATAAATGTAACAAAAATATCTTCACAATTAGCTGATGGCACAATTCTGAGCATTAAATTTTGTCTCATTAAGATCATACATTGCAGTCAATTCTAATGTGACAGCAATAAATGGTTAGTGAAGAACTTACCACCCTCTGGGGTGCTCAGAAATGACATTGCCTCTTGACCCCATCCCAGGTCATTTCTTCCTGATAAGAAAAATTCATAACGTGCTCCACGGTCTGTGGAATAAAAAAAGTATAAGCTGAAAAAATTAGAAATTTTCATATATAATAAATATGAATGAATATGGTGAAATCAAAATAAATTAATATTGTAGCTCACATGACAAAATCCAATATTAATGGACAAGTTAATGATTAAAAGTGTTTTCTACAAACGACTTTGTTACACCATATTTAAACAAACCCAACATTCCTCTTTTTAAGGAAAAGGTGTATTCATTCTCTATACAATATAGTAATGATGCAATCTATGAATTTGAAAGTGCATTAGTTTAATATTCAACTTAATCAACTCCATGACTACTCCAAACAGTGCAGTGAAATTGCAATATGGTATAATATGAGGTCTGATCAAAAAGTTCAGAGACTAGGCCAATATACAACAAAGTACTTACGTTACTTAAGTCTGGCTATGATCTCCCTCAAAGTAGTCTCCGTGGGCAGCAGAACACTGCTGCCAGCGTTTTTGCCACTGTTGGAACTCTCCCTGGAAGTCCTGTTCATGAATCGTGTCAAGCACCGTCTGCAATTCATGCTGGATCTCGTCCACGCTTTCAAAACGGCGACCCTTGAGCTTGAGCTTCATCTTCGGGAACAGAAAGAAGTCGCAGGGGCCAAATCCGGCAAGAAAGGCCGGCGAGGAAGGGTAGTCATGCTGTTGCGGCTGCAAAACTGGCGTGTTGCTAACGCTTTGTGAGCTACTACTGCATTGCCGTGATGAACAGGAAATTGCGCTTGCGGCACATTTCAGTCATTTGCAGCAAATGTCCTCCCTAAGACGCTGCAGAACATCGCAGTAAAAAAAGGCGGTGACGGTCTGGCCCTGGGGGATGAATTCACAGTGCACAATCTCACGAATGTCGAAGAACATGATGAGCATGCTTTTGGTTGCACTCCGGACCTGTTGGGCTTTCTTTGGTCATGGAGATGCTGGGCTCTTCTACTGTGACGACTGTTGTTTGGCCTCTGGGTCGTAACCACAAATCCAAGTCTCATCCCCAGTGATGACCTGCAACAGGAACGTTGGATCATTCACCACCTGCTGACTAAGGTCTTGACAGAGTTCGACATGGAGGCCTTCTATTCGGAGTTCAGAATCTCTGGCACAAACTTCGCAGCAATGCAGTGCATGTTCAAAACCGATGCCAGAATATCTTGCACTGTTCCGTATGACACATTGACGACGGTAGCAATGTCTTGAATGGTTCTCCGACGATCCTCATGCACCAATTCCCTAATTTTCTCCACAGTTTTGAAGGTTTTGCTCGTGAACAGTTACCTTGACCTCTCGTCGTCTTGCAGTGCAGTTCTGCCACTCTTGAAGCGCGAGTGCCACACCTCGCACAACTCATTGCTTCATTGTCATAAGCCTGCCGCAACATTTTATGCGTTTCCATCCCCGATTTGCCGAGTTCGACGCAGAATTTGATGTTTGCTCACCTCTAGTTTGCAGTTCATACCAAAAATTTTTTTGCACGTGGTCACCAAATATCGTGTAGCACAGCTCCCGATGTTCACAGAACTACGCCACTTGGCACAATGACTCATGAATACCCCTGCCCTTGACCGCTGCTTGCGCATCCGCGTACTGCCATCTGTTGGGGCGCTACGTACCTAGTCTCGAAACTTTTTGATCACACTACGTAATACCACATGCATATTTTGCTTTGTGTTCCACACCAAGTGGAACTACTACAATTTTTTTAATATGCATAGCCATATCAAATGAAAATTATGAAAGGAATTCAGAATACAGGTGCAGTTTAACTACAGCTTGTGATCCATCATTTGGCCACACCTGGAACATTTAATGTATAAACTATTAATAATTACAGTGAATTTTTGAACTATTTAAATTTTCTGTTATCATCTACCATTACTCCAAAGTCACACAAATGACAACATCAAAAAGGACTTATTTTAGTACATAGTGTGGTAAAGTTCTTGTTATTAGACATTTAAAACATATTTTATCTACCATTATTATATACCTCAAAAGTCAACAAAATAGTAATGTCTGATGACCAACACTCAAGAGTAGTTAATATAAGATACCAGGATGCATTTATTAATATCTGTAGCATTATGATTTGCATCATATCTAGGAAAATAACAAGCAAAATAAATGTACAATTCCATGTATTTCAATTACCTAAATGTTGAATAGTTTGTTTCATCATTTGAGGGTCTAATTCTTCTTCCTTCATCTGAGACAAATCTGTGCGACCATATCTTAACCTATACTTTTTCAGGTTTCCATAAATATTTGATGGTTGAGACCAAGAGACTTGAGCAATAAGATGAGGTTCTTCTTGTATAAGCTGAACAGTTAACTCAGGTCTTGTAGGTACTGAAAGAAATTTTTAAATAAGTGTTTTGACATGAAATACTCATAAGTTATTCTTAAAAAAGGAAAAGGGTTTAATGTAAAAATTATGCACAAAGCAATATACAAAATAACAATTTGAACACTTAAGAACATCCTCTACAAAGGAGCAGAGCAAAACAGAAGTGCTTACAAACTTATGAATTGCACTTATACTTGAATAATACCTCTGAAATGGCCATCAATCAATAAAAGGGTACTTCAAATGTACTCATAATTTCAATGAGACCAATAAAAGAACCCCATGCAGAATCAAAGGTATAATAATTAGAACAAACATTTAATTGTACTATTTTCTTGTTGTGTCCCTTCATTTGTTAAGAAACTACTAGTAAGCTTGGTTTTTCTTTGGTCTATCTTGTACTAGCAGAGTTCATAAAACAGATTTCTTAGATTTAAGGGATGATATGTTACAATGCACACTTACAAAATAGGTCATATGAGAGTTCAGAGAAGGCAGATAAATTCTGCAAATGGGCAAAAAATAGTGCCAACATTTCATTTGACTAAAGTTAGAAGGGATATCAATAAAAGACTTCCGTAGTTAGGTGTAACTAATTATTTACTAGCCAAGCTTCGTACAACTGTTAAGAATAAGTTATATGATTTGAAATATAAACAAAGGATAAACATAACATACATTAAGACAGTAGTCATGAATCTACTTCCGTGTGCATCAAACACTATAGCATACTAAGCATTCTTTTTGCGATGTCACATATCTGATTTTAAAATGATTAATACAATCGATAAAATGTTAATAAATAACAACATTCTACACACAACATTTTTTCCCCCATAAATTTGGAATTTCGTAAGATACACTCTCATTACATATATTCGTTGAAGACATAATTTCAATAGATTCACTAATTGCCGATTCACATCTTGTAGAGTATGTTGCAATGCACTTTGTTTCGTTCCAATCAGGTCTTGCCTCTTCAAATAGTACATCTCTTGTTAGGGCTGAAACAGGCTGTTCATTCTTCAAATTCCTTTTGTGTTCTTGTATACGAACCTTAATTGACCATTTTGTTAGTCCAATATATACCTTCATGCTTCCGTCTGGGTATTTTAGGGGTACTGAGTAAATTCCCGCTTCTTCCTACATTTCTCCTCTATCTTGTGGGCTTTTATAGCTTCTCAATGAGTCATGTATTGATCCTGCTGTGCAGATTCCAACATTACATTGGAATTTCTTCAAGAAATTCTTGAAGAAAAAGGCGATTTTTGGTACATAGGGTATTGCTCCTACAAAATGCAACTTCTTATCATTCGGCGTTGTGTCTGTTCTCTCTCTCACTCTATTTACTTGTTCTAATATCGCCTCTATAGTTTTCAGACTGTATACCGCTTGTAACCCTTCATTCATCACGTTTTTTACTTTTTTCATACGAAGGGATTCATTCGAACTTAGCAAGAATGCACTATGAAATCGTGTCCGGAAGGCTGCCATCTTGTATGACCACAGGACGTATGAACTTGGGCTCATGAAATTATTCATGGCCATCAGCTTGTAATATACCTCTGTGTTAACTTTTTTATCATTTCTTCTACTTATCATTACATCCAGGAACGCTATCTTACCTTCTTTCTCAATTTCCATCTCAAACTTTATGTTGCTATTTAAGGAGTTCAGCCTAGTCAAAAATTTATAAGTTCAGTACTCCCATGAGGCCAAATGAACATCATAATTCATATTTCACCCATGTGAATGGCTTCTTGTCAAAAGTAAATAATATGCCAGTAAATAATTAGTTACACCTAACTACGGAAGCATTTTATTGATAGATATGGGTGCATAATATTTTATTATATCAGAAGGGATATGTTGCCCATAAATTTAAATTATCATCCACATACTCACAGTCAAGTTGTAAATGGTTACATAGTAGACTGCTGGTGTGAATATGTGAATTTTGAAAGCCATTTTGAAAGAATAGTGAGAAATCAAATACCGTTATTCCTTACTTCAGATGTCTTAATTAAAGAAAATTTTCATTCCACCACAATTTGTAAACTATAGTAGTGGAAAATGTTTAGTAAGTGCACACAAAACTGCAGCTGTATTTTGAATGGTCATGATGCAACTTAAATACATGCCATAGTACAACTACTCAAAAACCAAACCTGAAGATAAAAACGTAGGTCTCTACCTTTGGCACAGACAGTACACTCCAAATGCTGATAACATAATGCATTGCACATCAAATGCATGTTTGTGCAACCTGTTCTCGTTCCCTGACCAAAAAATGTAATTTCCAAATCCAAGAGATGGCAGTCAATGTATATTAGCAGAAAACATGTTCCCACGACAATGTTTGGTGGGAAAACTCCCATCTCTGTAAGAGCCGTATGAAGGAATTAAAAAGTAATAATCCAGCATTAAGGAAACTTAGCTCACAGGGCAAGGTTATCATACCATGTCCTAGGTGTTAAACCTCCATTGATTACACTGATTTATCAACCAAATAATAAATGTTAATGGGAGTCTGGTTGTTTTGTAATTGAATTTCAGTATTCAAAGGATGCCATTCATTTAAATCTTTCTTTTATTAAAAAAAGGAAATAAGTTTGTCTGTGTCTATGAAGTTTTATGACAGCATTGTTACCAATATGGATGCTTGTAAACAGAAATAAAATGGTTAGAAGCTGAATTTCTATTATTTGACAACTAGAATGGGGACTCAATATTTATCATCATCATATCACTAAGCTGTTCTTTGAGATTCAGAGGTTAGCTCCACAAAGAAATACAAACTACCAGATAAATGTTTAACTGGTTATTTACTTACTGTTGCTGTATCAAACTTCTCCATTTACAGTGATCTTGACATACAATTCGGGCTTCACTGACATCCATCACACGATGTACACAAGACCTTCTATACTTCATACTCATAATATTTGTCTCATGCAAACACTCCTGAATCTGATTCTCCCATGAGTTCCTTGACCTTCCTCTGCATTTCTTTCCTGCCATTTGGGCTAAACATTTTTTCTTAGTAAGCATCTCATCACTCATTCTTTCAACATGTCCAAACCACTGAAACATATTAGTCTCCACCTTGCTAACAACATTTTGCTTCACATTACACAACTGCAACACATCTTTATTCCTCACACGAGCAGAACGTGTCTTGCCACAAACACCCCGTAAGAAATGCATTTTTCCAGCATACAAACGACTCCAATGTTTCTTCTGTAGTACCCAGGTTTTGTTGTCATACATCAGAGTAGGAACAACTACACTTCCATATACAGCTGTGCAGATTGAGAACCCCTCATTCCTGTGAAAACCTCCCAAAGCAGCTATGACTTTCAATGAAGAATTCACTCTAATTTCACCATCCAATTTGTTTTCTCTATCAAACATGCTTCCAAAATACACAAACCCATTCACCTAGTGAATCACTGTAGCATTTAGACTTATATTACATTCAGTGCTAATAGTTCCTTACTCAAAAACCATAACTTTGGTTTTTCCCTTATTTATACTGAGTTTGAATTTCATGAAAACTTCGTACATCTGGGACAACATACTCTGCAACTCACTTTTGCCCTCTGCCAACAGGAATGTGTTATCAGTATACAGCAATCTGCACACACGGGTATTACCAAGACAGAAACCAGTATTACCTATTTTGGCATCATGCATGTACACATCCATAAATATATTAAACAGCCATGGTGACATTACACAACCTTGTCTGACTCCAGGACTAATAGAAAACCATTTCGATAAAACACCATTCACTCATACACAAGCTCTACTGCTAGCATACATGGCTTTTACACTATTAAGTAGGTTCCCAGTAACACCATATTTATTCAACACCTTCCACAAAAGTGTCCTATTTATTCGGTCGTAAGCTTTCTCTAAATCTATGAAAGCAGCAAAAACTTTCTTATCAACAGCCAGATACTTTTCAATCATCATGTGTAATGCAAAAATTTGGTTAGTGCAGCCTTTACCAAGCATAAAACCACTCTGAACATCCCACTTTCCCTGATGTAAGACCTCATACTTTTTCAATGATGATCTTACCAAACACTTTCCCTGGCACACTCAGTAGGCTAATACCACGATAGTACAGGGTGATCCATTTAAACTAGTACCATGTGATTTACTTATAACTGTTTTATAAATAACAACAAAATCACACAGTAAGTTGAGAATTATACACGTGGTATTGGAGAATCATTTTATCAAAGCGAATATTGGAACTGTCCTCCATTTTCCTGTAAACACAGTAGAACACGCTGCACCATATTCAGTGATGTCTCATGTAGAGTACGAGCAGTAACATTGCCGATTTCAGTCGTGATTGTTTCACGCAATGCATCCACTGTTTTTGGATGGGTTTTGTAAACTCTATCTTTTAAGTAACCCCATAAAAAAAAGTCAGGGGAAGTTAAGTCCGGAGATCGGGGAGGCCATATGTTTTTTGAAATTAATCTGTCATCAAAGAAGCTGGTTATGAGTTCCATTGAGACTTTCGATGTGTGACACGTAGTGCCATCCTGCTGAAAGCAGCCCTCTGTCAATTCAATGTCATCAAGTTGTTCCACAAATTCATTGAATATGCAGCAATAAACGTTAGTGTTGACAGTCTCAGAGAAAAAAATGGTGCCAAAAATTTTCGCAGACGAAACCGCACACCATACACCAACCTTTTGTGAATGCATCGGTGTTTCACACATAACGTGTCGGTTTTCGGCAGCCCAGTATCTGCTGTTTTGCGAATTGACGTAGCATGACAGATGAAACCAGGCTTCATCCGTAAACCATGTGATGGATAGAATATCAGATCGCAAATTAAGAAAATTTTGCCCATTTACAGTAACTTACTCTCTTTCCCTTGTCCAGTCCCTGCAGCTGATGGATTACATGCACTTTAAATGGTCGAATATTTGCTTTTTTGCTGCCCTTTGACAAGTTCCGTATGAATATCCTGTCTGTTGGCTTACTCTGCGCAACGATTTCGTCGGAGATTGAAGTAAACGTTGCCGAACATCGTCCACACACGTTTGGGGCATCGGAGGGTGATGTCTACCGCTACCGCTGAGAAGAGAACCGGTTTGCTCCAGTTTTTTTGCTATCGACAGAATTGTTGACTTGCTTGGCACTTTTCGAACTCCAAATTCTCTTCGAAATGCTCGTTGCGTTTTGATGACAGAATTGGTTACCCAATACGATTTCACTAAAACAACACGCACTGGAACAGAGTACTGCATGTTTCCGAATGCACGCAAGTGAATGACAACAAAACAACAAACAAATAACGCACTGAGTTACAGTTACGGTTAACAATCTTCTTCACGGTGGCGGTTTTCATTCTCCAGGAGTTGCTGCTTCTATTGAAAAAAAGAAGTTCCTTGCGCGATCCCTTGCGAAAATGTAAGGCTTTTTCAGGGTACTGGTTTAAATGGATCACCCTGTACATTTAAAGCTGTAAAATGTACTGGAAGCACTCAACTAACCAAAACAAAAGGGAAAATGTGCAATTACTCATATTTATCACTTTGGGATAGATAACAGTCATCAATCAATATACAGACAGATAGAGTAAATGAAATGTCCTGAGTTCTCATTTTGGGAGTCTGGTTGCTACGAGGAAAAATATATTTGGTTGGTGAATAATTAACACTTTAATCACAAATCAAACTAATTTGATGAACCCCCAAAATAGTTGTTATTATTATATTTTGGGATTAGCGTTCTTTAACTCACCTCAAAATTTTGCCTCTATTTCTTGTAGAGTGCCATCTTTTTTCTGAGTGTTATAATCTGTTTTCTCATATTACAGAGATGACCCTTTGTTTTCTTCAGGCTTTGATTTTCTCCTTTGCTTTTTTTTTCACTAATTCACAATTGAATTTCCTTATGTTTTTGGTGATAATTTTTTGTACTGTCTTGCATAGTTCTAATTTTCCACCTTGGAAGCACACTATCTTTATTTATCATAATCTCCCTTTGTTTTAGCAACATCGTCTTTGTTTGTTCTAATATTTTCTTCATGTGGATTTTGTTTTTTGTACCACCTATTCTTGTCACTGTTTCCATCACTTGGAAATTTGTGTCTATCTAAGACCCTATTTTTGCAGAGAACTAATTGAAAGAGTAGATGGTATAATCTCCCGCTATGCATGGCTTTTATTCATTATGAAATAACTTTTCATTTGTGTGGGCGACATCTTCGGTACTGCAGGATTTCAAAAACATTATAAATACTGTTGTAGTTATAATATTTTTGAAATCATGCAATACCGAAGATGCATACTTTAACATTAATAACTAGCCTGTAGCCGATCCTAGGATGGTTGTTTTTAAGCTTCAAATAAATATTATTACGTATATAGAAGATGTTTCCCGTTCTAAGACGGGGAGAAATTTTTAATTAAAGCAGATTGAAAACAAATAAAATAGATGCCGGCTTTTTGTAAGGAAATACAGTAAAAATTTACATAGTAAGAACTCATTTATGTTAGAACTGAGAAGTATATGCTATTTATTTCCGTTTTTCAAAAGACCTTGTGATAAATTAACATTCTGTGTAAAATATTTGTTGTTGTTTAACAATTTTCCTTGTAGTCCAGTTGTTTTCATATAAACTACCTTAATAACTTTTGCTTTGATTTTTGAGTTAAACTACTTTTCCTGCAGCACACCTGTTATTCCCTCCATGGCTTGTTATAGACTGTCCTATTCAATGGCTAGTTTGAAACATCATACCGAAGCTTTTTCTACAAAATAATGCGCCATCTGGCAGCATCTAATTGAAAACTCATCTGGCATCAATTGGAACTAAATAAATTATTAACAATGTGCTGTTGGGGCAACATCTGTTTTTAGATGCAATTTTGCTTATTTTGACCTCTCAAGATTTCAGTTTTTATTGTAGATTAGAGTGTTTAGATAGATTGATATTTTGCAAAATGTATAATATAATCAGCCTAAACTCAGAAAATTTGGTTAAATTAAAAAAAAAAGTAAAAAATAATTAAACGTACAATTCAATATTCAAATTGTACTAAATTAAATTAATATACAAACTCAAGTTGCTGTGATATTCAGATTTCAATTATAATTTTGTAGATTAGATAAATAGAACTCAAGTCACATTGATAATCCAACATCTTTAAACTAGTGCGCAATCACTTTGACATCTCAAAGTGATTGCATGCTGTTATATGGCACACAATCATTTTGACATTAGATTGCATGCTTTTGTATAGCACATAATCACTTTGATATCTTAAGAGCACACACACAAATTGATCGATACATGATGGCGCAACAATGCAGACGTTGCTGTGACATCAAGTGTTCCAGACAGATCTGTATGTTTATATTATTAACAACATCTACGAAAATGCATGGACAAAAGCTTGACTGTTCAAGGAAACAAACCTGCATAAATATTGGAAAGGGACTAAGACAGGGTGACACCATATTTTTCAAGTACTACAACATCACATCACATGTCATTCAACTGGGAAGGCAAAGGGATGAAAATTAATAATAATAGTTCAAAACATCTCTCTCTCTCCCTCGTTTTTCTGACCACATTGCTATATTTGCAAGTACCTTTCAGAGCAAAAGAAAAGAAGTGGAATTGAAAATGAAGTTACAGAAAACAAAATTGATGTACAATGCTTTTACAAGAAGTGAAGATTTGGAGGTTGATGGGGAAATTTTAGAAGTAATAGATTCCAATATCTATCCTTGGACAACAGATATCAAGTAAATGTCATATCAATGAAATTAATTGGCACATGAAGCTCTGTTGGAGTGCATTTGCAAGAAACAGTACAATTCTCAAGAGCAATTTACCACTATGTCTATGAAGAAAAGTGTTTAATAAACGCATTTTGCCAGTTCTTACTTATGGATCAGAGACATGGACCTTAACTAAAAAAGACATACAGAGGCTGCAGACAACTCAAAGAATGGAGATGTGCAGGTTTGATTTAATCAAGAAAGATGGGAAAAAGAACTTTTTGATCAGGAAAATGACAAGAGTTGATGATATCATGATGACAGTAAACACCCTTAAAGTGGCAATGGGATAAACATATTTGTTAGAAGAACTGACAACCACTGGACAACTGAAATACTAGATAGGATACCAAGCAACAGGAAGAGACCAAAAGACAACCACAGGAGAGATGGGTGGATAGCGTATGGAGGTCCTAACAAAAGTTCTGCACATTGCCCATTTTTGAGAAAAGAGTGAAGTAATGGAGAAAACTTACCTTATTGCCATTTGATGTACTCCCATCCGCTGCTAATGACAGCTTGCCATAGGTGAGGTAGGTCCTGGATGTCCCATAGTACACCATCTCTGTTCAGCTGTCATATTACTCAGGCCACACTCAATGACAGTTTATCCAGTGATTCCTGCGGATGACACAGAGCTGTTTTTTCAACTTTGGGAAAAGTTCAAAGTCGGGTGGACCGAGATCAAGCCTGTATGGTAGGTGGGACAAAGTTTCCCAGCCATATTTCGACAAAAGTCCCCGTACCGACGCTGCACCATGATAAGATGTGTTGTCATGAAGCAAGATCGCTCCCGCTTCCAACAAGTTGGTGGGTTTTTGACGAATTTTCGATCACAACTTTGTCCACAGAAAGTCATGATAATATTGTGTGTTGGCATTTTGCCCTACCAGCACTTGATCAGAGACCACACCACCCTGGGCATTGTATGCAAAAATCATCATTTGCTACACTTCGGATTGTTGATACTTTGAGGGGCATGAGGAAATTGGATGCCTCCATTCCGCTGATTGTTACTTCAGTTCCAGCTCAAAATCACGGGTCCAAGCCTCATCAATTGCAACAATTCTGTTAAGGAAAGGGTTGCCCTCTCTTTCAAACTTGTGGAGGTGATCCTATGGTTGGTTGGTTGATTGATTTTAATGGCGCAAGGGCCATGGTTGGCCAAAGAGCGCCAAACAAAAGACATCAAAACGAAACAAAATTAATAAAAAACGTACACAAGGTTAAAAACAGGCTGATGCGGTAAAAATGAAATATAAGAGTGAACAAGTTAAAATCTAGATGAGTTTAAAAAAGTCAATGTCCTGTAAAAATGAAAACACTGCTTTCGTGTCGCAGGCGTTGCCGATAATAGTTTGCAGCGTAGCTGCTCCTTCTTCCAACAGATTAGAGTGAAAATGACGAAAACGATTATCACAAAAACGAACACAAGTACACAAAACATGAAGGACAGTGAGACGACAGTTGCACGCCTCACACACCGGAACACTCTTGCCACACAGCAAAAAGCGGTGAGTAAAACGACAGTGCCCAATGCGGAGACGTGCAAGAACAACTACCTCACGACGGTTCTTCCGCAAACTAGACTTCCATAGTCCGATCTGCGGTTTGATAGAATGCAGCTTATTGCTGCCCTGCTGAGACCACAGGGACTGCCACTCGTCCAGGAGAAATGTCCGGATCAAAAGGTCTAAAATCGCGGAAGGACAGTGGCAGCCAAGCTGGCGACATGGAGGAAACAGACCTGGCAGAGAGATATGCCAGCTCGTTACCCCGGATCCCAAAATGGCCAGGAACACAACAGAATTGGACCAGGAAGCCATCACCCTCCAAAGTTCCAAGAAGACGACGGACATCACGGATGACAGGTGAGTCCGTGTCCTCTGGAGAAGATAAAACATTTGTTGACAGACTGGGAATCGGAGCAAATCATAGCGCGACGATGAGATCTAGACTGTATGTGACACAAAGCGAGGTGTACCGCACGCATCTCTGCCGAAAAGACAGCGGATTCAGGCGGAAGCCTCTCAGCATGGGAGGCATCGCCACACACGAAAGCGGATCCAACAACCTCACCGGATTTCGACCCGTCAGTAAATACAGGCACGAAATCCGGGAAGAGAGACTGTTTCTCGGCAAAGAGCTGCTGGTACACCAGAGCAGGAGTGGAAGACTTTGGCCACACACAAAGGGAAAGGTCAGCCATTGCTTGAACCGGCTGCCAAGGCGGTTCATTGTAGAACCGGGTCAAACCAATCCTTGACAAGTCTAGACCAGCATCGCGCACTAAGTTCGACAACCGAATCCCAAACGTCGGAACACAGGAAGGCCGGTGTGAGAATAGGCGGACACATTGTGGTTGGAAAATGGAACCATGCAGTGGATGATCAGGAAGAGACTTCAACTTGGTGAAGAATTGAAGAGACAGCTGCTTACGTTGTATGCACAACGGCGGTTCATGGGCCTCGACATACAGGCTATGCACGGGAGAGGTACGGAAAGCACCAGTGCATAGCCGCAGAGCCTGGTGATCGACAGGATCCAGAGGCTGTAACGCGGAAGGACGTGCGGAACCGTACGTTATGCATCCGAAGTCTAACTTTGACCGAATCAGAGAATGGTAAATGCGAAGCATTGAGCACCTGTCAGCCCCCCAAGATGTTCGAGAGAGGACCTTCAAGATACTCAATGACTTTGTGCACGACACCTTCAAAGACTGGATGTGAGGTCGGAAGGTGAGTGCTCGGTCAAAAGTTAGCCCAAGGAACTTGGCTTCTGACACCACAGGAATGGTGGTTCCATCCAGATGGAGACTGGGGTCTGGGTGAAGGCCCCGTTTGCGGCAAAAATGCACGCAAACAGTCTTTTGGGTCGAGAAGCCAAATCCATTGTGGGAGGCCCAGGTAGAGGTCTTATTAATGGCCGACAGATGCGCAAGAGATCTGCTGATCATCCACGTACATGGTTCCACGAACCGTCGGAGGAAGTAGTTGGAAAACATGGTTGACACGAAGGATGAACAACGTAATGGAAAGAATGGAGCCCTGAGGTACACCCTGTTCTTGCGGGTACATCGCAGAGAGGGACGACCCGATGCGCACACGGAAACTCCGGTCCTGGAGAAATCCGGCGATGAAAGATGGTAAGTTTCCCCGCAATCCGCACTCGTGCATATCACGGAGAATGCCGTATCTCCAGGTGCGGTCATACGCTTTCTCCATGTCAAAGAACACGGAGACCATGTGTTGACGCCGGACAAACGCCTCCCTGACAGATGTCTCAAGGCGAAGATGATGATCGGTGGTGGATCGATATTTGCGAAATCCACTCTGATGAGGCGAAAAAATGTGATGAAACTCCAAATAAAAAAGGAGACGAAAATTAATGATGCGCTCGAGTGCTTTGCAAAGGCAGCTCGTCATAGCAATTGGGCGGTAGTTCAACGGGTTGGTGGGATCTTTACCAGGTTTGGGAACAGGAACGACAATGGCTGTGCGCCAGGACTCGGGAAAGGCATTCTCTTGCCAAATCCTGTTAAACAGGATTAGCAGACATTCAAGAGAGGACAGAGAAAGGTGCTTCAGCATTTCGTAATGGATGTTATCTGGTCCGACAGATGTCTGGCCGGACCGATTCAGAGCGGTCTTCAGCTCCACGGCAGTCAGCGGGCTGTTATAATCCGCGGAAGAAAACGGTCCAAAAGAAATCTTGGACCGCTCAAGCCGCGGCTGTAACTGCCGGAACGAAGCAGGGTAATTGCTGCTGCTGGACACCGAAGAAAAAGCTGCGCCCAGACAGTCAGCAATACCCTGAGCGTCAGCAACCGTTCCTCCATCACTCTCAAGAATGGAGATTTCCCCAGATGGGTACGGTCCCCGAATCTTACGGATCCTGTCCCAAACGATCTTAGGGCTGGTAGTGGCGTTAATCTCGGATACATAGTGAATCCAGGACTCCTGTTGACTACGCCTACGAACCAATCGCGCGTAGGACTTGGATTTCTTGAAAGCAAGTAGGTTCGCGTTGGTGGGGTACCGACGAAACCGACCCCAAGCCCGATGTTGGGCCTGACAAGCCGCCATGCAAGAGGAATTCCACCAAGGTCTCGGACAACGTGGAAGTTTAGTCGACGTCCTGGGGATGGTAAGTCCTGCCGCTTGCACAATACAATCCGTTACCGCCGCAACAGCGTCATTGACCGTTCCTGAGGTCACCAGAGCAGGAGTAATACTCGCCGAAGCCGTGAATGCATCCCACTTGGCTCGATCAATATTCCATCTAGCAGGGCGAGTAGGGTAACGGTACCCGCCACTCATTAGACGGAGAAAGATGGGAAAGTGATCACTGCCAAGGGGATCACCAGACACGCTCCAGGACCAGGCAGGATATAACGATGGTGAACTCAGAGACAAATCAATGGCTGAGTACGAGCGGGTGGGTTCATGAAAATAAGTGACTGCCCCGGTGTTGTGAAGACAGAGGGACATGTTGGAAAGATGGGACTCAACAACACGGCCTCTGGAGTCTCGAGTGGTAGAACCCCACAACGGATTGTGTGCATTGAAATCTCCTAAGATGAAGAAAGGAGGCGGCAGCTGGTCAACTAAATCTTCCAGATCCGAAAGGCTTACTGCTTATCTGGTGGTATGTAGAGGGAACACACCGTGAACAGAGTGTTCACAGATAGTCTCACTGCCAATGCCTGCAAAGTCATCCGAAGGGCAACTGCAGTGACAGGAACACCATGAGGAACAACAGCGGCCACTCCTCCGCAGGCGATAACGCTGTCCTGGTGATCTTTGCGGAAAAGGGAATGTCTCCGCAGTGAAGGAGTGTCCGTCGTGCGAAGCTTTGTCTTCTGGAGACACACGCACACAGGTGCGTGCGAAGACAGTAAGCCTTTCAAATCATCAATGCGTGATCGCAGACCTCGGCAATTCCACTGAATGAGTGTGGCCATAATGAAAAATGAAATGAAAGAATGAAAAAGACAGACGACTAGTAAGTCTCAATGTCGTCCATCACCTCCAATCCATCCGCAGTGTCTGGAGGTAACACAGGGCTGTGTTTACCCCCTGTGTTTATAACGAAGTGAATTTCTCCGTCATTTTTGGTCTACGCCGGGATTCGAACCCGAGGCCGCTTATTCCGGAACAAGTCGCTCTACCAACTGAGCTACGCAGACATTTTATTCTGATTCCTATCTGCCTTTATGTCGTGTGCGTCCTTCTGGCAGGTACGTCACATCTCCTGGTACGTTACATCATCTCCCCCTTATTTTTTTTTTTTTTTTTCGAAGTGCTGGAGAAGGGATTCTCTTATTTTTCCTATCTCGCGGTGTGGAAAGAACATCACACCATTGCGAGATTTTGAACGGTCGGGTCATCCGGATAGTTCGGGCGCCATTATAACAAAGTGAATTTCTCCGTCATTTTTGGTCTACGCCGGGGTTCGAACCCGGGTCCACTCATTCCGGAATAAGTTGCTCTACCAATTAAGCTACGCGGACATTTTATTCTGATTCCTATCTGCCTTTATGTCGTGTGCGTCCTTCTGGCAGGTACGTCACATCTCCTGGTACGTTACATGTTGAGAGGTGGTTTTTGCCTGCTCTGTTTCGGGGAGGATGATCCTGGTTTCAACTTCTCCGGCTTCTTCTTTGCGGTGCCCTGGGTCCCTGTGCTGGCAGATGTTTTCGGCATAGAGGAAGGTTTCGGCGACGATGTTGATGTCGCCTTGGAGGCAATGCGGCGAGACTTCAGTGCCTCCAATCCAGCAGCAACGATGTCCTCAAAATCATAAGGACACCGCGCTGGGATGGTCACCTCAGTCTGGACCGCCACTGAGGCCTTCTGCACCACAACTGAAGCATATGACGGCCGGCCTGGTTGTAAAGGGGCGATCCGCCGTCTAGCTTCGGGATATGAGAGATGCTCAGTTGTCTTCAGGCGTTGGATTGCCTGTTCCTCTATCCACTTTGGACACTGCTTAGAAGATGCAGGATGAGTCCCTTCGCAGCTGACACAATGATCAGACTCTGCAGAGCATTCCGCCAAAGAGTGTTCTGTGGAACCACAGCGACCACACTTTGCAACATTACGGCAAGACTGCTGGGAGTGACCGTAATGCTGGCACCTGAAACATCGCATGGAGTTCGGGATATACGGCCGAACATCAAGCCGTAAATAACCTGCCTTGATGGAAGTAGGCAGGGTTGGGGAGTCAAAAGTTAGGATGATGTTACGGGAGGGAATAGATTTTCCATCCCGCCTAAAAAGAATCCGTCGAACCCCAATGACATGCTGTTCACCAAGTTCCTCCAGCAATTCCTCATCGCTGCACTCAAGCAGGTCGCGGAGTTGACAACACCACGAGAGGAATTGAGGTAACCATGGGGAGAAACCTGAACAGGAACGCCAAGCAAAACGGTCGTTTCCAGCAAGGTGGCACTGTGGCGTGGAGTAGAAGTTTCCACGAGAAGACCCCCAGAAGGGAGCTTCTTGACACTCTTTGGAGAGCCAGCAACCGCTTGCAGAGCCTTGTTGATCCAGAAAGGACTCTTGCTACTGAGTGACTGTGAAGAGTCACCAGATTTGATCAAAAGAAACAGAGCATTGGAATTAGATGTGACAAGTTTCTTTGTGCAGGAAGGTGTACTTTCTTCCACAGGGCACTTTAAATTGTTAGCACGGGAAACACTTTGGTTTTCTAAGGGAGAACCGCAGGTCCGCAAGCCCAAGAGGACGCAGGACACGGCTCTAGGGATAGTCAGCAGATATAGCAAGTTGGTAGGGCAGACATACGCTCGGCGTGCACCCAGACTTTCCCGTGCCCGGAGAACACCCCTTTGGCATGCCCACCCTACCCCCAAACTTACCCTGCCGAACAGAACGACAAGCCGCCAGAAGTCTGGATGCCCTCGGCCACAGACTTCCTGACTAGGAGTGGGTTAGCTCCCAGTCTCCCGTTTAGGGTGAAGCAGAGGGCAAAGAGGAGTGTTGGCATCTGGAGACACTACAACCCGGCCCCCAGATACCTCAGCCTCCAGCATACCCATTTCCACCCGTACGGGTCACCGCACACAGCAAACGTGCAGGTAGGTCTAAGCTAACCAGCTCCGGAAAAACAGAAAAAGTAACATAAAAGAGAAAAGATAGGGAAGGGAACAAGGAACAAAACCCGGAGCTGATGCCTTATCACAACCTCAGCAGCCTACAACTGAGGCGGGTACATGTCAAAATATGAACGAAAGACGAAAAAGCAAAATTATAAGAGAAAATCGGCTCGGGCCGTGGGGACGCCATCTCCAATCAGCTGGATGAACAGCTGTCCCTTCGGTGATGTTATCGAAAAACAGTCAACGAAAAGTACTCCGTCACAAGGTGAGCTTGGGCCGTGGGGGCGCCGCTCCCCAAATAACTGGAAAACCAGTAATCCCTGTGCGGGGGGTGATCCTATGAGAAGCTCACGCTGGCTGCCTTCGGCTTAAAGGTAAGCTATGGGACACCCAGCGCGCAACGATTTTTCTTTTTCCCAGTGAGTCGGTCAAAATCCGGTGAACAGACATGGTGGACAAACTTACTTGATCAGCAATCTCCTCGACTTTCAAACAGCGATTCCCTTTGAGAAGCGTTGCAACAAAGGTGACAGATGTTTTGTCTGTTGCCATTTGAGGTCAGCCTGAGTGGTGATCATCTTCGATGCTGATTCGGCCATTCTGAAAGCGTGATGCCCAGCGAGAAATTGTGCTTTGACCAAGAGTTCCTCCCCGCAAACTTCTTGCAAGGCAGTGTGGTTCTATGTCAGAGTTTTCTCCCCGCAGAGTTTCTATTTTCATGTATGAGTGGTGGTCTAATGCTGTGACTCGACCTGAGGAGCTGCACGCTACCATTTTCAAACCATGTCCACACAGCAAATGATAGCATGCCGTTCTGACACCACTGCATTGCTCAAAGTCTGACCTCGACATGCTGCAATCATTTTCCCAATTGCATCATCCGCTTCTGTTTTCGTTATGACCCTCATAGCTGTGGATGAGAGTTGGGGAGACTTTCATTCAGCAGTGGGCTGTGAATGGATGATGCTAATATTTGCAAAAATCTAAGCCACAACTAGAACGAATTATTCCCTATCATAGGAAATATAAACTTTGTGCTGATTGTATCATGGCTGTCTGACGCATTTCAAAATGAGTATAACCAACACTATATCTTTTAGGGGATTTATTATTACATAATGCCAAGAAAACTATTTAGGCTTGCCATGTTGCTACAGCAACACACAGTGTAAATCTACAATCTTTTTTACTTTTAAATTTTCTGACTGTTCAATAAATCAACATTTTACATCGATGCAATTCAAAAAACCTAGACAGGTGGTTGAAATAAAGATTAATGAAGGACTGAGAAAATGATAATGGTGTGCAACAAGATATGGAAAGACTTGCAGCAGTGCTGAGATGGGCTGAGCCTGAGCCCGAAGTAGAGCCCGGGCCTGAACCGGGCTGCATAATACTTACTGGAGTTTGGGCTCGGGCTCTGAGAGGAGATAATTTTTTTTTTTTAATGTGATTTTGTATGATTTAGTACACAAAACTTTTTGTACACTTTCCAGTTGTTAAATAGAATTCTTCAGCAACTGGGTCTGGATGTGGAGTGGAAACTTTGCAGGGTTACGCATTCCGGACTTGGGTAACAAATACCATAGGCCATGAATTACTGATTTTTTGCAAAGGAAAAGTTTCTTTAAGAACTATGGATAGTAAATAGCAAGCTGATAAAATTTTGCTTCTTACCTCAATGGGGCAGCTCTCTGTTAATTCTATTGAGCAAAGTACGACATAGATTGTTGGGCCTCCCGATTTTCTCTGATGCCCGGCCTCCCGAAAATTTCAGGAAGAAATGTATGGTCCAAGAAACTATAGAAATAGATAGACATTCCTTCTCCACTTTGCAGTTGAGAAAGACATCGGTTGATTGCACGGGAAGAAACAGTACTGGAAGTCTGGAAAATAAGTTTTTTTAATGCTTAAACAAGTTAATCCTAGTTTTCGGGCTTCGTGCCCGGGCTCTATCTTGCAATTTAAAAAATCGGGCTCAGGCTGACATAGTTTGGGCTCGGGCTCTTAAAATTGAGCCCGAGCTCAGCTCTGACTTGCAGTGCCTGACTGTATGGAAGTATTAAACAGAACTAGGAGAGGTCTATGCTTATAACAGACAGTCTTGGAGGCTCCAGGAGCTGAGGATGAAGAATGTGTGGAATGATGACCTTAACTGTGACTGTAATGTAAAGGAATTTGTTGTAAGAGCCAAGAGGGAGTTGGAATATATCTGCGATTGTGTAAAGTATGATGTTGCTGGTCAACTTACAAATATTTATAACTTCCAAGGTCATTAAAGATGATATAACAGAATCAATTTC
Organism: Macrothele yani; assembly: GCA_039090855.1. Classification (NCBI taxonomy): domain Eukaryota; kingdom Metazoa; phylum Arthropoda; class Arachnida; order Araneae; family Macrothelidae; genus Macrothele; species Macrothele yani. Next base: position 68,589,888 of record CM077013.1, read on the forward strand.
AAGAATTTGCACCCAGTCATTATATTATCAGTTTGCATTATAAATCCTTTTCCTTTTGATGTCACTTCTCTCTCATCACACAATTCATACACATATGGCTAAAAGCCCCCCCCCCATTTTTAATTAAGAACTACTGTGAATCATCATGGAGACTTTTGGGAATAATCCTTTGGTGGCTCACCATACTTTTCTTTTTAGTGTTTCCACCAGTAAATGTATACAAAATTTTTGTTGCTTGGTTGCGATAATAACTTGTGTTTCATTTCCAACAAATTATTCTGAAGTCAGATTCTTTTGTTTTTCATTCTAGAGCATTTTTATTTTCACATATTCCTGACACATACCCTATACATCTCAAACAATTTTGCATTCAGTGGTATTTCCCCTACCTTATGTTCTGTACACAAAATCTTTTGGCGCGCAAAGCAATATTTTTTCCTGTACTCTAATCTCAGTCAGAGCTGAAGCCTATGACTCTAGACCATCATCAAAGTAAAGAAAAATCATAACTCACATTCTCAAAATAATCATAAACCACACCAACGAGCAATTACTTCATACTTTTAGCCACTTAAATACAAATCACACAAAGATTCTTGTCACAAAACACAAAAAAATTTCTGCTTTTGCCTAAGCCATTACTCAAAGCTAAATATGTATCCTTGTGGCATGCAGTTATTTAAATATACAATATATGCTTTACACTTCCTAAGCCTTTCAATTGCCCTGTTACACAGCATTTGTGTGTGCATCAACAGCAATCTCTGCTTTATCAAATTTGGCAATTGTAAAAAATAGATATGAGGATAAAAACACACACCAGCTTTACTTGTCACATAATTTCAATGAATAGCTAAAAACATTGTTCAGTACTGCACCAGATAGGTTCGTGAAATATGCGCTAAAGAAGTTACAAAAAAAAATTACGGTTTATTGGAAAAACAAATAAAAATATAAATTGAAATATAAGGCCATACAAATTTTTTACTGCATATAAGTTATTACAGGTAGCATGACTTGTACAAAGAACATTTTCATCAAATTTGATTATTTTTGAGAATAATGGTCAGAAACTGAATGACATTATTTTTTTAGAGCTAACATAGAGGAATAATGATTAGGACTCAAGCTAAAAGGTGAATATACATGATCAATTTTAGAAAAAGCAAATAATAAAGAACCAAAATTTGGGTGTGCACCACTAGATTTTCACAAAACTTAAAACATCAGATTTCCAATAAAATCAAATAAAAACTAGTTTCAAACATTGCCACCTAATTAATCACACAGTAATTTATCACACTACATAAATCAAAACACATAAAATAGATCTCATTTGACTATGCTGAACTGATGTTGCAGAAATTAAATACATTAAGTATGAAGTAAGCATTAAGAAAATAAACAGAATAATTATCCATGAAAATCCGAAGCACAGAAACAATGTCTGAATCGTAATATCATTTGTTTGATATTAGGACTATATGATAAACAGTTCAGATTGGCCAAACACAACGAAGTTATACACAAATAAAGATTTTCATGAAATTGAATAAGTACTTTCCATAGTCACAAAAGGTTGCAACAAAATTTGACCAAAACAGCAAAAGACTTTAATTTGAATAGAACTATGCAATTTTTCATAAGTAATCTCCACTAATTTTTCACTTGTGGGGTTTTGGAACCAAACTACTTAGCAGGTAGGTGCCATTTAATTAATGACAGTGGCTACACAAAATTTCTTCCTGTGGTTAAAAAAATTCAGCAACAAAATTTACTAGAAAAATGACATTTACTTACCTCCACCCAAAGTTTTTTCTGTTTTGACTCTGCTACGAGTACCATCCCCTTTTCTAGTGACAGCAGCCACTTGGATTGAATACTGAGTGTCAGGTTGAAGGCCAGTAACATTATATTCTTCAGCATCTTCACTTGCTACATCATAACGCTTCGGCTCATTGATGAGATCCATTTCCTTCGTCACTTCCTGCACATGTATTTGGTATCCACGGATCAAACCATTGCGGTCTTTGTTGGCTGGAGGCTTCCAACGAACTGTGATTGCAGTGCTGTTTATTGATGCTGTTTTAACTTGTCTTGGCTCACCAGGAACTTCAAAACAAAATTGAAAGTTAGAAATTCCTTTCTATACACACAGCTTCCACCAGAAATTTTGTGAAGTTATGGTTCATACAAACCTTTTCATATTTTTCTGGGTATAATAAAGAAAATGTTTGCACTCAGAGTCAATATTAAAAAGCAATTCTACATTATTCACATTATACTACATGAAAAAAAGAGGTATTATAACGTAATCCTTAAGATCAAAGGATGGTTTAAAGTGTGGTAGCCATTAGTTATCAAGTCACCTGTTATGTCAGATAGTAATGAATAATTATTTGGACAGTATCAGTTATCAAAGTAATTGTTACATTAGATAATACAGATTCATTGATAGCTGTAAAGAGGTGAATACAGGATTGAAGTACTTTCATAATGTAGCAACCAAGACGCAAAACAATTTTTTATCAGATTTCATGAAAAATAAATTTTAGCAGCTACTTATTTTTCAAAGAAAGTTCTCAAAATTTAGTTAAATCAGTGTCCTCTTTAATATATTTCCAGCTATGCACCTAATATGCCTTTCTAGCTGTAATTTTATGTCTTTATTTCACATGCAAAACCAACTCAGCTTTATACACTCACGGATAATGAAATTTGCACACCAAGAAAGAAGCATCAGATTGAACTGAAATTTTATGGACGTAATGATACAGATGAATGATACACATGATGGCAAAAGCAAAGCTGCAGGACAATTACAAAGGGATCTGTGAACAGTTCGGTCATCTTCAATAGCGCGTCGCACCGCCTCGAGCGGCGATACATGTGCAATATGGTCCGATATGGAGGCGAACAGATGCCCGATGTTGTCCTGCGGCAGACTGGCCCACATGTGTTGTACAGTGTGCACCAAATCCCGGATAGTGCAGCACGGCGGCAGCCAGCGTTTCAACTGGTCCCATACATGCTCGATAGGCGACATGTCCGGGGAGCGGGCAGGCCATGGAAGTGTCTGGACATGACGTAGGTTGTCCTAGGCAACCCGAGCCGTGTGCAGGCGGGCATTATCCTGCTGTGCTGGAATCCCAGCCTAGAATGGGAGCACATGGGGCAGTAGGATCTCATCCACATACCGCTGGCTCGTCAATGATTCACGTACCACTACTAGGGCTGATTGGCTATTGTAGGCAATAGCTCCCCAGACCATAATGTCTGTAGTGGGGGACGTGTGGTGCTCAATAGCGAGGTTGGGATTGTGCCGTTGACTCGGGACATGACTCCAGTCTGTGGGGTTCTACGTCGCTCTGGCCTGGCACCACTACACATGGAACCAGCGATGTTTCACTGTTAGCAGCAGCACATGTAAGAGGGACTGGGATTCGAGATGTGCTTTCGCGAGCGAGGCATCAGGAAATGGTTCATGGGCACACAGGAGACACTACATCTGTCTGTATAGTGGACCGGGTCCCTGTGGGATCTGTTCGTGCCTGACGCATGATCCGTTGATCCTCTCTACCAGTTGTCCTCCTGGTCCATCAGGAGCCACTCAGCCATGTGGCAGTGCCATCACATGTCCACTGCTCCCAACACAGTCAGACGGTATGGTCAGAATGATCTATGTGGAGTGCTATATGGCGCGCCAACCACCCTGCAGTTTTCAGCCTTGATGATCAAGCCTATCTCAAAGTCCGTAAATCAACATGTCTGGTATCTACCCAGCATTCTTGTGACTCTGTACCCAGGCTTGCTTCAGCTGGTGCTTTTCGCTTTCATGGGGCATCGACTAAACACCGGTTTATAAGGCTGCTGCCAGTTTGTGCTTGCAGTGTCACGACAGGATGTGTGGTCATGTACACTTGCACCAAGCATTAATCATTTGCATACCAGTATGTAAGGTCAGGTGATGCGTAACATCACAGCCTCTCCTTGACAAATGTCAACCCCGCCTTCTCGTGGTACATCCTGTTCCCACTAAAGGGGCTCTGACGACCGCCAATAGCGGTATAACTATACCATCAGGATTAGAGGAAATGCTATCCCACACTCACCAACCCGCTTGGCCAGCGTGGTGAGTTATGGCCAAACCCCTCCAAAATGACTCCACAACTTAAATCTTGGCTCTCAGTCTCTGGCAGCTGGAATGTACCTGGTCAAGGCAGCGGCCAGTGCGACATGAAGGCAGAGGGTGCTGAGAATCCCCGGAGGACCGGACTAGGCTGCCATCTGATGCTGACCTTGGCTACGTATAACGGATGCTCCCTATCTTCTGATTCAAGGCTTCTTGAATTGGAAGAGGAACTACATAGGATCAAGTGGGACATCGTTGGGCTAAGTGAGGTAAGGAGAAAAGGAGAAGATCTCATTGAACTGAAAAGTGGACATCTCTTCTACTATCGTGGGACAGATACTGGCAGAACTAGTGGTGTTGGATTTATAATAAACAAGAAACTGAAGGATAAAGTTGTAGAAATTGAAAGTTCCTCTGACAGAGCTGCAAGACTCGTTATCCAACTCTCGAGAAGATACCAGGCTCAGATTATTCAAACTTATGCACCCACCACAAGTCATGCTGAAGAAGAAATTGAAGAATTTTATGAGGAAATTCGTGATCTAAATAATAAAGGTAAGGAGCACTTGAAGATAATTATGGGAGATTTCAATGCAAAAATAGGGCAACGGCAACAGAATGAAACTTCAGTAGGTAAATTCTGTCACGGCAACAGAAACCAGCATGGAAATACTCTCGTAGAGTTTGCAGAGGCAGAAGGGTTTTTCATCTTGAACTCCTTTTTCAAGAAAAAGCCACACAGGAAATGGACATGGAGACATCCAAATGGGACGACAAGTGAAATTGATTTTATTATGTGTAACAAAAAATTCGTCATAGAAGACTGCAGTGTGCTAAACAAGTTCAACACAGGCAGTGACCATAGATTGGTGAGATGTAAGATGCACCTCAACAATAAACTCGAACGTAGCAAGCTCATAAGACAAACAAAATCTATTGACATAACCAACCTTAAAAAACACCATAATACCTTCAAATTGGAACTGAAGAACAGATTCTCTGCTTTAGAAGGCCTAACATCGGAAGAAGTGGATATTTCTGAAGTTAACAGAAAAGTAACCAACGCTCTTATGGAAACAGCAACAAAATTAGCTGGGTCTAAGAACAAATTGTATGTGAACAAATTATCAGGAAAAACCAAAATGTTGATGCAAAAAAGAAGAGAGATGAGGACAACTAAAGAAGATGTGACTTCCAAAGTGGAATATATATAACCAACCTTAAAAAACACCATAATACCTTCAAATTGGAACTGAAGAACAGATTCTCTGCTTTAGAAGGCCTAACATCGGAAGAAGTGGATATTTCTGAAGTTAACAGAAAAGTAACCAACGCTCTTATGGAAACAGCAACAAAATTAGCTGGGTCTAAGAACAAATTGTATGTGAACAAATTATCAGGAAAAACCAAAATGTTGATGCAAAAAAGAAGAGAGATGAGGACAACTAAAGAAGATGTGACTTCCAAAGTGGAATATATAGAGCTATGCAAGACAGTACAAAAAAGTATCACTGAAGACGTAAGGAAATTCAACTGTGAACTAGTAAGGAAGGCAATTGAAAACAACCAAAGCCTAAAGATAGCAAAGGGACATCTCAGTAAGGGAAAAAAAACAGATTATGACACTGAGAAAAGAAAATGGTTCTGTAACAAGAAATAGAGGCAAAATTTTGACAAGAGTGAAAGATTTCTACTCCAAATTATATGAAAGGGATGATACATGTACTCCAGACACCATGAAAGGTACCAGTACCAGAGTTCTTGCAGTTCTTCCAGCAGAAGTTGCACATGCAATCAAGAACATGAAGCGGGGAAAAGCTCCAGGAGAAGATGGAATTACTGTAGACATCATACAAGAAGCAAGTGGAGAAATCGAAACAGTACTCGCCCAAATTTTCACTCGATGCCTTAATGAAGGGAAAATTCCTGAGGATTCGAACAACGCTACAATGATCTTGCTACATAAAAAAAGGTGACATTGAGGATCTCAGGAACTACAGACCTATCAGCCTCCTATCAGTGGTTTATAAAATCTTCACTAAAGTTCTTTCACACCGCTTGAAGGTGACACTGGACATGGCTCAACTGAGAGAACAAGCTGGATTCAGGAGTGGCTACAGCACAATAGATCATATCCACGTACTGAGAGAACTAATTGAAAGAGCGAGGGAATATGAACTTCCATTGTGCATGGCTTTTATCGATTATGAAAAAGCCTTTGATTCGGTGAAACCATCAGCAGTTGCAATGGCTCTGAAATCCTGCGGTATTGAAGATGCATACATTAATATTATTAGTAACATCTATGAAAATGCAAGTGCAAAGATTCGGCTGTTTGAAAATACAACACACATAAAAATTGGAAAAGGAGTGAGACAAGGTGACACCATATCTCCGAAGCTCTTTAATGCCACATTGGAAAATGTCTTTCAATCACTGAACTGGGAAAACAAAGGGATAAAGATTAATGGAGATTATCTAACCCACCTTCGTTTTGCTGATGGCATAGTCATTTTTGCAACTACCCCATCAGAGCTACAGAGTATGATCCAGGAACTTGCTGACAAGAGTAAAGAAGTGGGATTAAAAATGAACTTTCAGAAGACAAAAGTGATGTTCAATGCTTTTACAAGAAATGAAGATTTATCGATTGATGGAGAAAAGCTGGAGATAACAGACACATACGTTTATCTTGGACAGCAGATATCAAGTGAGGGTCTTGTTGATGAAGAAATTAATCGGCGTACAAAACTTGCCTGGAGAGCTTTTGGAAGAAACAGCATAATTTTCAAGAGCAATATGCCATTATGTCTTAAAAGAAAAGTGTTTGATCAATGCATCCTTCCAGTGCTTACGTATGGTGCAGAGACGTGGACCTTAGCTAAAAGAGACATACAAAGGCTGCAGACAACTCAAAGAGCATGGAGAGGTGCATGCTTGGTGTAACCAGGAGAGATAAGAATAGGAACACGTGGATCCGAAAAATGACAAGAGTGGAAGACATCATGATCAGAGTTAAATTCCTGAAATGGCAATGGGCTGGACATACTGCCAGAAGAACAGACCATCGATGGACAGCCAAAATTTTAGATTGGATTCCAAGGGACAGGAAAAGACCCAGAAGAAGACCCCATGGAAGATGGGTGGATGAAATTCGAAAGTATGTGGGAGTGACATGGAGGAGACTGGCACAAGACAGACCGTTGTGGAGGAAACTTGGGGAGACCTTTGTCCAGCAGTGGATAAATAATGGTTGACAATGATGATGATGATGATGATGCACTCTAGCTACTTGCAAAGTTTTGCGGTTGTAGCATGTTTTCTTTTAGGTGCACAAATTTCATTGCCCGCGAGTGTATTACACAACATACAGTGTGATCAGATTCGGGACTATCTTTAGAGTACTTATAGTGATTATGAAAATTTTGACCCACACCAAAGTTGAGAACCTAACAGAAAACAAAATATAAATACATTTTCTTCAGTTGTCATTTTAAAGTAGCAACCATAGGAAATTTATTTGTATCATGGAACCATTCCAATATCTAAGGAATTAAGATTATTCACAGCAATCAGAATTGTGTACTGAAATGCTAGTAGTGTACTGGTCACCATTTAATATCTCATCAGGAAAGCTGAAAATTATATCGCCATGAAGCAGGAATTGAAATCGCATCTTTCAATATCTGTTCAAGTATGCTATCCGTTACACCACCCAGGACAATGAAGTTCCAAGGGACTGAAGCTGACTGACTAGCTTCATTGTCTTGGGTGATGTAACATATAGCATGCTTGAATGGAAATTGGGAGATGTGGGTTCAATTCCTGCCCAGGGGGATGTTATTTTAAAGTTTCCTGATGAGATATTACATGGTGACCAGGAAACAACAGGCAATTAAGTACAGAATTCTGATTGTGGAGAATAACCTAGCGAATTTCCCATGTATTTATGAGGAATATTTCTTCTTTAATTTTTATTTAAGTAATTGTTTCACTTTCAACTTTCTCCTTCTTAGTTATTTTGATGTTGCTAACTTATGAGTGTTACCTAATTGATAATTTAGCGTTCAGCAACCTTGAGAATACCTAGGTTACACAGCAAATTATATTGAAGCAGGGTGTTAAAAAAGTAGCAGATAACAGTTTGAAGTTTCGACAATCCAGTTACCAAAACGAAGCTGTGTTTCCTGGCTTATCTGTACACGAATCCTAGCTAGCTGCAATTTTTGCACATAACCATTTAGTGGTTTAAACTGCAAAATCAGAATCAAAATTACATGTTCAAGATTTAAATTTTGCACTACTTCTCATGTTATAACTGAATATTGTCATTTGCATACACAAAAAGAGAAAATACAAAAGTGAAGTATCAGTACCATGAGATGGTGATGGCTTCATTGGGTGCAATATGTTGGATCTGTTAAATAGTTCTTCATATTTTTCAACAAATTACTTATCTCACACTGCCTTGTGCTCTCTCAAAGGGCTTTTATCAACTGACGTCACATGACATCATCAACATAGCCAACTAAGTAGCAGAAGCTTCAGGCACTACATTGTAACTTTTGGATTTGGTGCAGCCAGTTAGGAAAAATAAGTACTTTTGGCCATTTTTGGCAAAAAATACGAATTTCTAAGTACCTCAATACAAAGTAAGCACTTTTTAAGGACCTTTAAGTATTTTTGAGGACTGTGGAAACCCTGAAGAAACATTATTTGAAAAAGAAAAATACCCAGTGTGTTATTAAGTTTACTCCCTAATGACACAATAAGCTGAATGCATCTCAGTCTTATTTTATGCAATCTTCACGAGTAGGTGTTTTTTCCAAAGGTCTTGCTGTTATACCAGCTGTTAATCTTATGAAGATCCAAATAAGCAAGAAGTTCTGGCGTGCTTGGAGAAACGTGAAGAAGGAAAATGCAAGAAAGTTTCAAAAAGCAAAAATTATAACATCACTGGAAATTCAAACCAAAGGAAAATAAATTACTGCTAAACACCGAGAAGAATAACAATGTGTGTGGTCCACTGACTATTTGGAATTACCAGAGTAAATGTACTCATATTTTGCTGTCGTTTCTCACATATGAAAATGTCTTATATCATTCCAATATGCCAGCAATCAGGATCAACAGCAGCAGTACATTTGGATAGCATTACTATCTTTCCACAGCTCTACAACAATCCATGCATCAACTCATTTGGTTACCTGTAGGACAGATGGGATAGGATTGAACAGGAATTCTAACATGTAAATCTAACATAGTCCACTGCATGGTTACATTACAGTATATTGTGAAGCATATTTACTGATGCGCTTTGCAAACTTGTGACATCTGCATTTCTTTAAGGCCATTACATTATATGAGTCTATATTGGTAGGCTCTGCACAGTATAATATGGGTAGTTATAATAATTCAAAACCCAATAAACTGAAACTATATGTAAATAAAAATCATATAAACTCTTCATGAATGAAAAAAAACTGGAAAGGTCAGAAGTCCTCGGATTCTAAAGATAATCTTGGCAAATTTCTTCCCATCTTTGTAAATATCCACTATGTGTAAGAATGTTTTTTCTAACAAATGCAGGTAACAAAATATTATTCCTCTTACAGGGTTCCCACTCAAAAGTAATAAAAAAATTCCCTGACTTGTCCAGGTTCTCCAGGTGGTTTTAAAAGTTTTCCAGAGTGGCATTTTGCAAAGAATTGTTACATTTCATTCCATTCCATTCATTTTTCTCACCAAAGCACACACTTGTAAATTCTTTAAATAATTTGTCTTTATAAAATTACCTGCTTTTCATTAATAACAACTAACTGTGCACATTATTTTCTGTACCAAAGTTCCGTGAACTTTTGTGAATACTAGCCACACGGACAGGGTTCCCACTCAAAAGTAATAAAAAAATTCCCTGACTTGTCCAGGTTCTCCAGGTGGTTTTAAAAGTTTTCCAGAGTGGCATTTTGCAAAGAATTGTTACATTTCATTCCATTCCGTTCATTTTTCTCACCAAAGCACACACTTGTAAATTCTTTAAATAATTTGTCTTTATAAAATTACCTGCTTTTCATTAATAACAACTAACTGTGCACATTATTTTCTGTACCAAAGTTCCGTGAACTTTTGTGAATACTAGCCACACGGACAGGGTTCCCACTCAAAAGTAATAAAAAATTCCCTGACTTGTCCAGGTTCTCCAGGTGGTTTTTAAAGTTTTCCAGAGTGGCATTTTGCAAAGAATTGTTACATTTCATTCTATTCCATTCATTTTTCTCACCAAAGCACACACTTGTAAATTCTTTAAGTAATTTGTCTTTATAAAATTACCTGCTTTTCATTAATAACAACTAACTGTGCACATTATTTTCTGTACCAAAGTTCCGTGAACTTTTGTGAATACTACCCACACGGAATTTGTAAATACATTCCCATAGAAACAGGTCATATGTAAGAAAAAATCTGTCAGTTGAATAGTTTGTTTTTCTATAACACAATGCGGCTAAGCTTAATGATCGAACAGCTTTGTTCAAAGGAACATGTTTCAAGAGAACCAACAGACAAAGGACTTTGATCCATCATTTGGTTGGTTCTCTTGTGAAGTGTTTTTTTCAAGCAGGAGCCATTGTGCCTAATTGTTCCATGTTATAACAACTGCCTGCACAAATTAAACAAAAGCATAATAACTGGCAATTTTAAAAATTCAATTTTGCATCTTTTTTTAGAGAATAAAGGAAATACTTAACTGAAAGTAAGATCTACCAAATTCTAGGCAGGTAGTAACTGCAAGCAAAAGTTTGAAAACTTGAAAAAAAAAATATATATATATATATATATATATATATATATTTTTTTTTTTTTTGGAAAAATAAAGTATCCATTAATTCTTACAAAAAAAAGGGAGGAATTTTCCCTGAGTATTCCCTGATTTTTACAAAAAAGGGTAAGTTTCCCTGAGTTCTCCCTGATTTTTGGAACCATTTTCAAATTCCCTGAGAATTCCAGGTTTTCCCTGTTTTCCAGGTTGAGTGGGAACCCTGTCTTAGTACACTCACATTATAATAAAACTTTATGAATTTGTTTTACAGGAAACACCACTAGCTTGAATGAATTTATTAATTTGTTGCTGTTGTCAACTTTATTAACTGGGATAGTGAGCAAACTTCAAGTACAGAAATTCGGGAACCTTCTAATGATGTGGTAGGTCTGTAGAATAACTGCCTTTTGGGTTGGATGCAGCAGTCTCTGTGGAAAACCAAATTAAGCAAACCTAACTGTTATCAGGTACAACTGAGGTGGCTGAAATGACAACTGGTACAATCTGTGTTATGCATTGTTTCCAAATCCCTTGGCAGGTTCTCATATTTTGTAATTTCTCAGACACTGTTCTTCGGATATTTTCTGGAAGTATAACCGCTACATCTGTTAGTTGTGCCTTCAATTTTTTTCTATAATTATGATGTCACATCGATTGTGGTCAATGGTTTTGTATGTAATGATTGGCTTATCCCAGTATATGAAGGAACTTTGATTTTTAAGTGTAGGTTCTGGCTGATACTTGCAATAAGGTGAAATATAGCCTTAAATTAGGCCACTTTAATGCCAAGTTCTTGATGTATGATCTTAGCCACTTGGTTGTGTTATTAACATATTGTTTTGATGCAAGGAGAGAGCTGCTGGATGAAATGTGTTCTATGGTTTCATTGGATTTTCTGCACATTCTACAGGTGTCTTCATCTGCAACTTTCATTATGGCAAGATAAAAAAGTATGCATAAGTTAATCAATTGCACAAATAGTCTCATAAGAATGAACATGACTAACCTTCTTGTCGATCTATTCTTTTATCACACATTATTTCCTCCAACTGTCCGTCATCCTTTTCTTTACATAAAAAATGGATGAAGGAGGAAATAATGTGTGATACATGTGGTGAAAGAATATATCGACAAGAAGGTGGGTCATGCTCATATTCTTACGAAACTCTTTGTGTAATTAATTGTGATTCAACATGTTTTTTAGATTAAAAACCTATTAAGAGTATTTTTTATATTTTTAACATACTTATAGATATTTGTGAGTGGCATAACTTAATGTTCATTTTTTCTGTCCATTTAAGGTAAAGCATTTCTGATCTCCTTTTCTCTTAGTGGCAGCCGCATTACTATGGAATTAGCAAACTTGAAGAACATATGGCAATGGACACTTTCACAAGAAGAGGAGTTCCCTGCCCTCTAGCAGAAGAATCTGCTACTTGCTCCTTATTGTGGCTGTTGCTTTTTACCTAGGTAGCCTTACTGATAGATGCATAATTTTTTTAAGGTGTTATTCTTTGCAATTTTGAATCAGAGAAGGCTTATTGTCCCTTATTTGATTATTTGACCTTAAATTACATGAAACATTTATTTACAATTTTGGTTGGGTTATGAGTCTTGTCTTATACAAAGGATCACTTTAAATATTTAAGTTGACATCTTCACATTGATGAATAATATAACAATTTGTCATTTATGTTAATGACTATATTATCATTACCTTTAGGTGAATTACACTGTACATCTTTTTATATGTTCACTTGAGAAATGTTTAACACATTAAAACTTCTTTTGAAACCAAACATTTTATGAGACAATAATCAATTTTCAATCACTACATAACTTCTGAGTTAGTTTTCAATAGAAATGAAACAAATATGCAAAGAAAAAAATCATAATTTTCTTTTTTGTTATAAAGAACTTTCTGAAATATTTTTTTAGAATAACTAATAGATTGCTTCTAAGCAATCTTATGAGGCCTACTTCATGACCAAAGAGGTCCTTTTGTCTATATTCACATCATGTTCTGATACTCTTTAGCCTCTTATGGCCCTTGTGCCAGGATTAAAAAACAACAAAAACAAAAATATATCATGCCTAAATAATAATATTAATAAAAGAATCTCTCAGATCTTAAAGTTGGAACATAATATCTTCTGCAAAGAGAGGCATGTTGCACAGTGTGGACGCCTTTTTGCTGTACAATGTTTTTTACAGGGAATAGACAGTTTAAAAACTTGTGTAGCAAAGCATAAAGTGACAATAGAAATCAAGTGGGGAAAGTAGACTTTTGCACACAACTTCAATATGCTAGATATGTAGTGTGATTCTTAAAACAAAAATTAGCCCTTTTTAAAATTTACACTTGTTCAAGAGAAAAATGGAACAGCAAATGCTAATTTACAGAAGATAAAAAGCCACAATAAATTACCACAAGAGCTAGTCATTGTATTATGAATGGCAATACCTACTTTACTTTTTTACAGAAATACTGAAGACTGGCCAGGGTACAGTATCAGACTTTAAAGAGTAAGTAAATAATTTCCCAATAGTATCCATAAAAAGTTTAATGGCTCTAAATAATTAGAAATTATGGTAGCTTTAAAGCAATCTTATGAATGGGATGCAAATTTTAACTGTATGTTCCAAGTGAATATACTGAATCTTCCATTACTTTGGTTCCATGCTGAGATTGGAAAAAATGCTAATTATAATCTTTATGGTAATGATATAGTTTCAGGAATGGACAAAACAGGTAGGATGGAAAAAAGGAAGAATAACTGCCAATTCACTCAAATCAGTATCATACAACATTGTACAATACAAATTATGAATCCATGAAGCCTGTTAGTTACTAAATTCTCATCCTACTGAGGTTCTCACTAGTGCTGTGGACATCACCATCGACGAGTCGTTCGATGATCCCAGTGTGCGTAGTGACAAACATAGCGTATTTAAAATCCCACGCGGTGCCGCTAAGAGAGGACGCCCGAGAGTGCACCGTTCTCGTTTTTCTTCCAGGTCCATGAGTGCGTGTGAGCTTCCCAGTGATCCAGCTGACCTTGCGGAAGCAGGTCTCCAAGCTCAGTTTCACCAGATTTATACTTCTTATAATCCACTCAACACGCCTTTGTCTCAACAGGAAGTGTTTCACATATTCTTGCTCTTCCATGATAAACAGTATGATCTCGTTCCTTACTTTTCCAACTGTCCTTACCCACTTGCTGCTGTTGCTCATCAGCTGATGACTCTCAAATATGATGTCCAAGGTCCTTATTTGCCTGCATTACAGCTCTGTTATGAACAACTTGTTGACATTTCCCTTCAGGCTTCAAATGTAGCCCAGACTGTTAAATGCTTACGTTCAGCCTAAGCCGGTCTTATCTGGTATTAGCATCACATGCTTCATTTAATGTATTCACTGTCATACACGATGACCTTGTAATGCACGATGACCTTGTAATGCACGATGACCTCGTAATGCACTGATCTCCTAATTTTGCATAACTTGTGGAGTTGAATTTTCTTTTTGACAACTCTCTGTGCTCCACTGAATTCTGCCTCTGTTGCACCGGTCTTTGACCCTTGCTTAAAAATGTGTGTCCTGTTGTTCTCTGTTCGCTCTTGATTTGCGATTTTAACATTTTGCGTTTTTATTTTCTTGGCAGGTAGAACCCCAAGCACTTGTATATATTGTTTCATGCCTCATTTCATGTTATACCTTTATGTTGTTTCTTTCACCGAGTGTGGCGAGGATGTAACAAATCTCATTTATCGTTAGTAAAGATTTATTGATCTACTAAACTCTCACAATACTGCACTACAGTCACAGATCATGGCTTTCATTTTGGTTTGACACAAATTACAAGCACATTTTTTGCTAAATTTTCAGTGAGCAATAACAATCAAATCTAAATGCTATATTATTGTTCAATTATTTTTGTCAACTTATTATCTTCAAAATATTTTCAACTTATGGTTGTTAATCAATAAGACATGGAAATCAGAAAACTTAAATTTTGATAGAACAGAGACTAGAGGAAATCTTGATTTTACTATACTCATGAATCTGAAATTTGCTATGGATTTAAAATCTTAGAAGCCATTCTGGATTGGACTGACTTTATACAAAAATAATTTGCTCCAGTGTTCTTTGAAACAAATGCTTTAAAAAGGCACAACCTGACCCCTTCGTTAACATACTTGATATGACTTTTCCACTTCTGCATGCTCAGGAAAATAACAATCCCAACAGATGTAAATAAGAACCACGATGTAAATAAGAAAAATACGTGTTGGAAATGTGTAGAGACAAAAACCTCCTAAAAGATTTAGGGAATAAAGGTGAGTAACCTCAAAATATAGATAATCCCAACAGATACTACAGAATCTTCTCACTAGTTGGCAGCAAGGTGCAAAGTTGTGTTGCTGTGTAAAACACATGCTGAACTGTTAAATCTTACATGTCAAATTTATTCAATCAAAATAAGCACAAGATTCAACACATTTTAATAAAAGGTTCACAAGATAATCAATTCCAAATTTAAATTCAGGTTAAAACATCTATAGCGGAAGCCACAGTTGTTCTTAAATTTATGTGCATACAAATATAAGTATTACAAGGTTGCTTACCTCTTTTAACATTTCACTACACGTTTCATTCTTTCTGCCGTCATGCTTGGTTTAGGCTTCCGGTGCGATGTTCTATTTTTGGTCTTCAGGTTCTTTCAAATGCTCTACCAACGCTCAAGTCCTTGCGTCCTTGAAGTGCCTTGTTTAACAAGGCACTTCAAGGACTTGAGCATTGGTAAGCAAGGACTTGAGCGTTGGTAGAGCATTTGAAAGAACCTGAAGACCAAAAATAGAAAATGCCTTGTTTAACAAAATGCCTTGTTTAACAAGGCACTTCCTTGAAGTGCCTTGTTTAACAAGGCACTTCAAGGACTTGAGCATTGGTAAGCAAGGACTTGAGCGTTGGTAGAGCATTTGAAAGAACCTGAAGACCAAAAATAGAACATCGCACCGGAAGCCTAAACCAAGCATGACGGCAGAAAGAATGAAACGTGTAGTGAAATGTTAAAAGAGGTAAGCAACCTTGTAATACTTATGTTTGTAACAACAAGGCACTTCAAGGACTTGAGCGTTGGTAGAGCATTTGAAAGAACCTGAAGACCAAAAATAGAACACCGCACTGGAAGCCTAAACCAAGCAAGACGGCAGAAAGAATGAAACATGTAGTGAAATGTTAAAAGAGGTAAGCAACCTTGTAATACTTATGTTTGTAACAACAAGGCACTTCAAGGACTTGAGCGTTGGTAGAGCATTTGAAAGAACCTGAAGACCAAAAATAGAACACCGCACTGGAAGCCTAAACCAAGCAAGACGGCAGAAAGAATGAAATGTGTAGTGAAATGTTAAAAGAGGTAAGCAACCTTGTAATACTCAATTCCAAATTTGTAGAAATATTTACTCAATGAGTTTGATTTGTCAATGGTGTTTTCCACATCCTAAATTTCAAACACTTTCCTACAAAGAAAAAGATCCAAATATGGAAGCAAGTGGTGATCCATAGAAGAGAGTAAAGAGAATATGTGGCATACAGGAATGTTCATATCAAACTTTTCAAAATTTTTGAACTAATGTGATGACACAGTGATGAGTGCTGTGATGCAACAGTCAGGGCCATCTAGAGTTCATAATATCTTTTTTTTAATTACTAATCAAAAGCAAATATTATGGGAATTTTACTAGGAAATTTTTTCATTAATAGCAAATTTTCGGAGAAAACTCTTCTCCTTCTTCAGGCTGTCTTGTTGTTGTCACTTTTTCCTGTCACTATCACGGTTACGGTTAACCTTGACGGTTTAGGTTATTTTTCAACAAATCCTGCCAGATGTTAGGCAGGGAAAATCCTTTGCAGTCATTGATGATGGAATTTTGATTTTTCTCAATCTCTATTCCTTCTTTCAGCTTTCTTTTTTGAAAATTGCTTTGGAAACTAATGACTTTAAGGGAATTCCAATCCATGCTGTGCCCAGTTTCTCTAACATGCCTATCTAATCCAGTCTTGTTGGAGCAATTTTTTATAGCTGCTTTATGCTCAGCTATACGAGTTTCTAGTCTGCAACCTGTTTCACCTATGTAAGATAGTCCACAACTACAATTTACTTCATAGACTACTCCTTGCATTTTAAAAATATCTTCTTCTCTTTGAACTATTTTAGGGAAATTTTTTTAACTTTGTTCTCTAAACTTGGAGCTAGCCTAATATTGTACTTCTTACTAATTCTCTTTAAAGACTCAAATAAACCTTTGTGATAAGAAATTTTTCTAGTGAATTTTACTTGTTGCTTTTGTGGGTTCTTCGTACCATTAAAATTCAGAAGCTTCTCAATTTCTTCTTTAGGATAGTTATTCTCAGCAAGTATGACCTTAAGCTCTTCTTTATGGGCTTCTTTTTTATCTGTAGTAGAAACTATTTTATTGATTTTTCCTAAAAACTGACTTGCTACATTTTTCTTAATAGAAACTGGATGATAGGAATTGAAATCCAGTAGTCTTTTAGTATTCATTGGTTTTTTATACCAACTAGTGAGAAATTTTTCATCTTCATAATAGATAGTAATATCTAAGAAGTTTATTCTTCTTTCTTTTTGAAGTTCAATAGTGAGCTTAAGGGAATCATCTAATTCATTGAATGAGTCTAGAATTCTTTCTGGAACAATTTCTGAGCTATCTATTATAAATAAGATGTCATCCATGTATCTGCTATATAAGCAGAAGTATGTGGGTTGTACTAGTATCTTTTCTTCTAGTTTTCCCACATAATAGTTAGCTAAGAGTGGGGAGAGTGGGGAGCCCATAGCTAGCCCCAATTTTTGAATGAAAAAAGTTTTCCCAAATTGAAAGTAGTTGTTCTGCAAAGAGAAAGTAAGCATTTCAAAAATTCCAACTAATATGTTTTTTTCTTTTTTGTGAAAAACTATTAGGTCTGCCAAGTCTTCCGCTATAAAGTCTATAAGTTGATCTATATTAATGTGAGTATACATAGACACTATGTCTAAACTACCCATAATAGGAGAATCTAATTTAGGAAGAAGTTCTAGTTTTTCTTTTAGCTGCATTGAGTTTTTAACCATGTTAGGTGGCTCTTTTAAAAGATTCTGAAGGTGTGACTTTAAAAAATAGTTTAGATTTGAAAGAATAGAGTTTTTTGAGTCTATTATTGGTCTAATTGGTTGGTGTTCTTTATGCAGTTTGACTATTCCATATATTTGAGGTAATCTGAACTGTAATTTTGAGAATTGTTTATAGTTTTCTGGAAGCTGGTTTTTCTTTTTTTGAAGTGAAATAAGCTTAGAGACTTTTTTAATCAATTCTGGTAGTGGGTTTTCTTTTACTTCTTCATACATAGGTTTTTTAGTTCTTCTTCCATCTTTTCTAGATAATCTTTCTTATCCATAATAGTAATCAACTTACTTTTGTCTGTTTTCACAGCAACTACACTTTCATTTTTTCTGAAATCTTTAAGAGCTTTTAATTGACTATTATCAAATTTTTTTTGAGGTTTCCTTACTTGCTTCTGGAATTTTGTAAGGCTATTGTAGTAATCTTTTCTGAGGAGGTCTGCTTTAATTTGGTCCTCTTTTTCTAAAGTGCTGCAGGTGCTTTCCAATTCAATTACCAATTTTTCTGTATTTATTTTTTCTTTGGATAAATTGAAATTACTTCCTTTATTTATCACTTGTAATAATTCTTGGCTAACTCCAGTAGCAGTGGTGTCCTTTACATGACTAAGAACTGCAGTTTCTTTGTTTTTTACTGGAATAGTTTTTCTTCAAAAATTTCTTTTCTTTAAGGTTCAGCTTTTTAACAAATTTCTTATTTTTGTTTCTTACTCCAATTTTTAGCCAGTCATCCAATTCTGCTTTTACTGTATCCCTTAAGATTCCACAAAATTTCTTTTCATTTTCTACTTTTACTTTTTTATAATAAGCAACATTTTTATATTTTGCTTCAATACTTCTTTTTAACGTTTTTTTCTCTATTTTTCTTACGAAGTTGGCTGAAAGTAAATCTTTAAATGGTTTTCTAAGTCTACATTTTCAAAGCAGTCTTTCTTTAGTACACATATACAGATCATTAAGCTGCTCTCTTAGATTCACAGGTTAGCTCCTCAAAAAAAACATCATCTGCCAAGTGAATGTTCAAATGACGGAATTAAATTTTACTTACTATTGATGTATCAAACATCTTCATTTACAACATTCTTGGCACACAGCTCAAGCTTCACTGACTTCCATCAAACATCGCACACAAGGTCTTTTGCACTTCATACTCATAATCTTTTTCTCAAGCAGACATTTCTGAATCTAGTCCTCCCATGGTTTCTTTGGCCTTCCTCTACTTTTCTTTCCTGCCATTTGGGCTGAAAAAATTCTCTTAGTCAGCACCCCATCACTCATTCTTTCAACATGGCCAAACCACCTAAGAATATTAGTCTCCCCTCTTACTAACAACATTTTGCCTCACATTACACATCTGCAACACATCTTCATTCCTCTCATGATCAGAGCGTGCCTTGCCACAAACCACCTGTAAGAAATGCATCTCCCCAGCACACAAACGACTCTTACGTCGTTTCTGCAGTACCCAGGTTTCACTGCCATATATCAGAGTAGGAACAATCACACTTTCACAAACAGCCATCCGGGACTTTCTGGAGAACCCATCACTCCTGTGAAATCCTCCTAAAGCAGCTATGACTTTCAAAGAAGCATTCACTTGCCTACTAAATTTGCCATCTAATTTGTTCTCTCTGTCAAACATACTTCCTAAATATACAAACTTATTCACCTGGTCAATCTTTGTGCCATTTAGACTTACCTTGCAATCAGAACTAAGAGTTCTTCACTCAAAAACTGTAACTTTGCTTTTCCTCTTATTTACACTCAGTTTGAATTTCAAACAAACTTCATACATCCAGGACAACATACTCTGCAGCTCACTTTTGCTCTCTGCATGTCATCGGCATACAGCAATATGCACTATGTCATCGGCATACAGCAATATGCACACATGGATATTATTAGCAAGACATAAACCAATATTACCTGTTTTGGCATCATGCATACATGCATCCATAAATATATTAAACTGCCAGGGTGTAAAGATGCAAAATGCTTTCCTGTCTGGATATAGGTGAATGTGTATTGGGAAGAATTTCAGAAGTTCTCTCTAAAAAATTTTGCTTTGGAATGGAATGTTGACTTGAGTAAAAACCCATTAATACTCTTAAAATTAATGACATCCTTCGGTCGAAAGTGAGTGGGTGTTGGACTTTTTGCTATAACTCTCTTCAAAGATGGTGTCCATAAAATACTTAAAAACTGTTAAAAATATTTTTTTATAGATGAAATAAAAACACTTAAAAGGACACTATCATTCATCAATCTCACAGAAGTTTGCAGGAAATGAGTCTGCATATTTTCTGATGTTGATGCGTGCTGGCAATTTTAGGTTATGTGTACAAGACACCAAATGTTTTCTCCGGAGTTCTTCCTTTGTACTTTCATTTTCTTTATGTATGCTCAGTCCTTTGTAATTTGAGTTTGAGTGATGGTGCCATCTATCAGTGGTCTTTGCTCTTTTCCTCTTATAATTTTTTATCATATTTCATGAATTTTTCACTGATTTGTTAAAGTTATACAGGGTAAGTCAAAATATGATGTTCCCGATTTAAATGATTTGGTACTCATGTTTAATGTAAAGTAGATACACACAATTGGTACTGTTAAAAAGCACATTTCATCAAGTTTTGTTCAACTTACTTATAAATATTCAATGTGCGCTCCACACGTAACATGGCACACATCAAGTTGGTAATCACGTTCCTGTCAATTTTTGTGATGGCTGCTGTTATGTGACTTTTCAAATCAACCAGCATCATTGCAAGTGGTGGTACATTGATACGATCCACACGAAAAAATCACACGGGGTGAGATCTGGAGATCGTGGTGGCCAAAGCAACAGTTCTTCATCCTCCTCAGCTGAAAGGCCAATCCATTGTTTTTGTAGCCTGTCACTGAGATGACCCCCAAACCTTGTTATGGAAATGTAGTGGAGCACCACTGAGTTGAAAAATGAAGTCATCAATGTCTTCTTCCAGCTGTGGGAGAAGCCATTGTTCAAGCATGTCGAAATAGGTAATTTCTGTCACAGTGGCTTCAGCAAAGAAAGGCCTATACACCTTTTGATGAGTAATTGCACAGGTGACATTGACTTTTGGGGAAGCACGCTCCTGCTGCAAGATTGCATGGGGATTTTCAGTGTCCCAAATTCTCACGTTATGCCTGTTCAACTTCCTGAAATGTGGAATGTTGCTTTGTCACAAAAAACTAACTTTTCAGAGAAACTGCCATCCTCCATTAGTGAGAAATCTTTCACAGAAAGATGTTCACAGATGACAGTCATCCCTCTTCAGCTTTTGTATCACCTACAGACGATAAAGTTGCATGTGCAAACGTTTCATCAAGAACTCGACATACAGTTTTCTACAGGACACAAGTTCTCGACCTATTTGTTAAGTGGATTTCTGAGGACTCCTTATATAACTCACCCAGACACACTCCACTACGTCATTTCCTATTGATGAATGTCCAGTCGATTTTCCCTTACAAGGCATTGGTATTCATGATTTCAAGACATGCAGCCTATGTATTGAAATCGTGAATACCAATTATGAATTGACTTACCACTGGATGGCTCTACCACAAATTTTGTGGGAAAATGCCGTTGAACAGTCACAACTGATTTGTTTGCAAGAAAATCGAGAACACAAAATGCCTTCTACAACTACGTTAACATAAAAATGTTACACACTACTGTACATCACGCTATTTCAGGTTTAATGTACAGTTTTCAGGTGTGACCCAATGCATAATAAAATAAAATCGAATTACAGAAAATATCACTCAATTCATGAAGAATGAAATAATAGGGCTACACACAATGTTTTCGAATACGTCAGGTATGCAGGAAAGGCTCCTCAGCTCCAGTGCAACAGTTCAACCCTTCGTCGTAATTCCGAAAAATCACTGCAACTTCAGCACTTCATCATTAGCACGTAAAGGTAACTCAACATGCAATCCAAGAATGGACCAAAGTCAAAAGTATAGACACCACGAATGACAAAAAGACCACATAACAACACGAATCGTGATAGTAAAAAGGTATATAGGTGAAATGATGTAAAAGAAGCAAATAAGGTCAACACCTTCAAACCATAAAACCAGACCGATTTAAACATAAGTCAAAGTCATCCTCAGTGGTACAAGCTGTTGCTAGTCATCATCGCATGAAAGCACTTACAACAATGCCAAATACATGTCATACACATCAGCCACACCCTTCAGCAATAACACACACAGGCTCACAGGATTAGACGTCAGAGGCGCCATCTAACGCTCGAGTATGGTATTTTTGCTCATTTCAGTAATCAATTTTATCATTTTTTTTTCTTTTCTTATATGGAAATTGTTTTTTCTTCCATTTCTCTTCAACCTTTATCAGGGAAGAGAAATGGGAAAAGAAATAATTATTCTATTTCTCTATGAAGAGACCACGTGAGAGAAATAAAAATGGTGAACAAAAGATGGTAGGAAAGACCATGTGTGAGAAATAAATATGGCACACAAAAGATGGTGTCATCTGAGGAAAGCCACGTGGTGCTGACATCCAAGATGGCAGACAAAAGAAATGGTTGGAAAGACCACGTGGTGGAAAACATGGTGGCAGCTGACGTCATGACTGACCAGGATTTGACCACATTCACATCAGTAGGAAAGGAGTGAAGCCATGTGGAGCTTCCTTTGTCCCAGAATCAGTCTTTTCTCCCTACTTTTTATCCTTTCCGCCCTCTAGTTGTAACACAAGTTTCAGCGAATTATCCACTGAGTTAAAATAATAAAGAATAAGCCCAGTGGAAAAATATCCTCACTGTCCACCATGAACACAATATCATCCATGTATGTATGTATCTGGCATACATGCAAAAGAATGAGGGTTGCACCAAGATGTTGGCTTCCATTTTACTCCTTAAGTAATATCATAGTAAAGGAGCTAATGGACAACCCATTAAAAGGTCCCAGATCTGTTTGTAGAATTCTTGCTTAAATTGAAAGATTATGATATAATTATGAATACTGAAATTGCTTCTAGTTTTTTTACTGATTGATCATGTAACATCACCTCAGAGAACTTAAAAATTACATTGCCCTAGGGCAAGAATCAAGCTGTCATCTCTCTCTATATATTAGAGCATGCTATCCATTACACAACCCAAGACAATGAAGTTCCAAGTGACTGAAGCTAAGCAATCGTAGCTTAGGAATTTGAACCTACTTCAGATCTGCACTAGTCGAAACAATCCTATTCTTCCTCATAGCATCAATGACCCTTTCTAATTCCAGAACAAATGCAGGTCTTAAGTCACCAGTACCACAAATATTTCAATTAAGGAAGAAATATTCCTCTTGAATACATGAAGTTCACAAGAAATATTCACAGCAATATTCCTCATACACAAATACATAAATGGAAAACTCAAAAGACAATCAGTTATAAATAGCGAAATTCCTTGTAGTTTTTACTGACCAATCACATAACAACACCTCAGAAAACTTGAAAATTACATTGCCTTGGAGCGGAAGTCAATAGTATTGGCGATTTACAACCAACATCCACTTGTGGATTTGAAAGGGTCATTGATACTATAAAGAAGCATGGGATTGCTTCAACTAGTGCAAATCTGAAAAAGGTTCAGACTTCTAAGCAATAATTGCTTAGATTCAGTTGCTTGGAACTTTATTGTATGGATGAATAACAGACAGCATGCTTGAATGGAAATCAAGAGATGTGCATTAAATTCTTGCTTCAGGGAAATGTAATTTTCAGGTTTCCTGCGGTGATGTTATATTCTGTGGCAGAAATATTCTTCCCTTAATATGTGGAAGTACGTCATAATTAGGTATTAACTTAGCAATCAGCTATGACTGAACTGCCATAGCAATTAAATCATTGCCAATTGCTAAGTATTAATTCTGACATACTTCCAGGTATTAAGAGAAGGATATTTCTTCTACAGAATTTATACCTGAGAGACGGGCGATTTCACTTAACTATGCTATGTGCAAGCGGAATTTGCTTCAACTGGCAAAAATCTGAGAAGGTTCAGATTCTAACAGTTACTTTTGATTTCGTCATCCTGGGTGGTTTAATGAATAGAATGCCTGAACAGAAATCGGGAGATGTGGATTCAATTTCTGCTCCAGAGTGATATAATTTTCAAGTTTTCTGATGTGAATGATGTCACATGTTGAACAGTTAAATACAGTATTAATATCAGTTCAAAATACAGTATTAATATCAGTTCACGTTATCTAATGAACGTTATTACGTGGCAAATTATATTAAGTTCATTAGCAGGAATACAGGAAATTCAGTCATAGCTGATTGCTAAGTTAATAATTATGATGTTACATGGTTGTTTGGTAAAACACTACAAGCAATTTCAATATGCATAACCTGATTGCTATGAAACGAACCTCGAGAATTTTCCCATTTATATATCAGGAATATTGCTGTGAATAATCTTTGTGAATTTCCATGCATTTATGAGGAATATTTCTTCCTTAATTGAAATTGAAAGAAACTATTTTTGAAAGAAAAATACAAGTAGTTTATATATTCCTATTAGTTCTTTTCTATTGTAATTATGGCATGCAACTTTATTTGCAAGATTCTCTGCATGGTATTCTATCTGTAGGTTAATGTTTGGGCACTTTCACACTGTAATCAGGCTTGTCACAATAAGATGATTTAGCTTGAGGAGTCCAACAAGTTTTTTCTTTTTTGCAACAGAGCTTTTCAATAGGCTAGGAGGACTTGGGAAGACATTCTTGAGGTTAAAAAAAACGAGTTTGTATTAAAAAGAGAATAGTTTTTAGTGTACATGGAGGTTCTCAAAGGGTTGCCTTCTTTGGGTAGTTTTATTGTGTCAGACATTTGTGCAACTTGGGAGTGCATTTCAGATGTTTTTCTTTTTTTCGTGTAAAAAATAAGTTGATTTTTTTTTCATACATATAAATAATTTGGACAGATTTATAATTTTTTCACATAACAGCTTCTTAAGCTCTTCTTTCATTTTTCTAATATATCTTTCTTTTTCCATTAATATCAAAGCTGCACTCTTATCTGCTTAACTTAGCAGATAAGAGTGCAGCTTTGATATTAATAGAAAAAGAAAGATATATTAGAAAAAAGTAAGTGTTCTTTAATTGAAGACCATTTACTTTTTCACTGTCACCTCAGAGTTTTTATTTTCTTGAAGACATTTCTTGCCATTTAGGTGATTATCAAGGCCAGTTATCAATGTTTCACTTGATGTCAACAACAAAGGTGGAGTTAAATGAAGCATTGATAACAGGCCTTGACAGTCACTTAAAGGCCAGAAACATCTGCAAGAAAATAACAATTTAGAAGAGACATTGAGAAAGAGTAAGTGACATCATCAAATAAAGAAAGCTTAAAAATATATCTGGGTAAAGCCAATAAATTTAACTTTTTAACCTAGTAACTTCAATTAATTCTTTCAGCTACAAAGTTTTAGAGGTGCCATGTCATCATTTATCACCAGGATAAATATATGAATTGATTGCTAACATAAAATAAAACTAATACCTAAAAGGTCAACAGTTCACTGTATGAAAATCTAAAATGGAGACATAGATCTCAAGGAGTTAAAACCCGAAATGGGAACATTGAGTAAACCCCATAGCACTGGAATATAAACCATTTGTGTTTTGAGAAAAATATGACGGAAAGCTGAGAAAAATATATTTAATAGCAACAAAAAAAAATATATGTGAGAAACAAAACGAATCATTTTTACAAGTAATAAGTCAACATGGGGGATTCTAAGGTTCAAGAGTTTTTCACAGAGATAAACTAATATTCACAAAATAAATGAAACTTAACATTATTCCACATCAAGTATACAATATTCTGACATAACACATGATAATCATAATGATCCACTGACCAAGCATAAACTACTATTCATTCATTTACAACACTACATTGAATCTGGACAATGTGTTGTTTATTATGGCATTCAATTAGTACTACCTGAAAACACCACATCTTAATGTAAGTTATAAGTCTTGCAAATAAATTACACCAACTTATTGTCCATTCAAAATAAAGATTTCAAAGCATTAAAACCCAGAAGAAAATGACTTAAATTTATAGTTTTATTTTTGTGATTTAAAATGAATATTTTATCATTCACTTTAGTAACCCCCTTCATTGCACATATACACTTCTCACTGTACTACAAAATAAGTTAATATGTACATGCATCTGACAGGAGGCCCATTATCAATATTTAGAATAATCTGTGTTTTTTAAAATTTTTCTGAAAATTAAAATTTTTCTACAGCAAGTAAATGTACACCAAGATTCATTTCAAAACATAAACTGGCATTGTTATACAAATTCCTGGCTTCTTCCATGTACTGTCATGTATTAGGTGTTCCGTAAATTTGGTGCAAAGGCAAATTTCTACTACAAAAGACATTTGGGTTGGAAATAGATGGAGTTTGTGGATTAATATTCCCAAAGGTATAAATATTTTTTAATATAAAAATTAGTGAGAGATGGGTTTGCCTCCTCAGGGTGCTCCGTGGAAACAATGGCACACCGAACAACAAGGGCTTCTGTGAATCTCGGAGAGGTGCCAGATAGTTCTGTGTGACATTGGCGAAAAGACCCCAACTCACTGGGTTTTGTTCCAGAATCCTTATGGTGAATCACCAACTGGAATCGTCAGCCGTGAGCTAATCCCCCACACTGATGTACTTACCTGATTAAAAACACACAAAGAAATCAATATCCGAACTCTAGTGTGCCATATGGTGGACCTACCATACTTGAGAAGGATAGTCCACCACGGAATCCACCTGGAACTGAAAAAAGGTGAATGAGGAAGAATCTTGGTTGAGTGAGTGTAAGATTGGTGTATGGAATACTAGAGGTATAAATGGCAAGATGAACGAGGTGACTGAAGAGATGAGTAAGTATAGATAGGATGTGTTGTGTGTAAGCGAAACCAAAAAGAAGGAAATTGGGATAGAAGTGAATGGAACAGTGAGTGTGTGGTCTGGAGTATTGGATAATGTGAAAGGACAGGCTGGTGTAGGTGTGAATTTAAGTGAAAAGATGAAGAACAACTTGATTCACTATAGCTGTATAAGTGAGATAATTCTTTGGATTCATTTGAAAGTGAAACTTCCAAGAATAGTAAGTGTTGTAGTGTATGCTCCTGGTGACTTAGAACCTTCTGATAGGAAGGAAGATTTCTGGAATGAGATAAAAGCTGTTTTGAGCCATTTTGGTGCTAAAGAAAAAGTTATAATAGCAGGGGTTTTCAATGCTAGAGTAGGTGTGCAGAATGCAATTTCTGACTAAGTTCTGGGTAAGTTCAATGATTCTTGTGTGAATGATAATGGTGAAATATTAATTGAACTCTGCATTGAGAATGGTTTGTCTGTATCTAATACATTTTTCAATCACAAGTATATCCACACATATACTTGGGAAAATCGTACTCTTGGTCAAAAAAGTGTGATAGATTTTGCTGTCTACAATCAGCATCCAAAACACTTAGTTGTTGACACTCGTGTGATGATAGGTGCAGATGTTGGTTCTGATCATTACTTGGTAGTATCACGAGTGAAACTGAATGTTGGTTGGAGGAAAAGGAATAGGAAGAGGCCTAGGATGGAAAAAATAAAGGTTGAAAGGCTCCCTGAAGATCATAAGTCCTATTTTGACATACTCAGAGAGCGACTGAAGGAGCTGATGTCTTGTGAGAGGGATGTAGAAAAGAAGTGGGAATGTTTTAAGAACAGTGTTGTCACTGCTGCTGAAGAAGTCGGTGGCACCCCAAGAGGTGTGTTTGGTGGAATAGTGAGATTGAAAAGGCAGTAAAAAGAAAGAAGGAAGCCTATTCGGGGATGCTGCAAGGTAGAGTTTCTGTGGATAAATAACGTTGTAAGAAGCGTGAAACCGTTAAGCTGGTTCGCCAGAGTAAGGCAAAAGATAGGAAGGAGAAGGCTTTTTTTTTTTTTTAGAAGATAGGGCTATTTGGAAAGATAGGAAGATTTTTTGAAAGTACACGAGACTCAGGAAAAATAGGGGAAACAAAGTTGTAAGTTTTTTGAAGAATAGGATCGGGGAAATGATACGGAAGCCCAATGAGTTAATGAAAGATGGGGTGAATACTTCTGTGAGTTATTAGATCAGAAAAGCAAAGGTTATTCAGAGGCAGAAGAAAATGATGTCAGAGTGAAGGATAGAAGCACAGGAGGGATCTCAAGAGAAGAGGTGTGTAAAGCTCTAAAATCTCTTCAGAATGGTAAGGCTCCGGGAGTTAATGGCATAACTGCAGAGATGTTGAAATATGGTAGTGACTCTATAATTGACTGGTTAACTGAAATTTGCCAGTTGTGCTGGGAGTTAGGAATGGTCCCTCGGGATTGGAAGGATGCTATCATTGTTCCCTTGTATAAGGGAAAAGGTGATCAGACTGAATGCAAGAATTTTCCTGGTATTAGCCTGCTGAGTGTGCCAGGGAAAGTGTTTGGTAAGGTTGTTATTGAAAAAGTACGGGGTCTTACATCAGAGAAAGTGTGGGATGTTCAGAGTGGTTTTATGTCTGGTAAAGGCTGCACTAACCAAATTTCTGCATTGCGCATGATGATTGAAAAGTATCTTGCTGTTGGTAGGAAAGTTTTTGCTGCCTTCATAGATTTAGAGAAAGCGAATGAATGATAAATACACAGTTGACGTGGACCAGGAACATCAAATAGAAGTCATCGCTCTTTCTACGTTTATAAGTGAGTTACGGAAAAATTTCTCATCGGCCGCCACCGGGAATCGAACCCAGGGTCTTCCAGTTATGTGCCAGATATGCTTCCACTGCACCACAGCGGCCTCAAAATTCTCCAGACTCACAAATGACAAACTGTCAAAGTTTCCCCATTCCTAATTTAGTGCTAACGATTCAAAGGAAGGAAGACAGCCAGCACTGTATGAACAATACATCACCCATTAATCATCCAAATATCAAACCTGGACTCACCTCAGTTGACTAGTCAGAAATCTACATCTTTTATTACTTTCCACTGCGGTGGTCCATTAATTACCCTTATCTCAACCACAGAGAACATATCAATGGCATGGCTGAGCCACCAACGTATTGAACAGTGTTTCATATTTCACAGGTACATAACAGTACTGTACATAGTACTAAAATGCATCTGCAGATGCAGGAAAATTCCTTTTATGGATTTAGTTTTCAGATATTTTATCTACTCAACATTTGTAAGTTTATCATCATTGCTTTTACCTTTAATTAAACTTACCATTACATCCTTCAATCTTTTATCTTTAAACTTGGTTTTATGTTGTTTGCATATGTTTACGTTCTTTGGGCACTTAAGAATTACACTCATTACTAAGTCTGTGCAGTAATCAGCCACTATGTACAAAAATATAACTGATATGTTTGAATTTATTTTTCATTTTGCTATCCATTTAGTGCATAAATAGCTGTCTGCCCCATATATGCGTCACTTTGAATAAAAACACATAGAATAGAATTTGAAGAGCAGTACTGCTTTCTTTTAATATACAGTATATACATACTCCTACGTACAGTTGCTCTCAGTAGATATGCAAGCCATGTCTCTCTCATCACTACAGTGAAACATAATTTGGACAGATGTTTTAGGATGACATCAGACATGTATAATACCCCTATAAGATCGAACATGTACACCAATTACTGATGAAGATGCATCAAAGCATAAAGCATTTTGAGTGGGTCTTTTCTATGATGAAGCTAGATGAGAATCAGTTTTGTAACATTTTGTGGATGGATGAGGATCTTTTTTTCTTTTTGTAACATAGGGGAGTCAACATCACAACTGCCACATTGGGCTGCTATCAACCCTCATGTGCATGATGAATCACCTCATCATGCACATGATGAGGTGATTCATCATGTGATTCGTGGTGTGAATTTATCATAGTGTTCATTATCAGACCTTTCTTTTCTGAGAAATGTTTCTCCACTGCCACGAAAACTGAACGGTCACAGGTAAAGGATATAGTGGCCTATTATGTAGACTATCTTATATCATGTTTTGAGGCCTCAGGCTCCGACTGTTTACAGCAAGTTTCTTGCTTATAAAAAATATCACACTTCTGAAAGACATGAATGTATACCAACTCACTGAAGCAAATCGGTAAATTTTGATGGCTACTTGCATAGACCCAGGCTCATCTCTGACAAACACATAAAAAAATACTAAAAATGAACAAATAAATGTTTTTTGTTTACATTATGTGGCAAACCACAGTTACTCAGGAAGTGACTTCCAGTTAAGATATGAGCCACTTTATTAGTGGTAAAAATTAAGACAGAACTGAAATGAAAATGATTAAAGTTCCACTATAAACACTACAAAAAGACACACACACACACACAAAAGATATATTAGATGAATAAATACAGTGAAAACAATATGATCTTAAGTGTTCACTACTACAGCCACATGTCATTATAAAGGATATTAATAAAAATCAACAAACACTTAGAATGAATCAAAAAGAACTGTATCAAAAGAAACAATAAAAGGTAATGACAAAATGTGTAAACATATTGTATCTAGAAAGCATTAATAACAAAAGTAAAATAATACACACACACATAAATCCAATTCTAAGATATACATATAGAACATTTATGTTACAAGCACAAAAAGATTAAAATCTGATATTTTAAAAATACTAAAGAATAAAATGGGAATTTTAATTTTTGAACAAGAAAATCCATAAAAAGTATGTTGCTATTAATAATTTAAGAAAAGAATAAAACAGGTTTTGGATTCTTAAACTGGGGAAGAGAGGGGAAATATATAGTTGCCAGCTGAGTTGAGCAAGCATATAAGGATGGATGCATTTTCATGCATTCATGCAAAGGAACTGGCTTTAGAGCATGGGAAGGGTATCATGCAAGAACTACAATAAAACTCTGAGGTGTTCACAAACTAACATATTGCACATGATTTAGAATTAAAATATCTTAAAAACACTAAACATAAACCTTTCAAAAGTAAACAGTTTTGTATTACACTTCTTCATTCCTCAAAATAATAAAAAATACTACAATTTCATATAATAGTACCAACAACAGCAAAAATAATAATGTGTTATAAACTACAATGAAAAGGAATGGCAGAAATGCATGTAACATAAAAAACAATTTACAAATGCATTAAGTATTGTTAAAGCAATTGTTAAAAAAGTTTTGTAAAATGGAAATACAATTATGAAATTGGGATGTTTCGGAGTAACTACTTCTACCTTTGTCAGCCAAGAAATGAATGAAATAACATGAAGTGTCAACACATGGTCAAACAGATATTGCCAGATTTTAAAATGGATTTTCAAATAATAGTGTTATTTCACTCATTCATGGCTCAGAAAGATAGAAGTAGTTACTGAAACGCCCCAATTTCACTACTGTACATCCTTTTCAGGTAACTTTAGCATTGATTTCTTTAGCAACACTTAATGCATTTGTTGACTGTGTCATAGAATTTTAAATACCAAATGTTTCACATAAAATATACAAATATCTGATTATACTCTTCATGTCTGGGTATATTATAAGAAATTATATTTTCCGAGTTGCTTTAAAAACAGGTTGTTTCTATGTTTCTACGAAAGCATAGAGAATTAAATTGTTGCAGCACTAAAAATATTCTTATGACTAGTTGTACCTCCATCAGAAGTATTTGTTTTCTTAAACTGATAGCAAGGCCTCCTCCTCTTATTCTTACATTTTCAAAAAGCAAAGTTATTATCACAAGAAAAGCACTTTGTAAAAATTTAAGAAAACTAAATATGTGGGAGTTTAACTTTTGATAAAAATGAAATAATACAAGGTGTTAACACTTGCAAAACTTTAAGAAACCTTAATTTGTGAAAATTTAAACTTTCAATAAAAATGAAATAACATAAGATGTTAGTTAACACATAGTAAATCAAATCAGAATTTTTCCAGAAAAAAAAAATGGTATAAGTTTCACATTCAATGACTTTTATCACTAATTACAATTGCTAATAAAATATCTTAATTTTGATAGATATAATTTCTCTTTACTCTTTTGCTACCATACACTAACCAAAAGCTAGAGCTCGAGGAAGGGAGGATTTTTAAAAAAGCAAAAACAAAAAGAAACAAAAAAGATGACACCGAATTTTCGGGTGTAATAAGCACGTCTTTTGAATCCGTTCTGACGCAAATTAAATTTATCAAAGCTATGGAACCGGTATGGAAAACAATAGTATCTGACGGAAGAAAAGTTTTTCAATCGGGTTTTTTACTCCGAAATTATTGCTGTAAACGGAATCGTGAGCTTACGCCCTCTGGTTGCAGACTTGTGCATTAAGAAAAATATGAATTTATGTGAGAAACATTTTGCACAAGAAACGCTCTGCAACACAGAAAGAATTTTTCAAATCGGACTCTTAGAAACAGAGACATCGACAAAAATAAGATGTGACTACGTTCTCTGGTGGGGAAACCATGCATTATTTTAGGAAGAAAGTATTCTAAAAAGGTTTTTCAATATGAGTGGTATCAGTCCCAGATAAAAAAAATTTAGTCGAGTTTTCAAGAGCCCAGATTTTGCTATATATCATCAGATTTTGCTACAAATACATCAGAAGCTGAAATTAACACTTATGCCCCCTGGTGGCCAAACCATTCTTTACGAAACAGAAATTATATGAAAAATATTTTCCATCAGGTGTTTTATGCGATGCATGAAGAATTTTTCAAATCGGAGTTTTAGAAGCAGAAATAACGCAGAAAACACAATTTACCTTTGTGTCCTCTATTGGAAAGTCTGCATTACTTGAAAATTTTGAATTTATAAGAAAAACAATTCACATCGGAAACATTATCAAACAAAGAAGGAATGTTTCAAATCGGACTCCTAGAAGTAGAGATATTGACAAAAATAAAATATACATCTACACCCCTGGCGTAGAAACCATGCATTATTTTAAGAAGAAAATGTTCCTAAAAGGTTTGTCGACATCAGTAGTATCAGTCTACAAACCACTTTTTTTTTAATCGAGATTTTAGAAGCTCATATTTTGCTGCAAATACATCAGAAGCGGAAATTATGACTTATGCTACCTGGTGGCCAAACCATTTTTCACAAAAATTAGAAATTATGTGCAAAAGATTTCCCATCAGGAGCTGTATCCGGTGCAGAAAGAATTTTTCAAATCAGAGATTTAGAAGCAGAGATATAGGGCCGAAAGCAATTTACCTTTAGGCCCCAGCGGAAAGTCTATGAATTACTTGAAAATTTTGAAATTATATGAAGAGCATGTCACACTGGAAACACTATCCAACAAAGAAGGAATTTTTCAAATCGGACCATTAGAAGCAGAGATATTGACAAAAATAAGTTATACATCTACGGCCCCTGGTGGAAAAACCATGGGATATTTGAAGAAGAAAATATTCCGAAAAAGTTTATCGATGTTAGTGGCATCAGCCCACAAAAGAATTTTTTCAATCGAGATTTTAGAAGCTCATATTTTATGGCAAATACATCAGAAGCAAACATTAACACTTACGCCCTCTGGTGGCCAAAGTATTCCTTACCAAAAATTAGAAATTATATACAAAAGATTTTTCATCAGGAGATGTAGCCGTTGAAGAATTTTTTTTTTTTTAAATCGGAGTTTTAGAAGGAGTTATTGGGGAAAATGTAATTTACCTTTACGCCCCATAGTGGTAAATCTATGCATAATTTGAAAAAGTAACTATATCTAAAATACTCTTCGACATATGTGGAATCGAAAGATAAAATAATTTTTTCAATCGGATGTTTAGAAGGAAATATGTGGAATAAAACATATTTTTAAATTTGACACCATCTGCATTTACGCCCTCTAGCGGCGAAATTGTACACCGTAAAAAAAAGAAAGAAATGAAGGATCATCATTCGTATATTTCAAGCTTCCCAACGCAAAAAATAATTTTTCAAATCGGACTAATAGTTGCAGAGATATCGTGTCTACAGTCGGACGGACGGACAAACTGATAACACAAGAACATAAGCACAATCTTTTTTTACGAAAGACGTGCTAAAAACAAAACAAACCCTTTCTTCTTATTACAGACAATCTTTGATTTACTACCACCCTTCCATAATGTCACATCCTGGGTCTAAACAAACATGATCTATATAAAACATCCATTGATCCCTTGATATATTGTCACATGCTTGGCATCCGCTAATTGCCAATGTACACTGAAGTGCCAGAAAAACTGGTACACCAGTCTAATACTTGGTAGGTCCCCCACAGGAGTGCAGGACTGTAGAAATACGATGGGGCATGGACTCCACTAGCTTCTGGAAATATGCTGTAGGCAATGCACACCATACTTCCTGCAGAGCGTTCCACAATTCGGGTGTATTCTGAGGCCTAGGATTCCGGTGTTCGATAGCGCGTTGCTTGGCATCTCAAATGTGTTCTATCACGTTCAGATTTGGAGACTTCGGTGGGAATGGCAACACCCCAAACTCAGATGAATGCTCCTCTAACCATAATGTGGCATCCCCACACTTGTGTTGAGGTGCATTGTCCTGTTGGAACAGGCCCAATCCATCAGCATGAATGCAGGACATGAATGGGTATACCTCATCAGAAAGGATGCGAACATAGCATTGGCCGGTCACGGACGTTTGTAGACGTACCAGGGGTCCCAGTGACATCCAGCTAAACACACCCCATACCATTATGGACCCCCCACCAGCCGGTACAGTTCCCTGTTGACAGGCGGGATCCATGGCTTCATAGGGTTTGCGCCACACACGAATCCTTCCATCTGCCCGATACAGTTGGAAACGCGACTTGTCAGACCAGGCTACTTGATTCCAGTCATCAAGTGTCCAGTGGCGGTGTTGCCGTGCCCAAGTGAGGCACATAGCTCTGTGTCGTGCACTCATCAAGGGCACTCGAGTTGCGCGTCGGCTCCCAAAGCCCATATCGTGTAGGGTACATTGCACAGTCCGGACGCTGATGCTCGTTGAGGCTCCAGCATTGACTTTCGATGATACCTACAAGAGTGTTGCACGCCCATCGCGTGAAACGATTCTTGATAGCCGACGATAGTCACGTTCACCCAATGTCTTTTTACAGCCCCACTGGTATCGCAGGTTGGAGGTTTTGCCGGTTGATCACGTTCACCCAATGCCTTTTTACGGCCACACTGGTATTGTAGGTTGGAGGTTTTGCTGGAATTATTGTAGTCACGGTACACCCTTGCAATGGTCGTCCGTGAAAATCCGAACTTCGTTTCTACCTCCGAAATACTATGGGCCATCTCATGAGCACCAACTATGGCACTGCGTTGAAAATCGCTTAAATCATTATTACTTGTGATTCTCATGCCGAAAACAGCTCTGACAGCTGGCAAGGATGTCTATTGCTTTATATACGCACTGGCGGACGCAACCGAGTATGTGCATAGGTGATGTTGCTATGTATTTTGCATAAGCTCGTCTATACCAGTTTTTCTGGCACTTCAGTGTACATTACTTCACTAACCTGTCATTCCCAACACAAAACATGTAGTTGATATACTGCTACATACAAGCTGCATGAGAATTCCCTCCTCATTTTTTTCTGACCGTGATTCAATTGTGGCAAACCATGATGCTAAAGATTCAATCAAAGATGCAGATCAGTGTTTTTTAAAACCATGATGCTATGATTCAATCAAAGATGCAGATCAGCGTTTTTTAACATTAAGAAGATTATTTGAAGCAAACTTGCAGGCTGGTGATATTTTGCATGCACTTGTTAAATTAGATTGCACTCTGAAAATAATTGGATTGAAATCTAAAACACAAATGAAAATACACAAAGTTTTTAAAAAGAAACTAAGGTATGCAAAATGACATTGTATAAGTCTATTCATTTTTCTATAATTAAAATATTTACTTTGTCTTTTTATTATACAAAGTAAATTTTTACATTTAATGCGTACCAGAAACTTCCAAGATGGAAGAATTTTTCAAATCTGACTTTTAGAAGCAGAGATATTGAGGAAAATACAATTTATCTTTGTGCTCTGTAGCAGAAAATCTATGAATTACTTGAAAAAGTGACTCTACTTAAAATAGTCTCCAATATAAATGGCAACGAAAAGAAGAAAATATTTTTCAATTGGATATTTAGAAGCAAATACATGGAATAAAATGTATTTTGAATTCAATCGAGATCATCTGCATTTACGCTCTCCAGAGGCAAAGTTGTACATCAGAAAAAACCAGAATGCAAGGATCATCATTCTCACATTTTAAGCTTCCCAATGTAAAAAGAATTTTTCAAACCAGATTAATAGTTGCAGAGATATAGTGCCCACAGACAAACAAACCAGCACTTATTTTACAAAAGACGGGCTAACAAAAATAGAGGACAGAGCAAATAAAACAAATACCTTAAATTGTTCATATAATGGGAAGCTAAAATGATGACACTTTCGTAAGTACTTCTATGCATCAGTCTTTGTAAATAAATCTGTTAAATGTTGAAACTCTAAAATGCTATACTATGATTCATATTTTATTTCATATGTTCTAAATAAAAAAAAATAAATATTATGAACATAATTGAGCACTTTGTTCAACTAATTTGAGAATATGGAAACAAAGCATCATAGAGTTAAGAAATGGAAAACAGAAGGCAAAGAAAAAAAAGAAGCTGTGCACATAACCACAAGCTGTATTCCTTATTAATGTGAATCTTTCAAACACACACTTGGGGAAAATGTACTCTGGGATTAAAGAGTAATAGATTTTGTTTTTTATGATCAACATCTGAAACACTTAGTTGTAGATACTAGTGTGATGAGAGGTGCAGATGTTGGCTCTGAACATCACCTGGCCGCCCCGGTGGCGTAGTGGTCTAAGGCGATGGCCTCTGATCATTCGTCCGAAAGGGGTCAGGGTTCGAATCCCGGTGAGGCATGGATGTTGTGTTTGTCTTACGGCACTGGCTCTCTCCCTTCCCTGGAACCAGTTACCATAAATTAGGGACGGGCAACTGCTTATAGCCCATTGAGTTGCTCACGGTGGTCGTTAAACCTCCAATCAAAAAAAAAAAAAAATCACCTGTTAATGTCACAGATGAAACTGAATGTCGGTTGGAGAAGGAGGAATAGGTAGATGTCTGTGATGAAATGAATAAAGGTCGAAGGGCTGTCTGAAGAACATCACTGTTACTCTGATTTACTCAGTGAACATCTGAATGAGTTGAAGTTGTGCAAGACGGATGTAAAAAAGAAGTGGACATGAAGAACTGTGTTGTCACTGCCGCTGAAGTGTTCTGTGGTTCTGCAACAGTGGGTAACTTTAAAAGTGATGCTTGGTGAAACAGTGAGGTTAAAGAAGCAGTAAAGAGAAAGAAGGAAGCATACTTGGGGATGTTGCAAGGTAGAGTTTCTGAGGGTGAATATCGCTGTAAGAAGCGTGAGGCAGCTTAACTGGTTCACACCAGAGTAAGACAAAAGATAGGAAGGAAAAGGTGGAAAGACATGACTTGGCTTTTTGGAAAGATAGAAAAACATCCTAGAAGTATATAAGCATAACCATAAGACATAGGAAAATGATTGGAAATAAAATTCTATGCTGTGTAAAGAATAGGGTCAGAGAAATGATATGGGAGCCCAATGAGCTCACTGAAAGATGGGGTCAGTATTTCTGTGATTTATTAGTTCATGAAAGCAAAGGGGATTCTGAGGCAGAAACAGATGGCCTCATAATGAGAGATGGAAGTACTGTTGGGATCTAAAGAGAAAAAGTATGTAAAGCTCTAAAATCTCTTCAGAATGGTAAGGCTTCAGGAGTAGATGGCATAACTGCTGAGATGCTAAATTATAGCGGTGAATCTGTGATTGACTGGTTAACAGAAATTTGCCAGTTATGTTGGGAGTTAGGAATGGTCCCACAGAATTGGAGTGATGCTATCATTTTTCCCTTGCACAAGGGAGATGGTGATCAGACTGAATGCAAAAACTATTGTGGTATCAGTTTGCTGAGTGTGCCAGGGAAAGTGTTAGGGAAGGTCATTATTGGTAAGGTATGGGATCTTACATCAGAAAAAGTGGGATATACAGAGTGGTTTTATAATGAATGTGCTGTAGATGAAAAAGTCTGTAGTATTTCTTACTGTTTCTCACATTATTTCTTAAAATAGTCCTAAGGAGCACAGTGTTCAAGTTCTATCGTCAAAACATTATAAATTGAATATACTTGTTTTAAAAGGAGTAAATAATCAGTATTACAACTCACCCTGCTGTGTTCACTGCACTGGTTGAGTATCCGTAATTTGCTGACCTTGAAGAGTTCTGGTCAATGTCTCCATTTGTCGGGAATCTAACATGTTTCAATGCATGTGCAAATAACGCAGGCAAAACTAAGTGGAATACAGATAAAAACAATTTGATCTCAAAAGAACGAACTGAAATTGAACAAAAGAAATGAAAACTTTGGCGGACCTACATGAAAATTTTTGGGAACATTCTATGGAATGAAATTCCTAAAAAACCATGATATCTTAAAAAATACGAACTGAATCAACAGATGGTGACAACATCGGCATGCACAGTCTAAGTACAGGACACATGCGCAGTAACGAAGAAAATGTGGCATTTGAAGGTACAGCGGCAGATAGAAACAGTGAAAGGCCGAAACAAGATTCCTCGGGTCGATGTCAACGAAACCCAGACCACTGAAGATGGCTTTAAATAAATAAGCCGAAACTAGTTTGGAGATAGTAATGAGAGAGAATATGTGCTTTTTACTGAAAGTTTTTTTTTTAAGATATCATGGTTTTTAAGGAACTTCATTCTATAGAATGTTCCCAAAAATTCTCATGTAGGTCTGCCAAAGTTTTCATTTCTTTTCTTCAATTTCAGTTCATTCTTTTGAGATCAAATTGTTTTTATCTGTATTCCGCTTAGTTTTACCTGCGTTATTTGCACATGCATTGAAACATGTTAGATTCACAACAAATAAAGACATTAACCAGAATTCTTCAACTTCATTAATGGAAACTCACCTAAAAGGTTGTTGTTCCTTTGCAACATTTACCACACGTATCTTTCCGGCTGACTTGTCATAATGCGTGATGGGAATTTTGTGGTTGACGGTATCTCTTCCCTGTGTCTTTGCATATACTCTTGCCAGTTGTTTTTGAGCCAACATATTTCAATTAAATTCACACTTTTTCACATATGCACAACTTTTATTATCTTCAACATATATTTAAAAAAAAAAACTAAAAACACTACCTCACCTCCATTCCATCCATCAAAAACTTTAACCCTAATTCTCTTGGTCATTAATTACCGTCCAGATCTTAATATTCACAACATTTATACATACGTTCATATTAAAAACGGCATCTATATACACTATTTACAGAACCCCTATTCCATCAACTCAATTCATTTACACAATGGCTCAACCTTCTTCCTCCTACGCTACTTAGTTTTCCAATGGGGAACACGATACGCCTAATCACTGATACCGTTAGCCTCACCCCATTACTTCATCCACCTCTTGTACTTTCTGCCAGACCCTGGCTGTCTTCAGGAGTCCTGTCGAAACACAACCATTCCCCTCTACAGCTGCAGAGGTCCTCTGCACAGAGCAGAGGACCTCTGCAGAATATATGCGGTAAACATCCGGTCCTCTGCACAGAGCAGAGGACCGGAGATGATTGCATTGCTCAGTCTGCGGCTGCAGAAGGAAACGGTTGTGTTTCGACAGGACTCCTGAAGACAGCCAGGGTCTGGCAGAAAGTACTAGAGGCGGACAAAGTCATGGGGGTGAGGCTTATGGTATCAGTGATTAGGGGTATCGTGTTTCCCATCGAAAAACTAAGTAGCGTAGGAGGAAGAAGGTTCAGCCATTGTGTAAATGAATTGAGTTGATGGAATAGGGGTTCTGCAAATAGTGTATATAGATGCCGTTTTTAAAATGAATGTATGTATAAATGTTGTAAATATTAAGACGTGGACGGTAATTAACGACCAAGAGAATTAGGGTTAAAGTTTTTGATGGATGGAATGGAGGTTAGGTAGTGTTTTTAGTTTTTTTAAATATATGTTGAAGATAATAAAATTTGTGCATATGTGAAAAAGTGTGAATGTAGTTGTAATGTGCTGGCTCAAAAACAACTGTCAAGAGTATATGCAAAGACACAGGAAAGAGATACAACGACCACGAAATGCCCATCACGCATTATGACAAGTCAGCTGGAAAGATATGTGCGGTAAACGTTGCAAAGGAACAACAACCTTTTAGGTGAGTTTCCATTAATGAAGTTAATTACAATTTGCACGTAAAATCAGAACAATTTTCGGGAATATGAAGGTATTTTCGAGTTGTGTCTTTCGTTATTAGAACTCTTCAACGTCCGCAAATTATGGATACTCAACAAGTGCAGTGAATACAGCAAGGCAAGTTGTAATACTGATTATTTACTTCTTTTAAAACAAGCATTATCTCTCAGTATATTCCAACTGTAATGTTTTGACGACAGAACTTGAACACTGTGCTCCTTAGGACTATTTTAAGAAATAATGTGAGAAACAGTATGAAATACTACAGACTTTTTCGTCTACAGCACCTTTGTTATTATAAGCCACACATAACATAGTCAATATTCTTATTGAACTAAATGCTAATAGAGTGGCTTTATTTCTGTTAAGGGCTGCAGCAAGCAAATTTTTGCATTATGATTGAAAAGTACCTGTGTATTGGTATGAAAGTGTTTGCTGCCTTCACAGATTCAGACAAAGCTTATGACAAAGTAAATAGGGCTCTTCTGTGGAAAGTACTGAATAAATATGGCATTATTGGGAATCTACTTAATAGTGTGAAACCATGTATGCTGGCAGTAGAGCATGTGCAAGAGTGAATGGTGTTTTATCAAAACAATTTTCTATAGGTGCAGGAGTCAGACAAGTTGTGTAATGTCACACTGGCTATTTAATATATTTATGGATGCATGCATACATACAGGATGCCAAAATGGATAATACTGGTTTATGTTTTGGTAATATCCAAGTGGCCAGATTGCTGTATGCTGATGACACGGTCCTACTGGCAGATAGCAAAAGTGAGCTGCAGAGTATGTTGTCTCATATGTACGAAGTTTGTGTGAAATTTAAACTGAGTGTAAATAAGGGAAAAACCAAAGTTATAGTTTTGAGTGAGGAACTGTTAGTACTGAATGCAAGATAAGTCTTAATGGCACAGAGATTGACCAAGTGAATGAGCTTGTAC
This sequence comes from Macrothele yani, assembly GCA_039090855.1. Classification (NCBI taxonomy): domain Eukaryota; kingdom Metazoa; phylum Arthropoda; class Arachnida; order Araneae; family Macrothelidae; genus Macrothele; species Macrothele yani. The sequence goes on from CM077013.1 coordinate 68,631,349, forward strand.
ATTTAGGAAGTATGTTTGACAGAAAAAACAAATTAGATGGCAAAATTAGTAGATGAGTGAATTCATCTTTAAAAGTTACAGCAGTCTTAGGAGGATTTCACAGGAATGATGGGTTTCCAAGAAAATCCTAAATGGCAGTATATGAAAATGTAATTGTTCCTACTGTGATGTATGGCAATGAAACCTGGGTACTGCAGAATAGACATAGGAATCGTTTGTGTGCTGGAGAGATGCGTTACCTATGGGGGGGGGGTTGTGGTAAAACATGATCTGTAATGTGAGGCAAAATGTTGTTAGTAAAGTGGAGACTAATATATACATAATATCTAAGGTATTTTACCTGATATTGTCAAAATATTCCGCACGTTGTTTGCTCTGTGAGGCACGTGCTCCCGGCCTGAGGGGTCCCTTACATTACGGACCTTTGGTTAGTTATAACAAAAAAATTTTTTGTGCAGGAATAAAACAGTTAGGTTATATATTTTGAGTTCCACATTCATTCATTCGCACAATCAAATGTTTAAAATTTAATATTAATTAAAAGATATTAGTAGGAAGAGTTATAGTCATCGGGTCAAGAGACGTCTCACAAGATGTTCGTTGTTACGGCAAGCGCTTGCCGTAACAACGAACATCTTGTGAGACGTCTCTTGACCCGATGACTATAACTCTTCCTACTAATATCTTTTAATTAATATTAAATTTTAAACATTTGATTGTGCGAATGAATGAATGTGGAACTCAAAATATATAACCTAACTGTATTATTTCTGCAAATGTTTTTTTTCTTTTTTTAATAACTAACCAAAGGTCCATAACGTAAGGGACTTCTCGGGCCGGGAGCACGTACCTCACAGAGCAAACAATGTGTGAAATACTTTGACAATATCAGGTTAAATACTTTAGATATTATGTATATTTTAATGAAAAGCACGTTTATAACATAAGACAACCCATAAGGTTGCCTCATGAATTGCATTTTTCGGGAGACTAATATTTTTAGGTGGTTTGGCCATGTTGAAAGAATGATTAATGAGGGGCTGACTAAGGGAAGTTTTCCAGCCCAAGTGGCAGGAAAGAGAGGTAGAGGAAGGCCAAGGAAATTGTGAGAGAACCAGATTGAGGAATGTCTGCTTGAGAAAAAGATTATGAGTGTGAAGTACAAAAGGTCTTGTGTGGTTAGTGTGGTGGATGTTATTGAAGCTTGAGTGTGTGCTGAGATAATTGTAAATGGAGACATTCGATACACCAACACTAAGTAAATTCTAGTTGAACCATGAGTTAAATGTTTATTTGGCAGATGGTCTTTCTTTGAGGAGCTAACCTTTGAATCCCAGAGAACAGCTTAATGATACATATGTATACATCTTTTGCTTTACTATTTAACTTCTTTGATTTTACATATAGGGCTGCTCTATAAGGTATGAAAAGAATTGTCCAAGTCTTTTCTGCACAAGATGATTTTGATTTAGGCCAATAATGTTTAGGGTTCATAGAACTGAGTCCTCTTTGCCTAAGATTACAACAAATTCTTACAAAGATAGGATACTTAGACTTAATGAGAGGAGGAAATGAAAAATAGATCTTCAAATAACAAAAAAAATTTTTTTTTGGAAACACAGATACAATGACAAATGCAAATATATTGTTGTCATACACCTTAGGAGAAGAACAGGGCAGCTGGAAATAAGATGCCATGTAAGAAATAAAGTTCACAATTAGAGATAACCATTATTAAAACAATTTTTCCAATCCCATCTGAAGAAGATACCACTGAACCCAAAATCTAAGTTTATATTACCTACGGTCCCCCTTTCCCCTGCATGTTAGAAAAACTGGGGCAGGAAATGAAGATTGTGGTCATTACTAGAATACCCAGATGCAAAAAGAATTTCTTACAACAAATTTTTAAAAGCCTAAAGATGCAAATATATCATGCTGTTCCCTATCAAAACACGAAACACCTCAAAAACATACTGTGTATTGTATTGTATTGACCATGGCTAAAACTTTCTTCTGATAGTTAAAGCTGGCTAAAGCTTTCTTCTGATATTTAAATATCCTTTCTTCTGATAGTTAAAAGCAAAATTATTGGTGAAATAAAAAATCTAAGTTTATAACACTTAGTAGTAATATTCCGCATGAGAAATAGCTGGAAAATGTACAAGAAAGTTATCATAACAAAAGATACTGAAGCAAATGAAAATATACACTACAGTCACCTTACAAAAATAACAAATTATTCCATTTACCAGCAAAACTGAGCATGATGTTAAGCAAGAAATGCATGGAAGTATTTTGCTCATAGTTCCAGCTGCTGAATATAAAAACAATATTTTTTCAATACAACCAACAGAATAGTAGATGTTATGCCAAACACAAAATATATGCATGCACACAGTTCAAGAACTGTGCACTTTAAAATAAATTAAAAAAGGCATGAATTGTAATTGTGATTGTCACTTCTATTTCATGCAAAAAAATAATTTTTTGAATCCATAAATATGGAGATATCATATCTATAGCAGACATATGGATGGAGTGATACATCAAAATGTTTTTTCTTTTCTCTCTTTTTTTGTTCAAAAGATTTGCAAAAAACTCTGGCAGAAAGGAAAAATGCTGCTTCTTGAAGAACACAGAAAAGCAAAAGAAAAAAATCAGAACAGCAGATAAAATCGCAATAAAAAAATATTTTACAATAGCTTTATGTCCCACGCAATGTAAGAAAAAAACAACAACAACACAGGCTTACTATTTGAGCTCAAGATTTTACTTGAAAATAACTACAGCTGTTAGCACTAGAAACAGAGTGAACATTTAAATTCCCATTCCTAGGCATCTGCAGACATCTAGCAGCCAAACATTGACCAAACTTGGAATACCCTTCTGAGCAAACAGAAGTAATTTTTGTGGAAAACAAAACTGTTCACAAAAAATACTCACCAGGGAAAATGGTGACGTGAGCAGTGAAAAATAAACCAATGGGGAAATCTGTAAGAATGTACTGTTAGATAAAGGAACCAGATAGAAGCCTGATCAATAAATTTTATTGTGCTGTTGATTTACACCATACATTGGTAATAAAATGAATGAAGCCTATGGTTATTGGTCAATGCACACTTCATTCTGATGCACTAAAAACTGCATCCCTTAAGCAATGTGTTCAACTTGTCACAGTGATGTTTCTCCCATGCTATGTTATGTTGTCTTTCAAGGATGCCCAGATAGGCACATTGGCCTGATAAACCATGATTTTGAGGTGTCTCCACAATCCAGTCACAGGGATTCATATCTAGTGAATGAAAAGAGCAACTAATCACTCTGTCCTTAGAGAATCACTGTTGCAGCAGAACTGCTGTACAGACTGTCCAATATAAGGAGGGAATCCACTGTGCATAACAATTATGGATTACTAATCAAAACTTCTATTATGGGAATTCTTACTAGGAATTTTTTTATTTAAATTGCAAATTTTCGGAGAAAACCCTTCTCTTTCTTCAGGCTGTCTTTTGTTGTCACTAATTCCCGTCAACAAAAGACAGCCTGAAGAAGGAGAAGGGTTTTCTCCAAAAATTTGCAATTTAAATAATAAAAATCCTAGTAAGAATTCCCATAATAGAAGTTTTGATTAGTAATTGAATTACGAAACTAGGAAGCCAAGTCTCAACATGAGCTTTATTCAAACAATTATGGAATTAAGACACCCCCGAAGCCATTGTGGGACAACAAAACTCTACAGTATCTCTTGATACATCTTGGGAAGTAACACAGAAGGTCACAGGTTCAGCTTGAAGATGTTCTTCATAAAATAATGGATCAATAATTAATAATAAAAGCTGCTGTGAACCCAAGCCAAATGGTGACTTTCGGCAAGTGCAAAGGAATTTGTTGGATCACATGGGGATTTTTCACAGCACAAATGCATAAATTGTGGGTGAAAATGAGCCTCATCTGCCCACAAGATCTTCCTCAGCCATGCATCATCGAACATCATTTGAGCAAGAAAAGTCAGAGCAAATGAGTTACCAGAAAACAATTGTTGGGTGTGGGTGATCTTATAAGGATAAAAATGCAATACTTTATGCAGAATTTTCTATATAAAGTAGAATTTATATATTTATGAGGAATTTTCTACATCCTACAGCTTGGACACTTCACGTGCGCTGCTGAAACCAGCCGCATTATCCAGTGTTCACTCAACAATGGCAGTGAAAATGTCTTCAGCCTGTTGTGCTGAAATTGGTCTGTGCTCTATTCCTGGTCTTACTCCTATACAGTATATATAATTTACTCATAATGAGCAACCATTCTCCTGAGAGAACATAGTGCCAGTAGATCTCTTTGCAAACGTTTGCATCATTGAGATTTTTGAAACACAGTAGTACCATTTCTATGGTTTTGATGGTAAAATTTCACAAGCACAGTATGTTATAACAAGGTGAGAATCGTTGTACTTTCACTCTCTGCACAAATGACATGAAACACTGTGTCTTTCTTTATACACATCAATCACTGTGGCATATGCAAATGTCATGCTTTTTTTTCACTTGCAGTGCCATTGTTCCCTGGTGGTGATTTTTTGAACTTTTATTTTTCTTTTACCACAGAAATAGCTTTTGCATGCTCCAAACAGTATCCATACAAGCTGGGTTGAGTTTTGTCCACTGGATATCTCTTCAGACATCTTGGAATAGGGATACTTTATGATCATCCTGTATATCATGAAGAAAAATTTTTGCCAACCAATTTTAGGGTTAAGAATTTTTTCATTCAAAGGTTCCAACCTTATCCCAACTACATTTCCAAGGAAAATGAAATGTGCTGACTATAACTTAAGAATATAGCTACATTACACACCTCTTTTTGATTGATTTTAATTTAAATAAAATGAAGCTTTATAAGAAATACTTTTTTCATATTTTTTACAAGAAACCATTAAGAAAGTTATTTAATGGGAAGTAACATGTTGAAAATAGATGCACACCCACAACAGATATACAGAGTACAGAATGAAGAATAGTAAAGATTATTTTTTTCAATGAAGGTTCATATCTGTATACATGTTATACATTATCTCAGATAGTTGTTTGTTTTTCCTTATGGCTGTTCACCATAATAGTCCTTATGGCTGTTCACCATAATAGTCCTTTAATCTATCACCTGACAGCAAATACATGCAGCATGTATTTAAAAAACCAATGACCTAATTTTCTTTTCCAAAATGTCAAATGGATTTGGATTTTATAAAATCAAAATAATTATAAAAAGCATTTTTCATGGCCAACTTGAAGTTTCTAATATAACACTTGCATAATTTGTTTATTCCATTCTGTGCACATTTTTGTATAAGTCGTAATAATTTCAATCTCCCAACCAGAGATATTACATCATATGCTTTCTAATGGTAAAAATGCACCACCCAGAGTAAATTTCCAATTTCTACACAAATTGGTTGGTGAGCAGAGCATAGCAGGATATGCTAATGCTTTCTTTCACACAAATCATGGGTGAGAAGGTCAGAGTCATAAGAAAAGATATATCGCTGCACTGATGAAATGTTCCACAAGTCAGCAGACAGTGTAATCCTGAGTAATCCTACAAAAGAAAGCTTGAAGAAACAGTACGGCATACAAAATGCCAAGGCATTGTTAACAACAGTACATCACCAGCTTATGGTATTTTAAAGACAAAGGATCGCCACACTCCATGAAGCAAGGTGGTCAAAGCCATGTACAGCAGAACATGTCTGGCACTAGAGAATTATTTTCTGTTGGCAATGGGGCCATGAGAGGTCACACACAGTTGTCATTAAAAATGTGGTGCTTGTTACAGAACAACATCACTATCAGCAACACAGCTGTTATGCCAGTGTCTATCTAGTTGCCCATATAACACAATGAACCATTTTTCAAAGAATTACAGAAGCAGAGAGGGTTCCATGCACATCATCAATTTTATCACCTTCCACTGACCACCTGGCATTATCAAAAGAGCCTGAGTGGTGTTGGTCAGGAACAACTCATGATGCAGAAAGGTATTGTGCCATGTTTAAGGTTAAAAATGAGTTATGTTTAGGAGTGACTGCCATATACACATGTGGAGATGTTGCTTCAATCCAAATGCCATCACTAAATAGCACACCACTCAGGCAGCAGATACTACGGTCTGAATAATCTCCTGGTGCGATAAGGTCTCTGGTATGAATTGCAATCACTCTGGCTACACAGTGCTGTATTGAGAATGTTATGGAAACATAGGACTTTATTTCATTTCAGGATTGATTGACATCTTCCTTCAGCACAATAATGCTAGGACACATGTAATTAACATTGCTTGGAAACGTCCATAACCTGCTGATACTCTTCTTTGACCAGTCAGGTTCCCGGATTCATCATCATCATCCGTGGAATATGTTTTGGAATTAATAGCATCACCTGCAGCTTCATCTGCAACTAGTACAGACTGTAGCTGCTCTCAGAAACCTGCAGCAACAGACACAGTGAACTGTGCTCACGTTGCCCCTACAGAACCCCATATCAAATTGTGCAGCAGAGTGTATGTCTCAGACCCTGGCATATTTAATACATATTGCTTACTACTGTGCAATTTGTCTGTGTGTGAAATATTAATATATTTGTGCCTCTGTTCAGTATTCTCATTCACCTGGTTTTGTTTCTTATATATCTACCAAGCAGTCTTGTTTGTAATTTCATTTGACTCCATCACTTCTGAGTGGCGCTATTTCTGTGTTAGAATATCCAAAGTCAAATAGCATTTCCATCTTAAATAAATGTATAACACTGAAATAAACCATATGCATAAAACATACCGTATAAACACAACATCATATACTGTACTTCATACTAGTAAAACTAATTTCTTTTTTTAAATGTGTATCCACCATTAAGTCTTTCATGAGTTATTCTTCCAACAAACATTCCATTTTCCCCCCTCATTTGTCTTTGTGTTCAACTAACTGTTATTAACATTTCAATTTATATCATTAAGCTTGAATGTATACATGAAGATGCACAGACATATGCGGCCTAATTCCTTTGCCAAATAAACTGCATACATAGCCAATCATGCCATATGAAATGAATATAAATGTGTTATGTAATTGCAGTGGTATCACTGAAGTTTCACACTGTTGATCCATAAAACTAAGGATAGTATATTTTTTGAAAATTAATAAATTATGAAACATGGAAAAAACAATAAATAATAAGAATGAAACAAATATTCCTGTACCTGGCATTATACATACTCATATAAAATGATTAGCAGAACATGTAGTACATTCACAGATAAAAAAATCCAAAAGAAATAACTGCATTAAATTTTTTTCACTATTTATAGGATTTTTTCAGGGTGATGAAAAAATAACAGAAAGCAGTGTTACTAATATGCTTTGTGTGTGAAAATATGATTAATTTGCAATAATTTCTACAGTAAAAAAATAGTCAGTTAAAATAAAAGCAGATTTTTTTTTAAATTTATTTTATACAGGCTCTGTTTTTTTGCTTGTATGCATAAATGCAGCCTGTTTTGAAAAGTAATCTGTTTCCAAAAATTTACAGACATTTCACAGCTACTAGCAAAAAGCTTCAACTCACCTAGAATTCTGAAAAAGTATTAGACAGCAATTTTTTTCTCAATGTTTTGATAACAGAAATTAGTTTTTACACAAGTTTGTGATGTGTATTAAAAATAATCTGGTAACATTTTGAAATGTAATGCACCAAGCCTAATGGGACACTGCAGCCAACTGAAGATAAGATATGCAAGTTTATTTCTACAATTTAAATATATTTATTTTAATTATTTTCTGATTATTACATCAGCAAATCACTAACTGCATGTGATTTATACAAACTATTTTAATTTATATATGACTTTCACTTTAAAGAACTTTTCAAGGAAAATATAATATTACATTCGGAGAAAACCCTAGAGATTTTCCCCGTCACTGTTGGTCAACGATTATAACAAGAATCCAAGACTTTTCATGTTCTTGTAATATGACTTATTGTATAAGTTATGCAATGATTCCTTCTCTCTGAAATTTCTTTTTCTTCATTTCAGGGTTTTGTGATTCTTCCCTTTAATAATATTGGCAATGGTGTCTTTTTTTATTCTTTCAACAATTTGTTGCACTTAACTGTTAATCTCACGCAATGTACAACTATATTTTCAATCACAACAAGTGAAAATTACACTGCCTTCTCTAAAAATTTCTATTATACTTAAAAATATGACAATAGCCAATCGAAAGAAGAAAAGCTGAAGCAGCTCAACTAATAGAAATCAGATAATAATCATGGTACAACTTGATGAATGATATTGTGACATATTTTACTGTGTTTCCTCTCAGCATGAAGAGAGGGTGTCACAATGCAGATGCTGATGTGAAAAAGGACTATATTCATTCTCTTTCTCATCAGTCAGCCAATCAGCAACGAGCAATAGCTCAATCTTGTGTATTGTTATGGTGTGTGTGTGTGATGTAAATGAATGTCCCCTTGCAAATATTTCCTATTTCTTGGATCATTACTTTTTTTGGTAATGTTTCTAAGATCACAAATCCCACATTTCAGTGATCCAGGACATGATTATCGGAAAGCTCTGTGATTCAATGGCAATGCAGAATGAGATTTCACAGCATCGACTTACAAGGCATTCTACAGGAGCCAGGTTACATTTATGAAACCATGATTACTCAGCAAAGATTGAAAACTCACCATGTTTGCTCTGATGAACGACCACAAGGTACAATATGAAGTAAGTTTCATTCCCATATTTCCATTCTCAAATAAAAATTTCTGGCATTATTTGAAGGATCATTGAATTAAAATTTTGGAATTATTGCCATGTCTGAAATTTTAGCAGTTAAAATTCCACCATACAATTTTGCAGATCCTTCTTTGTGGTTTTTAATGAGTAAAGCCACATTTGCACTGAACGATCCAAAACCTATGACAGAAAGTGTTACCAAATACAACTATATTGTAGCACACTTACCACCTGAAGCTGCCTCAATTGTTCACGATGTGATTTCCAATCCTGATGCAACAGATCCTTATCAGCACATCAAAACAGAACTATTTAAATGCTCAGGTGAAACTTGCAGCAAAAAATTCGTAAACTCTTCTTGTATTAGATGACAGGAAGGCCACAGAATTATTTCACATTATGAAAAGATGAGCCAAAGCTCTTAAAATTCCCAATGAGCTCATGTGAGAACTTTTCATGCAACATTTGCCTACTTCCCTCTAAACTATATTGGCAATAATAACACCTCTAACACCAGACAAAGGTGGTGGAAATAGACACAGGACCATATCATCGAAGAAGCTCTACCATCTATGAGCAAGTGTAGTTTCTTCATCGGTTGTAAATAACTATGTCCAAAAAAAAAAAAAAAAAAAAAGGCTGTTTGAAGAAATTAAAAGATTAAACTAATGAATTGATGATTTAGTTCATGGTCGTGGTCCGAGTCTTAATCGCAGCAAAGATTAAACAAATGAATTGATGATTTAGTTCGTGGTCCGAGTCTTAATCGCAGCAAAGATTAAACAAATGAATTGATGATTTAGTTCGTGGTCCGAGTCTTAATCGTAGGAATAAGCATCACACTCATAGCCGATCATGACCTCAGGATGACAGCATTTGCTGGTATAGTAACCAATTTGGAGAAAAAGGCACAAAAATATAAACAGCCATGCAAATTAAAAAAAAAAAAAACATAAGAAAGGCAACGTGTAGAGGCAACATGCATCTTGCTAACCAAATGTTGTCTTTTTGTTAGCAACAGATCCTCTAACATTAGTTTCTTGGTGGACACTGGTTCTGAAGTTTCTATTTTGCCTATTTTGTCCTTGCACAGGTAAAAGGGTGCCTATGATGACATTATATGCCACTAATACTTCAGAGATAAAAAATGTATGCCGTAAAGCTATCAACATTTGATTTAAATCTCCATCAGGTATTTAAATGACCATTTCTTGTAGTAATGTTTCTACTCCAATAATTGGTGCCAATTTCATTTGCCATTTCAATTTGGTTCCTGATCAAGTAGACCCCAAAACTAAACTAACCTCACATGGAAAGTTGCTGCCAGCTAAAATGTATTCAGTGAAACTGGTAACAGGTGATAGCATTTATCATAAATTGCTATGTGAATTTTTTAGTATCACAGAACTACCTTGCCATGATCAACCAGTCAAACACAGTGTTCTACATTATACAGAGACCACTGATCCACTGGTAACTGCAAAACCGCGAAGATTGGCTCCAGATCAATTTCGCATTGCTAAAGCTGAATTTGAACGCATGCTATTAATAGAACGTCGACACATTCATCCATCCAAAGACAACTATGCATTACCACTTCACATGGTTCCAATGAAACACTGTCCCAATTGGAGGCCAGTCAGAGACTGTCGTGCACTAAATGCACAAACGAGAGTAACTAATATTTGATTTTACGTCTGATCTTTGTGAAAAAAAAAAAAAAATCTTTGCACATAATCTTTCCTAGGCTTATCACCGAATTCCCGTTAACCATGCTGACATACACAAAACAGAAATCACTACACCATTTGGTTTGTTCAAACAAAAGCATAGAACTGTATTCTAACGTATCGGCTGGAACCTTGTCCATTTGTTCCACATGCTTTTTGAAGATGTCTCTTTGACCATTTCCATGGACTTTTGCATCCTAGTATTTCAGGCACCACAAAACTCATTAGCAAATATTATGTGTGGCCGAATATGAATAAGATGATCAAGAAATGGGTTTGAAGCTGTCATGCCTATCAATGTTCCAAAATCCAACGCCATACAAAGGCACCCTTGGGAACTTTTGCTATGCCTGATGCACATTTTTGACACATCCACATAGATATCATTGGTCCACTACCGACATCTGATGGAAAATATTAATGCGTCACCATCATTGATCAATATACTTAATGGCCAGAGATAGTTTCCATATCCGACATCACTGCTGATACAGTCTGTTGTGCCTTTTTTCACACCTGGATTTCTTGCTTTGGACGTACATTAACCATCACTACAGACCAAGGAAGACAATTTGAATTGTCACTGTTCAGACAGCTTACTAACATGCTTGGAACTAATTGGATATGCACATCTGTATAACACCCACAATCTAATGGGTTGATAGAACACTTTCACAGACAATAATGAAGAATTTCAAGCTACGATTTATTATGTATTTAACATTAAAGATTAGTAACATCTTTTAGCTGAAACATCAGCTGTATTCACACTAGAAACAAGTATTCATGTGGTGGACATTGTTTCTATAACTGTTGCCAGTGGAAATTTCCAAATAATTGGAATGGTGAAGGGTGCATCTGAATTACAAGAGTTTTTACTGAATAGAATTTCAATGCTCTCCCTATAGCACAAGAAAAATTTGTTTGAGAAAGGTGCAATCCTTTTGGTGCTGGTCCAGTTTGGAGAGGCAGAGGAATCTTCAATGGTCAGAAGAGTAGAAGAAGGAAGGCTTTTTCTGACATCCCATTTATGTTCCATAATTCTGCAGTCGATTTAATGAAAAGTGCTGCCAATATAATATTTTTCACCTTAGGAAGTGGACACAAGGATGAGATATACACCAGGGCAGCCTAAAGGGTCCAAACTGGACCAGCACTAAAAGGATTACACCTTTCTCAAACAAATTACCTTATGCTGCAAGGAAAGCACTGAAATTCTCTTCAGTAAAAACTCGTGTAATTTGGACACATCCTTTACCATTCTGATTATTTGGAAATCTTTACTGGCAACAGTTACAGAAATGATGTCCACCACATGAATACTTGCTACTAGTGTGAACAAGGCTGATGTTTCAACCAAAAGATCTTACTAATCATTAATGTTAAATATGTAATAAATCATAGCACAGATTTTTTCCCTTCATTATTGTATTCATTATATCACATGAAATGCCCTTTCTGCAGATGCTTTCACAGACATCTCAAAACTTCCACAACAGCTCATGAAGAACTCAAATGGACTGAAGCACTACCTATTATTCTTGTAGGCATTTGCTCTGCAGTGAAACCTGACATACATGCATCTTGGGCTGAAGTTGTCTATCACACTTCTCTTTGACTACCTGCTGATATGTGCTCCAATGTGATACATTTATCTCCAAATGAAGCTAATTTTGTTTTCAATTTTCGTGACTATATGAACAAAATGAAACTATTCACAACATCTGCTCATGGTGACACCAAGATTTTTGTTTCGTACGAAACTGTTCCCATATTTTTCATAGAGTCAATGCAACTCGTGCACCACTATCACAACTATATGCAGGACCACCCAAGCTTCTTCAAAGAAATGACAAAAGTCACTATCGATATTAATAGTCATCAGACATATTTCCATCAATCATGTCAAACATACTTTCCTTTTACAGGATTCTTTATGTTCTGAGCCAGGAGCAACAGCTACCAACGTTGTTCATCCAACAACAACAGGTAAGGCATGGTAGACATGATCGTTTTCCTGAACGATGAGTGACAGTCATTTAACAACATATGGACAGATCATTTTTTTTTCTGGTCATACTGTATATATCACATTGTCATGTATCATTTTCATTATATATACATACATATTGTTACTTTATAGTTTGTCCCTCACTGGGGGAATACTCTGTAGCATATCTGACTGTATATCCTCTCAGCATCAAGAGAGGTGACACAATGCAGATGCTGATGCGAAAAAGGACTATATCCATTCTCTCTCTTGCCAGTCAGTTAGTCGGTGGTGAGCAATGATTCAATCATGTGCTTTGTTATGGGCTGTGTGTGATGTAAATAAATGTCCCCTGTAAATATTTCCTATTTCTTGGATCATTATATTGTTAACGTTTCTAAGAACGCAAATCCATTAAGTTCAATCCTGAATTTAAAAGAACTGTTTTAATATTAATCTCAGGAACTAATGGGCAAACCATATGAATATTATTTTTTTTTAATTTCAGGGCTTAATGACCACTATGAGTAACTTATTGGCTATAAAGAGTCACCTATCCTGAATTTATGGCCACTGGTTCCACGGAAAAGAGAAAGCCGTAAGACAAGCATACCACTCATGCCTGATCCAAGACAGGAACTTGGGTCCATTTCACATGAACAGTCGGTAATGTCCCAATACAGACAACTTTGAAATTCACTGGGAGATGCAGTGAAGTGTCGTGGTCAGCAATGACAGCTATCTTGAGTGATGACCGTCGACTCTTGAACCTGTAAGGGGCCAGCTGCAAATTGTGTTTGTAACAGTAACCTAGGAAACACAGCCAGGATTCGATCCATTTTTCTTTTTAAACATAGCATAAATAAGTATTAATACCAAAGACGGTGTTTACCATCAAATGCATGCATGCTGATTATGAAAACCTTAAGTTGAAAAGTAGCTTTATTTTCTCTAGTTGCCTCACTGTTTTACCTGCTGTCATGGTTATAAAAATTAATTACTTTTTTGGTATTAGTCCAGGGTCCACTTCCAAAATATATACCCGATAGTACTTGCCCTAAGCTTTAAAATAAGTGGTATTACGTTTCTGTACCTTTATTAGTTCTGGAGATAGCCTTCAGGTTTATTTCCTCTAGTTGCCTTACAGCTATATCTGCTGTCAGGATAAAAACTTTAGATAACTTTTTTGGTATTAGCCCAGGGTATTTCTGACAATGCATTCCAGATAGCACTTGTTCTAAGCTTTAAAAAAAGTGGTATTATGTTTTTGTATCACACTTAGTTCGGGAGATAGCCCTTGGTATCAGTAATTTGCATACACTGACCACTTGCTTTTCCTATTTGGGATCTCACTTGTTTTCCTGCTGCACAACTCCTTGGTACAAGTTAGGTTAATGTTAAAAACACAATTTGGAGACGGGCCCCTTAGATGTTCAAGATTCGATGGTCATCCGCGTCAGCAAGTGATCTTCATTACGAGACTTCACTGCATCTCAAGGTGGATTTCAAAGTTGTCTTTATTAGGACATTAACGAACAGTCATAAGCCAGAGTTAAAAAAAAAACTATGGCACTGAGGCACTGTATGAAACTACCAATATGATGTACAAAAGAAATTAATGTTGAAGGCTAATCTGGTAAATGAAGTAAAATGTTCTTTCTCTTCAGGTATTCCAAGGAAAATCAAAAGAGAAGAAAAAAAAGTCATCATTTAACTAATTTATCTGTATTCATAACACACACATAAATATGAAAAGAAAAAATGATTAACCAAAATAGCAGCAATGTCATAAGTAATTTATCTCAAAAATTTAGTAATAAACATCAACTTTAACTGAAAAATCACTGAAAACATCAACAAAAATTAAAACACACAACAGTACACATCAAGCAAATCTTTAAACACCCTACTGACTTTCCAAACAGATTAACGAAAAACCTCAGAGTTTTATTGTCACATAAAATCACACAGAAACACATCAAGGTAAAACATGTGAAAAGGAGAAGGGTGGAGGTATTATACATACCATCTTCATCAGTTCTCACAAGCAAAGGTGGTGAAGGTGGACCATCTCCCACTTCAGTTCCAGCAATCAACCACACTCGATACTCTGTCCACTTCTCGAGACCACCCACCACATAAGAACGTTCGTTGGGTCCAGTCTCCAGTTCCTGGGCTTTACCCAGGTCATCTCCATCTTCAACTTTCAAGAACTTGACCTTATAGTAGGTGATGACACCATTCTGCTGGTCTCGGGGAGGGGGTTTCCAGGTGATGCGGAGGGATCGGGAGTCTACGGCAGAGCCGAGGACGTCTTGGGGAGGGGCGCCAGGCACTGTGGGGAAGGGAGGGAGGAGGGAAGAGTGCGACATGTGCAGTGGGAAACTTGTGGTTGGTTTGGTTGGTTGGTAAATAGGTTTGGTACTTAACTACTTATTTAACTTTACCACAAGCACAGCCAAACACAATAAAACAAATGCCATCAAAATAAAAGAAGTAAAACAAAAGGGATATGTACAAGAACTAATATTTAAAATTCTTATTATGACTGAGAAATTCCTACACAAGCTTATATTAAAATTTTTAAGATGCATCACGAAGGAAATATTTCAAAATAAAAACTAGAAGTTGATATTCTAACCTATGATGTGATGATATAAACACAAATATATATAGTGTGATGGTTGGTTGTTAACCCAACCTGGGCACAAGTTATGCTAAACAATGATTTAAATAGCTCTGAAGAAAGCCTCAAAGGAAGAAAGTGCTAAATCTTTTATAAAATTGAATATTAGCACTGTGACCAATGGATTACCATGACTTCAAAACTCAGATAAGTATATGGTGGTTGAAAGCAACAAGACATAAAAAATGAGGGAGTGCTGCCCTCTCTATGTCACGAGCACCAAACATTAGACAATGTGCATGTACAATCCAAAATTTTAGTTTTGAAGGCTGAAATTCATAACCACTGTTAATATTTTCAAAAACCAACACACTTTAACATGGATTAGAGACACTAATTTATGTTTAAAAATTTTCCAGCTGATTCGAAACCACAAGTAATTCACAAAATGCCAGACTGCTTTAATACTGCTAGTTTGTGAACACCACTCAAGATCTTTTGCATTTTTGAACTTCACTTTTAGTTGGTAAAGTTCGATGAACACTTACCGCACGTGGGGCTTGGCTTTCAATTCATATTTCCGTTATGTGGATGCGGCACGGGGGTTTTTCATTTGGCCACGGGTCCGCTTCTTTTTTTTTTTTTCCGTTGGAATTTATTTTGTCTCATCACTAAATGAGTTTTTTCCTTTGCTGCATCCTCATTTACTTCAATATTTATTCATACCCGAGTACTTTCACTTTTAATGCACGTTAAATAATATAACCTCCAATATCGGAAGTAAATTGAAACTCAAGATCTTGTTGACAAGACCTGACATAGAATGGTCCTTTACACTGCAACTATCAACAATAAAAAAAATATAGATTTCAAATGTATAGTTTCATCTTAACTTCATCACTCACTTCACAGCTAACTTCAAATGCAAGAAATACGTAGGTCACACTGAAAGTAATGAGCAAAGTTGCATTATGTAGGCACATCGCGCACTGGGAGAATGATAGTTTGTGGATAGGTAGTGCACCTTTCATTGTGCCAATGCCAATGACATCATCAGCATCAGCCATGTGACAAATAGACAGGAGAAAAAATGGCCAACAGTGATACATCGTTCCATCAACATGCTGTGATTCAGTTCCTCATGAAAGAGGAAATTCTGGCATATTCACCACAGGCTTCAGCATGCATATGGAGATGCGCATGTGGGTGCCAGCAGTATGAGAAGGGGGTGAAACATTTTAAAGATAATTTCATAGACATTAATGATCAGCCTCGTAGCGGTTGCAATCAAACAGCCTCTATGGAACACAACAAGGAAAGGGTTTATGTTTAATTCGTGATGACAGACATGTGAAGGTGAAGGAAATTTTGGGAAACTTGGGCATAGGACCCAATGCAGTTCAGGAAATGATCAGCATCTTGGGATATTGGAAAATTTGTGCCCTCTGGGTTCCACGTTTACTGACAGAAGACCACAAAGGCCAGCACAAAAATTTCTCAACACAACTGCTGCAATGATATCAAAATGAAAGGGCCAATTTTTTGCACAGTATTGTGATAGGTGACAAAAGTTGGTTCCATCGTTTCGAACCTAAAACAAAATGCCAGAGCGGAAAATGGAATCATCACCATTCGCCAAGCAGGAAGAAGCCTAAGACAGTTCCATCAGCTGCAAAGGTTATGGGAACTGTCATCTGGGACACAAATGGGTGCATTCTGGTTGATTTTTTAGAGCCTGGACAAAAGTAAATGCAGCTCATTATGTCCAAGCATTAGAAAAGCTTCGCTGTGCATTGCATGATAAACAGCACAGAAAGTCACCCTTCAGCATGGCAATGCTAGGCTCTACTCAGCTCTTTTGACATTAGAAAAATCCAGAAATTTAGATGGAAACCTTTACCTCACCCTGCTTATGGTTCAGATCTGGCACCGTCCGACGATCATCTTTTTGGATTTCTAAAGGACCAGATATGTGGCCAACATCTACCACAGCACGGAGTTCTTCCACAAGGGTACCTTTAAACTGTCAAAATGATGGGGAAAATGTGTCCACAAAAATGGGGATTTTGTAGAAAAATAGATTAAGGTATCATACCTACTTCTTCAATCATTACAACTCCCAAGTTTTAAAACACTGTTGCTCATTAATTTCAGTATAGCCTTTGTACATCAAGGGATCTAAATTAAAATTTTTAATTTTCCATTTTTTAAAATGATATATAAAGTTTGAATTATTAAAATTAACTTTAATTTTATGAGGATTACTGGGATGAATTTTAATTGTTCTTTTTTGGCAAATTTTTGGGCTGTAATCTAACCCTTTGCTGGTACTGAAAAGTTTGAAATTTTCATGCCAGATATTTACATACACTGCCACTGACACACCCTGTAACATGATGATGTCACATATGTGAAGACAGTAAATGATATAAGTTTATAAATAGAAACGATTTTTCTAAATTTGATTTTTTTTGTTTTATTATGATGTCACTGACTAGATGACAGGACTCTTCAGTTATTCTTCAAGAAAGATGCAAATTCTTTTATAAAAATTATGTTAATGTGCATATATATGAAGCACTGCATGCAATTTTATAGTGACATTTGCTACAGGGCACTTTAGTACTGTTGATAATGACGCCCACATAAAGGGAAGTTTTTTGACATTCTGTTCATATTATGTAATAGTGCAAAAGTATGATTTAAAAGCTGGGCAGTTCTCAGAAGCTCTGATAGGAATTTCTCAGTCCAAACAAATTATTAATACTTGAAACAAATGATCAAATTTGTAAAGGCTATCTGCAAAACATTTAGCAAGCATGTAAGCTCATATCACTTAAAATGAACTCATTTTGAGAAATAAAAGAAAATTAAGTACAGCCAAAAAGAAAAAAACAAAACAAAAAACAAAGACGAGCACCAAAACTGAAAAAAAAAAAAAAAAAAGTGCTAAAACAACCCAAAAGACTTTTATGGAAGGTTACCCAACATTCACCTTTTCCTTCCTTCCCCTAACCACTGTCAAAATGACATTTGAAATCCCCCATATGGTAATACACTTAATCAAATATTTATAGCTGTGGATTCGGAAAAGCATATTTACTCCATAATCAATTTTTCTCCTTGTTCTACTACTAGTACTACCACAACAATATTTAAGAATATCCCAGCAAATGTAAAAAAGCCATGAAATCCACATAAATGTTCACCTATAAAATTCATACTTCACTGGTTATATTAGACATTTTTTTTAATTTCCCATCTTTAAAATCACCATTGGGTTAACATGTATGCCCATTATTTCATATTATTTCTTACACATTTTAACATTTATCTCTGTGGCAATTCCAAACTAAATTTCACACAATAAATCATGTGACAGTGCTAACTAAGTTATCAATACATGTTGTGTGTGTTGTGATGTCACTGATGGTCTTTAAAATAACCTTATGCAAAAGCTCTGAACAAATGCTAAAAAGTTCATCCACAAACTGCAAGATAATCATGGAATGGAACTGATAAACGGCCTGTATCTTGTGGGTATTGCATGCCTTTTTCTTTTTTTTTTTTTTTTTTGAGCACAAGCAAAAGCCAATGACTAGCAGCTGGATAGTGTTTTACAGATGAGGAAATGCTTATTAAATGAGGGAAACACACATCATGCATATACACGGGACTCTGACAATCACACTCTATATAGCAATATATAATGGGCAATATGAAAATAAAAATGCTTGGTATTCACTGCCTCATGATACAGTTAAATTTTTTTTCAACACTCGATGACTTGTTAGTGCTAAATTACATCAGAACCTGCAAGATTTGTGCATGGCCCTACGTAGAGTGGCATCCAACCATTACCTTTTTTTTTTTTTTTTTTTTTTTTTTAATTGGAGGTTTTAAAGATCACTGTGAGCAACTCTGTGGGCTATAAGCAGTAGCCTGTGCCTAATTTAGGCCACTGGTTCCAGGGAAGGGAGAGAGCCAGTGCCATAAGACAAATACAGCACCCATGCCTCACCAGGATTCGAACCCGGACCCATCTTGGATGAATGATCAGAAGCCATCACTTAGAATAGTGCACTACTAGGGCGGCAAACCATTACCTTACAAACCAGACTTATTATTGTTTAGAAAATAATGGTTCCCTTGCATTGGTTAACTGGTTTTGCAGGTAATGAATGGTTGCCTCATGTTGGTTAGCTGGTTTTGAAAGTAATGAATGGTCCACCTCAAAACAGGCACCATTAGCCCCTTGATAATGCAAGACTAAGTCTTGTTTTGTTCTCAAAAACATGGGATACCAGTATTTTCACACACTTCAACTCAATATCATATTATCAAGGTGCTGAAAGTAAGGTACAGACTTACTGTATTTGTTGTCTATAATACATTGACAAAAACAGTGCACTCTGGGGAAAAAACAAGTTAATGAATTCCATGAACATTACAATTGCTAAACTGATGTGTTCTAGAAAGCAGTTTGAGCATAATATAATGAAAGCCTCCAGCAACATGAAATCCCATCTGATGCATAACTTTGACCAAGAAGAAATGCCAATTTCACATTCTAGTTTGCTAACAATAAAATACTACAGGTCACAATAATTTACTTTTAATACACAACATAACATTTTCATTTATGGTTAATTTTATACACTATTGGCAGCAAAAAAAAAAAAAAGCACCCAGAAGGAATCATCCAATTGAGATGAAAATTGGTATGTGCAATGCACATATATAAAAAAGGAAATAATTGCAATTCCAGAGCAGTTGGACCATTTATTCGGATAAAACAGCTACAAGAGTGGAACAAGTCAGTACCTTGTAGCACCACCTCTGGCTCAGATAAATGCAGTTACAAGGTGTGGCATAGATGCATACAGTTCATGGATACTGTCCTGAGCCATAGTATGTCAGATGGTGTCCAAATTGTAGGCCAATATGACAACATTCTGGGATAGGCATAGGTAGAATCCCATCATGTCTCAAACATGTTCAATCGGTGACAGGTCGGGTGATTGGGCTGACCATGGAATGATGTCGACATTACGAAGGCAAGCCTGGGACAGCCATATTGTGTGTGGCCAGGCATTAACCTATTGAAAAATTGCTTGGTGATGCTGTGGCAGGGATGGCAACACAACAGGTTGTAGAATGTTGACGTACCGTTGAGCAGCGACAGTTGTACAGAGGACTATCAAGGGTGCCTAGCTATCATAGGAAATGGCTCCCCAGACAGTCACTCTGATGTGTGAGTTGCATGCCATTCCACGGTAAAGGCAGGATCCATGTGTTGGCCGACTCATGCCCAGACACGCATGCGCTGCCGCAAACCGTGATTCGTCACCGAAGACACCACGACACCACTGGACTCTATCCCACATTGATCAGGCATGACACTACTGCAATTGATGCCGGCAATGCTCGCTGGTCAGTGGTAGGCAGCAGAGTGGCATCCTTGAATGTAGTCCTTGTGCCACAAGTCATTTGGCAACAGTCTGGATGGTCACTTTTGTGCCTGTAGATGACGCAACTTGGTCACAGATGGTCGAGAGTTATGAATTCAATTCTGTTCGTGCAGCTCTCACATTTGCTCAATCCTTTTCTTTTGTTGCCTTCAGCTGTCCATTGCCCATGCACCACTGAGTTGTGCCCTACTCGACCCATTGGCACCAACATCATCTGATTGCCGTGTCACTCCAACTCAAATGCCTGGTGATACAGCAACTTGACCAACCAGCCTCTCTCTCAGCCGAATTATACATCCTTTCTCAAACTTGCTCAACTTCTTGTATTGTGCATGGATCTGACATCGAGACATCCTCACAGTCTATGGAGGTTAATGCAATCACAATTCGATGTCACAATTGTCCCTGCATACCAGCTTTGCTCTTGATATACCCTCCTCAATGCATGGTTCCCATGTGCTGTAGTGGGTCACTATTTAGACATTGGTCATTATTTTTTTAATCATCTGCATATTCGGCCCTGAGGTACTTGCATGCTGAGTTTCATCAGGATCGAAAGATTTTCTCAGGGTGCTTCGTTTTTTGTTTTCTTTTTCTTTTTCTGCAAAGAGTGTATTTCATTCAATTCCTTAGATTGGACTTCAAACCGAATTTCTTCAGTGGCCTAAGGAACTAAACATTTTAACATCAACAACTGATGCCCCACATGATTCCCACATCATTTCTCAGTTAACAACATAAAATGTTGCCACATGTTAAAAAATAAGACACTGCATTTGTTTGAGCGGTCAAAAATATTAATTTGCCTTGGAGACTATAAGCAAAACTATCATACTAACTTATCTTTGAAAGCATCAGGTGCCTATTTTATGTGAGATTACACCTGTCTTCAGTCTACACCTAAGACAGTTACAGCTCATTTGTGATATATGGGTTGTTAGTCATATTTTGCAAATATACGATACTGGTTTGTAAACCAAGGTGATGCAAAATTTTGTTTGCTATGGATTGTTCATGTAATTATATGTAATGCAGCATCAATGTAACTTCATGCACATTATAAAGATATTTTTAGATTTCATCACAGTGAGTCATTATCACGCACAACTTTAGTTCTAAAAGGAAAACTTTGTTCTCTTAGGACACTATTAATCTAAGCTGCATAAGCACAAAAATATTTTTTATTTTTGTACCTATCTGTCAATATCAATAAAATTTATGCTGAACTTTTTTAAGATCTACGAAAAATTACTGAACAGAAGTGGCTAGTAAAATGGCATTGTGATGATGAAAATTTCAAGTACAATGGACTTTAGTGGATAAAAATATTCATTTGGTCTGTAGTTAAATTATACAAGCTATTTCTATTTGGCATCAAACTTACATTAACTGCAGAAAACCATTTTTCATAGCCTATCAGCTTATTTCACTGGATCCTGCAAAGTGCACTATAATTGCAATTAATGAATCATATGTGTCTTAACAGGAATCTTCCTAGTTCCTTAATTACATCAGCATCATTTTTTCCAAATTGGCCAACAAGTAACATTTTAGTGCATTGTAACAGCATTTGGAAAGTAACCATCAACAGATATAGTGAAAACCAAATGTCACTTGGTATTATGAAGGCTCTTGATAAAGTCTGGGGCTCAAGTATTCAAAATAACTTCAGTCCTATGCTCATCCAGATTTGGGTCATAGGCTGTATCATATGTGCAATTGTAGAAGCTACAGGTCTTAATGTATTTTTCATAATGCATGCATGTCTCTGAGATTGTTTTTAGCAAGTACCATCTATCTTTTGTATACCAGCAAAAACCTTTATTCTACAGCTAATTTTATTCAAAGTTTTGCTGATTTTGATTCAAAATTTCATGATGCTATGTGGCAAAGAAAAGCTTGCTTTAACAACCTATCACACACGGGCTCTTTTTCATTACTTTTCTATAAATAAGTAAGCAGTATAAGCTATGTATATTTTTTACTGGTCATATCATAATGTGCTAACCTGATCCCCTATCTGTTGTTAACTGTTGAGCTAGATATTCGTTTTGTGTTTAGTTGATTTAACGTTGCACCTATTGCCTTGCTAACTCATCCATTCTAGCTACATCAAATCAAGACTCCAAAATTCCTTACCTATTACTCAATGAACCCATTTTTAAAGACACTAACCAAACATATTCCCCTTCTGCTTTTACTAATAAAAAACTGCTTAGCCAACATGGAAATAAAACAAGTTATAATCCACTGCTATTATATTAATTAATAAAATTACAAGATGAAGTAGAAAATTAAATAATTTCTAAATCCCAAAGTCTTAACTGTGTTTCCAGAGTGTTACAAGCCATGTATAAAATTAAAAATTTCCTGCTTGTCTTTTTAAATGTCCACACACACATTCAAACTTTTTCTAATCTAACCTGTAAAATAACAATTTTCGAAAACTACCCAGAAAAACTGTCAGATATCCCATAATTTTTTGATTTCATCATTTTGCTCATCACCATTAATTTCGAACTATTTCATTTCCAGATTGCTGTCATTCCTTTTATCACATCATTAACCAACAAAAACAATACTGAAAATGGAAATTGAAGTGCATAACTGATAAAAACATGCATAATGAGGTAACCCACATTAATTTTTAACCAGTTTCAAATCATTTTTACTGAATTTTATTGTACATATATGTTTTGAAAATTAAATTTGGCTAATAACACTCTGATAAATATTTAACATAGCTCTACAAGAAGCACATTCTTGCTGCTATTAAGAAAATTAATAAGTAAAACTAACAAATCTAATGCCAGAAAAAAATAGTTTTCTAGCAAAGGATAAAAGATGTTCAGAACCCGACATGATTCCTGTTTAATAAAGGTTACTGTGATGTTTCTGAGAAACCATTTTAAAATTATGGAAAAAGAACAAAAATAAGCAATTTTTTAAGTCAAAAATGGCAACTACTAGAGAAAGGAAGCCATACTCTTTCGAATGCAGAATCTGCAACTGAAACAGCATACTCATAAGTTTCATGATTTGTGAGCTGTATGCAATAGGTAACCTTCTTTAAGAGTACCTACGACACCCTCCTCCCAAATAATAACATGCTGAGTCATAAAACTTTACAGAAAATGGAAAGCTACTTTTTAAAGCCACAAGGAACTGCAGCTTTAAAACTGTGGCTTCATAACTGTGTACAGCCATTAGAATAGTAGAAAGCTTGTTGAAACTTGTCCACAGATTGTTTGAAGATTTAGTAGGGCAAGAGATCACAATGAAATCTTTCCAATGTTTGATAAGCTATTTTGTAGGCATGCTGCACCTAGCTACATGTTGTTCCAACAGGTGATAACACATTTACTAAAACAAGTTCACTTCATTCCCACATCAATCTGGCATCACTTTAACTCATTCAGTTATTCACTGAGTATTTCAGAGTAATGCTGATATTCTTTAGGAAGCCTTTCAACCTTGATTCTTTTCATTACAGGAATCTTCTTATACATCTTTCTCCAAAAAAACATTCACTCATGACACCAACAGGCAATTATGTTCAAAGCTAACATCTGCACCTCTCATCACATGACTGCCAAGAACTAAGTTTTTCAGATGGTGATCATAAACAACAAAATTTATTGAGTTCAACTTTCCTGCATACATGGGTGGAATACATCAGGTTGAAAAACACATAAAATATGCACAATCCACTCTCAATTGAGAGTTCAATTAATCTTTCTCCATTATTACATTCATGATGGAATTATTAAAGTTACCCAGAGGGTAGCCAGAATTCTCGTTCTGGACACCTACTCCAGTATTGAAAAAATAACCTATTCTTTAGCACTAAACTATGTCAAAACAGATCTCAGCTCATTCCAGAAATCAACCTTTCTACTAGTAGAGTCTGAGTTACAAGGAGCATACACTACAACGATTACTATTCTCCAATGTTTGACTTTCAAACGAATCAAAATAATTCCCTCACCCATGCAGTTATAATTGAATCAAATTGTTCTTCACCTTTTCACTTAAAATCACACCTACGCCAGCTTATCTTGTTATGTTATCCAACAATCTAAACAAAACACACTCCCTGTTCCATTTGCTTTTTCTATTCCATTCACTTCTTTTATCCCAATATACACTGACGGAAAAAAAAAATCCCAACACCAAGAAGGGTTTGTGTTAGATAAACGATAGTTGGTAGGCGGTGAGAGTACATCTGTAAGATGATGTCTATGCAAATTTCGTGCTCAGCGCATACATGTGGCGCTAGTAGCGCCTCGGAACATGCAAAGCAGGTTTGCTGTAAATACGTGCTGTAACATTTGTGAGGGTTAGTTATCGTTGAGATTCGACGTAGTGTGTTGATGTTAGTCAAGAATGCCTTTAAGAAGACGAAGAAGCCATTATGAACAGCTCACGGAGTTTGAACGAGGTCGTGTAATAGGGCTATGAGAAGGTGGATTTTCTTTCAGCAATATTGCAGAACGACTTGGCAGGAATGTAGCCACTGTGCATGATTGTTGGCAGCGGTGTTCAAGGGATGGTACTTCCTCAAGTAGACCGGGTTCCGGCCGGCCACGTGGCAGTACTGAGAGGGAAGACAGCCGTGTACGGCGTATGGCCGTGGCGCATCGTACTGCACCTGCGGCAGCAATTCGAGCTGCAGTTTCCACCACAGTGACACAACGAACTGTTACAAATCGGTTACTTGAAGGACAGCTCCGAGCCAGACGCCCTGTAGCGTGCATTCCACTTACTCCAAACCACTGCCGTTTGCGATGTCAGTGGTGTCAAGCTAAAGCTCATTAGAGGACAGAGTGGAGATCTGTTGTGTTTTCTGATGAAAGCCGGTTCTGCCTGGGTGCCAGTGATGGCTGTGTGTTGGTTAGAATTAGGCCAGGTGAGCGCCTGCAACCAACCTGTCTGTGGCCGAGACACACTGGGCCTACACCTGGAGTTATGGTCTGGGGAGCAATTTCCTATGACAGCAGGAGCACTCTCGTGGTTATCCCACGCACCCTGACGGCACAGTTGTACCTCGGTCTGGTGATTCAACCTGTTGTGCTGCCATTCATGAACAGCATTCCAGGGGTGTTTTCCAACAGGATAACGCTCGCCCGCATACCACTGTTGTAACACAACATGTTCTACAGAGTGTCGACATGTTACCGTGGCCTGCTAGATCGCCAGATCTTTCACCAATCGAGCACGCATGGGACATCATTGGACGACAACTCCAGTGTTACCCCCAACCAGCATTAACCGTCCCTGTATTGACTGACCAAGTGCAACAGGCATGGAACTCCATCCCACTAACTGACATCCAGCACCTGTACAGCACAATGCATGAACGTTTGCGTGCTTGCATTCAACATTCTGGCGGTTACACCGGTTATTAATGTACCAGCATTTCACATTTAAAATGGCTCTTCTCGTGCTTACATTAAGCTGTGATCTTGAAACCTTAATCGATTAAATATGTTACCTATACAAATGTACTGCCGCCATTTCATTCCTCTACAACTATTTTTTCGTGGTGTTGGGATTTTTTTTTCCGTCAGTGTATATATATATATATATAAATATATGGGATGTAAGGTCAGGTGATGCTTAACATCAGAGCCTCTCCTTGACAAATGTCAACCCCGCCTTCACGTGGTGCATCCTGTTCCCACTAAAGGGGCTCTGACGACCACCAATAGCGGTATAACTATACCATCGGGATTAGAGGAAATGCTATCCCACACTAACCAACCCACTTGGCCAGCATGGTGAGTTATGGCCAAACCCCTCCAAAATGGCTCCACAACTTAAATCTTGGCCCTCAGTCTCCGGCAGCTGGAATGTACCTGGCCAAGGCAGCGGCCAGTGCGACATGAAGGCAGAGGGTGCTAAGAATCCCCGGAGGACCGGACTAGGCTGCCATCTGATGCTGACCTTGGCTACGTATAATGGACGCTCCCTATCTTCTGATTCAAGGCTTCTTGAATTGAAAGAGGAACTACAAAGGATCAAGTGGGACATCGTCGGGCTAAGTGAGGTAAGGAGAAAAGGAGATCTCATTGAACTGAAAAGTGGACATCTCTTCTACTATCGTGGGACAGATACTGGCAGAACTAGTGGTGTTGGATTTATAATAAACAAGAAACTGAAGGATAAAGTTGTAGAAGTTGAAAGTTCCTCTGACAGAGCTGCACGACTCGTTATCCAACTCTCAAGAAGATACCAGGCTCAGATTATTCAAACTTATGCACCCAATACAAGTCATCCTGAAGAAAAAATTGAAGAATTTTCTGAGGAAATTCGTCATCTAAATAATAAAGGTAAGCAGCACTTGAAAATAATTATGAGAGATTTCAATGCAAAAATAGGACAACGGCAACAGAATGAAACTTCAGTAGGTAAATTCGGTCACGGCAACAGAAACCAGCGTGGAAATACTCTCGTAGAGTTTGCAGAGGCAGAAGGGTTTTTCATCTTGAACTCCTTTTTCAAGAAAAAGCCACACAGGAAATGGACATGGAGACATCCAAATAGGAAGACAAGTGAAATTGATTTTATTATGTGTAACAAAAAATTCGTCATAGAAGACTGCAGTGTGCTAAACAAGTTCAACACAGGTAGTGACCATAGATTGGTGAGATGTAAGATGCACCTCAACACTAAACTTGAACATGGCAAGCTGATAAGACAAACAAAATGTATTGACATAACCAACCTTAAAAAACACCATAATGCCTTCAAGTTGGAACTGAAGAACAGATTCTCTGCTTTAGAAGGCCTAACATTGGAAGAAGTGGATATTTCTGAAGTTAACAGAAAAGTAACTAAAGCTCTTATGGAAAATTCAACAAAATTAGTTGGGTCTAAGAACAAGTTGCATGTGAACAAATTATCAGGAAAAATCAAAATGTTGATGCAAAAAAGAAGAGAGATGAGGACAACTAAAGAAGATGTGAGATGTGACTTCTAAAGTGGAATACATAGAGCTATGCAAGACAGTACGAAAAAGTATCACTGAAGACGTAAGGAAATTCAACTGTGAACTAGTGAGGAAAGCAATTGAAAACAACCAAAGGCAAAAGATAGCAAAGGGACATCTCAGTAAGGGAAGAAAACAGATTATGGCACTGAGAAAAGAAGATGGTTCTCTAACAAGAAATAGAGGCAGAAATTTTGACAAGAGTGAAAGATTTCTACTCCAAGTTATATGAAAGGGATGATACATGTACTCCAGACATCATGGAATGTACCAGTACCAGAGTTCTTCCAGTCCTCCCAGCAGAAGTTGCACATGCAATCAAGAACATGAAGTGGGGAAAAGCTCCAGGAGAAGATGGAATTACTGTAGACATCATACAAGAAGCAAGTGGAGAAATCGAAACAGTACTTGTCCAAATTTTCACTCGATGCCTTAATGAAGGGAAGATTCCTGAGGATTGGAACAACGCTATAATGATCCTGCTACATAAAAAAGGTGACATTGAGGATCTCAGGAACTACAGACCTATCAGCCTCCTATCAGTGGTTTATAAAATCTTCACTAAAGTTCTTTCACACCGTTTGAAGGTAACACTGGACATGGCTCAACCGAGAGAACAAGCTGGATTCAGGAGTGGCTACAGCACAATAGATCATATCCACGTACTGAGAGAACTAATTGAAAGAGCGAGGGAATATGAACTTCCATTGTGCATGGCTTTTATCGATTATGAAAAAGCCTTTGATTCGGTGAAACCATCAGCAGTTACAATGGCTCTGAAATCCTGCAGTATTGAAGATGCATACATTAATATTATTAATAACATCTATGAAAATGCAAGTGCAAAGGTTCGGCTGTTTGAAAATACAACATACATAAGAATTGGAAAGGGAGTGAGACAAGGAGACACCATATCTCCGAAGCTCTTTAACGCCACATTGGAAAATGTCTTTCAATCACTGAACTGGGAAAACAAAGGGATAAAGATTAATGGAGATTATCTAACCCACCTTCGTTTTGCTGATGACATAGTCATTTTTGCAACTACCCCATCAGAGCTGCAGAGTATGATCCAAGAACTTGCTGACAAGAGTAAAGAAGTGGGATTAAAAATGAACTTTCAGAAGACAAAAGTGATGTTCAATGCTTTTACACGAAATGAAGATTTATCGATTGATGGAGAAAAGCTGGAGATAACAGACACGTACGTTTATCTTGGACAGCAGATATCAAGTGAGGGTCACATTGATGAAGAAATTAATCGGTGTACAAAACTTGCCTGGAGAGATTTTGGAAGAAACGGCATAATTTTCAACAGTAATATGCCATTATGTCTTAAAAGAAAAGTGTTTGATCAATGCATCCTTCCAGTGCTTACGTATGGTGCAGAGACGTGGACCTTAACTAAAAGAGACATACAAAGGCTGCAGACAACTCAAAGTAGCATGGACAGGTGCAGGCTTGGTGTAACCAGGAGAGATAAGAAGAGAAATCGTGGATCCGAAAAATGACAAGAGTGGAGGACATCATGATCAGAGTTAAATCCCTGAAATGGCAATGGGCTGGGCATACTGCCAGAAGGACAGACCATCGATGGACAGCCGAAATTTTAGATTGGATTCCAAGGGACAGGAAAAGACCCAGAAGAAGACCACATGGGAGATGGGTGGATGAAATTCGACAGTCTGCGGGAGTGACATGGAGGAGACTGGCACAAGACAAGACCATTGTGGAGGAAACTTGGGGAGACCTTCGTCCAGCAGTGGATTGATGATGATGATGATATAAATATATAAAATCGGGAGGGGGGGCAACAAATGGAAGATTCTGAAATCCACCAAAACAAAATAAAAGTTAATGAAATATTAAAGCATTGCTTTGTAATAAGTTGCATTTTAACCAAAAACATAACAAAATAAAACATTTTTGGGGTGCCAAGGTCCATTGCCTCTTCCCCCTCTAAATATACCCCTGCATAGCACATCCAATCTATACTTTGTAATGTCTTCAATCACCTTGTTCTTCTTTGCATTTGTTCTTCTAGAATTACATACATCAACCATAACT
This sequence comes from Macrothele yani, assembly GCA_039090855.1. Lineage (NCBI taxonomy): Eukaryota > Metazoa > Arthropoda > Arachnida > Araneae > Macrothelidae > Macrothele > Macrothele yani. The sequence goes on from CM077013.1 coordinate 68,661,020, forward strand.
CACACAGTATTCCATATATCAACTCACTCAGCTGAGATCTCTTTCTCATAACAACATGTTCTGGGTTGATTCAGTGGTGGACCAGCCTTCTCAAAAGTGGTAGGTCCACCATATTTTAAAGCTGTCAGTTCCAGTTAATTCATTCCACCTAAGGGGGTTCTTGAACAAAACTTAGTGAGTTGGAGTCTTTTTGGCCAACATCACACAGAAAAGTAGCTGGTACATCAAAATATTTATACAGAAGCTTAATTTTGTGTCAACTTCTTAGGCCACATGTGGACTTGTGGTTAGCACATCTGCCTATGGACACAAGGGTCTTGGCCACATGTGGACTTGTGGTTAGCACATCTGCTTATGGACACAAGGGTCTTGGCCACAAACCCAGGTACATTGTGATGTGCTGAACCATAAAACAACAGCCATGCAATAACAGCCATGTTTAGATGGGTGTGTTAAGCTGTAGGACCTGGGGTACTGAAGATTCTGAAATCCACCAAAACAAAATAAAAGTTAATGAAATATTAAAGCATTGAACCGTAAAACAACAACCATAAAACAACAGCCATGCTTTAGATGGGTGTGTTAAGCTGTAGGACCTGGGGTACTGACCACATCACTAAAAATAAGAGCATCTGTTCCTTCCTCCATCTGTTTTTTTTTCTCCCCTCTCCTGGTGAGTACCTTTGATGTCATGTAATGTTAGTCATATTGTCAATGCTCACTAATATAGTCTACACTCTTTAAAAGTATAATTATGTAATACAAGGATTACACAGAAATTAACTTTTTGTAAAATTTTTAGGTTGCACATCAACCCGTCGTTGGGACTAACTCAAGATAGGTGCTGCCACTCAAGCGATAATACCAACCCATTATGCTCGTTAGTCATGGCACTACTTCTTTTTACAATTTGTAGACTTTCTTCCAATTTCCGTTTTGCATAGTGCTGTTGATGTGAGAATTTTCCAGTACTCTGAATGTGTTTGTCAAGGCCTGTCTTGGAATTTCCAACAAGAGAGGCCTTGAAAAACACATACAGAGTACTGGACATTCGATTAACTGGTACTCTTTGAAAATTTTCTCACGTAAACAGCACAGTGTAAAACGGAAATTGGAAGAAAGTCTACAAATTGTAAGAAGAAGTGCCACAATTAATGAATTACTTCTTTTTACAATTTGTAGACAGGCTTGGTATTATCGCTTGAGTGGCAGCATCTACTATCTTGTGTCAGTCCCAAGGACAGGTTGGTGTGAAAGCCAAAAATTTGACAAAAAAGTAATTTTTGTGTCATCCTAGTAATCCCTGTATTACATAATTGTACTTTTATGATATTTATCACTTTTATTAATTTCTCCCCATGGCTTCATTATTACTCCTACATACGCACTCTTTCTCTCTCTCTCTCTCTATCAACTTTCCTACCCTGAGGGTGTAGGTTCCACCTAATGTCACTTCATTTTTAATACAGAGCTCAAAAGGCAATCTAGCCACTGTGATTGTGTCTAAACCTTCATTGTGGGAGTAAACACTACAAAACATTGCTGTGTGCTGTTTTGTGTTAGCTTCTCAGATTCATACAGACCTTTGTTGCTGTCATATGTGCCATGGTGGACCAGTGCAGCGTCCAGAGGAGGCAAACCTGTACATAAGTAATTGAAGACAAATGCTGATAAATTAAATACACCAAAAGCAGATTTAAAAACATCTGTACAGGCATGGAAAGGCTTGGGTTAAAATATTTAAAAATTTGAAGGTAATTCTAGGGCTTTCTTCATGGGGATAAATCTCATCTTGCTGTTTCTAGTGTTAGTTCTATAAAGTTATAAGGATTTTATTGGAATGTACATACACACATACATATCACTAAGCTGTTCTCTGATATTCAGAGGTTAGCTCCTCACAGAACTTCAGTTGCTGTATCAAACGTTTCTATTTACAGTAATCTTGGCACACAGCTCAGGCTTCATTAACATCCATCACACACCACACACAAGACCTTTTGTATTTCACACTTATTATATTTTCCTCATGCAGACATTCCTGAATCTAGCCCTCCCATGATTTCCTTGGCCTTCCTCTACCTTTCTTTCCTGCCACTTGGGCTAAATCAATTCTCTTAGTAAACATTCTCATCACTCATTCTTTCAACATGGCCAAACCACCTAAGAATATCACTCTCTACCTTGCTAAAGACATTTTGCTTCACATTACAAAATTGCAACACATTTTCATTCCTCACATTATCAGAACATGTCTTCCCATACCCCCCCCCCCCCCATAAGTAACGCATCTCTCCAGCACACAAAACGACTCCTACGGTTTATGTTCCAGAATCCTTAGGTGGAACGACCAACTGGAACCTTTAGCTGTGGGCTGATCACCCGCACTGATGTACCCTTATGATTTTTATGACTCTTTAATTGGAATGTACTTTTCTAAAAAGAAAAGACAGGTCACCCACTGAAAACTTATGTGGCAGATAATAAAGCAGCAATGTCTAATAAAATTGTATTAGATAGACACACAAGCACTGTTCACAAAATCTGAACTGGAATTCATTTAGAATTATTTAACATCAACAAGAAGTGGCAAAAAGAAAATTAGAAGGACTCAAAATTTAGGATAATGGACAGGACTCCATTGCCAATGACTTCCTAAGTTTATTGCTACCATACGTATGATCTTTCATGGTTAAATCAAAACACTGCAGAGATGGAGAGTTGCAGTGAGAAAAGCCTGGATAAGACAATGAGTTTTCTCTGAAAATTTACAAGTCTTTTTTGAAAAAGCATTCTAAAGAAAACTAACATGACTTCAAAAAAAAAAACTTTTTTTTTTAAAGATATTTGTACAATTTCATGATTTCTATAGACTGAAGACATCAGCACATTGTATAAAAGTGCTGAAGAATTTATCATAAAAAATTAACCAAAAATATTTCTTTTCTTTTCAAATTAAGCACACCTAGATATTCTAGCATCACCTTACACAGAATCTGGTTTGTAAAATGGAAATTGACAGAAAACAGACCATAGTTTATTAATAACAACAATATGGTCCTACTCAAGTATTGGCTCATTAACTTCTAGAGAACAATGAAGTTTGACACTTGATGCAAATTTCTAAACATCAACAGAACAAGTTAAGAGTTCTGATTGAACCAGAAGTAATTTTTTAAGAATATTATTTTCACAATAGTTGCAGATTTTACATTAAGTCACTTAATTGATTCTCCACCAAAATTTTTTGTTCATAAAAAACTTTCCTGTTCAGCAGAAGTAAGTTACTCTCTGAAACTAGTGCACTATAAGATCAAAGCAAATGTTACATAAAGGAATTATAGTAAGAATTTGCCATGTTCTTGAACCTATGGTACTGATTTATATACAAAACTACCAATTAACCTAACTTTAAAAATAACTGTAATGCATGGCAAAATGTGCTTAGCAGATTTCATCCATAAATTCAAAATGCTGTATATGCAATATACACATATATATAAAAAAAAAAAGTAAAAACATATATGTACAAATGCAGAAACTTGCAGATAGCCTTTTCATTTTGAATTCACTTCACAGGACAAACAAAAGACAAAACATCACTCTCATAGTTTGAAGAAAAAGGAAGAAGGCAGAAAGAAAGGGGATGTTATAAACTGGTGATGCCCAGCGTAGGGGTGGCAGAGGAAATTTCACCAGTGACGAATGTCAGGTGAAGTATTTCAGCAGAGGAAAATAGCATGTGCAGCACAGTGCACAGTGCCAAAGTAGGTGGATTAAGGACAGCACTTCATAGGCTCAGCATGCGTGCTGTAAAAAAGGCAAATGATTTGGAAGGAACAGGGATGGATAATCATTTTTAACATGCGCTTGGTAAGGGGACAAGACTGGGCAGTTAGGAGCTGGCACAGCTGGCAACCCTTATATAATTTATTGTATGAATCACGAACTTCAAACAGAAAGCTTGAAGCAACCTACTGCATTAACTGACAGTGCATATATACTTACTACAAAATGTATTCAATTTAGAATACAAGCATGTCATAAACTATTAGATACCCATACTCTTATATTAAAAAAAAATCAGCTTAAAATATCTAACATATAGTTAATAAAAATTACTAATTTACATTGTATACAGAATGTAAACAAAAATCTATGAAACATTACTGTAACTTGATTATTATTCATTCTTTTAAAAATCTGCTATGCAACAAAATAGCATTTGGGAAAGTGCCTTTAACTAATAAAAAAAAAACAATAAAAGAAAACAACAACAACTAATATTTACTTAATATAAGTTGTACTACTATTATCATTACCATACAGGGAAGAGAGAAAGGGAGGGTGGCCAATAGTGCTCAGATATGCACAACAATTATACCATAATGAAAAAGAAAAAGGAAGAAATTTGCTAAAAATATGCTAAAGAAAATGAATTACTTACAAACAAACCACTTTTGTTCCATGCAACATTGAACTTAATGCACAGAAAATAGGGGGGTGGGGTTACTTTACTAGTAATTCATCTATTTTGAAACATGGTTTATTTTATCCTCCAAATGCAATTTTGGGTTGCATAATGATGTGAGGAACTTTGATTAGAAAAAATAAATTAAGATATAGAAACTCACCTATAGTTAGTTCTCAGTGTTGTAAGATTTAAAGTTTAACTTAAATGAACACACTGAACGATATTGAACTTTCCCTACGATTATACTTAAACTAAATTTTTGAGTTTTTTATTGATTTCATGAAATGAAAAGTCTACCAAAACCATGGAATAAGCTGAGCTAATTTTAAACTTTTTCTAGCATATGACATTAATTTGCTTAAAATATGTCGCAAGTTAAGGCGATTTTTCACGGGAATTATAATCTAGGAAAAAAAACGTCAGTTTCCCCATTTTTTACAAATGATTAAGGAATATATAGTTTTAAAAACTCCAGAATGTGCAGGGAAGATAAAATGAAAGGATATTCAATTTGCATATAATGCAGTGTATTTAAATCTTTCAGATCTCTTTTGCGTAGAAAAAAAATACTTTGTTTCCCTAAGGGGATGCCAGCTATGAATGTATTCATGTTATTCAGAACAGCATAGGAATAAGAAAACTTTCTCAACACACAAACACACAACATATATATATATATATATTATATATACACACAGAGAGAAAAAATGCACTTTACTGACATACATAATATTCTGACAGCACATTCCATATTAAATAAAATAAACACATATTTCACTGTCAATCATGAGTAATATACAGAATCACACACATATAAATATTCACTTTATGAAACAGACGAAAGAAGTAAGACTGTATACTGTAACAGCATAAAACATACTTGGAATAAATGCAACAATATCTATTTCTTATATTAGTGAAAGCATGAAACATACTTATAAGGTAAACATAAAGATTAAGCCTATTTCTTGGATTAATAAAATTTGGAATATTAAAAAAAAGTTATATTCACTACATATTGTTCAAACAATACCTGTAAATTTATTTACTAAAAAACTAGAGTTTCAACAGAAAGTTGAAATGAAAAAGCTTGGAAAATATATTTATCAGAATGTAATGCTTTATTCCATTTTTAGCATGATCAAGACCGTGGATTCCTGAATATGCACAGCTTATTCAAGCAAATATTGCTGAAGATCAGATTAATTGTGAAGTTTTAAAGAAGTGAGAGAGCTTCAGTAATTATGCCATTTTTTTGCCTTTTCACGTAGAGAACTGGTCAAGAAAGACAAAACCTACAACTGAAAGCACCATGATCAGTTTCATTTTCCTATTTCAAAACATGAAACTGATAGAAAGTAGTCTGTTTGCCATTGATTTAAATAGCTCAAGGTTGTGATTTTCAAAGGAAAGTGTAACCCAGAAAAGAATTAAAATTTCTATGCAGCTGGAGTGAATGAGCTAAAAAGCAGTTGGCATGGAACTTTATCATATAACGGAAAATTGGTGCTCAGTGAGTGTACTTCTTGTGAGATCAGGATCAACACAACTCTTAAGAACAAAGCCTATTATAAACATGTTTTCAGATATGTACAGTTGAAATTGTCTGCTTGTGGGAGGACAAAGTCATGAGGTCAGTGAGTGTGAGATTGTTAAAAATGTTAATTGTGTTTATGGTGTTGAATTGGATACAAAATTCCAGATGTGGAGGAAATACTGCATAGTTGTAAGATTTTGTGATGCACAGTGTCAAAAATTGTTCAAAGAAAATTTAACTAAAGCTGTATCCTTTGCAACTAACCAATGATTGATCCAGGCAGACACACACATACAGAAAGAAAGCTACTGGAAAACATTTTGCGTAGATTTTAAAATTTGATAGCCAACATCAGCATCAAAGGCCACATGGAGTCATTAATCTCAAATTTTGGGTAACTGGTTTCAAGGAAATGAGAGACAAACAAATGGAAAATGAACATTAACACCTATGTCTCACCCAGGATTCACACCTGTTTTTACCATCAAAAGGTAAAAGGCATAGCATCTCAGAAGAATGAAAAGCTATCAAGCACTCAACTGATATATGCATGCATATCATGAAGCTGTTCTGAGATTCAGAGGTTAGCCTCCTTAAAGAAACCCCATCTTCCAAATGAAAGTTTAACTGATTGTGCTAGACTTTACTTACTGTTGATGCATCAAATGTCTCCATTTACAGAGATCTCAACCCACAACTGAAGCTTCACTGACATCCATCACATGTATCAGTGATGGCTGGTCAGAATTCTGTATACTGAGTAAACAGTATCAAGTAAACTGAGTTGTAGTTATACATTGTAAAAAAATAGTCACAAATTATTGTGCTATGTTTGTTAAAGCTCTAAAGTTCAGTAATGGATTACATTTATAACACAAAAGTGTTAAGTTCACTTCCAGTGTATTATTATTAGTGATCCAGGTGGTATTCCAGAAGTTTAGCTAATCACTGATCAGCTGGAAAGAAACTTCTGCTTCCTTTGTGATTGATTGCAGTCTAATACTACATAAAATGCTGCACAATGCTGGTGGAATGAATACATCAATTTTGATGTACTTTGATCTACTGTTTAATGAACCATATTAGGACAGAACCACAAAGAAAAACAAGACACATCATCCCAAATTTAGGACTACTGGCTTAAAGAAAGTGTCAGCACTACAACTGTAGAACAGACGTAATACCTGTACTTCTGTTGATTTCAAATTCAAACTCAGACCTAGTTAGTGAAGCAAGTGAACTAACCACCTATTCTTTATGTTAATTACAATATCACTTTTCTCCTAAAGACATAATGCTGGAATGAATTAAACTGATAAATGGTCAAGTCACATTATTGTGACCACCAGCTAATATCCAGAGTAACCGCCGCGTACCCCGCGGACAGCAGGTAGACGGGCTGGGAGTGACTCAATAAGGTGCTGGAAGGTGTTCACAGGCATGTGGAGCTATGCTGACAGCAGTGCATCTGACAGCTGCTGGACGGTGCGTGGTGGAGGATCCATAGAGTGAACAACACGATCGAGGTGGTCCCACAGATGCTCAATAAGTTTAAGTCTGGGGAATTATGGGGCCAGGGAAGTACTTTGAAGTCTTCATCATGCTCTTCCAACCACTCTTAGACATTCCTAGCTGTGTGACACATCACATTGTCGTGCTAGAAGATCCCATCTGCCCCAGGGAAGACAATCAGCATGTATGGGTGTACGTGGTCTGCAAGGATGGATTCAAAATGAATTCGGTCCATAATGCCTTCCACAGTTATGAGTGGACCTACAGAATGCCACAAAACATTCCCCAGACCATAACGCTGCTCCCACCAGCTTGTGTTCTGCCAGCAATGGTTGAAGAGTGTTTGTTTTCTGATGTTTCTCGCATTATACGCCAGCATCTATCCATTCGATAAAGCAGAAAATGTGTCTCCTCGGAGAAGGCAATCCTTTGCCAATCAGCTGAGGTCCAATTCCGATACTACCATACAAATGTAAGCCTTTTCTGTCAATGCACCTTCGTTAGCATAGGTGCAGTGACCATCTGTCTGCATCGGAGCCCCATATACAGCAGGGTTCGCTGAACTGTCATTTTAGACACACTTCCGGTAGCACCCTGGTTCATTCGGCCAGTGAGTTGCTCCACTGTAGCATGTTGATCGCCCCCCCGGAACTTCAAAGCCGATGTTCACCTGTCACATCAATGGCACGTGGTGCTCCGCAGTTTCCACATCGCTTATTCACAATGGTGCCATTTCTCCAATCACGATACACTTTAACCACAGCAGCAGGTGAACAGTTCACGAACTGAGCTGTTTCAGAAATACTGCCACCCTTGGCCCAAAAGCCAATAATCATCCCTTTTAGCAAATCTGATAAATCGTTCCTTTTATCCACAACAGCAATGAGTGATATGTTTTCAGATTACCTACAGCACACCTTATATACCCTTCGAACCAGCTCCCAACACATGCCTTTTTTCATTAGCTACGTGCTGTTGACGTCAAAAGTAGTCCTACTTTTGACGTCAACTCGACAGGGTTCCCACTCAAAAGTAATAAAAAAATTCCCTGACTTTTCCAGGTTCTCTAGGTGGTTTTTAAAGTTTTCCAGAGTGGCATGTTGCAAAAAATTGTTACATTTCATTCCATTCCATTCCATTCATTTTTGTCACCAAAGTGCACACTTGTAAATTCTTTACGTAATTTGTCTTTATAAAATTACCTGCTTTTCATTAATAACAACTAACTGTGCACATTATTTTCTGTACCAAAGTTCCGTGAACTTTTGTGAATACTACCCACACGGAATCTGTAAATGCATTCCCATAGAAACAGGTCACATGTAAGAAAAATCTGTCAGTTGAATAGTTTCAGTTTTTCTATAACACAATGCAGCTAAGCTTAATGATGGAATGGCTCTGTTCAAAGAAACATGTTTCAAGAGAACCAACAGACAAAGGACTTTGATCCATCATTTGGTTGGTTCTCTTGTGAAGTGTTTCTTCAAGCAGTAGCCATTGTGCCTAATTTTTCCATGTTATAACAACTGCCTGCAGAAATTGAACAAAAGCTTAATAACTGGCAGTTTTAAAAAATCAATTTTGCATCTTTTTTTAGAGAATAAAAGAAATACTTAATATAACTGAAAGTAAGATCTATCAAAATTCTAGGCAGGCAGTAATTGCAAGCAAAAGTTTGAAATCTTGAAACAATAAGTTTTTTTTTGGCAAAATAGAGTATCCTTACTACAGCTGTTCGCCAGGGAGGTTACTCTCCCGATTGGCCTAATACAATAGTACTCTCCTCCAATGTAAACAAACAAACCGTCTTTTTTACCGAGAGTCTGTATATAATCTCTTATGGTAATACCTGTTGTAACTTGGACTTACCTGTTTTTGTTCCTAGACAATGGAGAAAAATAATTACTTCTCCCATTCAAAAAACTGAAGAAGAGGACCTTAATTAATCGATTATATTATTTGTACATATTACTTTTGTTCTGCTGTTTTTCTCAATTGGCATCACCTGCGGTTTTGAACAAATGTATTGGGGGTCTCGCGGGGGAGACTGGTTATATATTGCGGCACTTCCCTATGCTTTGTGGCACTGTTGGGTGGCCTGAGGACGGGTGCTATTGTAGCCCCGAAAGATCTTGCCATTTTTAAATATTTTAAAATCATGTCTTTTATTGTAAATAAAGTTTTTTATTGTACAGTCAGAGATGTTGGTTTGATGATATCGTACGGAGACAGCACGCCTCTAAGTAATTATAGAGTATCCATTGATTTTTATAAAAAAAAGGGTAATTTTCCCTGAGTTTTCCCTGAGTTTTCCCTGATTTTTGGAACCATTTTCAAATTCCCTGAGAATTCAAGGTTTTCCCTGTTTTCCAGGTTGAGTGGGAACCCTGTTCGACTGTATATATATATATCACATTATTGTGACCACCTCCTACTTTTGACGTCAACAGCACATGGCCAATGAAAGAAGGCACATGTCGTGAGCTGGCTCATATGGTATATAAGGTGTGCTGTAGGCAATCTGAAAGCATATTGATCATTGCTGCTGTGGATAAAATGAGCGATTTATCAGATTTGCAAAAAAGGGATGATTATCAGCTTTCGGGCCAAGGGTGGCGGTATTTCGGAAACAGCGCAGTTTGTGAACTGTTTGCGTGCTGATGTGGTTAAAGTGTATCGTGACTGGAAAAATGGCACAATTGAGAATAAGCGATGTGGAAACTGCGGAGCACCACGTGCCATTGATGTGAGAGGTGAACGTTGGCTTCGAAGGTGTGTGAGGGCCGAGCCGATCGACACGCTACAGTGGAACAACTCACAGGCCGAATGAACCAAGAAGCTACTGGGTCATTCCATTTGAAATGACATTTTTTAAAGTCGAGTCATGGCTCAAAAATTTTCGATTTGCCTAATATTTTTTTTCTAGGTTTGGATTCCGCATAAAATGAACCCTGATTTTTTTCAGATTTTTTGCGTTAGTATTTAAATAGCAGAGATACAGCCCCTTGAATTTTGGAGGTCGCGGTTCCATGGGTGGTTTCCAACTATGGTTATAAAGGAAGGAACACCTACACCATTTCTTTATTTATGAACCAATTTTAATGTATTTTGCACTAAAATAAAGGTATTAAAGTGTAGAATCCAAATATTCTGAGATATATTAGTTTTGAACATACACTGTGGCACTAGTGAGCTGCAACCCATAGAAAATGTAAATTCAACAGTGTTTCATGCAACCCCTCATATATCAGCTGTCACACCTAATAAGCATTCCAAAATTTTTTCAGAGAAGTACATAACCTAAGTGTCAAATATTAAAAAAATTGTGAAGGCGTTCTGAGGGAAAATAAAACTGCGATGTTTTCTAGTAATTCGTATTAAAGTATCATTTTCAAATTGCTTATGTAAAAAAATTTTAATATGTAACTACATTCTTCTCAGAAATAGCTGCAAAATATAATAAATTTTCACTTCTTCCATTTTAAAACATGTCTAGTGTCAAATATTATAAAAAACTGTGAAGGTGTTCTGAGGGAAAATAAAACTGCCGTGTTGTCTCAGTCTGGTAATTTGTATTAAAGTATGATTTTCGAATTGCTTATGTAAACAAATTTTAATATGTAACTACATTCTCCTCAGAAATAGCTGCAAAATATAATAAATTTTCACTTCTTCCATTTTAAAACATGTCTAGTGTCAAATATTATAAAAAACTGTGAAGGTGTTCTGAGGGAAAATAAAACTGCCGTGTTGTCTCAGTCTAGTAATTTGTATTAAAGTATGATTTTCGAATTGCTTATGTAAACAAATTTTAATATGTAACTACATTCTCCTCAGAAATAGCTGCAAAATATAATAAATTTTCACTTCTTCCATTTTAAAACATGTCTAGTGTCAAATATTATAAAAAACTGTGAAGGTGTTCTGAGGGAAAATAAAACTGCCGTGTTGTCTCAGTCTGGTAATTTGTATTAAAGTATGATTTTCGAATTGCTTATGTAAACAAATTTTAATATGTAACTACATTCTCCTCAGAAATAGCTGCAAAATATAATAAATTTTCACTTCTTCCATTTTAAAACATGTCTAGTGTCAAATATTAAAAAAAATTGTGAAGGTGTTCTGAGGGAAAATAAAACTGCCGTGTTGTCTCAGTCTGGTAATTTGTATTAAAGTATGATTTTCAAATTGCTTATGTAAACAAATTTTAATATGTAACTACATTCTTCTCAGAAATAGCTGCAAAATATAATAAATTTTTACTTCTTCCATTTTAAAACATTTACAAAGTGTAACTTTACTGTTGTGAAAACCAGCATTGACAATACAGTGGATTTATTGTCTGGTGAATTATTACTTTATTAATGTTGTATCAGCTGACCTTTTGAGTTGTATTGTGTTGTTTTGACATTAATAATTATCTCAGGTCTTAATTTAATTTTCCATTAAAAGACAAGTCTGAACATGTTTGAACTTACATTAATTACACTGCTGCCAACCCAAAATGCAACACCAAGAAGGAAGCATCCGAATGGCCTGAAATTCGCAGCATGCGTCGCCCGTGAGAAGACATGCAAATGATCAGCATTGCAGGGCATATGAAATTCATGTGCGCCCGGCATGCCAACGAGAAGCACTATAAGAAGGGTGCACAGAAGGTGGGGTGTAAGTAGTGGAAGTGTGTTGTGCTGCCGGACCTGTGCGTGGGAAGCTTTCTGATGCCTCGTCGCAGAATACGGCAGTCATTCCAGCACGCTTTGGAGTTCGACAGAGGACGAATAGTGGCATATCGCAACAGCGGTTTATCATACTGAGACATCGCCGCCCATGTTGGGATGACATCCAGCCACAGCAAGGCGAGTATGGATTCGGTGGGTACAGGGGACGGACGGACGGACTGATGTGAGCGATTGCCGCAGCCACGCCACATCACCGAACTAGAGGACAGGCATGTTGTGCGGCGGGCATTGATGGCTTGCCCCACCACATCACGAACATTAGCGCAGGAATTACGTGCTGACACAGGTTGCGAGACAACCTGTGTCAGCACGTACCGCTTGACGTCATCTGCAGGAGCGGGGACTTGTCCACCGCGGCCATTGCTTCGATTACCATTGACGTTACACCACTGGCGAGTGCGGCGGCAGTGGGCCGTTGAATGCCACACCTGGACTACGGAATGGCACGACATTGTCTTCTCCGACGAATCCCGCTTCTGCCTGCCACACCACGATGGTTGGATCCGCGTGTGGTGGCACCGCTGCGAGAGACTGTATGACGCCTGCATTATGCATTGCCATACCGCTCCGTCGCCTGGCGTTATGGTTTGGGGCGCAATTGGATATGACACCAGCACCCCTCTAGTACGCATCACCAGTACACTCAACAGCCACTACTACATCTCCGACGTTTTAGAGCCTGTAGTCCTTCCTTACCTGCAGGACCTGCCAGCGACCACGTTTCAACAGGACAATGCGCGCTCGCACGTGGCATGCATCGTGCAACAATTTTTCACAGCTCACCAGGTGTCACTGCTGCAGTGGTCCGCCTGTTCTCCCGATATATCGCCCATCGAACACGTCTGGTCACTGATCAGTAACCGAGTGGCCTGGCAAGCACCACCCGCGGCTACGCCTGATGAACTGTGGCAACGTGTGGAAGCAGCCTGGACTGACATACCCCAAGCCCACATCCAAAGCCTCATTTGTTCGATGCCGTGGCGTGTAGCGGCCATTATTGCCAGCCATGGGGGCCACATGAACTATTGATGTCTGCGTGTTCCGTAAGTTGCACGGGCCTGTAAGCTCAATCGTTTCATCTTTGTATCTGTTGTTATGTGTCCAGTAAATCTGACTTTGCTATCTCGTGTCCTTCTTGGTGTTGCATTTTGGGTCGCCAGCAGTGTTTACATATATATATATATATACTGACGGGAAAAAAAATCCCAACACCACAAAAAAATAGTTGTAGAGGAATGAAATGGCGGCAATACATTTGTATAGGTAACATACTTAATCGATTAAAGTTTCAAAATCACAGCTTAATGTAAGCGCGAGAAGAGCCATTTTAAATGTGAAATGCTGGTACATTAATAACCGGTGTAACCGCCAAAATGTTGAATGCAAGCACGCAAATGTTCATGCATTGTGTCGTACAGGTGCTGGATGTCAGTTAGTGGGATGGAGTTCCATGCCTGTTGCACTTGGTTGGTCAATACAGGGACGGTAAATGCTGGTTGGGGGTGACGCTGGAGTTGTCGTCCAATGATGTCCCATACGTGCTCGATTGGTGAAAGATCTGGTGATCTAGCAGGCCACGGCAACATGTCGACACTCTGTAGAGCATGTTGGGTTACAACAGCGGTATGCGGGCGAGCTTTATCCTGTTGGAAAACACCCCTGGAATGCTATTCATGAATGGCAGCACAACAGGTTGAATCACCAGACCGACGTACAACTGTGCCGTCAGGGTGCGTGGGATAACCACGAGGGTGCTCCTGCTGTCATAGGAAATTGCTCCCCAGACCATAACTCCAGGTGTAGGTCCAGTGTGTCTCTGCCGCAGACAGGTTGGTTGCAGGCGCTCACCTGGCGTCCTTCTAACCAAAACACGCCCATCACTGGCACCCAGGCAGAACCGGCTTTCATCAGAAAACACAACAGATCTCCACTCCGTCCTCCAATGAGCTCTAGCTTGACACCACTGACGTCGCAAACGGCAGTGGTTTGGAGTAAGTGGAATGCACGCTACAGGGCATCTGGCTCGGAGCTGTCCTTCAAGTAACCGATTTGTAACAGTTCGTTGTGTCACTGTGGTGGCAACTGCTGCTCGAATTGCTACCGCAGACGCGGTACGATGCGCCACGGCCATACGCAGTACACGGCGGTCTTCCCTCTCAATAGTGCCACATGGCCGGCCAGAACCTGGTCTTCTTGAGGCAGTACCTTCCCTTGACCACCGCTGCCAACAATCATGCACAGTGGCTACATTCCTGCCAAGTCGTTCTGCAATATTGCGGAAAGAAAATCCACCTTCTCGTAACCCTATTACACGACCTCGTTCAAACTCTGTGAGCTGTTGATAATGGCTTCTTCGTCTTCTTAAAGGCATTCTTGACCAACATCAACACACTATGTCGAATCTCAATGATAACTAACGCTCACAAACGTTACAGCGCGTATTTACAGCAAACCTGCTTTGCATATTCCGAGGCGCTACTAGTGCCCCACGTATGCGCCGAGCGCGAAATTTGCATAGACATCATTTTACAGATGTACTCTCACCACCTACCAACTGTCGTTTATCTAACACAATCCCTTCTTGGTGTTGGGATTTTTTTCCGTCAGTGTATATATATATATATATATATATATATCATCATAATCATCATCATTGTCAACCATTATCAATCCACTGCTGGACAAAGGTCTCCCCAAGTTTCCTCCACAACGGTCTGTCTTGTGCCAGTCTCCTCCATGTCACTCCCGCATACTTTCGAATTTCATCCACCCATCTCCCATGTGGTTTTCTTCTGGGTCTTTTCCTGTCTCTTGGAATCCAATCTAAAATTTCGGCTGTCCATCGATGGTCTGTCCTTCTGGCAGTATACCCAGCCCATTGCCATTTCAGGGATTTAACTCTGATCATGATGTCCTCCACTCTTGTCATTTTTCTTATCCAAGAGTTCCTCTTCTTATCTCTCCTGGTTATGCCAAGCCTGCACCTCTCCACGCTTCTTTGAGTTGTCTGCAGCCTTTGTATGTCTCTTTTAGTTAAGGTCCACGTCTCTGCACCATACATAAGCACTGGAAGGATGCATTGATCAAACACTTTTCTTTTAAGACATAATGGCATATTACTGTTGAAAATTATGCTGTTTCTTCCAAAAGCTCTCCAGGCAAGTTTTGTACGCCGATTAATTTCTTCATCAATGTGACCCTCACTTGATATCTGCTGTCCAAGATAAACGTACGTGTCTGTTATCTCCAGCTTTTCTCCATCAATCGATAAATCTTCATTTCGTGTAAAAGCATTGAACATCACTTTTGTCTTCTGAAAGTTCATTTTTAATCCCACTTCTTTACTCTTGTCAGCAAGTTCTTGGATCATACTCTGCAGCTCTGATGGGGTAGTTGCAAAAATGACTATGTCATCAGCAAAACGAAGGTGGGTTAGATAATCTCCATTAATCTTTATCCCTTTGTTTTCCCAGTTATACAACAAGATGAAAGATGAAATCAAGTAAGCAAATTAACTGCCAATGTGTTGCATAAGCAAATTTACTTCCATAAAAGGACTGGCTAATGGTAAACTGGAAAGTCTTAGCATTCTGTAGTAGATGCCTGGTTTCTATCTCATGCAAATCGAAAAAAATGTTTAGAGAAATTTTACAACTACGCTTCATACTAATAACTGATTAAACATATTCTGAGTTTCAATAAATTTTGTAAATAAATAAATAAATATACATATATATACAACAATGAATGGCCACTTTTTTATGACCACCCCTCAGTACTTTGTTGGGCCACCTTTTGCCTTTAATACTGCGTCGATTCTTCATGGCATGGACTCCACAAGATGTTGATAGGTGGTTTGTGGAATCTGAGACCATGCTTGATGAATAGCACTTTCCAAGAGTATGAGATTGCAGGGTCGTGGATCCAGCTGTCTAATGGCTCGTTCAACTTTATCTATCAAATTCCTCAATGGGGTTGAGATGTGGAGATCGTGGGAGCCACCTAAGCAAAGTAAACTCACCGGCATGTTCCTGAAACCAATCCTGTACAAAACGAGCACTATGACAGGACGCATTATCTTGTTGAAAGTAGCCATCGCCATTGGGATAAACCATCCACATGACAGGATGCACTTGGTCCGCAATGATGCTTAGATATGATGTGCCAGTCAGACGTTGATCAACACGAATTAAAGGGCCCAAAGCATCCAGGAAAACATTCCCCAAACCATAACGTTGCCTCCACCAGCTTGAAGGGTTGTAGCAATGCATTTGGGGTCCATGCTTTCGTGCTGTTTCCGCCAAATTCTCACTTGGCCATTGGCATGGTGCAACTGCAAACGTGATTCATCGGACCACATAATTTGTTTCCAATTATCGACTGTCCAATCCTTGTGCTCCTGAGTGAACTGGAGACGTTTTCTCTTGTTAACTGCAGACAGCAAAGGTGTTCGAACAGGCCTTCGGCTGCCATATCCCATCCGATGCAGCGTACGGCAAACAGTGCATGCAGAGATCATTTGAGGTAATCCTTAACTAAGATGGTCTGTAATTTGCTGCACTGTTGTCTGTTACCAGTCTGAACACTCTCCGTTCCACCCGAGCAGTAACTAGTCGATGACGACCACACGTTGCACGTAGAGACCCAGTTTTTTGGCTGACAGTCTAGTCTTTAAACACTTTAACAACAGCTGCTCTGGAACATTTCACGAATGCGGCGGTTTCGGTGATACAAGCTCGATGGCTCCGAGTTCCTACAATCATCTCACGTTGAAAGTCCGTCAAAGCGCATTTTTACCCATCTCGTCACCCAAAAATCACTTCTACTACTGTCGCAAGCACTAAGATTTCCCTTTTTATACTAGCCTAGCTATCTGGTGGCAACAGCGTGCAGCCATAACTTATTTGCTTAAAACTGTCAGGTGGTCATAATAAAGTGGCCACTCAGTGTATATGGAAAAAAACCTTCTACAAACTTAAATTTTATTAAAACTCTAAAAGGTATTGATATGATTATAATAGCTTTATACCTATAAGAAAATACAGATAAAACCTTTTCAGAAAGTTTTGTAATCAGACAGCACTCACCCCATTATATGCTATTCTGATCTACTTGAAAAATTTTGTGATGTTTAGTGGCTCAAGTTATCTTTACCTATATCATTATGTGTCAAAATATTCTACATTTCCCAAAACAACCATGACTGGTTGTCTTCTGTTTAAAATCAGGAATGTTACTTACCTAAACAGAAGAATTTGATTTCATGCTTGATAAGTGTTAAATATAGATTGCAAATTCTTTAATTCAAGAAATATTTTTACACTGGATCTTTTTTTCTAGTAGGTCATTTGAATATATCCTTGCCCCAGGAATAAAAATGAAAGAAGTGGCTAAAAGGATCACTATAACATCATCATTCTCAACAATGATCAATCCACTGCTGGATGAAGGTCTCCCCAAGTTTCTTCCACAACTGTCTGTCTTAAGCCTGTCTCCACCATATTGCTCCGGCATGCTTTCGAATTTCATCCATTCATCTTCCATGTGGTCTTTTTCTGTCCCTTGGAATCCAATCCAAAATTTCTTTTGTCCATCTGTGGTCTGTTTTTCTGGCAACATGTCCAGCCCAATGCCATTTCAGGGATTTTACTCTGATCATGGTGCCTTCCATTCTTGTTATTTTCCTTATCCACGAGTTCCTCTTCTCGTCTTTCTTGGTTACATCAAGTATGCATCTCTCCGTGCTTCTTTCAGTTGCCTGCAGTTTTTGTAAGCCTTTTTCAGTTAAGCACCATGTCTTTGTTCCATATGCAAGAACTGGAAGGATAGATTGATAAAACACTTTTCTTTTAAGACATATTAGCATATTGCTCTTGAAAATTGTACTGTCTCTACCAAAAGTTCTCCAGACAAGTTTTATATGCCACTTAATTTCCTCATTAATGTGATCCTTGCTTGATATCTGCTGTCCAAGGTAAATGTAGGTATCAGTTATTTCCAGCTTTTCCCTATCAATCGATAAATCTTTATTTCTTGTAAAAGCATCGTACATCAGTTTTGTTTTCTGAAAGTTCATTTTTAATTCCACTTTTTCACTCTTGTCAGCAAGTTCCTGGATCATACTCTGCAGCTCTAAAGAAGTAGTTGCAAAAATGGTTATGTCACAGCAAAACGAAGGTGAGTTAAATAATCTCCATTAATTTTTATCCCCTTATTTTCCCAGTACAATGATTGAAAGGCACTTTGAAATGTGGTTTTGAAGAGTTTGGGAGATATGGTGTCACCTTGTCTCACTCCCTTTCCAATTTTTATTGGCACTGTATCCTCAAATAAGCAAACCTTTGCACTTGCATTTTCGTAGATGTTTTTAATAATGCTAATATAAGCAATAAGCAACTTCAGCACTGCAGGATTTTGAAGCCACTGTAACTGCTGATGGTTTCACAGAAGCAAAGGCCTTTTCATAATCAATAAAAGCCATGCATAATGGGAGTTCATATTCCCTCATTCTTTCAGATAGTTCTCTCAATACATGAATATGCGCTATGGCAATGTAGCCACTTCTGAATCCAGCTTGTTCTCTTGGTTGAGTGTTTCCTTCAAACGATGTGAAAGAACCTCAGTGAAGATTTTATAAACCCCTGAAAGGAGGCTAATGGGCCTCTGGTTTCTGAGATCCTCAATGTCATCTTTTTTATGTAGCAGGATCATTGTAGCATTGTTCCGATCCTCAGGAATATTTCCTTCATTGAGACCTCTAGTGAAAACTTGGGCAGGTGTAGTTTCTGTTTCTCCACCTGCTCCTTGCACAATGTCCACAGTAATTCCACCTTCTCCTGGAGCTCTTGCCCATTTCATGTTCTTAATTGCGTGTGTGTGCAACTTCTGCTGGGAGGATAGGATGAACTTTGATACTGGTACATTTCTTAATGACTGGAATAGGTGTATCATCTCTTTCACATAGTTTTATGAAGAAATATTTCACTCTTGTCAAAATTTCACCTTCTTCACTCATTGCCGTAATCTGTATTCTTCCCTTACAGAGATGTCGCTTTGCTTTCTTCAGTCTTTGATCATTTTCAATTGCCTTTGACACAAGTTCACAAATGAATTTCCTTATGTCTTTACTGATATTTTTTTCCAAATTGTCCTGCATATATGTTTCCAATTGTCTCTATATATTCTACTTTGGAAGTTTAATTTTCTTTATTTGTCCTCAACTCCCTTCTCTTTTGTGTTAGCATTTTTGTTTTTCCTGATATTTTCTTCATATGCAACTTGTTCTTAGTACCACCTATTTTTGTGGCTTATTCCATAAGAGCCTTGGTTAATTTCCTGTTAACTTCAGAGATGTCCATTTCTTCTAATGACAGACCTTCCAGAGCAGAGAAACAGTTCTTCAGTTTCTACTTGAAGGTATTATGATGATTTTTAAGTTGTGGAAGAAACTTGGGGAGACCTTCATCCAGCAGATTATGATATATATATATGTATATATAATCATTTCACAGCAACAGAATGAAACTTCAGTAGGTAAATTCGGTCACAGCAACAGAAACCAGCGTGGAAATATTCTGTAGAGTTTGCAAAGGCAGAAGAGTTTTTCATCTTGAACTCCTTTTTCAAGAAAAAGCCACACAGGAAATGGACATGGAGACATCCAAATGGGACGACAAGTGAAATTGATTTTATTATGTGTAACAAAATATTCGTCATAGAAGACTGCAGTGTGCTAAACAAGTTCAACACAGGTAGTGACCATAGATTGGTGAGATGTAAGATGCACCTCAACACTAAACTGGAATGTGGCAAGCTCATAAGACAAACAAAATATATTGACATAACCAACCTTAAAAAACACCATAATACCTTCAAGTTGGAACTGAAGAACAGATTCTCTGCTTTAAAAGGCCTAACATTGGAAGAAGTGGATATTTCTGAAGTTAACAGAAAAGTAACCAAAGCTTTTATGGAAACAGCAACAAAATTAGCTGGGTCTAAGAACAAGTTGCATGTGAACAAATTATCAAGAAAAACCAAAATGTTGATGCAAAAAGAAGAGAGATGAGGACAACTAAAGAAGATGTGACTTCCAAAGTGGAATATATAGAGCTATGTAAGACAGTATGAAAAAGTATCACTGAAGACGTAAGGAAATTCAACTGTGAACTAGTGAGGAAAGCAATTGAAAACAACCAAAGCCAAAAGACAGCAAAGGGGCATCTCAATAAGGGAAGAAAACAGATTATGGCACTGAGAAAAGAAGATGGTTCTGTAACACGAAAAAGAGGCGAACTTTTGACAAGAGTGAAAGATTTCTACTCCAAATTATATGAAAGGGATGATACATGTACTCCAGACATCATGAAAGGTACCAGTACCAGAGTTCTTCCAGTCTTCCCAGCAGAAGTTGCACGTGCAATCAAGAACATGAAGCGGGGAAAAGCTCCAGGAGAAAATGGAATTGCTGTAGACATCATAAGAGAAGCAAGTGGAGAAATCGAAACAGTACTCGCCCAAATTTTCACTCAATGCCTTAACGAAGGGAAGAGTCCTGAGGATTGGAACAACGCTACAATGATCCTGCTACATAAAAAAGGTGACATTGAGGATCTTAGGAACTACAGACCTATCAGTCTCCTATCAGTGGTTTATAAAATTTTCACTAAAGTTCTTTCACACCACTTGAAGGTAATACTGGACATGGCTCAACCGAGAGAACAAGCTGGATTCAGGAGTGGCTACAGCACAATAGATCATATCCACGTACTGAGAGAACTAATTGAAAGAGCGAGGGAATATGAACTTCCATTGTGCATGGCTTTTATCGATTATGAAAAAGCCTTTGATTCGGTGAAACCATCAGCAGTTACAATGGCTCTGAAATCCTGCGGTATTGAAGATGCATACATTAATATTATTAATAACATCTATGAAAATGCAAGTGCAAAGATTCGGCTGTTTGAAAATACAACACACATAAAAATTGGAAAGGGAGTGAGAGAAGATGATGCCATATTTCCCAAGCTCTTTGATGCCACATTGCAAAATGTCTTTCAATCACTGAACTGGGAAAACAAAGGAATAAAGATTAATGGAGATTATCTAACCCACCTTCGTTTTGCTGATGACATAGTCATTTTTGCAACTACCCCATCAGAGCTGCAGAGTATGATCCAGGAACTTGCTGACAAGAGTAAAGAAGTGGGATTAAAATTGAACTTTCAGAAGACAAAAGTGATGTTCAATGCTTTTACAAGAAATGAAGATTTATCGATTGATGGAGAAAAGCTTGAGATAACAGACACGTATGTTTATCTTGGAAAGCAGATGTCAAGTGAGGGTCACATTGATGAAGAAATTAATCGGCGTACAAAACTTGCCTGGAGAGCTTTTGGAAGAAACAGCTTAATTTTCAAGAGCAATATGCCATTATGTCTTAAAAGAAAAGTGTTTGATCAATGCATCCTTCCAGTGCTTATGTATGGTGCAGAGACGTGGACCTTAACTAAAAGAGACATACAAAGGCTGCAGACAACTTAAAGTAGCATGGAGAGGTGCATGCTTGGTGTAACCAGGAGAGATAAGAAGAGGAACTCTTGGATCAGAAAAATGACAAGAGTGAAAGACATCATGAACAGAGTTAAATCCCTGAAATGGCAATGGGCTGGACATACTGCCAGAAGGACAGACCATCGATGAACAGCCGAAATTTTAGATTGGATTCCAAGGGACAGGAAAAGATCCAGAAGCAGACCACATGGGAGATGGGTGGATGAAATTCAAAAGTATGCGGGAGTGACATGGAGGAGACTGGCACAAGACAGACCGTTGTGGAGGAACAGCAGTGGATTGATAATGGTTCATGATGATGATGATATAATCATTGTCAACCATTATCAATCCACTATCATTGTCAACCATTATCAATCCACTGCTGGATGAAGGTCTCCCCAAGTTTTTTCAACAACAGTCTGTCTTGTGCCAGTCTCCTCCATGTTACTCCCACATACTTTCGAATTTCATCCACCCATCTCCCATGTGGTCTTCTTCTAGGTCTTTTTCTGTCCCTTTGAATCCAGTCTAGAATTTTGGTTGTCCATTGATGGGCTGTCCTTCTGGGAATATGTCCAGCACATTGCCATTTCAGGGATTTTACTCTGATCACGATGTCTTCCACTCTTGTCATTTTTCTGATACACGAGTTCCTCTTCTTATCTCTCCTGGTTACACCAAGCATGAACCTCTCCATGCTGCTTTGAGTTGTCTGCAGTCTTTGTATGTCTTTTTTAGTTAAGGTCCACATCTCCGCACCATATGTAAGCACTGGAAGAATGCATTGATTGAACACTTTTCTTTTAAGCCATAATGGCATATTGCTCTTGAAAATTATACTGTTTCTTCCAAAAGATCCAGGCAAGTTTTATATGCTGATTAATTTCTTCATCAATGTGACCCTCACTTGATATCTGCTATCCAAGGTAAATGTAAGTATTGGTTATCTTCAGCTTTTCCCCTATCAATCGTTAAATCTTCATTTCTTATAAAAGCATTGTACATCACTTTTGTCTTTGAAAGCTCATTTTTAATCCCACTTCTTTACTCTTGTAGGCAAGTTTCTGAATCATGCTCTGCAGCTCTGATGGGGTAGTTGCAAAAAACGACTATGACTACACCATCAGCAAAATTAAGGTGAGTTAGATAATCTCCATTAATCTTTATCCCTTTGTTTTCCCAATTCAGTGATTGAAATACATTTTGCAATGTGGCATCAAAGAGCTTGGGAGATATGGCATCATCTTGTCTCACTCCCTTCCAATTTTTATGGATGCTGTATTCTCAAATAGCAGAATCTTTGCACTTGCATTTTCATAGATGTTATTAATAATATTAATGTATGCATCTTCAATACTGCAGGATTTCAAAGCCATTATAACTGCTGATGGTTTCACAGAATCAAAGGCCTTTTCATAATTGATAAAAGCCATGAATAATGGGAGTTCATATTCCCTCGCTCATTTTAATTAGTTCTCTCAGTACATGGATATGATGCATAGTGCTGTAGCCACTCCTGAATCCATCTTGTTCTCTCGGTTGAGCCATGTCCAGTATTACCTTCATGCGGTGTGAAAGAACTTTAGGGAAGATTTTATAAACTACTGATAGGAGGCTGATAGGTCTGCAGTTCCTGAGATCCTCAATGTCACCTTTTTTATCTTGGGCGAGTACTGTTTCAATTTCTCCACTTACTTCTTGTATGATGTCTATGGTAATCCCATCTTCTCCTGGAGCTTTTCCTCATTTCATGATCTTGATTGCATGTGCAACTCCTGCTGGAAGGCTGGTACTGGTACCTTCTGTAATGTCAGGAGTACATGCATCATCCTTTCATACGATTTTCAGTAAAAATGTTTCACTCTTGTTAAAATTTTGCCTCTATTTCTTGTTATATAATTTCATTTATATAATTACATCTTGTTATATAATTTAATAATACATATCTATCTTGTAATATAATTTATATCTTGCTAGATAATTTTATATAATATATCTTGTTGTATAATTTTATATAATATATATATATATATATATCTTGTTGTATAATTTTATATATATATATATATATCATCATCATCATCATTGTCAACCATTATCAATCCACTGCTGGACGAAGTCTCCCCAAGTTTCCTCCACAACGGTCTGTCTTGTGCCAGTCTCCTCCATGTCACTCCCGCATATTTACGAATTTCATCCACCCATCTCCCATGTGGTCTTTTTCTGGGTCTTTTCCTGTCCCTTGGAATCCAATCTAAAATTTCGGCTGTCCATCTATGGTCTGTCCTTCTGGCAGTATGTCCAGCCCATTGCCATTTCAGGGATTTAACTCTGATCATGATGTCTTCCACTCTAGTCATTTTTCGGATCCTGAGTTCCTCTTCTTATCTCTCCTGGTTATACCAAGCATGCACCTCTCCATGCTTCTTTGAGTTGTCTGCAGCCTTTGTATGTCTCTTTTAGTTAAGGTCCACGTCTCTGCACCATACGTAAGCACTGGAAGGATGCATTGATCAAACACTTTTCTTTTAAGACATAATGGCATATTGCTCTTGAAAATTATGCTGTTTCTTCCAAAAGCTCTCCAGGCAAGTTTTGTACGCCGATTAATTTCTTCATCAATGTGACCCTCACTTGATATCTGCTGTCCAAGATAAACATACGTATCTGTTATCTCCAGTTTTTCTCCATCAATCGATAAATCTTCATTTCTTGTAAAAGCATTAAACATCACTTTTGTCTTCTGAAAGTTCATTTTTAATCCCACTTCTTTACTCTTGTCAGCAAGTTCCTGGATCATACTCTGCAGCTCTGATGGGGTAGTTGCAAAAATGACTACGTCATCAGCAAAACGAAGGTGGGTTAGATAATCTCCATTAATCTTTATCCCCTTGTTTTCCCAGCTAAGCGACTGAAAAACACCCTCCAATGTGGCATTAAAGAGCTTCGGAGATATGGTGTCACCTTGTCTCACTCCCTTTCCAATTTTTATGTGTGTTGTATTTTCAAACAGCCGAATCTTTGCACTTGCATTTTCATAGATGTTATTAATAATATTAATGTATGCATCTTCAATACCGCAGGATTTCAGAGCCGTGGTAACTGCTGATGGTTTCACCGAATCAAAGGCTTTTTCATAATCGATAAAAGCCATGCACAATGGAAGTTCATATTCCCTCGCTCTTTCAATTAGTTCTCTCAGTACGTGGATATGATCTATTGTGCTGTAGCCACTCCTGAATCCAGCTTGTTCTCTCGGTTGAGCCATGTCCAGTGTTACCTTCAAGCGGTGTGAAAGAACTTTAGTGAAGATTTTATAAACCACTGATAGGAGGCGGATAGGTCTGTAGTTCCTGAGATCCTCAATGTCACCTTTTTTATGTAGCAGGATCATTGTAGCATTGTTCCAATCCTCAGGAATCTTCCCCTTCATTAAGGCATCGAGTGAAAATTTGGGCGAGTACTGTTTCAATTTCTCCACTTGCTTCTTGTATGATGTCTATAGTAATTCCATCTTCTCCTGGAGCTTTCCCCCGCTTCATGTTCTTGATTGCATGTGCAACTTCTGCTGGGAGGACTGGAAGAACTCTGGTACCTTTCATGATGTCTGGAGTACATGTATCATCCTTTCATATAATTTGGAGTAGAAATCTTTCACTCTTGTCAAAATTTCGCCTCTATTTCTTGTTATAGAACCATCTTCTTTTCTCAGAGCCATAATCTGTTTTCTTCCCTTACTGAGATGTCCCTTTGCTATCTTTAGGCTTTGGTTGTTTTCAATTGCTTTCCTCACTAGCTCACAGTTGAATTTCCTTACGTCTTCAGTGATACTTTTTCGTGCTGTCTTGCATAGCTCTATATATTCCACTTTGGAAGTCACATCTTCTTTAGTTGTCCTCATCTCTCTTCTTTTTTGCATCAACATTTTGGTTTTTCTGATAATTTGTTTACAGTAACTTGTTCTTAGACCCAGCTAATTTTGTTGCTGTTTCCATAAGAGCTTTGGTTGCTTTTCTGTTAACTTCCGAAATATCCACTTCTCCGATGTTAGGCCTTCTAAAGCAGAGAATCTGTTCTTCAGTTCCAACTTGAAAGTATTATGGTGTTTTTTAAGGTTGGTTATGTCAATACATTTTGTTTGTCTTATGAGCTTGCCACGTTCCAGTTTAGTGTTGAGGTGCATCTTACATCTCACCAATCTATGGTCACTACCTGTGTTGAACTTGTTTAGCACACTGCAGTCTTCGATGACGAATTTTTTGTTACACATAATAAAATCAATTTCACTTGTCGTCCCAATTGGATGTCTCCATGTCCATTTCCTGTGTGGCTTTTTCTTGAAAAAGGAATTCAAGATGAAAAATCCTTCTGCCTCTGCAAACTCAACGAGAGTATTTCCACGCTGGTTTCTGTTGCCGTGACCGAATTTACCTACTGAAGTTTCATTCTGTTGCCGGTGCCCTATTTTTGCATTGAAATCTCCCATAATTATCTTCAAGTGCTGCTTACCTTTATTATTTAGATGACGAATTTCCTCATAAAATTCTTCAATTTCTTCTTCAGGATGACTTGTGGTGGGTGCATAAGTTTGAATAATCTGAGCCTGGTATCTTCTCGATAGTTGGATAACGAGTCGTGCAGCTCTGTCCGAGGAACTTTCAACTTCTACCACTTTATCCTTTAGTTTCTTGTTTATTATAAATCCAACACCACTAGTTCTGCCAGTATCTGTCCCACGATAATAGAAGAGATGTCCACTTTTCAGTTCAATGAGATCTTCTCCCTTTCTCCTTACCTCACTCAGCCCGACGATGTCCCACTTGATCCTTTGTAGTTCCTCTTCCAATTCAAGAAGCCTTGAATATGTGTTATCATCATCAACCATTATGAATCATCAGCTGGACAAACCTTTATTCACAACTGTCTGTCTCTCTCCCTCTATATGTATATATTTGTAACAGGGTGTTATGAATAATAAAAAATCACTGCCCATTAATTAATTTGGGACTTTTAATGTGTATTAAACTCTGATCGCTTACTTGTACTTATATCATGTGTGTGAACACTATTTATTCTGTACTGTTTAATAGTTCACTGATGCAATCATAATCACTGTATTTCATAATTCGTAATTCAAAATTTTACGGGGTTTGACCTTCCTGAAAATGTGCTATGGTATGTACTGGAACTATTTTGTCATTATATGATAGCTATGTAAGTTTTTGTGTCTATGGAAAAATTCTTTCTCAAAATAAATTAATTTTCCAACCTCTCTTAAGGGGCAAAGGTTATGTCCAAGGCCAAGTGAGAGTGTGGTGAGAGAGGTGTGAGTGAGAGAAAATGTGTGTGCATGAGAGAGAGAGAGAGAGAACAAGCATGCATCCGTGCGTGAAATAAAGACAAAGCATGCAAGACGAGAGTCTCAAAGGAAAAGTCATAGAGTTAATCATACAGTCTGGTTGGTTAACGATACAAACAATGCACAAAGAAGAAAAGAAAATTGGCAATTTAGATGTAGTTGTAAAATTTGACTTTAAACTGAAGTGGAAGATTTAATCAATCTTGGTGCTTTCAGTACAATATCATTCAGCTTTTTAACTTATTTTCAGCATTGCATTTTGATTTTAATATAGAGTTACTGTTATATATGTTTATCGTTTCTACTGAATTTGCAAAATATTATGACCCTTCACTTTCAACATGTTGGTTCATGTTCCAGTTTTTGAGAGTGTTGTGTCCGGTTATCACTGAACGGCATCTTTGCATGATGAACTATGGGGAAGAAGCATAATTTGGTGGGATTTAAAATAATAATAACTGGTGTCCAGAACTGTGGTATGTATGTACATTACAGATGGAGCACATCTGACTGCAAGTGCAAGGTGGTAAAGGTGTTCTTAAAGGAAAAAAAACAAGGAAAAACAGCAGCACAACACTTGTATGTCATTGTTAGCACAAATGCACCTTATGTTCACTGTTTTCTGCATGTAGCCACCTCTTCAGATAACTTACAAATTACATCGCTCCAGAACAGGAACCAATTTCCACCCCAGGGATTATGTCGTTTTCAAGTTTTCTGAAGAGGTGGCCACATGGAAAACAATGAAAATATGGCATGTTTCTGCCGATAGTGGTATATGTATTGCCTCCCATGTCTACATGATGAATTACTTTTACAGGGAAATTTGTTTCCCACTGATGTACAAGAAAACACCTCAAATGTGGACGGATATGAATAGAAACTGCACGGGGTTATAAGTGAGTGAGAACGAAACTGTATACCCAGTGGTGGATTAGTGTATGAATAGAATGACAGCCCTGTGCAATGCAGAATCTAGAAGACCATTTTCCACCTGTACATTCTATCATATTCTACCATAATTGATTTACACGAATTACAGTAGTCTGTGGTCAATTATAACCTAGTTCTCACTGCTAGCCACAACTAACTGCAGCTGGCTTAGTGTTGGCTCTCACAATGGAACACCTATGACAGGTGAAAGGTTTATTGTCCGATGTATCTAAATATCTGTTACATCACACCAATAACAGCCTCTACACTTGGAGAGGAAAAAAGATGAGACTATTGACACCACATGCTCAGTGCAGACATTCCAAGCAGATGGCAAAATGCTATGATGCAGGTCGGGACACCCGATGTCCTTTGACACATACTGAAGGCCACATGAGTGGTGAGGGCTATTGTGATATGATTTCAGATAATTCACACCCAACCCCAGGCATCACGTTTTTGACCAAAGACAGTGCGTTCCAACAGAACAATGCATGCTATCACGTTTGATTTTGCTCAGGAATGGAAGGAAGTACATTCCAATAATTTCATTGTCCTATGATGCATGTTGAAGGCCACCTGAATGGCGAGGGCTATTGTGACATGATTTCTGATAATTTGCATCAAATTCCAGGCATCACATTTCTGGCCAAAGAGAGCAGGTTCCAACATAAAAATCTACTGATTGTACTCAGGCATGGGAGAAAAAGCATTCCAATAATTTCTTTTCATTTTTTTTTTTTTTGCATTCAACTTAGCAGATCTGAATTCTCTAAAGTATCATTGGGATGATTTCCAATGAGATTTCAGCCATTCCAATCTCTCATTGCCAACCAATGCTATAGTATGGAATGCCTACTACAGTTTGCATAGCTGCATAACTTTGCACATGTATCAGATATCACATGGAGTCCATTTTCTGATGGATTAGGCCAAAGATGACTCCACATATTACTAGGCAAGTGCTCTTACTTTTGTTAACTTAGTGCAGAAGTTTAATGTGGGAAAAGAACAGCTTTATGAGCAAAGTAATAAGAGAACAAAAAATTATGAAATAAAATAGATTTTAAGCATTAATGCTGTAAGAAGGCTTACTTTATTTAAATGCTAACCAATAGTAATAATGAACAAGTATGAAAATAAAATCACATTTTGAACATACAGTAAATCAGCATTAGAACATTAATTATATTGTAGTTATTAAAGTATACATAAGCATGAAAAAAATACTTCAACTATGTAAAATTCGATAGTTATAACAACTGTATGTTTTTAGCCTCTTTTAAATGACCTTTTCAAGAGATGCTGAAGATTTGAAAACAGAAAGAAAATTTTTTTTTTTTTATTATTTCCTAAACTTCTTTTACAACTTTAGTAAAATTGAAACTAATAAAGCTAAGCAAACTGGAAGAATGCAGTTTAAGTTTGGTAAGTGCTCTTTACTTTACAAGATAAACTTCTAGTAATACTATATAGACAAAATAAATGAGTATGATTAACTACATTGATTCTGATAACTAATTATGTCTATGCTAACAAAATGTTATTTATTTATTTAATCAAACTTCTAATATGGGAATTTTCTACTAGGAAATATTTTATTTTAATCGCAAATTTTTGGAGAAAACTCTTCTCCTCCTTCAGGCAGTCTTTTGTTGTTGTTTTTTCCCAAAATACCCTTAAAGCCATCAGTTTCCAAAGCAGCTTTCAAAAAAGAAAACTGAAAGAAGGAATAGAAATTGAGAAAAATCAGAATTCCATCATCAATGACTGCAGAGGTTTGTCCCTGCCTAACATCTGGCAGAATTTGGTGAAAAAATACCCATACCCATCAAGGTTAACAGTAACTGCGATAATGACAGGGAAAAAGTTACAACAAAAGACTGCATGAAGAAGAGTGTTCTCCAAAAATGTGTGATTAAAATATTTCCTATTAGAAAATTCCCATTTTAGATTTGATTAAGTAACTGAAGAATCAAGAAACCAGGAAGCCGATTTCCAACACGAGTTTTATTCAAAGAATGCTATTTATATTGTACAGTATAATTTCATAGATGTTTAAACTAAAAATTGACACCAGATTCAGGATATAAAAATAAATTGAATACATACATGTGTGTGAAGTAACAGAGATTCATACTTAAAAATATATAGAAGGAAAATGAAAAAATAATAGGTAATGAAAGCTTACCATACTGTTCTGTACGCACTTGAGCAGGGGGCGTTGCTGCTCCTTCTCCCTGTCTTGATTTAGCTGCGACCCACACATAATACAAAGTGTCAGGATACAAGTCTGCTAATATGAATGAGTCCACATCTCCTAAGCTCTTATGGTATTTTTGATGAGTGAAAGTATCATTCCAATATAACTCATAACCTATTACTTTTTCACCTGTATGGGAAGGCTTAGACCATGACACCTGAACAGTGGTTGAAGAAGTTGCAATAACTCTTAAACTGCTTGGCTGACCAGGAACTATTAAAAGGGAGAAAAATCTATATATTTCGTGAAAGAACTACAATCATTTTTTATATTAAAATCTATCCTAAGGTATATCTGTACAGCTGATTTTACTAATAACTCTTTATGAGTATATTTCAATGTTAAAACAACTATGTAGGAGTGACAAACTTCATATTTTTGTAAAAAAAAAA
This sequence comes from Macrothele yani, assembly GCA_039090855.1. NCBI lineage: Eukaryota > Metazoa > Arthropoda > Arachnida > Araneae > Macrothelidae > Macrothele > Macrothele yani. Next base: position 68,691,784 of record CM077013.1, read on the forward strand.
TTAAAATTGGTTAAAGATATGAGAACAAACATTGGGTTCTCGGAAAAGTCATGACATATTTTAGCCATGTTCTGCAAATGCCATTTATTGATAGAAAGAACAAAGATCAATCAATGATATAATGCCCGTTTTGTTCGATAACCTTTTGCCATCTGTCAGTGAGCTGCAGAATTCCTCGTTCATAGAAGGACCTGTCTTTCCTGGCGAAAAACTGTACAAGGTGCTGATTTACAGCTTCATCTGAATTGAATGTTATACCACGCAAGGACTGTTGAAGAGAGTGAAACAAGTGGAAGTCTGACGGCGCAAGGTCAGGCGAATATGCTGGGTGTGGCAACACATCTCACCCAAGCTCCAATAATTTTTGACGGGTGATCAAACTTGCGTTGTCGTGATGGAACACAACAGCTTTACGATGAACGAGCTCTGGACGTTTCCGGATGATGGATTCGTTCAAATTGTCCAATTGGCGACAGTACACATTCGAATCGATTGTTTGGTTTCGTGGTAGCAGCTAAAAAAACATGACATCTTTAAAATCCCACCACACTGAGACCAGAACCTTCTGCTGATGAATGTCTGCTTTGGATGTCGTTTGAGGCGAAGCAGCACGTCGGGACCAAGACCGTTTGCTCAGCACATTGTTGTACACAATCCACTTTTCGTCACCAGTTATCAGTCGCTTCAAAAAAGGAGCGTTTTCCTCATGTTTAATGAGCATATCGCAGATGTTTATATGCGCCGTCAATTGAGCTTCTTCGACTTCACAAGGAACCTACACATCGAGCTTGCTTACTTATCCCAGCTTCCTCAGGTGGGTGTGAATGCTTGAATGATGGATGTGCAATGTGTCTGCAATCTCTCGTGTCGTGTAACGTGGGTTTGACTCGATCAATGCCTTGATTTGGTCGTCATCAACCTTGGTTGGCCTCCCGGACCGAGGAGCTTCGTTGAGGTCAAAATCACCAGCACGAAATTTTGCGAACCACCGCTGGCACTGACGTTCTTGTAGAGCATTATCACCATACACTTAACGCAACTTTTCACAAGCTTGATGCACGTTCTTCCCTTTATGGAAGTAAAACAGTAAAATATGGCGAAAATGAACAGTTTGGTTTTCCATCTTCAACTTCATGTCAAATCTCCACAATCAACCAAATCGCTCAGTATTTCTTTTAGACTGCAGCTAGAACTGGCACCTGTAGAATGCCATAGCGATAGCACAGCTGCGCATGCCTCTAGTACTTCCTAAACCGCCCAACCGCCATTGGGTGCCAAAATATGTCATGACTTTTCCGACAACCCAATAACAATGTATTTGATCAGTATTAATTTAAATTTGGAGAAATTGAATCCAGAACCTAAACTTTTAGTTTCAATTGGTTGCTTTGAATTATTCACACATACACACAAGACACAATTAAGTCATCCAATAGTCCCTGCACAGGTGAATGAAGGCCATTTAATAATGTGGACCTAATGAGACCAGTACAAGTGTGACCACCCTGTCAAATACATTAGTTTTACAGCTCACTTGAGTTCTGAAATTATGATATGATAATACAAAATTATCAATTGCTAAGCTGCAACAGCTCATTCAGTTGCTACTGATTGGTCATAAAAAGTGAGAGCCAACAATTAAGGCTGTGCACTAGAGAGGCAAAGGTGCCAAAGCACATTTGTAGAGGATGCAGTGTCACATGAAATGCTGTCCTGGGCAGGATGGCACAAAGTATGCTAATGGCTCCCAAACAAAGTATTCTAAATTAATATTATAAATTTACTTATTGTGAATCTACAGTCTCAACCTTCACTAATACAACATTGTGGGCTGGTCTTGTTAGTTGTAATTGAACCGTTCACACATTGCAATTATGCTATGTACATTCACAGTCCACTGGAGCTCATATTGTAGCTTTGTGAAACTATCAACCATTATTCTCTCCCTTTGCCCCACTTAAAAAAAAAAAAAAAAAAAATGAACCACTAATAATGGTGGATAAAATAAAATCTTCGTAGTTCTAATTCTGATATCATCAGAAAACTACTGTCCTTTAAACGTGCATACGTTCATCATATTAGATATTTCAGCTAGATAATGCTTACCTTTGCATTTTTATCTTGCTTGACTTTACATTTCCTTCACATGGTCCGGTTGTCGCTGATGTTATCGTTCCAATCGTCCGTTTCAGGTATAGCTGTTCTTGGCGCTATTCTCGTTCAATGCAGGTTTGCTTCACTAAACTTCGATTAGGTTCCATTAATACCAACTTTTACTGTTTTCTTTGCTCGAAATTTTTGGACATTTTTTTTTTTTATATAATACGCTATCTTGTTAGTTTTCCTTTACTTTCTTCTATCTTTGTCTTTCCTCCTTTTCTATTGAGTTTTTTTTTTGCTCTTTTTCTTGTCTAATAAGTTCTTTCCATAGGTTAGACAACGTGCTCAGGTCGTTCTGGTAACATACTCTATTTTTATTTTTATACATTAAAATTGCTTCTTCCATCCTCAATCGTTTTTCCAATTTTTTATTTCTTTTTAGCAATTTTAGTTCGTCGAATTTCGGTAACGTTTTTTTTTACAAACAGAACTGTACTAGCGCTGTTTTTGCCTCTTTTTTTTGCCAGTTGGTGATATGTTGCTTCAGCCTTCTTTTTTATAACCTGTTTTTTGTGCTCCCTATGTATGATATTGGGGGGGGGGAGTGTGCTATTGGGATTTCGTACGTTCCTGATTCTTCAAGCATTTTTTCCCCTGTTTTTTTGTTCACCGTCATATTCTTTAATGTGTTCACAGATATCCCTAGTTTTAGATTGTATTTCGCACATTGCTTGTTAACTGCTTGGCTGACACTTTCTATGTATGGTAAGGCCCCTATGTATTTCACTTCCTTATCCATATTGCTTCCTCCTCGGCTTTCCTTCCTCTGATTCTTTATTTTATTTTTAGTTTCATTTATCCACTTTTTTATTAATTTATTTGGGTACTCATAATCATGCGCGATCTTTGATATGAATTCCAGTTCTTGGTTCTTAAGCCTATTATTAGAGGTGTGCGTGTATGCTCTCCTTATGAGGTTGATAACGCTATTTTTTTTATGCACGTTTGGATGGTGCGATGTGTATGGTATCATTATTGGTATATAGGTAGGTTTCCTGAATACTGAGTATTCAAACTTATTTTTGTTTTTACCATCACATCTAGGAATGGCAGACCGTTGTCTTCTTCATATTCTAGCGTTAGTTCAATTGAATTACATATTTCCGTGAACTTACAGGCCAGCTCTTGTAGCTCCGTTTTTGAGCTTGGAGATGATTATGATATCGTCTACATACCTTGCATACATTATTGGTTTTTCTTGCATGGTTTGTATGATTTTTCTTCTAAGTACGCCATCGCAACTTCTGCGTATATGGCTGACAGCAGGGACATCCCATCGGGGCTCCCTGCGTTTGCTTGTATATATTATTTCCAAATTTGAAAATGTTGTTCTCTTTGATGAAATATAGGGTTGTTTTTAGTTCGTTCATTTGGGTCATGTTTAGCTCTTTTCTGCTTTTGAGTTGTTCCATAATTATTTTGATGGCCAGTTCTACTGGTGTGTTTGGGTATAACGCTTTCACCTCCATTCATGCCATCGTTACATTTTCCAGGTTTTGATTAATTACCTTGAGCCTTTCGATGAACTTGTAGCTGTGGTGGATAAGGAAGTGAAATACATAGGGGCCTTACCATACATAGTAGGTGTCAGCCAAGCAGTTAACAAGCAATGTGCAAATTACGATCTAAAACTAGGGATGTCTGCGAACACATTAAAGAATATGACGGTGAACAAAAAAACAGGGGAAAAAATGCTTGAAGAATTGGGAACGTACGAAATCCCAATAGAACCCCCCAATATCATACATAGGAGCACAAAAAACAGGTTAAAAAAAAAAAAGGCTGAAGCAACATATCACCAACTGGCAAAAACAAGAGGCAAAAACGGCGCGAGTACAGTTCTGTTTGGAAAACAAGACGTTCCCGAAATTCGACGAACTAAAATTGCTAAAAAGAAATAAAAAAATGGAAAAACGATTGAGGATGGAAGAAGCAATTTTAATGTATAAAAATAAAAATAGAGCATGTAACCAGAATGACCTGAGCACGTTGTCTAACCTATGGAAAGAATTTATTAGACAAGAAAAAGAGCAAAAAAAAAAAAAAAAAACACACAACAGAAATGGAGGAAAGACAAAGATGGAAGAAAGTAAAGGAAAACTAACAAGATAGCGTATTATATATATAAAAAAAAATGTCCAAAGAGGAAACATAGATGGCGACAGGGTAGAAACGATCACACTGCGTATCCGAGATGAACAAAGAATGGCAACGGGGATTAGCAAACCCCAGTAAGCGAGAAGGCACTCACAAGCAAAGGTGCAAAATTGCCATGGTCCTGAAGAAGCCCAAAGGTTTGGACGAAAAATTTCGAGCAAAGAAAACGGTACAAGTTGGTATTAACAGAACCTAATCGAAGTTTAGTGAAGCAAACCTGCATTAAACGAGAATAGCGCCAAGAACAGCTATACCTGAAACGGACGATTGGAACGATAACATCAGCGACAACTGGACCACGTGCAGGAAATGTAAAGTCAAGCAAGATAGAAATGCAAAGGTAAGCATTATCTAGCTGAAATATCTAATATGATGAACGTATGCACGTTTAAAGGACAGTAGTTTTCTGATGATATCAGAATTAGATCTACAAAGTTTTGATTTTATCGATAAAGATGCATTAGAATCGGCCACGTGCAGAGCTATGATACGCAATTGATCATGAAGTACCGAAGCTTGCTAACAAAGAATGAACTAGGCATTATTAGGATGTTTAAAAAAAAGAAAATCAAATTAGCTAAAGAAAAGATCCAAATAAACTTCTTAACAAATTGCAGGAACCTAAACATTATACCGAAATACTTAAGGATCTCCAATAAACCAATACATGGGAAGGACAAGAAGCTACTAAAAACGTGTCAGAAAAAAAGGCTTAGCGCTGAAATCGTGAGCAAACGAAGACAAATGTACAAAAAATCACATAGAGTGCTACAAATTGTGGAACAAAATACCGAATGTTGAATACAAAAATTTCACGAGCACGTGGAAAACACTTATTATCGACAACATTTTAACAGAATGTAATGAAATAATAGAAGGACAGATTAAGGCAGCGGAGTTATCTACAATGAAGAAACTTAACGCGCTGATAGACGAAATGGAAGTTAAAACCGAAAGAAAAACCGAATACCCCGGTTTTTTTTAACCAGTCATTCAGAGAGCTAACATACAGCGAAAAAGCGGTGTTACAAAGGGGAAAGAAATATGCATTCCCACAAAAAAACACCTAGGACAGAAGAATACATTCCAATTTTGGAAAGTATCATACAGAAAGTACCACCAGGACAGGCTATCGACATGAGGTTCAAACTGTTCAGAATAATGCTTAAAGAGTATAATTTTAAGCAAAAAAAGAACTAAAAAGTCGATAAGATGAAATACGACAGACAACAGCTAATTAACCTGAGCAAAGACATGTCGATCAAATTTTGCGAAGCCGACAAAACCGGGCAAATCGTAATCTTGGACACAGAAGATTCATTATAATTACAAGATGCAAACTGCGATTTCCGAGTTACAATGTGAAAGAACTGACAAAGATCCAACTGACAAGCAGCTAGCTTTCCTTGCAAACATAAGAAACCATAGCACCTTACCTGAAGAAATTAAAAAAGCAAACCCCCCAAAGGGAGCAGGGATGCCCACTATTTTCTCAAAGATTAAAACGTACAAAAAAAATACCCCACTCAGGCTTAATCTGTCGAAAAAAAAAAAAAAACCTCACCTCTCATTAACCTAGAAAAAAAGATCTACAAATATCTATCTACGAAGATAAAAAAGAGCCAATATATGCTGAAGAACAGCTACAAGTTCATCGAAAGGCTCAAGGTAATTAATCAAAACCTGGAAAATGTAACGATGGCATCAATGGAGGTGAAAGCGTTATACCCAAACACACCGGTAGAACTGGCCATCGAGATAATTATGGAACAACTCAAAAGCAGAAAAGAGCTAAACATGACCCAAATGAACGAACTAAAAACAACCCTATATTTCATCAAAGAGAACAACATTTTCAAATTTGGAAATAATATATACAAGCAAACGCAGGGAGCCCCGATGGGATCTCCCTGCTGTCAGCCATATACGCAGAAGTTGCGATGGCGTACTTAGAAGAAAAAATCTTACAAACCATGCAAGAAAAACCAATAATGTATGCAAGGTATGTAGACGATATCATAATCATCTCCAAGCTAAAAAAAACGGAGCTACTAGAGCTGGCCTGTAAGTTCACGGAAATATGTAATTCAATTGAACTAACGCTAGAATATGAAGAAGACAACGGTCTGCCATTCCTAGATGTGATGGTAAAAACAAAAATAAGTTTGAATACTCAGTATTCAGGAAACCTACCTATATACCAGTAATGATACCATACACATCGCACCATCCAAACGTGCATAAAAAAAATAGCGTTATCAACCTCATAAGGAGAGCATACACGCACACCTCTAATAATAGGCTTAAGAACCAAGAACTGGAATTCATATCAAAGATCGCGCATGATTATGAGTACCCAAATAAATTAATAAAAAAGTGGATAAATGAAACTAAAAAATAAAATAAAGAATCAGAGGAAGGAAAGCCGAGGAGGAAGCAATATGGATAAGGAAGTGAAATACATAGGGGCCTTACCATACATGAAGATGTCAGCCAAGCAGTTAACAAGCAATGTGCGAAATACGATCTAAAACTAGGGATGTCTGTGAACACATTAAAGAATATGACGGTGAACAAAAAAACAGGGGAAAAAATGCTTGAAAAATCGGGAACGTACGAAATCCCAATAGAACCCCCCAATATCATACATAGGAGCACAAAAAACAGGTTAAAAAAAAAAGGCTGAAGCAACATATCACCAACTGGCAAAAACAAGAGGCAAAAACGGCGCTAGTACATTTCTGTTTGGAAAACAAAACGTTCCCGAAATTCGACGAACTAAAATTGCTAAAAAGAAATAAAAAATCAGAAAAATGATTGAGGATGGAAGAAGCAATTTTAATATATAAAAATAAAAATAGAGTATGTAACCAGAACGACCTGAGCACGTTGTCTAACCTATGGAAAGAACTTATTAGACAAGAAAAAGAGCAAAAAAAAAAAAAACACAACAGAAAAGGAGGAAAGACTAAGATAGAAGAAAGTAAAGGAAAACTAACAAGATAGCATATTATATATATAAAAAAAAATGTCCAAAGAGGAAACATAGACAGCGACAGGGTAGAAACGATCAAACTGCGTATCCAGGACGAACAAAGAATGGCAACGGGGATTAGCAAACCTCAGTAAGCGAGAAGGCACCCACAAGCAAAGGTGCAAAATCGCCATGCTCCTGAAGATGCCCAAACGTTTGGACGAAAAATTTCGAGCAAACAAAATGGTAAAAGTTTGTATTAACGGAACCTAGTCGAAGTTTAGTGAAGCAAACCTGCATTAAACGAGAATAGCCCCAAGAACAGTTATACCTGAAACGGACGATTGGAACGATAACATCAACGACAACCGGACCACGTGCAGGAAATGTAAAGTCAAGCAAGATAGAAATGCAAAGGTAAGTATTATCTAGCTGAAATATCTAATATAATAATGGTGGTTTCTTCTAAGTAAATAATCTATTTGCTATGTATCCACCACAAACATTCTGTATGCATTCAGTAATTGTTGGCATTAGGTGTAGTTGATAAATAATGCAATGAGCAACTAGGGGGAAGAACAAAAAAACGCAAGTTCACATCAAGTTTATGCAAAATACTATGACCATTATGGGTGTATGGCATGTTAATGCAGTGATAATGAAAGATACTTGCATAGCATTTAAACTTCTGCATACTGGCCAAAACAAGATAACACAGCTTTATTGAATGACAATGGAATTCAGTTCTGAACATAGGTGTGAGGTCCTGGAGAACCAAAAATGTTCCCAAAATAAATATACATGTAGCTCAGCAGCTCCATGCACAGCATTTTCCCGATTATTTCTGCCTGACATCTTTTGTGATTACCTGTTTCATAAAATAATTTTGACAAACACACAGAAATATAACTTTGTAATGCTCTGGATGACCATGTCAATCCTTGAATAGCATGATTGGCTGTTGCAGATATTTGCACTTGCCCACCCTCAGTGCAGTGCATGAAAACTTAGTGCTACCCTTATACATTTAACAGGAGTACCAAAGCACTTTCACAGTAATTACCCTGAAACATCTTTTCCAAACAATTCAACCAATCCATATATGGATTTTATTTTGCATCCCTAATACATTCCAGTTGTGTGAAGAATGAGATCGGGGATATGATATGGGGGTCCAATGAGTTAAGTGACAGATGGGGTGAATACTTCTGAGAGTTATTAGATCAGGAAAGCTAAGATGATTCTGAGACAGACGTAGATGATGTCACAATGAGGAATGGAAGCACAGGAGGATCTCAAGAGAAGAAGTGTGTAAAGCTCTAAAATCTCTTCAGAATGGTAAGGCTCCGGGAGTTAATGGCATAACTGCAGAGATGTTGAAATATGGTAGTGACTCTATAATTGACTGGTTAACTGAAATTTGCCAGTTGTGCTGGGAGTAAGGAATGGTCCCTCGGGATTGGAAGGATGTTATTATTGTTCCCTTGTATAAGGAAAAAGGTGATCAGACTGAATGCAAGAACTATCGTGGTATTAGCCTACTGAGTGTGCCAGGGAAAGTGTTTGGTAAGGTTGTTATTGAAAAAGTACGGGGTCTTACATCAGAGAAAGTGTGGGATGTTCAGAGTGGTTTTATGTCTGGTAAAGGCTGCACTAACAAGATTTTTCCATTACACACGATGATTGAAAAGTATCTGGCTGTTGGGAAGAAAGTTTTTACTGCCTTCATAGATTTAGAGAAAGCTTACGACCGAGTGAATAGGACACTTTTGTGGAAGGTATTGAATGAATATGGTGTTACTGGGAATCTACTTAATAGTGTAAAAGCCATATATGCGGGTAGTAGAGCTTGTGTACGAGTGAATGGTGTTTTATCAAAATGGTTTTCTATTTGGTGCAGGAGTTAGACAAGCTTGTGTAATGTCACCATGGCTGTTTAATATATTTATGGACGCATGCATGCATGATGCCAAAATAGATAATAGTGGTTTATGTCTTTTATACCCCAATTATTCAAGACCTTCCACACTGTAAAAAAATTTCTGTAGATTTTACGGTTTTAAACCATTTTCCCGGGTGCCAACAGAAAACCGTAAAATCTACAGTTTTACGCCGTGTTGGAGCAAAGCTACAGCTTTGCTCCAACACAAACAACACATTCGTTCCAGATAAATTTTTGTGTTTTCGTGATTATTTGGACTGTGACTCGCTCCAGCCAAATTCTGTGCTGTTTTCTTCATTAAATGCGGTGTTGGAGCAAAGCTATAGCTTTGCTCCAACACGGCATAAAACTGTAGATTTTACGGTTTTGTGTTGGCACCCTGGGAAACGTTTTAAAACCGTAAAATCTACAAATTTTTTTACAGTGCATAGAAGTATCTTTTTACTTATTTATAAGCTTTCTCCAAATAGATAAATGCAACAAAAACATTTTTACCAGTAGACAAATACTTTTTTGATCGTAATGAAAAAAAAAATGTTAATGCAGCCCTTACCAGGCATAATACCACTCTCTATACCCCACACCTGCTCTGATTTAAGATCCCATACCTGATTAATAATGACCTTTCCAAACACTTTCCCTGGCTCACTCAGAAGGCTGATACCACGATAGTTCTTGCACATTCAGTCTGGTCACTTTTTTACATTGTACAAGGGAAATAAGATAGCATCCCTCCAATTCTGAGAGCCCATTCCTAACTCCCAGCACAACTGGCAAATTTCAGTTAACCAGTCAATCACTCACCACCACATTTTAACACTTCAGCAGTTATCTGATCTACTCTGGAAGCCCAAACATTCTGAAGACATTTTGGAGCTTTACAAACCACTTCCCTTTAGATCTCTGCTGTGATTCCTTCTCTCACTGTGGCATCATCTACCTCTGCCTCAAAATCACCTTTGCTTTTATGTTCTAATTACTCACAGGAGTATTTCTTTTTAATTTTGGGTTTATGGACCACTATGAGCAACACAATGGGCTATAAGCAGTCGCCCATTCCAAATTTAGGGCCACTGGTTCAAGAAAAGGGAAGGGGGAGGGGAAGCCTATGCCATAAGACACAACATCCATGACTCACCAGAATTTAAAACTGCACCTATCTCATACAAATGGTCAGAAGCCAGTGCTTAGACCACTGTGTCACTGGGCGGCCAAGATTTTTCACCCCATTTTCCACTTTACCCATTAGGCTCTCATATCATTTCTCCGATTCTATTATCCATACAACTTCATATTCACTATTTTTCGTACATCTTGGGTACTTCCAGAATGTTTCCTTATCTTTTCAAAAAGTCAGTTCATGCCTTTCTACCTTATCCTTTCTATCTTTTGTCTTGCTCTGAGAAATCAATTTTGCAGTTTCATGCTTTTTACAGTGACACTTATCATGAAAAACTGTACCTCGCAACATTCCCACAAATACGTTTCGCTCTTTCTCTTTAATCTGCTTCTTTAATTCTCCCTAAACATCACATTTAATACTACACAATGTTGTAGTACCACATACCTCTTCAGTGATAGTAACGACCTAGTGTCCAGTCCTTTTCCACATTCCTCTCACATAACCAACTCATTCGGTCATTCACTGAGTATTTCTTGTTATATTGCTGATATCCTTCAGGAAGTCTTTGAACTTTTATTTATTTTATCACAGGGATCTTAGTATTCCTCTTTCTCCAACCAACATTCAGTTTTGCATGTAACACTGGAAGGTAATGATCAGAATCAACATGTACACCTTCCATCACACAAGTGTCAAGAACTAAGTGTTTTAGATGATGACTGTAAACAACAAAATCTATTACACTTTTCTACACAAGAGTACAGCTCTCTGACATATATGTGTGCAGATATACTTGTGGTTAAAAAACCTATTAGACATGCACAATCCATTCTCAATGCAGAGTTCAATTAACCCTTCACTACAATCATTCAAAGTGGGATCATCAAACTTACACAGAACATTATCAGAAATTTCATTCTGAACACTTACTCTAGCACTGAAAAGTTCCCTGCTATAATAACTTTCTCTTTAGCACCGGACAGGTTCAAAACAACTTTCAGTTCATTATAGAAATCATCCTTTCTATCAGAAGGTTTCAAGCCACAAAGAGCACTACAACAATTATTCTTCTCTGCAGTTTCACTTTCAAATGAATTCAAATAATTCACTCACTTATGCAGTTATAGTGAATGAAATAGTCCTTCATCTTTTCACTTAAAGTCACACCTACACCAGCTTGTGCTCTTATATTATGACCACACACTCACCAGTCCATTCACTTCTTTTATTCCACTTTTTTTATTTTAGTTTCACTTATACACACAATACATCCAACCGATACTTATTGATTTCTTCCATCACCTCGTTCATCTTTCCATTCATTCCTCTAGTATTCAATACATAAATCTTACACTCATTCAGCCAAGATCTCTTTCACATCTTCTATTTACGTATTAGTTCCAGTTCAATTCTGTGGTGGACCAGCCTTTGTTATTTCCAACTCTTTCATTGAAATCTCTTTGCCTGGTTTTAACCACTATATCTAAATCCTAAAAGAAACAGGAATCTACATCTTCAGAACTAGAACCTTCTACTGGTACATAGACTGTCACAACTTTCAAGCTCAGGTTTACCATTTTGAGTGGAAAGTTTTCTATAGTTCGTGAAAACTTATTCAAGCAGTTCAGAACGTGGGCCATACTTGTTTCTAGTACTCAAAAACTCATAAGTTATTCACTTTCTAATGCGTAATAAACATATCTGGTTCATAATGCACAAAGTTCAAAAACTTGTTTCATTACTCTGTAAAAATAATGCACACACAGTGTCTGAAACTTCTTCCTACAAATGAAAATCCTTAACATCAGCAACAACAACAACAATAACTACAAAAGATGGCACAGTAGCAACTGTGCTGCAACCTACAATGTAGAACTAGATCAACTGTTACTATTTCATGGCACCATCTCACTAGTTATGCATTTTTCAAGTATTCAGCAAAGAACAGTTGACATACACTACGTTGTACGTTGCAGCACAGTTGCTACTGTGCCCCTTGATTTTTTTTACCTAAATAATAAATAATCCACTTTATTTTGGTCTATCCATATGCCCATTAGCTCTGACCATCAGCTATGGAATGTGGGGCTGAGGTCATCGTTATCATTATCTATTTTACTAGTTATCACTCTTAAAACGGCATACAGAAAAACAAAATCACGCAAAATTTAGCTTAACTTTCTAACACTACTTTATCGCAGGGCTAAGGGGGAGGGTTGAAACTTATTTTGTTATAAATGAGACTCTATAAACTATCTCATGATGTATTATTTATTACTCTATGATTATTAGTTTCGAAGATATAAGCATTCAAAGTGTGACATGTTTTCATTGCATCCATGGTCCCAACGTCACCCCTACCCAGAGCGGGGAAAGATGTATGTCTACGTCAAAAAAGTACAACTACATTGTTCAGAGCACTTTTCTACACAAACAGAATTATAAAATATATCATGTACAGTACTCATGCACAATTGCCACAGCCAGATTCAGATATGGAGGAAATGCTGTGGTGTATATTACAACTGTTCTGATTTTTTTTTAATATGTGGAGTAATCCATCACAGATCTGCATTTTAAAAATGACTCACAAGAAATAATTAAGGTAAGCACACAAAAAAGTACCTCCTTGCTGAGTTTTCACTTGTACAGGTGCAGAATGTGGACCAGGTCCACGACTAGTAAAAGCTTGAATCCTTATTGTATATATGGTGTGAGGGGTCAATTCACTTATTGTGGTCAATTGATTATTATCAACTTGCTGCATGTTCCACGCAGAGATTGGGAGATTGGGCCTGGTAGTGTAATAAACTTTATATCCCTAAAATGAAATATATTGCAAAGAAAATGAAATACATCACAGCATATAAATACAACAGACTATGAGCTCTGTCCAAAATAACTGACATAATGAATGTAGACAGTAGCATACAAAAACAGTTCTACATAATTTCTACTTTAAACAAATCCATAAACACCATGCACACAATTTATCAATTTTATTGTTTTATATATTTGAAAACCACACTTTTATCAATTGGAATGTAACATTACATATATAAAATTATCAATTACACATTTTAAAAAGCATATCAATACTTTAAAAGCTGGAGATTTTTAAGCAGCATTATTTTCACTGTAACTAAAACTTTATAAGTAACTAAGTATTGCACTTATAAGATGTAAAAATTATTTTTACTTGCAAAATTTTTTTAAACTGATGAGACGTGAAGGAACAATTTACATAAGATGCAGTGAGATAGTAGTACACTAAGAATTTGTATATACACACTAAGAATACAAAACCCTTAACACAACTAGGAGAAAATATTTCTTATTTCATTTAATTCAGAAAACAATGTTTATGAATGCTGCAATTTTCACAATTTAAAGTCTACTATAGTTTCACTGAAAGCTATGGTTCAGCTTTGTTGCTTAGTCTTGACGAAACTGAACCACAGCTTTCAGGAAACTATAGTAGACTTTAAATTGTGAAAACTGCATTCATAAATGTTGTTTTATGAATTAAATGAAATATAATTATGTAATGCCTGTAGTTCAACTATTTCAAAATCTATATATTAATTCTATAAGGTTTTTAACTGTGAATCCTATTTTGAGAGAACGGCTGAACATAAAGCTATCGTTGAGGTATCAAAATAAAGGTCTTACAATGTAGATGTGCCAGTCAAAGACAAAATGAGATTTGGACAATGGTTCAGGCATTGTGGGGTGGCAAAGTTCCCATGTAAAGTCTATGGGAGAAGCGTGCGGCTGACTCACGCGCTGTTGAAGGCAGAAGCATGGAAGGACTGAGATAGTCACAAGTCCAAAGTCTTCTCTTTTCTGAGCGAACTGTTGCGCAAAGCAATGCTAGCAGGCATTCGTATCAAAGTTCTTCTCATCGGAACAGCGAACACTCTTGAAGACCTGATTGTGTTATGCAGTTGCACTGTGTGATGTACATTATATATACAATTTAATATTCATTCGATCCAATTTATTCACGTAGGTAAGATGTTTCTCATTATGTAAAGATGTAAATAAATATTCGGTTGGCCATTGTTAGTGAAAATATTTTTAATGTATATATTGAGTTGCACAATCTATACCTTCATTCTATAAGTTTTTTAACTGAGACCTATTTTGAGAGAACGGCTGAACGTAAAAATATGGTTCAGGTATCAAAATAAAGGTAGATGTGCCAGTCGAAGAGAAAACTGAAATTGGGGCAAAGGTTCAAACGTGGCAGGGTGGCAAAGTTCCCATGTAAAGTATATGGGAGAAGCGTGCAGCCCTTATCTATATCAGGCGCTTAGTTCAGTGTCAGACTCTGTGTGTGCATGGTGTTCTATGATCAGTCCTAAAGTAAGTAAATACTTTATTGCATACTTACCCTTAATAGAATGTCTCTCCCGCAGAAAAAAAAAAAAAAAAAAAAGAAGGAAAGAAAAAGTAAGAGCCTTACCGGAAGGTGTGAGCGATCAATGGGTCGCAACTATATGTCTCAGACAAGGGACAATGAAGAAAATTCGCAACATGAATCTAATTCCAACATCATTTATAAACACAGTTGGGACTGAAGATGAGAGTGAAAGAGTGCGCTACGCAATTGAATTTTTGCACACGATCGACATGAGCGGACTTCCACCTCACATTCTACGACTGAAAAAGAGTGCAGTCGTGATGCTCATCACGAACCTGGCTGCCCCAGTGGCGCAGTGGTCTAAGCGCTGGCTTATGATGATTCGTTTGTGAAGGGTTCGGGTTCGAATCCTGGTGAGGCATGGATGTTGTCTTTGTCTTATGGCACTGGCTCTCTCCCTTTCCTGGAACCAGTGACTCTAAATTATGGATGGGTGACTGCTTATAGCCCATTAAGTTGCTCACGGTAGTTGTTAAACCTTCAGTAAAAAAAAAAAAAAAAAATCACGAACCTGGACTGTTGTCTTTACTGAAGTAGTTGAATGAATTTGTCCATCAAATAAAGTTTACATTTGTTGTTTCATATGAGTTTATTCTTCTAAAAAAAATAAAAATAAAAAATAACCGTCAATTCTGATGGGTTTAGTCTACTATTTCTTAGTTTTTGGAAGATAATATATATCATTTTCTAAGCTCTGGGAGTGCTGCATACTTAATCACATATTATCGTGTTTTGGAAAACTCCTTTTTTTCTGTTGCTAAGAATACTGAATGCAAGTTTTAAGTTTAATTGCCTTTAGGTTTCAAGTATAAAATTATTTTTTAAGCTTAAATTATGCTCTTATCTGAAGATTTCTGGCAAGTTCAGTTGCACATATTTATCATTTTTTAATATGTATCATTTCATGAAACCATGAAAGATATTTTCCTTCAAAAACAAAGAAACTGAATCATGGTTATTGCAGGTGTTTTATGGTAAGGTGAAAAAAAAAAAAATCTGTGGTGCTTCTCAACAGAAAAACTACAGTTTTGCAGAGTAGAATGAATTCCATGACAAATGTCTCTACTTCTATATTCTATCTCACTGCCTTTTCCACTCACAAAATACATACTCATAGAAACACATATTTAATGGTGCAAAACAGTCAGTACCCTGTAGTACCAAACACAGAACGAAATAAGAAATGCCATAAGTGTATCTATTTGACTGGGGGATAAGGAAAGGCTTTCTAGAGCAAAAATAATTGACATGTTCATCAACTGCCCTTGTTTGCTACTTGGTAGGCAGTCTTAAAAACTGAATGATTTCATGTGTGAAGCTCAAATGTACAAGGGCCACCCATAGTTCAAACATCAGAGATTACTGGAAAAGAAACAATAAAAAAACAGCTGTTTCCATTTTCATAGGCCATAGGAGCATCAAGCAACCACAGTTTTTGTTAGATTATTCAAAGCAATCAGATTATATTACTGAATGGCTTAAAGTTTACAAGTCACCATGTAGCATCTCTCAGAAAACTTAAAAATTACATCACCCTAGATATGATTGCTGTGAATAATCTAGTGACTTTTTCACATATTTACGAGGAATATTTCTTCCATTAATTTGTATATTTAAGGTACTGGTGATTTATTACATATATCCTTTCTAGACTTAAAAAGGGTCACCGAAGGGTGATTGAAGGGTAGTGGTGATTTTTACCTATATCCTTTCTGGACTTGAAAAGGATTACCGAAGCTACAAGGAAACATAGGATTGCTTTAACACGTGGGATTTGAATTGTTCAGATTCTGAAACAAATGTATAACTGCTTAGTTTCAGGTATTGTATAACTATACCATCGGGATTAGAGAAAATGCTATTCCACACTCACCAACCCGCTTGTCCAGTGTGGTGAGTTATGGCCAAACCCCTCCAAAATGACTCCACAACTTAAATCTTGGCCCCCAGTCTCCGGCAGCTGGAATGTACCTGGCCAAGGCAGCGGCCAGTGCGACATGAAGGCAGAGGGTGCTAAGAATCCCCTGAGGACCGGATTAGGCTGTCATCTGATGCTGACCTTGGCTACGTAAAATGGACGCTCCCTATCTTCTGATTCAAGGCTTCTTGAATTGGAAGAGGAACTACATAGGATCAAGTGGGACATCGTCGGGCTAAGTGAGGTAAGGAGAAAAGGAGAAGATCTCATTGAACTGAAAAGTGGACATCTCTTCTACTATCGTGGGACAGATACTGGCAGAACTAGTGGTGTTGGATTTATAATAAACAAGAAACTGAAGGAAAAAAGTTGTAGAAGTTGAAAGTTCCTCTGACAGAGCTGCACGACTCGTTATCCAACTCTCGAAAAGATACCAGGCTCAAATTATTCAAACTTATGCACCCACCACAAGTCATCCTGAAGAAGAAATTGTAGAATTTTATGAGGAAATTCGTCATCTAAATAATAAAGGTAAGCAGCACTTGAAGATAATTATGGGAGATTTCAATGCAAAAATAGGGCAACGGCAACAGAATGAAACTTCAGTAGGTAAATTCGGTCACAGCAACAGAAACCAGCGTGGAAATACTCTCGTTGAGTTTGTAGAGGCAGAAGGGTTTTTCATCTTGAACTCCTTTTTTTAAGAAAAAGCCACACAGGAAATGGACAGGGAGACATCCAAATAGGAAAACAAGTGAAATTGATTTTATTATGTGTAACAAAAAATTCATCATAGAAGACTGCAGTGTGCTAAACAAGTTCAACACAGGTAGTGACCATAGATTGGTGAGATGTAAGATGCACCTCAACACTAAACTCGAACGTGGCAAGCTCATAAGACAAACAAAATATATTGACATAACCAACCTTAAAAAACACCATAATACCTTCAAGTTGGAACTGAAGAACAGATTCTCTGCTTTAGAAGGCCTAACATCGGAAGAAGTGGATATTTCTGAAGTTAACAGAAAAGTAACCAAAGCTTTTATGGAAACAGCAACAAAATTAGCTGGGTCTAAGAACAAGTTGCATGTGAACAAATTATCAAGAAAAACCAAAATGTTGATGCAAAAAAGAAGAGAGATGAGGACAACTAAAGAAGATGTGACTTCCAAAGTGGAATATATAGAGCTATGTAAGACAGTATGAAAAAGTATCACTGAAGACATAAGGAAATTCAACTGTGAACTAGTGAGGAAAGCAACTGAAAACAACCAAAGCCTAAAGATAGCAAAGGGACATCTCAGTAAGGGAAGAAAATAGATTATGGCACTGAGAAAAGAAGATGGTTCTGTAACAAGAAATAGAGGCGAAATTTTGACAAGAGTGAAAGATTTCTACTCCAAATTATATGAAAGGGATGATACCTGTACTCCAGACATCAGGAAAGGTACCAGTACCAGAGTTCTTCCAGTCCTCCCAGCAGAAGTTGCACATGCCATCAAGAATATGAAGCGGGGAAAAGCTCCAGGAGAAGATGGAATTACTGTAGACATCATACAAGAAGCAAGTGGAGAAATTGAAACAGTACTCGCCCAAATTTTCACTCAATGCCTTAATGAAGGGAAGATTCCTGAGGATTGGAACAACGCTACAATGATCCTGCTACATAAAAAAAGTGACATTGAGGATCTCAGGAGCTACAGATCTATCAGCCTCCTATCAGTGGTTTATAAAATCTTCACTAAAGTTCTTTCACACCGTTTGAAGGTAACACTGGACATGGCTCAACCGAGAGAACAAGCTGGATTCAGGAGTGGCTACAGCACAATAGATCATATCCATGTACTGAGAGAACTAATTGAAATAGCGAGGGAATATGAACTTCCATTGTGCATGGCTTTTATCGATTATGAAAAGCCTTTGATTCGGTGAAACCATCAGCAGTTACAATGGATCTGAAATCCTGCGGTATTGAAGATGCATACATTAATATTATTAATAACATCTATGAAAATGCAAGTGCAAAGATTCGGCTGTTTGAAAATACAACACACATAAAAATTGAAAAGGGAGTGAGACAAGGTGACACCATATCTCCCAAGCTCTTTAATGCCGCATTGGAAAATGTCTTTCAATCACTGAACTGGGAAAACAAAGGAATAAAGGTTAATGGAGATTATCTAACCCACCTTCGTTTTGCTGATGACATAGTCATTTTTGCAACTACCCCATCAGAGCTGCAGAGTATGATCCAGGAACTTGCTGACAAGAGTAAAGAAGTGGGATTAAAAATGAACTTTCAGAAGACAAAAGTGATGTTCAATGCTTTTACAAGAAATGAAGATTTATCGATTGATGGAGAAAAGCTGGAGATAACAGACACGTATGTTTATCTTGGACAGCAGATATCAAGTGAGGGTCACATTGATGAAGAAATTAATTGGCGTACAAAACTTGCCTGGAGAGCTTTTGGAAGAAACAGCATAATTTTCAAGAGCAATATGCCATTATGTCTTAAAAGAAAAGTGTTTGATCAATGCATCCTTCCAGTGCTTACGTATGGTGCAGAGACGTGGACCTTAACTAAAAGAGACATACAAAGGTTGCAGACAACTCAAAGCAGCATGGAGAGGTGCATGCTTGGTGTAACCAGGAGAGATAAGAAGAGGAACTCGTGGATCCAAAAAATGACAAGAGTTGAAGACATCATGATCAGAGTTAAATCCCTGAAATGGCAATGGGCTGGGCGTACTGCCAGAAGGACAGACCATCGATGGACAGCCGAAATTTTAGATTGGATTCCAAGGGACAGGAAAAGACCCAGACGAAAACCACATGGGAGATGGGTGGATGAAATTCGAAAGTATGCGGGAGTGACATGGAGGAGACTGGCACAAGACAGACCGTTGTGGAGGAAACTTGGGGAGACCTTCGTCCAGCAGTGGATTGATAATGGTTGATGATGATGATGATGATTTCTTCCTTAATTTCTCAATTCTTGTTGTTTACACACTGCATTTCCAGCTTAGTTTCTTCGGTACTTCCTCTTTACATTTTTCTTTCACTCTTTTAAAACTTCTTATTCCTACATGTTGTATAAACTTGCAATATATACCTACTTTGCATAAATGTTCACATGAGCACTGATACTTCGATCAGGAAATAGAAAGAAGAAATAAAAAAGACGTGGATATAAATAG
The DNA here is from genome assembly GCA_039090855.1 of Macrothele yani. Classification (NCBI taxonomy): domain Eukaryota; kingdom Metazoa; phylum Arthropoda; class Arachnida; order Araneae; family Macrothelidae; genus Macrothele; species Macrothele yani. Next base: position 68,711,687 of record CM077013.1, read on the forward strand.
AACTTTATAATACATTTTACTTTTACAAAATTTGTTCAAACATTTTTCAATCTTCAACCTGAATTTAGAAACTATAAAAGCTTAAGGCAGATTACTTTCAATGTAACAGACCACACACACACAAGTATTAACTTTCTCAGTGAGAAAATATTTTTATGATGATCAAAATATCAGAATATGCAAGTAGATTGTTCCTCATAAAGAAAGATATATGAACCAAACAGAATTTTGAAAATCAAACTTTTAGAAGCAGAGATATCTCAGAAAGCTTAATATAACTTTAAGTACCCTGGTGGGGAAACTATGCATGCTTTAAAGAAGAAAATGGGCACAAAATGTTCTTTACAGTCAAGGGTATCTGACCAGGATGGGATTTCTTTAATCAGATTTCTAGAAGCAGATGTGCTATTATAAATGAAAATATATGTTGGTGCCCCTAGTGGAAGAACTGTGCGTTATGAACAGGTAGAAAATATATATGCAAAACATTCTTAATACAGAGACATGTGGAAAAAAAAGAAATTTACAAATACAACTTTTAGAAGCACAGAGAGCAAGCAAAGTTTACACATGTATGGTTCTTAGTAAAATAATTGTGCATTACTTATAGTGGATAATGTTTCCAATCACTGCCATAGCAAATGACATGGCCTGAAAAAATCATTTTTTTAATAAGATTTTTAGAACTAAAGACACACTTGCAAACAGGAATACATGTGTACCTATGCAACCTTGTGCGCAATGCAGTGAATGGTTTCCATTAAAAAAGGAACTTTTTAAAACAAACTTTCAGAAGAAGAGATACAAAAAAAATATATGATATACATCAATGTCCCTTATTGAGAAAATTGAAATGCACATATAATGTTTTGCAAAATGAATAGTATGTGATGGGAGAAAATATCTTTCCAATTGAGTTTTAGAAGCAGAGATATGGTGGTAATTTTTTTGCAAATAGAAATATACCTTTTTACTTATCACAGTGGCAAAACTGTGCTTTACGAAAAAAAATTGGAAAATTATTGTACACCATGTATCCTATTCAAAGCTAAAATAAAAATGTTCAAATGAAACTTTTAAAGCAGAGATACTGAGAAAAATATAATACATACTTATGCCATCAGCAAGAGAACTGTGTATTATTTTCGCAAGAAACTGCATGTGAAATGGTCCTCATGCATAAAAAGTATCCAATGGTAAAAAGAATTTTCTCAACTGAATTTTACAAGCAACAATGTGGAATAAAGCACATTTTGAATTCCACAGTATTTGTGTTTATACTCCTTAGTGGCAAGATTATGCAATGGGGGGGGGGTATAGACCTTCATTCGCACAGTTTACGGTTCCCAAAGTGAAAACAATATTTAAAATCAACTAAAATATCTTCACAGATATGGTGCACAAAGATGGGCAGGCAGACAATGATACTATAAGCTTGCTAAATACAATTAATAATAATGCTTAGGTCACATAACAGATTGGAATGATATGGTTTGTGTCTGAAATCATCATATAGGAAATAAAAAGAAACACACACACACAGTTAGCACCTACAGTTTTTCTAATGAGTGTTGTTTGGCTACTAGAAGAAAAAAGAAAAAAAAATCAAAGACTTACACGTGAATGTGCAATATGGAAATAGCTTTTACTAATCAGACTCAAGAACCATTAATTCACTGTGAGGTTAACAGCTAACTAAATGCAAATGCAATTTGCTAAATCCCGTTACTTATATGAAACACAACCAAATTACTTCCACACATTTTTAATAAAATTAGCTTTTAGGAAATATCCAGATCTGACAAGTTAATATATTTTGATATTAACATTTAATCTATCAGCATAAAGGAAGCTGTCCATACTAGAATCACCCCAGTAATATGCACTATATAAAAAGTGTTTTTCTTTTCTTGTAACTACTTTACCCAAATAATATAAACTCAAAACACGAAAGTCAAAATAAACTTTCAAAAAGCAACATAAAGTTTATTTCTGTAACTATGTCACTCATATAAATTGGAAGCCAAAGTCCAAACAAATTGTGCTTTGTAATACAGTCACACCTCAGATTCAAAATCAAATCATGTCTGAATATGACTTTTTGCATCCAAACTTTTAACCTATCACAACAAGTTACACAATGCAAATTTTTAAAGAAGAGACTAATCTGTACATAGAAATTCTGTAAAATGCTTTTTCAAAGTCCACACACATCATACTAAAATGTAGGTTTGCATCATGGAAATATTTTTATGTGGCTAAGAAATAAACAGATTACCCATAATGTTAAAAAATAAAGCAACAGTATGCTTCACATAACTTTTCCATCATATTTTCACACCTTAGAGCTTAAATAACAATTCACTGTTTTAAAACATCTACAGTAATTCATTACTCATGCTCATAACTTGCATGACCACTTCTTCCAAGATATATTCAGACATAAGTCATTTCAAAAGTCATATTCAGACATATTAAAAAACACTCAAAGTGTTCATTCCACCTGCTATATGCAGTTGAATATAAATGAAAGAAGTTGCTGTAGCTGCAGGGATGGCAGTGTATTAAAACAGATTTCATTTTTATATTCTTGATATTGCACTCATCTTTAGATATAATTTTCAATTATTTCTCATGCTTTGACTACAAACTTATATGCTTTGGCTTATAAGCCTTTCTACCCATACAGCTTCACAAACATTTTGGAAAACATTTTAAGTTTCTTTCAACCAAAATATTTCCTTAATTACTAAAGAATCCAAAATATACAACTGAAAAAGTCTACTGAAAGTTGCAAAGTTAGCTAGTGTGATATGATGGAAGAGCCATCCATGAGAGTCTTTCTTTTTCATTTTTATTCTTCATTTGTTTCCTGAACATCAGCTGGCAAGCAAAGCTTCTTCTCTTTAAAAACTGTAGCTGCTATGTATACTCTCCATGCAGCATTAATAAAATAATTTACTTAATTTTTATTCAGAATTTCAACACTTTTTAAATGTAAGGTTTCAATTTTGATTTTGCTTAAGTTAATTAAATACTGTTCATTGCATTAATTACAAATTGTATGATGAAATCTGGACTATTTAGAGTATGTGTTAAGTGGTAGAGGTCACTACAGAAAAAAAAAAAAAATGCGTGACAAGCTTATATCTTTAATTGGTGTGATGGTTGTTTATAATCAAACAGACTGAGAGAAAGAAGTCTTCATGAGAAAAAGTTCAGGCAGAGAAAACACAATCACTTGATCAACTTGTGGACGAGCTGACCTAGTCAATGTACCAATGAAATATCACTGGTTCTCTTTAAAAACAACTGAAAACCTTTCAATGATTAATCTGAGGAATTTACAGTAGAGAGAATTAATTTCATTTTCTTAAATTGGAATCCCCATATCAGACAAAAACTTTTTTATGCCTACATTATTTCTTGTAGAAATTAAGGAAAAAATATTTCTCACAAATATGTAGGAAATTCACAAGTATATTATTTTCAACAATCAGATTCTGATACTAAATTGCCTTTTTCCTTTTTGTTTTTACTTCACTGTTCTCAATGTAACATATCCTCAGAAAACTTGAAAATTACGTCAGTTACTTTCATGACCTGTTGCCAAAGTTCCACTAAGTTGTCAATGCCTCGACGATAGAAATCCCCGGATTTTGACTCGAAGAAGTCATCAAAGCCACCGTTTCAGTTCGACGTCGTTGTTAAATGATACGCCTCGCAGAATGTTGGAGAGAGACTGGGAAATATGATTATCTGAGGGTGCTAGATCAGGAGAATATGGTGGGTGCTGTAGAACTTCCCAACCGAGATCCTGAATAGCAGTTTTGGTCAGATTAGTGACATGGGAGCGAGAGTTGCCCTGTGGAAGAAACACACTGTGCTGCCGGTTGGGTCATTTAAGCTGAATTGCCTCATTGAGTCAGTGCATTTGCTGAACATAAAGCTGCGCATTGACTGTGGTGTTCTTTTTAAGCAATTTGTAGTGGATTACATCTTCCCAATCCCACCAAACACAGATCATGGTCTTGCGTGGATGCAGCTCGGCCTCGGCTCAAGGTGTTGCTTGCTTGTGAGGGTTCAGCTATTCTTTCCTCTGCTTCATATTGACATAGAGACACCATTTTTCATCACCGGTGACGATGCAGTAAAGAAATCTCTGTTTGTGCCCACAAGTAGCCTGGTGTTGAGTGAGCAAACTGGCGGCAATAGTGGAGCACTGGAGTTTGTCCTTTGTGTTCAGAGAACGTGGCACCCATGCACCGAGTTTTTGGACCTTACCCATCAAGTGAAGGTGATGGACGACAGTATCATGAGAGCATTGAATCTGCTGGGCCAATTCTCTAGTGGATTGATGTGGATCCTCATGGATGAGCTCACTCAATTCATCCCCATTGAACTGAACAGGTCTGCGGCAATGCGGAGAGTCTGTGAGGTCGAATTTCCTCTTCTTGAAGCATGAATACCATTTCTGTGCAGTTCTGTCAGTAATAGCACCTTCTCCATACACAGCACAAATGTCTCGGAATAGCTTTGGAACCTTCATTGAAAGCAAAGTGAAGCAGGTGTCGAAAATGCTCATTTCTGTCTACTTGGCAGTCCATCTTCATATGGCTAAAAAGAGTTAAACCAAATGTAATATTGAAACCAATGAACAGAAGTTGTACAGGAAGAATAGAACTACAAAAAACACAACACTATGATCAAAATATTGTTCATGTTCCTTCAAATAACATTGGAAAAAACTGAACGAACTTATCTGACAGCCCAATACAAAAAAAAGTACGACAATCTGACTGCTGAAAATAATGTTATTTTAAAAACAACAAACAAACAGCTTTTGGCTTTACTCAGAAGTAGAAATTAATATTCAGTTGAAGAAGTCCCTTGATTCACCTTCTTTGAGTTTTTATTTATAAGCAAAAACTCACAAAGTAGAATTAAGGGACTTAAACTGAACCCTCCACTCCTGCCCTTCTTTTTTTCTCTTTCTTGTGTGACATTGATTTATAAGAAATTATGACACACTTCAATTGTAAACAAGCATCTTTCTTGTGAAATACACAGCATATGCACAGGTAATGGGGAAAACCCCTAATACTAGGTCCAGGAGAAAACTCAGTGAATTATCACCAATTTTGCCACTTTTTAATGCTCTTTTGCATCAAAAAACTGCAAAATTTGAGCTTTTCTGACATGACTGTTTTCAATTCACATAGTAACACCTCCCAAATGATTCATATCGCACACACAAGAGCTTTGTAAAGTAAATTATTGTGCTATACATATGGTTATCAGAATTCCTAGGAATTTCTTTTTTTATATATAAATGTTAGTCAAAGAATTAAAATGATGAGTGAAAAGCTATGACAAGAAGAAATGTTACATGGCAAATCTGGGCTTTTTCATATCTTCAAAACTTAAGACTTACCAAGACTTGTCCGTTTGGTTCTTTTGGTGGATCCCACTGTATGACAACAGTGCTAGAACTCAAAGGCCTTGCCTGAACATTTCTAGGAGCACTTCCAGGTTCTTAATTAAAAAGCAAAAGAAATGGATAGGTGTTATTTTGATAGTTTATTAAATTCACAATGCATCATACATAGTTCAGATACAGAAATATAATACACACACAGCAGTGAACAAAAGTAATCAAAACTAATCACATCACACAAAGACCTGTTAAATTCATAAAAAAATTTATACAGTATAAATTATCATCATATTAAAATATGTATGTTAAAACATTCAAAGACACAGTATAGGGAATTAACTAGCAATTCTAAAGTTTTCTCAGGAGCATTCTACATTGATGAAGGTATTGCTATACCAAGAATAATGCTACCTGACTTTCATGTACTTGTGAAGTTAAATAATAAGTTTGCCTATTACTGGTTTCCTTAGATCAGTAATTCAGCTCTCCAACTGGTCAACAGGATGGATGTAGGCTGATTATGAAGGAAAGTTCCTTCACAAGTGCAATCTTGATTGCAGCATCTGATAAAAATATTTCAGCTGCAATCAAATTCATTGGCCTCAGTGATTTAATGGCATGTATAAACAGCCAGCAACTGTAAGATGCTATTTTCGTTTTTGCTTTAAACTCTTACAATATTTAAATATACTAAGGAGTGTTGTAGATGGAGGACATTTGCTGAAGATACTCCTATGTCATGTATATCAGCAATTTTAGTCACCATAGTTCACTAATTAATATTAATTTAATGACAGCCCAATGCAGAATTTTCTTCACTTAATTACTATAGCATTAACAAGTATTGAATGTGTACACACTGAAAGAGAAAACATATTGAGTATCAAATGAAAATTTCCTCTTTCACATTTATTCCATTTAAAATCCACTGCATACTGTTATTTAAGAGATTTACAGGTAAAAAAAAAATCTTTCATTTCTTTAAATGTATTTTAAGTGTGAAATGCATATCTATCTCATGTCACATTTAATAACAAGAAAAAACCTAATTTTTTTACAAAATACAACAGTTTTTTGTTTGTTTTTCTTCTCTGCATAAATATGTTATTAAAGCTTGTAACAAAATATCTCAGAATATTATATGAAGAAGCAATGTCACATTTCAAAATTTTGTATTTGTACTTCCTTTATTCTGCTATGAAGCTGAGGCTAAAAACTGTCAGTTCATGAAAATAAGTGCAGTTAATTGTTTCAGTTTATGCTGAATCACAAATATAACCCTGGCACTCAATTTAACTTATCAAGAAAATCCTTAGCACTGGTACTAATTTGAAAGGAAAATAAAATTCAAATATAATTAACTTTGCAAGTAAATTTATGTGTGAAATACACATATACTCACCCTACATTCATTGTAGAACTAACACTATTTTTATAGCTTGTTTTTTTTTATTTTTTTGCCAATTCGAGATACGAACCACATGTAACTCGCCTTTGTTTGATATTAAAAAATATATATTTAGAAAGGTCGAATACTAATACTTTATTACACTGTAATAAAAAAAATATTTGGTTTAAGGAAAATATTGTTACTATTGATCAATTTAAATTTAACTTACCTTAAAACCATGTGGTTTGATAATAATACTTACTTGGTTAGTTGTATAATTGATGTTTAAAGAAATTTTTTTATACATATGTACTTTTTAAGTTTAAGTTGCATTTTACTAAATTTTAACCAAAAATACGGGTATATGAGGTACACAGTAAGTTCGATTGTGAATGTGGCTTAAAAACTCATAACCCAGGTTTTTGGTGCATCTCGTGCACCATCATCAGCATTGTTCTTACATACTCAAGCACACATCAAGAAACTGCAAATGGCAAGTGTTTATCCACATCTCAAAATTTAGCGGCATTATCGATGCATGGGAGTGCATGCGCTGGTTAGTTTCTCTAAAAGAGAGAATCTCACATCAAACGTCTTCTATTGGGCTCAATATTGGTCGGAAAATTGATTTAATTTCAATTTAATGAATTATTATTGCTTGATATCAGTTGGAAATTGATTTAACTTTAATTTTAAAGGATTATTAATAACCAATAGTGATCAGAATTTAATTTAATTTTGATGGAGGATTATGAGTTTCTCATTTCTTTGTATTATTAATTTGACTTCAACATATCTTATTATGATTTTTTCAATGTTATGATGATTATTATTTCTTTTTCTCCCATGCTTTTATTATTGTTATTATTTTATTTATTATTACTTTTTTTTTTACTTCATGTCATGGAGTCAAAGACAACAGTATCAAAAAATATAATTAGTTAAATTTGTAGACTTCAGATATGTGTTCTCAAAGAAATATTTATCTTTTAATGACTTTTCTATATATCCACACTGTTGGCAAGTAGAGATTCCAACATCATTTAGAATTATGCAATAGTTAAAACAAAATATTTGCTTTAGAATATTACTGTTACAGTATTCCTCTGCAAGTTCTTTAGTTGGACTGTTAAAAATTCCATTCAAACTCATTAAAAGTGCTGCTTTATGCATTTCATTCCATTTTGGAACATCATGGAAGTACAGTAGAATTTCTGTTCAATGATGTGTTCCTATTCCTTTTCCTGGATAATTTTTGAATAGTGGAAGTTGCAATTATTTTCTTTCATTTTATATATAATAACTGATTCGGTAATGCAAACTTAATTTTCTTGTGTTTTGAGATTGATTTTATGCCCTCAATTTGGAGGTGTTTTGGCTTCTATGTAACAGTGACCCACAGCAGTGCTTCATTTATTTATTGTTTTTGCTCCCAATTTTTGATTAATTTCCCAAATGTGTATATATAAAGTTCTCTTTTGTACTGCATACATACAAAGCTTGACTGCCATTTTTTAAATTCAAAAATGGTAATGACTTAATATGATCACAGCAGCTTGCAACTGTTTTGATAAATTTGATTGTTTTGATAAAGATGAAGAGAAAACAAGATTTCCACACATGGAAACAAATTCCCTTCTTTCAATTATTAAGTTATTTATGAATTTACCTTGCCATGATAATTTATACAAATGGACAGGAACATCCATTTTATCAATGCTGTTTAAAGCTGTTAACAGTAAGAAAATTTCCACGGATTTGTAAAACCAGCGGATATAAGGTTATGAGCAATGTTACACCAATAAAGCTGAGTGGTGAAAACCTTATGAACTTAGTCTGGTGACAAATATTCTAAACATGAAAGTTTGCTGTCCTCTACAGACAGCACTGATAAGTTTTGAAAAAAATTGTAGGGTGCAGAGGAAAAATAATACAGCACATGTGCTTGCAATAACCCTCAAGTAGTAGTTCAGTGCCTAAATCCTATGGGTAACAAGAACAAATAAAGTATGAAGGAGAAAAGAGTTTGCAGGTTACTACAAGAAAATGAGTACAAGAACAAACAATAAGCCCACATTTTTGTTTCTCCATAGGTAAATACCATTTTTTATTACCAAGTCTACTTTTAGAAAAGCCCAAGACAGTAGTTCACAGCCTTTCAGAACTTATGTTTAAATAAATGTTTTCCAGTTAAAGCAAAGGAATGTCAACTTAAATCAGCATTATGAACATTATCAGATGAACATGTGGTGATAATTTTCAGCCATCTTTCTCTAATCGATATTCCTGATAACCATGGGTTGGTACATCAGTAACCATTACAATGTAACACAAGTATGCAAATATAGCAGGTTCAATAAATTAGTACTTCCATAATCTAATCACTACTTGTTACTTCCTATATTGGGCTTTGCACTTCATTGCTAGAACCAGTTCATGATTTTTGTTCCTTGGGCCGGATTACAGGATATCTTTACATTAATAACATTACACTATAACTAATACAGAAAATCGGTACTTTTATGTTTTGGTCATTATTCATTTAGGTTTTCAAATCATAAAGTGCTTGAAAGCTGTTCATTTGGGAGCATTCAGTTTTCACTTACAGTGTTTTGTGAACACATAGGGACAGCCAGAGCACAGATTTGCAATATTGTCTTTCGGGAAAACCTTTCTGATTGATACTGGGCAAAAAGCTTTTTTAATTTTCCTTCACACAGTATATATATTCATAGGTGTATAGATATATGTATATACATAAGAGAACTGGATTAAAATGTATGCATAAATACAAGCCAATCACACATGGATGACTAGTTTATACACTGAGTGAGCTTTACGTTATATCGGAACACCCCCTGTTTTACATATTCGGAGCGATAATAAAATACCACTTGATATCACGTATGGCTACTATAAATTGTGCACCCTTATCCTCTGTATCAGTGGTTCCCAACATTTTTTGACTCTGAACCCCTTTCGACATCATATTGTTATTGTGGATAGTCTTCACCTCCTGTAAATGAAAAGCCAAGTTTAATATAGTTTTCACTACATTTCGTTTTTTTTAGTACTAGATGTAATGCCAATATCTTGAACATTTTTAAGCAATGTTTCGGAACTTTTGTTAGTTGAATGCGTTTTACAGGATTTTAGGAGATCCTCTTGAGGCACATTTGAAGAAAGAATATAATTTTTTTTTTTGCTCCTCATTACAATGCTTTACCATGGTTCCAGTCTTTACCCAGTGATACATGATTTCACAGAAGAAAAAAAAAACCCTAATGGCAGGTATTTCCACCTTGAAGTTCAAAGTTTTCACAAGCTCCTGCTATCTTAATGATGCATAGACTTTTGATTCTCTGAGAATTCCAGTGAACAACAGCAGCATGTGCACACTCTGCAAAGGTCATCACACAAGCTAAGAACTGACCTATTTGTTTCTATGTGACTCAGGTAGAATGAACTATTCCATGACCTTGTTATGCCATGGAGTAGTCTTTCCCTCGCTGCAGGTGTCAGTCACACACGGATGTTTTTAAGACATAATACAGCATAATTACCCTCTCGTGCATGCTGGCTATGTACGAACACATGTCCCAAACACCTGCAAAAAATAATGAAACTGTTAATGAATTTTAACTTATTTGCAGTATAAAAAAATACTTTTATTGTAATTTTATGGAGAAGACATCACAGAATTTTTACCGCAAACCCTGTGGATGGAACACCTTTGCAAACCCCCTGGGGGTTTGCGAACCACCAAATGGGGACCACTGCTCTGGTGTAATCAGTAAATGTTTACCAGTAATGGAGAAATGTAGCGACATAAGCCAATTTGACTGCAGCCAGATAGTTGGGACCCAGAGGGCAGGTGACAATATTACAGAAGCAGCTGCACTTGTTGGCTGCTCCCTTACTTTTGCATCAAGGGTGTACCAGGACCAGATTAACCATGCACAGACATCCTGCAGAAGGGCTGACATTGGTCAGCCATGTGTGGTAGTACCTAGAGGTGAGCGTCGGGTGTCACGATTGGTATCTCAGAATCAATGTGAAACAGCCACCCAGCTCACCTACTAGCACAACAGCAGTCAGTTTGACCTATTTCTACAATCACCATGTGCTGTACTTTGCTTTGCCTGGGGTTCCACAGTCAGAGACCAATGAGGGTACTCATCATGATGCCCAGTCATCACAAACAACGCCTTGCATGGACCAAGGATTGTCGGCAATGGACCCTCGAAAGATGGAAGTAGGTCATCCAGATTGATGAGTCCCATTTCTTGCTGCCCCATGCTGATGGCTGGGTTTGTATATGGTATAAATAGCATAAAGCCCTATCCCGTGGCTGCATATTGGGGTTTCACAGGCTGGTGGACGTGGTGTTCTATGGAGCTCTTTCCTGGCAAGCCTTAAGTCCATTGGTATGGTGGGTGCTTCAGGGACCTATTAGCCGACCATCTCCATCAATACCTGCCAGAGGTTTCCCAGACCACGGTGCCATCTTTCAACAGGAAAATGTACCATGTTATCAGGCTCATATCATTACTGAGTGGTTGAAGGAACATGATAATGAATTTGCATTGTCTTGGCCCCAAACTTCCCTAAATGCATACCAATTTAACATCTGTGGAATATGCTGGAAGAGGATGTGAGAACTGCCAATCCTCCTCCATAGGTCAAGTCATGCATGGAGTATGTTTGATACCTTGTAGAATCTATTCCTAGGTGCCCGAGAACTGTGATTGCTCAAAAAGGTAGACCAGCACATTATTAGGTAGGTGTTCCTAATGCAAAGCTAACTTGGTATATATATACACACGTATACATACTTGTACTTATTACTAAAAGGTAACAAGCACCAAAAAGTACCGACTTTATGCATCACTAATTCCTGCTACTGGGAAATCACTATTTCTTCAGTACATTTGCTAACAATTATTTTCCATTCTTTTCTAACAATTAAACTCTGTTGTAATATGCCTATTCCCATCTTCACTGTCTAATCTGCATTTCATGGAATAATTGGACTGTGAAATTGCACATCCTTATCACAAACATCAATAAACCAAAATTTCAACACTCATTCGACCAATAGGTCACTTACAATTTAAGATTTCATTTTGTTTTGCACATTTTTTAATGTCATAACATTTTCTTTTTACACAATACAAGTTGAGCACTTTCATTTGCACAGCAGAACATCAATACTTCAACTGTAGCAAATTACCATAATTTTAAAATAGCAACTTCCTCACTAAGACCTAGATCTGCAGGTTTCTTATGCACTTCCACAATGAAGTACTTGCAAAAAAATAAATAAATAAATAAATAAATAAATCAGAGCTCCATTTCCTAAGAAAGAACACTACCAACAGATTTTTGATAAAACTCTCACTGGTGTAAAATAGCAAAGCCCTTATCTAGCACAGATTAATAATGCTAACATTTTCTGTTCTTGTTTCACGTTGTCATATGATCCAGAACGAGAAACTGATAACAATTCTTGTGTATTTACATGTGACAAATATCAAGTCATGTCACATCAAGTGGACTAATAATACAGATAAATTGACCCTAGCTACTCGTCTGGGTTAGGAACATCAAGTTGAAGTTAAAATTGCTCTATATAGATATCATATGCATAATGTTTATATAGCAAATAAGCTTGTCATGTTCTAAAGGCTGAAACAAATAATTATGTAGTTCATAAAGATTCCATTACTACCAGCTTTATTGAATGCAATTAAAATACTTTATATTAAATAATAATCGACATACTTATTGCCGTAAATGGGGAATATTTCCCATTCATAAATATACAAATGTTTATGTTTATTTGGAACTTAATCATTTTGATAACATCATCCACGATCCATTCACACCATGTATTGTGAACTACTGCTTTATTCGGGATTTTACTGGGTTTTTTTTAGTTCATTTGCTTAATATGTGCAATTTTTACTCAAAAGTTAAAACGTTTTTTTGTTACAAATACTTTCTGTGTATCTGACATTCTTGCAGCATATGGTCTTGAGTCACAAAATTTTGATTTTCTTCTCGTTTATAGGGTTGGGTTTTAGATCCCCATAATGTGTGCCAAAAAAAATTGAATATACACAAAAGGTATTAAATATAAATCCATTATTTTGAAATACAGTATCATGATAATTAGTACTTTTCATTCAGTGTTTATTTACTGGGTTATGTTCCAGAAACTTCAGGTGGAATGACCAACTGGTACCATCAGTTGTGGGTTAATCCCCAGCACTGATGTACTTCTCTGATTACAAAGACTCAAAGAATGCTAAAAAGGACTCAAGTGTGGGATATGGTGGACCTACCACACTTGAGAAGAATAGCCCACCACGGAATCGACCTGGATCTCCTAAACGGCATATGAGAAAGAGATATCGGCTGAGTGTGTGTGTAAGATTGGTGAACAGAATACTACCAGTATAAATGGAAAGATAAATACGGTGATTCAAGAAATGAATAAGTATAGATTGGATGTGCTGTGTGTAAGTGAAACTAAAGAGAAAGAAATTGGGATAAAAGAAATGAATGGAACGGTGAGTGTGTGGTCTGGAGTGTTGGATAATGTGAGAGGACAGGTTGGTGTAGGTGTGAGTTTTTAAGTGGAAATATGAAGAACAACTTGATTCACTATAACTGCACAAGTGAAAGAATTCTCTCGATTCATTTGAAAATTAAACTTCAGAGAACAGTAATTATTGTAATGTATGCTCCTTGTGACTCGGAACCTTCCGATAGGAAGGAAGATTTCTGGAATGAGCTAAAAGCTGTTTTGAGCCAGTCTGGTGCTCAAGAGAAATTTATAATAGCAGGGAATTTCAATGACAGAGTAGGTATGCAGAATGGGGTTTCCAATAACGTTCTGAGTTAATGATCCTGGTGAAAAATTAATTGAACTCTGCATCAAAAATGAATTGTGCTGCATCTAATATGTTTTTCAACCACAAGTATATCCACACACACACTTGGGAAAATCGCACTCTCGCATTAAAGTGTAATAGATTTTGTTGTTTATGATCAGCGTCTGAAACACTTAGTTGCTACCCGTGTGATGAGAGGTGCAGATGTTGGCTCTGATCATCACCTGTTACTGTCATGGGAGAAACTGAATGTTGGTTGGAGGAAAAGGAATAGGAAGAGGCATGTGGTGAAAAGAACAAAGGTTCAAAGGCTGTCTGAACATCTGAATGAGTTAAAGGCATGCGAGAAGGATGTAGAAAAGAAATGGACACGTTTTAGAAATGTGTTGTGACTGCTGCTAAAGAGGTCTGTGATACTGCAACAGTGAGTAACTTTAAAGGTGATGCTTGGTAGAACAGTGAGGTTAAAAAAGCAGTAAAGAGAAAGAAGGAAGCATACTTGGGAATGTTGCAAGGTAGAGTTTCTGAGGATGAATATCACTGTAAGAAGCATGAGGCAGCAAAGCTGGTTCACCAGAGTAAGGCAGAAGATAGAAAAGAAATGAAAAGGAGGAAAGGCACAATTTGGCTTTATGGAAAGATTGGAAAATGTTCTGGAAGTACATAAAGCATAGAAAAAAGAGGGAAAATAAAATTCTAAGTTGTGAAAAGATTAGGGTCAGAGAAATGATATGGGAGCCCAATGAGCTAAATGAAAGATGAGGTGAGTACTTCTGTGGTTTATTAGGTCATGAAAGCAAAGATGATTCTGAGGCAAAAGCAGATGTAGAAGAAGAGCTTTTATGCGAGCCGTGTGCCCCCCGCTCGACAAGTATAACTTTCCTTACGCATATTTTCATTAAAAGAAAAATATTTAAATGTTTGATTGTACTATTGAATGAATGTTTAACTGAACACATTTAACTAAAACGTTTTATTTATAAAAAAAATTTAACTAACAAAAAAATCTGTAACACAATTCAACCTCTCTCGGGACGGGAGCACGTGCCTCACGGAGCAACAAACATGCAAAATACTTTTTCAATAATAAGTAACGAATACCTTTTGATATTATTTATGTTTGAAATTAGCCAGTTATGTTGGGAGCTAGGAATAGTCCCTTAGGATTGGAGGGATGCTATCATTGTTCCCTTGTACAAGGGAAAAGATGATCAGACTAAATGCAAGAACTATCATGGTATAAGTTTACTGAATGTACCAGGAAAAGTGTTTGCGAAGGTCATTATTGATAAAGTACAAGGTCTTGCATCAGAGAAAGTGTGGGATGTACAGAGTGGTTTTATGCTTGGTAAGGGCTGCACCAATCAAATTTTTGCTTTACGCATGATGACTGAAGCGTATCTGTCTGTTGGTAAAAAAGTGTTTGCAGCCTTCATAGATTTAGAGAAAGCTTATGACAAAGTAAATAGGATTCTTCTGTGGAAGATACTGAATAAATATGGTATTACTGGGAATCTACTTAATAGTGTGAAAGCCATATACTCTGGCTGTAGAGCTTGTGTACGAGTGAATGGTGTTTTATCGAAATCGTTTTCTGTTGGTGCAGGAATCAATATCACCCTGGCTGTTTAATATATTTATGCATGGATGCATGCATGATACCAAAATGGATAATACTGATTTGTGTCTTAGTAATATGCATGTGTGCAGATTGCTCAATGCTGATGACACAGTCCTTTTGGCAGAGAGCAAAAGTGAGTTGCAGAATATGTTGTCCTAGATGTATGAAATTCAAACTGAGTATCAATAAGGGAAAAACCAAAGTTATGGTTTTTGAGCAAGGAACTGTCCACACTGAATGCAAGATAAGCCTTAATGGCTCAGAGATTGGCCAGGTGAATGAGTTTGTATATTTAGGAAGTATGTTTGACAAAGGGAACAAATTAGATGGTGACATTAATAGGTGAGTGAATTCTTCATTGAAAGTCATAGCTGCCTTAGGAGGATTTCACAGGAGTGATGGGTTCTCAAGGAAGTCCCGAATGGCTGTGTATGAAAGTGAAATTGTTCCTACTCTGATGTATGGCAGTAAAACCGGGGTACTTAAGAAAAGACATAGGTTGTTTGTGTGCTGGGTAGATGCATTACTTATGGGGGGTTTGTGGTAAGACACATGCTGATCATGTGAGGAATGAAGATGTTTTGCAAATGTGTAATGTGAAGCAAAATGTTGTTAGTAAGGTGGAGACTAATGTTCTTAAGTGGCTTGACCATGTTGAAAGAATGAGTGATGAGGTGCTGACTACGAACATTTTTTCAGCCCAAGTGTAAAGAAAGGAAAGTAGAGGAAGGTCAAGGAAATCATGGGAGGATCAGATTCAGGAATGTCTGCTTGAGAAAAAGATTATGAGTATGAAGTACAAAAGTTCTTGTGTACGATGTGCGACGGATGTTAATGAAGCTCAAGCGGTGTGTAGAGATTGTTGTAAATGGAGACATTTGATACACCAACAGTAAGTAAATTCTAGTTCTTCAGTGTACAAAAGGTAAGCAACCTATTATGATTATGATTCTAGTTCTGTCAGTGAAGTGTGTACTTGGCACATGGTCTTTCTTTGAGGAGCTAACCTTCGAATCTCAGAGAACAGCTTAATGATATGTATGTATGTCTATGAAACTTGTTCACAGCTGGTTTTATGTTGTGTTCTACTTTACCTGTTTATTTATTCTAAGTGTGATTGTCCCATATTTTTGAGTTGTCAATGAAAAACAAAACTGATACTGATAATCACTGAATCATTGTTATTTGGGTGATTTTACAACACTGGGGGAAACAACTGTTACAAAAAATATAACAATAATAAAAAAAAATAAAACAAAATAAAATAATATTATAAAGTAAGAGAGGGAAAAAGAGCAAAAGCAATAATTAATATAAAACATTTTAAATGTGATAAATAAAAGTAGAAGTGAAACAGTTATAGAAGTGTTTCAGAAGTAAGATGAGGAGAATCAAGTGCAATTTCAAAATGAAAAATACTAAAAACTAAATTCTCATTGCTGAAGGAATATGCAGAAAGCATTGGCTAAATGTGGCTGCAAACAATCCTGTTCTGTTGGTTTGATTACTGTAGTATAAATCCACTTTAGACCATGCGAAAGGTGAAAACCGTTATCCCTTTCAGAACTTTTCGGAAAATATACATACACTCAACTACCACAAAGGAGAATAAACAGAAAAAAGGCAAATACTCTTGATAGCCAATATGAAGCATGTCAGTGTCATTTAATGCCATTCTTGGATGTAACGACAAATGCACCTATGCGTATATGAAATTTTGCACATGCCCAGAGGCGTGTCAGTTACTGGGAAAAAGGTATTAGTCAGCAGATGCTCCATGGGACCATGTTCATTACACAACTGTCATATTTCTTGAGCTGCATTGTACATTGCACCTGAAATGATGTACCACTTTTCACTGTGGCAAACCTGTCTCATTAAGTATTACAATACATGGGGCCTTGAACTCCGTTAAATAGTGGTAATTGCAATATTTCCTGTGGCACCACACTGATTATTAACTAGCAAACAGGAAATCATATTTGCCAGTATTAATGTCCGCTGTAATCTGTTTATAAAAAATATGTTCTGATCTCTCTTATGATAGTCTTTCATTCCGAGGGTATATGTTTCCCTTCCTTTTTTTTTTTTTCTTTTCAACCCCAACAAAGAATATATTTGGTGACTGAACTGATTGATGGAAGAGATTTAGTAACTCACCTTAAAATTTAAGAATTTTCACAGAAATAGAAAAGTAAAGATGTAATTTATTTCTGCAAAATGACGATGCACGCTAAACGTGGAAGGATTCTCCTACAAACCTTTGGAGAAGATTCATGGAATTGACTGAGAGTAATCTCCCACTATCCTACCTACTTCAACATGGTGTGGAGTAGGAGCTCTTTTTTATACGCAGAATGACTGAAGTGGATCGCTATCAAATCAGCAATGAAGTGCTCTTTGATATATGTAAACCAATCTTTTAAATAAAATCTTCGTAGTTCTAATTCTGATATCATCAGAAAACTACTGTCCTTTAAACGTGCATACGTTCATCATATTAGATATTTCAGCTAGATAATGCTTACCTTTGCATTTCTATCTTGCTTGACTTTACATTTCCTGCACGTGGTCCGGTTGTCGCTGATGTTATCGTTCCAATCGTCCGTTTCAGGTATAGCTGTTCTTGGCGCTATTCTCGTTTAATGCAGGTTTGCTTCACTAAACTTCGATTAGGTTCCGTTAATACCAACTTTTACCGTTTTTTTTGCTCGAAATTTTTCGCCCAATCCTTTGGGCATCTTCAGGGCGTGGCGATTTTGCACCTTTGCTTGTGGGTGCCTTCTCGCTTACTGGGGTTTGCTAATCCTCGTTGCCATTCTTCGTTCGTCTCGGATACGCAGTTTGATCGTTTCTACCCTGTCGCCATCTATGTTTCCTCTCTGGACATTTTTTTTTTATATATATATAATACGCTAACTTGTTTGTTTTCCTTTACTTTCTTCTATCTTTGTCTTTCCTCCTTTTCTGTTGTGTTTTTTTTTTGCTCTTTTTCTTGTCTAATAAGTTCTTTCCATAAGTTAGACAACGTGCTTGGGTTGTTCTGGTTACATACTCTATTTTTATTTTTATATATTAAAATTGCTTCTTCCATTCCCAATCATTTTTCTGATTTTTTATTTCTTTTAGCAATTTTAGTTCGTCGAATTTCGGGAACGTTTTGTTTTCCAAACAGAACTGTACTAGCGCCTTTTTGCCTCTTTTTTTTTGCCAGTTGGTGATATCTTGCTTCAGCCTTTTTTTTTAACCTGTTTTTTTGTGCTCCCTATGTATGATATTGGTGGGGAGTGTGCTATTGCGATTTCGTACGTTCCTGATTCTTCAAGCATTTTTTCCCCTGTTTTTTGTTCACCGTCATATTCTTTAATGTGTCACAGACATCCGAAATATGATCTAAAACTAGGGATGTCTGTGAACAACACATTAAAGAATATGACGGTGAACAAAAAAACAGGGGAAAAAATGCTTGAAGAATCGGGAACGTACGAAATCCCAATAGCACACTCCCCACCAATATCATACATAGGGAGCACAAAAAACAGGTTAAAAAAAAAGGCTGAAGCAACATATCACCAACTGGCAAAAAAAGAGAGGCAAAAACGTCGCTAGTACAGTTCTCATATATTCATACAGCATTGCAAATGTCATCTAGCTGCTTAATTATTCACGTGCTATTCAGACAATCTATATTTTGAGGTTACTCACCTTTATTCCCTAAATCTTTTAGGAGGTTTTCGTCTCTACCATTTCCAACGTGTATTTTTCTTATTTACATCATGGTTCGAGGCCGAGAGAAAAAAAACAAAACAAATCATTTTCAACTCACGCAAACTTCACTCCCTTCCCTATGACCAAATTCAGATTCAAAATCTGAATTTGGTCAAATCATTTTCAACTCACGCAAACTTCACTCCCTTCCTTTCTCTTCCCTATGACCAGATTCAGATTCAAAATCTGAATTTGGTCATAGGGAAGAGAAGGGAAGAGAGTGAAGTTTGCGTGAGTTGAAAATTATCCCCCCCCCCCCCCTGGCCTCGAACCATGATGTAAATACAAAAAATACGTGTTGGAAATTTGTATAGACGAAAACCTCCTAAAAGATTTAGGGAATACAGGTGAGTAACCTCAAAATATAGATAGTACAGTTCTGTTTGGAAAACAAAACGTTCCCGAAATTCGACGAACTAAAATTGCTAAAAAGAAATAAAAAATCGGAAAAATTATTGAGGATGGAAGAAGCAATTTTAATATATAAAAATAAAAATAGAGTATGTAACCAGAACGACCCGAGCACGTTGTCTAACCTATGGAAAGAACTTATTAGACAAGAAAAAGAGCAAAAAAAAAAACCCACAACAGAAAAGGAGGAAAGACAAAGATAGAAGAAAGTAAAGGAAAACAAACAAGATAGCGTATTATATAAAAAAAATGTCCAAAGAGGAAACATAGATGGCGACAGGGTAGAAACGATCAAACTGCGTATCCGAGACGAACAAAGAATGGCAACGGGGATTAGCAAACCCCAGTAAGCGAGAAGGCACTCACAAGCAAAGGTGCAAAATCGCCATGCTCCTGAAGATGCCCAAACGTTTGGACGAAAAATTTCGAGCAAACAAAATGGTAAAAGTTGGTATTAACGGAACCTAATCGAAGTTTAGTGAAGCAAACCTGCATTAAACGAGAATAGCGCCAAGAACAGCTATACCTGAAACGGATGATTGGAACGATAACATCAGCGACAACTGGACCACGTGCAGGAAATGTAAAGTCAAGCAAGATAGAAATGCTAAGGTAAGCATTATCTAGCTGAAATATCTAATCTTTTAAATCTGAGAGTGCAATGGCAATGAAATCAAACAGTATTGTGGGGAAACTGTAGAAAACCTGTTGTAAAAAGCATTCACTTGACATGGGGGATAAATGGATGGTGACATCTACTCAATCATCTGCATTCAATGATTATGGATAAAATCATTTCCAAAATAGCAAAAAGAAAAAACAATCTACATAAAAGTATCTTACAAAATTACATGGTAAGTACAAAGAAAAAAACAACTTTTGCCTAACACCTTTCTTCCACCTGCATAGAAAATCCAGATATGGTTACAATTTTGTCAAGAAAAATGTAACTCATTGTCCCAAATACCTGTAATTTCTTAAACACAGAAGTTATTACTGGAAAGTTTATAATATATATTCTGCTATTGATGGTAGTTGTTTAGCTATCAATATGAATAATTTAAAGAGTAGTCTGAGTTAGTACCTACAAAATATTCACATTATTAAATGTTTGCTTATATTTAAAATATGTAAGTCAGCAATTATTGTGACTCAATGTTAAGTATCAGCATTTCTAATTTAAAAGTGCATACATTCGAACTTCCTTAATACATTTCATTAGAATCAAACCCAGGACATATTTCCATCAGAACATTATCTGTTTTTTAATTCTATGGTTGTACTGTGGAACAAAGACAGGAAGTATTTATTTTGCTTAGTTTTTGCAAGTGAATTCCTCGCATGTTCCTTTTTGTAATTACATTTTCAGAATTCAGACTGAATAATAATATATTTAACAGAACTACACACAATAATTACCAAATTTTTATAGCATTGATATTTTTAAACATAGATTTATGATACTTGAAAGGTGCTGTTCACATTGCAAGAGCTCATTTTGTTTGTAATTGACTACATATTAACATCATATTCAGTTGAAATTTACTGCTGTGGGTCATCAGTGATTAATTTCCATCAGTTATTTTCACTGTTTGATATTTTATAACTTGTGTATCCCCCCTATTTGTTAAATCACTTTCCATTTCTAAGACAGCTTTTTTTTAATTACCATTATTATTATGTTCCTGATTGCTACTAATCACAAACTTTTTTACTTGTAAAAGGTTCCTTTGGCCAAATTTTAAGTGATTGCTCATTCCCACCAAGACTTTTGTAAAGATAGTTCAACATCTGATAATATTACAGCATACAGCCAACAGGTTATTTACACATTTGCACAGAATGTATCCCCCGAAAAAAAAAATGTCCTGTACATGAAAAAATAAATGAAAAAATATTAAAAATATGACAAAAAGTAAATGAAAAAATATTCTGGAAATTTAAAGATGTGACAATGTAATTTGGATAATGTATAGTACATACACAGTGCAGGGCAGCACTAAAGAACGTCCACAGTGAAAATAATTTGAATCTGTTCTTAAAATGTCAAGATGAACTGATCTTATTATTTTAGTATCACCATCAATGGTAAATTTGGTGATATCACAGAATTTCCTCTCATATTTAAAATGCCACAGATATTTTTTTGTGATATTTTTGGAAACAGTCTCCAACTTTCTACCAGTATCAAATAACTCCAGCACAACAAAAAATTCAACCAATCATATTTAAATAAACTATTATAAAATGTTTTACATATATATTACAGAAATATGAACATGACATAATGTGCTTAGCCCTTTTACTAATAATGAGATACACATTTTTTGGAGTTCTAATTGATCGGCCTAAAATATTAGTTAAAAAGAATTTTAACATAATATGCTTCATCAAAAAAAGCAAAGAATGTAAAATGAAAAATGAAATGGACAGTATGTAAGAAAACTGATAAATGAAGCAACATGAAAACATTTTCCTCTTAATCTGTATAAGTTACAAATTCAAAGAAGTGTTTGATTGCCTCACCTGTTACCAAAACAGTACCTGATGTTCAAATAGAGATACCATGCTACTGACATCCAACCTCCTCATAGCTGTTGAAAGAGATGCTGAAAAACACTGATAACACCAGTGGATTTAACTCGGGGAAAACATCTATTCACAACAGACATTGGACAATGTACTTCAGATGCCATTTCATGCCATTCAGACATTGGACAATGTACTGCAGATGCCATTTGATGCCATTCAGACATTGGACAATGTACTGCAGATGTCATTTGATGCCATTCAGACATTGAACAATGTACTTCAGATTCCATAGAGTGTCCATATTTTGATTGAAAATGACTGAAGACATATTCAAAATGCTTTTGGAGGAAATTTAGATTAACTTTACTTGTCCTTCTTCCATTCTTTACCTATGACAGACACATTTTTGTTTTTCACTTGCTATTATGAACTATGGATATTAGTTCTTCCAAAAAGAAAAAAATCTTTTTTTTTTCCCCTCAAGTTTTGTACATGCATGTCTTCTTCCTAACTCTTATTTTGGACACTCTGCATTGTCTTTAAAAGAAGTCCAATCTTAGTATAAATGGGAAACCTTCCAAGGAATACACATGAATATCCATGTCTCTCAAATGCCATACATTCACACTCAGCATATTTTTTTTGTTTAATATCAAATAAGGTTTATCACTCATTGTCAAAAGGGCTAAGCATATATGCCCACAAAAAGTCACAGAATCTATTTTCTAAAATGACTTTACTCAGAAAAAAAATATATATAATTTTATATTGAAAAAAGCTAAATGAGACAAGTTCCTTTTATTTCTACAACATTTAAATATCCATCCCTTTACTGCAGGAGTTGGAGTTTATATTAAATGAAAAGCAAAACTACATCTAAAATTGCAAATCAAATATTTTTAATGTGCTTTCATTGCTTTTGTAACCACTATTTCATTTTAGATTCTACATTATCAATTGTGGAAATCTAGTTCTAAACACAGTAATGTTAAACCTGAAATGGAATTGTGAAAATAAAAAAAAATGAAACATAACATTACCAGTTCTCTTCTAATAACATAAACCTTTCTATAAGGAAATTTAAGTGTAAAGTTACTAACATCGCAGAGATTGTAGTTCTGAATGAAGAAATTTTTTTTTGACTGAAAATCAACAGTTTAATGAAACATTAAAGTAGTGGAAGCTCATGAATTGAGAAGAAATAAAAAAAAATGGCAAAAAGAAAGACCCACGGATTTTTCTTCCACTTTCATACAGCAACCTGGTCAAAAAAATTTGGTTCTTTTGTTCTCAAAATAAAACTAACCAATTCTCACTACTGGTCTGCACTACTGTGGACACATTAATCTTTGCCAGAGACATTATCTACACTTACTGCAGAATTAATAAAAAAACAAAACTGGAACAACACTGTAGTTAGCACCAGGATAACAGTTAAAAATGCAGACCAGCACATAAAACCTGAAACAACTTCAACTTCTATCACATATTTGAACATTTCTGAAATACCAGTTTTTTACAATGGTACCAATATACAAAACAGCCTTCAAGTTCATATAAACAGTTAACTTTAAACTCCATTACTGTAAGTTTTTAGCAATTTAAACTACAGAAATTTTCTCGACCCATCAGAAGAGCAACCAAGTTTTGTAGTAATTATGTGGCACTCTGAATGTTACGTCTACATTATGAGACAGTATCGAACCCTTGCACAAAAGGAAAAAAATTCCACAGCAAGGAACATTCTAACAACACTTCCTGCAGATATAAACTATTTGTACTTGAACTTTAATATTACGTTCTCAGTTTTTGAATATGAAAATTACAATTTAGTCACAGTTTTCCTGGATTGATTTTGAGATCTTTAAATCAGTCTTCCTTGGACCCCAAACCTCAAATAAACAAACTTATTAATGGAACCCAAAAAAGGTTCAACCAATGAACAAAAAAAAAAGGGGGGGGGGAAGGAATTAACTTATATAAAGTATTAATCAATGGACCCATAAAATGTATGAGGTCCTATCTTTAATGAGGTGCTAAATAACAGCAAAGAGAATTCAGAAAGTATTCTGGTTATATCATATTTTTAATAGATGCAATATCTTAATCTGATATCTGGCAACAGTTTTTAAATCCATTCAGTGTGAACAAGTTTCAGTGAGGGAAGTCAAGCACTGAGCACAGGTTTTGAGAGTTGCGAAAGGCTACTAAAATTTGTGGAGAAAATAAAAGAAAAAACAAAGCAGAAGAATTCACTAAATTCTCAAGCTAAATATTACCCTCATGAACTCATGAAACTAGATCTCTGAGTAAAGCCTGTGTTAAATGATATCAAAATATATTATGCACATATATGTAACACCTACTTTTTTTTATGCACATTATATTTTACATGCAACTGAAAACAAGGCAATGAAAATGTTGCAAATAACAAATTTTAACCTCACAGAATGCAATACATCTACATGTAAATTAAGGACAGCAAAAAGTAACTTCATAAATAGCAAAATCAAAACAGAAATACTCAATAAATAGAGAGTCATAAAAAGAGTGGTTCTTAAAACAAAGTTGATGCAAATAAGAAAAAAAGAAAACTAATAGTGAACTAAACTGAGTTATTTCCTAAAAGAATCCCACATGCAACTGCTAAAATTGGGTGTCTTTCATTTTGTGAAATTCACTGACAAAAACTGCACTAAGCAATAACCAATATGGTATGAGTTAGTCTTACTTAAAAAAAAAACGAAAATAAAGGAAATAAAAGTAAAAACACAAAACAAAATACTTTGGAGAAAATAAGTTAGAGATATCTTAATATATGACACTAAAAAAAATTACTTTTTGAGACTATTGTGTCTTTTGACCTACACTCACCATCATCACTATCTCATTGTCCAGAAATCATTGGGGCCAACAATTTCATGCACCAGTTCTTTAAAGCTCTTCCTGTTAGCTCTTTTGTAGGGGGTCATGAGATTCTCATTCACTTTTTGATGTCATATATATCTTTTGTTTGGACACCCTCAAGATCTATATCCTTTGACCACATCCAAAACTGTGGTTTTACAGTCACTTGTGTATGTGGCTAAAGAATGTTAACATCCATTTCTTTACTATATCTTCAACTTGTTTGGTCTTTCCTGTTGTATTCAAATCTTGATTGCTCCTCACAATATCAACTCATTTTATCCCTAGCATTCTTTGACAGATTTTCATTTCAAAGGCTTTTAAAAAAGTCTTTTTAGTTTTCTTTTATGTCCCATGTTCCATAGGCATACAAAAGAATTTGCATTTAAATGCCCATCCTGCAAATTCTGATTTTGTCACCACAGAAATTTAGAAAAGATATTCTCATACAAAGAAAATGACCCACCAATCAAACTTAGTAAAGAGAAGCTAGAAGAAAGGATGGAAATAGCAGGAAGAAGAAGTAAAACAATTAATGATAATTGGGGTTGGACACTTCCGACTGAGTGGCAGCAATTACTCCAGTGATGTAGTCCTGATGATGAACAAGGCTCTTGTTCGAAAATTTGACCACCAACTCTTTTAAATAGTTACCTCTATAAGACCCGTAAAATAGTTATTTCCACAGTAAGATATTCTTCTCAAAGCACATGGCATACACAAATACAAGCATATAGGTATATACACTATGTTGACAAAAGTCACCGGACACCTAGAAGAGAAACACAACATAGCATTTATTGACATACATTAGTACGGTGTCAGTCCACCTTTGGCTTTAATGCATGAACTGAGCCTTCGAGACGTGCTTTCGACAAGGATTTGGAACACAGCGATAGGTATGTGCTTCCACATTCAGTACATAATGCTGCACTAACTGTTGCTTAGTAGTAGGCCTTGGTTCCAAACTTCTTATGCGATGCTCTAATTAATCCCATAGGTGCTCTATGGGATTAAGATCAGGACTCTGCTTGCCAGTCCACACGCGACACGGAATTATCGTCAAACCACGCCGTAACAGTCCTTGCTTTATGGCTCAGTGCATTATCCTGCTGGTACCAACAAGGCTCAGTTCCATAGTATTGCCACAGAGTTGGTAGGACATAAATGTCCAGAATATCGAGGTAGACATGCTGGTTAACAGGCTTGTCCCCGATAACCAATGGGCCGGGAGCATACCATGAAAAACACCCCCACACAAGTACACTACCAGCTCCAAAGCAAACCATTGGAACAGTACACTGTGGTAAATAGTGTTCCCCCAGCTGCCGCCATACCCACACACGGCCATCAGACTGATGGATCGTGTATCTGGATTCGTCAGTCCATGGGACCTGTTTTCATTGTTTTACGGTCCACGATAAATGTTTTTTACACCATGCTCTAAACTATGTGTAGCATTCTGAGTGGAGATGAAAGGCTTATGAGCAGTCACATGACCACAGTAATCCATGGAATGAAGTTTTCTGCGAATGGTATGTGTACATACCAAGGTTCCAGCATTTTTACTCAGCTGTACCCTGAGGTTTTGTGCAGTACTCCGTCAATTAGCTGTAACGACTCTCCTGAGGCTTCGATGTCCTCTATCACTGATTTTCTTTGGTCTGCCGGTATGTTTTGCTGCTTCAGGCACACCATGTGTCTTCCACTTATTCAGTTTAAATGCCTCTCGGTTTTTCTTATAGACAACCGACTAATATAACACCCAACAATCTTTCCTTTCTCAAAGTCAGTTCTCTCCAGCCACGACATTTTCACTTAACCTCACAGTGCGATATGATTGCGGTCAGCTGCAGGCTTGTTTTTATACCGTTTGCAGCTGTACCGCACATCATAAAAATGCAGCGGATCCATTCATTTGCTTTTGAAGGGGTGTCCGGTGACTTTTGTCAATATAGTGTATTTTCCACAATCTAGTTTCTGCACCAGATTGAAATAATGGCAATCTAATACTGAAAAAGAAATTGAGTGCTGAAATTCGATTACAGAAAATAGTATACTTGTGTGTTTGCCATATATTTTGGGAACATTATTTCTTCATTAACTTCTGTTATGACTTCTGAAGAACTGGTATTTTATGTAATGGATTAGAATGGTTACTATTTACTTTTTCTTTTCAGTTGAGTAACAATATTCACTTCTGACCAACTATTTTTTTGATGACATTCATCATGCATATATATCCTCTTTACCAGTTGCTGACGTTAACGATGCTGAAAGTAAACTGTAGAAGTTCTCATTGTATGTATTGTAACTATTTAACATTTTGGATCCTTCATCTTGGCCAAAGGATGTTACATTTTCTCCTTGGGTTGCTGGTATAATAAAACTTAAGGAATTAAATACTCTTTCAAAATTTCCCATTCTGATTAATGATTTTAGGAACCAAATTGATGAAAGAGCTTTTCCATACCTAAAAGTATTGTTGAAGCAAAAAAAAAAAAATATTCAAGTGATTGCTATAAGCTCAGCAGAAGGAGAGATGAAATTTAGTTTAATGAACCTCGTGGCTACAAATCAGAGAAATGTTGTTAGTTACATTTCTCACCTAATGACCACTGAGTTTATTGGACAGTGTATGTCATTGTGGAACCCAACACTGTTTGTGAAATTGTTGCTGGCAGGGGCATCACCAAACTACTGATGCTAAAATGAAAAAACAAAACAAACAAACAAACAAAAAAAAAAAAAAAAAAAGCTAAGCAAGAACACTCTAGAAACCAAACTACCATTTGGAGCCTGGTGTAAGAAATGCATCTGTAAGATTATAGTGTACAGATTTCTCCAGAAATACACTTATGTAAGTACATTTTGTATTTGACATTTCTGCACCTCATAAGCAATGAAAATGAAACTGTGTTAATATTTACAAAATACATTATCCTCCCCCTCCATCAACTGTTAGGCTTAGTATGCTGTGGTGGTACATCTAACCAAATTTACAGAACTGGTTGTTTAACTTTTTGGATGCCACCACTGCTGTATGGAAATTTCTCGTTCTATGTGGTGCAACAGTAGCATGCTCGAATTGATATTGAAGATGCACGTTCAGTTCTTGCTCCATGGCAATACAAGCTTCAAGTTACTTGAGGAGGTAGGAATATGGAGAGGAATGAAATAATGGAAATTCAGAAACTAAAAACTGACGTGATACCAAAATTACAAACTAGACTGCCAAACTAATATATATATATATATATATATTTTCCATTGTGATTTTTGTTTCATTATGACTTTCCTTGTCCCCACATAATGAACCTCAACATTCTCAACACAGCTCAGACCAATGCAATCCTACATTTGACCTCATAGAAGCAGTCATTGCCAGGCATAAACTGCTCACATTTTTGAAAAATCTGACATCATTAGAGCTACACATTAAATTTAACCACAGTTCGATCAATTACAGGAGCTACAACCTAATTCAGGGGCGATTGTGAGATGAAGCAAAAAACCCCGAACCCTGATCTCAATGATACATACATAAATAATGCATATTTATAAACCATATTATACTGTATATATGTAATGTACAATACAGGGGCACCTTGTTCATATATTAAGTCCTGCCATTATGACATTCAACAGTGATTTTTGTCAAATCTGCAATTAGTTCATTGAAACTTACATAACAAAACTACTTGGTATAAATACAGCTCCCAAAATGATAGAAGTTGCCTTCCTTTCAGCATGCACAACAGTTTTTAATCTGGAAAAGCATTTTTAATTATTTACTACTTCACATCATTTTCAGAAATGACATGATATTGAGGATTCCCAAATTCCTAAAAAAAACTTGAAGACCCAGATTTCCAGGTTTAGAATATTGCAAAGACCCAGAACTCAGGGCTATACCCAGACAACAAACAGGCCTGCGAATTTGTATTGCCACTGACACAAATTTTCCATAAACAATGACTAAAATCATGCAGAGAACAATACATGTAACACCCCACAAATGTATTCTGTCAGAGTGACTTTGATAGATGATGATTAGGGAATTTTAACACTCTACAGACCACCACTGCTAACAAAATAACTATTGCATCATTCTAACTGCAAACCAAAATGTTCATATTCTCTCATCATCAGAGCAATTATAGAATAAATGAATAGATGGGCACAAAAATAATGAAGACAATGAAAGCTTTCTAACACAAGACAGATGGAAAAATGAATAAAATGTTTTAAAACACAGAAAAAAATCTAGGAAAAAGATTTCATTCCAAAATGCATGTTACTGAAAGTGGAAAACTGAAGAAAGTTTTACCAAGGACACTTAAAGAATTACAAAATAATTATGGATAATTAGTTAACAGCACAACCTAATAAAAACAAACAAAATATTTAGTTTTATAAAAACTTGATTCACTTGTGTGCTGATATCAAAAGATTTTCAGCAATCTAACACAGAAAATGTTCAACAATATTTAAAATATTCTCACCAGTAAGGCTGTCTGAATTGAAAAATTGCACATAAAAATTTAGTCACTCCAACTCCTGCAAAAATTAAATAAGAAATACTGCACAGAAAAAAAGAAAAGAAATAAAGATAGATAAAGAACAGGATAGTTGGTAGAAGGATGGAGATGGGACTGACACACACATATGCACACACAGGATATTGGTGCTACACTTACTGCTGCCTCCGAGGGAATCCACTAGGGTAGGAGGAAATAAACAAAGAGACAAAAGGGTCAAATGCTAATGTGCAGGATTTCAAGCAAGCTGTGCCACTTATGGGCCAATATTTCTTAACAAAATTTATTCAACTTCAATAGCATGAAATAATAAATTATCAACAATGAACTTTGTTTGCCATATTGATTTGCCTATGGGTATCAATATCAACAATTTAAAGATACATAATAATTACATGCAAAACAGAAAACATACAGTTTGATTGGAAATTATTTATAACTTGATTTTTTTCACATATTTCAAACAGAATGACACATTAATGAGATCACAGAATGAGACATTAATATATCACAATAATAATAAAATACAAGTAAATTCTTGAATATGACTTGTACTTC
The DNA here is from genome assembly GCA_039090855.1 of Macrothele yani. NCBI lineage: Eukaryota > Metazoa > Arthropoda > Arachnida > Araneae > Macrothelidae > Macrothele > Macrothele yani. The sequence goes on from CM077013.1 coordinate 68,741,751, forward strand.
ATTCACTTAGGTAATACAATTAAAAATTTAAACCAACTAAATTTGAGTAACAGGAGACAATGATCTCACAAGTTCAAATTAATGTGACGACATTTCACACAATTAGGAAAAAGTAGTGAAATTATATCAAATCTTCGTAATAATGAGAACTCAAAAAAGTGAGGAAGAGGGGGAGAGACAAAGATGGATAAATGAACATCACAACGTATTATGAATAATTTGATGTCAGAACAGTAGATGTTGAAAACAACGATGTTGCTTCAAAAACATGTCTCTTATATCAGACATGTGCTTCTACATAACACGGTTTAATAAATGTTAACATATGCTGTACACCAGTGGGTGCCAGCTACAGACAGGGTTTGTACTGATTTTCAGAAGTCCATTTAAGAAGTAAAGAGTATTTTGGAAAAATAAAACACATTTTCCAGGAGTCAACAAAGACAGTCAGGACTTTTTCAAACTTTTTAAAATTTAATTTCTCTGAAAATGCATTATCATCCCATTTCTTAGTCACTTCTTACCGTATCAACAGACAAAAACAGTGAGCATTTTTCTTTTTGTTTGCAAAAAATTAAAGTTTGAAATTTGAAATTTAATTCTCCATCACTACCCTTCATTTCCCATAAAGCCATCTTCTCTGCGTAGTGGAAAGGCAGTAGTGTTTTTCAAACATTAACATCGTTTTAAACAAAAGAAAAATGCTTTTTCTACTCCTTGATACATTACTAAGTGACTAAAGAATGGGAAAACACATGCTTTAAATGAAATTAAATATGAAAGATTATTCCGTATTGTTTCACTTAAGCATGAAAACAATTGCACAAGTCACAAAAATGGCTCAGATTCTATCATGGACAGATTAAATACTGATATTGAATTTTAATTTCACTGTAAAGAAGGTAAGGGGGAAATGCATGCTTTACTGATTGGTTTTGAAGAAGAGACCATTAGAAATATGAAAGCATGTGAGTGTATTTCATTGGAAAAAATTCTTAAAAATTAAGAAGCCACTATTTTTCAATTAATGAAGATACTAATATGATCAGAAAAATATAAAAAAAATAAGAATATCATAACGAAGAGAAACGAAAGACAAAGCTGCTGCTTTTGCAGAAAAATACAGCTGGGAAAGGTGAACTCAAAACAATTTCCAATGGGTGAAAAAAAAAAAAAAAAAAAAAAGGAAAAGTATGCCCTGCTTGCTAAATGAGCAATAGAGGACATTAAAAAAGTCTTAAGTGCAATAATTTCCAAGTGTCAAAATCCAGTTTAAAGACTTTTCTCGGAGTCAGAAGAAATAAGGGATTTTCCTTAAATTTAAGGAGACATACCAGCCTACAGAGCATGTGGCTATGGAAGCTCCCTTCAAACTAGTCATCGAAGGTATCACCACATGCATTTGGATATTATAATTATTTGTGACAGCGTGTTGCCTAGCAACAGCACAAAGCACTTGCAGGGAGGTGAGGAACAGCATCCTCTCAAACTCTCATCCTTTTAGCATTGCTGCAACTGGTTATTTTCCGTAGCACTGATACTTATAGATAAACCGGTAATATACGATATAACTACATGTAATGGCTCTCATTTATTGTCCTTATAAACCTTCATTTTATGGTATATTTTCATAAACACAAATGCTGCTAAAAGATGTGTAAAAGAAATTGAGAGAGGGTGGGGGAGCTAAGGAGCTATAAAAAAAACGGCTAATAAAATATACACATACGCACACACACACACACACATCAATGTTATAATTCTCTGTGGCACTATGAACATGCAGTTAGAGGTGATAGTAAAACCAACAATGCCTTTCAAAGAAATTCAGGCCTGCTTGCAATGGTATCACATTGCCATTGCCATTCATTCATGTGAGTGCTAGTAAAGAAAACAAGAGAAAAAAATGTCAATATTTTACTAAAGAAATCAAGAAGAAATTAAATTACACTATGAAATAATAAGTAAAAACAAGTAAATGAAAAAATGAAAAAAAAATAACAAAAAGAAAGTGATGTAGCTGCAGTGTCAAAACACCAGGTGTTACAGAAATCAAAAGATTAAAAGAAAACATGGACTTCTGACATCCAGAAAGAAATACAATTTAATAATGCACAAAAATTTATAGCAGGAATCAAAAAAAGTCAGTGGATCATGGAGGCTGGTCAAACAATGAACGGGTGAAAATATGCAATGAATTTGTCAAACTAAATGCCGAGTGGGACTAAACAAAAAGTTAGCACAGAAATGCAACTAAGAGTTATGCAATAACATAAAATGGAAAAGCTAAACTAGAAACATAATCAGCAATGAGATGATTCAAATATAACAGTACCTAAAGCAACTAACATCAGTGAGAGTAAGGCCAATGTGGGAGCACCAGAGCTAGTCCGAGGATGAGGAGTAAACAAACATGATACACATTGAATATGAGTCAGGATGCTCCTTACATCACACTGAAGATGTCAGTATGATCAGTATGTGACAGCTGGTTTCATATTTTAGGCTAGCTGAACAATACGCTCAACTACACTGGTGCTCAAAATTAAAGCAACAACCACAAAAACCTAGTTAACACAAGAACCCTGCCCTGAAATCACACGTAAATGGCACACAAGAAGCCAGTTCTACAAAGCAGCAAATGCTGTGACCACTACATAAACAACAGCACACTAGGAAGTTACAGACAGAAAAATTTGCATATGCCACACACAAGTAGATTTCGTATATAAGTGACTGGAGCCTACCTAATACCTGGGCAATCTTGGGATTTGCATTGTCAGGTGCAGTGATAAGACATTATTATGTCTCAGAGAGCTAGTTGAGATGCTTCATTGCATTGGAGAGCTACAGCAAGATATTTAGCAGGACACTCTCAAGCTGAAGTGGTCAGATGGGTAAATATGGATCAATCCATTGCCTGCTGCCTCAGGAAACAATTTCAGGACACTGAAAGCATCTTTAGAAGACCTGGATAAGGATGTTGGGGAGTCACTTCTGCTCAACAAGACAGCTAGCTTATTGGTGTTAACTGCTAAGCGCAAAGCAAGCAATGTGGCATGCCAATTGCCACAGATGCTCACTGCTGGAACTGGGCATACTGTATTCTGACATACAGCATACTGATGATTGCATAACAGGGGGTCTGTGTCAAAAATAGACTGCTGTCAATCATAAAAGTTACATGCTAAAAATATCAAGAAGAATAAAAAGGCAGCTGTCTAAGCATGTAGAAAACTACCCAAAAACATACAATTAGAATTTTACTACTAAAAGGCATATTAGGTAAAAACAAGATATTTCGCAACAGGCGCCCTGTGCGTCATCAGGTTAAAAGAACTGGCGCTAGGAGAACACACACACTTAATATATAGATAGTCCCGAAGACAACAGCGATCCCGGTGAGTGACATGATATCCGCGTCACAACTCGGTTACAGTGAGAAACAAAGCAAAGAAAGAAAACACCAAATAGATTACAAATACATATTCACCGAAGTGAAAAATAAGCACAGGGTCCGTTATCAACACCCGCAGTAGGGTACTTCGCAGGACATAAAAAATTAAATAAGCGAATCCACGATGCATGTACATGTGCAGGTAAGTCATCGTTACAGCATACGTCCTTAAAAACGTCAATATACAAACTTTCGGCGAAGAGAGTCATATACCTACCTCTGGTCCTAAGTAATAAATAAGTCTCAGACCAAGAGGGCAGATGAGTTCCAGACTTAACCAGGCGTGCAAGGGCAGTAGTAGTAGATCCAGTCTTTACAGTGTACTGATGTTCAGTCACTCTAACTCCTAAATTACGAAGAGTGGATCCTATGTACCATGGATTAGGAGCAGCAGCAACGTCGGTCTTCAAGGGCACACAGTACACGCCCCACTGTTCTTGGATGGGTTTGGGCTCACGATCCTTCCTAAGCATGCTCCGAAGGTTAGAGGCCACATCACCAAAATCTTTTTGTGTTTTTTACACACACTACGTAATGCATTTGTAACCGGTGGAAAGAAAGACATTGATCCCACATAAGTAATCTGCTAGCGTTCAACACACAACGAAGACTTACTTCTCCTATGCCGAGCACACAACTTTTTCACAATACCAACACCATACCCATGTTCCATCACAATGGTTTTAATAAAAAGAAGTTCTTTATTCCGAGCAGCAATGCACGAGGAATGGGTATACGCTCTATTCACCAAAGCCCGAATAGCTGCAAGTTTATATCTAGCCGGGTGGAAAGAGGCATGTGGAATGATATCAAAAGAACCAACGGTCTTCCGATACACTTCAAAAGTCAAAAAATCCTTATTAACATGTCTGGTGATTAGAAGGTCCAAGAAAGGGATCTTAAAATTTTCCTCCCATTCTATCGTCAGGTTAATAGTAGGATATTTAGACGACAAAAGGCTTCTAAAAGAAAGCAAAGCATCACCAGAATGTGGCCAAACGACAAAAACATCATCGATGTAACGCAAGTACAGTGCTGGAACCTTCTCTGCCCTGGCTAAAATATCGTCCTCCAAATCTTGCATGATCACCTCTGCCAAAACAGCAGAGATAGGCGAGCCCATGGGAGTGCCACCTCCCTGACGGTAAATGGTCCCATTGAAGCGAAAAAAGGATCTTTTTGCAATAATATTTAAAGCATCGGAAATTGCCTGAACTTGCATTAGGGGAATAGTTCCCAAGTCGGACAACTTAGAAATAATCAAATCGTGAGCTACGTTCAATGGAACACTCGGATATAACGATTCCACATCCAATGATGCCAAAATGAAAGAGGAGCCCAAGCCTCTGAATTCTCGAATACGGGCAATGGCCTGGAGGGAACTGGTGATGGAATAAGGTGAGGATTGGACAAAAGGCCGAAGGTAACGTGCCAACGCCCTCTCTAATGGTCTTAAAGGACTGTTACAACTAGAAACGAGCGGGCGAAGAGCGAAGTACCCTACTGCGGGTGTTGATAACGGACCCTGTGCTTATTTTTCACTTCGGTGAATATGTATTTGTAATCTATTTGGTGTTTTCTTTCTTTGCTTTGTTTCTCACTGTAACCGAGTTGTGACGCGGATATCATGTCACTCACCGGGATCGCTGTTGTCTTCGGGACTATCTATATATTAAGTGTGTGTGTTCTCCTAGCGCCAGTTCTTTTAACCTGATGACGCACAGGGCGCCTGTTGCGAAAGATCTTGTTTTTACCTAATATGCCTTTTAGTAGTAAAATTCTAATTGTACGTTTTGGGTAGTTTTCTACATGCTTAGATAGCTGCCTTTTTATTCTTCCTGATAGACTGCTGTGTTTGTGCCCTTGAGTGTATTACAGAAAAGAGCTTGTTTCAAATGGTGTCATCAACATGTTCATTGGGCCCACCAAGAATGGGCACATATACTCTTTAGCAATGAGAGCAGATTCTGTTTGCAAATCAGATTTTTGGAGAAAATTCATTTGGCAAAAACATGGGACATGATATCAGCTGATGAATGTTTGGGAACAGGACCATTTTGGAGGTGATGAAATAAATTTGCCTCTCCACATAATAACCAGGGAAAACCACAAAGATCTAATAGCTGCCTGATGTTGCAATGAGATACTGGCTCTTCATGTTTGCTTTTTTTAGAGGTGCAGTCGGTCCAGATCTCCTGTTAATAGATGACAATGCCTGACATCATAGGATTTTACTGCTCAAAGAACAGCTTGAAAGCAAAGATATTGTACAAGTGGATTGGCCAGTTGGATTGCCGGATAGAAATGCAGTTCAAAAGCTCCCATACTGCATTTTAAATTTTATAGCTTAAGCATGTTTTACTGCTTTAAACCAAAATAAAAACTCAGTAATTTGCTTCTGCAGGTATGAATTTTTATTAAATGCAATTGCAATGAGTGGAACATTTACCAAAATCCAAATCAGAAATAATAATTTCGGAATGTACTGCCTTAATTAGAATATTAGAGTTAATTAGATCAGAGCTTGAATTTAAAGTAAAAATATTTTTGTGAAATTCTTCACCTGACAGTCCGATAGGAATTCAAACATCAATAAAGTAGCTGTTAGCAATGTTATATTTCTATCATTTATAAATATATTTCAATTATACTTTGTAGTAGAAATAAGTAAAAAACATGGTAAGTATTTTTAAACTAAATTACTCATAAACAAAAATACCACATTAGTTATATAATAGCACAACTATGGGGAATTGATTAATTATGTTGTTTCAAGTAAGTAAAGAAGAATAATGACTTCCAACCCAACAACCTCTGCAGGAAAAAAAAAGTTCACCAAATGAACACATTTTTTAACACTGCACTGTGAACAGGAGTATTATTTGAGGTTTGTACTAAAACTGTATCATAGCTTCATTAACAGGATAAACATTCTATGAAAATGTAGCACATATAGAAAAAATAAGTTCAGTTACATATCATTAAGCTGTTCTCCGAGATTCAGAGGTTAAATCCTCAAAGAAACACCATGTGCCAAGTACACATTTAACTGACAGAACTAGAATTTACTTACTGTTGGTGTAACAAATGTCTCCTTTTACAACAATCTCTACACACTGCTCGAGCTTCATTAACATCAATCACACACCACACACAAGACCTTTTGTACTTCATACTCATAATCTTTTTCTCAAGCAGACATTCCTGAATCTGGTCCTCCCAATATTTCCCTGGCTTTCTTCTACCTTTCTTCCTTTCTTTCCTGCCACTTAGGCTGAAAAAATTATCTTGATGAAAAAGGTATGAAACCAACAAAGAGTGAAAATACTTTAAAATTCTAATACAATTTGAAATACAAGTTGAACTCCATCGGAATAAAATCAGAATAAAACCATGTTAAAAAAATTGAACCATAAAACAGTAGTGACGAATCCTCCAAAAAAGACCCTCAAAAATGCCCATGTTGTTTACCCCCCCCTCCATACGCGTTTCAACTACTGAAGTCGTAGTCTTCGTCAGTGGTCGGCAATGTTTTTGCCCCAACTGCCTAGCCATCTATGCCACACTGATTTCTTGCCAAGACATGCCCTACTTCTACATCATCATCGTTATTGCGCATGTCGTGTTGCGCACCATCTGTTGGTGTTCTTACGTACGAGTCCACCTGGTCTTCCCTACCATTTCTTGCCTTTCTCTTACGTTGTTTTTCTTGGTCAACCAGGAATCTCCATGCATATGATAGGTTTCACTAGTCCATACAGTCCATATGACTTATCATATGCATGGAAATCCTTGGTTGACAAAGAAAAAAAGTTTTCACTAGTCCATATAGTCCATATGACCTATCATATGCATGGAGATTCTTGGTTGACCAAGAAAAACAACATAAGAGAAAGGCAAGAAATGATAGGGAAGACCAGGTGGACTCATATGTAAGAACACTAACAGATGGCGCACAACACGACATGCGCAATAAGGATGATGACATGGACGTAGGGCATGTCTTGGCAAGAAATCAATGTGGCACAGATGGCTAGGCAGTTGGGGCAAAAACATTGCCAACCACTGACAAAGACTACGACTTCGGTAGTTAAAATGCGTATGGATCGGCTGGAGGTGTGTGTGTGCGATGGAGTTCGACTTGTATTCCGAATTTTATTAGAATTTTAAAGTATTTTTATTCCTTTGTTGGTTTCATACCATTTTCATCGAATATAGGATATGGATTCATCCAGTTTATGTCAATATCATCGAATTGGTAATATTTACTGCATGAATGGCGTACTCCCTGGCGAAGTCCAGGAAAAACCGAAGGTGAGAATTATTTAACGTTTTAGTTTTTAATATTGTTATATAAACATTTTCTAGGGAGATCCCCATGCACAACTTCGCATATGACCATCCAGGGTCACAAACTTAAATTCTAACGTGTGAAACAGAGAATATCAGAAGAACACAATATGCTCTTCAGAATGTCCACTTCATTCGTACATTCGTCTCGCATGCCTTCAACTCATTCAGACTTCCATTGAGTAAATCAGAGTAATGCTAATGTTCTTCAGACAGCTTTTCAACCTTTATTATTTTCACCACAGGCTTCTTCCTATTCCTTTTCCTCCAACCAACATTCAGTTCACCCGTGACACTAACAGGGGATGATCAGAGCCAACATCTGTACCTCTCATCACACGGGTGTCAACAACTAAGTGTTTCAGATGCTGATCATAAACAACAAAATCTATTTACACTTTTTAATCCAACTGTACGATTTTCCCAAATGTATGTGTGGATATACTTGTGGTTGAAAAGCATATTAGATACCCAGAAACCATTTTCAATGCAGAGTTCAATTAATCTTTCACCATTATCATTCACACTAGGATCATTGAACTTACCCAGAACATTATCAGAAATCCCATTCTGAACACCCACTCTAGCATTGAAATTCCCTACTATAATAGCTTTCTCTTTAGCACCAAACTGGCTCAAAACAGCTTTTAGCTCATTCCTAAAATCTTCCTTCTTATCAGAAGATTCCGAGTCACAAGGAGCATACACTTCAACAATTACTATTCTCTGAAGTTTCACTTTCAAACGAATAAAGATAATTCTTTCACTTATGCAGATTCTCCATTTTTTCACTGAAAATCACACCTACACCAGCCTGTTCTCTTACATTATCCAACACTCCTCCAGACCACACACTTAGCGTTCCATTCATTTCTTCTATACCAATTTCTTTCTTTTTAGTTTCACTTACACGCAGCACATCCAATCTATACTTATTAATTTCTCGAATCACCTCATTTATCTTTCCATTTATAGCTCTAGAATTCTATATGCCAATATTATGCTCACTCAGCCGAGATCTCTTTCTCATATGCTGTTTAGCAGATTTGGGTCAATTCCGTGGTGGGCCATTCTCAAATGTGGTAGGTCCACCATATTCTACACTTGACTCAGAAAAATTCTTTTTTTGGGTCATAGAAATCATAAAAGTACATCAGTGCAGGTGATCAGCCCACAGCTAATGGTTCCAGTTCATCATTCCACCTAAGGATTCCGGAACAAAACCCAGCGAGTTGGGGTCTTTTTGCCAAATATCACACAGAACTAGCTGGTACCTCTCCAAAATTCATAAAGGCTCTTGTTGCTGTTGTGTGTTCCATTGTTGCCTGGTGGCGCTCCCCGAGGAGGGAAACCTATCTCTCACTAAGACCGCCCACTGTTACACATATAGAAAGTAATGTAAAGTGATAAAGATGCCTGAAAGCTAGTTTAGTGGCTTTAAATCCGAGACTCATGTGCTCAAGCGAATGACTTTTCTTGATGCATTGAAGCACTGGTATTTAAATGTTGTATAAACATAATGACAGAATGAGCTAATAATAGATTTCTTGACAAACCTCTGTCAAAATATGGCAAATAACACGGGAACACAGCATGTTAAAAATTTTTTAACAAAAAGAAACAATGAGACAAAAGAGTCTTATTAAAAGCACTGTTCTTTCTTTATTTTAATAAAATTTTGAGTCTTTTGTTTACCTCACAGTTCCTTAAGGGGGAAAAATTCAATACATTTCCACTTGAGTAAAGTTTAAGTAATTTGTTTCTTCAGTGTGAGCATTTCCTCAAAAACTGAACTAACCATCACTGATTATAATTAGTTACTTAAAAAATGAGTTTTGTTCCCTTTGGATGATATCAATATTGATATAAAATACAGGTCAGTAATCTTACTGGATATCCTCAATTGATCATCATAATTTTTTTGAACAAATATGGTTGGTGCGAATGAAATGTCTGGCAAAGGACCAGCACATGTGGACAGTGAGAACAGATAAGTAGGACAACTTACCTAGGCAAAATAACCCCCCTTGGCACTGACACACAGTTACCATCTGTCCGGCAAGACCATGATCCTGGAACGAAAAAAGTCTTGTGGCTGGAACCCAAAGAAGTCATCAACTGTACGTTGAACCTCATCATCTGTCGTGAACTGTTTCCCAGACAAGAAGTGATCCAGGCGACAAAACAGATGATTGCCTGTCAATGACAAGTCCGGGGAATAGGCAAAATAAGGCAATGCTTCATAGCCCAAGGCATTTAGTGTCAGCATCGTTCAATGTGCGACATGAGGGCGAGCGTTGCCCTGGAGCATAAGAACACCCTGTCTGTTGTTTTCTGTAGCAATTTCCGGTGCACCTAGTGTAATTCAGCACAATAACATTCTGCAGTGATGGTTTGGCCTCTTGCCAAGAAACTCTGATGAATTATCCTGGCTGTGGACCACCAGACAAGGAGCATCATCTTCTTGGTGTGTGCCGTCCAGCAAGCTGTGCCTTGTTTAACCATTGTGCAGATCATTTCAGATTATCATAAAAGACTCATTTCTTGTTGCAGGTGACAATTCGATGAAGTTAAGGTTCCTGTTTATTCCTGGCAAGCATGGATGTGCAGACTTCCAAACGCCTAGTCTTGTTGGCAGTTGTCAACTCATGAGGCAGTCACATGTCCAGCTTTTTATCTTACCCAGTGCAGCCAAATGCTGAACAACTATTGTGTGGTGGACACCTTTCTGTCGCTATCTCACAACACATCTTTCGAGCATCCGCTTCAACCACACATAACAGAACATTGTTAGTGAATGTTTTGCAGGTCCATATCTACACTTCGAAACTTCATAAACACCATTCCCGAATGGCTCGTTTGTTGGCTGTATTCTCCCCAAATGCTTTGCTAATGTTTTGAGTGGCAATTCTTGCAGAATGGCCTGGTTTAAATTCATACAGGAAGATGACTCTCAAATCTGTCATTTGCATGTTTCCTTTGAAAGCCACGTGTTACGTCCAAACAAACTATGCCTGAACCTTGTTCTTCACACATGTGCTAGCTATTTATAGTAACTCTGTGATGTATACCCAAAACACCTGTGGATGGTTCCATTCCATTGTGGTGGGGGCCTGTCTCCACTGTTCTTTCATGCCAGACATTTCATTCGCACCAACCCAATAGCTGTACATATAGATATTCAGTCTAAATGGCACAGTGATTAACCAGGTGAAAGAGTTTGCATATTTAGGAAGTATGTTTTACAGAGCGAACAATTTGGATGATGAAAATAGTAGGTGAGTGAATTCTGCATTGAAAGTCACAGCTGTTTTGGTAGTACTAACATCGGTTCAAATCGTTAAGATCCAACAATTTGAACACTCTGGGAGGTTTTACAGGAATGATGGGTTCTCATGACAGTCCCATATGGCTGTGTATGAAAGTGTAATTGTTCCTACTCTGATGTATGGCAGTGAAACATGGGTACTACAGAAGAAGCATAGGAGTCATCTGTGTGCTGGAGAAACGCGTTACTTATGGGGGGTTTGTGGCAAGACATGTTCTCATCGTGTGAGGAATGAAGATATGTTGCAGTTGTGTAATGTGAAGCAAAATTTTGTTAGCAAGGTGGAGACTAATATGCTTTGGTGGTTTGGCCATTTTGAAAGAATGAGTGATGAGATGCTTACTAAGAATATTTTTTTAGCCCAAGTGGCAGGAAGGAAAGGCAGAGGAAAGCCACGGAATTCTGGTGTACATCGAGTGATGGATGTCAGTGAAGCCCGAGTTGCGTGTAAAGATTGCTGTAAATGGAGAAGTTTGATATGGCAACAGTAAATAAATAATCAGTTAAAAATTTATCTCGTAGTTTGTATTTCTTTGTGGAGCTAACCTCTGAATCTCAGAACAGCTTAGTGATATGTATGTATATAGATATTTCTGATTTGCATACCATTCTATAATATTGGGTTGATGCATAAGTTCATGCCGTTTTTTCACTGCGCTACAGGAATGTCATAAAAAAAAAAAAGGAACCTATCAACTATGTACCCCCCCCCCATCACCACCAACTCTGCCCATTTTTTATGATGGTGTCCTAATGCCTGGATAGGTCTGCAATGCAATTCTTGGAAAAATGTGCAGGTTGTGCTGTGAAGAAATCATCAAGGAAATTCTAGAGCTCAACATCATTGTTGAACATTCTGCCATGGAGTGCATTCGACAGAGATCGGAACAGGTGATAGTCTGAAGGGGCGACATCTGGGGAATAGGCCGGATGTGGAAGGATCTCCCATTTCATGTCCTGAATGGCCATTTTGGTCATGTTTGCACTGTGAGTGTGGGCGTTATGATGTTGGAGAAGGACACCATGGTGCTGATGTGGCCGTTTCTGCTGAATTGCTCCTTCCACACGGTGGAGTTGCTCACAATTGAATGCAGCATTGATGATCAAACTCCTCGGCAGCATTTCCCAGTGAATAATGCCTTCCATATCCCACCAGACACACAACATGATCTTCGCAGGATGAAGGTAATGTTTTGGACGTGGTGAAGGAATCTTGTTTAGGCTTAACGATTCTCTCCGATGCCTGAAATTCAAGTACAGGCACCACTTTTCATCTCCAGTAACAATACGTGACAGAAAGGGTTTGTGTTGCTGAGAACATTCATGATAACAGGTGAGCAAGGAACCACATATGGCAACACACTGACTCTTGTCCTCGGTGAGAGTGTGAGGCACCCAAGACCCCAATTTCTGGACCTTTCCCACGCGTTCAAGGTGTCACACCACTGTGGCCTGATCACAGTCCATCTCAGTGGCCAATTCACATGTGTTTTGATGCAGATACATGTGGATAAGAAGGTTCAAATGATCCTCATCAAAGGGAGATGGACAACCTGAGCGAGGAGAGTCGTTGAGGTTAAAATCGCCACTTCAGAAACGCTCAAACCATTTGTGGGCTGTCCTTGGAGCAATAGCATCCACTCCATACACAGCACAAATTTGTTGAGTAGCCTCGGCGGCTGTGGATCCCTTGTTAAACTTGTAGAGGAGCAGATGACGGAAATGTTCATTCTTCTTTACTTGACACTACGTACTTCCGGACCTGAAAACCAAAAAACCATTAGCCACAAGCACACAACGCAATATGATTTAGATACATGACATTACTGGCTACATTTTGATATACAACTGGCCATCTGCACCATCACTACTGACCTAGGAAACACTCGTTCAATAAAATGGCATGAACTTATGCATCAACGCAATAGTTATGTTCACATATACACTGACAGAAAAAAATCCCAACACCAAGAAGGGGTTGTGTTAGATAAACGACAGTTGGTAGGCGGTGAGAGTACATCTGTAAGATGACGTCTATGCAAATTTCGCGCTCGGCGCATACGTGTGGCACTAGTAGCGTCCATCGGAACATGAAAAGCAGGTTTGCTGTACATACGCGCTGTAACGTTCGTGAGCATTACTTATCGTTGAGATTCGACGTAGTATGTTGATGTTAGTCAAGAATGCCTTCAAGAAGACGAAGAAGCCATTATCAACAGCTCACAGAGTTTGAACGAGGTCGTGTAATAGGGCTACGAGAAGGTGGATTTTCTTTCCGCAATATTGCAGAACGACTTGGCAGGAATGTAGCCACTGTGCATGATTGTTGGTAGTGGTGTTCAAGGGATGGTACTTCCTCAAGAAGACCGGGTTCCGGCCGGCCACGTGGCACTAATGAGAGGGAAGACCACCGTGTACGGCGTATGGCCGTGGCGCATCGTACCGCGTCTGTGGCAGCAATTCGAGCTGCAGTTGCCACCACAGTGACACAACGAACTGTTACAAATCGGCTACTTAAAGGACAGCTCTGAGCCAGGCCCCTGTAGCGTGCATTCCACTTACTCCAAACCACTGCCGTTTGCGACGTCAGTGGTGTCAAGCTAGAGCTCATTGGAGAACGGAGTGGAGATCTGTTGTGTTTTCTGATGAAAGCCGGTTCTGCCTGGGTGCCAGTGATGGCCGTGTGTTGGTTAGAAGGAGGCCAGGTGAGCGCCTGCAACCAACCTGTCTCCGGCCGAAACACACTGGACCTACACCTGGAGTTATGATCTGGGGAGCAATTTCCTATGACAGCAGGAGCACTCTCGTGGTTATCCCACGCACCCTGACGGCACAGTTGTACGTCGGTCTGGTGATTCAACCTGTTGTGCTGCCATTCATGAACAGCACTCAAGGGGGTGTTTTCCAACAGGATAACGCTTGCCCACATACCGCTGTTGTAACCCAACATGCTCTACAGAGTGCCGACATGTTGCCGTGGCCTGCTAGATCACCAGATCTTTCTCCAATTGAGCACGTATGGGACATCATTGAACGACAACTCCAGCGTCACCCCCAACCAGCATTAACCGTCCCTGTATTGACCGACCAAGTGCAACAGGCATGGAAATCCATCCCACAAACTGACATCCAGCACCTGTACGACACAATGCATGAACGTTTGCGTGCTTGCATTCAACATTCTGGCGGTTACACCGGTTATTAATGTACCAGCATTTCACATTTAAAATGGCTCTTCTCGCGCTTACGTTAAGCTGTGATCTTGAAACCGTAATCAATTAAATATGTTACCTATACAAATGTATTGCCACCATTTCATTCCTCTACAACTATTTTTTCGTGGTGTTGGGATTTTTTTCCGTCAGTGTATTAATTGTAGCAGTATTCCCATAATAGTTATACCAACATAGCATGGTATGTTTCCTTGTGCCTCCTTCCCCCACCAACAAATAGATATTAAGCACTATCAAATTTACTCAGGCAGGTGCTGAAGTGCTGCATTCATATGGAAAAGTAGAATAAATTTGTAGTCAAAATGGACTGAAATACCAGCTGTTAAAAATGTTATTGAAAAGGTGAATTGAATATTTTATCTAATCTAAGATTTTCTTATGATCTTCAAGATAATACTTTCAAGTAGTTTAAAGCAATTAGCAAGACAGTGGCTTGCAAATTTCATGTCAAATCTGAATGACATTAAAACTATTACAAATATATTCAGTGTTAGAACATCTATAGCACTAGCTACAGCTGTTCGCAATTTACATGCATACAATTATAATAGGTTGCTTACCTTTTTACACATTTCCCTGCACGTTTTATTCCTTTAGTTGTCTTGCTTGGTTCAAGCCCCTGGTGTGGTGTTCCATTTTTGTCTTCAGGTTCTTTCAAATGCTCAAGTCCACGAAGTGCACTGCTTTAATGACTCTAGGTCCCCAAACTGTATCTTCCTCCCTCAACTCAACCAACAAAGGTTGGGTTTTACACGCTGGTGGGAAGGGTGGGGAGAGAGGAAGATACAGTTTTGGGACCTAGAGTCATTAAAGCAGTGCACTTCGTGGACTTGAGCATTTGCTGAGCATCTGAAAGAACCTGAAGACGAAAATGGAACACCGCACCAGGAGCCTGAACCAAGCAAGACAACTAAAGGAATAAAACGTGCAGAAAATGTGTAAAACGGTAAGCAACCTATTATAATTATTACAAATATGATTTTTTCTTAGTTACAACAGTGAATTCTTCATTGAGAAAAGTATGGTTCAAAAACCCAGTCAAATATTTTCAAGCATCATAAGAAGTGCCCCTTTTAAATGACTCATACCATACTAAAATAAATAAATAAAAACATGAACAAAACAAAACAGTGTCTGTCTGATTCATCTTTTCTGATACACATAGTTTAGATCAGCATTTCATTTATTCATACATTTTGATAAAAGTCTTTTGAAATCTTAAAACAAGTTGTAGACTAGTTTATAATGAATTAGCTTTATTTGCTTTCCGCTAAGCTAATTATTATGAATGATTCTCTTCTTACCAGCTAGCTAATGATATACTTGCACTAAGCTTCAAAATAATGAATTCCCAAAAGGGTGTTGTTACTAGTTAATTACGAACTTAAACAAAGTCTCAACGCTGGTTATTTATAGTAAGTAATAAAAGTTATAAACCTAACAGCCAGACAGAGGTCTGACAAAAACTATGAATTGAGAAAGACTGAACTTACTGAAAACTTCTTTATTTGAACGACTCTTGGTCAACTAAGGCACTCATAAATCTTGTACACAATAATGAATAAACTTTCCTCTTATTGTACACGCTCTCTCATAACAACACACAACCTCACCTCATAACAACACACCGCAACACACCACGCACGCCTCATAACAACACACAACGCAACACACCACGCCACACAACGCTTAAGTCTCGATGAACGCGCCTATATACTAGCTACCACCACGTCATGACTTACACTCATTGCCAGATCTCATTCAGCGGGTGAAATAATATTTCGTTCAGTAGGAAGATAATTTACATAGTAAAATAAAATAACCAGAGATAGTAAAATCAAAAGGAAAGTGAATATAGAGTATACGTTACATCATCTCCCCCTTAATTTTTCTTTTTTTTTCTTTTTCTTTTCTTTTTTTTTCTTTAACGGGTCTTGCGAATACCTAAATGGCCTGCAAGAGGTTTGTCATGAAATTCATTTAAAAGAGCCATTCTAAGGGTTCGCGGAATACATGGGCGAAACTCTGCCCTAGTAGTCCTAGATTTTGTATAATAAAGAAGACCCTCTATTACCTCAAAATGTTGTGACCTTCCAGCCAGAGAAGAATCACTTTGTGGGGGCGAACCCGCAAGCAAAAAATTGTAGATATCCCCAAAATCTGGACCATTTATTAATTCTGCCATTATCTGCTCTCTGGATGTTATATCAGCTATTAGAAGTAAAGGCTGACATCCAGGAGTAGTTTCTGTGGGGACCCCACTAATCGGAACGCGAGATAATGCGTCCGGTAATTGATTCTTATGACCTGGCTGATACGAAATTTTGATATTGCTCTCTTGTAACTTCAGAGCCCACTTCATAAGTCTTTGAGATAGGTGCTTAGCAGAATTCAAATACTGAAGGGCAGAATGATCCGTAATTATGTTAACTGTCAATTCGTTAAGATAACATTGAAGTTTATTCAGTGCATACACAACAGCAAGACATTCACGTTCCGTAGCTGAATAATTGCGTTCAGCTTTGACTAAAGTACGAGACGCAAAAGCTATTGGATGCCCAGCTTGTGACAAAACGCAACCAAGACCAACTCCGGATGCATCAGTATAAATATCAAATTCCTTAGTATGATCCGGGAAAGCCAACACCGGAGGCTGAGTCAATGCAGACTTCAGTGTTTCGAATGCAGCGTTAGCCTCAGGTGTCCAAATAAACTGCTTGTATTTACGTTTTAAAGCATACAATGGCTCACATATTGTAGCATAAGCGGGGACGAACTGCTGATACCATCCGGTCATTCCCAGAAAGCGTGATAGTTCTTTTGCTGTTTTAGGCCGAGGAAAGTCAACAAGAGGCCTAATTTTTTCATTATCAGTGAATAAGCCGTGGGGAGTAATTTTCAACCCCAGATATACAATCTCGTCCCTCGCTATCTGGCATTTACTAGGTTTTAACGTCAAGCCAGCATTGTATATAAGTTGGAACACCTGTTTGAGCAGAGAAAGGTGCTCGTCAAAAGTCTCTGATGTGATAATAATGTCATCCAAATGGACATGCACATGGGGACCCAGGACAGGTCTGAGAACCGTGTCCATAAGCTTTTGGAAAGTAGCAGGTGCAGAAGCTAAACCAAAAGGCATACGTAAATATTCATAGGCCCCAAAAGGAGTCACAAAGCCAGTTTTATCGACAGAGTCCGGATGTACTGCCACCTGCCAATATCCACTCGCCAAATCCAAAGTTGACATCCATTTGGTTGACGACAAGTCATTTAAAATATGTGACATGACAGGTAGGGGATAATTGATTGTTTTTGTGACTTGGTTGAGCTTGCAAAAATCTGTCACGAAACGAAATTCATGTGGTTGTTTCTTTGGAACCAAGAAGGCAGGGGCAGCCCAGGCGCTTGTTGATTCCCTGATTATGCCCTGCTTAATCATTTCAGCAATTTGACGTTGCATTTCCTGTTTCTTATGTGGAGCACAAGGGTAAGGTTTCGTCGCAATTGGTTTCGAACCATCAGTGTCAATAACATGATAAACCACCTGTGTGAAACCAGGTTGATCCGAAAATAAACCAGGGCTTTCCTGTAAAAGGAGAGAAAGCTGGTCTCGTTGCCCCTCATTCAATTGGTCACTCAATAATAAACCCGTGATATCTACAGGAACCGTCGGAATCATTTCGACAGGTTCCGGAAAGGAAATCACATGTTGCACAAAATTCAAAGTTATTTGAAACTTGTTTATAAAGTCCATACCCATTAAACATTTCACGGGTAGCTCATCTATAAGCAGGAAAGAATGTGTAAAACGAGCTTTTCCCAGCCCTAAAGATAATGTGACAGTTCCTCAGATACTGAAGATTTCATTATTTGCACCTCGCAAATACTGCGTTGCAGGCTGAACGTGTAGTGCCGGAAAAGTGTCAGTGCAAAACTTTGTATTTAGGGCTGATATTTCAGACCCAGTGTCGAACTTTGTCTCGACAATAATGTCTTCAAGTGTCAAGAATACATCAGGCAACTGAGGAGTTTGAACAGTTACTAATACTGTTTTAGGGTCAGAATGTTTGGTATCAGGAAGCAGGACCGACCCTTCGTCTACTTCCTGTGGAAGTTTAAAGGAATTCTGGTGGGGTTATCATGTGGTCGGAAACCTCGACCCTGCCGGGTATCGGGAAAATTTTCACGATGAGGAAAACTGCGTGAACCCTGCGTCGGGAACTCCGCGTGTCTGTTGACATTTTCATATTCGTTACGTCTGCCCTCAGCACGGGCAGAAAAATTATCATTGCCCTGAGCATGATAACGTTCCGAATGCTGCTGAGTGAAACGGGGTCGAGCATACTGTGCATTATGACAATATCCCGAAGCTTGTTCAGAAACTCGCTGTTGGTTCGCCACTCTTCTGTGTGGTGGAACGTATGAAGCTTGGGTGGGCACTTATGTATGCTCGCGCTGAAAATTATGTCTATTATGTCGCTGAGGGTTTTCGTAATAAGCCTCGCGGGGTGCCCGAGCATGGTGAGTTGAACCATGTTTGCCATGTCGCTCTTCATACGTGCGTATGAGGCGAAGGCATTCATGAATTGTGGCAGGGTGTCGAACCTCAAGAAAATCTTGTAAGAATGGGTCGAGCTGCTGTACGAGGGTATCCAACATGTCAACATGACTGGCATGTGGATCCCATAGGTTATATAGGCGTGTAGTTTCCAACGCAAATGCAACAGGGCTATCATTGGGGCCTTGCTGACGCGAAAAAGCTGTTGAGCCAGGCTAGCTCGACTGAGGCCGAAAGGAAAGACCTCCAAGAATTCTGCACGGAAATTCTCATAATGAGAATCCGGGTTCGACCCTCGCCACTGCCGATACCAGGTCTTGGCGGTATCCCTCAAGCAAGTCCCGGCAATTTGGACCTTGCAGTCTTCAGGAATATTATACAGATCAAAATGATCTTCCAGATCTTCGAGGAACTTTAAGGACCCCTCCAAACCATTGAAATGAATTGTTCCTGCATGCGGCACGAAATGGGCAAGCATTCTGCTTCGCTGAGAGGATTGAACTCCCTCAGGTACGACCCGCGACTCAGAGTAATAAGAAGCTGGTGCATTACGAAATGGTGAAGAATGCCTGGGTGCGTGTAGATCATTCATATCAAAGTCAGAGCCACAGGCTTCGTGTAAATTGTCCAAAAACACCATTACCCTCGAGACTTGCCGGATGGTGGAAATTTGAAGTTGTCTCAGGTAAGAAAGACATGGATAATAATAGTCAGGATCTCGTGTTCGAGAAAAGTTCGGGCGCCAATTATAATGAATTAGCTTTATTTTGCTTTCCGCTAAGCTAATTATTATGAATGATTCTCTTCTTACCAGCTAGCTAATGATATACTTGCACTAAGCTTCAAAATAATGAATTCCCAAAAGGGTGTTGTTACTAGTTAATTACGAACTTAAACAAAGTCTCAACGCTGGTTATTTATAGTAAGTAATAAAAGTTATAAACCTAACAGCCAGACAGAGGTCTGACAAAAACTATGAATTGAGAAAGACTGAACTTACTGAAAACTTCTTTATTTGAACGACTCTTGGTCAACTAAGGCACTCATAAATCTTGTACATAATAATGAATAAACTTTCCTCTTATTGTACACGCTCTCTCATAACAACACACAACCTCACCTCATAACAACACACCGCAACACACCACGCACGCCTCATAACAACACACAACGCAACACACCACGCCACACAACGCTTAAGTCTCGATGAACGCGCCTATATACTAGCTACCACCACGTCATGACTTACACTCATTGCCAGATCTCATTC
Source organism: Macrothele yani (assembly GCA_039090855.1). Classification (NCBI taxonomy): domain Eukaryota; kingdom Metazoa; phylum Arthropoda; class Arachnida; order Araneae; family Macrothelidae; genus Macrothele; species Macrothele yani. Next base: position 68,761,947 of record CM077013.1, read on the forward strand.
AGCGGGTGAAATAATATTTCGTTCAGTAGGAAGATAATTTACATAGTAAAATAAAATAACCAGAGATAGTAAAATCAAAAGGAAAGTGAATATAGAGTATACGTTACAAGTTGTAAGTACTAAGAATGAAATAACTATGAACAACAGACAGTAAGCTGAAATTCATGACCAGTCATAAAAGAAAATCTAAAGTTTTTAGCTGGAGAAGGAAAGAAAATGAAATCACAGAAATCTATGTACAATAATAGATCAGCAGCTCTGCTATTCAAAATATAGTGCAAAAATCAAGTAGTATGTTTGCTGTTAATGTACGGATATTCTACAAAACTGCACAAGGTAGTAAAATTTAATAAAAATTAATTTTTTTTTTTTAAATAGGCAAACCATTAAGACAAAGAAACTGTGAGGTGAATAACAAGAGCAAGAATACAACTTTTGTAAAACAAAACTTTTAAGATTCATCAAGCATATTAGCTGTTAAAATGCATGTCATAATGTTATATAGAGAATGTGCACTAATTATGTAGATAAAAGCAGTAGAGAATCTAAAAAATTACAATAAAAAATATGTATTATCAGGAGAGGAATATCAAAACAACAAAAATATTATGAACACAGAATACATATTTTTTATTTTATAGTTAACTGATTACACACTGTTCTGGTAAGCCAGCCCTGTGAAACTGGTTTCAATGTTAGGATTCAAAATTTACACACAAATATCTGTGAGTAAAAATAATAGCTATAGATTTTTGTGCAACTCTTAACATGGCAATTTTATCCTAACTGGATAACAACTCATGACTATGTTTTGGAAATAACATATTCTACCACCATCATAACGTTTCCTTAAAATATCACATAGATTAAAATATTTTTTTTTTTTTTTTGCTTTATCTGCATATGCGAAAAATGTCAAAGAATCAGCAAGTCCTACACTATAATCTGCAAACCGAGCCAACGGAATTTCCTGTTTGTCGTAAATATCACAGTTCACTCTACCATCTCTTTCATGGGCTATATGTAAAAAAATTTGTTTACCATATAATTTTAGTACCATATATACTTAACAGGAATTATAGAGGATAAATTTATTACGGTACATTAACCTCTCAAATTTTCGATCTATACACTAGATCATCGTCAGGAGTTCTTGCGGCTTACTACTTCCACAGGTCTGGCAACAAAGCCTGGTAGATTTGCCATCCAGCATGGTCATTGATGTTGCCACCTCGTGTCTTGTAAATTTCCAGGGATTACTCCAATTTCGGGATAATTGTGTGGGATTGATGTTTGATTACTTGTAAGGAGTCTCAGTCCATTTTGTGGGCAGTTTGTTGTATATGCCTGTCTAATCTTGTTTTCTTTTAAATGTTCCTTATTGCTGCTTTGTGTTCCTTAATTCTGGTGGTTAACAACCATCATCCTGTTTCTCTTATGTATGGTAAACTACATGAACACTTGATTTTATAAATGACTCCTTCCTGGAGCAAAGTATTTTCTCCTCTTTGTTTTAGGGATGGTAAGTATTTTTTAATTTCGTTATTTAAACCTGGAGCTAACCTAATTTTATATTTAATGATGATTTTCTTTAGTTTTTCAAACAGTCCCTTGTGGCAAGTGACTTTTCTTGTGAAAAAATATTCAATTTTCTCTTTATTTTTGTCTGTAGTGCAAGTTCTGTTCCTAGTAGGATTTTCTTCCAGTAGTTCACAAATTTCTTTTGAAGGGTAATCATTTTCTAATACGATTGATTTTAACTTATTTTTATTGTGGAATAACTTTTTTTTTTTTTACGGGTCTTTTAGAGGTTATTTTTAATGAAAGTTGGTTGTCAAATTTTCGAACTAAAGCCTAGTTCGTCATCAGGACTATGTCACTGGAGTAGTTGCTGCCACTCAATTGGAAGAGACCATCCGCAATTATCGTTAATTGTGGTACTTCTTCTTCTTGCTATTTCGATCCCTTCTTCTAGGATCCCTTCTTCTTTAAAGCAGAAAGAATTGGACATCCAATTGCAGGAAGGAGTAATTTACTGCATCGACTGTAACTGCGGACTCAGCTATATAGGAGAAACAGGGAGAAGTATTAAGGTCCGAATGAAAGAACACCAAGCAGCTATTAGGAACATTGGGAACAAAACAGGGCTAGACAGACATGTACAAGCAAGTGGACACTCCATAAATTGGGACTCAGTGAAAATAATCGCCCACCAGTCAAACTTAGTAAAGAGAAAACTAGAAGAAGGGATCGAAATAGCAAGAAGAAGAAGTACCACAATTAACGATAATTGCGGATGGTCTCTTCCAATTGAGTGGCAGCAACTACTCCAGTGACATAGTCCTGATGACGAACTAGGCTTTAGTTCGAAAATTTGACAACCAACTTTCATTAAAAATAACCTCTAAAAGACCCGTAAAAAAAAAAAAGTTATTCCACAATCACTATGAATAGAGGTGCCATAAATGCATTTACAACTTATTTTTATGTTTTTCCTTAGCTTCTGAAGACGAAATCAGTACTAAATATAAAATTAGGTTAGCTCCAGGTTTAAATAACAAAATTAAAAAATACTTACCATCCCTAAAACAAAGAGAAGAAAATACTTTGCTCCATAAAGGAGTCATTTATAAAATCGAGTGTTTGTGTGGTTTACCATACATAGGAGAAACAGGATGATGGTTAACCATTAGAATTAATAAACACAAAGCAGCAATAAGGAACATTTCAAAGAAAACAGGATTAGACAGGCACATACAAGAAACTGGCCACAAAATGGACTGGGACTCCTTACAAGTGATCAAACATCAATCCCACACAATTATCTGGAAATTAGAGGAATCCCTAGAAATTTACAATACACAAGGTGGCAACATCAACGACCATGCTGGATGGCAAATCCATCAGGCTTGGTTGCTAGACCTGTGGAAGTAGTAAGACGTAAGAACTCCTGATGATGGATCTAGTGTATAAATCAAAAAAATTTGAGAGGTAATCTACCTTAATAAATTTATCCTCTATACTTCCCGTTAAGTATTTATGGTACTGAAAGTAATTAGAGGAAGCCACGAAGTCATTAATTATTAATATTATTTTATACATGCTAAGACTTTTTATATCTTTCTGCCCTTTAATAAATTCATCCTTTAATTTATAAACCTTTTCTATTTTTATTTAAAATTTATATTTAAATAAAAAGAGAAAAGAAAGAGAGAGAGAGAGAGAGAGAGAGAGAAAAGACACTTTAATTCCAATACTTATATAGTTCTCCCAAAAGTACTTTCATTTAATTTTTTTAACATATTGTAAAAATCTCTTCTTACACTACTGCAAATTTTTTATGTCTCCCATTCCCATTGTTTTTTTTTAATTAGTTTTTCATCTTTGCAACTTCTTGCCACATATGAAACAAACAAATATTACACTACATTGAAACTTAATCTCTATTCACACCATGATTCAAATAGCTTCTCACAATAATCTTTACCTTTGTAAAAATCTTTGTATAGAGAGATTTGTCACTAATTGAAATGTTCAAATCAGCAATGCAACACAGGTGGTAAATAATGGACTATTGTGATGCATTTTAACTCTTTTTATTTACTTGCTAAGTAGTCATGGATTATATACATTTTAATACCTGCAGTATATGGCAAATTTTAAATCTATGAGAAATTCATTTTACTGACATCCTTTAATGAAAATTACAAACTATCTCTTTGCATGTTTCATGTTACAACTTTCACTCCTCACCATTTGTTCAACCACTGCATCTCATGCTTGCTCTAGAGACAGGCAACCAATTCCTTTGATTCCACTCACTAAAAAAGATTTGTTCGCTTCATCTGGTGATACTTTTGGTTTAGAGAACGACTTGTGTCAAGGGAATCAATTCTGAATCCTTTTGTTCGTTGACAGTTTCCAGTTTAGTGTGGACAATTTTTAAGTTTAATTTGTTTTTAATTCTTACAAAAAAAAATTCCTGGGTCTTTATAGAAGTTCGTTTTGAAACATTCAAGTAATTTATTGCATTTGTACACTTCTGAATAAGGTAAGATTTTCTGATCAGAACATGAACCTTGCCAAGACACAAAGGGGAATTTTGATGTCTAATGAAAAGTAATTCTGACTAATTCATTCGCTCTTCTGCAGAATCTATTCTTTTCAGGAAAAGTTCATTTGCCAATAACTCACTTTGGCGATTCATTCTTTTCAAATGAATTGTTTGCAAACAACACATCTTTTACTTGCTCTTCAATCTCTTACCTCAGTTATGTGTGAACTAGTGTGCATGCAGTAACAAAAAGTGTAAAAATTAAATATGGAATACAGCACAATGGGACCAATTATCTCAAGCTTTTTATGATGCTACTGTGAAAAACATTTACCAACCACTTAAATGGGAAGGAGAAGAAAAGACAAATGAAGGTCATTCAACATGCTTGTTTTGCTGTCCAAACCTTCATTTCTTCAAATAATCTTTCAACAAACAGTTGATTCAAGAATGCACAATAAAACAATGACGAAGTGGTCCATATGAACTTAAAGAAAACAAAATGCTAATTTAAATCTTACATTAGAAAAAAATATAAACTTATGGAGTGACACTGAAAGTGTTTAATAATTATATCGATCTTGGTCAGAAGATTTATTGAAGACAACATAAAGTTTAAAAAATTAACTGATTTATAAAACTTGGAATGGGTGCATTTGGAAGAAATGATCAAACTTCTCAAAAAAACTACATCTAAAAGAAAGAACTGCTAGTTTCAATCATTGTGGCAATGGGTGTTAAAATAAGATACTTCTTAAACTTAGATATTCAAAAGTGGATTGGAATAATCAAGATGCACTGTATGTCCAACATTAATTGGAATCATTTTAGGTTTTAAGAGTCAATATTCTACAAAAGCTAATTTAGAAGTTGGTAAAATCTGTGGACAAAGAACGTTTCCTATGATTTTATAGCACCTGCACTAGTGAAGAAATAGGTTAATCCATCACTGATTATTACACTAATGAGAATGATTAAGAAAATGATTATAAACCAGAATGAAGTTTGATTATTCTAAGCAAATGACAAACTGGTGAAACTACTGCCATCCTGAGGAGAAAACTGGAAGCTGGCAGAAAAACTGCTTTGAGAGAATAGATTATTGCACAGCTTTGAAAACTTCCTCAACATATTTTCTAGCGACAATTACTGGCAAGATAAAATAACGACAATTTTAATTTAAAAATGCCTCATAAAAGCAAGGGCAAAATTTTCAAATTAATGAGTGAGAAAACTGCTATCTTACAGATAAATTAAATGCCAGTTTTGTCAATAAAGTTAAAGCTCAATGGATGATGTCGCAATATGTAAAAGGAAAGGTTCTGTAACTTGCAAGAACAATCAAGTACTTGAGCAAACATGTTTGTAACCATCATGGAGCTCCAAAAATGGGTGTGGCACAGTGTGTTACAGCAGTGGACGTAGGTGTATATTGCATACATGAGATTCTTCTGCGGATTTGTGGAATTCTGCTTTTTTTTTTTTATCATAACTTGGGTCGTCTTTGAGATCGATGAAAAAATGAAGAGAAATTTTTTGAGGATTAATGGAGGAGGAAGGGGTCGCCTTTAATCTGAGAATCGTATTTTGTCATCTAAAACTTTTGAAAATGGAAGTTAAATGGGGCAAAGATTTTTCCTGTAATCATAATTTCTTTTTCTTGCAATGTTGCTTCTATCCAGTATTGTTGTTAGATATCATTTCATGACATAAATGTTTGTATTTCAGCATGAAACTGTGGGCAATGGTTATCATATCCATTAACATTTGAGGCATTCTCGAGATCAATGCACAACTGAACAAAAATTTATGGGAATTGGTGGCGGTGGTGGGGGGATTCATTTTCTGTCTGAGGATGAAATTCCGTCTTTCGAAACTTTTAAAAACAAAAGTTAGATGGAGTGAAGATTTCTCCCGTAACCGTAATTTTACCTCTGCAATCTTTCTTCCACCCTTTACTTCATGAATATTTGCATTGCAGCTTAAAGTTGGTGAATACATTTTAAAAAATTAAAGTTGGATGACGATGAAATTTCTTACGTAATAATAATTTTTACCTCCCCCCTTCGAGATTTTCTCTCCATTTGGGGTTATTGTTAAATGTTACTTTCCCCCAAAACTGTTTGCATTTAAGCTTGATAATGGAGGGGAACTTTGTAAGAACTGATGCATGGTGTTTCAAAGTATTCATATTCTCAAAGTTATCTAAAATAGTGAAAGCTTTGATATCATGCATTCATGGTCCTCACACTGAAAGTTCTTTCAGCATAATGGATAAAATTATTATCATCTGAGGGGGAAAAAAGTGACAATGAAGAAATGGGAAGCGAATGATATCAACAGAAAATAAAATCAAGCAATGAATGCTGTGCCGCTGCAGAGTCAACAAAAGATAAATATGGCAGTGGAACTTGCTGAGAAGAAAACAATACAATACAAGAAGAAACTTGAGCTGATGTTCTAGCAAGTACAAAAATAAACAATACTGTGTTTGAAGCAATGTCTTTTGAAACCATATTATTTTGTTTTGAATTCAATAATTTTTATGTTGTGAATACAGCAATGTGCTCCTGTTTAAAATTTGTGTCAATAAATTACAGTGAGCAATTACATCTCATGTTGAATTACATTCACACCTTCTTGTTGTGCATTCTGATTTTTCATCTGCTTAAAAAGTTCAGTTTTTTTGTTTCTTGGTCAGTCTCATGTATGATGTTGCTAGTTGCAAAAAATGGTTCAAAGAATCAATAACAAATTCTGCTTCAAATCAGGAAACTGTATGTAGAAATGCACACAATGTTGAAAAAAGCTTATGGGGATCAAGTAGAACCCTTTAAGTGTGCTTTCGACTGGTTCACTCACTTCTACAAAGGAAGGGACTCCATTGATGCCCCCTCCCCCAAGCAAATCCCCAAAACATTGAAAAACTGCATGAGCTCATAGCAAATGATCATCAACTGACTATGCAAATGATTGCTAAGGAACTGGGTATTATTCATGAAACAGTCTGGGTGATTTTAATAGAGGATTTGGAGAAGTGTGAGATCTGTTCAAGATTTGTCCCACATCTCCTACCTACAGAGCAAAAACACCAAACATTTGAGGCATGCAGCAATTTCATTAGCATGTGTGATAGCAACCCCTCATTCGTAGGGACAATTGTGACAAGATATGACAATATGATATACAGATGAAGTTGCAAAGCATGGAATAGCAGAGCCCCATTTCACCTAAGTGGCAGAAGCTTTGTCTCCAAAACTCAAAGATGCTCAGTGTCTTTTCTGACAGAGGAGGAATCATCCACAAGGAATTCATTCCAGAAGGAGAAACTGTGAATAGCATATGCTGTCTTCAAGTTTGGACACAATTTTTGAAGTGCATTCATAGAGTATGGGTGCACTTTGCACAATCAAGATTTGGTTTCTCTTGCACGACAACGTGCCAGTCCATTCGACAGTGATAGCAAAGAAATTTCTAGCTGATTGAAACATTGCTATGTTGAATCACTCACACTATTCACCTAATTTGGAAACAGCTGACTATTTTTTGTTTCCCAGGCTGAAATTAGCGCTGAAATGGAAGAGAATTGCAGACATTTCAGACATTCAAGCAAATGCGACAACCCAGCTGCAGATGATAACAAAGAAGGACTTTCCCCACAGCTTCGAGCACAGTGGTGACTAAGTCATAGGGGACTAATCCAAGTTGTCACAACACAAATGAAGCATTTAATCACTGTGTGCACTTAACCAAGCAAATAACATAAATTTTCTTCAAACAACTCTAAGAAACACAAAGTCAACATTGCTATAAAGTGACTCATATGGTAGTTAGCCAAATGCGTTGCTACAAGAATGAAACTAATCTGGACAGGAAATACATAATTTGGTACAAAGACACCATAAAACAACAACAACAACAACAACAAAAAAAACCCCAGAAAAGAATCATAGGGAAGATGGGTACAAGATAGGCTGGAATTATTTAAAAAACAGTTTAACTAGAAACAAATAAGTGCAAAGAGACTTCAATAGATAATCTGGTTTTCATATGTATAAATACATAAAATCTGGAGTATCTTATCCAGGGTTGTCCAACATATGGCCCGCGGGTCATAGTCCGACCCGGCAAGGGTTTTAATCCGGCCCGCATGGCACTGCATGGAATTTACAAAATTCCAGGATTTAAAAAAGGAAAGCAAAAATTGTAGAAAACTAAATATTTCAGAAATAAGGAAAAACCGCGGGAACAGTTTGGAACCCCTTTCTTGCGGCAGTCCTTTTCATGCGGGAAGCCTTTTTCCTATCACAAAAAATAGCCCAGAGAAAATTTGAGGGGAGGAGAAAAGGTCCACACAGTCACTGGAAGCATTGTTTTCTCCAGCCAATCAGTTGTCAAATATCCACCTGTTCCATGCAGAGCTTAGCTCCACGTGACAATTGTCTCCTTGACTTTTCATTAGGAAATCGTCTTTTTAATTGCAAGTTTTGCTCACAGAAGTAACTGTGCTAGCTAAACATTAGTGTGTTTATTAGTTAAATATCCAGCGAAGTTCTTGTTAAAATACATCGCACCAAACATGGCGGCTCCAGTGAATACACGCAAGAAAACAAAAATCGATTCTGAATGTAGAGCATTTTAAGTGTGCTTGGACCGATGATTTTTTTTGTTATTGAGCATAACAGGGGCATATTGTGTCTGATATGCCCAGAGAGAATTGCTGTTGTAAAAGAATATAATATCAAGAAACATTATTCTATGAAGCATGCCAGCAAATATGACAATCTAACAGGCCAAGAAAGAATCGATCGAGTGAACTCTCTAAAACAGAATATTATCGGGCAACAATCTTTCTTTATAGCTGCAAACCAAAGTTCTGAGGCCGCTACCAAGATCAGTTATTTGATAGCCGAAGAAATAGCAAAGAGAGGAAAACCATTATCGGATGGGGAATTTGTGAAAAATTTCTCTGTAGCATGTCCTGATAAAAAGTCAATGGTAGAAAAAACGAGTCTTTAACACCAAACAGTTACTAGAAGAATAGAAGATTTAGCAACCAACATTGAAAATGCTCTTATTAAAAGGCTGAAATCTCTTGCCAATTTTACAGCTTAGCGCTCGATGAAAGTATGGATATAAGAGATACAGCACATCTGACAATCTGTGTACGAGGAGTCACCGCAACTTTTGAAATCGTTGAGTAACTATTGGACTTATGTCCACTGAAAAGGCCCAACAACTGGAAAAGATATTTTTGATGAGGTAAATCGTGTCTTGGTGAAATTCAGTCTTTCGGAGGATAAACCTTGTGGAATTACAACAAATGGAGCCCCGGCAATGATACGAAAGCATAATGGATTTGCAAATCTAATGATGAAATCAGTGCCTAATGATGTCATCACAAAGATTATGGCCATGCAACACGTAATGGAAAAGGTTGTTTCAACAATCAATTTTATGAGGTCCAAGGGGCTCAATCACAGACAGTTCAAAACCTTTCTTACAGAATTAGAATCATCCAATGGTGATGTAATTTACTTCAACCATGTTTGCTGGCTCAGCAGGGCAGCGACACTGGCCAGTTTCTGGACGCTGCTTGAAGAATGAAGATCTTTATTGCAAAGAAAGGGAAAGATGCAAGTTTTATGAATGACGATGAGTGGTTGAATGACTTGGCATTCCTGGTAGATATCACTAAATATCTTGCAGACTTAAATGTGAAATTTCAAGAAAGGAATCAACTTGCCTATAAACTGTTAGAGCGTATCCAAGCGTTCGTGCAGAATTTACAACTGTTTCAGCAACAATCAAGTGTGAAAAAAGTTGTCCATTTCACGATGCTATCAACAAGGCCGTCTGAGACAGTGAACCATAAAAGGTACTCTGAACTGATTGAAAAACTTAGTGATGAATTCACAGAAAGATTTTCGGATTTCAGAGAACACGGTGGTGAAATGAAGTTGTTTTGAGATCCATTTGGAATCGATGTCAATGATGTTTCTGATATGTTTCAGATGGAACTAGTCGAGATCAAAAATGACTCTGCCATGAAGAGAGCATTCGTGGAGCATGATTTGTTAACATTTTATAAAAATTATGTTCCCTCAGATTCTTATCCAAATGTCTCAAACACGCCCTTTGATGTACTGTTTGGTAGCACATATTGCTGCAAACAGCTATTTTCTAGGATGAAAACCATAAAAACAAAATCAAGGTCCAATCTGACAGACTAACATCTTACTGGAATTTTGCACATCGCTACAGCAAGTGTACGGGCAGACATTGACTACCTGTGTAAGCAAAAATTATGTCAGAACTCACATTAACTGAGCGTTTGGTTTAACAACACAAGAAAAGGTAATAATTACTTTTAATGTCTAATTTTAGAGCCCATTTCTTATATTTTTGCTTTTAATTATATATGTATATATTTTATTTTACGGAATTCACAGCAACTGTTGGCCCGCAAGTTCCGTGATAGATTTTTAAGTGGCCCTTTACACAAAAATGTTGGACAACCCTGATCTTATCTATAAATATCTGGACTTTATAGGTGTGGTTGATCTAAGCTTGGCAGATTTTGTATCATTGTTTACACCAATAAAAACCAGACTGTCTTTTGAAGTCTTGCACTTATTTGTTTCTAGTTAACTCTGGTGCATCCACAGCATTTTAAATAGAGAGTTGTGGATAAGAAAATGAGGAAACCACAAACACACATACATCCAACAGTACATCAAAAGTGGCTGATTAATGGCTGACTGACACTAATGCATACTCTCTTCTCTCTCTCTCTCTCTCTCTCTCTCTCTCTCTCTCTCTCTCTCTCTCTCTCACACACACACACACACACACACTCTTTCAAACACATATACTTTGTATATTTGTATACATAAGAATTTGGTTGTTTCATAGCATTTTACTCAGAGAATATTATTTATCACCAGTATAATATGAATAGTTCTAGCCTTATGATGGTTATTGAATCACACATCTTTCATTACTATGATGTGCAATCCACTAAATGTTATGATATACATAAATTCAAAAAAAAAAAAAAAAAAAAAAATAACTGGATAAAGGTGAAGTGACAGTAAGAATGGAAGGTTTTAGTAAACCAACTGACTTCTGTATAACATATGCAGCAGAGAAAAAGTTGTGAAGGAAAGCTAAAACAAAATGAAGCCACGCAAAGACACACAAGAAATGGCAAAAGCACAGGACAATTTTGAACAACATTTTAGTTATAATATTTAAATGAAACATGATATTCTAATGAACAAAAAAAAAAAAAAAAAAAAAAAAATAAATAATTATTTAATCATGATAATGATTTTTTTCCAAATATGGCAATTTTCAAGATATTTTCCTAATTTAGAGTAAAATTGGAAAAGTGTTGTAAATAATTCACATAAAATAAAAATCTTTTAGAAAACAAGAAGGAAAATAAAATAAATTTGTGTAACTATTGCTAATGAAGTATAAGTCAATTACAAAGATTAATATTATTGGAGAGAAATAATGTGAGAGGATACAGTACTTATAAAATAATGTGGGACACAATAACTCCTAAACTCTTAACAGATACAAAGCCTAAACGATATATATATATATATATATATATATATATATATATAGGTGGGATGTAAGGTCAGGTGATGCGTAACATCACAGCCTCTCCTTGACAAATGTCAACACCGCCTTCTCGTGGTGCATCCTGTTCCCACTAAAGGGGCTCTGACGACCGCAAATAGCGGTATAACTATACCATCGGGATCAGAGGAAATGCTATCCCACACTCACCAACCCGCTTGGCCAGCGTGGTGAGTTATGGCCAAACACCTCCAAAATGACTCTACAACTTAAATCTTGGCCCTCAGTCTCCGGCAGCTGGAATGTACCTGGCCAAGGCAGCGGCCAGTGCGACATGAAGGCAGAGGGTGCTAAGAATCCCCGGAGGACCGGACTAGGCTGCCATTTGATGCTGACCTTGGCTACCTACAACGGACGCTCCCTATCCTCTGATTCAAGGCTTCTTGAATTGGAAGAGGAACTACAAAGGATCAAGTGGGACATCGTGGGGCTAAGTGAGGTAAGGAGAAAAGGAGAAGATCTCATTGAACTGAAAAGTGGACATCTCTTCTATTATCGTGGGACAGATACTGGCAGAACTAGTGGTGTTGGATTTATAATAAACAAGAAACTGAAGGATAAAGTGGTAGAAATTGAAAGTTCCTCTGACAGAGCTGCACGACTCATTATCCAACTATCGAGAAGATACCAGGCTCAGATTATTCAAACGTATGCACCCACCACAAGTCATCCTGAAGAAGAAATTGAAGAATTTTATGAGGAAATTCGTCATCTAAATAATAAAGGTAAGCAGCACTTGAAGATAATTATGGGAGATTTCAATGCAAAAATAGGGCACCGGCAACAGAATGAAACTTCAGTAGGTAAATTCGGTCACGGCAACAGAAACCAGCGTGGAAATACTCTCGTTGAGTTTGCAGAGGCAGAAGGATTTTTCATCTTGAATTCCTTTTTCAAGAAAAAGCCACACAGGAAATGGACATGGAGACATCCAATTGGGACTACAAGTGAAATTGATTTTATTATGTGTAACAAAAAATTCGTCATCGAAGACTGCAGTGTGCTAAACAAGTTCAACACAGGTAGTGACCATAGATTGGTGAGATGTAAGATGCACCTCAACACTAAACTGGAACGTGGCAAGCTCATAAGACAAACAAAATGTATTGACATAACCAACCTTAAAAAACACCATAATACTTTCAAGTTGGAACTGAAGAACAGATTCTCTGCTTTAGAAGGCCTAACATCGGAAGAAGTGGATATTTCAGAAGTTAACAGAAAAGTAACCAAAGCTCTTATGGAAACAGCAACAAAATTAGCTGGGTCTAAGAACAAGTTGCATGTAAACAAATTATCAGGAAAAACCAAAATGTTGATGCAAAAAAGAAGAGATGAGGACAACTAAAGAAGATGTGACTTCCAAAGTGGAATATATAGAGCTATGCAAGACAGTACGAAAAAGTATCACTGAAGACGTAAGAAAATTCAACTGTGAACTAGTGAGGAAAGCAATTGAAAACAACCAAAGCCTAAAGATAGCAAAGGGACATCTCAGTAAGGGAAGAAAACAGATTATGGCTCTGAGAAAAGAAGATGGTTCTATAACAAGAAATAGAGGCGAAATTTTGACAAGAGTGAAAGATTTCTACTCCAAATTATATGAAAGGGATGATACATGTACTCCAGACATCATGAAAGGTACCAGAGTTCTTCCAGTCCTCCCAGCAGAAGTTGCACATGCAATCAAGAACATGAAGCGGGGGAAAGCTCCAGGAGAAGATGGAATTACTATAGACATCATACAAGAAGCAAGTGGAGAAATTGAAACAGTACTCGCCCAAATTTTCACTCGATGCCTTAATGAAGGGAAGATTCCTGAGGATTGGAACAATGCTACAATGATCCTGCTACATAAAAAAGGTGACATTGAGGATCTCAGGAACTACAGACCTATCAGCCTCCTATCAGTGGTTTATAAAATCTTCACTAAAGTTCTTTCACACCGCTTGAAGGTAACACTGGACATGGCTCAACCGAGAGAACAAGCTGGATTCAGGAGTGGCTACAGCACAATAGATCATATCCATGTGCTGAGAGAACTAATTGAAAGAGCGAGGGAATATGAACTTCCATTGTGCATGGCTTTTATCGATTATGAAAAAGCCTTTGATTCGGTGAAACCATCAGCAGTTACCACGGCTCTGAAATCCTGCGGTATTGAAGATGCATACATTAATATTATTAATAACATCTATGAAAATGCAAGTGCAAAGATTCGGCTGTTTGAAAATACAACACACATAAAAATTGGAAAGGGAGTGAGACAAGGTGACACCATATCTCCGAAGCTCTTTAATGCCACATTGGAAAATGTTTTTCAATCACTGAACTGGGAAAACAAAGGGATAAAGATTAATGGAGATTATCTAACCCACCTTCGTTTTGCTGATGACGTAGTCATTTTTGCAACTACCCCATCAGAGCTGCAGAGTATGATCCAGGAACTTGCTGACAAGAGTAAAGAAGTGGGATTAAAAATGAACTTTCAGAAGACAAAAGTGATGTTCAATGCTTTTACAAGAAATGAAGATTTATCGATTGATGGAGAAAAGCTGGAGATAACAGACACGTACGTTTATCTTGGACAGCAGATATCAAGTGAGGGTCACATTGATGAAGAAATTAATCGGCGTACAAAACTTGCCTGGAGAGCTTTTGGAAGAAACAGCATAATTTTCAAGAGCAATATGCCATTATGTCTTAAAAGAAAAGTGTTTGATCAATGCATCCTTCCAGTGCTTACGTATGGTGCAGAGACGTGGACCTTAACTAAAAGAGACATACAAAGGCTGCAGACAACTCAAAGCAGCATGGAGAGGTGCATGCTTGGTATAACCAGGAGAGATAAGAAGAGGAACTCGTGGATCCGAAAAATGACGAGAGTGGAAGACATCATGATCAGAGTTAAATTCCTGAAATGGCAATGGGCTGGACATACTGCCAGAAGGACAGACCATAGATGGACAGCCGAAATTTTAGATTGGATTCCAAGGGACAGGAAAAGACCCAGAAAAAGACCACATGGGAGATGGGTGGATGAAATTCGTAAATATGCGGGAGTGACATGGAGGAGACTGGCACAAGACAGACCGTTGTGGAGGAAACTTGGGGAGACCTTCGTCCAGCAGTGGATTGATAATGGTTGACAATGATGATGATGATGATGATGATATATAGGTAAAATGAAGAAAACACCATGAGTAAAACAAAGATTTCACACACACACACACACAGGTATTTTCAAAGGTAAAGTTTTAGGTAAAGTTTATTCCTTACAGTAAATGATTACCTCAAGCTACTAAATATTACAAGATACTCCATCTGTCATTCTTTCTACAATTCATCTCTAAAACATATTCTCAGAATTCAGTTTCTGTTTTTCATAGCTGCAAGAACCTGCTACTTGGTCTACAGCATAGGTACTTCCTTCCTGATTTCCTTAACTTTTGGATATTTTAACATTGAAAGGATAAAAATTAGTATCCACCAAACAAAACCAGATCTTAAGCACAGCCAGTTGTTTTCCTTTCAATCTCACAATTTATTCCACACATCTCACTGCAGACTTGGTAATAATGCATGCCTCATAGATAGGGGACAAGTCCTTCTATTACCAAGTTAACCCCAGCAATTCCCCTCTTTCACACTGCCAGAGGAAACCTCCTATTCCCCCCATTTCTAGTATCTATCCCTTCAGTTCTTCACTCCCTATGAGTAAATCATAATTCTCTGGTTAACCCTTGTTGAACAATATGTACTTGAGCATGCATGCACATTATACAGAATGCCAATGGTGCATACATGTTCCATTTATATAGTGAGTCTTGTAATTAAAAATAAATCTCTCTATCATAAAAGAGAAAGTTCTTATATCTAGGCTGGATATCCCTGTGAAATTTAAATTCAATTTCACCGTGCTTCAACTTATTACACTGCAAGCAGTGACTCAACATTTTGTAGAAATTTCGGCTTTTTTTTTAAATGTTTCTTTAAAAGAGGGATGGCTGAACAGTAGCAGCTTTTGTGGAGAACCATATTTCATAAAAGCACTACTAATAAGTGTGTTTGATATCTAAAAAAACTTGAATATTCTGCTTTTCCAGATTTCATTAAAAGAAATACCAAATATACAGTATCTTCCTTTTGGTAATTTCACTTTTTTTTTTTTTTTTTTTTTTTTTTTTTTAATGTGAGTGCTTTAACATTTACTCAGCAAATGTCACAGTTGGATTAAACTGACTTAGTGCAAGTGACTTATGCATAATATTTTTGGATGAAAATCAGAAGTTGCATGTTTGACTCCTGTTCTTGGCATTATAAAATTTTTATTTCAAGAGAGTTTAGCTCACAATTTAAACTGTAGATTATCATTTTTTACAACTAATTTATCTTTCCTTCATTTTACCAAAATTCAACACATAATTTGAGATACACTAATGGAAATAAAAACCACAAGTCACCAAACATTGATCTGTTTGTGCAAAAATTTTGGTTCGTATGTTAGCAGTTAAAAGAGCTTATTAGGGATAAATGCTAAAGTATCTACAGAATCTGATTATATATTAAAAGTGATACAACGATGTTCACAAATAAATCCTAGTGTACAAATCACAGTTTCCCATAAAAAAAAAAAAAAAAAAAAGCAAAATTTCTGGAAATTTTGAAATTATAACTTTTTAATTCACTTGATTTTTGCTGAAAACTAAATAAATTGCCCCATATGTCCAACTTACAGACCTCAAATCAAGTGGATAGGCAGTTTACAAAAGAGTGAAATGTTCTGCAATATTGCTGAACAAACTGGCTGAGAGGAGTCATTTGCATTAGATACACAATGAAAAATCAGGTGCATGATATTTCTGAATTATTAATGAGAAGAATAACTAGTGTACTTTATGGATGGTTTTTGGAGAATATGTTAGCCATTTTTTAAACTTATATGAACATTACTGTGTCCCGCACAACCTGCCATACTACAGTTAGCAGTTATTTTCCAGAATCTCTCTCTCTCTCTCTCTCTCTAACCTGGTTGCCTATCACTCTTATTATCATCATTTGAGAACACCTTCAGTGGCTTTTTAATATTGTAGATTAATAACAGATAATTATGCAAATTCTATTTCTCATGCTGTATATATTATTAGGGGGATGTAAGGTCAGGTGATGCGTAACATCACAGCCTCTCCTTGACAAATGTCAACCCCGCCTTCTCGTGGTGCATCCTGTTCCCACTAAAGGGGCTCTGACGACCGCCAATAGCGGTATAACTATACCATCGGGATTAGAGGAAATTCTATCCAACACTCACCAACCCGCTTGGCCAGCGTGGTGAGTTATGGCCAAACCCCTCCAAAATGATTCCACAACTTAAATCTTGGCCCTCAGTCTCCGGCAGCTGGAATGTACCTGGCCAAGGCAGCGGCCAGTGCGACATGAAGGCAGAGGGTGCTAAGAATCCCCGGAGGACCGGACTAGGCTGCCATCTGATGCTGACCTTGGCTACGTACAATGGACGCTCCCTATCTTCTGATTCAAGGCTTCTTGAATTGGAAGAGGAACTACAAAGGATCAAGTGGGACATCGTGGGGCTAAGTGAGGTAAGGAGAAAAGGAGAAGATCTCATCGAACTGAAAAGTGGACATCTCTTCTACTATCGTGGGACAGATACTGGCAGAAGTGGTGTTGGATTTATAATAAACAAGAAACTGAAGGATAAAGTTGCAGAAGTTGAAAGTTCCTCTGACAGAGCTGCACGACTTATTATCCAACTCTCAAAAAGATACCAGGCTCAGATTATTCAAACTTATGCACCCACCACAAGTCATCCTGAAGAAGAAATTGAAGAATTCTATGAGGAAATTTGTTATCTAAATAATAAAGGTAAGCAGCACTTGAAAATAATTATGGGAGATTTCAATGCAAAAATAGGGCAACGGCAACAGAATGAAACTTCAGTAGGTAAATTTGGTCACGGCAACAGAAACCAGCGTGGAAATACTCTCGTTGAGTTTGCAGAGGCAGAAGGGTTTTTCATCTTGAACTCCTTTTTCAAGAAAAAGCCACACAGGAAATGGACATGGAGACATCCAAATGGGACGACAAGTGAAATTGATTTTATTATGTGTAACAAAAAATTCGTCATAGAAGACTGCAGTGTGCTAAACAAGTTCAACACAGGTAGTGACCATAGATTGGTGAGATGTAAGATGCACCTCAACACTAAACTCGAACGTAGCAAGCTCATAAGACAAACAAAATCTATTGACATAACCAACCTTAAAAAACACCATAATACCTTCAAGTTGGAACTGAAGAACAGGTTCTCTGCTTTAGAAGGCCTAACATCGGAAGAAGTGGACATCTCTGAAGTTAACAGAGAAGTAACCAAAGCTCTTATGGAAACAGCAACAAAATTAGCTGGGTCTAAGAACAAGTTGCATGTAAATAAATTATCAGGAAAAACGAAAATGTTGATGCAAAAAAGAAGAGAGACGAGGACAACTAAAGAAGATATGACTTCCAAAGTGGAATATATAGAGCTATGCAAGACAGTAAGAAAAAGTATCACTGAAGACGAAAGAAAATTCAACTGTGAACTAGTGAGGAAAGCAATTGAAAACAACCAAAGCCTAAAGATAGCAAAGGGACATCTCAGTAAGGGAAGAAAACAGATTATGGCACTGAGAAAAGAAGATGGTTCTGTAACAAGAAATAGAGGCGAAATTTTGACAAGAGTGAAAGATTTCTACTCCAAATTATATGAAAGGGATGATACATGCACTCCAGACATCATGAAAGATACCAGTACCAGAGTTCCTCCAGTCCTTCCAGCAGAAGTTGCACATGCAATCAAGAACATGAAGCGGGGAAAAGCTCCAGGAGAAGATGGAATTACTGTAGACATCATACAAGAAGCAAGTGGAGAAATCGAAACAGTACTCGCCCAAATTTTCACTCGATGCCTTAATGAAGGAAAGATTCCTGAGGATTGGAACACCGCTACAATGATCCTGCTACATAAGAAAGGTGACATTGAGGATCTTGGTAACTACAGACCTATCAGCCTCCTATCAGTAATTTATAAAATCTTCACTAAAGTTCTTTCACACCGCTTGAAGGTAACACTGGACATGGCTCAACCGAGAGAACAAGCTGGATTCAGGAGTGGTTACAGCACAATAGATCATATCCACGTGCTGAGAGAACTAATTGAAAGAGCGAGGGAATATGAACTTCCATTGTGCATGGCTTTTATCGATTATGAAAAAGCCTTTGATTCGGTGAAACCATCAGCAGTTACAATGGCTCTGAAAACCTGCGGTATTGAAGATGCATACATTAATATTATTAATAACATCTATGAAAATGCAAGTGCAAAGATTAGGCTGTTTGAAAATACAACACACGTAAAAATTGGAAAGGGAGTGAGACAAGGTGACACCCTATCTCCGAAGCTCTTTAATGCCACATTGGAGGGTGTTTTTCAGTCGCTGAGCTGGGAAAACAAGGAGATAAAGATTAATGGAGATTATCTAACCCACCTTCGTTTTGCTGATGACGTAGTCATTTTTGCAACTACCCCATCAGAGCTGCAGAGTATGATCCAGGATCTTGCTGACAAGAGTAAAGAAGTGGGATTAAAAATGAACTTTCAGAAGACAAAAGTGATGTTCAATGCTTTTACAAGAAATGAAGATTTATCGATTGATGGAGAAAAGCTGGAGATAACAGACACGTACGTTTATCTTGGACAGCAGATATCAAGTGAGGGTCACATTGATGAAGAAATTAATCGGCGTACAAAACTTGCCTGGAGAGCTTTTGGAAGAAACAGCATAATTTTCAAGAGCAATATGCCATTATGTCTTAAAAGAAAAGTGTTTGATCAATGCATCCTTCCAGTGCTTACGTATGGTGCAGAGACGTGGACCTTAGCTAAAAGAGACATACAAAGGCTGCAGACAACTCAAAGTAGCATGGAGAGGTGCATACTTGGTGTAACCAGGAGAGATAAGAAGAGGAACTCGTGGATCCGAAAAATGACAAGAGTGGAAGACATCATGATCAGAGTTAAATCCCTGAAATGGCAATGGGCTGGACATACTGCCAGAAGGACAGATCATCGATGGACAGCCGAAATTTTAGATTGGATTCCAAGGGACAGGAAAAGACCCAGAAGAAGACCACATGGGAGATGGGTGGATGAAATTCGAAAGTATGCAGGGGTGACCTGGAGGAGACTGGCACAAGACAGACTGTTGTGGAGGAAACTTGGGGAGACCTTCGTCCAGCAGTGGATTGATAATGGTTGACAATGATGATGATGATGATATATTATTAGGATGGGGGTAAGCTTATGTGCTGTTGCATATACATAGCAAATTTTCAAGACATGAAAAACAAACAGGTAAAAAGATTTGACAATTTAAAAAAACAACAACTAGCCACATTTATTTTTCAGTTGCTGTTCCTAGTTTATTATCATTGTTGACACATATCCAGTAGGCACAAAAACCAAAAGATACAGAAGATGAAAGAAGTTGAGTTTAAAACCACTGATGAATGAAAAACGGCTAAAGAACCATAAAACAAAGGAAATCAAGTTGAAAAATGATTAAAAATGGATAAAAACTAGTATTGCAATCTTGAGAAAACCTTAAATCCAGCTATGTATAAAAGCTATATCCTCCACCATCATGTCCAGATGCATTTTAACCACGTCAACATGGCCTTCCTCAGTGGTGGACAATGTTTTTGTTAACATTGCTACTCCTTCGCTGCCTGACAAAACCACTGCTAGCTCATCATACCTGGTGACATCATGAACGGCATTATTCCATCTGGTGGATGTTTATACTGTAATTTTTTTCAGTTTTATAGTTTGATTTGTTTTTTTTAGATAATTTTTTTGTGTAATTAAGTATTTCCATGCATATGATAATTTAAACTGTCACATGTGTGATTTAAACTATCATATGCATGGAAATACTTGATTAAACAAGAAAAATGACTTAAAGAACAGAAATCGAACTATAAAACTGAAAAAATCGCAGTATAAACATCCACCAGATGGAATAACATGTGATGTGCACAATGCCAATCATGATGTCGTTGGGTATGATGAGGTGGCAGTGGTTTCGTCAGGCAGTGAAGGAGTAGCAATGTTAATGAAAACATCGTCCACTACTGAGGAAAGCCATACTCATCTTACGGTTTTTGTTCCTACTGGATATGCATCAACAATGACAATAAATTAGAAACAGTGACTGAAAAACTGATGTGGTGCGTTTTTAAATTATTTTTTTTGTCAAATCCTTTTACCTGTTTGTTTTTTATGTCTTGAAAATTTGCTATATACTGTATATACAACAGCACATAAGCTTACCCCATCCTAATAATATATACAACATGAGAAACAGAATTTGCAAGATGATCTATTATTCATCGATGATATTAAAATCTTTTATCCATGTATTTGTGCATTAAGCTTAGCTTTAAGGTTATGTGCTTATAATTATCTTCAGTGTCATCATGCACAAGTTGGTTTGAAGGTGGAATGACATTCTGTAGTGTTTTGTGTGAGTGAAGGTTACATTGTTGTAGATATTGTGAGAGATGGGTACTTACATAAGGAAGAAGCTAAAAGCTGTAATGTTTGATAGTTTGGGGAGTCATCAAGCATTAGAAGAATTTAACTGTTGTATTTGTAGAGAGTAGAACTACTACTACCCATTTCTACATTGAAAATGTCATAAGAACAGTGCTTATTCTGTTTTGATGAATATGTACAAAATGTGATGTTCTAACAGGATGATGTCTATCCACACACTTTCAAAATCAAATGACTGGCACTTCATGACATGAATGTCCACCAATAACCCATGAGATCCCCAGATCTTTTTCCTCTCTATCAAACATGCCTGAAATATCACTCAAAGGCCCCTGACCTCAAATTTAATACCTACACTTTTGATTCCTCAACTCAGCTGAATTCTGGAACAGAATTTTTAAAATGACAAATTTCAAAACTACATCTGACTCTTCTTTGACAAAACACATACTTGGGTTAGTGCTTGTGGTCTTCAAAGCATGTGGAAAACACAGCTGATATTAATTTTTAAAATATTAACATGTCTCCAGGGGTTCACTCCTTTTCTTCCACAAAAAGTAAGTACTCTTTCAGGGATTTTAAGCAACCCCCAAAATTTTTAGCACCTTACCAACTGTATGCTCAACAATGACATGTTCACAAATATACTTTTACAGATGACTTAATTATACAAATTTAAGTATGCTAATGGAGTTTACAATATTTTTCTACATAATTTAGGTTTGTAGATGTAATAAACTGGAATTTATGCAATTTAAAATAGTTATGCAGGCAAAATCAGTTTTCCTATCTGAGAGAATAATCACACATGCAGTAAAGCATATGAAAATTAAAAAACTGCAGTTCAAGTTATGAGTCAAGATTTCATTGTTACAAATAATCATCTCATGGTTTAAATTTCAAATCCAAAGTCAAAATGACATGTTCAAAATTTCAATCTTGCACTTATTTTCCTCATGGCATATGGAATAATTGTAATTTGCATATATACAAAAATGGAGAAATATGAAAGTAAAATATCAATACCAAGGGATGGTGATGGGGCTTGTAGGGTGGACTCAGCTAGGTATGCTTATTTCATAACCCGTGGGCTTTCACTATTTTTCAGCAAATTACATATCTCACCCTGCCAGCTGTTCCCTTGCAGGCTTTCAGCTGATGTCACATGACATCATCAACACACGAAATCAGCAGCAGAAGTTCTGGATTATGTCCAGCAAGATAGAAAAATTTAGTACTTTTTTTGCCATAGTAGAACTTCTAAACAATTTTTAAGGACTTTACAGATTTATAAGGACCCTGGATACCCAGTTCTCTTCTCACTGACATCAAAAATAAAAGCAATTTGAAAATTTTAAGATTTACTTCTTCCACTATTTTCATATTATTGCCATGTTGGAAAAATCAATATAGTCTTTAACAGTGATCTGTTGTTGGTTTCCACTTTCTTTAGCATACACAAAAGTAAGAATGGGAGCTTCATAATTGCATTTTTTTTAAAGAGCATTTTTATAGCAATGAATTTTCCTTCTGAAGAGATAAAGCAAACATTCATCTTATTCACAACAAGCACACATACATACTAATTGAAAACAAATTTGTATAACAGATTTCATTGAAAGAAAAGAGAGAGGGAGGAGACAAAGAAAATAAAAACATGGGAAACCTGATCATAAAGACCATGACAATTCAAGAAAAGATTAAGTATCTTAGATATCAATGAGAAATAAATCCCCCTGAAAAAATAATTCTTCACAAATACATGGAAGGCATATACATATTGTCATTATCAGAACAAGGGTGCTGCATTTTCACTGTTTTTTGTGTAGCTACTTCTTCAGAAAACTTTATTACATTGCCCTGCAGCAAGAATCAAAACAAATCTCCTGATTTTATGCTTGAACAAAAAATGGTACAATGGTTTGGGGAGCTATTGGTTACTATTTGAACATGTTATAATGGAAATCAGGAGATGCAGGTTCAATTCCCACTCCAGGGTGATGAAATTTCCAAATTTTTGAAGAATTGGCTACATGGGAAATGGAGAAACTATGACACTCTCGTGTCAATAATGACATATCTAATGAGATGTAAGTATGCAATGAATACACAGATGATTTTTAGGTGGGACAACAGTGCAAAGGTAGCACATTGAATAGCATTATATATATATTTTTAAACATGGAAGGCAGTTAAGATATAACATTTTTCTGTTCCAATGACATGAATTATTACAGCAAAGAAACTCCATATGATGGAAATGAAGGTTGATATTAGGGCTGGCTTCACGGTGGTGCAAGCTGTGCAACTGCACTGGGGGAGCTACGCTGAATATTTTCTTTCACTTTATGAAATGGTAGAATATATATATGAAATTGACCTGCAAGTATTGTACTTTGAGATGATGAGCGATGATGATTGGACGTGATGAAAGGTCTTGCTGTCATTCGGACAATTCAAATTATCACAGTAAGTTATTTTTATAATTAAGTTAAAAAAGGAGCCTTGTTTTGGGCGCTGACCTTGAGATCAATGCGGGCCTTATCCGTCTCCTGTGAACTTCAGCCAACAGAATGCTGGCTTGCTTTTGACTTGGCATGGGTGCGGGGCATCTCAAAACTTCTGCAGAAATCTAGGGTCTCTAACAGCAGATATAAAACACAGCCACCCTTTCACAAGAATGGAGGATTACAAGTGGCTTAGTGGTTAGGGCAACCGTCCTCCGACCAAATGACTGCTGAATCGATCCCAGTAGGCTGAGTTGCTCTGAACCACTGAACACTCGTCGGGCGTCAGATGTGCAGGCTAAACCATTAGCTCTGCGGTATATGACCCCAGTTACAAACAAAGTCATTTGTTCTTTCCCCTCCCTTGTTCTCTATCCTTGGGAGTGCTTGTTGCAAATGTCATAGTCTGGCACTCCCAAGTATGTTGACTCGCATTTTCAATCTGACACCCTTGCTTCTCTGAGCTCTCTATCTGCAGCCATATCTAAGCCTCTAAGATCAATTTCATGTAACTTCTTTTGGATATGAAGTACAAAAGTCCCATTGAATGTAAATAGTCGTGACTAACCTTCCCTGTGGTAAACCCTACGCAAAATTACTGGGTGCCTCCATGAGAAAAGAGATAGGTCATGAGTCATCTTGACATTTTGCACTTCATATAAATTGATAATGTGAGAAATTATGTGCCAGGCTGCTGATACTGTTTTTCAAATAACGTTCACATTGGCGACATTTGCGTAAGGCAGAAATGTCATACATTTTCAGTCTAATATCTGGAAATATAACTAGAAAGAATGAGCCTAAAAAGTTATCAGGAGCACAAAGCTGAAGCAGAAATAGAAGTACAAGACCAGAAAGCTGCAAAAAGCCTTTAGAAATGTTTACAACATGCTGAATCATCTAAAGAAATCTGATGAAGAAAAGAGGTCATCATCTGAGTCCGTTAATTTTACAAATTTTGGATCAGAATCATATTTGGTTTCAACTGACAAAGATATTGAAGACCATTTAGTAGCTATGCTAAATAATTAGAATGCTAGTACACAGTCTGCTCATCATGATAGTCATTCCAATGGTGTAGTGGTCAAAACACTGGCTCGTGATTATTTGTCCAAGGTGGATCCGGGTTCAAATCTGGGTGATGCATGGGTGTTGTGTTTGTCTTACGACACTGGTTCTCTCCATTCCCTGGAACCAGTTGCCTTTAATTCGGGATGGGCGATTGCTTATAGCCCACTGAGTTGCTCATGGTGGTCATTAAATTCCAACTCATCTCGACACTTGTCATCCTCCTAGTACAACATTGCTGATTCTGCAATATGGCCAAAAAAATTCATTCTACATTTCTGGATAATGCTGAAATGTTTGGACCACCACAAACTGAGAATATAAAATTTTCTTTATATAAGAATAAGTGTCATTTTTCGAGAAAACTTTGAGATGAGAACACTGGGCAATGAGATACAAACATAGATGGCTAGTTTGCTAAAAGATGTCTGACTGAGTAGACTGTTTTTGCTTCAAAATTTTTCCAACCAAAAAATTGCAAACTTCTCTGGAAAGTACAAGTTTTCATCATTGGAGACACAAGTCTTCATTTGAAGGAGTACGAAAAGTTACCAGACCACATGACTTCATATTGTGTTTAGTTGGAAACAGAGGTTAGACCTGTTAAACAAAGGTGTGGATGCTTCAAATCAACAAATGATAAACCAAGAAAATATTAATTGGAGAGATTTTCTAAATAAAGCTTATGCTAATATACATTTTTATCAGAGCACAATTTGACCTTTATCTGAAGCTGTTTATGAAAAATAATGGAAATTTCTTGAAATTAATACAACTCTGGCAAATTTGGTGATGTGATCCGATATCATTTGAAACATGTTTGTGCCAAGGAAAATACTGATCATTATCTAAAAAATGTGCAGAATGAAGTGATTAACCTTTTAGGAAACCAAGTGCTTAATGCATTGTACTTAGAGCTCAATGCATATTTAATTAACACTCCGGTAGGATTGGGCGTGGGGCAAAGAAGTAAGTTTATGGTAAAAAAAAAAAGCGCGGCCCAACTATACAACAGCAATTACTTACACAAAATATGTGCGTATATTATTTTAGGCTGTAAAATAATAGTTATATCTGACTGATGGTGCTTTAATCCCCATTCCCCATTTAAATTACATATTCAATTTATACAGTATTTCAGAATGCCTTTTATATACTATTAATTTATATTTTATATTTTTCATATGCGGCAGAAAAACCATAGGTTTATGAAGATTCGTACGAGATGCGTCTGGGTATGAATCATGGTGAGGCATGTATGTTGTGTGTGTGTGTTTTATGACACTCTATATCTTCCTTTCATGGAAACATTGGCCCTAAATTAGGGATGGGAGACTGCTCATAGTTCGTCAAGTTGCTCATAATGGTAGTTAAACTGAAAGAAAAAAAAAAAGAACCCAAAATGCAACACCCCATAAAAGCTTAAGGAGGGGGTAGGGGGGGGTCAACAAATATTCTCACACCAGGGTGCCATGAATGATGAATGCTAAAGCTGGGACTGGTTGATATGTAGGGTATTTTAGGTTCTTATTTAGTAGTTTCTGAGTTTTTAGAGTTATTTTTGAAGTAAAACAACTACAGAGCTATATTTCTTACAGCAAAATATGCTTACCATGACTCTGTTTCTTGCTTTCATGACAGAAACAAGCAGCAGAGTACTAGAAGGTATACAAGAAGTTTCATGAAGAGTGCCGAAAAGTAATAGGTTCCGAAAAATATGAAAATTAAATATTTATACGGTTCCCCATGGAAACCAAAGTCAATTAGTAAAAAATGTGCCGTGCCCAATTAGGAAGAAAAATATTTACCCGAATGCTTTAGAGGAATATTTTGCTGAGATATTAACAGTTAATTCAGAACATGTGCCAGATTACCTGTGGGGAACATCTGTAAATCCATTTAAAAAATGAGAGCTGATAGTTGTATGTTCAGACATTAGAGGAGTTCGATGTGATTGTGAGACAGGCATGTCGGTTGTCCTTTTTTAACACGTTCGCTGCCGCCGTACTATATCAGCGGCAAGCATGTGGTGCCGGTATGAATCTCGTGCAAATCTCCCATGACGCCACAAGGCATCACGCGGCACCACGATTGAGCTTTTATGCTTTTGAACCAACCAGTTGTGTGTTCGCATCTCATAGCTTTGCATGACTTAGCAATACTGAAATACAAGCAAATTTATCCATAATTGATATTCGTAATTATAATTCTGCCAGCAATAAAATATTATTCCGATACTGAATACATATTTTGAACATTGTTACATATAAAACAAGAGAAATAATGCTTACAAATGACAAAGAATTCCATAAATAGGGCCATGATGCATAACTGGATAAATACAAAATCCATACATTTGATTTGGGTAGGGTAAAAAATCCCAGACACACAAACATGCAGTTCGACTTGGAACATACTTTTTTTTTAGCAAAATAGGAAGACAAAATATTTCTCCCTTATCTACGATGATATAATTCAAAGCCTGGCTGAAAGCACAGTGCAGGATTTTCTGGGCACTGGGCGCAGTAATAGAGTGTGTCCCTGCGAATCCCTTTGGCAGAGCACATTTCCATCGTCTCCTCAAAAAACATCCCTTTTTGGTTTGTTTTGTTTTTTTGACTGGAAGATGGGCACATACTTTTAATGATTTAGATGTCTTCTCTCCGGAAGTTGATGGCTCTTGATTCAAAAGTTGACGTACAATGGATAGCCTAAAATCGTAGAGGCTTATCTTCTTCCCTGAGAATTTACTATACAAGTTGTGGGAAGTGATATCATCATATGAAATATATGTATTCCTAACTTCTTGTACCATCTTATGGTTTTCCTTTCACTAGGATAGTACGCTAGCATTTGATCTTGACGATCTACCCCTGACATAAATTTATTATAGTGGATAACAGCCTTTGGTTTTTCTTTTATCTGTCCCTTTTTATTTACAGTTTGAACAAAATCGTCCTCAAACTCCATGGTAATGAAGAGAACATCCCTTTTATCTTTCCATTTGCACACTGCAACAGCATTAGAATATTGGCATTTCCGTTCCCCCTTCAAAAGTTTAGCTTTTGTGACATCCTTAGGAAGATCTCGTTGGTCTGCACGGAGAGTTCCAGTGCAATAAGTGTCATTGTTCAACAACTGCAATGCAAGATTGTACCTATTATAAAAATTTCCATATAAATAGCATGACCCACATTTAGCTTCCCTTCCATCAATTTTAAAACTACATTAGCAGCATGACCTTTCTCCCCCAGAGAGTCCAGTTGCCCTGTGTAAACCAAAACTTTTAGAATCATACCATTTGGTTCCGTTAGCATATAAAGTTTCAACCCATATTCATGATGTTTTCCTTTCATGTACTGTTTGAAAATCAAACGACCTCTCCATAAAACCATTGATTCATCAATCGTAAGTTATTTTCCAGGGTAGTATATGCTCTCTATGGTATAATTAAATAAATCCAGTAAAGGCATTATTTTTGCAAGGCGGTTGGTTGTAATCGCTTCGCTAGGTTGAGGATTTCTTGCAAAATGAAGGCACCGCATGATCAGAAGGAAACGATTTCTGCTCATATTTGAAGAAAAGCAGTCCGTTTTGAATAATGGATCTGTTTTCTAGTAATCTTGGAAATATATGAAACAGAAGGCCCAGAAAAACGTTTATCTCATCTACCGACACATCCTTCCATTCATTTATTCGTGAACCTTTAATAACTCCCGAGATAAACACTTCTACAGTATATACATTACTTTCCCTAACTAATAGATCATAAAATTCCTCATTTGCAAAAAGATTAAAAAAATCGATTGGCTCAGTACCTATCATATTAATTTTGTCCTGGTACACCAGTGAATGGAATTCTTCTCATGATGTCAGGACCATCACACCAATGTGTAGCCAAAATCCGTTGAGGTGGAGTATGAGAAAGAATGCGGCTTTCTCCTGAGATAAACACTTCTACAGCATATGCATTACTTTCCCTAACTAATAGATCGTAAAATTCCTCATTTGCAAAAAGATTAAAAAAATCGATTGGCTCAGTACCTATCATATTAATTTTGTCCTGGTACACCAGTGAATGGAATTCTTCGCATGATGTTAGGACCATCACACCAATGTGTAGCCAAAATCCGTTGAGGTGGAGTATGAGAAAGAACGTGGCTTTCTTCATTCTCACTTTCACTGCTGGTTGTACTACAACTAGTAAAGGAATACGTTTTGGTACTTGATGACAAATTATCGGCATCATATCCTGTTTTCACGGAAGAATGTGCCCTCCGAGGAACTTTTGGTTGAGAGGAACCGGCGATAGCGCATCCGAATATATCCATTGTTTCCACAAAACTAAGTATTGAAGTGAATACGGGTTTCTTTGAAATCCCTTTAGCCTCCTCAATAAGCCTTCCTGTGACGTATAAATTCTAAGTAGCAAATGCTTTTTATTGCCACTCAAGCATTTATTTATTGATAATTCCCTTCACCGCAAAACCAGTGACGTTCAAAGGAAAATAAACATTGCAGTGAAAAGTGTGCGCTGTGTTAAGTCTATGGGAAGTCAACTTACTTTCCTTTCCCTAAACCATGTGGGAAAAAATCTGCTATCCCAAAACCGCGGTCACTTTTAGACAGTTGGAGACTCATTTTCAGTGCCAGTAACAAAATAGATAACTATCTTCAAGTGCCAAAGGTTTTAGGAAGCGAAATATGAAGCCATGATTATGACGCCATTCGGCGTCACAGCAGTTAAAGTGTTAAATGGATTTACTCATGTCCTCCATATATAGATTTGCTCATGTCCCCCATATGTACTATTTGCTCATGTCCCCCATATGTACTATTTGCTCATGTCCCCCATATGTACTATTTGCAGATGTTAACGCTGCACATGTTCACTACAGGTAACTGGCATATGTCCAGAATTTAAACTATCGATA
Organism: Macrothele yani; assembly: GCA_039090855.1. Taxonomy (NCBI): domain Eukaryota; kingdom Metazoa; phylum Arthropoda; class Arachnida; order Araneae; family Macrothelidae; genus Macrothele; species Macrothele yani. Next base: position 68,791,776 of record CM077013.1, read on the forward strand.
TCTCAGCAAAATATTGCTCTAAAGCGTCCGGGTAAATTTCTTTCTTACTAATTTGGCCCAGAGCATTTTTTACTAATTGACTTTGGTTTCTGTGGGAGGATGTATAAATACTTAACTTTTTTTTTTTTTAAATTATTCCTTCCAGGGAGTGTAATTATTATAGCTGAATTGCCCTGCGTTTGCTGCATATTTTGCATTTTTCACTTTACTGCAACAACCAACTGTTACTTTCCTATTCCTTTCGAACACTCTGTATACTATTCAGCAACGATGGTTGTGAGGGAAGACACAAGGACACACCCTCCACAACGGAGGGAACAAAAATTTTGAAATTTTTGGACTTTTATTCTGGAAAAAATACATATGCATTTTTTTTACTGTTGATATGGCCTTTTTTATTTGATTAAATTGAGGGTGGTAGTAAGGTGACCTGGGGACACTCCCCATCCCCCTTCAAATTTTGCAACCACAACTGCTATTTAACCTCAAATATGGCAAATCTTTTTTTTACTGAAACAGAAAATAGAAGAAAAAAAATCAATGCAGTTAATTTAATATCACACAAACTCTATAAAGGAAACTGTGTTATGATGTTCACTATTTCCCAGGAATCATAGTCACGATGGCGATCTACCAGTTTATTGCCTGAACTTTCCACCACTCATCCGTTTGTGGGCACTTTGCTTTTCAGCCTGGCCTTCACTCACAAAGTTTGCTCCATTTTGAAGTCTTTTGGCTACAGGATTCCTGTTAAATCACCTCCACATCTTCTTAACCTTATCTTTAAAGACATATGTACTATTTGCAGATGTTAATAAAACCCTAGATTTACAAGGGGTCTACTCTATCCCTATAAAACCCTAGATTTACAAGGGGTCTACTCTATCCCTGTCACCAATTCCACAGGCATTACCCACTATATTAGTAGTATTTACCGAAGCATCAATTGGTGATTGATGGAACATATCACTGATGTTAAGAAAGGAAACCCTTCCACCTTGCTTTCAATTTTAACCATCAGTGATATGTTCGCGATTCCCAATTGGCAAAATGTTAAACGCATTGCTCTGTTCAGCAATCGGAAATCCCTCAGGTACCGCAAAAGCATTTAAATCTTTCTTACCCCTAACACCTGTAATACAGACACACCTTTTAATATACCTATCATTTGGAAAGCTATTTTGAAATCTGTCAACAACTGATGCTAATACCACGTGTTTCATTCCATGGCTGATGAAGGTAGAAGTCGCTACCGAAACGTCATCCCAACTGTAATTTTTACGTAACTGAAGCGTGATATGTCGTCATAAAGAATTATTCTAATGTTCCCAAGAATATTATAAATTATCGCAATAAGCTAGATGGAATTTTTTTCTCTGAAATTTTTTAAACAATTCTCCCTCTTTTTTTCTACATGTCACAGAGCTTTGCTTTATCACATAAAACAATTTATGCCATTTTAACATTCAGAGAAAATGGTAAAATTCCTTCCATCAACACAAATCATAGTAAAGTGTTTGATCTACAGCTTGGAACATGTCTGCTCTGATAAAAGCAAAAAAAAAAAAAAAAAAAAAAACTCCAATTCATTTCTTTGAACTGCCTGATGAAGAAGAAAAGTTTTCTCCAAAATTGCAATTTAAAATAAATAATTCCTGGAAAAAACCCATATTAGAAGTGTAATTAAGTGTTTAATTAATTTGCTACGAAAAAAAAAATTAAGAAAGAAACATTCAAAGAAATGAGAAACTACAAATACTAGTTAAATCTAAATACATAAACATCAGTGCACATAATAACAATTAGAGAACATGGCATACAAATGACAAAACTGCAAAAATGGTCTACACTATGAAAAAGAAGTATCACAAAAGCATTGAAAAGTACCTGACACTCCTGAGCACTGAAGGGCAAAATCTCAATTACACATATACAGCAATAAATATTACATAGAAGATGTAAATTTTAAGAACATAATATTTCAATATAGTAATAAAATATAGTGAGAAAATAGATATGATGTAATTTAATCAACACAGTTCAAACTTTAAAAAATGTAGGGCAAAGAAGAAATGAAAAGGAAAAGAGAAAAAGAACAACTAAAATATTAGTACATTTGTTTTAAATCATTCTGTTTCATCCATTAATTAGTGAACAACTTAAAGCTATACAATGGAAAAATTAGCCTTTTTTTTTTTTTTTTTAAGAGGCAGCTGTTTGAGACTTTTATTCCACACGCACATAACTTGATGGTCTGAAATTTTAAAAATTCCAAGTGAAATGAAAAAATATCAACTTACAACTAAAGAAAATGCTTTTAAATAAATTGTGTTGCACTTTCAAAAATTTTGATCATTTACCTCTAAGTTACAAAACTAAGAAATATCTAAACAAAAAACAAAATAATGAAAAAGAACAAAATCAGAACAATGAAGATGATTGATTGAAAGAATGCAGAAAAAATTATTTTCATAACTTCTGATGCAACTGATATAGATCCTTCATCAGACTTTCAAAAGTATCCCAACTCTTTGCTTGCCCATGTAAAAGAAGTGTTTGAAAAACTAATGATGGAATACAGATTTGACCAATTTCTTGGAAGTTATAAATATATGCCCAAATAACTTGTGCAATTGAAATCCCGATATTTCAACAAAAGAAAAAAAAGGCATTTAAAAAAGGTATTAAACTTTGAATAGCCTATCTGATCAGAATATTTAAATTTCCTTACAAAATGGGTAAAGTGGTAAGGGATATGAAGGTATCTGAGTTATAGAATATAAGTTTAATTCCTCACAGCAGAAAAAATTTAATCAAAATAATTCTTAAGAGCCAGACTCAGTTACCTACTCATTTACATATGCTCCCACACACACATAAAAATTGGAAGAAATGTTGAAGGTCAGTTGCATTTCAAAAATGGTAAAGGAACTGTTATGCCATATTAATGAATTATGCAAGGAGTTCAACTTATGTAGTGCTTCATAAACTAATATAAACCAATCTGTTTTTATAACATGACTGACACAGAATGACAGAAGTTAAGTTTGGATGATAAAGAATTACAGAAGTTTGCAACACATGAAACTGAATTGCAAATTTATGCTATCCATACAGAGAAACCAAAATTAAATGCATGCTGAAATATACAGCAGTCTACAATTGAGAAATTATTTCAGTCACGATACATGTTATTGCTACATCTTTTTAATCAGTATGATACAGAGGCCAAACTTCAGGAATCAGATGGAAACCAAACAACCTTATATATTTCTATGAAATGGGCTAGTTTACTGTTTCAAAGAATGTCTTCAAAGGATAATAGAACCCCTTAGTAGCTAACAAAATTAAGAAACAAGTGAGGAGAAATTTATTATTTCAAAACTTCAATTTAAATCAAAATTTTGCTTCTGGAAACCTGAGAGACTCAGTATTCATAATATTTATATATCACAGAAGAAGAAAATGAATGTGTGTGTGTGTGTGTGTGTGAGAGAGAGAGAGAGAGAGAGAGAGAGAGAGAGAGAGAGAGAGAGAGAGAGAGAGAGAGAGACAGACAGACAGAGAGAGAGACAGAGAGGGAGAGAGAGAGGGAGAGAGAGAGAGAGAGAGGTTAATACCTCTTGAACATTTAGGATCAAGAATCTATACATGTAGTCAAATGATAAAGAGAAGGGAAGTTACTGTTTAAAGTCCCTATTTCTCATTCAACTTATTTTCAGAAAGAAAAAGATCACCTCGTAAAAGAAGAAGATTGATGGGAAATACATTTATTCATACAAACATTTGACGTGGGATAGGAACATCAAACAGAGGTCATCGCGGAAAGAGTGATGACCTCTGTTTGATGTACATTTATTCAGTTCATTTTTTCAGTGGTGGGGCATAGATAAGAAAAAAAAAAAGATACAGTACAAAATACATATTGAGGGTGTGTGTGCCTGCCTCATGTATGGTGATGAAGAATATAACAAATTCTAATTTTTAGCAAAAAACAAAATGAAGTGGGAGGGTGGGAGGTATTCCAGAAAATTTAATATATTAATATGATGCTAGAGCATCATGTCTAACATTTCATTGTTTATGTGCATAGAAGCGAAGCATATAGAAACACTTCCCCAACTTTATTCCTTTTTCTTCAGTTGCTTCACTTAGTATTGATTTGACAGAAATATCTCCCTTCTCTACACATAAGCAATAAGGGAAGTATTACAACATACATACATATCACTAAGCTATTCTCCAAGATTCAGAGGTTAGCTCCACAAAGAAAGACAATCCGCCAAATAAATGTTTAACTGATTATTTACTTACTGTTGCTATATCAAAGATCTCCGTTTACAGCGATCTTCACAGATATACATCATACGATGCACACAAGACCGTCTGTACTTCATACTCATGGTCTTTTTCTCATGCAGACATTCTTGAATCTGGTTCTCCCATGATTTCCTTGGCCTTCCTCTGCCTTTCTTTCCTGCTACTTGGGCTGAAAACAATTCTCTTAGTAAGCATCTCATCATTCATTCTTTCCACATGCCCAAACCACCTACGAATATTAGTCTCCACCTTAGTAACAACATTTTGCCTCGCATTACACATCTACAACACATCTTCATCCTTCACATGATCAGAGAGTGTCATGCCACAAACTCCCAGTAAGTAACGCATCTCCCCAGCACACAAACTCCTATGTCTTTTCAGCAGTACCTAGGTTTCACTGCCATACATCAAAGTATGAACAATTATACTTTCACACACATGCATTTGGGAGTTTTTTGGGAACCTATCGTTCCTATGAAATACCCCTTTAGCAGCAATGACTTTGCAACTCAATTTTGCTCTCTACCAACAGGACTGTGTTCCATCAGCATACAACAATCTGCGCACACAGATGTTACCAAGATGTAATAAACCAATGCATTGTCCATTTTGGCATCTCACATATGTAAATATATTAAACAGCCATGGTGACATTACACAACCTTGTCTGACCCCTGCTCCAACACAAAACAATTTCAATACAACACCATTCACTCATGTACAAGCTTTACTGCCAGCATACATGGCTTTCACACTATTAAGTGGATTCCTAGTAATACCATATTTATTCAGTATCTTCCATAGAAGTATCCTATTTACTCAGTCATAAGCTTTTTCTAAATTTATGAAGGCAGCAAAAACTTTCTTACCAACAGCCAGATACTTTTCAATCATCATGAGTAATGCAAAAATTTGAACATCCCACACTTTCTCTGATGTAAAACCCCATACTTTTTCAATGATGACCTTACCAAACACTTTCCCCACCACACTCAGTAGGTTAATACCATGACAACCCTTACAGTCAGTCTGATCATCTTTTCCCCTATAGAAGGGAACAATGATAGCATCCTTCCAATCCCGAGAGACCATTCCTATCTCCCAGCACAACTGGCCAATTTTAATTAACCAATCAATTACAGAGTCACCACTATATTTCAACATCTCAGAAGTTATGACATCAACTCCTGGAGCCTTACCATTCTGAAGAGATTTTAGAGCTTTACACACACCTTCTCTTGAGATCCCTCCTATGCTTCCATCCTTCACTGTGACATGATCTGCTTCTGCCTCAGAATCACTTTTGCTTTCATGATCTAATAACTCACAAAAGTATTTACCCCATCTTTCACTTAACTCATTGGGCTCCCATATCATTTCCCTCATCCTATTCTTCACAAAACTTACAACTTTGTTTCCCCTATTTTTCTTAAGTCTCATGTACTTCCAGAAAGTCTTTCTATTGGGTTGGGGTGAATGAAATGTCTGGCAAAAGATCAGCACACATGGACGGTGAGAACGGAAAAGTAGGACAACTTTCCTAGGCAAAACAATCCCCCTCGGCATCGACACATAGTTGCCATCTGTCTGGCAAGGCCATGATCCCGGAACAAAAAAAGTCTTGTGGCTGGGATCCGAAGAAGTCATCAATTGCACGTTGAACCTCATTGTCTGTCATGAACTGCTTCCCGGACTGGAAGTGATCCAGGCAACAAAGCAGATGATAGTCTGTCAGAGACAAGTCCGGGTAATAGGCAGAATGAGGCAGTGCTTCATAGCCCAAGGCACTTAGTGTCAGCATTGTTCATTGTGTGACATGAGGGTGAGCGTTGTCCTGGAGCAGAACACCATGCCTGTTAACCAAAGCTGGTTGTTTCTGCAGCAATTTCCAGTGCATCTGGTGTAATTCAGCACAATAATGTTCTGCAGTGATGGTTTGGCCTCTTGCCAAGAAACTCCAATGAATTATCCTGAATGTGGACCACCAGACAAGGAGCATCATCTTCTTGGTGTGTAGGGGTGGCTTAGGATGCCGTCCAGTAGGCTGTGCCTTGCTTAACCATTGTGCAGATTATTTCCGATTATCATAAAAGACCCACTTCTCATCACAGATTACGATGTGATGCAGTAGAGATTCCTATTTATTCCTGGCAAGCAGCAACGTGCAGACTTCCAAACCCCTAGTCTTGTTGGCAGTTGTGAACTCATGCGGCAGCCACATGTCCAGCTTTTTGACCTTACCCAGTGCATCCAGATGCCGAACAACTGTCGTGTGGTGGACACCTACCTCTGCCGCTATCTCACAACACGTTTTTCGGGGGTCCGCTTCAACCACACGTAACAGAACGTCATCAGAAAAAGCAACAGGTTAGCGACCACTGCTTCGTTTCGCAGGTCCATATCTCCACTTCAAAACATCACAAACCATCGCTGAATGGTTTTTTCATTGGCTGTATTCTCCCCAAACGATTTGTTAACGTTTCGAATGACAATGCCTGCAGAATGGTCCAGTTTAAATTCACACAGGAAGATGACTATCAAATCGGGCGTGTACATGTTTCCTTTGCAAGATACGTTACATCCAAACAAACGATGCTTGAACCTTGTTCTTCACACACGTGCTAGCTATTTATAGTAACTCTGTGATGTAATACCTGCAACACCTGTGGCTGGTTCTATTCCGCTGGGGTGGGAGCATGTCTCCATTGCTCGTTCGCGCTGGACATTTCTTTCGCATCAACCCATATCTTTCCAAAAAGCCAATTCATGCCTTTCCACTTTCTCCTACCTATCTATTGTCTTACTCTTCTGAACCAGCTTAGCTGCTTCATGCTTCTTACAATGATATTCATCCACAGAAACTCCTCCTTGCAACATTCCCAAATAGTTACGAAATATGTAATTCATGAGACAACCTTAGGGTTTGTCTTATAAACGTGCTTTAGATTAAATATACATAATATCAAAGGTATTATTTACCTGATATTGGCAAAGTATTTCGCACGTTGTTGCTCCATGCGGCAGGTGCTCCCAACCCGACTTGAGAGACGTCTCCCGACTCGATGAATATATTTTTTTCTAATACAATCTTTTAACTAATAGTAAATTTAAAATGTTTGATTGTGTGAATGAATGAATGTCAAACTGATAATAATATAACCTAATTGTTTTATTTATAAAAAAAATTTAACTAACCAAAAAACCCGTAACATAATTGACCTCTCTCGGGCTGGGAGAACGTGCCTCACGGAGCAACAACGTGTGAAATACTTTGCCAATATCAGGTAAATAATACCTTTGATATTATGTATATCCCCAAATAGGCTTTGTTCTTTCTCTTTACTTCACTCATTCACTGTACCAATGTCATTTGCAATGACCTCCACTCATTACAAAAAGAATATGCAATCACCCAAGAAATTATCTCAAACCATCAGTTTCCCCTCCAAACAACTTTTAAAAAAGTTTGAAGCCAATCAATTTATCTGTCACTTATCTTTTCTGAAAAAATTGTCCCTTTCCTTTATTGGTTCAATTCCCTACCATCACTTTTGTACTTAAAAATTTGTCAAAATTTTCAAAATTTTTGGTTATAGGCTTGCAATTATTCCTCCTTCCACTACCATCCAATCAATATCTAAAGACAGAGATCCTCTAGATTGTCCTGGGGTATATATACCTCATCCCCGTGTCTACTTCCTCAGATGAAAAATGTTATATTGGTAGTACCTTTCGTACAATCATCTACAGAATTTTGAAACATAAAAGGGATGTCAGAAAAAGGGTTCTGACTTTTGCACTTTCTCTTCTGATTATGGAAGACACCTCTGCCTCTCAAAGCTGGAATAATACCAAAAGAATTGCTCCGTTCTCAAACAAATTTTCATTATGCTACAGAGAAAGCATTGACATTTTCTTCAATAAAAACTCTTGCAATTCGGACGTACCTTTCAATATTCCGATAATTTGGAAATCTTTACTGGCAACAGCTAAAGAAATGATGTCAACCACGTGAGTGTTTGCTTCTAGTGTGATCAAGGCTGATGTTTCAGCTGAAAGATCTTACTGTTCCTAAAGTTTAATACGTAATAAATCATGCGTGAAATTTTTTGCTTCATTATTGGTTTCTTCATATTATGTGGTGGCCTTTCTACTGATACTCCCAGAAAGTTTTCTACCTTTCCAAAAATCCAATCCATGTCTTTCCATCTTTTCCTTCCTGTGTTTTGCCTTACTCTGGTGAACCAGGTTAGCTGTCTCACACTTCTTATAATGATATTCAACCTCAGAAACTCTACCTTGCAACATCTCCAAATGTTCTTACATCTTTCTCTTCACGGCTTCTTTAATCCCATTGTTCTGCCAAGCCTCACCTTTAAAATTGCTCACTGCAAAAGTACCACAGATCCCTTCAGCAGCAGCAACAACACAGTTCTTAAAATATGTCGACTTCTCTACATCTCTCTCACACGACTACAAACTTATTCAGTCATTCTCTGAGTATATTAGAGTAATTCTGATGTTCTTCAGGGAGCATTTCAACCTTTATCCTTTTCATTACAGGCCTCTTCTTGTTACTCTTCTTGCAAGCAACATTCAGTTTCATTCAGGACACTAACAAGTGAGTGTCAACAACTAAGTGTTTTGGATGTTTTAAATCAAGTGTGGTAGGTCCGCCGTATCCCACACTAGAGTCCTTTACAATCATTTTTTGCATCTTTTTCATCAGTGTGGAGGATTAGCCCACAGCTGACGGTTCCAGTTTGTCATTCCACCTAAGGGTTACAGCTATAATTAATTCCAAAAGGAAACAGTGAAGCAACATAACTCAAGGTTTTAAAACAATAAAATGAAATCACATTAGCAGTTCATATCGAGATCTAGAAATAGTCCTGATATTGCTACTATTCCATTTTACATGCAATAGTTCAATAAAAATTGGAATATTCTAGAAACTTATTGCTTACTTATGCATTCCGCTTCTAGAGATGCTTTACATTTCATACACATTGTTAGGTCCTTGTCGATGTCTTTTTCCTTTAGTCCGTTGTAGATAAAGCAAAACTCACTCACTACACTCACTTCCACTTGGGTAGAAACTGTAGATCTGAACCTTTGGACTTCAAAAACACCAACTAATAAGCGTTATTGATGCTCTAAATTTTTTGCACAGCCTTTGGGCATCTTCAGAAGCGTGGCGATGTCCCCACCAATGTTCATGGTTCTTTTATCACCAGTGGAGTGTGATACTCCGATGTTGCCATTTGTCGGAGACTCAGTCATATATACACATCTTGAATTAATGCTGGCGCCATCTATGTTTCACTTTTTTTTTATATACTATTACCGATCGTTGATGCTTTCATTATCTTCTTCTTTCCTTTTTCTTGTGCTATTCCCTCGTCTTTTTTGCCATTTTTTTTTTTTTTTTTTTGGTGTTGTTCTGTTTCTTGCCTAATTAGATCTTTCCAGTGCCTGGATAATATATACACTGAAGTACCAGAAAAACTGGTACAGACGAGCTTATGCAAAATACATAGCAACACCCCTTATGCGCGTACTCGGTTGCATCCGCCAGAGCATATATAAAGCAATAGACATCCTTGCCAGCTGTCAGAGCTGTTTTTGGCATGAGAATGACAAGTAATAACGATTTAAGCTATTTTCAACCCAGTGTCATAGTTGGCGCTCGTGAGATGGGCCATAGTATTTCGGAGGTAGAAACGAAGTTCGGATTTTCACGGACGACTATTGCAAGCAAGGGTGTACCGTGACTACAAGAATTCCAGCAAAACCTCCAACTTACGATACCACTGTGGCCGTAAAAAGACATTGAGTGAACGTGACCATCGTTGGCTGTCAAGAATCATTTCCCGTGATAGGCATGCAACACTCTTGCAGGTATCATCGAAATTCAATGCTGGAGCCTCAACAAGCATCAGCGCCCGTACTGTGCAACGTACCCTGCACCATATGGGCTTTGTGAGCCGACGTCAAACTCGAGTCCCCTTGATGGGAGCACGACACAGAGCTATGCGCCTCGCTTGGACACGGCAACACTGCCACTGGACACTTGATGACTGGAAACAAGTAGCCTGGTCTGACGAGTCGTGTTTCCAACTGTATCAGGCATATGGAAGGATTCGTGTGTGGCGCAAACCCCATGAAGCCACGGATCCCGCCTGTCAACAGGGAACTGTACCAGCTGGTGGGGGGTCCGTAATGGTATAGGGTGGGTTTAGCTGGACTTCACTGGGATCCCTGGTACATCTACAAACGTCTGTGACCTGCCAATACTATGTTCGCATCCTTTCTGATGAGGTACACCCGTTCATGTCCTGCATTCATGCTGATGGGTTGGGCTGTTCCAAAAGAACAATGCACCTCCACACAAGTGTCGGGACGCCACATTATGGTTAGAGGAGCATTCACCTGAATTTGGGGTGTTGCCATTCCCACCCAAGTCCCCAGATCTGAACGTGATAGAACACATTTGGGATGCCATGCAATGCGCTACCGAACACAGGAATATCTGAGACCTCGGAATACACCCGAATTGTGAACGCTCTGCAAGAAGTATGGTGTGCATTGCCTACAGCATATTTCCAGAATCTAGTGGAGTCCATGCCCCGTCATTTTTCTTTTTTTTTTTTGTCCTTCGATGATTTTATTAATATCCGTGAGTACGGTGTCTATAATATGCTTCTTCCAAGTACTCTCAAAATTCTTATAGTTTGTATTCTGAATTCTGGTCCACAAATTATAGCATTGAATGTGGTTTTGGTAAAGTTGTTTTCTTTTAAGAGTTATTTCTGCAATTAATCTTTTCTCTTGACATGCTTTTAAAATCCTTTTGTCTTTTCCATGTAATGGTTTATTAGTAAAATGTAAGTACTTTGGAGTTATTTTAAAGTCTCTGCACACAGTCAAAAATTCTATTTGTATTTCTTCTTTAACCAGCTTTATTTTTTTTTTTTTTATACTTCCTGAAGAGATAAAATGCTAAGAAGAAATAACAGATCAGAGAGACAGATGAGAATGGAGGAGTCTATCTTAATCTATAAAAATAAGACAAGGGTATGTAACCATAATGACCCCAATATATTATCCAGTCACTGGGAAGATCTAATCAGGCAAGAAACAGAACACCACCAAAAACCAGCAAAAAGGACAAGGGAATAGCCTAAGAAAACGAAAAGAAGAAGATAATGAAAGCATCGGTGATCGGTAATAGTATATAAAAAATAAAAATAAAATAAAGTGAAACATAGATGGCGCCAGCATGGTTTCAAGATGTGTATATATGACTGAGTCTCCGACAAATGGCCACATTGGAGTATCACACTCCATTGGTCATAAAAGAACCATGAACATTGGTGGGGACATCGCCACACTCCTGAAGATACCCAAAGGCTGGGTGAAAAATTTAGAGCATCAATAATGGTTATTAGTTGCTGTTTTTGAAGTCCAAAGGTTCAGATCTACAGTTTCTACCCAAGTGGAAGTGAGTGTAGTGAGTGAGTGTTGCTTATCTACAACGGACTAAAGGACAAAGACATCGACAAGGACCTAACAACGTGTATGAAATGTAAATCATCTCTAGAAGCGGAATGCATAGGTAAGCAATAAGTTTCTAGAATATTCCAACAATCAAATGATAATATTGCATCAGTAATGTCCTAATTGTGAAAGTTTTCAATCACTGATGTACAGCACAAAATCACATGAACTCGGAAAGACTTTTCTCATAGCCATCACAACTCTTTATGGAGCTTTACCAGAAGACAAATATCTGACACAGTAAGCTACGAAGGCTATCGTACATGCTAACAAAGAACAAATCTTTGCAAATACATGGCAGCCATACTCACATATTATTTTCCTATAGCACTTCTGTGCCAAACAATAATACACTATGAAGGATTTTGTTTTGTTTTGTATTAACCTTATTCAACTCATTCAGTGTCTCCAATGCTATCTAATTAAACTCTGGTCCTACCCAGTTTTAGTAAATAATGACTATAACTGACAGAGCTAAGAAAGTTTAATTTACATTACAATATGATGATGGTATCTCCCATACCATCATCATATTGTTACTACGAGTTTTACTAGTACTATGCAAAACAGGAAAGACTAACTGGATATCTGAATGAAACTCAAATAATATTACAGACTCCAATTTTCAGACACTCTTTACAGAGAACTTGGAAATGGTTAATTCAATGTTTCAAACTCAACATGAAACTATACAAATCAATGGAATTGTATTACTATTATTATTTTAATCTGGCTGTTTATTTAGAGCAACACTGAACTGCTACACAAATGCATAAAATTCAACAAAATATCGTTTTCTGTTTTATAACTAACATTTAAGGGGCCAGAAATTGATAAATGTCTATTTAAGAGCGAGTGAGCAAAATTTTCAGATTATTTACAGTACCATGAACCTGATGCAATTTTTCTGAATATCAAAATGAAAATAAATTTACTTCATTGCATAATTACAGCAAAGTGAAAGAAACAAACTGCCAGTTATTGCTTTAAAACAAATCTAGAGTGCTGCACTTAAATACAAAAAATTTGGAAAATATCTGTACGCAATGAATATCTTTTGCCACAAGTGCTGACTAAAATAACCATTTTAGAAATTTAAAGAAACAATAAATAAATGAAATAAAAATTAAGAAATCTACAGTAACCTGCCTACTATGAAAGAATATTCTGGTAAAATACTAGCAGTTTTATTCATTCTTTTTAGTTGTTATTTTAGTTCTTTATCATTATTGTTACTACGAGTTTTACTAGTACTTTTTAATGGACAGCTTTAGAATAAGGCTGACAAAAATAGCCAAATGAAATTTTTTGGATAATATATTCTTAATGCCCAACATGTTCCACAGATACATAAAAAAGTACTTTCACATTTAGCAGGCACTGATCTTACCCCAACCCCCACATACTGCATGCTCATTAAATCACTACTGCTGAAATTATCATTGAGATGCTGCTCTCAAAACAGTGAATTTCTCGATACTTCCTTCCACTGCTCAATTGATTTATTAAAAAACATATTTTATGCATCTAAACCTATATACATGAAGAAAATATCCAAACAGCAATTTTGATTATAGAAAATTTTGTTTCTGGCTCATATATTTTGTTCTGTTAAAACAGTATTCTTGATAAGGGAACTCATGGCTGTTGCTTTAAATCTGAATTTCTCATATTTTAATGAGCTTTTAAGAATAAGTATGATTATCAATGGGCAAATTTTCAGAAACATTACAGACCCTCTGTACTTACTTGCTTACAACTACTAGCTTAAAATCTATGTTAATTAGTAAACTGAGTTTTAATAATATTATGTAAGCATGAGATTATTTGATAAACATACACTTACCCTACTTTTTTGTAGGAAGCCCACCACTACTACTGTGCTGAAATCCACCACCCTACTGTACTATATACGCAGATGATGTCACACCTAACAACAGCGAGATGGAGTCAACAAATGATGTCAGCATGTGGTGATGTTGATTGCCTAGAGAAAGTGTGCAGTTTTGCCATTGTGAAGTACGTGCCGACGAAGTTAGATGATCAACATAATTGTGTGTGTGTCACAAGTGTTTGTTTTCCTGTTGTAATGTTTTGTGATTTATTAAAGCATGTTTTTAATGTCAAGACCAAAGGTAAAAGAATCCTTTTTACTTATTTGGTCGCAACTAAAGTCTACATATATATATATATATATATATATACAGGGTGATTTATAAAGAAGTATACAGTTTCAACGCACTATAAAACAAGAACAATTTAAGATATTTTATGTTACCTGTAACAGAATTGTAGGGGAATGTTTCAAGTATTTTTAGAGACAGTCACAGATATTATATGTGTGCACCCTTAGTCACACGACCACACATCGAGCTGATAATCCATTTCCGCCCAAACGCGAGGTAAAATATCTGAATCAAGTGCAGTGATAGTGGCTGTGATACCCTGTTTCAGCTCTGCTAGATCAACAGGAAGGGGAGGGGCGAATACCTTGTCCTTTACGTACCCCCACAGGAAAAAGTCACAAGGTGTTAAGTCAGGACTTCTGGGTGACCATTGGGTCAGTGGCATGTTGTAGTCTGCGGCTTGTCCAATCCATCGGTGAGGAAGATGTTCATTGAGATAATCTCGCACGTTGCCTAACCAGTGCAGTGGTACACCATCCAATTGGAGAATAAAGTGGTCATGGTCATCCTGCAACTGTGGCATCAACCAAAGACTTAATATATCCATAAAAGAGCCTCCTGTGACAGTTTTCCCGTGAAAAAGAAGGGGCCGTACACTTTCTTTTTGGACACAGCACAGAACTGTATCCACAGGGAATCCTTTGGACACAGTTCTGTGATGAATCCTTTGGACACGGCACAGTTCATAATTTTTCCCCCTTGGACATGGAACTGTGTCCAAGGGGAATCTCACATGTGTTGCACTGTAAATCTGGGATTCTCCATTCCCCAAAAGTGAACATTGTGCTTGTTTACCTGACCACTCACATGAAATGTAGCTTCATTGGTAAAAACTAAGTGATCGGCAAAATTGTCATTTTCAAAACAGTGCTGCCTTTCGCCACAAAATTCAAAGCGCTTTGTGTTGTCAAGGTCAGTGAGATTTTGCAAAATCTGCACTTTGTATGGAATCATTTTCAGCTTCTTTCTCAAAATTCTCCAGACAGTGAGCTGTGAAATCTGTACTTCACGACTCACCCTCAGCGTTGATTTTTTCGGGCTTCGTTGAATGATGGTGCAAACACTATCGGCGACTTCTTCCGATACACGCGGCGGTTGTCCAGACTTTTAAGTTTGCCCAAACAGCCCGTAGTTTCACATTTTTTATACCAATCGTAGATAGATTTTCTGTTTGGAGGTTCTTTTCCGAATCGTGATCAAAAATGTCATTGCACAACAGTTACAGATTCTGTTTTGCTCAATTCAAGAACGCAAAACGCCTTCTCCACAGCAGACGCTGCCATTCTGACCGACTAGTCACGTAACACGTGCGCTATTGCCTACGTCACTTCCCTCAGTAGCGGAGCACAAACTTTATGAGTACATCTACACAATGGTTCACAGTTGTGGTCTGTGTCTTCAACTGTTACATGTTTTACAGCATCTGGAAACTGTATACTTCTTTATGAAACACGGTGTATATTAAAGGAAACATTTAACGAGTTATGATATTGTAATTAAATAATTTGTACACTTCAGGAAATTAATGCTATTATTGAAAATTTTTATCTTACCTTAAAACCATGTGGTCAGGTTATAAGTAAATCACTTCCTTGTTATTCAGTTGACAAATATTTTAACACTTATAAAGTTTTTAAATTTATGTTTCTGTAGGCAATACCAATTAAAAACACAACGTTGGATAGAAGAGGTACTGAAGTTCCATCGCAAATATAAGACATCTAACAATACATGGAACCAGGTTTTCAACACACCTCGTGGCACATTTCCAATGTCGAGTGTTTGTGCAGACAGTGTCTTCCAGCCTCGTGAGATGGCAACGTTCAATGTTCGTATGTTTAACTTTAGGAAGTTTTAAGAGTTTGAATGTTTAAGGTATGAAATTAGAATTAATTAAGTATTGTAAATACTAGTTTTAATGGTATTTTAACTTGTAAATATATTATTTTAATAACAAATAACTAAGTAGTATTAGGCCTCTCTCAGAGTGGGAGCATGTGTCTGCTGAGTTCATAACGTGCTACATATGTTAAGGTGTTGGAGGTAAGTTTTGTTACCTCAAATAATAGTAATTATTTCCAATATTGTTGTCATGTGCTCACACACATGTTAAGAAATTGCTAATGGTGAGTGTTTGTCCTTGCCTCCAAGTTTAACAGCGACATTGACGTTCAGGCATGCATGCGTTGTTGATAGTTCACAAAATCAAAGATTCACTCTTTGAGCACTGTCTATTGGGAACATTAACAATCACAAAATGATTTAACTTTAAATTCATTGGATTATATTATTATTTTTCTGGTAGGTGGCCTTAGAGAGAGATGGGTTTCCCTCCTCAGGGTGCATCACCAGACAACAATGGAACACACAACTGCAACAAGGACCTCTATGAATTTTGGAGAGGTAGCAGTTAGATCTGTGTGACATTGGCAAAAAGACGCCAACTCATGAAGTTTTGTTCCAGAATCCTTAGATGGAATGACGAACTGGAACCATTAGCTGTGGGCTGATCACCTGCACTGATGTACTGTTATGATTTCTATGACCCAAATAATTTTTCTGACTCAAGTGTAGGATATGGTGGACCTACCACACTTGAGAAGAATGGCCCACCACAGAATTGACCTGGAATTTGTAAACGGCATACGAGAAAGAAATCTTGACTGAGTGAGCATAACATTGGCATATAGAAATACTAGAGCTGAAATGAAAAAGTAAATGAGGTGATTCAAGAAATTAATAAGTAGATTGGATGCGCTGTGTGTAAGTGAAACTAAAAACAAAGAAATTGGGATAGAAGAAATGAATGGAACGGTGAGTGTGTGGTCTGGAGCGTTGGATAATGTAAGAAGACAGGCTGGTGTAGGTGTGATTTTAAGTGAAAAGATGGAGAACAACTTGATTCATTACAACTGCATAAGTGAAACAATTCTCTGGGTTCATTTGAAAGTGAAACTTCAGAGAATAGTAATTGTTATAGAGTATGCTCCTTGTGATTGAGCTCCCTCTGATACGAAGTTTTTGGAATGAGCTAAAAGCCGTTTTGACAAAGCCAGTTTGATGCTAAAGAGAAAGTTATTATAGCAGGGGATTCCAATGCTAGAGTAGGTGTTCAGAATAGGATTTCTGATAACATTCTGGATAAGTTTAATGACCCTGGTGTGAATGATAATGGTAAAAGATTAACTGAACTGGCATTGAAAATGGATTGTATGTATCCGATATGTTTTTCAACCACAAGTATATCCACACATACACTTGCAAAAATCGTATTCTGGAATTAAACAGTGTGATAGATTTTGTTGTTTATGATCAGCATCTGAAACACTTAGTTGTTGATACCCGTGTGATGAGAAGTGCAGATGTTGGCTCTGATGATCACCTGTTAGTGTCATGGGTGAAACTGAATGTTGTTGGAGAAAGAGGAAGAGGCCTGTGATGGAAATAATAAAGGCTGAAAGACTGTCTGAAGAACACCAGCATTACTCTGATTTACTCAGTGAATGTCTGAATAAATTGAAGACGTGTGAGAGGGATGTAGAAAATAATTGGACATGCTTTAAGAACTGTGTTGCCACTGCTGCTGAAGAGGTCTGTGGTACTGCAACAGTGGGTAACTTTAAAGGTGATACCTGATGGAACAGTGAAATTAAAGAAGCAGTAAAGAGAAAGAAGGAAGCATACTAAGGGATGTTGCAAGGTAGAGTTTATGAGGATGAATATTGCTGTAAGAAGTGTGAGGTAACAAAGCTAGTTCGCCAGAGTAAGGGAAAAGGTAGGAAGGAGGAAAGGCACGATTTGACTTTTTGGAAAGATAGAAAAACATTCTGGAAGTGCATAAAAAAAAAAGGGGGGGGGGGGGAATAAAATTCTAAGTTGTGTAAAGAATATGGTTGGAGAAATGACATGGGAGCCCAACGAGCTAAGTGAAAGATGGGGCGAGTACTTCTGCGATTTATTACGTCATGAAAGCAAAGATAATTCTGAGGCAAAAGCAGATAATGTCATCGTGAGAGATGGAAACACTGGTGGGATCTCAAGAGAAGAGGTGTGTGAAACTCTAAAATCTCTTCAGAATGGTAAGGCTTTGAAAGCAGATCACATAACTGCTCAGATGCTAAAATATGGCAGTGACTCTGTAATTGACTGGCTAATTGAAATTTGCCAGTTATGTTGGTAGTTAGGAATGGTCCCTCAGGATTGGAGGGATGCTATCATTGTTGCCCTGAACAAGGGAAAAGGTGATCAGACTGAATGCAAGAACTATCATGGTATCAGTTTGCTGAGAGTGTCAAGAAAAGTGTTTGGGAAGGTCATTATTGATAAGGTACAAGATCTTACATCAGAGAAAGTGTGGGATGTATAAAGAGCTCCTTTTATCTATGTGTTCAAATAAAAAACACCGAAATTTTCATCACCTTCTAAAAAAACAGCCTGGTTAATTTTTCAGTGTTTACAGAAGAAAAATAAAAAATATCCAAACAAATATCATTGAACAGATCTTCAGCAATGCATGAAGCAAACAACACATTTTTTAATGCTGTTCACCTCCAACTTGTTCTACTGAATCTTTCCATCAACATCCTTTCTGGTGAGCTGACTTCTTAGATTTCACAAGAAAGATATAATACATCTGCTTAGAACTTTTGTTTCAGTTTTTTTGGACATTTAACTATTTCATCAACAAGGATTTCATTGACAACTCAGTACAATGGTTTCATCATTTCATTGTTTTTCTTGTCCCCCTCTCTTTCTGTCTGTTAGTAGTTAATAATGGTCTGATTTTCACAGTAATGAGCACACATTAACAGGAAATATCACATGGTGAGAATGGCTGATATGTAATTGGAGACCAACACCAATAACCACATTATTTAAAAATGGAGTTAATTATGAATGCTGCCATCTTATTAAAATGAAGATGCATTTGAACCAAAACCAGTGACAAGAAACCTGGCACAATGTTTCATGTTCACTCTCCAGAAGGAAGAATGATGCACATGATGAACATAAACTGACGTCTGTATGCCTTTAGGGAAAAACCTTTTGTGAATCCAACACATCCATGAACACAAGATGTTACTGTCACAATATGCTTCTTGCTCTTCATTCCCTGTCTGCTTACAATTACACTGATCAGCACAACCTTCAAGTATTTATATCAAGTGACAACAAACTACCTGATGAAGAGAGAGAGAGAGAGAGAGAGAGAGAGAGAGAGAGAGGGGGGGATGGGGGTTAAGAGAAAACAGAATATTCTAGAAACAACAGACTTTGACTTTCATGACAACTTCCCCATTAAAAAATTACTATAATGCAACAATGTCATGGCATTTGAGTGAATTGCACTTAGCAATGACCTTTTCCAACACACATGATTTCTATGGTCATTTGTGCTGACATTTGCAAATTTCTGTGCACATTATACAACAATGGAAATTTTAATGCCATCATCATGCATGTGGATGAAGTTATGGAATGAGAGCAGCTGTTATTTTAATAATCTGAATGCAGTGTAGGATAGATGTTTGTCACACTGAATTTTAGTTGAGAGGTAGTCAAATGAAAATGGATTGAGGTACTTGAAACACAAATAACCAACTCAACTGTATATATTTCCCATGTACACTGAAACACTTTCTCACTAAACTTCATTAGCTGCAAACAGAACCAAAGCTGAATGGTGTCTTTCACAGCAATACCCAAAAGTATTACAATAATCAATCACTTTATTGAGTCTTAGATTGTAGTGAAATATTCACTGAAAAAGACTTACCTCAAAAAAAAAAAAAAAAAAGAAGAAGAAGAAGAAGAAGAAGAAGAAAATAAAAGAAAAGCAGTAGAAAAACACATTATTCATCTCGCTCCTGCTTGTACGCTCATCTGAAAGAAATTATTAATACATCGCAAAACAGAAAAAAAAAAAACATTTTTAATAACCATTGTTATTTTCCATTATTTTAACTTTAAGTTTTGAAACTTAAAATGGTTAAAATGGAATAGTTAAAATTAAGGTCTAGAATGTACACGAGAGAATGGTAACCTTCAAAACAATCAAGTGGTAACTTCAAACAGTAATTTCTGTGCCACTATCATGTAACTTTAAAATTTTACTTTCAGAACCAATAAAATTAATAAAAATGTTTAAAAACGAATGGTCTAGTGCAGTAATCATCATCCGAATATTAATGTCTCATAATGCTCAACATTCCATGGTTGATCATTTTGAAATGTTAACAACCAGGCCTCAACTTTAAAAAGTTATAATTGAGATCTGAAGACAGAAGTATGAACCTTCCAAAAATGTATATCTATCCCATGGAAGCCAGTGAGTTAATGGCCATTCCGGTGATATAAACCTGCATCAGACCTCTGGTGCTTAAGTATTTGAATTAATTTTATTGGAACTGAAAGTTAAATTTCTAAAGTTGCATGATGCTAACTGTAACAAAAATTGCTATTTGGAGTGACCACATGTGGTTTTAAAGGCTACCATTGATAAGCATTTTAGACCTTAATTTTAACTATTCAATTATAAGTGCTTTTCAGTTAAGTTAAAATATGGTAAAAAAAAATTGTATTCTCTTTTAAAACATAATAAATTGAGACAAGAGTAGCAGCAGGAGAGCTAACAGGTGAAGATGAATAATGTGTTATTTCAACTACCATTTTTCGAGGCAACCGTTTTTCAGTGATTATTTCACTAGAACATAAACTGAAGAAACATCTAATTTTTAAAGTTTCTTAAAAGCACATAAAGGGATCTTTGATAGCTACAGTTAAATGTTTTTTTTAATACCAAATTTATTAAAGTATTACAGTAATTCCAAAGAGTCTTTGACTAAATGATGAAATGCAAAGTTCTGAAGTGAAGAATTTGGATGACATGAAAAAAGCAGTTTGCTGGTTCAGAACTCTGAACAATGTTTCAAATAACAGAATGGTGTACAAGATGCTGAATGGTTTCAGACCCACTAGTGGCTATGAAAATGTCATAAAGAATGCAATATAACATCTTGAATCACATCTAAATAAATGTCTTAATATAAATAAGGAACACATTGTTTGACTGATTCCTATAAGTCAATTTTAACAAAATTTATTGTGCTACCTTTTCAACCCCATGTGTTGAAATCCTGTTTATTTTGCATTAATATTTTTTTCAAAGACATAATTGTTTAAATAAAACTATATGAAATTTAAATATAACTATATAATTTTTTTCCCTACTTCACTGAAATGCAGCACAGCAAACTCATCTTAGATACTAGTGTACTAGACACGTCTGTGTCTATGTCTAATGTAATTGAGCTCATAATCTGCACCATTCCTACAAAGATGACAATGTGGAGCCACAAAACAACTGAACATAGGAGTAACAGAAAAGTATAATAGAACTGGATAATAAATGGTTGTTAGAAAGTAAAACAGATCAGGCTAAAATAAAGGAAAAGAAAAAGGAAAATTCAGAATATATATATATATTTCTTTCAGATTATTTATTTTTATTCTGTTTTCAACATCAAGAAGAATGATATGAATATACAAAAATAAAAGTAAATTCAAACATACCAGTTTCCCCAGTTGTAGCGACTACTGGAGTGCTTGATGACCCACGACCTATGGGGTTAACAGCTATAACAAAAAACTCATATTCAGTGTATGGGCTCAAGTCTCTCACTGTGTAAAAATTAGTGGTAATGCCACTGATTTCACTGTACTCCTGGTTTGCTGCTTTAGGTTTATACTGAATAACATAATACAAAATATTTTCTGACCCAATATCATATGACCATGACAATCGTACTGAAGTGGCAGTGACATCTGAAATTCGAACATTAGTTGGTGGTCTTGGAAGAGCTAGAAAGAAAAAAGAACATAAATACATTAAAAAAATTAACTTGTTTATTCATTAATACACAGCAAAATAATTTACTGCAGCTCTACTCCGAAAATTTATGAAAATATGAAATAAACAAAATTACAAATAGATACAAAACAGAAGAATAACATTTTATTCACTCTTTGTTCCGAGTTGATTTAACTTTCTTGAAGGAGTTTCAGATTGTTGGGCAGCTTTCAACACCCATACCAATATATTCATTGCTAAAAACAACATCCATTCATCACTGCATATTACTTGTTGCACCCCTTGTGCCATAAAAAATTTTATTACATCATGCAGTTTAAATCCTAATGACAAGTGGTTAACAAAAATTTCCATTTCTTCAGTGCTACAAAAGGCACTGAAATAACAGATTTATTATCATGACTCACCAGAATATTAACTGATAGACAATTAGTTACAAAATGTTTCAATTTCTTTCATCAAACTACCACACTTTGCTGAAAAATTAAGTAAGTAAAGGCATCAATTAATATTGATACAACCCTTGTGAATGCAGGTTTTGAACTGCACCTTCAAGATGAGACAGATTGTTAACAGAAATGTTTTCAATCACATTAACAATGTTAATCTGACACTAGCAACACCAAATTCAGCATTTTGTAGCCACAAAGAAACTGTAGAAAAGACAAAAATAAGTGTTGGATGAACTATTATTCAGTGAATTCTATGAAATTTAGTGTTGGATGAACTATTACAAGAAAAAGAAAGCGACAATTTTAAATAGTTGGACTGAAAAATTCGGAATAAGCTCACTGCGTAGCCATTCAATTGTTTAAAAAATTGCGGGTTAAACTAAAAAGGTTCCCTTTTTATGGTAACAAAACGTTCAACACAAAGTATTCAGTGCTGAAGACTGAGCAAGTTAGAGACATTTGCCATTTTGTTTCATGGAATCGTGAAAATGACACACTGTTAGATAAAGACCAAATGTTTTTTTGGTTTTTCAATAAGAAAGTGTCATCCAAAACACTGTGTGATCAAGAAATGATGCAGCAAAAAATACTAGTGAGAAGAGATGCAGAGGCAGGAGATGCAGGGTAGGATTTTGTAAAATGCTTCTTAAGCTCAGTGTGTGAACTTCATATTCACAGCACATTATTTGAGCCTTGTTTAAATAATTCTATTAGTGCAATTCCATCTCCACAATTTCTTTCATGTCATTGGACAGGCTTATCTTCTTTCATGTTATCACATTTAGAATGGTTTTCACCAAGCAATATGGAAACTGAGTATTATGTAGCTATGCTCAATAAAATAGTCATCAAAGCACATATTAATGTTGTCTTGATGAAGATAAAGCTTCAAACAAGATGGATGCCATCTAAAAACTTCAGTACTACTTATTGTGCTGAAAGATCTGAAAGCAGCACATAATGTAGCAGTTCTTTTTTCTAGGCTCCAATCAAAACCTGAAAGTTCTGCTGTACTTCTTGAAACAACAATTTCTTTTCCAAAACTACACTCAGAATTTTAACCCTCGAGGTGGCAAGCATGCATATATATGTTCAGAGATTTCTGTGTCCAAAGTGGTGATGACACAATAATACGTTCATCGAAAACCTATTCAAAAGCTGCCAGAATGCAATATTGTGTAAATTTTTTTTTCTGGCTCATAGTGGGGAGAATGCATACAGTATATGCCCATCTTAATGACGAACGACAACAAATACTACAGAAAGAAAGGACGTTTTTAGGGGTCTCCTGTTATACATAATTTCTCATTGCCTGTTCCAAAGCACCTGCCTCCTGGAGGGTTAAGAAAACAAGAAATCAACCACTAAGAGATGTACAAAATGGAGATTTTATCCAAAATTTGCAATAAAAGATGATCAAAAGAGAAATACTAATATGGCAAAGCCTGAGGAGATAAACTTGGAGATTGTGAGGGAGTCTTTAAAGCTCATATACTTTATTGTACTGTTAGATTTGCATGAGTGCATTCAGGTTATAATGTCTAATTTTTTTTCACTCAAATATGCTGAAGGAAATCATTTTAACTGCTATTTTATTAATTTACCTCTTAAATGTATCAAGTTTCTTATAGTGAAACAAAATTAAGTTTCCCATTTTCACTTTAACTGCCAGATAGCAGAGCAGCATAACATAGCTCACACAGGGGATACACCTGCAGGGGACCTTGAGAGTGCTGGATGGAGACAAATCTTTATCAATTTTTTTTTTTTTATTTTCTCCCCACTCCTTGTAACATTTTCAGCAAGGGGAAATAACTTTTTCTGATTCCAAATAAATGTAAGACAAAAAGAAAAGTGTTTCAAACTTCACCACCAGCATCAAGTAGGTCAGACATATATGTCTATGGCCTCTAGACTGCTGTTCATGAAAAGAAGGGCTAGGTATATTTGATACAAGCATGTTGAATTTTAGCTAACATTTTGAAAGATGAGAAAAATTTGTGACTGTAAATATTCATATGTCAGAATTTCAGATGATAGCTCATGTCTTCAGATTTCTTCATCTGCCTCCTTTAGAATGAAGTTATAGGATTTTTATACAAGGGGGGTCATTGCAGTCATACTTCCTCACTCCAAAACAGCTCTATTTCTAGTCTCAGTCTTACTACAAAGATATATAACAAATTTCATTTGGAAGCTTTACAGTTTTTTGTTTGCTTTGTTTTACTCCTTTCTTCCTCTAAGGAAGGAACACTTCATCTAGATGTGGGAGTCATTAACACTGCTCCTCTCTGTCATTTATTAAATAAAGGTGAAGATAAAAGATAGCCTAACAACCTGAAAATCACTAGTGTGGAATTTTCTTTAATGGTAATTTCTTGGTAGGGTCCTAATAATCACAATATGCCATAATTGCCAGATCTTACATCAAGCCATACTGTCTGTTCTGTGTGCCAAAAAAAGAAAAAAAAAAAAAAAGAAAGAAAAAAAGTAAGAACTTAGTGAAAAAGATTGCTACTTCCAAAATTTACCAAACAATGTAGCAGAACTCTAAAGAATGCTTTGGTGCAAACTTTAAAGCTTGGAAGAGAACATGCCTAAAATTTGCATTATCTTGAAAAATCATCTTTCATTCCTGTACTGCACATAATTTGCAGGGGAAAAAAAATCCAGAGACAGCAGCATCTTGAATACACTTTGTAATCAGCTAGCTAAAACCTCATTCCACAAGTGTGAATAATGATGTAAACAAATTCAGAGTGTCATACACCTACAGAACATAATTTAACTTACCAAAGAAGAATTGCATAAGGCTGGTGTATAGCTAATGAATATACACAATATTAACTTCATATCCAGCTTCTGTCATTAAAAAGTATTTCAGGACAGAAAGAAACTTTTGAATGTAAACAGATTTAGAGCAATCAATAGTTCAAATGAATTAATCTTCAAGTTTTCAAGAGTTAGTTCTTCATGTTAATTTTTCTTTATACAATATCCACATCTCCAAATTCTCATCCAATCATGCTCTTATTCTCTCACAACAACTGACACCCCCAAACATAGAAATGTGATGTATCTTACAAAGTTCCTGAATGAGTGATGTAATGGAAGTATAGTGAGAAGGGTATCAGAAGACGAGTGTTTAATTCTCAATCCACGATGATGAAATTTTCAAGTGAGAAGAAGAGAAATTCTCACAGAGCACCCTTACCCAGTCTTTGCAGTTTACATTCCTCCGCTAAAAATTCTTAATTCAGGTATTTGATATATCATAAATGCAATTACTAAGCTACATTGTGCATAATTCTTATGACATCATTTGAAGATCTTCATTAAGTGAGAATGATAAATTGTATTAAATTAACGAATAATAAAATAGATCCATGCCAAAAAAAATGTTTGATATCCTTACCCTGCACAACTATTTCTGCAGTTGTTTCAATGTTGCCCAACTTTGATGCAGCAATGCACGTGTAATTAGCAGACTCCCTTATGTTCTCCAAAAGTAAGACATTTCTACCAATAGGTATAGTGTGTTCAGGAGTAATGTCAACAGATCCCTTGCGCCATTTTACAAAGGGCATAGGGGATCCAACAGCAACACAAGTGATATTCAGAGTGCTGCCAGGCATAATCTCATACAAACGGTCAGGACGAATTGAAAAATATGGAGGCACTCTTCTCACTGAAAGAGAAAAAGCATATAAATAAGATAAAATAAAAAAAAACAACTGAATTAATGTGTGACAGAAGTTAAAAGGAAAATAAAAGGAACACAAAAAATGAAGTAAAATCAGGAAGAAAAAACATTACATTTTCATATCTACACAGAAATACTGGAAATCTTATAAAGCCATGATAACAATGACATTTATTGCAAGAAAGATCCCAGAACTCACACAATCTGACACTTAATTGCCCACAAGAAAGTAAGAAAACTCCCATTTCATGAATAACTAAAATGTTACTACAATGCCAAATCTTTTATGTATCAGTGCATAGCTTTGTGAGGTTGCAAACAAAAACAGAACATAAGATTCAATGTGGAATGCATCTGTATATACAAATCCAGACTGACTAAACTTAGCAAACAGTAAACATTTAATAAAAATTACAGGTCAGTAATATTTTTTCATTTTTTTCTGCTAATACTCAGAATCAATTGGCATTTTGAATCGAAGGAAGAACACGAGGAGAGAAGGAAAAAAAAAAGCACATCATGAATTCTTCAGTGACAAAGAAACTCAATTCACATTACAATCTACAAAAGATGTATACATATTCAAATTGTGGTGTCATGTTAGAGTGTCACAATAGACAACTGTTCAATTAGAATGCACTAAAAATGAGTTATTTTATTATCAGATGATCAAACTGTAGTTTTAGGCATTTGCTACTTGCTTCTTTTTATGTCTAGTACTGAGGTTGCCCCCCCTCTCTCTCTCTCTCTCTCTCTCTCTCTCTCTCTCTCTCTCTCTCTCTCTCTCATGCAGCCTGCAATGTAACCCAAAGAAAATAACTGCTAAATGTTCATACTTTTCACAAGGTCTAAACGAATGTGCTGATTTTGGAACCATTCAATTAATTTGGATGTTTGCATATGTCACACAAAGGAAAGAGTCATTTTTCGGCATAAATTTTTAGAACCACCAGTCAGTAAACACGGTATATCTGGAAGTAAACAACTGACTTTGATTATAGCTTTTGCACTTAATAAAAGAAAGTGTGCCAAGTTTTGCCCATGCACATTTTGAATTCCTAGGATTAGCCTACTGAAGAACAACAGGTTTTCCTCTTTCAAGGGAAATCATGCAAGGAAGAAGTTCTCACATACTTATTTAATGAA
Organism: Macrothele yani; assembly: GCA_039090855.1. Classification (NCBI taxonomy): domain Eukaryota; kingdom Metazoa; phylum Arthropoda; class Arachnida; order Araneae; family Macrothelidae; genus Macrothele; species Macrothele yani. The sequence continues at coordinate 68,819,016 of CM077013.1, forward strand.
TTGAGAAAATATTAAATGCTTCTCTCATCATTCTTTCTTCATTCAAATGTATAAAAGTTAGTGTTCTCACTTTTTTATAACTTTCGTATCTTTTCTCGAACCCCCCCCCACCTTTTGTACGTGCTTAAAATGATGAAATATTTGTGAAGCGAAACAAATCAGCAAGAGCTATGTATCTAATTTATTTTAAGAACGTACAGTATACATGCAGTATTAAGCACTTCGAATTTATTGAAATTAAGGCAAAAGATAACTTTTTTATTGTTACACTTTTTGAACTTAGTAACATATTATACCACTCAAGTTTTATTTAAAATCATGTATTAATTTTCATAAGAAAATAAAATTCTATATGAATAAAACTTATTAAAAGAGGTGAGAATATTTTGAAACAGATTAACTTAAAAATTATTTCTAAGGATTCTACATATGCATATAGTGTTTACCTTTTTGAAAATATATTTAAACTCCTTAAGTATATTTAAAACACTCATTGCAATATAGTGCATAAGCAAATTCAACTGACTGAAGTATAGTAAGAAAATCCTAAAATTTTTATCTGTGACATCTCTTTTCTTTATTTTTACATTTACTTCACAAGAAGGATTTGTAAAAACACACTTTTTTTTCTTTTTCAGCAATTTTTTGGATGTATGAAGCACGTATAATTTCATGCCACTAGTATCAATATGTCCATCTGCCCACTTGTGCATGTCATATCTGTGCACTTATCAGTAAGACTGGAAAAATTATTTTTTCCTTAGGGCCATCATCATCATCATCATCAACTATTATCAATCCACTGCTGGACAAAGGTCTCCCCAAGTTTCTTCCACAATGGTCTGTCTTGTGCCAGTCTCTTCCATGTTACACCCACATACTTTAGAATTTTATTCACCCATCTCCTATGTGGTCTTCTTCTGGGTCTTTTCCTGTCCCTTGGAATCCAATCTAAAATTTCGACTGTCCATCAATGGTCTGTCCTTCTGGCAGTACGTCCAGCCCATTGCCATTTCAGGGATTTAACTCTGATCATGATGTCTTCCACTCTTGTCATTTTTCTGAACCACTAATTCCTCTTCTTATCTCTCCTGGTTACACCAAGCATGCACATCTCCATGCTTCTTTGAGTTGTCTGCAGTCTTTGTATGTCTCATGCTTCTTTGAGTTGTCTGCAGTCTTTGTATGTCTCTTTTAGTTAAAGTCCACGTCTCTCCACCATATGTAAACACTGGAAGGATGCACTGATCAAACACTTTTCTTTTAAGACATAATGGCATATTGCTCTTGAAAATTATACTGTTTCTTCCAAAAGCTCTCCAGGCAAGTTTTACATGCTGATTAATTTCTTCATCAATGTGACCCTCACTTGATATATGTTGTCCAAGATAAATGTAGGTATCGGTTATCTCCAGCTTTTCCCCATCAACCGATAAATCTTCATTTCTTGTAAAAGCATTGTACATCACTTTTGTCTTTTCAAAGTTCATTTTTAATCCCACTTCTTTACTCTTGTCAGCAAGTTCCTGGACCATACTCTGCAGCTCTGATGGGGTAGTTGCAAAAATGACTATGTCGTCAGCAAAACAAAGGTGAGTTAGATAATCTCCATTAATCTTTCTCCCTTTGTTTTCCCAGTTCAATAATTGAAAGACAGTTTCCAATGTGACATTAAAGAGTTTGGGAGATATAATGTCACCTTGTCTACATAGTTAAAAACATGAAAACAAATACAAACTTTTGTTATTCTTCAGATGCATACCCTTGTCACTAGCAATAAGAATGGCTTTTTACCTCACTATTATTTTTCAATCTTACTCACTGCTACTAAATATTAGATCCAAAAATTAATTTTTGTTGGATTCCTTTCACTATGACAAATATTTTGTGTTCATTTTTCCTCCAAATACTACACAGTCCTCCCACTGTAGGTTTATGCTCAATTTCTTTTTCACTATCCTCACTTTCTAAAAGTCTGATTCCAAAAATTTTTCTAGCGTCATATACCTCTACTATGTGCAATACCTTGCTTATATATTCCCCACTTTTTTATGACACACATTTCTGTTGCTAGGGACACACAAATTCTATTTTAAATATTTGCTTCTGGAAAAAATTGATAAAAAAAATCCTTTTTGTGCCAGATCCCATTTCATATGAAGAACAATTCATGCACATTTTCTACTTTATCAGGCTCATACTAGAGCAGTGGATCTCAAACTTTTTAGCCAGTGGAACCCTTTTTTCTACAATGTCTAGCAATGGAACCCTTCTATAAAGACCATTTAAAAATTAATATACCTATATGCCTATTATTTATCACTGATTTGAAATAAAAATAAAGTGAAAAAATAAGCAATTAATAAAAAGATAATACTTACAAAAAGGTAATGTAGAGCCAAGAAAATTTATTATGCCAATGATGCAAGTATTCATTAATGAAAAATATTAATGTGATGAATGGCTTTGCTTTTTGTTGCCACCTAATTCTTTAAAATTCGGTTCTATCGAAGAAAAATGTAATCTTATATGGGGCTCTGCATTCAGCTTATTCCGGTGCTTAGTTTTTGTTGAGGCATACACAGAAAAGCCAGTTTCACACACATAGGTTGTTGCAAATGGTAAGAGTACTGACACAGCTTTTTGAGATAATAATGGATATTCTCCTTTCAAACTGCACCAAAATTCTGCCACTGGCACTGTTTTATAAAGAGATGTCATTGAAAAATCTGACGTCAGTTCAAGAAATTTTTCATATTCATCAGATGAAAAGCAAGGAGGTTTCTCATTTATGCATACATCATACATACATATCACTAAGCTGTTCTCTGAGATTCAGAGGTTAGCTCCAAAAAGAAATACAAACTTCCAGATATTTTTACTTATTGTTGTCGTATCAAACTTCGCCATTTACAGCGATCTTGACATACAACTCGTGCTTCACTGATATCCATTACACGCCTTACACAAGATCTTTTATACTTCATACTCATAATCTTTTTCTCATGCAGACACTCCTGAATCTGATCCACCCATGTCTTCCTGGGCCTTCCTCTGCCTTTCCTTCCTGCCACTTGGGTTGAAAATATTTTCTTAGTAAGCATTTCATCACTCATTCTTTCAACATGGCCAAACCACCGAAGCATATTGGTCTCCACCTTGCTAACAACATTTTGCTTTACACCACACAACTGCAATACATCTTCATTCCTCACACAATCAGATCGTGTCTTGCCACAAACCCCACGTAAGTAACGCATTTCTCCAGCACACAAACAACTCCTATGCTTCTTCTGCAGTACCCAGGTTTCACTGCCATACATCAGAGTAGGAACAATTACTGTTTCATACACAGCCATGCGGGACTCTCTAGAGAACCCATAATTCCTGTAAAAACCTCCCAGAGCAGATATGACTTTCAAAGAAGAATTCACTCGCCTACTGATTTCACCATCCAACTTGTTCTCTCTGTCAAACATGCTTACTAAATACACAAACTCACTCACCTGGTCAATCACAGTGCCATTTATACTTACATTACATTCAGTGCTACCCATTCCTCTCTCAAACACCATAACTTTGGTTTTTCCCTTATTTATACTCAGTTTGAATTTCATGCAAACTTCGTGCATCCGAGTCAACATACTTTGCAACTCACTTTTGCTCTCTGCCAACAGGACAGTGTCATCAGCATACAGCAATCTGCACACACGGATATCACCAAGACATAAACCACTATTATCTATTTTGGCATCACACATGCATGCATCCATAAATATATTAAACAGCCATGGTGACATTACACAACCTTGTCTAACTCCTGCACCAATGGAAAACCATTTTGATAAAACACCATTCACTCGTACACAAGCTCTACTACCAGCATACATGGCTTTTACACTATTAAGTAGATTCCCAGTAACACCATATTCATTCAATACCTTCCACAAAAGTGTCCTATTCACTCAGTCGTAAGCTTTCTCTAAATCTATGAAGGCAGTAAAAACTTTCTTCCCAACAGCCAGATACTTTTCAATCATCATGCGTAATGCAAAAATCTGGTTAGTGCAGCCTTTACCAGGCATAAAACCACTCTGAACATCCCACACTTTCAATGATGTAAGACCCCGTACTTTTTCAATAACAACCTTACCAAACACTTTCCCTGGCACACTCAGTAGGCTAATACCACGATAGTTCTTGCATTCAGTCTGATCACCTTTTCCCTTATACAAGGGAATAATGATAGCATCCTTCCAATCCCGAGGGACCATTCCTAACTCCCAGCACAACTGGCAAATTTCAGTTAACCAGTCAATTATAGAGTCACCACCATACTTCAACATCTGTGCAGTTATGCCATCAACTCCTGGAACCTTACCATTCTGAAGAGATTTTAGAGCTTTACACACTTCTTCTCTTGAGATCCCTCCTGTGCTTTCATCCCTCATTGTGACATCATCTGCATCTGTCTCAGAATCATTTTTGCTCTCCTGATCTAATTACTCACAGAAGTATTCACCCCATCTGTCACTTAGCTCATTGGGCTCCCATATCATTTCCCCCGATCTCATTCTTCACACAACTTACAAATTTGTTTCCCCTATTTTTCCTGAGTCTCATGTACTTCCAGAAGGACTTTCTATCTTTCCAAAAAGCCAGTTCATGCCTTTACACTTTCTCCTTCCTATCTTTTGCCTTACTGTAGCGAACCAGCTTAGCAGCTTCACGCTTCTTACAGCGATATTCATCCACAGAGACTCTACCTTGCAACATCCCCAAATAGGCTTCCTTCTTTCTCTTTACTGCCTCATCAATCTCACTATTCCACCAAGCATCACCTCTATTGTTACCCACTATTGTGGTGCCACACACCTCCTTAGCAGCAGTGACAACACAGTTCTTAAAACATTCCGACTTCTTTTGTACATCCCTCTCACAAGATTTCAGATCCTTCAGTTGTTCTCTGAGTAAGTCAGAATACCACTGACGATCTTCAAGGAGCCTATCAACCTTTATTCTTTCTATCCTGGGTCTCTTCCTATTCCTTTTCCTCCAACCAACATTAAGTTTCACTCGTGACACTACCAAGTAATGATCAGAACCAACATCCGCACCTCTCATCACACGGGTGTCAACAACTAAGTGTTTCAAACGCTGATCGTAAACAACAAAATCTATCACACTCTTTTGACCAAGAGTACGATTTTCCCAAGTATATGTGTGTATATACTTGTGGTTGAAAAATGTATTAGATACACACAAACCATTCTCAATGCAGAGTTCAATTAATCTTTCACCATTATCATTCACACAAGGATCATTAAACTTACCCAGAACATTGTCAGAAATTGCATTCTGCATACCTACTCTAGCATTGAAATCCCCTGCTATTATAACTTTTTCTTTAGCATCAAACTGGCTCAAAACAGCTTTTAGCTCATTCCAGAAATCTTCTTTCTTATCAGAAGGTTCCGAGTCACAAGGAGCATACACTACAACAATTACAATTCTCTGAAGTTTCACTTTCAAACGAATCCAGAGAATTCTCTCACTTATGCAACTATAATGAATCAAGTTGTTCTTTATCTTTTCACTTAAAATCACACCTACACCAGCCTGTCCCCTCATATTATCCAATACTCCAGACCACACACTCACCGTGCCATTCACTTCTTCTACCCCAATTTCCTTCTTTTTGGTCTAACTTACACACAGCACATCCAGTCTATACTTATTCATCTCCTCAATCACTTCACTCATCTTGCCATTTATACCTCTAGTATTCCATACACCAATCTTACATTCACTCAGCCGAGATCTCTTTCTCATACGCCGTTTAGAAAGTCCAAGTCAATTCCGTGGTGGACCGTCCTTCTCAAGTGTGGTAGATGCACCATATCCCACACTTGAGTCATTCTTAATATTTCTTTTTGACTTTTAATCAGGTAAGTACATCAGTGTGGGGGATTAGCCCACAGCTGAGGGTTCCAGTTGGTCATTCAACCTAAGGATTCTGGAACAAAACCCAGTGAGTTGGGGTCTTTTCGCCAATGTCACACAGAACTAGCTTGCACCTCTCCAAGATTCACAGAGGCCTAGTTGCTGTTGTGTGTGCCATTGTTACAACGGAGCGCCCCGAGGAGGCAAACCCATCATTTATAACAAATGGATTTTTAATCCATAATTGACTTTTTATTTTTTCGTGCTGCTCATCAGGAAAATAGTGCCTCATTGAATCGTGGAGAGCTTCCAGATGTTGGGTGATTTTATCATATTGTTTGTTTTCCATTTCTAAGTCCAACTCTGACAGAAAGTTTCTCACGGTTGGAAAGCAGTCAAGTTCGTGACTGCGAACACAACTGGTCCAAAATTGCAGCTTTGTTTTAAATGCCACAATTTTGTCTTTGGTAGTGAATACATCAATTTGCTTTCCTTGAAGTGCAAAATTGAGTTCATTGAATTTTGAGAAAATATCAGATAGACAAGCCACTCAAAAAAACCACTCTCTCTCATTTAATCGATCTTCCAAATAAAAGTGGTTATCTATGAAGAAAGCATGCACTTCAGCTTGAAGTTCAAAAAGCGTTCCAATATTTTACCTTGAGATTACTTCCGTGTGTAGAAAAAATGACGTATGCACACTTCCCATATCATCACAAAGATTTTAAACAATCTGTTATTCAGAGGATGAGCTGTTATGAAGTTGAAGTTTATCATTTTAACTACTACATCCAGGGTGCTTTTTAGATGGAGAAGCAAATTTTTTGTGGCAAGAGCTTGCCTAAGAAGCATACAGTGACTACTGGTACAGTGTTTTGCAATCATTTTGATGCGTGCGACACCACCAGATGTTTTTCCCACCATAGCTTTAGCACCATCTGTACAAATATCAACACAATTTATCCACGAAATTTCATTTTCTTCAGAGAAGGAATTTAAGATACTGAAGATCTCTGCTGCAGTTGCACGAGCTGTTAGCGGCTTGCATAAAAGAAGATCTTCTGCTAGAGATACTTCAATGGATATTTTACAAAGACGAGCAATATCGCGAGACCTGACACGTCTGTAGACTCATCCATTTGCAAAGCAAAATCACAATACTTGATGCGAAAAATAAGTTCCTCTTTTACGCTGCCTGCTATTTCCTTCACTCAGCGAGACACTGTATCATTTGATAGCGGAATTTTCAATATTTCTTTGGCCGATTTTTCACCAAGTATACACTTAACCATGTTAATAGCACATGGCATGATTAGATTCTCTGCTATTGTATTAGGTTCACACTGCTCGTGCTATTTGATAGCTTACTAAAAAGGAAGCATCTGTAGCTTTTTCTTTCGCTGTATGTGCTGCATGAAAAATATTTTTTTTTCATTTTTAAAAGTTCCTCATGCTTGCACACAAAAAAATCAACATTCTTATCCTTGAGCTCTTGATGTGTAGTCTCCAAATGGCGTCGCAGTTTGGCAGGTGCCATTGAACTATTATGAAAAACTTTGCAGCATACAACACACTGCGGATTATCATCAGCATTCATAAATCAGAAACCAATATAGCTCTCATCATACTTTCTTCTTTTTGCAAATTTGGCAGTTTTATCTTGATTGCACCTTCCAGAACGTGTATCATTTTCTTGAACTGAAGAAATTCTTTTGTTTCTTGGTCATTAACATTCTCATCTGTATGAGAAGTACTAGGTACTGATAAAGAATTTGACTCAAACATTTCAGAACTTGAACGTTTTAACGTACCCTGTTTAAGCCAACGATCCATAGTAGAGAGCATAGTTCAACAAGTACACACTGACTAACATTGACAGGCCAAAACTATGCAGCAAATTCTTGCTTCTCCGGCACTCTACAGCCGTCCAGACTTAGGCAACAGTGAAGGCCATAAATCGCCTTATCAGCGTTTCAGGCACTAAACTGTTTTGACTCCTCCCTCAATCTTTTTGCACCACTTTTTTGAGATGTTCTGTCCCACGTGGTTTTCACGACTCTCTGTCACATCTTTTTTCCTGTTTTTTTATTGGTTGCGAAGAATTGGTTGATTAAGGCTGTCATCGGGAAAAATATGGAATTAACAGATTTTCTTGAAAATTTTGGCGATGTTTTCGAACTGCTTGTGGAACCCCTGGAGGGTCGTCGCGGAACCCTTTGGGAGACACTGTACTACAGGATTTGGTGGTGTCTCTCTTGATTTTGCCATTGACTTGCACCGGACCACACTTTTTTGAAGTAAATTATAGAGATTGAAAAAAAGGTGAAAGTAAAGAAAGATTAATGATCTACAACAATTACTCTTTGTTTCATGCACATATCTTTGTATTCAGCCTCAGCATGGGCACCTCTACCATTACGTACATTGTGTAAATGAAGACTTTGTACGAAGAATTCAAAGTTCCATTGGCTTGTTAGGAATAGGCATCACTAGCCACTTCAGGTCAAAAACCCCAAACAGGATGAGAACTGAACTCCCCTCAAGGGAACAATCAGAATGAGATAAAGAGCCATTTTTATATAATTATTGCTTTTGAGAAAATTATCTTGCCCACAATTTTTTTACATTTATGAAATGTATAATATTTTGCAAGTATTAGTAATCACTCCACAGTTTAATTGTTAATTAAAGGACATGTTTAATAATAGAATTAAAAGCTCGAATATTACCTGAATTGATTTTCTATGGTGAAACCTGTTTGAAACCTTAACTCTAGGGACCAAAACCATTTTTGAAACCATTATAAAGAGGAGAGTAAATTAGAATGCAGTTTCATTCCTTAAAATTAAACAGGACCAACTTAATCATATGTGGAACTGCAGCAATGCAATAAATTCTACCAGTCCATGAGTGTAGTAGGTAAAATCATTTTTTGGGGGAATCCTGGCACTATATGAATATGTATTGGTCAAGAGGACATCCAACCAATCAGCACTGTATGAATCATGATGAACTGATTATTTCTCTTGCAATACTGTGGCCACAGGCTTTAATTTTTCTTTTTTGTCCAATGCACCCAGTTATTCATATATATTCAAGTGGATTTCTTGTACTGTCTACGTGTGATGCTCATTTACTAAATATCTCATTATACTCAATTGTCATTATATAAGTATTTGCTTTGTCTAACATTTTAGTTTCTAGTCTATTATTTAATTAAGGATTTGGAGTTTGTTTTACTTTTTGTTCCAACCATCAAGTTCTGTATTATGCATATCCTCCTAAACATATATGCAGCTTTTGATGTATTTAGTAGTGAGGCTGTTTGATAATGATGGCTTCTTTTTTTTCTTCTTTTATTTAACATAGTTTCTGAGCATATTATGGTGCCCAAAATGTTGTTTGCTTGATATCGGCAATCTTTTCTTTGAATTTGCTACTGTTACTCTGTGTGCAAAGGTTCTCAACATGTACAACTGTAGTGTAGAAACCTTGTAAGATCAGGGATGTGATGGTTTTTTGGAAAGTAAAATATCTACGAACACTGGTTTCTGATATGATCTGTAGGCCCTAGTTGTTGGTGAGATTTTCTTTCTTTTATTAATCTGAGATGTAGGAACAACAATATTTCAAGTGATTGTGGAATAACTTTTTTTTTTTTTACGGGTCTTTTAGAGGTTATTTTTAATGAAAGTGAAAGTAATGAAAGTAACCTCTAAAAGACCCGTAAAAAAAAAAAAAAAAAAAGTTATTCCACAATCACTATGAATAGAGGTGCCATAAATGCATTTACAACTAATATTTCAAGTTCATTTATGTGAATGACTGAACTGATGACAACTTCCTAGAATTTTTTAGAGTTCTTTAAATTTTCAAAAGTGCCTTCCATTACATTAAAATACAGGGTTATTCAGAAAGAATCATCTGATTTCAAAAATTTATATTTCGAAAAATTAACAACACAGAATGATAAGTAATACATCAATGTAAATGGAAAATGTCTAAATTTCTTTTACAAATGTTCGATATGACTTCCTTTAGTCACACATATAATGTCAACGCAATATGAAAATTCCTGCCAAACACAGTCTAATGTGTCATTGGTAACTGTTTCTAAAGCAGCAGAAATGCGTTAAGTTTGCATAAAGTTGTGGCCAAAGGAGGCACAAACACATGATCTTTTACATACCCCCAAAGAAAGAAGTCCCATGGGGTCATATCAGGTGACTGAGGAGGCCAGCTGTGTAACACCAAGTTATCTGGTCCACTCTGACCAATCCAACTGCGGGATTGGTCGGAGTGGACCAGTCGTTGTAGCTCATCACAAGGCTTCAGTGCTTGCAAGTTATGCAATTTGTATGGCTTTTAACACTATTTTTACCTCAACACACACCAAACAGTAGGCTGAGAATTCCTCAGTTCTTGACTAGCGCGAATGATCGATTTCTTCGGGCTGCATAGAAAAGTCTCTCTCACTTTTTCAACATTCTCTGCAGATACACCTGGTCACCCTGGACTTCTTCCTTTACAAAGACATCCAGTGTCCTTGAACTGATGATACCACCTAAAAATACTCTGAGCCGTCGGTTAGTTAATTTGGTACTTTCTACAAAATTCACGCTGAACGGTGATTATCGACGGACATCATTCAAACGAGAACACACAAAAAGGTTTCTGCTGACTCGATGCCAATTTCACTTCTTGGCCAAAAGAGCTTCATAAACGACACACTAGCACCATCTATTGTGCATAATCTAAAACTTAGACATTTTCCCTTTACATTGATGTATTACTCATCATTCTGTGTTGTTAATTTTTTGAAATATCAATTTTTGAAATCGGATAATTCTTTCTGAATAACCCTGTACCATATCTGCCTTGAAGGGACAAAAATAGGGAGATTTTCTGTATATCTTCTACATATAAACAGAGTAAGAAATTACTGCGATGCTTTTATGCATACTTTGGGGGAACGGTACAACTGTTAGATACTGGTATATAAAACAATTACAGTTAGAATAAAATAAGTCCTACCTTTTGTGAAGAATCCCAGTGCTATTTCAGTGAAAGAGGTGTGTATAATTCCATTTTACCAAAAAAATTTTTGGTTGTTAACAATTTCACTTCTGGCCCTGACGATGCAAAGCTGTTATAAAAAAATGTTCTACCATGTATCAGTTGTTGATCCGAACTGGGCTCTGTTTTTTTTTTTTTTAACTTGACTGAACGAACACTCTCTCACAATCTGCGCTTGTGTGAGGAAGAATAAAATTTGAGAGCATTAGTCTTGATAGCTTGCCATACCAAGCAAGCATTTTTTGCTTTTATTTTAAAGATAAATTTTAGAATCATTCTACAATGGAATCAACACCATTTCCATGACTCATTAAATTGTTCCGGTAGCAGAGTGAAGAGCAATGCTGATTTTTGAAATTTAATTTCTCCTAAAATGCACTCTTTCCATTCCTCAGTCACTTCTTGCTATATAAAGAAACAAAAAGAGCAAACATTTTTCTTTTCAAACAAAAAGAATCTCCTCTCCTTTCCCATTTTTGTTACCTGTAAAGTCATTTTGTTTTCAAACATGGCAGGCAGTAGAGTTTTTGAACTTTGATTTCACTTTGAACAAATGGTAAAATATGAGGGGTGTCTGCTAAGTATCCAGATTTTTATTCCTATTGATACAAAACCATGTGTATGATTGTATGTGTGCGTAAAACTATTACGACTACTTTCAGTGAAGCGCCATAAAAGCGAAGCGACTTGATACTAGTAAGGTGGCACTATCAATCAAGTACAATGACACAATGTTAAGTGTTCAGTTCGAGCAGTTGCAAAATTTTAATGAAAGAAGGCGTAAAGGCCGTAGACATTATTAAAAGACTTTGGACAGTGTATGGAATGTGGCTATGTCTCATTCCAGTGTTTATGAATGGGTTATGAAGTTCAAAGATGGCCACAAAAGCCTTGAAGATGAGGCACGGTCAGGTAGGCCTAACACGGCGGTGACTGATGAAACGATTCAATGGGTTGACGACTTGATTAAAGGTGACACACATTCGTGTTCGGGATACTGCCATGGAATTAGGTATCAGTAAAGATTCTGTAGGACGAATTATTCACGAACATCTCAACTATAAAAAGATCTGTGCCAGATGAGTACCCCGAATGCTTACAGCGGTGCATAAACACTAAAGGCTAAACATTTGCAATGAACTGGTACAGCACTACGATGAGGAGGGTGACACATTTCTAGAATGCATAATCACAGGCGATGAAATGTGGATTCATCAGTTTGAACTGGAGACAAAACGCCAAAGTATGCAATGGTGTCATCCGAATTCGCCCCCATCGAAGAAGTTCAAAGTTGGTTTGTCGGCGTCCAAGGTCATGGCTACTGTCTTCTGGGATAAACACGGTATCCTCCTGGTTGATTACTTGGCAAAAAATGAAACAATAAATGCGAAGGCCTATGTGAACACTAAGAAAACTTGCGCAGCATAGCCGGACGAAACGGCCAACTTTTGAAAAACAATCAAGTGTTTCTTAGGCATGATAATGCTCACCCACATACTTCTAAACCAGTGCAAGCAGAAATCACAAAACAGAGGTGGACCGTTCTTCTGCACCCTGCTTACAGTCTGGACTTGGTACCTTCCGATTTTCATGTTTTTGGTCCCTTGAAGGATAATCTTCGTGGCCACCACTATGAGAGCATGGACAATCCACAAGTGGCTGTCAATCAATGGATTTGCTACACCCCTGCTGATTTCTTTACTATGGGAATGAATCAACTTGTTGATCGGTGGAGGAAATGCATTGTGCTGAATGGAGAATATGTGGAAAAGTGACTTTGACTGTTTGTACCACTGTATTACATATGTGAGTATCATATTCATGCATCCTGTATTTTTCATTTCTTTCCTGTAATTGATAAGAATAAAAACCCGTATACTTATCAGGCACCCCTCATACTTACTCTGTTACTTTATATAGCAAGAAGGGTCCAAGGAATGGAAAAACAGATTTTAAGCAAAATTAAATTTTAAAAATCAGTAAAGCCATTGCTAATCTGTTGTCAAAGCAATCTTAGGAATCATGGAAATGGTACAGATTCCATCATCGATGTATTAAAAACTGATTTTGAAACTAATTTCTGCTTAAAAATGGAGAGGAGGTAAAAATGCTTTTTCTGTTGATTGGTTTTGAAGGAAAAACGGCTAGGAACAGGGTAAGAGGCATTTCATTGGGGAAAATTCTTAAACAATACTACATTGCTCTTTTGTATTGTTACCAAAAATACCATAATTTTTGTCATATTATCCGCACCAGCGTTTAATCCGCAGACCATGAAATTCACATAAAAAAATTTCTTCCTTCGTATAATCCACACCAGTGGATAATCCGCTTACTGTGACATTCAGAAAAAAAAAATCGCCGTACAATCTGCACATCATAGATGTTGAAATGGAAGTGGAATTTTCGACAGAAAAAAGTCGGTCACATAATGACCCATGAGTTCGAAAAAGTAAGAGAAAAAAAAAATATTTTATTAAATGAAGAAATTCATTTTTAAAGATTACTTTTTCATATTTTTATCTCCGGACAGATAAAGGGTGTGGTATCCATAGATCACGCCGATGCAGCTCCAGAGTATTGCATTACACCTTGCCAATGACAAAAGGCTGATACAGAACAAGTAATAGAAATACTGTATGTACTCGCGTATAAGTCGAAAGTTTTTGGAGGAAATCCTGCTTTCAGAGTCGGGGGATTGGCTTATACGTAGGCCAATAAAAAAAAATTCCATGAATTCTCTGGCGGAATTTACCTACAGATTTGTTTACGTTTTAAACCGCAGCACAGAGGCTTTCTGCCTGTTACCACGAGATTGTTTTCTGACCTCAAAACTATCGCGCAGTATCATGTCGCTGCGCGATAGTTCACAATTATGTCCACCACTTCAAGTTTAAATTTGGCAGTGTAACTGAAATGTTTCATTTTCAAAAACATGAATAGCAATGAAGGAAAATAGCAACAACGACGATGGTTAAAACGGCAAAAGACGAACTAAACACAAGGCAGCGCATATGAGATCTGAAAGGAGGAACACATAGGTCCGTGTAGCCAACGCTGTGCGTACTTCTTCAGCTTTTTGCCAAAAACAGAGACGGCACAATCTTCTCAAGTATAAAAAATGACCTTGCCGTCCTTTCCCCACAACTTTCCCGATCTTTCCTTACGACATTCCTCCCACCTGCTCCCTGACCTCCCCACTCCGTACAAACTCCTGAACTGAGGAAAATTCTTCCGATACGCAGAACCTATATTTTAAACTTTTTTTAGCAGATAATCCACGGATTATACAACGGAAAATTACGGTAAATAAATAAATAAATGATGCACATGGTCAGAAAATATTAAAGAGGAGTGATATAATCAGGAAACAAAAAAAAAAAAAAAGAAAGAAAAGAAAGTGGAACTTTGATGAAAAAATTCAAAATTAAGAAAACTGTGGAACATTTTCATCTCTGATGAAACTATCACCTACAAATGTAATATGTCCCTTCCTCATTTTGTAACATTTCTGTAACTTTCATGACTACCTAGTCCTGATGTCATATCATAGGAAAAAATAATAAAAATAACAAAAGGGTTCCCTTTTTAATAAAAAAAATGTAAATGGCATTAAAAAACAGGAGGAAATAGCAGAAAATCAGAAAATTGGGAAAAGGTGCAAAAACCGGGAAATTTCTGATTAAATTGGAAAAGTTAGCAGCACTAAAATATTAACATCATACCTGATACATATATATGACTTATCTGGCATTTGACTAAACCATTTGCTCAATATCTTGTATTACAACCTTAATGCCTACATGAAAAAAAAAAAAAAGGTTGAGGCATAATCTAAATAAAAACGGCACGCCAAACTTTTTAGTATGTACTTTCTTTTGAAAAACAAAATTATATTCTGTGTGCTACAGGTATCATACAAAAAAAAAAAAAAAAAAAAGTGATATTCAGTGGTAAACATACAGGTGAGGGCAACATAAGCATTGACTTGGTAAATAACTGATGACAAGTTTTATCATCAAATTTTCATTGGCCTTATTGAGTTGTGATCAACTCAATGAGACAAGAGACAAACTGGTACCTGAACCTTTCCCGGTGGGCCCCTTCCGTATATTTTGTCTCTTTCTTTCTTACTTTCTTAAAAATGTTTTCAGTTCAGTTGTTTTAAACACACAACTGAACCACAACACTTTTTTTATAAATGAAATACACATAATGCAATTATAACAAGCAGGGGAAAAAAAAAAACACTTTTATTTTGAATTAGGGAAAAAAATCCCCTCACCAGGCAACTGCTAGAATCCCAACTACAATAGATAGGCCATGTGTGTTTGCGAACTTCTGGGTTCACTTAGTAGCTGAGGAATGAGAATGTATGTACTGTATGTTGCGGGAGGGTGGGGGTGTACAAGATGTTCTATATATTCCCCCTAAGGAAGGGGGGGGGGTAGTTGATTTTACTCCTGTTGGTTGTAGGAGGCAAGTGCTGTGCTCATAAAAACTGAGTTTGGGCTCAATTTTAAGAGCCTGAGCTCGAAGTATGCCATACTTAGCCCCCTGAGCCCGAATTTTATATTGCAAGATCGAGCCCAGGCCTGACCGAGCCCCAAAACTATGATTAATCTGTTTAGGCATTAAAAAAAATATCCTCTTCCAAACTTCCACTCCTTCCTCCCCATGCAATTAACCAATGTCTTTCTCAACTGTGGAGTGGGGAAGGGATGCCTATCTATTTCTATAGTTTCTTTGACCATTAATTTCATCCTGAAATGTTTCGAGAGGCCCGGCATCAGGAAAATTCGGGAGGCACAACAATCTACGTATGTTAACAGCATTGCAGTGGGGGCTGAACAGGGCTAAATTTTTTTCACTACTTTAGTTAAAGTAATGAAAATACTCACCCATGTTTGATAAAGTTGCAGAACAATGCTAGATAATGGTCCTTGTGGGATGTACTATCCACTATATGACAACACAAAATACAGAGTGAAAACTAATAATATCAAGAACTTATTTTGAAATAACTGTAAGATTATTTGCGGGGGTGTTCATATACGATCCCTTTACCTTGAAATGTTCTACCTACACAGCCTACGCTCCTTGTGATAACTGACAAATGCTGAAGATGACGGCATTATGGAGACAACATTTCAACATGAATTTGCAAAATGATTTGTTTACGTTTTTAGTAAGGTGTTGTTACAATACATAACCGCAGCATAAAAACATGTTTTGTAATTGAAACACATACTAAATGAAGAATCTGTTCGCCACATGATCATTAAATGAAGAATCTGTTCGCCACATGATCACTAAATGAAGAATCTGTTCGCCACAATATTAAAAATCTTTAAATTTCTAACTGTGATTGTCCACAATAGAAAAATTACAAAAATTGCAGTACAAATAGAAAATTTTACAGTGTAAAAGTTCTGTATTTTTTTTTTCATTTATTTAAATTTAAAAATCATGTCTTATGCGAAAGGATCTTTGGTACAACTCCAATATAATTTTGGTAGTAGCAGTTCTCTTTCTTTCAAATATTTGCTGGAATTTCAGCCCACTTCAATGAAGATTTAAGAACGGGAAGTTCAAAGGCGTGTAAATCAAGATCATTTTACAATCTGTCAAACATGAAAAGGCTATACAAGCAATTTTTTTTTAAATTTTGAATGTTCTTACTTTAGCGTTCTTAAGAGAAAATTTTAAACAAATATAAATATGGAGTGTGTCCAAAACTAGATGCTTCTCTAGCGCAATTACATACATAACTAACTAAATTAGTGATTTAAACCTGGTTATTCATTTTCTCCACGTCGATTAAGTGAGTTTGCCACAATATTTAAATATCTTGAAATTTCTAACTGTGATTGTCCACAGCAGAAAAATTGCAGTACAATTTTTCTGCAGTAAAATCTTGGAATGGGCAGATGAAAAATTTTCCGCAACATCCACTTCAATTTAAGGATGATGGGTGTACTCCCCCCCCTCCCCCAGTACTATGCTTGACACTGTTTCCAGAGCAACGGTACTTTTTGCTTTGTTCCTTAAATAAAAAGTAATTTTCAGTTGTGATACAATAGTACCGCAGAACTACAACTGAACGGGCCCATTTGCAAAAATTTTCCCGGATCCTTTTTCGACCGCCAATCCGCCCCTGACTGAGAGTTAAAAAAAAAAAAAAAAAAAAAAAAATACTATGTGGAACACTAGCTATATCATTAAATATACCAATAAGCACATAAAAAAAGTGAAGTTTGTTTGCAATCAAAATTCTTCAGTGAGTACAAGTAGTCAAGTGGGCTAGCATGCAGCTCTTTGCAGACTTGCAATCACTTACCAGTCTTAGATCATGGGTTTGAACCCCAAGTAAGATACAGGTTGTGTACGCCTGTTTCTTATCTTCCCTGAAGCAAAAAAGGCTGGATTCTCAGCATAAGTTCCTTAAGTTTGCATGAATCGCCAAAATATTCAATAATTTTTGGTGTTGCGAATAAAAATGTAATGAAACAACAGAAGGCATCCTTTTTTAACTAGCACATTCCAAGATGTATCCCTCGTAGCAAAATCACAACGATGGGCAATGTATGTCGCAGATTTTATTTCGTTCCTGCAGACAAAAACAACATCCCCAAACCCCTATTAAATCCTCTCTGTTTTCCGGTCTTTCAAATCTTTGCGAAAATGGAAGTTAGACGAAGTGAAGATTTCTCCGGTAATCGCATTTATTTTCTTCTCGCGATGTTTCGTCTGTTCGGTATTTTTGTTAAACACTATTTTATTGCATAAATGTATGTGTTTTAACTTGAACATAGTGCCAAAAAAATTTCTGAAAACAGAAGCTTGAGCCATGTAATCTTAAACTTTTTTTCTCGCGATGTTGCCTTCGCCCGATATGGTTGTTAAACATCGGTTTGTTACACTGTATAAATGTTTGCATTTAAGATAAAAAATGGAGAAAATTTTTCCGAAAATGGAAGTTGGACGAAATGAAGATTTCTGCTGTAATTGAAAAATTGAGGCAAAAAGTTTCGACAACATAAGACAAAGACAGCAAAGTTTTCTCCTGCAAGCATTTTTTTCCCATGGTGTTTTCCCTGCATTGTATTATTGTTTAATTCATTTAATTACATTGTATTTAAAATTGAAAACGGAGAAAAAAATTTCCGAAAACATAAGTAGGACAGAGTGAAGATTTCTCCCGTAATTGTATTTTTTTCCATGGTGCTTTTCCTGCACTGTATTACTGTTTCAGTATCATTTAATTACATTAATGTTTGTATTTAAGATTGAAAATGGAATTTTTTTCCCAGAAAACAGAAATAGGATGGAGCAAAGATTTCCCGGAATTGTCTTTTTTTTTCCACGGTATTTTCCCTGCACTGTATTATTGTTTAAGTATCATTTATTTACATTAATGCATGTATTTAAGATAGAAAATAGGAAGAAAAAAGTTCCGAAAACGGAAGTAGGGCGAAGCAAAGATTTCTCTCGTAATCATAATTTTTTTTTCTCTGGTGATGTTCCATCTGTCCTGTATTTTTTTTTTTAAATATAATTTTATTCCATATATCTTTGTGCTTCAGGTTGAACAAGGCAGTGAAATTCTAGGCAGAGGTCCAGGTGTTCTTGATAATAATTTCGTAGTTATAGCAATTGCTGTAGTACATAGGCTAGATTTTTTTGTTATTTTAGGTAAAAGATGTATAAGGTGGATAGTGTCATTCTTTTTTTTTTTTTTTTTAATCTATACCCATGCAAATTTTTATTGTTCTTTGCATCTAGTAGTTATCTTGCCCAGTGCCCACCTGTAGATTTGTTGTGGCACCATGATATCTCTTGCAGACTGATGAGGAACTTTCTGCTATAGGGGATGCATCCATTCTTGTGTTGCATAGTAAGACACACTAAAGAAGGAATCTAAGCATTTAAGTAACATTGAAGAGATGTTTACCTGGTAAATTAAAAACTGACAAAAACTAATTTCTTTAGAAACCTACCATGTGTACTGAAATATAAAACATATCATCATCATTGTCAACCATTATCAATCCACTGCTGGACGAAGGTCTCCCCAAGTTTCCTCCACAACGGTCTGTCTTGTGCCAGTCTCCTACATGTCACTCCCACATACTTTCGAATTTCATCCACCCATCTCCCATGTGGTCTTTTTCTGGGTCTTTTCCTGTCCCTTGGAATCCAATCTAAAATTTCGGCTGTCCATCGATGGTCTGTTCGATTTCTCCACTTGCTTCTTGTATGATGTCTACAGTAATTCCCTCTTCTCCTGGAGCTTTTCCCCGCTTCATGTTCTTGATTGCATGTGCAACTTCTGCTGGGAGGACTGGAAGAACTCTGGTACCCTTCATGATGTCTGGAGTACATGTATCATCCCTTTCATATAATTTGGAGTAGAAATCTTTCACTCTTGTCAAAAGTCATAATCAATAAAAGCCATGCACAATGGAAGTTCATATTCCCTCGCTCTTTCAATTGGTTCTCTCAGTACATGGATATGATCTATTGTGCTGTAGCCACTCCTGAATTCAGCTTGTTCTCTCGGTTGAGCCATGTCCAGTGTTACCTTCAAGTGGTGTGAAAGAACTTTAGTGAAGATTTTATAAACCACTGATAGGAGGCTGATAGGTCTGTAGTTCCTGAGATCCTCAATGTCAGCTTTTTTGTGCAGCAGGATCTTTGTAGAGGTGTTCCAATCCTCAGGAATCTTCCCTTCATTACAGCATCGAGTGAAAATTTGGGCGAGTAATGTTTCGATTTCTCCACTTGCTTCTTGTATGATGTCTACAGTAATTCCATCTTCTCCTGGAGCTTTTCTCCGCTTCATGTTCTTGATTGCATGTGAAACTTCTGCAGGGAGGACTGGAAGAACTCTGGTACCCTTCATGATGTCTGGAGTACATGTATCATCCCTTTCATATAATTTGGAGTAGAAATCTTTCACTCTTGTCAAAAGTTCGCCTCCATTTCTTGTTACAGAACCATCTTCTTTTCTCAGTGCCATAATCTGTTTTCTTCCCTTACTGAGATGTCCCTTTGCTATCTTTAGGCTTTGGTTGTTTTCAATTGCTTTCCTCACTAGTTCACAGTTGAATTTCCTTACGTCTTCAGTGATACTTTTTCGTACTGTTTTGCATAGCTCTATATATTCCACTTTGGAAGTCACATCTTCTTTAGTTGTCCTCATCTCTCTTCTTTTTTGCATCAACATTTTGGTTTTTCCTGATAATTTGTTCACATGCAACTTGTTCTTAGACCCAAGTAATTTTGTTGCTGTTTCCATAAGAGCTTTGGTTACTTTTCTGTTAACTTCAGAAATATCCACTTCTTCCGATGTTAGGCCTTTTAAAGCAGAGAATCTGTTCTTCAGTTCCAACTTGAAGGTATTATGGTCGTTTTTTTTTTTTTTTTAGGTTAGTTATGTCAATACATTTTGTTTGTCTTATGAGCTTGCCACGTTCGAGTTTAGTGTTGGGGTGCATCTTACATCTCACCGATCTATGGTCACTACCTGTGTTGAACTTGTTTAGCCCACTGCAGTCTTCTATGACGAATTTTTTGTTACACATAATAAAATCAATTTCACTTGTCGTCTCATTTGGATGTCTCCATGTCCATTTCCTGTGTGGCTTTTTCTTGAAAAAGGAGTTCAAAATGAAAAACCCTTCTGCCTCTGCAAACTCTACGAGAGTATTTCCACGCTGGTTTCTGTTGCCGTGACCGAATTTACCTACTGAAGTTTCATTCTGTTGCCGTTGCCCTATTTTTGCATTGAAATCTCCCATAATTATCTTCAAGTGCTTCTTACCTTTATTATTTAGATGACGTATTTCCTCATAAAATTCTTCAATTTCTTCTTCAGGATGACTTGTGGTTGGTGCATGAGTTTGAATAATCTGAGCTTGGTATCTTCTCGAGAGTTGGATAACGAGTCGTGCAGCTCTGTCAGAGGAACTTTCAACTTCTACAACTTTATCCTTCAGTTTCTTGCTTATTATAAATCCAACACCACTAGTTCTGCCAGTATCTGTCCCACGATAGTAGAAGAGATGTCCACATTTCAGTTCAATGAGATCTTCTCCTTTTCTCCTTACCTCACTTAGCCCGACGATGTCCCACTTGATCCTTTGTAGTTCCTCTTCCAATTCAAGAAGCCTTGAATCAGAAGATAGGGAGCGTCCATTATACGTAGGCAAGGTCAGCATCAGATGGCAGCCTAGTCCGGTCCTCCGGGGATTCTTAGCACCCTCTGCCTTCATGTCACACTGGCCGCTGCCTTGGTGAGGTACATTCCAGCTGCCGGAGACTGAGGGCCAAGATTTAAGTTGTGGAGCCATTTTGGAGGGGTTTGGCCATAACTCACCATGCTGGGCCAAGCGGGTTGGTCAGTGTGGAATAGCATTTCCTGTAATTCCGATGGTATAGTTATACCGCTATTGGCGGTCATCAGAGCCCCTTTAGTGGGAACAGGATGCACCACGAGAAGGCGGGGTTGACATTTGTCAAGGAGAGGCTGTGATGTTACGCATCACCTGACCTTACATCCCAAAACATATATATATATATATATATATATGTACTTAAGAGCAAAACTGAAGACTAAGGAAAAACTTTAGAATTTAGAACGAAGGTTGCAAAATAACCTGAAAATCAAAACGCGCAACGCAGCAGTTTTGAAAATTCAGAATTCACATTCTATAAAGAAGATACCTAAGCAAAAAAATACATATATAATTTTGACTCACACCTAGTACAACATAGAAAAGGTTATGTATCTACCTGTGTGAGTAAAAGGAGAAAAGATAAAAAAATAAAATAAAACAACTGAATGTAGAAGGTGTCGAGAATACTGAGCCTTGGCTTTATCAAGGACCGGCAAAAACTCTGCATTTTCTCACTTCCACAAAGACCTAGTTGGAAATGGGTTTCTGCAAGGCCATAGATGCAAGTAACATTCCCACCTAAAATAGTTTAACAAATATAGGTCTTTGTGGAAGTGAGAAAATGCAGAGTTTTTGCCGGTCCTTGATAAAGCCAAGGCTCAGTATTCTCGACACCTTCTACATTCAGTTGTTTTATTTTATTTTTTTATCTTTTCTCCTTTTACTCACACAGGTAGATACATAACCTTTTCTATGTTGTACTAGGTGTGAGTCAAAATTATATATGTATTTTTTTGCTTAGGTATCTTCTTTATAGAATATATATATATGTATATATACTTATCTGATGCTGACCTTGGCTACGTATAATGGACGCTCCCTATCTTCTGATTCAAGGCTTCTTGAATTGGAAGAGGAACTACAAAGGAACAAGTGGGACATCGTCGGGCTAAGTGAGGTAAGGAGAAAAGGAGATTTCATTGAACTGAAAAGTGGACATCTCTTCTACTTTATAAAGAGGAACAGTACACCAATTAAGTAGTAAATAGTAACGCTGTACTAGTGATCCGATTTATTGGCGTAGGAAATAAACACATAAGCGTTTCCAAGCTTTTGCACGTCAACCAGATGGCTTTTTCAAGGAAGTTAGACAGAAACTGCAAACTGAAAAATAGAACGCTTAACAATTTGAACGTGGGAACTTGATAATAAATGGATGCGACGTTATATTCATTTAAAGATACGAGGCATCACGTTGGTTGCACGCGGGATCCTGGTAGAAAAAAGGCGTTACTTGAAGAATTGGTTCCACATTTGTGGCAACTCGAGCGAGACACAATCATTGCAAGTATCGCTGTTGGTAATGATCTCCAAGGTTTCCTGAATGGCTGTACATTTAGGGGTAAAGTAGCTAGCTAATTTCTTTATATCATTCCACATAGGAGTAGCTGACTTGAATTTGACTTCTCTGGATAGTGCCGTGGCTACTTTACCGTATTTTGTGTCCCTTTTATGTTCGTGGACTCTGAAAAGAGACTCTTCCAGTTTTCCTTGATAAAAGCAATGATATACATCCTACGATCAATTTCACGATGGAGATTGAATGCAACAAAGCTTTACCTTATCTGGATGTTTTATTGAGGAAATCGTCTGACAACCGCCTCGGTACACAAGTCTACTATAAACCCCCGTCCGTCCCCAACCTGATGATTCGCAGCTCTTTCTGTCCCGCAGAATACAAAGCAGCTATCTTCCGTTCTCAAATTCAAAAGCCTTTGCCGTTTCTTCTGATACCCATTTTAGACAACACGAAATTGAAAGCGTCATCAAGCTAGCCACTGATGCAGGATATTCATTGAATCAGATATGTAGCTTTATCCAAAAAGCCAAAGCCAAACACTCCAGTCTTCCTGTGCCGCAGCTACGTTATTTAGGCTCAATTCCCTACATTCCAGTGCGTCTTACAAACTCAAAAATGCCCTCAAGAAGATGAACTACGGCATTGGCATAAGGTCCCCTGCATCTTTACATACTACACTAAAGAGAAATAGTGAAAAACCACCTCTCTCCTGCAAAGCAGGCGTTTATGCGATCCAACAGCGATACTTGCAATGATTGTGTCTCGCTCGAGTTGCCACGAATTTGGAACCAATTCTTCAAGTAACGCCTTTTTTCTACCAGGATCCCGCGTGCAACCAACATATCTTTAAATGAATATAACGTCGCATCTATTTATTGTCAAGTTCCCACGTTCAAATTATTAAGCATTCTATTTTTCAGTTTGCAGTTTCTGTCTAACTTCCTTGAAAAAGCCACCTGGTTGATGTGCGAAAGCTTGGAAAAGCTTATGTGTTTATTTCCTACGCCAATAAATCAGATCACTAGTACAGCGTTACTATTTACTATCTTTTCTACTATTATGGGACAGATACTGGGAGAACTAGTGGTGTTGGATTTATAATAAACAAGAAACTGAAGGATAAAGTTGTAGAAGTTGAAAGTTCCTCTGACAGAGCTGCACGACTCGTTATCCAACTCTCGACAAGATACCAGGCTCAGATTATTCAAACTTATGCACCCACCACAAGTCATCCTGAAGAAGAAATTGAAGAATTTTATGAGGAAATTTGTTATCTAAATAATAAAGGTAAGCAGCACTTGAAAATAATTATGGGAGATTTCAATGCAAAAATAAGGCAATGGCAGCAGAATGAAACTTCAGTAGGTAAATTCGGTCACGGCAACAGAAACCAGCGTGGAAATACTCTCGTAGAGTTTGCAGAGGCAGAAGGGTTTTTCATCATGAACTCCTTTTTCAAAAAAAGCCACACAGGAAATGGACATGGAGACATCCAAATGGGACGACAAGAGAAATTGATTTTATTATGTGTAACAAAAAATTCGTCATAGAAGACTGCAGTGTGCTAAACAAGTTCAACACAGGTAGTGACCATAGATTGGTGAGATGTAAGATGCACCTCAACACTAAACTTGAACGTGGCAAGCTCATAAGACAAACAAAATGTATTGACATAACTAACCTTAAAAAACACCATAATACCTTCAAGTTGGAACTGAAGAACAGATTCTCTGCTTTAGAAGGCCTAACATGGAAGAAGTGGATACTTCTGAAGTTAACAGAAAAGTAACCAAAGCTCTTATGGAAACAGCAACAAAATTAGCTGGGTCTAAGAACAAGTTGCATGTGAACAAATTATCAGGAAAAACCAAAATGTTGATGCAAAAAAGAAGAGAGATGAGGACAACTAAAGAAGATGTGACTTCCAAAGTGGAATATATAGAGCTACGCAAGACAGTACGAAAAAGTATCACTGAAGACGTAAGGAAATTCAACTGTGAACTAGTGAGGAAAGCAATTGAAAACAACCAAAGCCTAAAGATAGCAAAGGGACATCTCAGTAAGGGAAGAAAACAGATTATGGCACTGAGAAAAGAAGATGGTTCTGTAACAAGAAATAGAGGCGAACTTTTGATAAGAGTGAAAGATTTCTACTCCAAATTATATGAAAGGGATGATACATGTACTCCAGACATCATGAAAGGTACCAGTACCAGAGTTCTTCCAGTTCTCCCAGCAGAAGTTGCACATGCAATCAAGAACATGAAGTGGGGAAAAGCTCCAGGAGAAGATGGAATTACTGTAGACATCATACAAGAAGCAATTGGAGAAATCGAAACAGTACTCGCCCAAATTTTCACTCGATGCCTTAATGAAGGGAAGATTCCTGAGGATTGGAACAACGCTACAATGATCCTGCTACATAAAAAAGGTGACATTGAGGATCTCAGGAACTACAGACCTATAAAGCCTCCTATCAAGGGTTTATAAAATCTTCACTAAAGTTCTTTCACACTGTTTGAAGGTAACATTGGGCATGCATAGATGCCAAACTCTAAAAGTAGTTTTCAGTAACCAACATGTTCATTTTTCAGTAATTTTCAGTAACAATTTTTTTTTTCAGTAATTTTCAGTAATCCAGTCTACAGCGGCAAATTTGGGTATTTAACACTGCAACAAATTTTAATCTGTCAAAACTATTAACAAAATAATAATAATAATAATAATAATAATAATAATAATAATAATAATAATACAATAAAAATAATTTGCTAGTGGGAAAATTTAAAAATACTGTCTACCAGAAAAATATAATAAATTACCTCCAGACATGAAGAAAAATTATTCCTTGGAATGTTGGCCAAATTATTATGATAAACTGACTGTAGTTGCCATTTTGGCCTTCCTTAATTCAATTTGTGAAAACTTCTTCTGATAGCATAGTTCACTGTGTGCAATGCTATTTATTTTTTCTACTAATAAAGAAGACAGCACACGATTACTTAAATTAGGTCTGAATTCATTCATGGTTTTTTTTTACAATACTGAAAATTCTTTCTGTACTTGCATTGCTATGAGGGACTATTAAAATCCTTTTCATAATTTTGCTTAATGATTCATACTTCAACTGGCCAGTTTCATTTTTCATTAAAAAAATTCTGTGCCACACTTCATCCATTCTCCCAGAATTAACAGCACAGTTAAAATTTGCAAACTGGTAGTGAGCAAATTCAGATTCCACCTTGTCAGATTCTTCTGGTTTCAAAACTGGAAACAGGGAACACATATATTGGAATGATGCAAAAGAAACACTTTGCCTTAATGCTACATCTGCAATTTCAGCATGACTCAGAAATTCATCAATAAGTGGAAATTTTCTTAAAATGTAATTGCAGCCTGCCTCGTAAAATTCCCTTACCTCAGAATAAAAAGTAGCCACTGTGTCTTCACTCAAATCTGCAGTTGTGCCTATATAAGATCTCGCTTTTGACCCAATTACGAAATCACAGTTTTCTTTTTGATTTCTCTTTCATTCAAAATTTCCATCTGCAAGAGATGTTGCTGTCACATCAAATGCCGATGGCTTGATAAATCGTACAAGCAATTCAGATAACAGACTATGAAGTTTTCTTTTTAATACATGCACAAGCGGAGCTTCCTGCTGCAAGAACACGTTAACAGATGTAAATAATGGAAGAGTAGCAGATAAAAAAAGACGAAGTTTAGATGAAGGATTTCCAATCATACTTGCAAGGTTCTTATACTGTGAATTAGCTTCTTCATTGTCACTGAAATAATGTTCTAGAGCCTCCCACTGTTCTAAAATTCTGTCAATGGATTCCAAAAGTGATAACAGCGAGTATTGACATGCTTTAGAATTTTGTGTGGTTTAGTACCACAAACAGCTTGACTCAGTTTTAGATTGTGTTTCCTCTTTGAACGTTTCTCCAAAACAAAAGAACAACTGTATTAGAAACTACTCAACATTAAATCCTTTCAGTTGAGTAGCAGATTTCTGTGCAGCTAAATTTACTAAATGGCATGAACATCGATGCACTATGATTGCAGGCTGAACCTTCTTTATGTGAGAAACAACACCTTTTACTTGACCTATCATAGTGTTAGCATTGTCACAAGAAAATGACACACAGTTGCTCCATGAGAATTTTTTTTAACAAACTCATAGTTCAAAATGTTGAATATTCCTTCACCTGTATTATTACTTGATTCAACCAATGATAACAAAACAGTTATATTTTTCCCTATTTTTTCGTCAAAATATGTTATTGTAATGGGATACAGTTTATTTGCGTGAGCATCATTACTTTCGTCCGTAGATAGAGAAAAAGGATTTTTAAACTTCAGATACGATGTTACTTGTAGAAACACTGGTCATGTGCTGAATTACTGCAGTAGCCTTGGTTCTTCCACACGAATATTTTTTTGCGATCGCTGAATTGGGAAACATGGCTTGAAATAACGGTTTAGCATGGTCAGCAGCTGCTATGGGTAAATTGTGTTCCAGAATAAATGAAGTGAACATAAGTTCTGCATTTATTACACTGTTCTCCTTTGATGCATACAAATTGCTCACTGACTGAACTTTCAACTCACCGAAAGATTTATGCTTTTTCGATTTAGCGTGCCTTCTGCAATCATCCCACCCACCGTGCACAATACTAAAATCGCATCTACAAATTCTGCAAAACACGTGGTTCACAGAAACTTTTGATTTCACAAAACAGGGCCAATCTCTATTGCAAGTTTCTAGAAAACACTGTTTCTTCTTCAACGACAAAGGTTTGTCTAAAGAACGCTTCATTCTAAATAAATGAAAGAAAACAGCAAAAAAAACTTCACAATCACCTCATCCTTCCGTGATGTAACAGTATGGTAGCATGTGCAGCAGAGAGAACCAAAAAGCATCAAGGACAATAAAGCAGAAGCGCTGCCTACGAGGAACGAAAGCAACTGCCCTGGTTGCACACAGGAGACAAAGTGCATCATGGGAGTTCAGAATGAATGCCTAAGCAGCGTCCGCACAGAGCTAAACTGCGTAGTTGCGTCCGGCAGGGAGAGAACCAATGGGAGCGGTGTCATGGAATGAAACACTGAGCCAGCATAGTGTGGTTGCTGCTCAGTCTACGGTAGATAAATTGCCAATTAAGATGCAGAAATCTATAATACACAGAATGTAGCATTTAATCCCCCCCCCAGAAAAACTTGAAGAACCAACAATAATTTTTAAGTTGATAAAAATTTGCTTTCTATCTCAGAAAATTAAATCAAATGGCGATTTTCCGTAATTTCAGCGGTGTTTCCGTACTTCCATAACAGCAACCAAAAATCCGTAAAATTATGGAAAATCCGTACTACTTGGCATCTATGGACATGGCTCAACTGGATTCAGGAGTTCAGGAGTGACTACAGCACAATAGATCATATCCACGTACTGAGGGAACTAATTGAAAGAGCGAGGGAATATAAACTTCCATTGTGCATGGCCTTTATCGATTATGAAAAAGCTTTGATTCGGTGAAACTATCAGCAGTTACAATGGCTCTGAAATCCTGTGGTATTGAAGATCCATACATTATTATTATTAATAACATCTATGAAAATGCAAGTGCAAAGATTCGGCTGTTTGAAAATACAACACACACAAAAATTGGAAAGGGAGTGAGACAAGGTGACACCATATCTCAGAAGCTCTTTAATGCCACATTCGAAAATGTCTTTCAATCACTGAACTGGGAAAACAAAGGGATAACGATTAATGGAGACTATCTAACCCACCTTCATTTTGCTGATGACGTAGTCATTTTTGCAACTACTCCATCAGAGCTGCAGAGGAACTTGCTGACAAGAGTAAAGAAGTGGGATTAAAAATGAACTTTCAGAAGACGAAAGTGGTGTTCAATGCTTTTACAAGAAATGAAGATTTGTCGATTGATGGAGAAAAGCTGGAGATAACAGACACGTACGTTTATCTTGGACAGCAGATATCAAGTGAGGGTCACATTGATGAAGAAATTAATCGGCGTACAAAACTTGCCTGGAGAGCTTTTAGAAGAAACAGCATAATTTTCAAGAGCAATATGCCATTATGTCTTAAAAGAAGAGTGTTTGATCAATGCATCCTTCCAGTGCTTACGTATGGTGCAGAGACGTGGACCTTAACTAAAAGAGACATACAAAGACTGCAGACAACTCAAAGATGCATGGACAGGTGCATGCTTGGTGTAACTAGGAGAGATAAGAAGAGGAACTTGTGGATCCGAAAAATGACAAGAGTAGAAGACATCATGATCAGAGTTAAATCCCTGAAATGGCAATGGGCTGGACATACTGCCAGAAGGACAGACCATCGATGGACAGCCGAAATTTTAGATTGGATTCCAAGGGACAGGAAAAGACCCAGAAGAAGAAGACCACGTGGGAGATGGGTGGATGAAATTCGAAAGTATGCGGGAGTGACATTGAGGAGACTGGCACAAGACAGACCATGTCAACCATTATCAATCCAGCAGTGGATTGATAATGGTTGACACCATTATCAATCCATCATCCATTATCAATCCATCATTGTCAACCATTATCAATCCAGCAGTGGATTGATAATGGTTGACAATGATGATGATGACGATACATATTGATTATCAGGCAGTAGACAAACAGTAAACCAACATTAGATCAACACAATATAAGCAGTAGGCCAACATTAAACCAATGTTGGCTGAATGATCATTCTTTCCTTTTTCTGACGTCTGGCTAACGATTTGCCAATGATGAACAGTCTCAGAAAAGATAAATTAATTTATGTACATAATTTGTAAATAAGCTGACATAAAAGAACTGAAGTGCTGTTGAATAGGATTTAGGAATGTGTCAATCTTTTCAAGGCATTTAAAAGCCATAGATGAAAACTTTATCTGCTCATTGACTACAACACTTTACCACCTTCTAATAATACATTAGTCATAAAGACATCTTGTTAATTTATATTACAGCAAAATGAGGCTGGACTGGCCATAAAATTCACCGGCCATTTCGCAAAACTCTGCTGTTGGGTCATCAGTGTCAAGTTCAACAAGCCCAAACAAAATTGTAAAGAATCGAGAAATACGGTATGAGCTGAGATATAATCCATAGAAGCAACAAGCGGACATAAAAACTGAAAGTTAACAGCCAACTGGATCACTGCAAATTGCTCCACGGTTCCCCAATCACATGCTCTAATCTACTTTTTGAGGGTATAGAATTCATGATGCAGTTTTAAGTGCTGCTGAAGTCACCGACACACTACCCTCAGCTCAGTGATAGCCACAGCCATTTACCAATAAAAAAAAAAACACTACTGAAAGTAGCACCATTTGTTTACTGATTCTACCTTTACATGTGTGGCTTTTTTAGTTGGAAGTAATAGGAAATTTGTTTGGTGAATTGAGAGTTCGAAAGTCAACATTTTTGTGATGGATTACTTCAAAATGCGGAAGTGCGAGGAAGTCCAGGAAAGGAAAGTGAAGCTTCGTGAACAAGATGCTTAATCAACTCGAAATTTGAGTGACATGTTTAATGCATAGATGAGAACTAAAACGTCTGGTTCAGATCCTGTGACATTCCATACTTTGACTGAACAAAAGCAGATACATAAAGCTGTGTGTGCTTCCAAAATGAAAGTAATTTTAATTAGGAATGAAGTGCAAAATCCTCCAGGAAAACAACATTGTGTGCTGAAGAAACAGTTTGTGACATGCTTAAGATGAAGGGGATGCTCTTCAGTTTTATTTTGTTTCCAAAGCAACTGGTGTTCATTTTCATGATTGTTTTACAAAACTGCAAGATGATAATGTTGCTATAAATGATTTTATTATTCCTCTTGAGGTTGGTAAAATTTACAACTACTCTTTTTTTCAAGTTTTAACATTACTAACCTAATATTTCCTCCTTGCCTGCTACCTCAAACATTTTTATGTAAAAGAATGGTACGCCCAGACAGTGGCCTTCTTATTCAGCAAAACAAGAGGTGCTATTTTGTTCTTAGCCTATGGAAACAGAAATGATCTCAATCTTTTTGTTCATGGTATGACAGATTGGCATCATGCAATGCAAAGTATTGTTGAACATGAAACAAGCAAACAACACTTTGCATATTCCAAAGCACGTTTGACAATGGTGATTTGAAAAATTTCTTGTTTAAAACAATGTTATGAAAATGGGAGATAGAAAATTTGAAGAGGATGGAAATATTAGAAAGAATTGCAGAAATTGTAAAATTTATTGGCCAATGAGGTTTTCCATTTCATGGAAATAATGAAACTGCTTCCATGATGGAAGATTATGAGGCGGATCATGGAAACTTTATTGAATTGTTAAAGTTATTTTCAAATAAACATATAAAACGAGCGTAACACACAGAGTCACGTATGGTAAAAGGTTCGTTTAGCGGTAGCTTTTGGTCATTGACGACCTTGATCACCCGTGATCGACTGGATGGGCTGGTTGCCAGAACTACCATTTGAAGTTGGGGTGTTAGAAAGAACTGTTGCCAGATTTTAGAAGAGATATCCAAATAAATGGGATTTGGTTAGGGGTCTCTGAACTGCAGTTTTTGGTGAACAAAATTTCAATGCTCTCTTGAAAACGCAGAGATGCCTTGTTGATGAAAGGGGCAACTTTTTTGGTTTCTTTCCAAATGGGAACTGCAGAGGTGTCTTTAAGGGTTAGTGCAGATAAAGCTGTCTTTGGAAGACCATTGGAAACATATTTTGTGTGTTCACCAAGTCTTGTTTTGATGCTTCGGTATGTGCTTCCAATATACACTGAGAGACCAGAGGAAGTTGAAATGGGAATAGCATTAACTCCAGGGTGTCCAAGGGTGAGACAGGATCCCTGTCTTTAAGCAGGCACATTATTGCAGAAGGGTTTGGTTTCACTGTGGAGGATAGCCCATAGTTTTTAAAAGTTTACATCTTATAAGAGAAGGATCCATGGAAAGGGATGGAACCAATGAATGGTGGTTTTTTTCATTATTGTTGGTGAGAGAGCAGACAGATTTTGCAAGTGGGAATTTTAGAGAAATTTTTGAATTGCAGAAGGTGGGAACTGATGGGCTTCGGCAATTTTCTTTATGGTGTCAATTTCTTCATTGAAGGAAGATTCAGTGTTGCAGACAATCCTGGCACGATTGACATAAGTTTTAAAGGCTGCAAATTTGTGAGCAGTTGGGGAGTGGGATGAAAATGGGATTATGTTTACTATTGCAGAGGGTTTTCTGTAGACAGATCTGTTGAGATGATTTCCTTGCCTTGCCAGGTGGACATCCAAAAAGTCAATGCCTTGGTGTGATTCTTCATTGATGGTGAATTTTATTGATGGGAACTTTAGGGAAATCTTTTCAAGAAGAGATTCAAGGTCAGTTCTATTGTGTGGCCAAATTACAAAAATATCATCAACATATCGAAGCCAAATGGAAGGTTGTAGATTGTGTTCCATGACTATGCTTTTTTCAATATGTTGCATGAAAACTTCAGCCAGAAGTGGAGAGAGAGGTGAACCCATCGGAAGTCCTTCTTGTTGACAGTAGTATTTGTTGTTGAACTTGAAACAATTAAGATCTCTCAGAGTTCGAAGGCAGTCATACAGGTCTTTTGTTAGTGGGCCAGAGAGTGATTGGTTTTCTTTTAGCAATTGTACTAGCAGCATATGAGAGTGGAAAAGAGGGACTGAAGGGAAGAGAGAGACTACATCCAAAGTGAACATTTTGTCAGAGGGTTCAATGCGAGGAGGGAGTTTTCTAATAAACTTTTTAGTGGAGGAAATTGACAAAAGGTGGCTGGATGTGAGATGTTTACATTTTCCCACAATCCTCCTTTCAAGGTTACGGGTAGGAGAGAATGTATATTCCACGAGTGGTCGAAGAAGGAAACCAGTTTTATGAAGTTTAATCTGGAAGAATAAGCGTGGAGTTCGGAAATATGGTGGTGGTGTAAAATCT
Organism: Macrothele yani; assembly: GCA_039090855.1. NCBI lineage: Eukaryota > Metazoa > Arthropoda > Arachnida > Araneae > Macrothelidae > Macrothele > Macrothele yani. The sequence continues at coordinate 68,851,792 of CM077013.1, forward strand.
CCTAGAAAGGTCTTTAGAGTGGGTTTCTTGTTGAGTCTTTCAACTGCAGTTTTAAGTTTGGGGGTGGTATCAGATTTTAGTACCTTACAATTTGAAGTTGAGAGGAATGATTCAGCTTTTTCATTGAGAACAGTTTTGGATATAAAAACAGGACAGCCAGTTTTATCATCTTTACAGATTGCAAGATTATTTTCATTCATTAGATTGCTGATTTTTTCGAGGAATGAGGAAGAATACTGCAGGGGGTTTCTTTTTCACTTTTGCAAGATAGAGTGCTGGCTTGGCACGGAGGATTGGTTGAGCTTCGGGTTTAGTGCGGTGAACTGCTGCTTCTAGCATGGAGATCGTGGCTTTTAGATTCAGATTAGTTTCAGGAGTGAATTTAGGTCCAAGGGAAAAGGAAGGCTTCCAGTTTTGGAGGAAGTGAAGTATCCAAGAGATTCACAAAGCGTGCGGGGGAAGGGGGGGGTTGACAATGCACCTGCAGCTGTGATAGGAGAAGGTTTGTCGGCACACTGTTTGTTGAGTACAAACTGAAATTTCTTGCAGTGTTTTGAGGTTTCATTTTCAGTCACTGTAGCAACGATTTTGGAGATGCATATCATAAAGATATCTAGCAAAGATGAATGGGTTTGGAAACTTAGAGCTTGGTATTTGGAATAGCAAAAGAGTTCGTTTTTAGCGATGTTTCCACGGAGGTCGCGGATTGTGGCTTGAAGCAATTTCCCCTTGGTTTCTTGGAGGATTTTTCAACAGCGTCTAGAAAAAATAGGTTTACATGCTTGAAAAACTTGAGGGAAGACCATTGAAGACTTGCAGCTCAACAGAAATGATAGTTGACAAAGGAGTTTTACCATGTGTATGCGGCGATTATGGAAACATGCCCAGTCCTGATTCAAGTTGATAACTTAAACCATGTTACTTTCAAAATTGATGCCACACTAAAAGTACATTTCGATAAAATTATTCAATCAGTAAAAGATGAATTTGCTGAAAATGTACAGAAACGAGGAAGTGGACATGTTGGTCTCATTGGAGCTGCTCTGAAAGCCATTGCAAATGTAAAAGTCAAGAAAACTTTACAAATATGCAAACAATTTCACAGTTTACTATGGTGATCAGATTGCTAAATTGGATGGATGGACGGTCAGTACTTTTAGCTTTTCCCCTGTAGCTATATGAAAAAGTCAAAAGTGGGCTGCCGTAATTAAAAATGCCAGGGTTGCATTTTTTTTGTCAGTCCGGCCCTGCTGTAAAAGTAAAATGGACAGTAGTGAGGAAATTGGGATCAGGTCTATGAAAACAACACACAAAACAAAGATCACATTTCTTCAGAGTTGAGAATGAGCAGTGAATGAACTTTGACTGTTGTCCACTTCAAATCAACAGCAAAACACATTTGTGAGACACCTTGGGTTTGTTAAGTTAATGCCAAACCAAACCTGCATGCACATATTTTTAATATCACTCAACACAATATGAAAAACAGAATAAATTCAGATCTTGAACAAACCTCTAACAAATAAAGTGGCCATGACTGATATGGCAGAACCAACAGAATTTTCTGCCATGCACTCATAATTGCCATGGTCTTCTTCTTCAGCATCTGTGATTTGCAGGGAATCTGGAAAAGATAAGTGAAACTCTACGTTGTATCATGAATTGGGACACACTAAAATAAAAATATGTTCTCACTATTTTTGCTCAAATCTGCTAAAAATTAATTATGGAGAAGTTTTATATAAAAATTCAATTCATACAGAAATTGAAGACCTTACTGCAGCAATGGGCAAACCAACAATGTAGCACACATGTGATGATGGAAATGGATGAGTGACTGGTCCCTCTATTTGTCCCAGAGGTTGGGTTAACCCACTGTTATCCCTAGGTATCTACTGAAATATGCTACCATCTTGTCTATCTCTAAATGTGTGTCCCCAGTTACTGCAACAGTGTTGTTAAAAAATAGTGGGTTAGCTCACTATTGCCGTAAGGTCTTCAATTTACAAAATGGAATCAAGTTAATTTCTTTTCAAAAAGAATAAAAAAGATCTGAATTTTACATGATGTGCGTAACTCTGAATTCTTATACTAAACTACTCCTGTTGCTTTCAAAAAAAAAAAAAAAAAAATTCCAACAATAAAGGGTGATTTAGCCTAAGAAATTGCACTTGACACCAACACAAAACAAATACAGATCACCTAAATGATAACTGGCCTGTATGCACTTTGAAATTTTTTATCAGACTACTTTCTGCATTGTAGTTAAACATTACTGATACATAAAACAATTTTTAGGGATGTAAAATATTTTTCTTTCTCAGCACATTTATCCATATGCATAATGCATATTGCTTCTGAAATTCACTTTCTTTGTCACACACACACACACACACACACACACACACACACACACACACACACACACACACACAAACATGTAATACATACCATAAAAAATGAAAGTAAAAAACAGGGAGGAGGGGGGAACACCAGGTTTTTTGACAATTGGAACTGCTATAATCCCCAACAAAATGCAAAGTACATGCAAAGATGAAAATTAAATGATAATTTAATATTAGATTAGCCAGAAAGAAATTATGAAGAGGCAAGGATGTAGAATAAGAAAGAATACAATGTGCTCCTGAATTTAAATCTACTTCATTCAGATTGTCTCTTGACAAAATCCAAAGTATTGTATAAAGGGCATATAAAACTCAGACGAATGACACATATTGCACATAAAACACTCTAAGAGTTCATTTAAAACTGTTAAAACCAATTAAAACTATTTTAAAATTTTAATTTTCTGCTAATCACAGCTAGTTTTTTATTTATACAAATTATGCAGAAATTTATTAAAGTTACACTTTTTTTTTATTAAAAGCATCTGTACTCATGTGTAGGATATATTAATAGAAACTACATGGTCTTTTGCACTACATATTTTTATATGGCCACTACATGGTTCTCTGCACTATGCAAATCTATTACTTAGAAAATTTTTGTTCTTTATAAAGTAATAACATAACCCTGGCTTTATTGCACCTGGCATTGCCCAGGTCCAGTGAAGCCCTTTACAAAAAATCATTACCCAGATCAGTGATTTCTGAGTTTTTTTGTTTGTTTTTTCTGAAATTATGAATATGATATATTGATGGAAACAGTTTAATTGAAGTATGTTCCAGTAATACAAAGCAAGTATTGGGTTGGCCAAAAAGCCAGTGCGTTTTTTACACATAGATGGCAAAACATGTCTTGAAATGTAACTAACGTCATTTGAAGCTGCAAGTTCATTAATGTAACTTGACAGCTGACAGTTCAAGCTTGTAACATACGCCCTGTCCGTTCCCGATATTTTGCCCTGTTTTGCTATTTTCCCGATTGATTTTCCCACTGTAAGTTCACAGTTTTGTGCATGAAGCTCCCTTCTTCGCTTTTGGTTGCTCTTCCCGGTTAGTGAGTTCTCTTTTTTTGTGTGAATTTTCTTTGATTTATTTTTTGCATTGTGCTTGTGTTTATGCATTTCTTGCCCATCATCTTCCTGTTGTCGTGACTTGACTGGACTGCTTGACGTGTTTGCTTCTTTCTCCGCTCAGCGGTGTCTGCGTTTGCTTTGCTCCGTCAGCGATTGTGACTTTGCTCTGCTGTTCGCTTTGCTCGTTCTTTGCTTATGCTTTGCTCTGGGCGTCTAGTGACATTTTTACTCTCTGTGTCATGGCCACTGCTGCGTCTGACTCCTATGTAACCGCACCGTCTTCCGTCCGTGTTGACATTCCACCATCTACTTCTGTATCGGATGGCATTCTTCCACCTTTTGCTGGTTTATTCCCGTCTTCCCTGGATTCTATGTTTCACCGCTCCGGCTCAACCTTCACAGTTACTGTTCCTCCAACTTCCGACTTAGGTAAGTCGATGTTTTCTGTCATGCATCTCGGTATCTGTTATGACGCCTTACTCAATACCAAGCTTACAGCTTATTCATCTGTGTTATATTCTGTCCTGCCTTCCAATTCAATTTCAAATATTGCCCGAAAATCACATACTGTTATTACATATCTGGCTTCTTCTGATCATGTTGCATGGGTTCTTTCAAACCCTCTTCAGGTTGGAAATCACTGTTTATATGCCCAGCCACTTTCCCACTGCCTGGTACTCATCCCATTTTATCCAGTTCCTCCTGAAATTCCAGATTCATTTTTGATGCCTTTCCTTTCGTTCTGTGGTCGCACCATTGGTTCGGTCCGCACGCTTCCTTCTGCCGTTCATGATTCTTTTGGCCACCCACTTCTCAGTTCTCGTCGGCAAGCTTTACTTATTTTCCCGTCTGATGATGCCATCTCTTCATTTCCAACGAAGTTGAAAGTCAAGGTTGGGCATCATGTTTATGTTATTAATATTGTTATGCCTTTTCACTGCTTTTCCTGTAAGAAGCATGTGGGTCATCATCGTGATCGGTGCCCCACCGCTTCAGAGCCTTTTACTTCTACACCAGTTCCGCCTGCAGGTGAGATCCAAGTTGGGCCTTCCTCATCTTCTGTGCCACCTCCGTCTCTTGCCATGACTCCACCATGTTCTCCAGCAGCTGCTACTTCTGCAACAGCCATGCCTGCCAGTGTTGCTTCATCTCCCGATGTTCTCCCAGTGCCTTTCTCATTTCCAATTCCTGGAGTGACGCTGCTATGCTCACCGCCTGCCTTCATTGGACTCCTTTGTTAACCTGCGCTCCCTCTTGGAGTCCCTGCTGCTGAGTACTCTTTGGTGCCAACTGATGTCCCTGCGCTCTCCTCGGACTCTAGTGAAGATGATGACGTTGCTTCTTCAGTGGCTTCCTGCTCTGCTCCGTCTCTCTCCACATCTCTGGATGCTGTTTACCTATTTGATGACTCCTCTTCTGTGTCTGCTGCTCACCTAGCTGTGTCTTCGACTTCTGCTTTATTATTGCCTTCTTCACCTGCACCAGCTTCCACTGTTGCTGTCGCTAAGAAACGTCGTCGACAAGCTAATAGGAAGACACCTGGGAATGGTGTTGCTTCTTGCGTGTCCTCGGACGCCATTCCTACTACTGTGCCTCCTTAATGTCTAACTGATCTTCCGCCACTTGATTATGGTAGGGTCACAGAACTTCTTGGCCCCAATCCTTTCTATTCGAGGCTTGAGCCTCTTACTACCGCTCCTCCTTTGATCTTCACTTATTCTTCTGCAGCTGCTCTTGATTATGTGCTTGTGTCATATACTTCGGCAGAGTATTCTGCTGTAGCCATGGATTTCCGTTCTATTCACGAAACGTTTGAGTACCTTGCCTTGACTCGCCCTGAGACTTCCCCGTATTTGCCTCTCATACAACGCCGCTGTTGCTTTCTTGCAGACTCCCTTGATCGCCTGTAGTGTGCTTGATAGCTGCCAATTCTCCTCGTTGCCTTGATGAACTGCCCTTGCGGCTGTGCTGCTCCTGTATTGTACTGCCTCTCACCTTTGACTATATAATGTGCTCTGTTCTCCCATGTGTGTTCTCCGGAGATTGCCCCGCTTCTTTCTTGGACTCTTCCCAGCTGCGCCTGGTTTAATGCCCATGTGTATATGACTGCTTCTCCTGTGTTCCCTGCTTTTGTATATATTTGCTATTTTCTTGATATCTTCCTGTATTAATGTACTCCTCGTGTACTTTGTACGTCCCTGTTCTCTTGGATAAAGCAATATTTGATCTCAAGTTTGTTCTAGGAACAGAAAGTGCACGATTTCACTAGCAAGTGTTTCTTTAGTGTCGATTTCAAAATGGGCAATCAAAAGAAACATTTTTTCCATGTTTTGCTGTATTACCTTTGAAAAGGAAAAAAACGTTGTGCAAGCTCATAAAAAGTTATGTGATGTGTATGGTGAAGGTGATTTAAAACTATGGCAGTACCAGAATTGGTTTGCAAAATTTCGGTCTGGAGATTTTGATGTGAAAGATGCACCATGCTCAAGAAGGCCAATCAAAGTTTATAATGACAAAATAAAGGCATCGCTCGAATTCAATGGGATTTAACGACATGAGAGATTGCTGAGATTCTGAACATATCGAAATCGAGCATTGAGACCCATTTAAAGCAACTGGGATACGTTGGTGAGCTCGTTATGTGCATACCACATGAGCTCAAAGAAATTCATCTCACTAAGCGGGTTGACATCTGCGATTCGCTCTTGAAACGTGAAGAAAACGATCCATTTTTGAAACGTATGATAACAAGTGATGAAATATAGATCATCTACAACAACGCTAAATGAAAAAGATCTTGGAGCAAGCGTGACGAACTTGCTCAAAGCACTTCAAAAGCAGATATGCACCAAAGCAAGGTTATGATGTCAGTCTGGAGGGGTTTCAAAGGAATTTTGTATTTTGAATTGCTTTCAAGGAACCAAACCATTAATTCGGATGTGTACTGTTGTCAGCTGGATAAATTAAGGGATGCAGACAAACAGAACTTCCAGAATTGGTGAATTGCAAAGGCGTTGTTGTTTCACCATTCTAACGTGAGACCACATACAAGTTTGGTCACTCGTCAAAAATTGTAGCAGCTTGGATGGGATGTGTTACCACATCCACCATATTCGCCAGACCTGGCACCAGACTACCATTTGTTTCGTTCGTTGCAAAATGCCTTGAATGGTAAAATCACTGCTGATGAGGCTATCAAATCATTCTCGGAATTTATTTTTGCTGAAAAAAACAAAAAAACTTTTTGAGCGTGGAATCATGAACTTGCCTGCGAAATGACAAAGGTCGTCGAACAAAATGGACAATATGTTGTTGACTAAAGTTTTTGTTTCCCATTGAAAATTCGTCTTTCATTTGCCCAGGGAAAAATTTAATTACTTTTTGGCCAACCCAATATTTTAAAAAGAAAATGAATAAAACTAGTACTTAAACCAGTGCAACTATCTGAAACCAGCAGTCTTTCTTGACTGTGAATATAAGAAATTTAAATATTTGAGACATCGGCATATTTCTATTGTGTTGTGATCACATACCTGCCAACCTCTTTAAGTGATAACCTATACACTGAATTCATAAAAACCTTACAAAGAGTAAATAACCATAAAGCAAAAAAAAAAAAAAAAAAAAAAAAAAGTACATAAATTTTACAAGCTCAATTGTTATAAGACAGCAACTGATACAAATCTATTAATTTTTTTTGCATATTTAAGCAATTTAATCTTAGAATGTATTGTATTATTGTCAGCACATGCATGTTTTGCTTTTCTCAGCACATGCATGTTTTGCTTTTCAAAATGTTATCAGTGGATTTAAAGCCTATGTAGCGAGTGTCAGCGTTTATTTTACAATGTAAAAAAAGAGGTTAGTGTGTCTGCATTCAGGGGTTTCCTATCGTCTGTGCGGATTTTCTTCATCATGGAGAAAGATCTCTCACAGTCAGCATTACTGTGAGGCAAAGTAAGGAGTCTGAATAATCACCTTAAAATTTGGGAAGCACATGCCATCAGTTCTTGTTCTCAGGTTTAAAATATTCAGCCAGTAGCTACAAAAGCTCTTTTTCTGGCCATTGTCCATCAGTATAGGCACACGGTCATCAGAGATCATACAATAGTAATCAAACTCATCCTTTAAAGCTTCCTGATCAAGGTGAGGAGCAAAGGTAACTGCCAATGTACAAATATGTGTGCACTTCATGCTGTTTTTGAGGGTTGGGTCCAGTACTTTCAGGTCTTTCAGTACCTGATTTTCAAATGGAAATTTGTCCACTATCTTTCTCACTACTGCTACAGAAACCTCGGGTCTTTCAGTACCATAAAAGTTTCTTACATCTACAAAAAATGCCTTTCTGTCTGCACCGTTAAGTTCCACTACTGCTACATAAAAGTTTCTTACATCTACAAAAAATACCTTTCTGTCTGCCCCGTTAAGTTCCATTTCTTCCATTAATGCTCTGTTTTAGAGGCTTACTTAGTGTGCTGTCATTATGCTGCACATTAAATTTTCAAACATATTGTCACTGTTTTCACAACACAGCTCTCACGAAAATTTGTGAATATGATTACGTTGAGATAGCCTGCCGACGTTCAGAGTGAAGCGGGGGAAAGCGCGGGTTTTGATTGGCTGTAGGGATAGGCAGAAAGCCTCGATGCTTTTGAATACTGATGTTTTGCCACATAAAATCAATGTTTTAACTTCAATGTTGCAGAACCAGATACATCGAAAAAACGTTGAAGTTTGGGGACCAATGTTTGAAATTGGTAAAGAATATTTTCTATGACAAGTAAAAGAAATTCTTTTTGCTGCATTCTTATAAAGAGGAAGAGGTTCGATGCATCGATGTTTCGATAAGGCGTAACCACCGATGTTTCTCGCTGATGTGCCCATTCCTACTGCCAAGGGCCTGCCCCTGAGAGGGTGGGACACCTGGACCCCATGCTTGTGCACAAGGTCATTTCCTCATGATATCACCTATTCTCAGTGGTTCTTATTCTCACCTCCACCCATTCCCCTACACACACAGCTGTGACCGGTGTTCTCGGGACTCCACAACAATCCTACTGCCACATCTAACTTTGTGGGATTTAACAACCATAAAATCTTTAAAAAAAAAATGAAAAACATCTTTATACATAAAATGAGTAAGTAATACCAGCTTAAGGACAGCAGCTTTGGAAAATCAAAGTTTTAAGAATTAATAAAAAGTCATGTAGTTGATATCATGTTTGTTCTGTCACAATGTTAACTTAATGATACATTGTAATATGTCACAGTTGAAATCATCTAATATTCATAAGGATGTGCATAATTCGCCAAAATTTTCACTGATTCTGTTTTTTTGTTTTTTTCTCTTGCAACATTTCTGAATCAGTGATGATTTGGTGAAGGTTTAGCATGAGCCACGGAATAAAAGTAAAACATATGGCATTATATCTGTAAAAAAATTTTCACAGAGGGCCAGTTAATGTAAATAATTAACAAAAACATTTTCAGGGATAAAAAACCCATACAAAACGTTTGCATGGCTGTACACAAGCTAAAATGTAAAAAAATACATACAAAGTACAGGTAAACTATACAGGTTGACAGGCATGTGATCAGTGTAATGTGTAGCTCTTCCAAAGTGCAAGTAAGTTTATCATTGAAAAGCCTCCAGTCAACAATGTTGAGTGTTCTCACATTTGGAGCTAAGATGAAGAGGTTTTAATTTTTGCCGACCCTGCAGCAACCAACATAGAGTGGAAAGCACAAGTTTTGCAGGTGATTCCAACAATTTTAACGATTGACCCTGTGCCTTTTGATATTCATGGTGAAACTAAGACAAAACAGGAAACTGGAGGTGTCTAAACTGAAATGTAAAGTCAAATAGGATGATTGAAATGAGTGGAAAAAAAACCAATCTCTTGCAGCATGCTAGTCATGGTGGCACCTATGATGACTTTTGATATAATTTTCTTGAAGGTCAGTTGTGTTCTGCTGCAGATTTTTGGTGGATCCAGATTACATCAAGATAAAACAAAGAAATAATCAAGATAAGGTAGGAGAATGTGTGAATGGAAGAATAGCAATAATAAGTTAAGAAGAAATGAAATGCAAGAACTTCGTTTTTTCTTCTTCTCACATTTCATTTCCTGTATTCTATTTACATCTCATCAAAATATATTTCCTCTCTAAAAGAATCACAGAACTATGTAGTTTTAAATAGTGGGACTATTTATAGTGCAGTGGGTGGTCTTAGTGAGAGACGGGTTTCCCTCCTTGGGGTGCACCATCAGGCAACAATGGCACACACAAATGTGACTACTCGAGATCGGTTATCAGCGTGGGTAGCTAAGTCATTTGTAATTTGCATCATGGCCACATAAAAATTTGCCAAATTTATTGCCATCAATGTGGGATTATTCTGAAATTATGCCTACATGATGCTTCAGCATTGACAACAGAGATAGGATTGTTGGAATGTTAGAGGCAAAGAATCAGGGTTTGAATACATGTTTTCTGTTCAGGGCTATACTGTATAATGAAAGACAGGTCATACATACAACAATTGGATGGTCCAAAGATACAACCATTTCCTCCATATCAACTTGTGGTATGCATTCCTATAATTGTTGTACGTTGTGCCGGTAACAGTTATGTACAGGTATCAACCCCATCACATAAAGAAAAGCTTTGCACGTGCTAGACGCGGTGCTAACACTGGGCAAAGGAAATCTTTGCACACACTAGACTCGTCGCTAATGCTCAAAGGGCTAATAGTGTGAAGCCATATATGCTGGCAGTAAAGCATGTATATGAGTGAGTGGTGTTTTATCGAAATGGATTTTTATTGATGCAGGAGTCAGAAAAGGGTGTGTAATGTCACCCTGGCTGTTTAAATTCTAGTTCCAGTTGAAGAATTTTCATTTAATCTTCCTTTCCTCTGAGTTCCTTTGGCTTTTTACAGACATTTCTGGCCTTTAGATTTTAGTCAAGGCCTGTTCTCAATGTATAGAAGGGATATCAAAAGTTTTGTTTACTCCTGAAGAATTTAAATTTTGCTGCCAGGTTTCTAATACTGTTGCCAGTTACTAAACTGACATTTCAACTGTTTAATATATTTATGGAGGCATGCATGAGTGATGCTGGAATGGATAATACTGTTTTTGTTTTGGCAATATGCATGTGTGAAGACTGCTCTATGCTGATGACACAGTCCTGTTGGCAGATAGCAGAAGTGAGTTGTAGAGTATGTTGTCCCAGATATACAAAGTCTGTGTGAAGTTCAAACTGAGTATAAATAAGGGAAATACCAAAGTTACAGATAGTTACAGATTTTGTGCAAGGAACTGTTAGTAATGAATGCAAGGTAAGTCTTAACGGCACAGTGATTGACCAGGCGAGTGAGTTTGTATATTTAGGAAGCATGTTTGACAGAGAGAACAAATTAGATAATGAAATTAGTAGGTGAGTGAAATTCTTCATTGAAAGTCATAGCTGCCTTGGGTGGATTTCACAGGAATGATGAATGGATGTGTATGAAAGTGTAATTGTTCCTACTGTGATGTACTATGGCAGTGAAACCTGGGTACTGCAGAAAAGACATAGGAGCTGTTTGTCTGCTGGGAAGGTGCATTACTTATGAGAGATTTGTGGTTAGACAAGCTCTGATCATGTGAGTAATGAAAATGTGTTGCAGATGTGTAATGTGAGGCAAAATGTTGTAATGTGGAGACTAATATTCTTAGGTAGTTTGACCATGATGAAAGAATTAGTGATGAGGTGCTGACTAAGAGAATTTTTTCAGTCCAAGTGGCAGGAAACAAAGTTAGAGGAAGGCCAAAGAAGTCATGGGAGGGCCAGTATCAGGAATGTCTGCTTGAGAAAAAAGATTATGAGTATTGGTGATCACTTGGTGATCGCAGTGGATGGGAACTATATTTAACATAATGATTTGTATATCAAGATGTGATCTGTTTTTTTTTTTTTTTGGTTGTTTGATTCTCCTAATGATACCTTTATTGTTTGTAATTTAAAACTACCGCCCTCATTGTAAAACTGATCTAGGGAGCATGGGACCTTGTCAGACCTGGCTGGCCTTTTCCTCCTGCTTCCTGGCTGGGCATAGTTTCAACTGATTTATCTGTAGTACTGTTCTTTTGTTTTTCGCTCAGCAAAATAAATTAGTTGAATTGAAGTACAAAAGGTCTTGTGTGCTTCGGGTGATGGAAGTTCACGAAGCTTGAGCTGTGTGCAGAGATTGTTGTAAATGGAGACATTTGATACACCAACAGTAAGTAAATTGTAGTTCTATCAGTTAAATGTGCATTTGGCAGATGGTCTTTCTTTGAGGAGCTAACATCCAAACTGCAGAGAACAGCTTAATGATATGTATGTATGTATGTATAGTGAATAGAGACACAAACAGAGGCATGGTCTGAAACATAAAGAAACTTGTCAGCAACTGCAGTGGAAGGGTGTAGTTGTTGATGTAACATTTTGGAAGTCCAATGCAGTAAACAGCAAGATAAAATTTTCAATTGTAAATCACACGTGCTACGTCAAATTCGAAACAATGGTTGAAGAAACTTAGTCTAATCCAACCATAGAAACAGGTTGGAACTATTTATGCTGCAAGGTAATACACAGACAGCCACGGTCTAAAATCTAAAGAAACCCACACGTAACTGTGGCTAGACAATGCATGTAACATTTTGGAAGTACAACCCAAAAATGTTGGCACAACCTACTAATATTGCCACTTCAGTTCTCCCATAGGAGTTTTGCCACATTGGGCTGTAGTGTTAGTCTCCATCGATAAAGCCACATGTAGGTGTGTAAAAGATTAGTACATATACAGTAAGTTGCTACACCAATAAAAAGCGGATTTTTAAAATAGTTTCTACATATTTGCAGAGTTAGGCTTTCATACTTTATGCAAAGCGTAATTAGATATTGTTGCATTTATGCAAAGTGTAATGGGACATTGTTGCATTTATACAAAACGTAATGAAATAATATTGCATAACAACGAAATGAACCATCATAGCATGATCGTATGCCAGAGTATACAACAAGATCAAATTTTAACACTGCTTTCTTCAATAATGTTTGAATACTTTAAAGACTAAATAAATTAATTTAAAGTTTCAGTAGTTTCTTCTGTAGATGACTTGCTGACAGAATGGTAATTTTATTATTATACATAGAAACTGTAACTTTTGTATTTTGAGAGGGGGAAAAAAGCAAAACAGACAAGGCAAAGCTGACTGCAGATACATCGCAGTTAACTCATGGGCAAATGCTTTCAAATGTATTTTTCTTGAGACATACGGGGCAAAAGACTTCACCTTCTTCAGCACTGTATCTTTGCTAACTTGATGAGCCTGAGTACTCTAATCTAATAGTGGAGTGCTTTTCTTTTCCAGGGTGGGGTCAAACCTTCATCTCCAGTTGACAATTAACTTAAATATTCATTCAACCTTTGGTGGCAGCAGAGCCTATTGGAGCCATATGAATTATCCAATTCAACATAAATTCATCTCCCTTTCATCTTTTTTCTTTTTCACTCTTGTCATTTTAATCCACATTTTCTATTTTTCCTTTATCATCATCATCATCATTGTCAACCATTATCAATTCACTGCTGGACGAAGGTCTCCCCAAGTTTCCTCCACAACGGTCTGTCTTGTGCCAGTCTCCTCCATGTCACTCCTGCATACTTTCGAATTTCATCCACCCATCTCCCATGTGGTCTTCTTCTGGGTCTTTTCCTGTCCCTTGGAATCCAATCTAAAATTTCGGCTGTCCATCGATGATCTGTCCTTCTGGCAGTATGTCCAGCCCATTGCCATTTCAGGGATTTAACTCTGATCATGATGTCTTCCACTCTTGTCATTTTTCGGATCCACGAGTTCCTCTTCTTATCTCTCCTGGTTACACCAAGCATGCACCTCTCCATGCTTCTTTGAGTTGTCTGCAGCCTTTGTATGTCTCTTTTAGTTAAGGTCAACGTCTCTGCACCATACGTAAGCACTGGAAGGATGCATTGATCAAACACTTTTCTTTTAAGACATAGTGGCATATTGCTCTTGAAAATTATGCTGTTTCTTCCAAAAGCTCTCCAGGCAAGTTTTGTACGCCGATTAATTTCTTCATCAATGTGACCCTCACTTGATATCTGCTGTCCAAGATAAACGTACGTGTCTGTTATCTCCAGCTTTTCTCCATCAATCGATAAATCTTCATTTCTTGTAAAAGCATTGAACATCACTTTTGTCTTCTGAAAGTTCATTTTTAATCCCACTTCTTTACTCTTGTCAGCAAGTTCCTGGATCATACTCTGCAGCTCTGATGGGGTAGTTGCAAAAATGACTACGTCATCAGCAAAACGAAGGTGGGTTAGATAATCTCCATTAATCTTTATCCCCTTGTTTTCCCAGCTCAGCGACTGAAAAACACCCTCCAATGTGGCATTAAAGAGCTTCGGAGATATGGTGTCACCTTGTCTCACTCCCTTTCCAATTCTTACGTGTGTTGTATTTTCAAACAGCCTAATCTTTGCACTTGCATTTTCATAGATGTTATTAATAATATTAATGTATGCATCTTCAATACCGCAGGTTTTCAGAGCCATTGTAACTGCTGATGGTTTCACCGAATCAAAGGCTTCTTCATAATCGATAAAAGCCATGCACAATGGAAGTTCATATTCCCTCGCTCTTTCAATTAGTTCTCTCAGCACATGGATATGATCTATTGTGCTGTAGCCACTCCTGAATCCAGCTTGTTCTCTCGGTTGAGCCATGTCCAGTGTTACCTTCAAGCGGTGTGAAATAACTTTAGTGAAAATTTTATAAACTACTGATAGGAGGCTGATAGGTCTGTAGTTTCCGAGATCCTCAATGTCACCTTTCTTATGTAGCAGGATCATTGTAGCGGTGTTCCAATCCTCAGGAATCTTTCCTTCATTAAGGCATCGAGTGAAAATTTGGGCGAGTACTGTTTCGATTTCTCCACTTGCTTCTTGTATGATGTCTACAGTAATTCCATCTTCTCCTGGAGCTTTTCCTCGCTTCATGTTCTTGATTGCATGTGCAACTTCTGCTGGAAGGACTGGAGGAACTCTGGTACTGGTATCTTTCATGATGTCTGGAGTGCATATATCATCCCTTTCATATAATTTGGAGTAGAAATCTTTCACTCTTGTCAAAATTTCGCCTCTATTTCTTGTTACAGAACCATCTTCTTTTCTCAGTGCCATAATCTGTTTTCTTCCCTTACTGAGATGTCCCTTTGCTATCTTTAGGCTTTGGTTGTTTTCAATTGCTTTCCTCACTAGTTCACAGTTGAATTTCCTTACGTCTTCAGTGATACTTTTTCTTACTGTCTTGCATAGCTCTATATATTCCACTTTGGAAGTCACATCTTCTTTAGTTGTCCTCATCTCTCTTCTTTTTTGCATCAACATTTTGGTTTTTCCTGATAATTTGTTCACATGCAACTTGTTCTTAGACCCAGCTAATTTTGTTGCTGTTTCCATAAGAGCTTTGGTTACTTTTCTGTTAACTTCAGAGATGTCCACTTCTTCCGATGTTAGGCCTTCTAAAGCAGAGAACCTGTTCTTCAGTTCCAACTTGAAGGTATTATGGTGTTTTTTAAGGTTGGTTATGTCAATAGATTTTGTTTGTCTTATGAGCTTGCCACGTTCAAGTTTAGTGTTGAGGTGCATCTTACATCTCACCAATCTATGGTCACTACCTGTGTTGAACTTGTTTAGCACACTGCAGTCTTCTATGACGAATTTTTTGTTACACATAATAAAATCAATTTCACTTGTCGTCCCATTTGGATGTCTCCATGTCCATTTCCTGTGTGGCTTTTTCTTGAAGAAGGAGTTCAAGATGAAAAACCCTTCTGCCTCTGCAAACTCAACGAGAGTATTTCCACGCCGGTTTCTGTTGCCGTGACCGAATTTACCTACTGAAGTTTCATTCTGTTGCCGTTGCCCTATTTTTGCATTGAAATCTCCCATAATTATTTTCAAGTGCTGCTTACCTTTATTATTTAGACGACAAATTTCCTCATAAAATTCTTCAATTTCTTCTTCAGGATGACTTGTGGTGGGTGCATAAGTTTGAATAATCTGAGCCTGGTATCTTTTCGAGAGTTGGATAACAAGTCGTGCAGCTCTGTCAGAGGAACTTTCAACTTCTACAACTTTATCCTTCAGTTTCTTGTTTATTATAAATCCAACACCACTAGTTCTGCCAGTATCTGTCCCACGATAGTAGAAGAGATGTCCACTTTTCAGTTCGATGAGATCTTCTCCTTTTCTCCTTACCTCACTTAGCCCCACGATGTCCCACTTGATCCTTTGTAGTTCCTCTTCCAATTCAAGAAGCCTTGAATTAGAAGATAGGGAGCGTCCATTGTAAGTAGCCAAGGTCAGCATCAGATGGCAGCCTAGTCCGGTCCTCCGGGGATTCTTAGCACCCTCTGCCTTCATGTCGCACTGGCCGCTGCCTTGGCCAGGTACATTCCAGCTGCCGGAGACTGAGGGCCAAGATTTAAGTTGTGGAATCATTTTGGAGGGGTTTGGCCATAACTCACCACGCTGGCCAAGCGGGTTGGTGAGTGTGGGATAGAATTTCCTCTAATCCCGATGATATAGTTATACCGCTATGGGCGGTCGTCAGAGCCCCTTTAGTGGGAACAGGATGCACCACGAGAAGGCGGGGTTGACATTTGTCAAGGAGAGGCTGTGATGTTACGCATCACTTGACCTTACATCCCTTTCCTTTATACATACATGCCTTTCTTTTTTCAATATATGATGTCCAGGTAATGCAGCTGTGCCTCGTATATTACCTACTTTTTTTATGTTTTTTCAATCGTCAATTTTAAATTCATGCTCTGATCCATGGGCTGATAAGTTTATTTCATCAAACTTAATAAATTATAATTTTTTAAACAACAACATTGTATCAAGGCTATTTTTTTCTTTCATTGTATCAAGGATACTTTTTATTTTTATATCTTGAGGTTGTCACACCCATCCACTTAGCTAGAATACAGTGTATAAGAAAGAAAATTGAAATAGACACTGCAAAACAATTCTACGAGAGACTTATGTCAGCAGTTAATCCAGTTATTAACGCGCAGCCTGCTGTAGTGCACCCATGTCAGCTAAACGCAACTGAAATAGATTTAGGTAACGCAGTGCAAATTTCTGAGATTATAAATAGAGTTCAGCGCGATACAAACTGCCCATCAAAATACTGCGAAAGAGGCCCACGAAAAGAGTGCCGATTTGGGTTTCCTAAACCCCTGCAGGAACAGTCTACACTTTGTAAAAACGATGAAGGTCAATGGACCTTCACACCGTCACGCAACGATCCAGTACTGAATAACTACAACCTGTTTATTACTCGAATTTGGCGAGCAAACACCGATTGACAGGTTTTTTTGGGGTTTTTTGCCATTTTTTACAAGATGCATTTGTACTCCTTATGAATATTTCTGAGAAACTAAGTTTTACAATGATTTCATCTATGTTTCCTCTCTCCAAAAATCCTGTTTCACATGTATTATTAATAATAAAATCTTTTTGAGAATAAACCAAATTGTCAAACACACACACACACACACACACACACACACATTGCCCACTTTACTTAAATCCTAAATTATTAATCTTTTTATGTATGGAAATAAACCAATATTTTTACATTTCTTTTTAAATTGCTTTTGATTTTTTTGTCTTTCTTTCTTTCTCTCTCTGATGATTTTTTTTATTAATGTTATACCCATATTTTTAGCAACCGATTTAATTCATTTTATTTCACTTTCCTTATATCTTGAGGGAGTCACACCCATCCACTTAGCTAGGATACAGTGTATAAGAAAGAAAGTTTATTTGCTCAGTAGGCATGGAGAAAAATATAAGAGTACTTGAAAATGTTTGCCCATAATCTAAAAGCATGTTTCTACACTCAGCTTTGGCCTAATCTTTCTTTTTTTTCAAAAAAAAGTTCATAAAGAAAAATGTTTCTATGCAACACATCATAACGATAAGTAGTTCAGGGAACCATGTGGTCTCTGTATCCTAGATATAGTGGGTACAAACATTTTTAATGAAAAAAAACTAGATGCTTCAAAATGTTGTAAATAATTTGTAAAGATAAAAGAAAAGCAGTTGTGAGTAGTGGTAAATACAGATTTTAATTGTTTTTATTGGTTTTAACGATTTTAAATTCGCATTTATTGGTAGAAAGTTTAGAGTGCTTTATATGTGAAAAATGTCATGCATATAAAACACTCTAACACTCTTTGGGTTTTGTGAAGAAACTACCTGAAGTATATTTTAATATAAACTAAATAAGCACATATTTTCTATTGGTGAGTTAAATTGTTTTTTCACTTCCCAGTTCCATTATTAATGAGCACTTTGTTGATGCTGACATTACTGCTGAAAAGAAAATCAATGGAAAGCACAGGTAATACAGTTAGGAAGATCACAACAGTGAAGCCAGAAAATTCCTGGCATATGAAAATCCATGTAGCTCTGTGTTTTACAGAAAGGCACAATTTTTCTTTTTCTTTCTTGACTACTTTTGATCAAAAAGAAAATGTCTAAGTAGTAAAAAAAAATGAAACAGGGTTTTTCTATATTATGGTGACACCCTCTTTTATAATATGCTATTGTACATCTGAAAGAAGCTTGCTAATAACCAGGATTTGAAAAACCAGATTTAACATTTTTGGAAGCAATAATTTTCCCTGCAAAATCAGACATTATTGAGATTATGAGGCAAATAAAAGGTCAAATAGTGCACTAAGAAGGCTTTATAATAATGAAGGGATAAAAATAAAGCTTTATTTTTATGCATTTACAACTAGCTTTATTTTTGTTAAATGCATTTTCAACTAGCTTTATTTTTGTTTTACTAAATTTTTTTTTCAAGGGAACATAAGACAGATCTTGCCATTACACTAAAATCACTCATTCAAACAAAAAAACTCAAAGACTAATGTGATCCTCAACAGGATTCAGTTTCACATATTACTGACAAAATAAATAACTGTTTAAACACCACTAACTCGAATATGAAGGGCGATGAAAATAGTGCAAAGCCTGAAAATTGTTAATATTAAAATGATAAAAAGTTAATCATCTTTAAATACACTACTTAAATACTGTGTTCACTCACTCACCATATGCATTTAAAATCAAAGCAGTTTCATAAGCATTTACTAACAACTTTGGATTATTATCAGATGCAATATTAACTTCGTGAGGCGCAGTTTCATTTTGGTGTTCTTGTTGAGAGCAAACTAACTTTTATGTACAAGAAATGTTACAATTAGTCTTTTGGAACCCATTATTAGAGTTTGTTAACTTTAGCATATCAAAGGAAGTTTCTCTAATTTTAACAAATTTTCAAGAGATGCATGTTAAAAGGATTCTTTCTCGCCTGCCTGAAGTTACTTTTTTCTCTCTGCTTGACTAGATAGGTTTCAAAAGCCAGGTGGTAACCCAAGAGAGACAGAGAAGAAAATAGCTATACCCTTTTATTCATTCATTTGTTTATTTATTTATTTATTTATGAAGAAGAATTTTTGTTTCTTCATTTTTTACAATTAGAAGACATTAAACACATTCTGGAGTCTTCAAAATCATAAACATATTTTTGAGCACTACCAAAGATTTCAGCAGGTTTTGAATAGAAATGATTGAGGAAGATTTTGCAGCACTATGAGGTTGAATAAAGTTAATGGTAAGCACAAGGCTGTGTTGTGTATGGTCAGAGCTATCAATAGAAATGACCCTAAAGAATATATAGTGTCAAGGTGCAAAAATAACATGCCAAAAATGTGTTGCAAAGATTATGATTATGTTAACAATCACTGTATTTACAGGATAACTATTATAAAATCATGTTGGATGAGCAAAATCCTGTTTACTTTCTTTAGTAACCAACTACATGACTAGAAAATGCAGCATAAGGAATCAAATTATATAAATCAATGCTTCTTCTATTTGTTTGCCATACCATCTTAAAAGCAGAATAAAATACTGCACAAGCATTGCCGCCCACATTGAGGGGGCTTTGGGGGCTTCAGCCCCCTCTAAGGAGATTAAGAGTGACGTACCTCACAAATTAAACATTCAAAAATATTTATTTACATGTTCAAAAAATTACATGTCTGACATAATGTTTTCTTTACATTGTATCCTCTTCCCAAAGCTCCCAAGAGATTAAGAACGACGTTAAGCTATCGGCGTACACTATATATATACATATATATCAGGTGACGCGTAACATCACAGCCTCTCCTTGACAAATGTCAACCCCGCCTTCTCGTGGTACATCCTGTTCCCACTAAAGGAGCTCTGACGACCACCAATAGCGGTATAACTATACCATCGGAATTAGAGGAAATGCTATCCCATACTCACCAACCTGCTTAGCCAGCGTGGTGATTTATGGCCAAACCCTTCCAAAATGACTTCACAACTTAAATCTTGGCCCTCAGTCTCTGGCAGCTGGAATGTACCTCGCCAAGGCAGCAGCCAGTGCAACAAGAAGGCAGAATGTACTAAGAATCCCCGGAGGACCAGACTAGGCTGCCATCTGATGCTGACCTTGGCTACGTATAATGGACGCTCCCTATCTTCTGATTCAAGGCTTCTTGAATTGGAAGAGGAACTACAAAGGATCAAGTGGGACATGGTCGGGCTAAGTGAGGTAAGGAGAAAAGGAGAAGATCACATTGAACTGAAAAGTGGACATATCTTCTACTATCGTTGGACAGATACTGGCAGAACTAGTGGTGTTGGATTTATAATAAACAAGAAACTGAAGGATAAAGTTGTAGAAGTTGAAAGTTCCTCTAACAGAGCTGCACGACTCGTTCTCCAACTCTCGACAAGATACCAGGCTCAGATTATTCAAACTTATGCACCAACCACAAGTCATCCTGAAGAAGAAATTGAAGAATTTTATGAGGAAATTCGTCATCTAAATAATAAAGGTAAGCAGCACTTGAAGATAATTATGGGAGATTTCAATGCAAAAATAGGGCAACGACAACAGAATAAAACTTCAGTAGGTAAATTCGGTCACGGCAACAGAAACCAGCGTGGAAATACTCTCGTTGAGTTTGCAGAGGCAGAAGGGTTTTTCATCTTGAACTCCTTTTTCAAGAAAAAGCCACTTAGGAAATGGACATGGAGACATCCAAATGAGATGAAAAGTGAAATTGATTTTATTATGTGTAACAAAAAATTCGTCATAGAAGACTGCAGTGTGCTAAACAAGTTCAACACAGGTAGTGACCATAGATTGGTGAGATGTAAGATGCACCTCAACACTAAACTTGAACGTGGCAAGCTCATAAGACAAACAAAATCTATTGACATAACCAACCTTAAAAATCACCATAATACCTTCAAGTTGGAACTGAAGAACAGATTCTCCGCTTTAGAAGGCCTGACATCGGAAGAAGTGGATATTTCTGAAGTTAACAGAAAAGTAACCAAAGCTCTTATGGAAACAGCAACAAAATTAGCTGGGTCTAAGAACAAGTTGCATGTGAACAAATTATCAGGAAAATCCAAAATGTTGATGTAAAAAAGAAGAGAGATGAGCACATCTAAAGAAGATGTGACTTCCAAAGTGGAATATATAGAGCTATGCAAGACAGTAAGAAAAATTATCATTGAAGACGTAAAAAATTCAACTGTGAACTAGTGAGGAAAGCAATTGAAAACAACCAAAGCCTAAAGATAGCAAAGGGACATCTCAGTAAGGGAAGAAAACAGATTATGGCACTGAGAAAAGAAGATGGTTCTGTAACAAGAAATACAGGAGACATTTTGACAAGTGTGAAAGATTTCTACTCCAAATTATATGAAAGGGATGAGACATGTACTCCAGACATCATGAAAGGTACCAGAGTTCCTCCAGTCCTCCCAGCAGAAGTTGCACATGCAATCAAGAACATGAAGAGGGGAAAAGCTCCAGGAGAAGATGGAATTACTGTAGACATCATACAAGAAGCAAATGGAGAAATCGAAACAGTACTCGCCCAAATTTTCACTCGATGCCTTAATGAAGGGAAGATTCCTGAGGATTGGAACACCGCTACAATGATCCTGCTACACAAAAAAGGTGACATTGAGGATCTCGGGAACTACAGATCTATCAGCCTCCTATCAGTGGTTTATAAAATCTTCACTAAAGTTCTTTCACACCGCTTGAAGGTAACACTGGACATGGCTCAACCGAGAGAACAAGCTGGATTCAGGAGTGGATACAGCACAATAGATAATTGAAAGAGCGAGGGAATATGAACTTCCATTGTGCATGGCTTTTATCGATTATGAAAAAGCCTTTGATTCAGTGAAACCATCAGCAGTTACAATGGCTCTGAAATCCTGTGGCATTAAAGATGCATACATTAATATTATTAATAACATCTATGAAAATGCAAGTGCAAAGATTCGGCTGTTTGAAAATACAACGCACATAAAAATTGGAAAGGGAGTGAGACAAGGTGACACCATATCTCCAAAGCTCTTTAATGCCACATTGGAGGGTGTCTTTCAGTCGCTGAGCTGGGAAAACAAGGGGATAAAGATTAATGGAGATTATCTAACCCACCTTCGTTTTGCTGATGACGTAGTCATTTTTGCAACTACCCTATCAGAGCTGCAGAGTATGATGCAGGAACTTGCTGACAAGAGTAAAGAAGTGGGATTAAAAATGAACTTTCAGAAGACAAAAGGGATGTTCAATGCTTTTACAAGAAATGAAGATTTAATGATTGATGGAGAAAAGCTGGAGATAACAGACAGCAGATATCAAGTGAGGGTCACATTGATGAAGAAATTAATCGGCGTACAAAACTTGCCTGGAGAGCTTTTGGAAGAAACAGCATAATTTTCAAGAGCAATATGCCACTATGTCTTAAAAGAAAAGTGTTTGATCAATGCATCCTTCCAGTGCTTACGTATGGTGCAGAGACGTTGACCTTAACTAAAAGAGACATACAAAGGCTGTAGACAACTCAAAGAGGCATGGAGAGGTGCATGCTTGGTGTAACCAGGAGAGATAAGAAGAGGAACTCTTGGATCCGAAAAATGACAGTGAAAGACATCATGATCAGAGTTAAATCCCTGAAATGGCAATGGGCTGGACATACTGCCAGAAGGACAGATCATCGACGGACAGCCGAAATTTTAGATTGGATTCCAAGGAACAGGAAAAGATCCAGAAGAAGACCACATGGGAGATGGGTGGATGAAATTCGAAAGTATGCAGGAGTGACATGGAGGAGACTGGCACAAGACAGACCGTTGTGGAGGAAACTTGGGGAGACCTTCGTCCAGCAGTGGATTAATAATGGTTGACAATGATGATGACATTGTGCACGTATACTACACTGAAGAGCAACTGAATTAGAGACAGCTGGCCTTATGCAAATGTGGCGCTGTGGGCGGCCCTGTAAACGGAAACGACATGACGTATGCAGCGATCCGACAATATAAGGAGTGATGCGACGGGAATCAGTAAGAGTCATTCGCAGTATGGGTAAGACGAAGGTTCTAAGCACATTTGATCGTGGGCAAATTGTCAGGGCCAGACGAATGGGTAACTCCATCTCATAAGTCATGCAGGCACTGGGATTTTCACGAGCCACTGTGTCACGGGTGCACCGTGAGTACATCGAATCTGGTAAAACTATCCCTGCAAGGGCCAACCCATGGACAACAGTGTGTGGATGAGCGGGGTCATCGTTGGCTAGCTTGCATTGTAACAGCGAATAGACAGGCCACAGTGCAAGAAATCACTCAGCAATTTAACGCTGATGCACAAAAACGTGTAAGCAGCCACACCATCCAGAACCATCTCCTCGCTATAGGGTACAAAAGTCGTCGTCCCATGAGAGTACCGTTGCTGACCACACATCATAGGGTGCAAAGATTAGCATGGGTGTGGGAACGTCACCACGGCACCTTAGACATGTGGAAAAATGTTGCCTGGACTGATGAGTCGAGATTCACGTTGGTACATGCAGATGCCAGGATACGAGTATGGCGCAAACCACATGAAGCTGTTGATCCTTCTTGCCAGCAGAGTACTCTTCAAGCTGGTGGGGGTGGCATTCTCATCTGGGGACTGTTTACGTAGACTGAAATAGGACCCCTGGTATGTGTAACATCGTCCCTCACAGGTCAGCGTTACCGGGATATCCTGGACGACCATTTGCTCTCGTTTGTGCGTCTTCAACATCCTACTGGGGACCTCATCCTGCAACAAGACAATGCACCATGCCATCGCTCCCGAATTGTATCTGAATGGTTGGATGAACACTCCACCAACGTGACCTCGCTTCCTTGGCCAGCTAGGTCACCTGACCTCAATCCCATCGAGCACATCTGTGATGCCATTGAGAGAGATGTTCGAGGCTCTGACCCCCCCCCCTCCATCAAATCTTCGTGAACTGTGGGAGCTTGTTCAGGGGTCGTGGATCCGTATGGCTTCCCAACGTTTCCAGCGTTTTGTCGAGTCCATGCCGAGACGAATCGCCACCATCATTAGGGCGAAAGGTGGTGGTGCTACACGTTACTAGACAGGTATCTCTAATTCAATTGCTCTTCAGTGTATATACACTATATTGACAAAAGTCACCAGACACCTAGAAGAGAAACACAACATATCATTTCTTGACATACATTAGTATGGTGTCGGTCCACCTTTGGCCTTAATGCATGCGCTGACCCTTCGAGACATGCTTTCGACAAGGTTTTGGAATACAGTGATAGGTATGCGCTTGCATTCAGTACACAATGCTGCCGCTAACTGTTGCTCAGTAGTAGGCCTTGGTTCCAAACTTCTCATGCAGTGCTCTAATTCAACCCATAGGTGCTCTATGGGATTAAGATCAGGGCTCAGTGCTGGCCAGTCCACACACGATATGGAATTATCGTCAAACCACGTTTGACGATAATTCTTTGCTTTATGGCTCGGTGCATCATCCTGCTGGTACCAATAAGGCTCGGTTCCATAGTATTGCCACAGAGTTGGTAGGGCATAATTGTCCAGAATATCGAGGTAGACATGCTGGTTAACAGTTTTGTCCATGATAACCAATGGGCCGGGACCATACCATGAAAAGCACCCCCACACGAGTACACTGCCAGCTCCAAACTTGACCTTACTAACAGTACACTGTGGTATATAGCGTTTCTCCGGCTGCCGCCATACCCACACACGGCCATCAGACTGATGAATCGTGTATCTGGATTCATCAGTCCATAGGACCTGTTTCCATTGATCTACGGTCCACGATAAATGTTCTTTTCACCATGCAAAATGACGAGTAGCATTCTGAGTGGAGATGAAAGGCTTATGAGCAGCCAAACGACCATGGTAACCCATGGAATGAAGTTCTCAGTGAATGGTACATGCACATATAGAGGTTCCAGCATTTTTACTCACCTGTACACTGAGGTCGTGTGCAGTACTCTGTCGATTAGCTGTAATGACTCTCCTGAGGCTTCCCTGTCCTCTATCACTGATTTCCTTTGGTCTACCGGTACGTGTTGCTGCTTCAAGCATGCCATGTGTCTACCACTTATTCAGTATATCCAAAACAGTTGACTTGAGTATGTTTAAATGCCTCTCGGTTTCTCTTATGGACAACTCACTAATATAACACCCGACAATCTTTCCTTTCTCAAAATCAGTTCTCTCCCGCAGCGACATTTTCACTCAACCTCACAGTGCGACATGATCGTGGTCAGCTACAGGCTTGTTTTTATACCGTTTGCAGCTGTACTGTGCATCTTAGCAATGCAGCAGATCCGTTCATTTGCTTTTGAAGGGGTGTCCGGTGACTTTTGTCAATATAGTGTGTGTGTGTAGCTCCCTCCAACAAGAATTCTTGGGTGCGCCACTGTGCACAAGTATCAGAATGCATGAAAATAATTGATGTTCCAACTTAATTAAACAAAACAGACATCTCTTATGGAATTGCAATGAATTAATTAACAATGCACTGGGGAAAATGCAGCATCAATAAAATTGCAATACACAACAGATAAAGTTGAATAACATGACTTTTTTTCAATTAGGTAAATATGAAAAACTGTGAATTTTTTTTTCATAGGATAAAAATGGGAATTGTGCAACAGTAAATGTGCTAAATCCAGAAATCATTTCCATTTCACTAGTTTTAGCTAGTAAACTATGTCACAGCTACATACAAAATAATGTTTACCTTCAACAATGGAATAACGAGGAATGCTCATGTCCAGAGGAACCATATTCTTTAGCCAAGTAACGGTGGGCTGTGGATCTCCTTCTACTCGGCATGGTAGTAAAGCACTTCTACCTTTTTCAATGCCCTGCATGTTGGGGTTGCGAATGAAAACTGGGAACCCAGGAGGCAATGAATCCTCTGTTGGGATAACAAAAAGAACCTTATTATGAACAACAAATGCTAAATAATGACAGTAATTCAACATGGAAATCACATATGTCATGTGGTAGTCTATACTTGAATGTTACAGTAAAATTTAAATATTATCGGTATTGAACTCATTTCATGAGTATTTTTAAAAACTCTGTACACGTTATGATTACAGTTGTTTTGTTAATTCACATGCTGATGTCGTGCTGTACTTATATCTGCTGTAGTAAACGCTAATATTTGCAGTGGAAATGGATGTAAAGAAGTGGATCCACACGGTGTATAAATTACTCAAAGTCGGAAATTGACGAGATGTTAGAATAGTCCTTTATTAATAGTTATGTGAGAAAATTCACAGTAAATACCTAATATAGTAGAAATGATAGAATCCAAGTGTTCGAGTTGGACATATTGATGTATAGTCGAATAGGAAGTGTATCAACACTTCAGTTGCTTTGGTAGTGCACAAGTCTCATTAGCTATTCTGATGTATAAAGGGAGGATGGCTGGTCCCTTTGAAAACTTCCTGCTTGAATTCACCCAAACACATAAGCTCTCATCAGAAAGACGCATGGAAAAATGGCAGTCTTTTTTAAAAATGGTGATTGTATGTAAGATAAAAGGTGAACAATATAAACAAGTTAAAATGCTTGTGAACACACTATTTACTGCGGGAGAGGGACAGAAAGTAGTTATTCATTTTACCTTCTGGTGCTCCGTAGAATGCTATACAGTACGCTGTCGCTGGGCTGTATCCTTGCTCACAAAAGTTGCTGCATATCTTCAAAGAACAACTGGATATCAACGCAGAGGAATCGTTGTAAGTAAACTTAGGTGAGAATCTGATTGAAATAGGCACAGGTACAGATGATACGCGGGCAGAACGGCTGAATAAGAAGGGGATATGGTGTTTCTACACAGCATGACGATCATCATTGAAAAATGTTGACTCAACTCACCACGAACCATGAGATGGCCAGACCTAGTCACTGGGCTACAATGCATTCCGGTGTGTGTGTGTATATCAATCATCATCTTGAGGCAGAATGATATTTCAATCGTTGTTCGCAGGTATATATATTGAAGTTAGTTGTGCAGATGAGGTATCTCTGTTGTCTTAGCACCCTTCATTTACGTGTCATTACATGCCGACACACTTCCGGAAGGGTTATTGCTACATGTGTCATCATTTTGCATATGTTATCTTTCCTTATTTTTACTTGCGATTTGTTATTCATTCTCGACGAGTAGTCTCCGTGGTAACGGAAGATCGATGTTGTAGTTCTTGTTGCAGTTTGAATTTTTCGTTTTCTCGACGATACATACATGAGACTGAAGAAGAAGAAAAAAAGCTGAACTTTTTAACTGGGTTAAAAATCAGAACGCACGGTGAAACAGTGTAAATAAAATGCAGCACGACCAAGACAGAATTTTTCACATTAATTTATTTACGTAAATATTGAACTGGAGCACATCAAAAATATCAAATTACTTACATTTAACAACAACACAGGAGAGAGAGAGAGAGAGAGAGAGAGAGAGAGAGAGAGAGAGAGAGATAGAGAGAGAGATAGAGAGAACATCGCGGGGAGAAAAATAGCAATTGTGGGCGAAATCTTCGCTGCATCTGACTTCCCTTTTCGGAAATTTTCCCTCCATTTTCAAGCTGAAATACTAATTATGCAATAAAATGATATTTAACAACAATACTGAGCAGAAGGATATGAAGAGAAAAATAATTACGATTACGAGAGAAATCTTCACTCTGTGTAACTTCTGACTTCGAAAGTCGTAATTCCGTCCTCCGATGGAAAACGACCCCCCCCCGGAAATTCTGTCCAGTTTGTCCAGTTTCGATCTACAGAACTACACAAATGGAAGAATCTCATGCCAGAAGCTGACAGGAAAGTTTTTGCACCGTCTAAGTGCCTGCCATTTTCGGAAAATGCCCTTCTGTTTTCAAGCTGAAATACAAATATTTGTAAAATAAAATGATAATCAACAACAAAATTGGGTAGAAGAAACACCGCAAGAAAAGGAAATTGCGATTACACAGAGAAAAAACTTCACTCTGTTTAACTTCCGTTTTCGAAAGGTTTGAAAGATGAAATTTCGTTCCCTAACGGGAAACAAACCCCTCCTCCCAACTAATCCTCTCAAAATTTCTCTTCTGTTTTGCATCGATCTCGAGTAGGATAAAAAATGATGATGAAAAAAGCGGAAATTTGTGAATTCGCGTAAGAATCTCGTGTATGATGATAACTGTCTCAGCATATCATAAGTTTCGTTCTGTCTGATGTCGACAAATCAAACTAATGTCTTCAAATTGAGGGGTCAGCCTGGTTGCAGAGAAAGTAGCACTATTCTAACATCTCATCAATTTCGGAATTTGAGTAATTTGTACACCATGTAGATCCACTTCTTTACATCCATTTCCACTGCAAATATTAGTGTTTACTACAGCAGATATACGTACAGCACGACATCAGCATGTGAATTAACAAAACAACTGTAATCATAACGTGTACAGAGTTTTTAAAAATACTCATGAAATGAGTTCAATACAGCTATTTTCTCACACGTTTACAACCAGTCATATTTGAACATGTTGCATGTTCACAACATGACTTTCTGATAAAATAATATCAATTTTTTTATACTTTCATTCCACAAAAAACTACTTTGCTCTCTCTCTCTCTCTACGAGTTAACAGTAAATGCATTTCAACAGCTCTTCAGGGACACAAGCTGGCTCCAGGATTACAAAATAAAATTGGTAACTCCCTTTCAAAATTAAAGCAAAAAGGAGAAAACATCCTGTTACAGGAAGGTGTGGTCTACAGCATAAAATGTGAGTGTGGTCTACAGTATAAAATGTGAGTGTGGTCTTCTCAGTTATGTGGGAGAAACAGGTAGACAGCTTAAAACCAGATTTTGAGTGAGTGAGAGAGAGTGTGTGTGTGTGTGTGTGTGAGAGAGAGTGAGAGTGAGAGAGAGAGAGAGAGAGGGAGAGAGAGAGAGAGAGCATAAAGCTGCAATTGATAATATGATAAACGAAAAGGGTTTGGACAGACATGTTCAAAATACAGGACATGAAGTGCTTTTTTGGGACTTGTAGAAGTTCTGCCACATCAACAGCACTTTTTTCAAAAGAAAATTTTAACAAGGACTGGAAAGAGAGAAGAAGAAGAGGTACACCATTAAATGATTTGAAAGATTGGAATTTATCTTGTGAACAGCAACACCTACCATAGCTGTAGCCCTGAGGAAGGGTAGGGTTGCTAACCAAAAATTCAACATATTACTTCCTTTTATTCCTCAGAAAAAAAACCCCATAATTTGGAGATATTAATAATGCATTACGTCTAGGAATAACCATGTCATCAATTATTATCATGTAAAAAAACTTGTTTAGAAATTAATAGAAGCACAAGTACTTCAAAAGAAAACTAAGAAAACAATAGTTAGGAAAATTAAGGAATTAAGACAGCAAAATTCATAATCCTGATTTTAACTGTAAGGAATTTGTATGGTGGAACCATGCTGTTGTGTTACAGTGTCTAGGTGGGCCTGAAAGCAAGAGATGCATAAACCTTAGGGCTATGCCGACAGAGAAACTAAATGCTTTTGTTTATTATCTACAGCATTTAGGTTAAACATTTTTATCTAATGAGGATATTCTGTTAAATGAAGTTTCATTTTAACAGGACATTTGACAAACATAAACAACTATTATTGACAAATGCCCTTAAAGCTTTCAGTAATAAAGAAGTGTTTGTGTCTTGTGGTAGCATTCAATGCCCCCTCCCCCAACCCCAATGAAATAACAGGTGGAAGAATTCAATTTTGGAGATAAAAATGCAAATCTTCAGCATCACTCTTATACTGCCTATTTGTTGCTAGAAGAGTCCAGAGGATCTGAAGAGATCGACTGCTGAAAATTCTCAGAACAGCTAAAAGCAAAGAAACTGAATACAATCACAAATCTTGTGTGCACCCAAAGTAAAGACAAAATATTTGTATATACCTGAGAGGTATGGGATACACCTCACCTCCACTTTTAATTGTATGGCAGAGTAGCTGACCCTTCCCACAGCTAAAACCACAGGTCTCCTTTTACTGAAAAATGCTAAGACAGAACTCCCCCTCACTCTGCCTATCTCTGCAAGAGAGAGAGAGAGAGAGAGAGAGAGAGAGAGAGAGATGTATTTTCTACAACTTCAATTGTGAGAACTGTAAATGGTTTCTATTGGTGCAGGAGTCAGACAAGATTGTGTAATGGCATCATGGATGTTTAATATACACAGTTGAGTCACATTATTGTGA
The DNA here is from genome assembly GCA_039090855.1 of Macrothele yani. NCBI lineage: Eukaryota > Metazoa > Arthropoda > Arachnida > Araneae > Macrothelidae > Macrothele > Macrothele yani. Next base: position 68,882,053 of record CM077013.1, read on the forward strand.
CCACCTGCTACTTTTACTTTTGGCATCAACAGTGCATAGCCAATGAAAGAAGGCATGTGTTGTGAGCTGGCTGGGAGAGTATATAAGATGTGCTGTAGGCATTCTGAAAACATATCACTCGTTGCTGTCATGGATAAAAGGAGCGGTTTATCAGATCTGCAAAAAGGGATGATTATCGGCTTTCGGGCCAAGGGTGGAAATATTTATGAAACTGCACAGTTTGTGAACTGTTCATGTGCTGCTGTGGCTAAAGTGTATCGTGATTGGAGAAATGGCACCATTACGAATAAGCAATGTGAAAACTGCGGAGCACCATGTGCTATTGATATGAGAGTTGAACGTCGGCTGCAAAGGTGCATGAGGGCCAATAGACACGCTACAGTGGAGCAACTCACTAGCCGAATGAACCAGGGGGCTACCGGAAGTGTGTCTAAAATGACAGTTTAGCAAACCCTGCTGTGTATGGGGCTACAATGCAGATGGATAGTCACTCACCTATGCTAACAAAGGTGCATTAGCAGAAAAAACTTACATTTGCATGGCAGTATCGGATCTGGAACTCCGCTGATTGGCAAAGGATTGCCTTCTGTGAGGAGTCACGTTTTATGCTTCATTGAACAGAAGGATGTTGGCGTATAAAGCAAGAAACATTGGAGAACAAACACTCTTCAACCATTGCTGAAAGAACACAAGCTGGTGCAGGCAGCGTTATGCAGGGATCATAGCATACTTCTGGAAAATTTTAGGTAAGAATTTTAGGAATTTTAGGAATTTTTAGAAAAATTTTAGGAAAATTTTAGGAGTGTATTTCAACAAAAACTAGATGTATATTTGTATACATCTAGTAAAACAACTTTGTATACATTGTAAAGAGTTTGCTTCACACCCTTCAACCATATATACTGATAGACTGCGCACGACATCAAAATTTCTGGCTCCAACATAAAATCACATGACATCAGTCAAAAAGATGGGTTACACCTGCTGTGCTTATGGTTGCTCTGAGCGATATAGTAAAGGAAGTTCTATGATTTTTCATGGGTAAGAAACGAAATAAATACCTAAGTCAACAAAGTTCAATTACTTAACCAGAAACTTGCAGCTATTGATATAAAAATATAGTAACTTAAGGAAAAAAAAATGGAATGCATGTTCCAAATTCTTCGCAAATGTTCATCACATTATAAATAACGAAATGTAAACAACCCGATCATGCATGTATATAGCTCATAAGTAAACTTACCTGAAGAGTTTTCATTATATATGAGGCGCATTCACAGAATACACCGAAAACACTGAAGTTCTGCAGCATAAATTAGTAATCATAACAGCATTTTTACACGAAATTTGGAGTCTGATGATGACGTGCCCAATGTTGGAGCCATGGCGGCTTTGATGCAGCTATTGCCAATGCGCAGTCCATTAGTATATATGGTCGAAGTTCACACCCAAATTTTTTGCATAACGTCTAATGTCTAAAGTTTAAGTATGATTTACTTCTAATGTTCAGTTCTTATCTTTTCACGTGTTATTATCATATTCAAGTATATTTACCACATTCAAGTTTCACTTTGAACATTAATATGCTGTTGAACCAGAAGCAATTCACGATTTTCACAGTAAAGTTTTCAGGTTTCACATTAAATTATAATATCCTAAAAAGGTAATTGAAAACCAAGAACTATGTACAATTGTTCACTGAATTACTTTTTCATATTATTGTTTTAACCTTTTCCTGATAAACCTATCTTTTTCTTCTTCCACCACAACTAATTTACTTTCAGTTTTCTTTATTTCAGCTGAACCTTGTATGATCAAGTTAGAGGCAACTGCTATTTCAACAGTATTTTGTTTTTCTACAGCTTTTCTCATTCTTTCTGTTCCCTCTTGAATTACTGCTAGGGAGGCTTCTTTATCTTTTTTAAGCCTATTTATTTCTGCATCATTTTCTTTTATTTTGTCATCAAACTCAGCTTTTCTTTTTTTCTCTAGCTGCTTTTCCTTATTTTCCCTCTCTTTCTGCTTCCTTTCTTTTACCTTTTGTGATTCTTCTTCCTTCAGCTTATCAACATACTCTTTATAAAATTTATGTGAATCACGAACACTATTTAACAAATTTCTTGTTATGGGAACTTTACTTACACATCCATAGTGTTTAATGGCCCCTTTAACTATTCTTAATGATGTTATAGTTGAGTCTTTTAAGTTAGCCTTGTCCTTCCTTAACAGAGCAGTGTTAACCGAAAATCCCCTTTCTGCATCAGCATTACCATGAGGTAAAACTAAAATTGACTTGATGAGTTTAGCAAGATTTGAGTATTTTTCTTTTCCGCTAGAGTCTTTAATACTAAATATATTACGCCAGTAATGATCAATCCGCACTGGAATATGCCCTTCCTCTGAAAATTTCACTAGTTCATCTAGAGTTGGCTTATCGCAATTTAAATGTTTCCACTCTTCTCTTACTCTATCAATTTGTTCCTCAGAAAGATGCAAAACACTTGAAATTCTGGTTATTTCTGAAAGTCCTTCAGTGACTGAAAGTTGAGTTGACTCTTTCTTTGGTTCTTTTACCTTTAAAACTTCTATGTCTCTTAGCTTTTGATTGCAGAATGGCAAATTTGACTTTAAATATTTTGTGGTTGCAATTAGTGATGATCTTACATCTAAGAGAAATAATTTCTGCCTGGTCTCCTGAACATTCCTGAGGAGATTTTTTGTCTTCATACCAACTTCTAACTCCCCTAGTTTTTTCCATGAATTTTTGTTTTCAAAATCTACATTCTTTAGGTCTTCTCCAAATTTCCCTGCAATAACATCATCTTGGATAAACTGAGCCATAACATTTCTCATTAAAGTATTTAAATCAGAATATAACTGGTGTATTTTTGGTTCTTCACTCTGATAACATAATGAAAACTTTTCAAAATTTTGGTGTGAAAATGAAATTAATGCTAAATAGCAAGGAGTTAGCTCATTTTTCAGGAAACAGTGAATTCTTTTATACCTTGCCGAATTGCGTAGTTGTTTTTCAAATATTTTTTGAGATGGCAAGAAGTTTAAAAAATATTCTGTAATATTTAGCCATTAATCTAAGAGCCTCTGGGCTACAGAACCAACGGTTAACCACCTGTTGCTGACATGACGCAAAAGAAATTTGGCTGTGACCAATGTTATATCCTCGACAGATTTATAATCCTCTCGTCTTGCAGCACTACTCTTTAAAAAGTAATGCATATCAGTAGCAAATTTGTCAAAATCTATATTTAAGCTTGTCAAAAAATTTTTAAATGCATTACTAACAACATGCAGGTTGCAAAAACCTAGTTCCAAAGATTTCTGGCCTGTTTCTTGTTTTACAACTTCATTGAATTTGCGTAAAAAGCACTTATTTACATTTGGGCTGTCCATGGATACACAAATAATTCTGTTCAACGAAATATTGAAGGATGATAACACATCAAGAATTTCTTTTAGCAAAATATCTGCTGTTGCATGACTCAGAAAAACGCTTGTTAGGTATCGGCAAGAAACTGAATTTATTTCTGAAGACCAGTACCTGAGATACACATCCAACTGCCGTTTCACTTGTGTATTTGTAGTTTCATCAAATGCTATAGTAACCTTTCCTGGGCTACTAGATGCAATGTCTTTTTTCAAATCCTTTTCAAAATATTTTGACAATCCATGTGATATCACATAAGCAACTTTTTATCTTTAAGTTGCATTTTGGCTGCAATAGCAGAATCAGGAAACATTTCTTTGAAAAGTTCAACTGTTTCAGTGCATGAAACAAAAGACATATTGTTCTTAGCAACTTTCATGGCCCATAATGCTTTGGCTTTAGCCAACTGTAAATCATGACTCAGTAACTAATATTTGTTTTGGGCTGAAGAACCCGTCCTCCAAAGGCTTTCACAGGATGGACTTATTTTGAAATTTACTTTGAAATTTCTGCAAATGTTTTTTCCCTTTATGATGCGCTTTTACTTGTGAAAAGCCACTATTAGAAACATTGAAAATTTCTGAACACAATATACACTTAGCAGAAAATATTGTTTCAGTTGCAGAACACCATTCTTTCAACTTCACTCCGTCCAATTCTTTGGCGAGCCACGCATCTTGAAATTTCGTTTTGGATTTAGGCATCTTAAACACTTGTATTACTAACCAGAAAATGAAAGGGAAGTACAAAAACACGTTCCAATATTGCAAAACCAGACAACTTCCCGAAGTTTGGCTGCGAGGATGTCAGAAGATAGAAAAAAAAAAAAAAAAAAAGGAAGTCACCACTAGAGAACTGAACCTGCACACCGCACAGAGAACACCATAAAAGATGCAAAACCAGAAACTATCATACGCATCTCACACAAGTTCAGTCAAAGCGAGTCGGAGCCGAGATACATTGCGCATCGAAGGTCGCTGTCGCCGACGCACGACCGAAGGTTAATGATCACGTGCTCTACTGCCTGCCACGATAACACTCAGCTACCATCCCATCGTCATTACCGGAGGTTACGGAAGAAGACCACATGTTTTCTCTTTGCTTCCACCCACCTGCGGTTTACAATAACAAAACATCAGCAGAAAGAGGAGGTTCCACGAGGCATGTCCAAAAATAAAGTACGATCTTCTGCGTGCCACGGAGTTCGTCTGCAAAGCGCAAACCAGGGGTGAAAATGACCCCTTCCCTTTTCCCTTAGATCTCTTGTTACTCTCGAAAACTGCTCGAAGGCACAACAGTGGAGCGCCCGCCCCGAAGCAAGTGCATCTCGATGGCGTCATTTCCCCTCCCTTCAGCAGCACAGCATATAGGCTGTGTTTCTACAATAACAGGTCTTTTTACCTTACCGTAATGGTAAATTTATTGGCGTTAATAACGGTTGTATTTTTAATAAATAAGCTTACGAAAATTTTAGGAAGAATAGCAAATTTTAGGTATAATTTTAGGAGTTTAAGGAGGGTCACAAAATATTAGGAATTTTAGGAATTTTAGGAGGAATGCGATCCCTGCGTTATGGTTCGGGGAATGCTTTCGTGGCCATTCCCTGGGTCCACTCATACATGTGGAAGGCACTATGGACCGAATTTGTTATGAATCCATTCTTGCAGATCACGTACACTTATACATGCTGATTATCTTCCCTGGGGCGGAGGGGATCTTCCAGCATGACAATGCGACATGTTACACAGCTAGAAATGTCCGACAGTGGTTGGAAGAACATGATGAAGCCTTCAAAGTACTTCCCTGGCCCCCTAATTCCCCAGACTTAAACCCAATTGGGCATCTGTAGGACCACCTTGATCGCGTTGTTTGCTCTATGGATCCACCACCACACACCCTCTAGCAGCTGTCAGATGCGCTGTAGTCAGCATGGCTCCACATAACTGTGAACATTTTCCAGTGCTGGAAAATGTTCACAGTTATTGAGTCACTCCCAGCTTGTCTAGCTGCTGTCCGAGCTGTACAAAGCAGTTACTCTGGATATTAGCCAGTGGTCACAATAATGTGACTTGACCGTGTATTTATGGATGCGTGCCAGTATGATGCCAAGATGGACAATATTGCTTACCTTGGTAATATCCGTTTGTGCAGATTGCTGTACGCTGATGACACAGTCCTGTTGGCAGAGAGCAAAATTGAGTAGCAGAGTGTGTTGTCCCGGATGTATGAAATTTGCATGAAATACAAACTGAGTATAAATAAGGAAAAAACCAAAGTTTTGGATTTTGAGCAAGGAATTGTTAGCACTGAATATAATATAATGTTAAATGGCACAGTGATTGACCAGGTGAATGAGTTTCTGTATTTAGGAACCATGTTTGACAGAGAGAACAAATTGGATGATGAAATTAGTAGGCGAGTGAATTCTTCATTGAAAGTCTTGGGAGGTTTTCACAGGAAAGATGGGTGCTCAAGAGTCCTGCATGGCTGTGTGTGAAAGTGTAATCGTTCCTACTCGGATGAATGACAGTGAAACATGGGTACTACAGAAGAAATGTAGGAGTTCTTTGTGTGCTGGAGAAATGTGTTACTTACAGGGGGGTTGTGGCAAGACATGTTCTGATCGAGTGAGGAATGAAGATGTGTTGCAATTGTGTAATGTGAAGCACAATGTTGTTAGCAATGTGGAGACTAATATTCTTAGGTGGTTTAGCCATGTTGAAAGAATGAGTGATGAGATGCTTACTAAGAAAGTTTTTTAGCCCAAGTGGGAGGAAAGAAAGGCAGAGGAAGGCCAAGGAAGTCATGGGATGATCAGATTCAGGAGTGTCTGCATGAGAAAAAGATTATGAGTATGAAGTATAGAAGGTCTTGTATACGTCAGGGGATTTTTTTTTGTTTTTTGATCAAAGGTTTAACAACCACTGTGAGCAACTCAATGGGCTATAAGCAGTTGCCCGTCCCGAATTTTTGGTCACTGGTTCCAGGGAAGGGAGAGAGCCAGTGCCATAAGACAAACACAACATCCATGCTTCATCGGGATTCGAACCCAGACCCCTTTCCGGATGAATGATCAGATGCCATCATTTGGACCACTGCACCACCGGGGCGGCCGTCAGGGGATGGAAGTCAGTGAAGCCTGCATTGTGTGTCAAGATCGCTGTAAATGGAGATGTTTGATACGGAAACAGTAAGTAAATACAATCAGTTAAAAATTTATCTGGTAGTTTGTATTTCTTTGTGGAGCTAACCTCTGAATCTCAGAAAAGAGCTTAGCGATATGCATGCATGTATGTGTGTATGTATGAAACTAAAACTTTTTCACTTGTCACAGACGAGCAGACAACCTCATTTTTTAAGCCCTGAGCATGATACACATTTGTTTTCATAAAAAATGAATGGTATGAGTTGCAATATAATGTTAATGAACCCATTAGTATCTGTATGCTTTTCATATAACATAACAAAAACTTTAGCCTTGGATACAAATACAAGATTCTAAACTTACATCACAGTTTGGAGAACATGGTGCTCTGAATTGTGACAATATAAGATAACATGTAATGCTTAAACACAATATCCAAAACATATGCACATACAAATATCTACTCACCAGGTAATACGTTAAGAACAGCTGAGGCTATCACAGGCTCCCCAACACCATTTTCAGCCACACATTCATAAGTTGCATCATCTCTACCTGCCCGCACAGGTTCTATCCTTAATACAGAGCCATTAGGAATATCGAGTGTCGTGTAACGTTGTGTAGTGACCCTCTTAGAATTTTTCGCCATTCAATTTGTGGATTGGGATTTCCTACTGCTGTACAAACAAAGACTGCTATACCTCCACTAGCTACTGTTTGATCTTGAGGTGCTGTTTCAATACGAGGAGGATCTGAAATGGGAAAGAAAATAACATATAAATGCATGTACGTTTAGTTTTTGTGCACATCAGTGATTGCACAAATGCAGTTGTTAATGACAGGTTAAATTAGGATTGCACAGAAAAAATATTTGTGAAATGCAAATTTTTTTTAAATAAACTTACTATAGTGAAGTAAATGCACATGGAAATTTTATAAGTTTAAAGGCAAGGATGCAAATATCCTTAACACCTGGATTTTTAGAACTTGTTTAAATGAACCATGTGCATGATGTAAGCAGATAAAATCACAAATATATATATATATATACAGAGAGAGAGAGAGAGAGAGAGAGAGAGAGAGAGAGAGAGAGAGAAAGAGAGAGATTTTGCATAACAATGCACCAGGCTATATGCTCTAAGTAAGTATAATGGAAATCACAATGTTTTTAACATTGCTGCTGCTTGTTTTTTTCATTAAGCTTAAAAATTATGAAGGAAAACAAACAAATAATACACATAACGGTCATCGAGAAAGTAAGTACAATTTGTTCATCTCCCTTGAGCAAGTATTTACTTCAGAGTTGTGCATGAGCTGTTGTGCTTATGTTAAGGGTTTGTGCTGTGTGTTAATAATGTTTAAGTTAATAGAATGGCGGACAGACCACAAAGTCTGGTCTGTGATAACGTTTGTGAATGTAAGAAATGTCAGATCACGTGAGATTCATCAGCAAATTTCCAAAATTTACAGACAAAATGCAATGAGTGCAGGAATGGTGCAGAAGTGGGTAAAAATTTTTGATGAAGGATGACAGAGTGTTCGTGATGGATTGCACAGTGGTAGACCTTCAATGATTACAGAAGATTTGGTGGAGAGAGTGAATGAAAACATTAGGGAGAACCAATGCTTCACAATTTCTGATCCTCCATAACATTTCCCTGAAGTTTTGAAATCATTACTGCATGAAATTATTACAGAACAGCTTCAGTACCACAAAGTGTATGCATGATGGACACCAAATATGTTGATGGAAGAGCACAAAATGAAGCGCATGGGATCTGCTTTGGAATTTTTGGGGCAGTACACAGAGGAAAATGATTTTTTAAGTCGTATAGTGACGAAAGATGAGACTTAAGTCTCTCACATCAAACCTGAATTGAAACAGCAGTTACTGAAATGGAAACATATGGGCTTGCTTATGACCCAAAAATTCAGACAGATGTCAACTAGGAAGGTCATGGGCACTGTCTTTTGGGACAGAAAAGGAATTTTATTGGTGGAATTCCAGCACAAAGGCACAACAGTAAACCAGTAAACACTACTGTTTATTGCGAGACAGTGAGAAAATTGTGTCATGCAATTCAAAACAGAGTGGTATGCTGAGCAAGGGAGTTGTTGTTCTCCATAAAAATGCAAGGCCTCGTGCCATGAAAGTGAAGCAAAACCTGGTCACCAAATCTGAATAGGGCAGCTGGTCTACAATTCCTACAGCAGAGACTTGGCACCCAGTGACTATCATTTGTTTCTTCACTTGAAACGATTTCTTGCTGGCCGGCAGTTTGATGATACGATGATGATCTGGAGATGACAGTTGAACAGTGGCTCAAAATCCACGCAGACTTCTATGAGAAGGTTATCCAGAAACTTGTGCCACAATATGACAAATGATGTAACATCTAGGCTGAATATGCTGAGAAGTAGATTATAAGTTATGCAGAATTCATTGCACATTCAAATTTAGTTATCTATCCATCTATATATTTTTTTAAATCTTCAAACGGTACTTCCTTTCTAGATGACCCTCATATATTTTTGGTTTTGTTGTTGTCTTTTTTCTTCTTTTTCTTTTGTCAAATCAAATGATTTGTAATATATATATATATATGTTCCATAAACAACAGGACTTAATTTTGGTATAGAAATGCATTATGCAATAATGATTTAAGCAACTATTATTATCCATGTAAAAGTCTTCAAAAACTTGAAAAACACAAATGCTTAAGACATGGCTTTCGTGTGCTTCTATTGAAAACAGCACCCTACAAAATTAACTCCCACAGTATTTTTCTATTAGATCTATCACTAGATTTGACAAAAAGAAAAAAAAATATGGATAACACATTTTTCTTACATGTCATCATAATTTCAGTTTTTCTTTAAGAGAAAAAAAAAGTCATGTTTAATCACTGTACTGTTCAGTGCCAACCACATAATTGGCAACGATTGAGGATCACAAGAAATAAAACAAAAATCCCATTACGATAAAGTTACAGTAAATCACCATTGCATTCCTATGGACTACAACTTATGTTTGCTCAATACCAATTAATTTAAAGTGAGAAAAGAACACTATATATCTTCAATATGGAAACCATAACCACTTCTATAATCCTACTAATACTTTGATTGGTCTATACATAATCATGACACAAACTTTTGAAAGACAGAACAATCTCACTTGCCTCACATTTCACATGTCAGCAGCTGAATTTCTGAGATGAGCTCACTGGAAAGTTAGATATAATGAAAGGGAAAACAAATTTACCACGCTAAAAGTGTTATATAAAGTAATAAGATTCATATTATGGCTGAATACCAGATCTTTTCATACCATTTATATTTAAAGCTGTTTCTGTACAAGGAGGGCATATGAGTTACAGGGAAGGCATAGATCACATTGGTGTAACTGTGTCACCATGAAACTGGCTCCCTAATTTCTGAATTTTCAGAGATTGTGAAAAGATGTCAGATACAAGGTTGTAGAATAGTATCAGTTTGGTAGGAAACAGCACCCGTTAACTACACAGTGCACAACTGCACACACAATAAGAATGTTTCCAGGGAAACATCAAGGGATACTTTGGTTAGTAACATATGCATAGAAGCAAGAGAAACATATGCACAGAAAATCAACAGGTTAATTAAGTAGAGTACAACACTTCCAGAAGTATATCTGATATGAATTTTGAATGCAAAAGTATATGCAACCTTTTTTATGGAAATAATCTACCAAATTATCAAATAGATCAGAATGGATACAGAAGTTTAATTCATCAAGCTTTCTACCACACTTATGTACATGAGCCCATCGCTGTTACGAATGTACTGCTGTTGATTGTCCAGATATTGTGTATGTAACTAGAGCCTAAAGTAACCAGAACTGCTTTAAAATTGAGCACATACAACTGAAATGGCAGAAAAGTAAAAGAGTAAATTATGAACACTTTCATGTAATAGTGAAGGTAATGTTCTTCCTAAGAGTTTCATTGGTTTTATAATATCAATACATTGTTGCTACAAGAGCTCAAGCAAATTTCTTAGATGATTCTTTTAAAATATGAGGTTATGAGGGTTTAAAATATTTGTTTGCACGAGAGGGAGAGGGACATGTTTTAAATATACACTTAAAAAATCAATCAGCTTATTTCCAAAAGAACCATGGTGTTTACCAAAACTGGATTGTGTTGATTAAATTTAATGCTCTTTATCAGCATTTGCGGCTAAGAAATATTGAGTAACACTGCTCATGACAAAGAAGACATGGCAGAATTAGAAAAGCACAGCAAAACACATGCCTGTACAGTGAAACTTAAAGACAAAGAACTTCAGTGGTTCTGACAAAAGAGATGGGGTACAAAAACATTAAAAAAAAGGGTATATATGTACATACTCCTACATCAAACTCAGACGATGTGTCCAATTTCCTACATAACACATAAAATATATATTATAGTTCATTTTTAAACATACCTATGTCTAGAACTTACAGAATACACAATACATATACATAGTTCATATAAACATATCTATGTCTAGAACTTACTTGTCATACATATTGTCGATAAAACTAATATAACACATAAAAGTTCCTGGAAAACGAAATATAGTAGTCCTACTAACTACATAAAAATAAATAAATACATGAAATATAAATATTCAATGTGAAATGCATTATATTTCACTAACCCATCCGGCTCAAGGAATGCTTTTTTATTATTTTTGTAAAAAGATCACTATTTATTTTTAAATTGTGTCTACTCAAAAATAATTTTAGGATTTACCAACCTTCTTTGTTTCATTTAAATTCTATAATCTGCCTGCTGCAAAGAAACAATAAAAAATAATAATAATTGACACTTGTAGTATTTCCATATTAAGGCGGTCCACAGACTAGATGATCTACATACAGGAAAGCATTAACAGTATTGCACACAGTTTCAGTCATTCATTGACCAAATGGAAAAAAACATGGTCAATTTTTCCCTTAACCCCCCCCCCCATGAACTGCATGCATATGAACAGCTAGAACTGTAGGATCTAACCAAATGAAAATAATAAGAAAAATATGGAGACAAATTTCAATGCATCTTCCAGCTCTTTCAAGCAAAATGTTTCTAATGTATGGTTTGTTACAGTGAGAACTTTGATTTTTAGCTTGATAATATCTCACATTTATCCTGTCAAATTGAAAAACTTGTTCAACGCTGTCTCAAACACATGGAGAACAGTGAACTAAGAGCAGTTTAGTAGCTCAAAAATAATGTATTGGGTTGGTGTAAATAAAATGTCTGGCACGAACGAGCAGTGTGGTGACAGGCCCCCACCACAGCGGAATGGAACCACCCACTGTTGTGGGTATTACGTCACAGAGTTACTCTATAAATAGCTAGCAAGTGTGTGAAGAACAAGTTTCAGGCATAGTTTGTTTGGATGTAACATGCAGACGGCGAGGGGGGGGGGGATTTGAGAGTCATCCTCCTGTATGAATTTAAACTGGGCCATTCTGAAGGAATTGCCGCTCAAATTGTTAACAAAGCATTTGGGGAGAATAAAGCCAACAAATGAACCATTTGGTGATGATTTGTAAAGTTTCAAAGCGAAGATACAGATTTGCAAAATGAAGCACGTGGTCACCAACCTGTTGCTGTTTCTGACGATGTTCTGTTATGTGTGGTTGCAGCGAACCCCCGAAAAACGTGTTGTGAGATTGCGACAGAGGTAGGTGTCCACTACATGACAGTTATTCGGCGTCTGGCTGTGCTGGGTAAAGTAAAAGCTGGACATGTGGCTGCCACATGAGTTGACAACTGCCAACAAGACTAGGACTTTGGAAGTCTGCACGTTGCTACTTGCCAGGAATAAATAGGGATCTCTACTGCGTCGCATCGTAACCTGCGACGAGAAGTGGGTCCTTTATGATAATCGGAAATAACCTGCACAAAGGTTAAGTAAGGCACAGCCTGCTGGACGGCATCGAACCCCCCCCCCCACACACACACACCAAGAAGATGATGCTCCTTGTCTGGTGGTCCACAGTTGGGATAATCCATCGGAGTTTCTTGGCAAGAAGCCAAACCATCACTGCAGAACATTATTGTGCTGAATTACACCAGATGCACCGGAAATCGCTGCAGAAACAAACAGCTTTGGTTAGCAGGCATGGTGTTCTTCTGCTCCAAGACAATGCCCGCCCTCATGTTGCACAACGAACGATGCTGACACTAAGTGCCTTGGGCTATGAAGCACTGCCTCATCCTGCCTATTCCTCGGACTTTTCTCAAACAGACTATCACCCGTTCCGTCGCCTGGATCACTTTCTGTCCAGGAAACAGTTCACGATAGACAACGAGGTTCAACGTACAGTTGATGACTTCTTCAGGTCCCAGCCACAAGACATTTTTCGTTCCAGAATCATGGTCTTGCCGGACAGATGGCAACTATGTGTCAATGCCAAGGGGGATTACTTTGCCTAGGTAAGTTGCTTTATTTTTCTGTTCTCACTGTCCACGTGTGCTGGTCCTTTTCCAGACATTTCATTAGCACCAACCCAGTCCTTGTGAACTTCTCATGCATTTGCAAAGAATATTTCTTTCTTGATTTATGTGACGATATCCTATTCCCTTTTTTTCTTTACAGAGAACGCAGCTTAACTTTCTACCAAAAACAAAAGTTTTTAAAATTAAAGTAATATTAAAAAACTACTGCTTCCCATTCGAGAAAAACCTGATGGCTGAAACAGTTTGACAAACTTCTGCTATGCAACCAAACTCTTTATTTAGCAATGACTTCCCTTTCAAAGAAATAAATAATCTCAGAAAAATTCAAATTTACCAACAGTATTGAACTGTGATAACTCTGTGATCAATTTTTCCCATTCATCTATCTCTTTTTCTGAATGGCTCTATGAATAAAAATCTCACATTTTATTAAATTCTGTTTTAACTTGAAAAGTTTCCAAATATTTTCACATTTTCTGACTTCCTTTGTACAAAAGAAATCAGAATATGTGAAGAATATTTAAAAGGTCTTCAAGCTAAATTATAATTTAATTATTTTGAGTAGTCTTCAAGCAAGTATTTTTAATCTCATACTTTTACTAAAAAAAAAAAAAAAGAATAAACCCACAAGAGACCACAAATAACAAAATTTTAGAGTGTATTCTGTAACACATAATTTTAATCAGATCTAGAAAAAATTCTGTTAAAATTTTCATGAGTTCCATTTCAAACTGATGCTAAATTGCAATTGAGGAGAGAACAGCAATTCGGAAAAAAAAAACAGCTTCTTAGAGTTGGATGTCCAACTACAACACTTGTATTCAAAGTAGAGATGGATTTTGCTAGTTCAGATTGCAATGACGTTTACCTACATTCTCAACAACAATATGTTAGCTTGTTCAAGGTAATATCTACTATTAAAGCTTTGTTTGTCAGATCTTGAAATGCTAGTTATTGGTGCTCCAACAAATGTTTCCTGGAGACCACACTTGCCAGTTCATCTTTACATAATGAAGTAAATTTAAAATTTAAATCACAAAACTGACTTATTTTCCAAGATACTGAAGGTCACAATACACATGTGCCAGAAAGAGTATTTTCACTTTACAAAATTTGCTTGACATTATTTCATTCTGAAGAACCATATTTCCCCAAAGTATTTAAAACTAACAGTATTAAGTACCACAGCAGCATCAGAATGTAGAATCTTAGAAAAAAAAATGCACTCAAATTTTACACATCGGAGTTTCTAATATCATATATGTATTTTTATCTTTTAACAGGATAAATTCATTACATCGCATATACCGTAATATTTCTTTTTTTAGATTTATAACTACCATAATTTATAAAAATACATGGAAGCAGTAGAATTTGATTTAAATTGAAAACAGTATTAAAAATAAATTACCATAATACGACAACTCCAACTAATCATGAAATTAAATGTTGCATTTTGATATGCAACATCAGCAATTTCCAACATATCAAAGCTTATAGCTAATAAATGTGTCTAAAAAGACATATATTCATTCTTGAAAGAAAGATTTGGAGTGGGCAGGGGACCTTAAAAATTATGTGACTCATATTGAATTGATGTATCTTTTTTCATTTTACATTCTTTTTCTATGTGATACATTGCAATAAACAAACAAAGCTAAACACTGAAGTTCACAAAAGTTCTTAGCTAAGCAACATCTGTTTTGTCTTGGCAGGAGTGCAGCTGCACACATGCACACAAGCATGTTACAAAACAGACTGCAACACATATTTTATTTAATTTCAAAGTGTATTTCACACCAGTACTTTTTTTTACAGGTTTCACTTTTCAAGAATTTTACAAAAATAATGGAATGATTACCTCTCCTCCCAAAGTGACTAATTATATTTAGAGAAGCATACCCACAAGACTGGTATTTCACTTTCTTTTAATATAATAACACATACATGGGGATTATTATTAGATTTTACCAAAAATCTAAGAATAGCTGTAACACACATTTTCTCTTTAGTAAACACACATACAAAGAGCTTCTGAAGTACAAGATACCTTTTCCTAGTTCAGATTCTCCATGATTTCACTCACAATTTGACATTCATAAATGTATACTTTCTGCACAGGTAGCACCAAAGATAATTAGTAGTGTTTGGTAACAACATAACTGGCTGATATTGCACAGCATTATAAAAAATTATTTTCTAAAAATGTGTTTGACACTGTAGGTAATTTCTCCTCAGCACAACAAACTTACTTGTCAAAAATCTGACGTACTCCCTCTGAGGAAAATCTCCTGAAAATGATATTAGGATATTATAGGCAAATAAAACACTGTCATCAAAGAGTAAATAGTAATCAATACATGCTGAATGGGTGCAAATAAATTTGGGGTTTTCCAGTTGTTCTTATGTTGTTTATATTAAATTTATCAACAGCTGAAATATTATTCTGCTAGTTTTATTATCTCAGACTCACAGAAGTTAAAGTTCAGATAAATGGTACATGAACTAAATGCTTTAAAAAATCAGAACTTCTTTGAATTAAGAACATTTCAATCACATTTTTTTTTCACTTGTGCTCCCTTAACAGAGTTTGAAAAAAATTGCCAAACCTGGCTGGCCAAGGAGTATCACAGTATTTTTAAGATTTCAACATGGCAGAGTAAAGAGATGAAAAGCATTACAACATTCTCCTTTGGATAGAATAAGATGACATGAGTCCCGGGTGGTGACCCATCTCTTTTTTAAATATTTTACTTTAGGTTTGGGGTATTTTTAATTGTAAATAACTGATGAAGGTTTTGAGATAAAAGTTTATGGACCTTAAGGCAACATGTTGATAGAGGTTCATGAGTTTGTATTTGAATGTTCTTGTAAATAAGTTATTAAGGTAATGTAAATAACTACAAATAATAGTTTATGTATGTAAAGTATGATGTAATTATTGTTTTTACAAGGTTTTAAGTTATTTTAATTACACAGTATTTTAGTCTTAAATGAAGGTTAGTTATATTTTAGGGTTAAATCCTGTGGCCTATGCAGAAATCTTAAAACATGTGCAAATGAAATGTTTGAAAGACAGAAGATATGGAATCCTAAAACACTGTAAGTGTCAATTGAACTGAACACTGCACCCTTTATGGTTTTGAACATTCTTTCAAATTCATTAGATATATTGTATCAGTTCTGATCATTTGAAAATTTTGAGGACGTAAGTCACCACAACTATAACACAGAACACGCAAGGAAATAAGATTTTAATTTTATCTTAAATAGATACTAAAATTTCTTATGATGCATCAGTGCATGAAATTGAAGGGACACCATGAGAGCTAAATCAGCTGTGTTATAACATTATATGCATTTTCTTTCCCAATATCTAGCACAGTTTTACAGCTCAAATACACCAGACATGAAAACATCTAGGTACAGACTTTCATCACCTCAGAAAAATAAAAAATAAAAATTTCACAAACCATTATTTTTGCCATTGATGATGTAATTGTGCAGCAATTTATTGTTGTGGCTCTAAATAGTGCATTTTCTTGCTTTATACTTCATTCCTTTAACATGATGGGACAAAGATAAAAAGTTAACTATTGTGATGAAGTAAATAACAAATTCCAATTGTGCCTCTTCAAACTCACAAAAACGAGAGATGATAAAGGAAAACATACCCAGTGAAATATGTTTTTAAAAAACCTACACAATGGAGTAATTATTCATTAACTTATACACATTACAATAATGCATTTAAATTTATCAGATTATAGGAATTTCAAGTTTTAAGAACTGCCTACTGCAAAAACAAGGGGAAACCATGGTGAACAACAGATTCACCCACATCCATACAATAAATGCATAGTTTCAATTTTTCAGTAAAGTATAAGGTTTCAGCCCATCCTGATCTACCAAAAGCACTGTATCTTGTAGAGGGCATTTTGCCAATAATGCAAGGAAAGAAAAATCTAACAAAATACACTGCGCTCTTAAAAACAGGGTGATGAAATGCTGATGATGAAACTACTGTAGTTAACTTTGATTGTTAACATGGTGAATTTTCTATGGCTTGGAGCATTTCAGAGATTAAATTCATTATGTCCAGTACAACCAAGAAGTTTGATAGATTATGCCATGGTCCACACCAGATGTTAGTTAAAATAATTTTCTGATACACACCCTAAAATGTGACAGTACAGTGAATACCTTTTAGAATGATGATATAACTCACAAAATGTTTTGGTGTCAACCAAAGAAATTCCAGTTAATTTTCACTTCAAAAGATACTTGATTCTTTCAAGTATATCATCAAATTCTGAAATGTGTCTTCTAGCCAAATGGGTTACTTACAGAAAGGAATCCTTTTCAGATTAGAAGAGTATTTAATTGTAGTTCTTGGGTATTTACAAGAAGCAACCTGACATTACCTTGATCAAGGATTATGCACTAATAAGATCCTGTTGGTTCTGGCCAGAATTCCAATAGGACACAGACAGAGAACAGGAGTAAAATCTGGTATTGACTGCATATTGCTCACCCCTTAGCAGAAAATGTCAGAAATTTCCATGGTGAAATACAATCTACTTTTATTTCAACAGAAGCCTTTATGTGCTGCTGGCTGAAAGTTGATATTGTTCTGCCCTGAACGCACATATTTGGTATTAACAAATGCACATTTTTCTTTTATAGTTCCAGTGAAACAACAGAACAATGAAACACAGTAATGACCTATAAAACTTCATTAATATCCCATGAACCACTGTTGCTCATCCATGGGATTGGGAAATTTTGAAAAATGAATGTGAAGAAAATGATACTTTAAGAAATGACAAATATGTTTATTTAACATAATTTATATAGGACTTAAAATAACTTGAAACATGTGAACAATATGAATGGGTAAGGAATAAATTTACCAATTACATAGAATTCTGAGAATCATTAAAGCAAAATATTACCTGGGAAAAACATTCCACTAAACAATGCCAATATAGTATGGTACTTTTTCTTTTCGGTTTTACACATGGGAAAATGACTAAATAACAAATTACAGTTAGCAATGTTTATAATAAAACAAAGGTGTATGTAGTCACTATGTATCTATTCTCAATGCATTTTGGGATGCTTCATCATAATTCATAATATTCACAATCATATAATTATGACAAATGTCTGGTAATCATGGGTGATTGTGAGGTCAAATCCAAAATCCTGAAAACAGCGAGACAAAAGTAATATGTATGCTGAGTTCACTTAGGGTACAAACTGATTATTTTGGACTACAAGCATTACTTATATAAAACAGTTTTCCATAAATATTCTACCTTACATATTCTGTGGAGAACTGAATTCCTGTGACTAAAGTAATCATGAATTGAAAATCAAACAGCTTAAAAACATTTTTTTTACACTTTCCTTTTACACAGAATAAAATCTAAAAACAACTAACCTGTTTTAAAAAAGTATATATTGGTGAATTCTAAAAGTTCATCGGTTTTTGAGAAAACACATCAATTTTGTCTGTTTTACCCCTTCTACATTAGCACAATCAGACTTTCTTTTACACATCAATTTTGTCTGTTTAAAACACATCAATTTTGTCTGTTTTACCCCTTCTACATTAGCACAATCAGACTTTCCTTTTACACCTTTCATTTTAACTAAGTTCTGGAATCTTTACAAATTCTTTAATGTCATGTACTTTGCATTTTTTTTTTGTAGTCCCACAGCTTTTAACAGTTCTACTAGATTTGTCAACAATACTTTGCATATCCATCTTGTAACTGTCCCATCTATTTACTATATTTTGGACCAGTTCTGCTTATTCTCGCACTCCTGATCAATGAATATTTGTCCTCAATAAGAACATTGTTTCTAGATCATAGGATTAAAATTGATTTTTTTAACCTTTACAAGCTGGTTTATGCTGCAAAAACTATGATTTCCTTTACTTTAAATTAACATTTTAAGAATAATTTTAACAGATACAAAATACACGGACTTCTCATTTTCTCTGGAGTTTCCGGGTTTAATCAGCAAAAAAATCCGGAATTCCAGATAAAATCCATACTACAATCACCCCTGAGTAATGGTGAATAAGGAAGAAAATAAATTTTATATTCCATAAAAACCTCAAGTTAAACTATGGAAGCCTTTTACATAATGTTAAACATGGTCAGATGTTGTAAGATAAGCTAAGAACAAGTTCGAGATGCAGAAGTGTTGTTTGGCGCATTACAAGTCAACTGTCTACAAAATATCAACACACCAAGTCCACGCTTCTACCATGGTATGTGTACACATGTGTACTCAGGGCTTTTTTCGGGCAGAATGTACACAACACCATTCCAGCACCTTCTTTAACACAAAATATTTGGTTCTGAGATTTGGAAAGGGGTGTCCGATAAGTATCTGGATTTTTAATAATTATTAAATTAAAATATCATACTAACCACAACATGTAATTATTATAATATGTGAGGGAGAGAGGTGGCATGAGTTAACCTGTTGTGTTTGGCTTTTTCTAAGCTGTACACGGAAAAATTTCTTTTCTGTACATCCTTTGTACAGCAATACATTAGATATAAAAGGAAACAGACGAGGGCTGTCCGATAAGTATCCAGATTTTTATTCCTATCAATTACAGAAGAGAAATAAAAAATACAGGATGCATACATTTGATACTCACATATGTAATACAGTGGTACAAACAGTCAAAGTCACTTTTCCACATATTCTCTGTTCAGCACAATGCATTTCCTCTACTGATCATCAACAAGTTGATTCATTCTGGTAGCGAAGAAATCAGCAGAGGTGTTGAGAATACTTTGACGGACAGCTGCTCGCAGATCTCCATGCTCTCATAGTGGTGGCCACGAAGACTACCCTTCAAGGGACTGCAAACATGAAAATCGGAAGGTGCCAAATCTGGACTTTAAGCACAGTGCGGAAGAATGGTCCACCTCTGTTTTGTGATTTCTGCTTGCACTGGTTTAGCAATATATGGGCAAGCATTATCATGCTGAAGCAACGCTTCATTGTTTTTCAATGTTGACCATTTGGTCTGGATACGCTGTGCAAGTTTTCTCACTGTCTTCACATAGTCCTTCGCACTTATTGTTTCAGTTTTTGCCAAGTACTCAACCAGAAGGATACTGTGTATATCCCAGAAGACAGTAGCTATGACCTAGGACGCCGACAAATTCGGAAGATGCCATAGCATACTTTTGCATACATTGCACACTTTGCCATTTTGTCTGTGGTTCAAACTGATGAATTCACGTTTTGTCGCCTATGATTATGCATCCCAGAAATACATCACCCTCTTCATTGTAATGTCATACCAGTTCATTGCAAATGTCTAGCCTTTGGCATCTATGCACCGCTGTAAGCATTCGGGTTACTCATGTGGCACGGACCTTCTTATAGTTGAGATGTTCATGAATAATTCATCCAACAAAATCTTTGCTGATATCCAATTCCATGGCAATATCCCGAACAGGAATGTGCCCATCACCTTTAATTAAGTCATCAACCTATTTAATCGTTTCATCAGTCACCGCTGTGTTAGGCCTACCTGACCGTGCCTCGTCTTCAAGGTTCTCGTGGCGAGCTTTGAACTTTGTAACCCATTCATAAACACTGGAATGAGACATAGCTGCATCACCATACACCGTCTGAAGTCTTTTTGTAATGTCCACAAACTTTTATGCCTTCTTTTGTTAAAAATTTCATTACTGCTCACTGCTTGAACTGAACACTTAACATAGCAGCCATTGTTTTTCATCAACAGCGCCACCTAGCATTAGTATCAAGCTGCTCCACTTTTATGGAGCTTAACTGAAAGCAGTCATAATACTGTAGTTTCATGCATATATATGATCATACACATGGTTTTGAATCAATAGGAATAAAAATTCAGATACTTATCAGACACACCTCTTACTGTATCATGGACAAGAAATTAGGAAGCTATTTAAGAAGTTTAAACTTGCAGAAAGAGATGTGAGATTCACAGTTTTAGAGAATACCTACAACTTCAAGGAAAATAAAGATCTAAACAACTTTTACAGCTAAAGTGAACTTTGCAAACCATTACTCTATCTTCTAGAGAATATGAAAGGCAATTTTCTCAGACAAACTTTATAATCACCTTAATCAGTTCTTTTCTAAAAATCACAGCAATCAACTCATTGTTATTTATGAAAATTGTTGGGCATCCACTATCTCAGTTTGATCCTATAAAATAAGTCCTATTGTGGCCCCGTCATGGACACCTTTTGAAATGTTACGGAATGCTGGTTTTTTAATATAACTTAATATAATATGAATATGTGAACTATATTTTTGCATTTTGTACCATGCAACAACAATAATATGTTTAAGCATTCCAGCACCTATTTCTCCAGAAAAAAATCATGGCGTGTACTCCAAAAACCATGAGCACAGGGAATGTTTTCTGACAGAAAACCTTGTGTCAACAATGATATTTTAGCAGTGCAAGTTTGGTCATAATTTCATTGTCATACTCATGCCACACACATCAACTACAAAACATAGAACTTCCTGAATGACAGAAGTCTTACATAAATTCACACTCCACTTAGTGCATATGAAACATTGTCTAAAGGTCATTCATTAGGTATGGCCAACAACATTGTGTGTATGTTCTGCAAATCCATAAACATGTACAGTTAAAAACAAATTTTTGAATATGATGTTCTAAATTTTCATTCTTCTGGAGCACTGACAACTGCAACAACTGGAAAATATGCCAAATATTTTTGGACCCACAAAGCTGAAGTCACCTGTTTCGAATCTGAGAGCTAAAACAAGGAACTGTGTTATGTAGCCAAATAGTAAATACACCAACATACTTTTGGAAATTCAAGACATTTTACTACCAAACATGCCTGATAAACTCAAAAGAATGAATTATTTTCATTATACATTCAAAACTGAAATGCATATCAGTCAAGTTATTTCACAAAAAGTATTCAAAAATTTAGTGTACACTGGTATTACACCACGTTTGGGAGAAAATAAAGTCAAAGTTTTTGAACTTTTCTTATGTTTGATATTAGTTTCTCATACACAACATTTTTTTTAGTGCACTGAATATTAAAAGAAATGAAGCTGTAACTAAAGATATCCTCCTAACTTGCACTACATTGCTAATGGAAAAAGGTAAATCAGAAACTTCTTTTTTTTTTTAGTTTATGCACAAGAAACTAGCATACTCAGGAGAATAATTCATAAAATAATTAATATAACATACAAGGTGACACCTAAAAAATTGTGTATGTCTGTGTGTGAGAGGGACAGGAACATGCTACCAATAGCCAGATCACATCACTGATGTTGCCAGATACAGGACTAAGAGCTTTTCAACGAATTGTTACTAACAAATATCTGAGACCATTCTGCAGCAACCTCCATGATATCGTTAAATTTTATACAGACTACTGTTACTAGTAGAGTATAAATTCTTCCAGCCAAATGAAAAAAAATACAAAAAACTACTGGCTACTAATCAGCAAGAGGGCTGGGAGTGCAGGAACAGAAGTAATAATAATCTTCTATCACAGAGTGGAAATGTCTTCATAGTAATAAATCAATGTAATTCAATTCAGAGCAGATAGAAGTAAAACAAAACATGCTCTATGTAAAAAATATTCATGACAAAGTGAGGGCAGTATCTAAATATTCAGTGTTTTATATTCATCATCAAAAAATCAAATATGTTAATCATGAATGAAAAATCAAGCAATTACCAAGTGATTCATAGTGAAGTTGAATTGGTTTCAACTGGAGCCAGTGAAGAACATGAGTGTAAGGAATTAACAGTTCAACTGAAACAGGAATGAAAAACAAAATACAGAGGGATCAAATTATATGTGAAAACAACCATTATCACATCTGAAGCTCTGAAGGGAGAGTCTGTCATCTATTCTGTGAAAACGTTCCAAGCTCCGCACAAACTTTTTAAAAGCAAAATTTTAAACCTTACCATTTAATATAATACAACAGAAAGTATATTATACATTCTTATTGCACATTATCCTGCAACCTAGGAATAAGCTTCATCACTGTCTTTTGTTGACAAAGATGACCGAGAGAACATCAGTTACATAGCAGATTTCTTACAGCAGTTTGCATGCACACACAAATATCAATAACTTATGTCACCTTGTACAATACATGTACACTTGCACAACCTCAACATGCTTCCGTTCTTTATCCTAATATGAATGCACTGTTGAAGGTCAAACTTAAATGGAAGGTAAAAACCTTATGAAATTTACCATTCCCAATCTTTATTTACTTATTTATTTATTTTTTGTCACATACCACTTATGCACCTGTAAATTTCTATAACTCTGATATGAATCACTTTTCACTAATGAACTAACCTATATACATATGTGTTGACCCAAATAAATATAACATAATTAACATTAAAACAATTATATAATTATAATTTGGGAAAAGTCATGTACAGGAGAATAAAAAATGATATAGATCATACATTAGTTGAAATTTCATTACCTACCCATGACTATGATACTAGAGGTGGATCTCAACTGAGACCAATTTTTCCCAGGATCAGTATGTTAAACAGTCTCTAAGTTATACTGGGCCTCAATTTTGGAATTCTCTTCCTTATGATCTTACAATAATAAATAATTTCAATCTATTTAAAAAAAGTAAAACTTTAAATTCTGGGACTACCAAGAATATAAAAAAGGGAATAAGGAGAAATGAAATGGAACAAAAAAAAAGGGGGTGGGAGAAGGGACTAAAAGGCCCAAGGGATACACTAGGAAAATGAGAACAGGAAGGCAAAAAGTAGTAGGGAAGGTTGGTAGGAGGGTGGAGAAAAAGGGGGATAGGAAACAATTTTACTAATACTAATTTCTACTAATACCTTTGGATGTTATGTGCCATGCTTTCAGTGTAACTCTGACTTGCCTACATTTGTATAGGGATATCAGGGCCTTGTCAGGACTTTTGTGGCCTTACGATTACTTACAATGCTGTTCTATTACACTGTATTTTTGGTTTTAATATAACAGCTAAATAAACTATTAAATTAAATTAAATTAAATTAAATTAAATTTTCACACACATAAGATTTTTGCACTGCCACATTTTTATCTAGATTTTGATTGCCTTTCTTGGGTGCATCTTTAATAAAGTGTAAGAATATTCCAATCATATTTTTAATTTTATATTTATATATAATCTACACGTATTCATACACTGCAGTCCAAAATTAATGTGAAAAACACAAAATAATGAATTATGCAAAATCCACACAACAGAATTTAATAAATGTTGGTATGGACATACACATATTGATAATGCAGCAATACAAAATAGAAAAGGAATGCTATTACCACATGAGAAGGAAGCATGTGCATGGCAGCATGGAAGTCCAAAAGTGATGCAGCAAGTGACGTGGCTGATAGGGAGTGAAATTACCCCGAACAGAGATACAGCTCGCACAACAAGCGCTGGTGCAGTTTACAAGGCTGTGAATGAGAGTTTGTAGCAATAAGTGCCACTCTTCCATTAAGACATGTTGGTCTCCATGGAGGGTTCTGGGAGAGGGCTGCCAGCTTGCAATTGCTCTTTCCAGGGTATTCCAGATATGCTCTATCAGGTTCAGGTCGGATGATCTTGCGGGCCACTCCACCCTGTGAATATCTTCACTCTCCAGGTATTCGCTGACTTGCATAGTCCTATGGAGACTGTCATTATTGTCTATAAAAAGGAACTGGGAGCCAGCAGCTCCTCTGAAAAGCCATACATAGGACTCTAGGATGTCATCCCTGTTGCATGCAGCAGTCAGAGTGCCTCCTAGAAGCATGTGCAGCAGTGCACATCCATCCACCATGATGCCAGCCCAAACCAGAAGTCCTTCACCATCGTAATGGTCAATTTCCCTACTGTTGGAGATAATATTTCAGCTTCCTGCCTCTCTCCAAATGTACACACATTGAGAATCTGTGTTTAGGCAGTACTGCAACTCCTCACTGAAGAGAGAACACATGCCTTTATTGATCAGGGATCCAGGGTTGATGCTGTTGGACCCAATTAATATGGATCCTTCTGTGTGATGTGGAGAGTGGGATACAGACCATTGGCCTTCTTGCATATAGACCTCTCTCGTGGACTAAATTGTGTGCCTCGAAATTGCGTTTCCCATATGGGGCGTATACAAATATTTTTCGAAGGAAAAGGGGCGACCAAAAAATGGAAGTTTTTGAAATCCATCAAGATAAAATAAAAGTTAATGAAAAATAGAAGAAAAAATTAAAGCATTATTTTTTCGATTGTAAGTTGATGCATATTTATTAAATTAAAGCATTTTTTCTAATGTAAGTCACATTTTAACAAAGAAATGAAACACTTTTTTGGGGAAGGGGCTTTCCCCTCTAAATATGCCCCTGTTTGAGAAGAAAGCTCTTGCAAGACTTGCCCAGATGTTGACTCCCTGTGGTGGTGGTGAGCTGTTAGAGACAAATACTGGTTATCCTGACTTGTTCTGGCCAAAGGGTGTCCTTGTTCCAGCCTCCTGGTTATTGTTATGGTTTCCTGGAACTGTTTCCAGATATTGGAGGCCAGTTGCCTCAACACATTCAACCATCTTGCTATCTCAGTTTGTGATTGCCCTGTCTCTAAGCTATTAATCACACTCCACCATAAAGAGTCTTCTAAGTGATGATGCAGAGCCATTTTTTCACTAACAGTTCAACTGAAGCTTCAATTGCCACACCCTGCTCAGAAAAACACTTATCATGGTTGCATGCCTGCCAGCTCCATAATGTATACAGTTATCATTTGCATACCTCCATAGCAGCTAGCACAATGTTGCTTGAGTACATCGATTAGATGTTTCCCCTAGCACATATATGAATTTTTTTACAATCAGTCATCTCATTTTAGACATATCCAGTTCTGGAATTTGTATTCATCACATTAATTTTGGACACCAGTAATTATTACTACGAACATATTTTCCTGTCTACATCCGTAATATAATTTTTCTTTCGCCTCATTCTTTTCACTTGTTCATTTCATTAAAAAATGCAAATTCCTGTGGTTGAATGTAATTTCCAAATATTCTGTAAACAACAACAACAACAAAAAAAAAAAAAAAAAAAAAAAAAAGAAACCAAAGCTACTGATGTTTGATGTTACACAAATAATTTTGTAATCTCAACCATCACTGGCAATCACATTTAAACATAGCCATAATCTTCCTGTATTTGGAAAGAGCACTCAAACAATGATCTAAGCTTCATATGAGTGACATAACTAAGACTTAAATCTCTGGGGTGGTGGAAGGGTGGAATAGAGGAAAAATACATAGGAAAGAGCACACAACATCAGTTCAAAACAGTTATGTGTTTGTCCTATTTACAATACATTAAATGGAGTTAAATGATTTTATATAAAATAGAACTCAATTACAGAAGGAAAATTAGAAGATTTAAATTTGTGCAGATATAGTCAAAAGTAATCGAGGTAGTTGCCTTAGATGCACGATCTTGATAAGAAGAATCACATCACAATACAAATTCAAATTCATGGGCTGAATTTAAAGATTTTATTGTATTACATGTATAAGAACTTTCAGGTTTCCCTAGAACCCATCATCAGATGGGTTCTAGGAAGGAAAAAAAAATCAGCCCATGAATTTGAATCTACAGAAGGAAAAAAAATGCAAAATGGATTCATAAATTTTGATAATCTCTATACACTCTCTTCTAAAACAAACTCTGAATCTTCGGTTGACGAGGTAAATTTAGTGGGTGGTGCTCATCCTTTAGCCACTGCTTTGCAACAATGCAAACCACTTTCAAATAAAGAAAAATTCTTGCTGCCAATCAGAAAATGCACCCCCATCCCACAAGAATCATTCTAAAGGTTTTGTATTAATACAGGAAGCCACTGGAAACCATTTTCTGATCAAAAAATATATATATACTAATTCGAGAAGCCGCATTTTTGAATAAAGCATAAACTTTTTGACACCACAAATTGCATTTCCTGGCCAAAATTTACTTACTTTATGAGATTTGAATTCAAATAAAGCTGTATTTGTCTGCTGCAAATCGATTTCTGGTTGAAATATATGATGAAAAAAAAAAAAGATTCACATTTTAAAGTACTGCATTTTATGTGCCATAAGATCTAAAACACAGCTCAGATCCAGCCAAGTCTACATTTCTGCGAGAGTCTTCGCAGAAAAAACGTAAAGTTGGCAGTAGTATTGTTAAATCACATACTTTTAACATATTTCTTTCATTGATATTCCTTACTTATCTTTCTTATGTTAAAATTCAGAGAAAAACAACATCAATCAGCTGCTAGGGCAGTGATTTCTGAATTTTTTTAAATTATGAATATGATATATTTCACAAAAACATTTTTATTGAAGTATATTCCAGTAATCAAAAGAAAAAGAATAAAACTAATACTTGTGCCAGCACAACTGCTGAAACCAGCAATCTTTATTGAATGTGAATATAGAAAATTTGAAATACTTGAAACATCAGCATATTTCTATTGTATGGGCACCATCAAGGTGCTCAAGCCAAGACTGAAAATCAAGTCACAATTAGTGTGAGGAGTTGAGATTTATTGGTCAATGTGACAAAAAATAAATATTTATATAATTATCCCCCTCCAAAAACTTTATGGCTTTACAGACAAAACACTGATTATTAGGGAATTTACCCACACACAACAGCAAAAAATAAATCTGTCACTTAAAAAAAAATGTTAAATAAGAAAATAGATCATTAACCATATACATTTGAATTGGTGCATTCTGATGACTACTTAAACACTGATAAAGTGGATGTTTTCAGAATTTCTGATACCATATCATTTTTCCATATTAATTTTCAGAAAAATTTAAGTTTAAAAGTAAACTTTAAATTTCCTGAAAATGAATAGTTTTCTTATTTGCTAGTTACTGATTACTATATAAAGGAATGAAAGGCTTGGGCATTTCTCTTTTTGTTTTAAGATAAATTAAAGTTAAAATCGGAACACAAAATATCGATAACCATCTGGAGTGACACGAAAAGTCGGTTTCTCTGCACAATGAGTGGAAAGCAGGAGCAGAATGAGTCGAAGAAACTAACAAACTAGGCTGGGAATTTTAGTCTTGTGGTCCACCACACTACACATATGTACCCACAGAGGAACACCTCATAAATTCCATCATGAAAAAAATTCAGTTAGCTCTTGTATGAAATAAAACTGTTAAAATATGCATTGTAAAACTAATTCAATGGTAAAAAAATTTTAGAAGCAATTTCAAGGTGGAAGAATATAAAAAATCCACTTGTGATTGAATGCAGCATATCAAACCATGTTAAAAAAATATTTGTCCCATCTCCTTGAATAGACGGCTTTTTTAAGTCTACCCATTATTTTGACTCATCAACTATCATATTTTGATCCATGGACTAGTGCTGGTAAATTGTTGTTTGATTTAAGATAAATGTGGGTGAGACACAGATTTCAGAATATCTTTGCCGAAGAATTGCTTTGTGCTCTACGCCTGTACATGTAGGGTGTGAGGATGATGGACCATCAAAATCGTTAATAGTGCCACCTTCAAGATGGCACTATTAACGATTAAAAAAGCCTACCAATGTTGCTTTGGCTCTAAGTCGAATGACCTACGCTTAACCGTAATCAATTAATTAATTTATCAAAGCATGCTTGGTGTGGCAGTAATTTTTTCACCTAAGTGGAGAGAATTCTGCTTTATCGTTCCAAAGCAAATGCCCAATGTATATACCGATGAACCATTGCATTATGACCACCCCCAGCCTAGAGAAATCAGTGTGCCTGGAGACCAAACAGTGGTGCAGGTGAAGTTCACAGAGCAATATATATACAACCCAAGGACGGGCTTTCAGTTTGTTGAGTGTTCGGAGTCACAATGGGAAAAGCTGCTGATTTATCGGAGTTTGATAAAGCACAAATTGTGATGGCATTGTGCCTTGGAACTATGATCTCGGAAATGGTGCTACTTGTGCGTTGTTCACATGCCGTTGTAGTGAGTACGTATCAAAAGTGGTGCACAAATGGCCAAACAACAAACCGTTGTCCAGTCGTGTGTTATCCGCAGCTCACTGACGACAGAGGAGACTGGAGACTGTCGCGCATTGTTCACAGTAACTGTAGGGCCACAGTAGGACAAATCACCCGCAGCTACAACAGTGGTGATCAGGGAAATGTGTCACAGCACACAGTTCATTGCAGCCTTTTGTACATGGGCCTGCATAGCCGAAGATCCAGCCGGGTCCCCCATGCTCACTGCACGTCATCACCAACAATGCATGAAATGGGCCCAAGATAATCGAGATTAGACCATGGATGATTGGTAGAAAGGGGCCTAGTCTGACGAATCAAATTTCCTGGTGCATCGTGTAGGCGGCCGAGCAAGGATATGCCGATTACGAACGGAGGCTATGGCACCTGGATGCACTGTTGGGCTGAAACAGGCCAGCGACAGCGCTGTTATGTTGCGGGCGATGTTTTCTTGGGACACTTTAGGCCACATTATCCCAGTAGCACAATCTCTGACAGCTGTCAGGTATCTGAACATTGTTGCAGACCAAGTTCACCCATTCATGGCAACTGTGTTCCCTGCTGGTGATGGCCATTACCAACAGGATAATGCGCCATGTCACACTGCCAGAATTGTCAAGGAGTGGTTCAAGGAACATGCTGGTGACTTTCTGTTAATGTCCTGGCCTCCAAATTCACCTGACATGAACCCAATCGAACATTTGTGGTTCAACTTGGAAAAGCGGATACGCACTAAATCACCCCCCCCCCCCCCCAATACCAGAACTGGAGAACCTTCTGTTGACGTTATGGTACCAGATACCCCAGGATACCTATCACCACCTCATCGAATCGATGCCTCACTGAGTGGCCACTGTTTTGCAGGCTAAAGCTTATTAGGTAGGTGGTCATAATGTAATGGCTCATCGGTGCATATAGATAGAAAGAAACGTAATTTTTTTTTTTTTAACACGACGTTTTAGACGGATAATACAAAGCTGAAATAAAGTTAACAGTTCTTATTATCAAGTACCAAAATAATCATTCGTTATCCAAATAAAGAGGATACAAGAAATAGTAGGGTGGTCCACTGGAAAAAATCCCGGTGGGCCAATCCGTTCCTGGTGGGATGTGCGGTTTTTTAACTTTAATTTTCATTAAAAATATTTAGAAAATTCCTGCTCTGTTCCCTGCTATGGCATGTGATGACTAAGGAATGGCTAAACACATATTTTAAGTGAAAGTAATTCCAAAAATCGGTATTATCATAGCTCATTCTGCAGTGAAAACAATTTTTGTGTGTCATGAAAATTCCCATGATTCCATCACAGACAGATTAAGCACCAACTTTAAAATTTAATTTCACTTAAAAAATTGCAGAGGAGATAGTAAAATGTGAGCTTCGTTGATTGATTTTGAGGGATAGACTGTTGAAATAAGGAAAGCACACATTTCCTTCTGAAATATTCTTAAAAAAATACCAACTCGTTTTTTTCTGCACCACTACAGAAAAAAAAACAATGAAAAATATTAGAAAATAATAAAAAATGAGGAATACACCCTGGAAGGAAAGTAAAACAAGAAAGATGGCACCAAATTTTTGGTTGTAATGAGCACATCTTTTTCAATACTTTTTGACACAAATTAAATTTATCAAAGTTATTCAAAGTCAATGGAACCGGTAAGAAAAAAATCAACCGGGTTTCTCCAATTGATAAAGCAACCAGAAATAGAAACAGCTATTTACTTCCACCAGTGGCTAAAACGAATGTTAGGAAAATTAACAAGTGGCGCATAAAAAGTTTTTCATAGCATAAGGAATGTATCAGAGACAAAGAGATTTTTTAAATCCAACAGTTAAAAGAACAAATATAGAAGGAAATATGATATAATTCTATGTCCTCTAATGGAATTTCGCATATTGGAAGTGTTGAAAATGCACAAGAAATGTTCTTCACGGAAAAAGCTATGCTAAGAAAAATAAATATTTTCAAATATGTCACCGAAAACCAGGGATAGCTAAAAGGGTTTTGACCTTTACACCCCCTAGCAGGAAATCTGTGCATTATTTAAACAGGATAATGCTCCACATCTCTATTGTAGTGAATAGCATACATAAAAAAAATGAAATTTCTCAATAGGGTATTTAAAAATGGAGATACAGCTGCAAACAGAAGTACACAAACACCCCTTAGCGAAAGAGCTGTGAACTACAGAACTCCTCAACTACTAACCTAAAGTGTTCCACAAGATAAATGCAATCCGGTGATGAAATATTTTTTTAAATCACACATGTAGAAGCAGAGTTATTTAGAAAACCAGATTAAGCATTTGCACCACCTAGTGGCAAAACTGTGCATTACTTTGGGAAGAAAATACAAGAAGTTTTCTTAGTTGGTAGTATCTATACAAAAAACAATTTTTATATAAGGATTTTAGTCCCGCAAATATTGTTATAAATGAAACGAACTTACGCCCTCTGGGGGCAGACTTGTGCGTTAGCAAAAATTTTAAATTATATGAGGAACATTTAGCACCAGAAATGCTGTTCAACAAAGAAAAAAAATCAAATGGACTCTTAGAAGCAGAGATACCAACAAAAATAAAATATACATCTATGCCCCCAGGTGGAAAAACTATATATTATTTTAAGAAGAAACTATTCTGAAAAGGTTTTCCGAGATGAATGGTATCTGTCCACCAAAGAATTTTTTCAATCGAGTTTTAAGAAGCTCAGATTTTGCTGCAAATACAACAGAAGCAGAAAGAATTAAGCACTTATGCGACCTGGTGGCCAAACCATCTTTTTCTAAAACTAGAATTCATATGCAAAACATTTACAATCAGGGGCTGTATCTGATGCAAGAAGAATTTTTCAAATTGGAGTTTTAAAAGCAGAGATTTCTGGGGAAACACAAATTAACATTAATGCCCCCTAGCAGAAAATCTATGCTATGCATTATTTGCAAAATTAAAAATAACATGAGAAACACTCTGCACCCGGAACACACTCTAATATATATAAAAAAAAAAAAAGAATTTTCCTTTCAGATTGGACCCTTCGAAGCAAACAAATTCACAAAAATAAAATATATGTCTATGCTCCCTGTCGGGAAAACTATGCATTATTTTAAGCAGAGGTATTAACAAAACGTTTTCCGAGGTGAAGGGTATTAGTCCACAAAAGAATTTATTCAGTTGAGTTTTCAGAAGCTCAGATTTTGCTGCAAATACATCAGAGGCAGAAATAAACATTTACACTCCCTGTGGCCAAATTCTTCTGATATTGGAAAATACACAATTTAGCTTTACGCCTCTAGAGGAAAATCTATGCATCACTTGAAAGAGAAATTGTGCCTAAAATAGCCTTCGTTATAAAATGAATCCAAACAAAGAAAGAATTTTTTAATTGGATATTTAGAATTTGATATCATCTGCATTTACACCCTCTAGTGCCAAAGTTGTTCATTGAAAAAGGCAAGGATCATCACTCACATTTTCTGGTTTCCAACGCAAAAATAATTTTTCAAATCGTAATAATAGTTGCAGAGATATGGTGTCCATGGATGGATGGACAGACAAAGTGATGACATAAGCATGACCTTTTTTTTTTTTTTTTTTTACAAAAGACGTGATAAAATAGCAACAACAGAACTTAGTCAGAAAATTTCAAAACACGGAAAATCCTGGAATATCTCCGTCCTCACTGCAGCAGGCATTTCCACCGATTCCAAAAAAAAAAAAAAAAAAACATAAAAAAATCGGCTGGCAGATGGGCATTTCATGAACTTTTAGAAATGTAACAGAATCCAGTAAGAAGCTTTTTATGACCAGAAAACAGAAGCATAATCCGGAAAATTTGTCAGGTATGCCACTGCGGTGCCTTTTTAAAAACATTTTGAATACTTTTAAGACATACAGTGTATAGTGCAATTCCACAATTTCAGTGATTACAGAAATATGATTTTGCATAATTTTTGGAGGGAAAAGAAAAGTAAAAGGAGTAACAGAGTTTTAAAATAATTTGACAATAATGACAGATTTCAAAAATTTTCAAAAGACAAAAATCCATCCCCAGGATGGCATCCATGACTATTCTGTTGTGATTAGTGCAATGTACAGTTCTCCTGAAGAGTATGAGTAAGTCAATCCTTGAAAACCCTCTATGTAAATGATGTTTAGCGCTGCTCCATTTGGAGCCAAGATGAAGATGTTTTCATTTTTGCTAACTCTAGAGCAACCAGCATAAACCATGATAATTAACACAGCAATCAGACATTGCCGAATTGACTGTAATTACTGTTTCACACATGAATTAAATCACATCAGAGAACTTAAAAATTCCATCGCCGTGGAGCGGGAATCGAACTCGCATCTCCCGATTTCCATTTTAGCACGCTATCCTTTGCACCACCCACGGCGGCGAATTCGCAAGTATCTGTGTGTTAAGAGTATCGGAATATTCTCCAACCGCGTTCAAATTTAATGCAGATTCTGCTGCCACAGCAGAATCTCCGATTGCTGTGTTAATTATCATGATGTATTTACCATGTATTATGTGAAGAATATGTCTTCAACTCTGAATTCCTAAACACCTGGAGATTTACTTAACAGTGCTAGATGGCAGCAGAATGTGCATTGAATTTGAACGCGGTCCGAGAATATTCCGATACTCTTAACACACAGATACTTGCGAATTCGCTGTCGTGGGTGGTGCAACGGATAGCACGCTCGAACGGAAATCGGGAGATGCGGGTTCAATTCCCGCTCCATGGTGATGAAATTTTCAAGTTTTCTGATGTGATTTAATTCACGTGTGAAACAGTAATTACAGTCAATTCGGCGATGTCTGATTGCTGCGTTAATTATCATGACGTATTTACTACGTATTATGTGAAGAATATTTCTTCAACTCTGAAAACCAGCATAAAGCTGGCCATGCATGGGTTTTGCAGATTGAGTCCAACAACTTTTAATAATGAACCCTGTACACCTTGTTGATACTCACGGTAAAACTGAGATAAACAGGAAACTGTAGGCATTTAAACTGAAATGGAAGGTCAGATGGGACAATTGCTATGCATGGAATAAAACCATTGTCTCCTGCAGCACGGTCATGATAGTAGCTTCAATAATAAACACTTTGCAGAAAGAAAAAAAGACACTGAACTTTCAATTGTAATGAGCACATCTTTTGAATCCGTTCAGATGAAAATTAAATTTATCAAAGCTATGAAAAGTCAATGGAACCAGTTAAGAAAACAATCAACAGGTTTCTACAATTGATAAATCATCCAGAAATAGAAACATGTACTTAGTTCAAACAGCAGATAAAAAGCATGTTACGAAAATTAACAAATGGCGCATAAAAGGTTTCTTATAGCAGAAGGAAAGTATCAGAGACAGGTATTTTCAAATTGAACTGTTAAAAGAAGAAATATATAAAAGGAAACATGATATAAGTCTATGTCTGCTAGCAGAAGAATTTTGCATAATGGAAAAATTGAAAATAGGTGAAAAATATTCTGCATGGAAAAAGCTATGTAAGGAAAAATAACTATTCAAATACATCTCCCTGGAAGCAGAGATAGCGAAAAAAAAAAAAAAAAGGTTTCATCCTTTACGCACCTAGCGGAAAATCTGTGCATTATTTAAAGAGAATAATGCTCCACATCTCTCATGTAGCAAATGGCATAAAGAAGAAATTTCTCAAGTGTTTTGAGAAGCGGCAATACAGCTACAAACTGAAGTACAAAAACAACACCTACCGACAGAACTGTGAACTACAAAATTCCTCATATAATAGCCTAAATAAAGTGTTCTTCAAAGTAAATGGCTTCCGATGTTGAAATAATTTTTTAAATGGCACATGTAGATGCAAAGATATTGGGGAAAACAGATTAAGCATTTTGCCCCAAATGCTTAATCTGGTGTAATCATGCATTTTTGGGGAAGAAAATGTGTACACAGAGCTTGTATAGTTAGTAGTACATAACCGAAGAAAGAAGTTTTTCAATTGGTTTTTAGACCTTCAGATATTGCTGTAAATGTAATCGTGAACTTACGCCCTCTGGTGGCAGACTTGTGTGATAGTGAAAATTTGAAATTACATGAGAAACATTTCGCAGCGGAAACGCTCTTGAACAAAGAAATAATTTTATAACTCTGACTCTTAGAAGCACAGATATTAACAAAAATAAGTTGCATCTACACCCCCTGGTGGAGAAGTCCTGCATTATTTTAAGAATATAGTATTCTCAAATGTTTTTTTGATGTGAATGGTATTGATCCACGGAAGAATTTTCTCAATCAAGTCTTCAAGAGCTCAGATTTTGCTGCAAACAAATCACAAGCAGAAATAAACACTTACGAACCCTGGTAGACGAATCATTCTTTACCAAATATCAGAAATTATATTCAAAGCATTTTCCAGCAGGAGCTGTATCCAATGTAGAAAGAATTTCTCAAATCAGAGTTTTAGACACAGAGATATTGGGGGAAATTCAATTTACCTTTACACTCCCTAATGGAAAGTCCATGAATTACTTGAAAATTTTGGCATTATATGAAAAACATTTTGCACTGGAAACTCTATCTGACAAAGAAGGAGTTTTTTCAATCGGTATCTTAGAAGCAGAAATATCGACAAAAATAAGATATACATCTACACCCTCTGGTGGAGAAACCATGCATTATTTTACGAAGAAAGTATTCTGAAAAGGTTTATCTACGCGAGTCCACAAAAAAAAATTTTAATTGAGTTTTTAGAAGCTCAGATTTTGCTGAAAATATTGATTACATCAGAAGCAGAAATTAACACTTGCACCTCTTCGTGGCCTAACCGTTCTTTGCGAAAAATGAGAAATTATGTGCGAAAGATTCCCCATCAGAAGCTGTATCCACTGCAGAAAGAATTTTTCAAATCAGAGTTTTACAAGCAGAAATATCGAGGGGAAACACAGTTTACTTTTCCGTTTTCTAGCGGAAAATCCATGCGTAACCTGAAATAGTAACTATACCTAAAATAGCCTTTGACATAAATGAAATCAAAAGGTAAAAGAATGTTTTCAATCGGACGTTTAGAAGCAGATATGTGGAATAAAATGTATTTTGAATTCAATATCATCTGCATTTACGACGAAATTGTGCATCGAGGAAAAAATAAAAATAAATAAAGGATTATTATTCGCACATTTCAAGCTTCCCAATGTAAAACGAATTTTTCAAATTGGACTATTAGTTGCAGAGATATGGTGTCTACAGACAGACGGCCAAACCGATAACATAAGAACGATCTTTTTTACAAAAGACGTGCTAAAAAACACGAGCACATGCTAAATGTTCCACAAGGTGTATGGCCTCTGATGGTAAAATATTTCTTTAAGCAGACATTTAGAAGCTGAGGTTTTGAGAAAAACAGATGGTTTTTCTTGGTGATATACTTTTAAAAGATTTGAGACATTATACACTGGCGTGCAAAAATTAAGGACGAGACGGATTTTCGAATGTAACGTCGTGCAGAAGTGCTTCACATCGACTCAAATCATACCATAAGATCCCCAAGATGTAAGAATATGGGACAAGCGAGCAAAACCGTCCAAACAAGGCATCCAAAGGAACTTTATTGAAAAGGTAGCTTCGAGCACAACTGGACAGAAGACAGAAATGTCCATGTGACAGGCAGCTGGCAAGAAAAATCCAGTCTTTAATAGGGGATATGATCACCCCTGACTGCGTTGCAAGATTTCCAACGTCTGTCCATGCTGAGGACAAAGTTGTCAAGGGGCTGTTGAGGCATCGCGGTCCATTCCTCTTGTAGCGCCAATCACAGCTGCGGAATCGTTGCTGGCGGCTGGTGACGTGCTGCCAAGCGTCTCCCGAGAAGGTCTCACACGTGTTTGATTGGATTTAGGTTCGGGGATCTTGCAGGCCAATCCATGCGTTGAATATCTTCACTCTCCAACAGCTCTGCGACAGCCACTGTATGATGAGGTGTAGCATTGTTGTCCATGAAGAGGAACTCAGGACCTACAGCACCTCTAAACAGACGCACGTGGGGCAGGAGAACCTCGGTACAATAGCGGACACCAGTGACTGAACCTCCTTGGAAAATGTGGAGGTCAGTACGGCTACCAAGCATGATACCGCCCCAAACAAGAACCCCGACACCTCCAAACCGGTCCCTTTCGACGATGTTGGAGGTGTGATCGCGTGTTACCTGCTTTCTCCAGATGTGTATACGTCCAGAATCACTCGTCAGACTAAATCGGCTCTCATCCGTAAAGAGAATTCGACCCCATTGCTGAAGTGACCAGTTCTTGTGTTCCTGGCACCACAGAAACCGCTGTCTCTGATGTGCAGGCGTTAATGGCACACACCGTACTGGTCGTCGTGCAAATAAACCACCTTTGTGCAGCCTCCTGGCCACGGTAAAACGTGATAACGGACGTCCAGTTGTCTGCTGCACGTGCCTTGCGATTTCTCCCGCTGTCTGCCGTCTGTCTCTTCTCGCCTGTAGGACAATATACAGGTCATCCGCCGCAGTGGTTGCTCGTGGACGACCACTGCTAAACTCTCGGACAGCTGTTCCTGTCGTTTGAAATGCTCTCCAAGCTCGTGAAACGATGCTGTGAGCGATCCCGAACTCCTCGGCCACACTGGTCACACTTCGACCTTCTTCCAACCTCCCAACGACGCGACCTCGAGTAAAGTCATCCAGATGTCGTCTACTGGATTGCCTGCTGGCTATATCACATGGTGGCAGCAACTCGCCGTTGTTCAAACCGATGTACACCGTGCAATAGCTATCACCGAGTTGCTGAGCAATGATCATATGTAGAGGATTTTAGGAAGGGAGTGTCTGACCCCAGGTCTTAAACAACCCTTAGAAATAGGAAGCTAGGAGATTTGGGCTAGAGCGCCCGATAGGAAAGTGACACGGAAGCGAAGTAGAAAGGGGGAGGAAGACGCCCTTATTTATTACCGGGGGCCAGTGCCCGGGGTCCGACGGCTTAACGTGCCCATCCGACGCACGGCGGGTATTTAGTGGATCGAGCGTTCGTACCTGCCTGGGATCGAACCTGAGGCCCTTCCCGTGGCAGTCACGAACGTTGCCCACTAGGCCACCCGCGGCACGAGTTGCTGAGTGTACACCGCCCGTGTGCTTTATACTCTTCCAACACCCCCACCCCCCACGTCATGCTGCATATATGCACATACCCTACCGTACCGAACTCTAGTCTATCTCCTGAGTGGTCTTTCGGTCCGTTTTGCCAGCTCGTTCCGCTGTTATGCTAATTTCTCCTCTTCGTCCTTAATTTTTGCACACCAGTATACAATCCATCATACCGAAATATCGCCAAATATATATATATATATATATATATATTGACTAGATGCCATTGCTCGCAAATCAAATTATCCTTATTGCTAAAAGTTGAAAGAACATTTCTTCGCTTTGTTAAATTTTAGTGCCAGAATTATTTTAATCAGTAGTTCGGTTTTTAGCTTTACACTCACGTTTACTTTGAAAGAACTTATTATTATTTTCTTAGGGGGCAGTAAGCTAACAATAAGCAAACTTACGTAACGTTCACCGATTATCACAACCCTACAAAATGCAGAGAAATTTCTTGAATGAGATTTTGTTTTACCGTACTTTCCAAGAACGGTGACCTAAAAATTATGAAGCACTGGATTTCCTTTTCAGCAACTTTTGAAAAAATCACTTTTTCCATCTCCATATCTTTTTTTTTTTTTTCCACATATAATTTATGTTGAACAGATTTATTGTAAGTTCATGAATAAGCGATCACGTTCCACAACAATCGCCCAGCTTGTTTAATTTTCCTTTTACGCCAAAAGAACACGACAATAAAACTTGATGTCCTTCCGGCCTGTTTTCTTTCTGCGCAGCAGTATGGCGTAGTAACGTGAATCAAATCGCTAAGACATTTTTATTTTCAACTTCGTTCTTTACTCGGCGCCACGTTGATACTGTCATGACAACCAAAGTACCACATACTCGGTCTTACACCACTTCTAAGAGGCTCCAGGTAAGTTGTTTCATATGCTTTTTATCTGCTGCAGAGTGGAAACAAAGGAACGCTACGTTTTCATGAACAATTTTATTGAAAAAAAAAAATAATAAAATATATATATATATATATATATATCATCATCATCATCATCATCATTGTCAACCATTATCAATCCACTGCTGGACGAAGGTCTCCCCAAGTTTCCTCCACAACGGTCTGTCTTGTGCCAGTCTCCTCCATGTCACTCCCGCATACTTTCGAATTTCATCCACCCATCTTCCATGTGGTCTTCTTCTGGGTCTTTTCCTGTCCCTTGGAATCCAATCTAAAATTTCGGCTGTCCATCGATGGTCTGTCCTTCTGGCAGTATGTCCAGCCCATTGCCATTTCAGGGATTTAACTCTGATCATGATGTCTTCCACTCTTGTCATTTTTCGGATCCACGTGTTCCTCTTCTTATCTCTCCTGGTTACACCAAGCATGCACCTCTCCATGCTTCTTTGAGTTGTCTGCAGCCTTTGTATGTCTCTTTTAGCTAAGGTCCACGTCTCTGCACCATACGTAAGCACTGGAAGGATGCATTGATCAAACACTTTTCTTTTAAGACATAATGGCATATTGCTCTTGAAAATTATGCTGTTTCTTCCAAAAGCTCTCCAGGCAAGTTTTGTACACCGATTAATTTCTTCATCAATGTGACCCTCACTTGATATCTGCTGTCCAAGATAAACGTACGTGTCTGTTATCTCCAGCTTTTCTCCATCAATCGATAAATCTTCATTTCTTGTAAAAGCATTGTACATCACTTTTGTCTTCTGAAAGTTCATTTTTAATCCCACTTCTTTACTCTTGTCAGCAAGTTCCTGGATCATACTCTGTAGCTCTGATGGGGTAGTTGCAAAAATGACTATGCCATCAGCAAAATGAAGGTGGGTTAGATAATCTCCATTAATCTTTATCCCTTTGTTTTCCCAGTTCAGTGATTGAAAGACATTTTCCAATGTGGCATTAAAGAGCTTTGGAGATATGGTGTCACCTTGTCTCACTCCTTTTCCAATTTTTATGTGTGTTGTATTTTCAAACAGCTGAATTGTGACGTGCACTTTCAGCATAAGAAATATGCAACAAAATGACGATTATGGGCAAAACACGTAACAATATTAACAAAGAAAGGTGGCTTGATCACGCTAGTTACGTTAACTAAAACTTTTACAAAAAGTTCGTAAGTTGGAAGCTTTCGACCTTATCTTAGGTCTTCATCACGCCAATGGAGGACTAAGATTGTTGCCAGATTCTACATTTGAATTTTTCCTATTTTTGTTGCCAAAACTTAGAATTGATCTCCAGATTAACGGAATGTAGAGAGGAACTCCGAATCTCCTCTACATTCCGTTAATCTGGAGATCAATTCTAAGTTTTGGCAACAAAAATAGGAAAAATTCAAATGTAGAATCTGGCAACAATCTTAGTCCTCCATTGGCGTGATGAAGACCTAAGATAAGGTCGAAAGCTTCCAACTTACGAACTTTTTGTAAAAGTTTTAGTTAACGTAACTAGCGTGATCAAGCCACCTTTCTTTGTTATGCAACAAAATTTAAGCTTCCTGACTTTTAGATTTTAAATTGCCACCCAAGACTGTTATGAGCAAAACATATGTCCGAAAAAGAAAAATTGATTAAAATATAAATTTTACATTCAAAAGATGAAATCAGAAACAGGAGTTGTGGAACTGAATAATTGCGCTACATACAAATTTAATTTACAAACTGTCTAAAAATAACCCGGACTGTTCATCCGTTATTTATTTAATAATAATAGCGTGGGAAGCATCAAAATATTGAGTTACTTTCTCAGGAACGAAAAGGCTTTTCTGCTTTTAAATAAAAAAAAACTAAGAAAAATACAAAAAAAAAAAAAAAAAAACCCAGTAATTTCCTCCTTCCACTTTTACGCTATTTTTGATATATAATTCATAAGAAACAAAATATAAAACTCTTCTATGTTCTTATAATTTGAAAAGTGGCACATGATAATTTCAGATGCTTTTAAGTTTAATTAAATTTTAGATGTACATGTGCATCTCCACGTACAAATAATAAGATAATAAGAAGCAAGGGAAGTACGAACTGACGGGGGGTTCCTAAGTTAGAACTTTGGGGCCTAAAAATAATGCGTTTCTAGATTTGCTGTGTTATCTTACTGCCTTATGAAAAAACATAGAATTATTCTGAAGTTAATGCAGTTCACAGAAGGATTTTAACATCAGACAATTAAAAGCACAGAAATTAAATAATGAAATGGTACTTTTATTGATTGAAATGAGGCGATTTTAATACCTCAGGTCTATTTTATTTCTTATTCTGGAATAGCTCTTGTTAGCGTTCACTCGAGAAGCGAAAGATGCGTGACAAGCTCTTTCTATAAACGGAAATATTATATCTGAGCCAACATCGAACTGACCAGGGAACGCTTGAAACTAACACGAAAAGACGAGTAATTCTGTATGAAAATTTTGGTAATAATTTCCGTTTTTAATGGATTGGATGACTCTGAAAAGCGGACAAATGGAAACAAACTTGCTGAAGAATGACTAGCTTAGAGAATGATAGCCGTTAATTATCCTTGCTTGGCAGATAGCGCATTCCCGTGCTTATGTTATGGACAACTACAGAGATGCATCCAAAGGTCAGCCAAACCTACCATGACCTTTATCAAACCAAATAACCTCGCTGAAATATAACATTAATTTGGCCTTCCTTGATATCGATAAAATATTACATCTAGTTTTGAGTCTTATGA
Source organism: Macrothele yani (assembly GCA_039090855.1). Taxonomy (NCBI): domain Eukaryota; kingdom Metazoa; phylum Arthropoda; class Arachnida; order Araneae; family Macrothelidae; genus Macrothele; species Macrothele yani. Next base: position 68,924,077 of record CM077013.1, read on the forward strand.
TCACGAACTGCTTATGATAAATACCGTTTGCATGTTTAAAAGGTATAACAGAACGAGTTGCGAACAGCAACGTAGCAAGACAGTTCTTTGCCCTAAACATCCATTGCATCGAAATTGACAAACTTTACATCTTATCTCTTCGAGATACAATCAACAACTTTCCTTATAATAAGGAGGGGGGATGCTTAGCTTTTATGTCATCATAACTAAAGTTAGGATATTACAGGAACTTACTTATGATTGTCAAATAAAATCATTATTGCCATTAAGAACTATACGTAAAACGTCGTGCCCAAGTAGATACCGAATCAATGTCAGCAGTCATAGAACGACAGATATTTCTTTAATGAGTATTTAAAATACTTTACAATAAAAGCAACATTAAAACCCCCATAAGATCTTTCAAAAACCCTATGGGTTTCTTGTAAAGTGATTTTAAATACTCATTAAAGAAATATCTATCGTGCTATGACGGCATTTTTTCAATTTTGAAGATGACTATCCGTTTTTTGGTGTAAATGTTCTATGTATTATATGATGTAATCCCGTATTTCTTTCATGATTTATTTGCTTCTCCGGGCAATCACAGGATAGGATTCTTAACCTCTAGATTCGCTAAACATGAATGCCGGTTGCTTCGACTAGCGAATCCTGTGATGGTTTTATTCAAATTAATCGGAAACTTGAGACTTGGTCGTTCTGGGTGGTGTAGTGGTTAGCATACCCGAGCACTATCTGCGAGACGCAGGTTCGAGTCCCGCTCCAGGACGATGAAATTTTCAAGTTTTCGGATTTTATCTGACTTACCATCCTTGTTACATTTACACCAAAAAACGGATAGTCATCTTCAAAATTTGTATAAAAATACACATTACTAATTAGATTTCGCCTCCCCGTGGATTGCCCCCCCCCCCCCCTACTCACTTCTCGACCTGATCTCCCAGCTACCCGCCTTTTTTTGCCCTGTTTTTATTCGTCCCTCACGCCAACCCTACTTCTGGTTGCGGCGCTTGAGTTCGTTAACAGAGTTCAACAAAATATTCCATGGCAAAGGAACCTGTACCGGAGAATCATCATTGCAGCAGGAATCACTTAAACTAAATATATGCAATATTACTGTATTCGCTCAAAGGCTTTGATCTAAATGTGATACTATAATGTTTGAAATTGAAGACGAACAAGAGGGTATCATACTCTACCTGGACTTCTCTCTTGTTAGAAGTGAGACGGATAACACACTTGCCTTCTCAGTCTACATAAAACAGATTGCTGTATCAGCCCTTATACCATACAACTCTTCTCATCCGATCTCCTACCGCCTATCAGCTTTTAATTCACTGATTAGAAGAGCCATCACGCACTCCCCTTCTATCGATCGACGAGACATTGAACTAGAATATATCCAAAAACTGGCTGATCAATTGGGTTACCCAGCTTATCTAGTTCATAGACTTATTAATAAGCTCTTCGAAAACCAGCATCTACGCTAACTTGCACCAGAAGGACTACAAAGTTTGTGGGTTCCATCCCCTTCGTCCCTACTGGGTAACATTTGTAGAAAACACCCCTTGGGCTTTGGACGCTCGACACAGAATCTCATGAGTTTTAAACTGAATGACCGTGATGCGGTCCCAATTGAGGATCGACACGGGGTTTATGCTATTACCCTACGAGGACTCGACCCAGAAACTGTTGATAGTGTTTATGTGGGCTCTACCCTGAGAACTATATATAAAAAAAAGTGTATGAATACAAATATAGCCTAAAAACTGGTTCACAGTCCACTGCACTATCAAGAGAATGTTTGAATGGAACATTCACTTCCATGTGGAACCAGACAAAACTTCTCACATCTCACAACACTAAGCCTTCAGTACTAATGGCCAAAAGCCTGCATATACATTGCTGGCCACCCAAAATGCAACACCAAGAAGGACACGAGATAGCAATGCCAGATTTACTGGACACACAACAACAGATACAAAGATGAAATGATTGAGCTTACAAGCCCGTCTGATTTGCGTAACACGCAGACATCAATAGTTCATGTGGTTCCCATGGCTGACAATAACGGCTGCTACACGCCGTGGCATCAAACGAAAGAGGCTTTGGATGTGGGCTTGGGGTATGTCGGTCCAGGCTGCTTCCACACGTTGCCACAGTTCATCAGGCGTAGCCACGGGTGGTGTTTGCCGGACCACTCGGTTGCCGATCAGCGACCAGACGTGTTCGATGGGAGACATGTCAGGAGAACAGGCGGGCCACGGCAACAGTGACACCTGGTGGGCCGTGAAGAATTGTTGCACTATGCGTGCCACGAGCGGGCGCGCATTGTCCTGTTGAAACGCGGCCGCTGACAGATCCTGCAGGTGAGGACTACAGGCTCCAAAATGTCGGAGATGCAGCGGTGGCTGTTGAGTGTACCGGCGATGCGTACCAGAGCGGTGCGGGTGTCGTATCCAATTGTGCCCCAAACCATAACGCCAGGCGACGGAGCGGTATGGCGATTCATAATGCAGGCGTCATACAGTTTCTCGCCGCGGTGCCGCCACACGCGGATCCGACCATCGTGGTGTTGCAGGCAGAAGCGAGATTCGTCGGAGAAGACAATGCCGTGCCATTCCGTAGTCCACGTGCGGCATTCAACAGCCCACTGCCGCCACACTCGCCGGTGGTGTAACGTCAATGGTAATCGGAGCAATGGCCGCGGTGGACAAGTCCCCGCTCCTGCAGACGACGTCGAACGGTACGTGCTGACAAAGGTTGTTGCGCAACACACCCTAATTCCTGCGCTAACGTTCGTGATGTGGCGGCGCGAGCCGTCAATGCCCGCCGCACAACATGCCGGTCCTCTCGTTCGGTGGTGTGCCGCGGCTGCTGCAATCGCTCACGTCGGTCCGTCCGTCCCTCCTGCACCCACCGAATCTATACTCGCCTCACTGTGGCTGGATGTCGTACCACACTGGCGTCGATGTCTCGGTACGATAAACCGCTGTCGCGATAAGTCACTATTCGTCCTCTGTCGAACTACGAAACGTGCTGGAATGACTGCCGTATTCTGCAACGAGGCATCAGGAAGCTTCCCACGCATAGGTCCGGCAGCACAACACACTTCCACTACTTATACCCCGCTTTCTGTGAACCCTTTTATAGTGCTTTTCGGTGGCGTGCCAGGCGCACATAATTTTCATATGCCCTGCAATGCTAATCGTTTGCATGTCCTCTCGCGCGCTAAGCATGCTGCGAATTTCAGGCCAATCGAATGCTTCCTTCTTGGTGTTGCATTTTGGGTGGCCAGCAGTGTATTTAGTTTAAATGATTCCTTCTGCAATGATGATTGATGATTTTCCGGTATACAGGTTTCCTTGCCATGGAAGATTTTGTTGAACTCTGTTAACGAACTCAAGCGCCGCAACCAGAAGTAGGGTTGTCGTGAGGGACGGAGAAAAACCGAGCAAAAAAAGGGAGAGGGGGAGTTAGCCAGGAGATTAAGTTGAGAAAGTTAGGGGGCGAAATCCAATTAGTAATGTGTATTTTATGTTTGTTATTTTGTATTGTCATATTTAATGTGTATTAGTGATCTTTGTTATGCGCACATACGCACATATACAGTTTTCTCATCCATTGTTCAGGGATTCGCTCATGGAGCCCGAGCATGCGTACGTAGGCGCTCACACATTATACACCATCTATTTAAACAAGCAGTGTCTGTGGTACAACCCCAGTGTTCATGGGGTTTTGAAAGATCTTGTGGCTGGGTTTTAATGTTACTTGCTTTTATTGTAAAGTGATTTTAAATACTCATTAAAGAAATATATAACGTGATATGACGGTTGACATTGATTTGATATGCCATTAAGAAACAAAGTTGTCATCAACTCCATGAGCCCCATGTCTATTTTTGATGTGAAACATCTTTCCTGGCATTACCGCGACTTTTGTAACCATGTAAACTTCGTTCTTGGATGCAACGGGAATGGTGTTATGAAAATTACGACGCCCTTCACTTCCTTAACCATGCGAGTAAAATTGCTGCTTGGTAAACAACCCCGTTACCCTGAAGTCCCTCACTGCTAACCCGTCCCGAGCCTCAGTCATCGTATGACTGCAGTGTTGAGACTGCCAAAATTTCCAATGGTACCATTTTAGAAATAGGAACGCTTTTGTACTTAGAATTTGAAAGATAACTGTAAAAGTAATCCCCCCCCAGTGATCTTTTTTTTTTTTTTTTATTGGAGGTTTAACGACCACTGTGATCAACTCAATGGCTATAAGCAGCACAGCTTAGACGGGCCGAGCCCGAGCCTAAACCGGACTCGGGCTGCGTTATACTTACTGGAGTTCGGGCTCTGAGAAAGGAAGAGAATTTTCTTCCTTTTTCTTTTAATGTGATTTTACATGATTTATCACACGTGACTTTTTCACACTTTCGAGTTGTAAAAGAGAATTCCTCGGCAACTGGGTTTAGATGGGGAGTAGGAATTCGGCAGGGCTATCCATTCCGGGTTTGGATAACAGAATTCCATAGGCCATGAATTACAGGATTTCTGCGAAGGAAAAGTTTCTGTAAGAACTGTAGACCGTAGATAGCAAGCAGACGAAATTTTGCTCCCTACCTCAAACGGCCAGCTCCCTGCTAATTCTATTGAGCAACGTACGATGTAGATTGCTATGCCTCCCGATTTTTCCTGATTTCCTGCTACTCCCCTTCTCCCCCCCCTCCCCCAGAAACATTTCAGGAAGAAATGAACGGTCAAAGAAACTATCGAAATAGAAAGACATCCCTTTCCCACTCCGTAGTTGAGAAAGACATCGGTTAATTGCACTGGTAGGAAAGACTGGAAGTCTGGAAGAGAAGACTTTTTTTTAATGCCTAAACAGGCTAATATAGTTTTCGGGCTCGTTCGGGCCCGGGTTCTATCTTGCAATATAAAATTCGGGCACGGGCGGCCTCGGGCTGACATACTTCGGGCTCGGACTCTTAAAATTGAGCCCGAACTAAGCTCTGATAAGCAGTCGCCCGTCCCTAACCAAAGGGATCACTGAATATGGCAAAATCTACTGCTGAACAAATGCGATTATATTCGATCTCGCCTTCAGTCTTCTAAAACGGATTAGACCACAAAAACCGAATACAGTTAAACCACCGACACAAAGGTCTCACCAATACGAAGCTCTTTTTAAACTGGCGAAAAAAAAAAAAAAAAAAAAAAAAAGGAAAAATGAAGCGGTGTAATGCATTAAACCTTTCCACTCTAATTTTCCAATTTTCTGAGGAGGTTGTTTGTACACATGGAAATAGTTAACACATGAGACCGACCAACGACCAAAAGAGAACAAAAAAGGCTGAACTTTTTAACTGGGCGAAAAAACAAAATGTGCGGCAAGAAAGTTCGAATATAATGTTGACTACCTTCTGTTTGTCTTTTGTTGACTCCGCAGCTGCACAGTATTCATTACTTAATTTTTCTTTTTGCCGATATCTTTCTCTTCCTGTTTCTTCACTGCCGTTTATCTTTTTCTTCTTTTATGACCTCTGATGACAATAATTTCAACCATTATCCTGAAGACTACAAATGCATGATATCAAAGTTTCCCTATTTTAGATAACCGGTATAATTTTGAGAATATGAATACTTTTGAACACCATGCATCAATTCTTACGAATCTGCCAACTGCATCACTTCTGTTTTTGGAAATTTCCCCTCCCTTACCAAGCTTAAAATGCAAAAAAAATTATGGCGGGAAATAACATCTAACAACACAGGAGAGTGGGAACATCGCGGGAGAAAAAAAAAATCTGCGATTACGTGAGAAATCTCTTCGCTCCGTTCAACTTCCGTTTTCGGAAATTTCCCCCTATTTTCTAGTTGAATACAACTTATTCATGGAATAAAATTATTTTAACAACAGTACCCAGCAGCAGGTACACAGACAGAAGTAAAAAAAAAAAAAAAAAAAAAAGTGCGATTACAAAAGAGATCTTCACTCCGTCTACCGTGTTCGAAAGTTTCGACAAGATGGAATTCAGTCCTCCAACGGAAAACGCTACCCAACCCAGTCACTACCACCACTAACCCCCCTCCAATCTGCTCAGTTGTGCATCTATCTCGTATATAACCAAAATCATAACAGAAGAGACGGAATTCCTCGAATTCGCGAGAATATCGCATGCCTGAAGATTACAGGGAAAATTTCGCGCTGTCTAACTTACGTTTTCGCACATTATTGCTTACAGTTTCAAGTTGAAATACAAACATTTATACAATAAAATGATAACTAACAACGACACCGGAGAGACGCAACATTGCGATAAAAAAAATTAAGATTACGGAAAAAATATCTACTCCATTGAATTCGAAAGTTTTGTAATACGAAAAACTGTCCTCTGACGGAAAATTACCTCCTCCCGCCGTGAAACTCCACAAAATTTCCTTTCAGCTTTGCATCGATCTCCAGAACGATCTCCCCCCCCCCCCCGAAAAAAAAGAAAAGAAAAGAAACCGGAATTCCGCAAATCCGTGGAAAAATCTCATGTATGAATAGTTTCAAATGTCATGTAACATGCTCAAATTGCAACATTAATTAGCCCAATGTATGCATCTTGCGCTTCAGACCATGCTGTAATATACGCGATGAAAATTAAAATAAAATTAAATTTTTGAGAAAAAAAAAAAAAAAAAAAAAAGAACAACGAAAATAAACCGGACTCTTGTTTTACTATCAATATCTGTCAAAAGAAACGTTTTATAACTGCAGTACACAAACCTTTTTTAAAAAACTTATCCATAAATCAGGGATGTAAAAAGAAAAGCCATTTTTAACAACACTTAAATTTAGTGATAAGTGGCACCAAAATGTGTTACTACACCTGCTGCTTCACCTTTTGAAGAAAGGTGACAAACAAATATACGACAACAAATATGTGTCACCCAACAAAATGTGCAATTATGCACAAAAACACGGTGCCATATTTCGCCAGAAATGTTCAAATGCAGTATAGTTCTGCACTATAATATGGTGTACGTTTGTATTATATTATGATGAAACTTCACACTATATTATGGTGTAACTTTGCATCATAAAACAGTGTAACTTTGCACCACTTTTGATCATGACTGGTGTAAATTTGCAGCATAACGTGGTGCATAATTGCATCACAATATTGGGTTTTCCGTGCATCACATATTGGTATAAATTTCCTCAAAAGGTGGTGCAGCTGTGGAAGTATAATTTTTTGGTGCAACATGGTACCCCGACAATACAGCCAAAACATAAAATAGCCCTCGTTAACAAAGACTACCGCAAACCAATATGACCATGCCACTCTCTGCCTCTTGATTAATAACATAATTCGTAAATGACTCTGTCTTTTGATTAATAACATGAAATTTTTATTTCACTTTTTATTTCATTTCCTTGGGCCGGACCCCCCCCCCCAAATTTATCGGATATATAATAATATACTGCACACTTTTTTATGATGTGAACCAACTAAATTTAATTATATAAGATTGTAATTTTTCGTAGAATGCAAACACATGTGTAACGTGTTCTTAATAAAGCAGCACTATCGATTCCTAATAAGCAAAGTCAGTTCTACAACTTTGTAATTTACATTTCTGCCCTATCTATCATAGTTTTTTTATAGTTGAATTCGCTAAGCTCCACAATTTGCCAAGAGAGGCGCCTATGTCGTGCCCATTAAATCACGTCTCAGCAACTGCTTTGCTCCTGAGTGTGTGTGTGTGTATATATACAGGGGGAGTAGGTCCCCAAACTCTCTTATACAGTATGTATATAATATTGTATATATATGTATACGACCGCCAATAGCGGTATAACTATACCATCGGGATTAGAGGAAATGCTATACCACACTCACCAACACGCTTGGCCAGCGTGGTGAGTTATGGCCAAACCCTTCCAAAATGACTCCACAACTTAAATCTTGGCCCTCAGTCTCCGGCAGCTGGAATGTACCTGGCCAAGGCAGCGGCCAGTGCGACATGAAGGTCGAGGGTGCTAAGAATCCCCGAAAGGCCGGACTAGGCTGCCATCTGATGCTGACCTTGGCTACCTATAACGGACGCTCCCTATCTTCTGATTCAAGGCTTCTTGAATTGGAAGAGGAACTACAAAGGATCCAGTGGGACATCGTCGGGCTAAGTGAGGTAAGGAGAAAAGGAGAAGATCACATTGAACTGAAAAGTGGACATCTCTTCTACTATCGTGGGACTGATACTGGCAGAACTACTGGTGTTGGATTTATAATAAACAAGAAACTGAAGGATAAAGTTGTAGAAGTTGAAAGTTCCTCTGACAGAGCTGCACGACTCGTTATCCAACTCTCGAGAAGATACCAGGCACAGATTATTCAAACTTATGCACCCACCACAAGTCATCCAGAAGAAGAAATTGAATAAATTTATGAGGAAATTCTTCATCTAAATAATAAAGGTAAGCAGCCCTTAAAGATAATTACGGGAAATTTCAATGCAAAAATAGGGCAACGGCAACAGAATGAAACTTCAGTAGGTAAATTTGGTCACGGCAACAGAAACCAGCGTGGAAATACTCTCGTAGAGTTTGCAGAGGCAGAAGGGTTTTTCATCTTGAACTCCTTTTTCAAGAAAAAGCCACACAGGAAATGGACATGGAGACATCCAAATGGGACGACAAGTGAAATTGATTTTATTATGTGTAACAAAAAATTCGTCATAGAAGACTGCAGTGTGCTAAACAAGTTCAACACAGGTAGTGACCATAGATTGGTGAGATGTAAGATGCACCTCAACACTAAACTCGAACGTGGCAAGCTCATAAGACAAACAAAATGTATTGACATTACCAACCTTAAAAAACACCATAATGCCTTCAAGTTGGAACTGAAGAACAGATTCTCTGCTTTAAAAGGCCTAACATCGGAAGAAGTGGATATTTCTGAAGTTAACAGAAAAGTAACCAAAGCTCGTATGGAAACAGCAACAAAATTAGCTGGGTGTAAGAACAAGTTGCATGTGAACAAATTATCAGGAAAAACCAAAATGTTGATGCAAAAAAGAAGAGAGATGAGGACAACTAAAGAAGATGTGACTTCCAAAGTGGAATATATAGAGCTACGCAAGACAGTATGAAAAAGTATCACTGAAGACGTAAGGAAATTCAACTGTGAACTAGTGAGGAAAGCAATTGAAAACAACCAAAGCCTAAAGATAGCAGAGGGACATCTCAGTAAGGGAAGAAAACAGATTATGGCACTGAGAAAAGAAGATGGTTCTGTAACAAGAAATAGAGGCGAAATTTTGAGAAGAGTGACAGATTTCTACTCCAAATTATATGAAAGGGATGATACATGTACTCCAGACATCATGAAAGGTACCAGAGTTCTTCCAGTCCTCCCAGCAGAAGTTGCACATGCCATCAAGGACATGAAGCGGGGAAAAGCTCCAGGAGAAGATGGAATTACACTGTAGACATCATACAAGAAGCAAGTGGAGAAATCGAAACAGTACTCGCCCAAATTTTCACTCGATGCCTTAATGAAGGGAAGATTCCTGAGGATTGGAACAATGCTACAATGATCCTGCTACATAAAAAAGGTGACATTGAGGATCTCAGGAACTACAGACCTATCAGCCTCCTATCAGTGGTTTATAAAATCTTCACTAAACTTCTTTCACACCGCTTGAAGGTAACACTGGACATGGCTCAACCGAGAGAACAAGCTGGATTCAGGAGTGGCTACAGCACAATAGATCATATCCACGTACTGAGAGAACTAATTGAAAGAGCGAAGGAATATGAACTTCCATTGTGCATGGCTTTTATCGATTTGAAAAAGCCTTTGATTCGGTGAAACCATCAGCAGTTACAATGGCTCTGAAATCCTGCGGTATTGAAGATGCATACATTAATATTATTAATATCATCTATGAAAATGCAAGTGCAAAGATTCGGCTGTTTGAAAATAAAACACACATAAAAATTGGAAAGGGAGTGAGACAAGGTGACACCATATCTCCGAAGCTCTTTAATGCCACATTGGAAAATGTCTTTCAATCACTTAACTGGGAAAACAAAGGGATAAAGATTAATGGAGATTATCTTACCCACCTTCGTTTTGCTGATGACATAGTCATTTTTGCAACTACCCCATCAGAGCTGCAGAGAATGATCCAGGAACTAGCTGACAAGAGTAAAGAAGTGGGATTATAAATGAACTTTCAGAAGACAAAAGTGATGTTCAATGCTTTTACAAGAAATGAAGATTTATCGATTGATGGAGAAAAGCTGGAGATAACAGACACGTACGTTTATCTTGGACAGCAGATATCAAGTGAGGGTCGCATTGATGAAGAAATAAATCGGCGTACAAAACTTGCCTGGAGAGCTTTTGGAAGAAACAGCATAATTTTCAAGAGCAATATGCCATTATGTCTTAAAAGAAAAGTGTTTGATCAATGCATCCTTCCAGTGCTTACGTATGGTGCAGAGACGTGGACCTTAACTAAAAGAGACATACAAAGGCTGCAGACAACTCAAAGCAGCATGGAGAGGTGCATGCTTGGTGTAACCAGGAGAGATAAGAGGAACTCGTGGATCCGAAAAATGACAAGAGTGGAAGACATATAACGAAGTTAATTTCTCCGTCATTTCTGTCCACGCCAGGATTCGAACCTGGATCCCCTCATTCCGGAATAAGTTACTCTACCAATTGAGGTACGCGGACGTTTGTTCTGACTACTATCTGCCTTTATGTCATGTGCGTCCTGCTGGCAGGTACGTCACAGACATCATGATCAGAGTTAAATCCCTGAAATGGTAATGGGCTGGACATACTGCCAGAAGGATGGACAGCTGAAATTTTAGATTGGATTCCTAGGGACAGGAAAAGACCCAGAAGAAGACCACATGGGAGATGGGTGGATGAAATTCGAAAGTATGCAGGAGTGACATGGAGGAGACTGGCACAAGACAGACCATTGTGGAAGAAACTTGGGGAGATCTTCATCCAGCAGTGGATTGATAATGGTTGACAATGATGATGATGATGATGGGGCAAATTATTGCCACGTACTACACCGAAGGTAAGTAGATCTTGCATGATCTACTGCACGACCTGCCTATACTATTCATCTTAACTCTTTGACAACTTTTACATAACTTGTATCTATCAAGTACGGAGATCAGGGCTTTAGCCATGCCATTAAAGACTTTTTCCCTGATTTCCCTGGGTCTTATAACAATTACTTTTGTTACACTCCAATGTAAATATAAACTTGATGTAAGGTATGATGTAACAGTTAAAACAATAAAATTATTATTATCTTAGAACTGCAATGTACATTGCACAATACACTGAGCACACTAGTGGGATATGCGCAAGTACACCACAGTGCGGCTGCCTAAATGTATTTCCAGTACTCTGACGAAGCGATCCAAATCAGCATGCAACAAAATCCTTCGGAATTCAAAAACACATCTTCTTTCTATCAAAATGAAAACATTTGAAGACATTATAACAAAGAAAACATCAAATATGCTTACACAGAAGATCGGCATAGTAAGTTTTCTATAGTTGTGTCTGTATGTCCGGAAAAAGACGCAAGGCACAAGCGCGGCGGCCGTTAGGAAAAAAAAAACCGCGAGGCGCATGCGCGGCGGTTGGTCTGACAGTATGTAAGACTACAGACTAAATGCGTAGTTACATCGGACGCTGAAAGAATTGGTTTATCGGCGCTCGCACAGACTAAATGCCTAGTTGTTTTCGTCCACACGTATGTATCTCTTTGAGTAGCTCTTTAATTAAAATTTTAATATTGTATTAACATTATGCCGAGACGAAAATCGAATATAGGTCGTAGTACATCGGACGCTAAAAGATACCAGGCTCAGATTATTCAAACTTATGCACCCACCACAAGTCATCCTGAAGAAGAAATTGAAGAATTTTATGAGGAAATTTGTCATCTAAATAATAAAGGTAAGCAGCACTTGAAAATAATTATGGGAGATTTCAATGCAAAAATAGGGCAACGGCAACAGAATGAAACTTCAGTAGGTAAATTCGGCCACGGCAACAGAAACCAGCGTGGATATACTCTCGTTGAGTTTGCAGAGGCAGAAGGGTTTTTCATCATGAACTCCTTTTTCAAGAAAAAGCCACACAGGAAATGGACATGGAGACATCCAAATGGGACGACAAGTGAAATTGATTTTATTATGTGTAACAAAAAATTTGTCATAGAAGACTGCAGTGTGCTAAACAAGTTCAACACAGGTAGTGACCATAGATTGGTGAGATGTAAGATGCACCTCAACACTAAACTTGAACGTGGCAAGCTCATAAGACAAACAAAATCTATTGACATAACCAACCTTAAAAAACACCATAATACCTTCAAGTTGGAACTGAAGAACAGGTTCTCTACTTTAGAAGGCCTAACATCGGAAGAAGTGGACATCTCTGAAGTTAACAGAAAAGTAACCAAAGCTCTTATGGAAACAGCAACAAAATTAGCTGGGTCTAAGAACAAGTTGCATGTAAATAAATTATCAGGAAAAACGAAAATGTTGATGCAAAAAAGAAGAGAGATGAGGACAACTAAAGAAGATGTGACTTCCAAAGTGGAATATATAGAGCTATGCAAGACAGTACGAAAAAGTATCACTGAAGACGTACGAAATTTCCACTGTGAACTAGTGAGGAAAGCAATTGAAAACAACCAAAGCCTAAAGATAGCAAAGGGACATCTCAGTAAGGGAAGAAAACAGATTATGGCACTGAGAAAAGAAGATGGTTCTGTAACAAGAAATAGAGGCGAAATTTTGACAAGAGTGAAAGATTTCTACTCCAAATTATATGAAAGGGATGATACATGCACTCCAGACATCATGAAAGATACCAGTACCAGAGTCCCTCCAGTCCTTCCAGCAGAAGTTGCACATGCAATCAAGAACATGAAGCGGGGAAAAGCTCCAGGAGAAGATGGAATTACTGTAGACATCATACAAGAAGCAAGTGGAGAAATCGAAACAGTACTCGCCCAAATTTTCACTCAATGCCTTAATGAAGGAAAGATTCCTGAGGATTGGAACACCGCTACAATGATCCTGCTACATAAGAAAGGTGACATTGAGGATCTCGGAAACTACAGACCTATCAGCCTCCTATCAGTAGTTTATAAAATCTTCACTAAAGTTCTTTCACACCGCTTGAAGGTAACACTGGACATGGCTCAACCGAGAGAACAAGCTGGATTCAGGAGTGGCTACAGCACAATAGATCATATCCATGTGCTGAGAGAACTAATTGAAAGAGCGAGGGAATATGAACTTCCATTGTGCATGGCTTTTATCGATTATGAAAAAGCCTTTGATTCGGTGAAACCATCAGCAGTTACAATGGCTCTGAAAACCTGCGGTATTGAAGATGCATACATTAATATTATTAATAACATCTATGAAAATGCAAGTGCAAAGATTAGGCTGTTTGAAAATACAACACACATAAAAATTGGAAAGGGAGTGAGACAAGGTGACACCATATCTCCGAAGCTCTTTAATGCCACATTGGAGGGTGTTTTTCAGTCACTGAGCTGGGAAAACAAGGGGATAAAGATTAATGGAGATTATCTAACCCACCTTCGTTTTGCTGATGACGTAGTCATTTTTGCAACTAGCCCATCAGAGCTGCAGAGTATGATCCAGGAACTTGCTGACACGAGTAAAGAAGTGGGATTAAAAATGAACTTTCAGAAGACAAAAGTGATGTTCAATGCTTTTACAAGAAATGAAGATTTATCGATTGATGGAGAAAAGCTGGAGATAACAGACACGTACGTTTATCTTGGACAGCAGATATCAAGTGAGGGTCACATTGATGAAGAAATTAATCGGCGTACAAAACTTGCCTGGAGAGCTTTTGGAAGAAACAGCATAATTTTCAAGAGCAATATGCCATTATGTCTTAAAAGAAAAGTGTTTCTGATCAATGCATCCTTCCAGTGCTTACGTATGGTGCAGAGACGTGGACCTTAACTAAAAGAGACATACAAAGGCTGCAGACAACTCAAAGCAGCATGGAGAGGTGCATACTTGGTGTAACCAGGAGAGATAAGAAGAGGAACTCGTGGATCCGAAAAATGACAAGAGTGGAAGACATCATGATCAGAGTTAAATCCCTGAAATGGCAATGGGCTGGACATACTGCCAGAAGGACAGATCATCGATGGACAGCCGAAATTTTAGATTGGATTCCAAGGGACAGGAAAAGATCCAGAAGAAGACCACATGGGAGATGGGTGGATGAAATTCGAAAGTATGCAGGGGTGACATGGAGGAGACTGGCACAAGACAGACCGTTTCGGAGGAAACTTGGGGAGACCTTCGTCCAGCAGTGGATTGATAATGGTTGACAATGATGATGATGATGATGACATCGGACGCTAAAAGAATTTGTTTATCCCGTCATAATGAAACTTTCCAAGAAATAATTTCGATTGGAAAATGACGGACAAAGAATGGCTTTACAAAGAGAAAGACAGTCGCCTGTTGAACGCAATAATCGTCTCTCTTTAGATTCGCCATAAATTCTAAATTGCTACCGTGCGAAGCCGGACCAGGTCGTTCGTTACGTACTAAAGTACGGTTGTAAAGTGCACTGGGTCAACTATTCCTAGGAGATGTATAACTGTGCCGAAACAATTAAATTTCTGTGTTAAGTTTTAACGAGTGTTCTGCTTCTGCACTGCGAGTTCGTGAGTGAAAAAGGATCCTCGGATCCGAAGCCCCCAAAAAAAGTAACGAAAACGTTAACATCATCGCATAAAAAAAACTAGGGTGCATGTGCCATCATGTAGCATTATAATTCATAAGGAAAATAAGTCAAGATTAAATGCAAAACAAAAATATTCTGTAGTTTGCGGTTTTACTTTGTATTTCTCTCGCCGATTTGCAACGTCAGTGGATTGCGTGGCTTCTAAACGAAGATTTTCAACAGTTGTAAGTTTTGATTTGGTCCAGCCATATCGTTCCTTTAGTTTCAGTACTCGGTATTAATTTCTGACAGACTGATATGAAGTGAAATGCAATAGCGAAAGTGAAACCGAGTGTACGTTCCTGTCTGTAGCAATACGTCGTGGAATATACAGATACGTTTACTACCGACAGAAAAGTACTATTTTGCAAACCATATGCGAAATCTAAAAAAGCGATCAGCGTTCCCAAGTAACACAGCATTTGTATAGCAACAAGCATATCGTCGATGCTTCGACACCTGTATAACTGGCTATTATAGGAGAACCAGTTTCATCCTCGTATTGTGCCTTTCAAAGTGTTGCGAATATTTTTCGGGTTTACATACAGCATTTGTTTCAGCTGATATTTCTCTACATAAAATCAATAACTCGGAGTTCAAAAAGTTTCTTGGGAACATTGATCGCCCTGACGAATGGAGCCTCAGGAAAACTTATCTTCCGAAGTGTTACGAAGAAACATTGGGATGTATTAGCTCCATATGTGAAAAGGAAAAAAAAATATGAGTGAGAATTGATGAAATTACCGATTCCAATGGCAGAAAAGTGGAAAATGTTACAGTCAGTGGGGCGTAGGAATTGTTAGGGAATGCTATATACGAAAAGAACTGCGGAAAGGTTTCTGAAGATTCAAAATTTTCCGTTAACACCTCTTAAAAATGGCAATTTACCGTTTACATACGAATAGCATTGCGGAAAGACTTCTGAAAATTCATAATATTCCTAGCATACGAAAAATACGTGAAATTCAAGTTTCTTTTTTCTTCCGTCATTTCATGGAAAAGGGGAATCAGGAATACGCTTCGTTAATTCACGAAAGATATCACGGAAAATGACTCGTAAATTTCAGGACACTTTTTACAGTACTCGTTCAGAACTGATATATCCCTTCAGCCAAAGATTAAATTTTCCTTTTTAGATTTTTTTGGTTTTTTGAATTTCAGACATTCCTATATAATATATCGGATTGAACCACAACAGTTTGCAAAAGAGAGAATATTAATTTTGGCAAAATGGTTACATATAATCCATACGAGGTGGGGGAAAAATTTAAAAGAGAAAATAATATATTTTTTAGTTAAGGTCCATGTGTCTGCTCCAAACGTAAGCACTGGCAGGATGCATTGATTAAACACTTTTGAAAAAAATTGTACTGTTTTTTCCCAAAAGCTCTTGGTGTAACCAGGAAAAATAAGAGGAGGGACTTGTGGATAAGGAAAATGACAGGAGTGGACGACATCATGACCAGAGTGAAATCACTAAAATGGCAATGGGCTAGACATGTTGCCAGCAGAACGGACCGCCGATGAACAACCGAAATTTTAGACTGGATTCCGAGGGACAGGAAAAGACCCAGAAAAAGACCCCATGGGAGATGGATGGATGAAATTCGAAAGTATGCTGGAGTGACATTGAGGAGACGGACACAAGACAGACAATTGTGGAAGAAACTTCGGGAGACCCTCATCCAGCAGTGGATTGATAATGGTTGATGATGATATATATATATATATTATACAGGCTGCATGGAACGAAAAGAACTTGGATACACATCAGCACTTTACTGAAAGAGAAATACAAAGTCCAAACTCCATCTCATTGGAAAGAACAGTGGCGCCACAGCAAAATAAATTCAAAAATAAATGGCGCCACAGCAAAAATAATTCAAAATAAATTCAATACGTAAGAATACAATTCATTAATTGTTTTCCCCCGAAAAAAAAAAGATCATTTTCATCTGACGATGTACGAAAGTGGACAAAATGCGTCAAGCTGTAAATTTTTGCAGAGTAAAGGCCAGCTTTGACAGCCGAATGAAATTACTGCAGAGAAACGCCAAATATTAAAAGTGAAATAATTCATTTAACAGAGCACGATTCTGCCTGCTGCAAATCAACTTAGCAACACATAACGTGAATATACAGAAGTAATAAGTAATTAAAAGAACAGGATTTTTTCCCGCTTTTAAATATTTTTGTGTGAACTACGTAAAAACTGTTTAAATTGTTCCTCTCAAGCAATACTACACTAGCAAAATCAGTAATTACGTCTCCAAAATCCAGTTCTCTATGCAGTTCTTTTTCTATGGTCATCAAAGAAAAGGTATTTATAACTGCGGCCCGAAGCAGTTTTAGGTATACCACTTGCAGCTCAAAAGCTGCAAACGGTTTCGTTATATAAGAACTTTACGAATTTCATCATATCCTCCAAGTGCTGTTATGCTGATACGATAAAAAAAAAGAAAAAAAAACCTTTACAAATCTCAGCTGCCGCATGAAGGGACGAAGTTTACGACCTGAAATTCATTATGGACCCAAATTTTTGCCCAGTAAATTGATGGCCAACCAGGAGATCTTTCGTTTGCCAACGACTGATGCACTACCTATTACGAAAGTTTTACTTACAAATACGAAAGTTTTGCTCACAAACACGAAAGTTTTGCTCACAAACACGAAAGTTTTGCTCACAAACACGAAAGTTTTGTCCACGTTGCCAAAAAGTGTTATAAACCGTTCCGTGCGAAAATTCTGATGTTGTTACTATAGTTTCATTGGAGCGCAGTTTCGACACTTGCATATTACCCTATCTCACTTCTAAAATGTTCAGATTTAACACCCGACACTTCCTGTGCTTCAGTTATAATGCATACATGACCTGCTTATAATGTTGGGCACCGATGGCTCATGTCTTGAAAGAAGTATATCGTGAAAAATGTTTCGTTACATTTAATCCTTTTATGCAACAGTTGGTACACTTGTCTTTAGGACCAGACAGACATACCTTGACGGCAGTGAGGCAATGACACAACTGCGACAGAGAACCAGACTGCACATAGCAGACGTAATCCTATTCTTTTCACGACTGATAGATTGGATACAAAACACGGCACAAAACCTGAGAAGACTCTGCGTATGCAGAACCTCCGAAGAATTCGTATAACGAAACCTTTTCGCTGCTGACATCACATGGAGTTTGACGCTACACTTTTCTACAACGAATAATTCCTTAGTCACCACGTGAGACACATAAAAAAGACAGCGCGCGGTTTTAGTTCCTGACTTTGGGGAGGGGGGGGGGTTACTCCAGTAGAGGGTACACGGGGTTTGGTGCTGTACTCTGGTTCACAGCGTGAAACGAACATAAATGGTAATCTGCCATTATCATATGCGCAAGAGTTACAGAGAGCAAAAAATGCCTACGAATGAATCAACATTCATTTTATTCAATAGTACGAATAAACAAACAAAACAGTCAATTTTATGTAAGATAGTCTCATGAATTTTGGTGTATAACTGCAAACTGTATTGCATAGCGAGGCGAAACTGGACACCATTTAACTATTTGTTCGGAATCGGCTGTGTGTCATTTCACATAATGAGAAATGTGCGTTAAGGGGTGACGAATTGTGAATATTGTAATTACTAATTGGGCAGTTTTTGCTTTACTTCTTACTTTCGTAATACAATGTCATTGGACGTTGACGACAGGTGCCCCTAGTAAAACACAAACAATTTCTTGTATCATTAACCGAATTACTTACTGATCTGGCAGTCATCATTAAACTCACATAGTACGTGTATGAAAGCTATCCGACAATGCTCCAAACTAAGCGAACAAATGTTCGACGTTTCTGCAAAAATTCTACAATGAAAATTTTCTGTTATCGGAAGAGCAGGTGCTGCTGTGCAGTCTGAGCACTTGAGACAACGCCGCGAAGAGAGAAAAGTAAAAAAGAAAAAGAAAAAAAAAAAAACACCATTTACAAATCAGAAAGAAATACATGAGCGCCAACACTAAGTGGATTAATGTCAAGATGAAAGAGACACAGTTGCGGCAACTAAAGGCAGGATAGGATGCAAAGAAAAAAGGGAGAGGGAAGGGATAAAGACTAAGCAGGAAGGAAAGAAGGAATGAGAAATGCGTAAGAGGAAGGCTATTAAGAAGAATCCCTATGATACTGATTTTATTTAGTTCACAGCAGAGAAGACGTCAAAGCTAAACAAAAAATTGCTGTTCAAGAAGAAAATCGCTGAAGACAGAACTTTCCTACGATCCGAGATACGTTTTCCGTAGCGTCCATTCACACATTTGCATAAATTAAACTGGAAATGCGCACTCAATTCTGAAGTTTCCTACCGTTCTTGCGGAAAAACTAGTTACTAAATAAATATAAAAATGGGGCAGAACACAAGAGCTCAAAAAAGCATTCTTCTTTCAGTACCGAGAAAACAAAATACAGACGGAATAAAAACAAAATTGCATATACTATGCATTTTTTTTATTTCGCAGAAGTTTGCATAGTAAAGAATTTAAAAACACAATTAGTGATTTCAGTTGCCCGCAAATTAATATCGGGAAAACTGAACTGCGCAGTGTATAATTTACACCATATTTAATGGATGACATAATGAATGCGACAACTAGTGCATTTAAATCCGGCCTCAATAGGTTTGCCCTAAGAGGAAAGAAACTATCTCAAAGAATCTCTCAAGACAAGCAAGATAGCAGACTTATTTTCTGTGCTCAGTAAAGTTTTGACAATTCAGATCCCACCTGAATTGGCGGCATTTTGTTTTAGTTGATCATCGTCAGTTATCCCGCATAAATGGAGGAGCAGCGCTTCGGCATTTCTATCCCAAAACTGACGAAATGCAGCTTAATCTTTTGCACGTTTTTTTATTAGCGCAGACATTTTCGCAACGGAAGTAAAATTGTCACAGACCATCCAAGACTGAGCTAAGCGTCCTTCTTTTACGAAATTGGACGCATATGAGCTACTTCGTTTTGTAAGAAATCGTCAAATAATATCTTCGATCAGAGCTCTTCAATATTTACTGAATCGCAGGCCACATGCAAAAGAAAATGGAACAAAATGGAATATAACTGGCAGGCCACATGAAAGAGAAAAACAAAAAGGCATGTTTATTATGAATATCGATTATTTCAGATAGATTTTAATTCCTAAAACTTAACAATCGGATAAAGTAGCGATGTAGCTAAGATGATACCTACGTTACGAATAAGTCACCTAATGTGACTACAGTTTTAAGACTTTTTACAAATTTAAAACACAAAACATAACTCGAATGCAGATTTGGTTATTTACAAGTCCATGGACTCAAGGTACCTACAGAAATAACAGTTTTTCAAGGCTGACAGGCATATAAAATATTTGCTCTTGAATCTGGGGCATACAGGTGAAAAACTATAGAAATCTACGATTTATAAATCAAAATGTAATCGACATAAATGCAAACGAAAAATTACTAGGAAATGAAATGAATGAAAAACAAATATTTTTTCAATTGTCTTTCTTTATGTCTCTTCCCCCCCCCCATTTTAAAGTTTTTTACGAGGAAAAGGTCTCGCGGGCTATTAAAAAGATAATCGGGGGTCACTAATGATCCGCTGGACATGGGTTGAAGACCCCTGCCTTAGATCCTAACAGCAGAGGTGGGTCTGAATAAAATACTATACGCTCCTGAATTCTAACAAAGGACTTTCAAAAAAGGAAATTGCATCAGAAGTTCGTTCCTCACAATCTGACACCAGAACAAATTCACACTTGCCAGCGTTTTGTACAGATGTCAAAACTGCAGAGCACGACAAGATCTTTCTGACGCTGGTGACAAAGACGACTGCACGGAACGATACAATCTAGAGTGAGAAAAATCTCCATCAAATCAACCATTCAAGTTATCGCATATTATGAATTTGTTCCGATTTTCCCTCTACACATAGCTAAGCTGGGCCGTAGGGGTTAATGGAGTAAAAAGATCAGCTCACCCTTGCAGCTGCGTACGTTTCACAGAAGACATGTGTGGCGGAGAGTGGGGAGGAGATCTTTCGGTACCTTATTTCAGATCCTTTTTGCAGCCACTTTTTTCTGGTGACTGTTGAGTGCTAAAATTTAGCTTGAGGTTCACGTTCACAACGCGCCCCACGATATCCCGGAAGATGAGACTTTGTAATCCCAGAAGACAGTTATCATAAGCGTTGGTACCTTAGCGTTGGGTGTGGTGCTGATTCATAGTCTCTGGATCAGGGTTTTTTAACCTTTTTTGTCCAAGACCCAAAATCAACAAGACGATCAACTTCACTACCCATGGGTCTATTTGAAATTAAAAGTGCTAATGTAATAACATAAATAAGTGTACAAATTTTGAAGATGACAATCCGATTTTTGGCGTAAATGTGACAAGGATGGTAAGTCAGATAATATGCGAAAACTTGAAAATTTTCATCGTCCTGGAGCGGGACTCGAACCCGCGTCTCCCAGAAAACGCCTAGGTATGCTATTTCTTTCATAAATAAGTGTATTAATTATTACACAGAGTGTAACAAAATTTTTGGTTTTTGAAATTACAGTCAAACCAGTGGCGCAACAAAGTGGAGGTGGTGGTGGTGGGGGGGGGGGTTAGGATTATCTATATAGTGGGAAGGTATGAATAATAACATTGTGAGATAAATAATTACTTATCTCACAATTACAATTCGTATTAATACGAATAATTCGAAATTAAAACCTTTATAAAACAGATTTCTTTTTTTTTTTTTTTTTTTTTTTTTTATTGGAGGTTTAACGACCACCGTGAGCAACTCAATGGGCTATAAGCAGTCGCCCGTCCCTAATTTAGGGTCACTGGTTCCAGGGAAGGGAGAGAGCCAGTGCCGCAAGACAAACACAACAACAATGCCTGACCGGGATTCGAACCCGGACCCCTTACGGACGAATGATCAGAGGCCAGCGCCTTAGACCACTGCGCCACCGGGGCGGCAAACAGATTTCAAAAATAATTTCTCACAATAGTTCAGTGCGATCCTTGGCCTTGCACTTTTAGGGGGAAATTTTGTAATGATGTGACGTCCTAAAAATTCCCATGATCACAGTGACCGGAAGAAGCAACGCTGATGGTCTCCGTAATGTCGTCTCCAGAAATTTCGGGGCCTTTACACGTGTTAAACACGAAGAAGATTTAAAATTAAAAAAATATTAACACTTTTTTTTCTGAGAAGTTACGGCGACCCATCTCGGAAGCCCCGGTGACCCAAGTTTGGGTTGCGACCTATAAATTAAGAACCCCTGCTCTAGATCATATAAAAGAGCCTACATCTCATCGGCTGCCAAAATATAATAAAACACAGGCCTTCTGCAAACACTGCCAACTGTTTACTCCAGATCTCCACCCTTTGGGCCCAGTCTTACAGGTAGCCTGTCACTGAAGATTATTTCCTCGGCTTTGTGAACACGATGCCAAAGATCAGCGATTTCACGCACGCTAACCATTATTATTATTATTCTCATTGGCCACTGATGCCAACCCCCACCGATGACAGTTATCGTAAGTGGCACTCCCAGTCGGCAGTTTGTCGTTGCGGGTTGCTTTTTCCGCGGTAAACATCTTCACCCAGGGGCGCACCCAGAAATTCGGAATGGGGGGAAGGGGTCCGGCTCTGCAAGTAAAAATGCTCATGTGTACTTATGCGAGGTGACTGTTATAATAAATGTTTTGATCTGTGAAAGAATTTAATACATTGTATTCATGAATTATCCAGCTGCAAATGGTGTTTTCATTGTTTTTACTTTTAATAAAAATACATACTTCAGAAAAGGAGTTACCCACAAATGTAATTGTTTTATCTATTGCTATATTATAGCTAGGAGGCGAATGGATAATTAATTCAAACAATCTGCGTGGATCAGGAACACCTGTGAATGTTTGGAAACTTATGGTTTGGTACATAGTTTGGAGCTGTAATAACGGTTTTTGCTTTCATAGAGTAAATTATATATTATGTCATAGCGTTTTGACTAGCGGTACCCAGAAGTACCGTTAGGACCGTAGGGAAAAGAAAATCAGAAAAGATATCTTATTATTTATTTTGCTTTGAGTGGATTTCTACAAAACAATTCTTTTTCTCATTACAACAAAGAAAAGCCTTGCAGCAAACACACTTGCAATGAGGTTTAGATTGTATTTTCTTCAGTGAACACATTTCGCATCTTCCCCTGTTAGAAACAAATTAGGGCCAATGCGATCCAAGGATCTGCAGACGAACATCTTTTGGCACAGAGAAATTTTGAACATCTTTTTGCTTTCGGCGTTTCATTTGACCCTGGAGAGGAGATCTTGTCTGGATAGGTCGTTCGCGTTTCTTCGGAGCGCTGGCACCTAAAGTTATAAAACCTTGCGTGACAGCTCTCTTGAAATCCAAGTATGCAATCTGCCCGTTCAATTCTTTGTAAATGACGAATGCATTTACATCAGTAATCTCAAGTAGAGCACAGAATAGACGATGCCACCATTTCCCCGCTTTTCTGTCTGGGTCATACAGGGCACGTAGCATATCAGCTTTGTCAACCCCACCCATGTTTGAGTTGTAGTCCTTTACAATTGTTCGAGCCAGTACTTCGATGCGTGTACCATCTTTTTCACGGCGTGACACAGTTGTTGTTTCTGAACCGTGATAATTTGACAACAGGTGTACTGAACTGTTGTCCTTCCATTTGTAGAATGATATGCCGCGATCTGTAGCTTTGAAATCAATATCGCCTCTTTTGAACTGTTTGTCACCTTTCATCTTAGCAAGCCCAGGCACACAGTACCATATGCAAAGATGTTATGCAGTTTCAAATAGCTCCACGGAACTAAAACAGTTATCCATCATGACAACAAAATTTCGACCTTTCAGTGATCGAGTGAACGTTTCAACAACATGACCACCTAATCCAAAAGTGGGCATTCTATTATCTTCAGATTTTCCCTGATAAATTTGAAATTCGTAAATGTACCCACTCATATCCGCGCGACACCACAGCTTATAACCTCTTTTGATCGGTTTCATTAGATTATATTGCTTTACTGATGAGCGCCCTTTGAACAAAACCATACTCTCGTCAATACACTGCATTTGGTCTGAGAGTTTCAGCTTTTGAAAATTCCTGTTCAGTTCAGAAATCATTGGCCTGATTTTGTATAACTTGTCTTTACTGGCAGTAGATACAGCACTGTTGTCGTTTACATGAAGAGCGGAAAGCATTTCGAAGAATATGTCTCTGGTCATTGTCTTTGGAACAATTTGCACTGCTAGGTCATTGTCACGGGACCAATACTGCTTCATTTGCGGGAGACGATGGTACCCAAACAAGAATTGTAAACCTAGAAACGCCTGGAGTTCCTGTAGAGACAAAGATTTTGTTTCCTTTTGTTTTTGTTGAAGGTGCAGATTACTTTGGAGGACCACATGATCCAAAAATGAGTTTCCCAACACTGTTAGAAAGACGTGTAGGTGAATCATAACCAATAAAATGTGGCTAAACAACGCCCTTCTGACGAGTGAAATGTGGTAGTACACCCTGCTTTGTCAAATTTTTCCACTTCCGCGTCAGTTGTGGCTCGTCATCTTCTGAAGTCATTTGCTCTTGCAAAATGCCCGATTGTCCAGAAGCGTCGGCAGGAATAGCAGGATGAGGACTGAGATAGTCATCTGAACTGCTGTCTTCATCTGGTGTATCTATATCTGACGGAAATCCCACGAGACGAACTTCCTCTATTTCATGATCTAACATCCACTTCCTCGAATAAACGGTATACCCGAAGTAATGGAAAAAAACACATTCACATCATATGCATGTATTTGCAATCATATATAATTCGTCGATATGTATGTCAACGTCCTGTCGCTATTTCTGAGCACCACAGAGTGTTATTAGTGTCACAAAGCGTATTATAAAATAACTGACCAATAAGTATCATTCAGATGACTTACGTAAGTGTATACAATCGAACCCTAAATTCCTAGACCATGAAACCGCAATACATCGCAACGCACAGAAAAACAAACTTACTGACACTACTCAGATTCCAGTATGTCCGTCGCCACATGCACGCATCCATTATAAACGGTTTCGCACGTGAACGAGGCAAGTTTGCATGCCGAACCATTTGGTAACCTAAGTACAAACTTCATTATATCGGTACTTGGACGTTCCGTCCGGCGGTGATGATGTTTTCAGTCCGTACAGGCAAAAACTCCAACGTGGTACTCATAAGTACCATCAGGGCACAAAGGGTTAATACGTGAGTCTCGGAAACATTCTCATCGGTCGCCACATGGAGTCGAACCCAGGTCTTCCATTTATTATAACTGGAAGACCTTGGGTTCGATTCCCGGTGGCGGCCGATGAGAATTACTTATTAACGTGGAAAAGGCGATGACTTCTGTTTGGTGTTCCTGATCCACGTCGACTGTTTGAATTAATTATCCATTCGCCTCCTAGTTATTTGTTCAGTTGCTGCTTTCCATCTTTGGTGAATCCCCAGCATTGTGCTGGGTTCCATGAAGCAACTTGCCATGTAGTTTGGCAGTTAATCACATGTGAGTCTGGAGAATTCGAGAACGCTGTGGTGCAGTGGTAGCATGTCCGGTGCGCAACTGGAAGGCCCTGGGTTCGATTCCCGGTGGCGGCCGATGATAATTTTCCCGCGACTCACTTATTAACGTGGAAAGAGCGATTATTTTTGTTTGGTATATTATAGCTTCAGAGAATGCAGTTTAGAATAAATTCTATAATGCGTGATTTGAGCAATTATGAAAATTGAAATTCACCAATTAGGAAAATTGGAGAACAGTTAGAGCGTTAGGAATTTCTCGTGTCGGAATCATATTACAAAACACTTGGCCTCATGGGTAGGAGAGGGGTCCGGACCCGGACCCCCCCCCCCTCGTGCGCACTTGTCTTTACCTACCACATTACTGTTAATGACGGCAATTATCTGCTAACTGCTAGCCTGCGGTGAATGTTGAAAGCGCTGAATACCTACCCCTTTGCCGATAATCAGGAAACAGTTCTTGGTATATATGGCTCACCAGTCATGGGCGCACATAACTCTGTTTCTAGGAAGGGGCAAAAAGAAATTTTAATATGAATAACGTTTACAAACACCATATGCAAATTTTCAATGTGCCTTCTTGTTATTCAACCCTTTTTATATGACACTCTCAACATATAAATTTAACTGGAATTTGAATTTATACGTGCTCAGAATTTCTGTGAAAATTTTTCGGAAGATGGATAAATGAGACAGCAATGTTAGAACAATAAGGAAATTTCTTTGTCATTTTTTTGATCCATTTGGATACTTGTGTCGTATGCGCCACGAAAACCCAGGTATCACTCAAACGGTCATCGAAAAATGAAAATATACTCTGAAGGCAAATTTCTGGGACAAAGTCCGAGAGATCTTTACCCAGCAGCGATTGGCTACTGCAGTGGATAATAAATTTCTCTCTCTCTCTCAGTATGGACCATTTGTTTTCCAACATGCAATAAGAAATCTCACTATTACTTTCTACAATAAATTTCCAACATTTTCCCAATTTTTACTGCATACACATGCATCCAGAAGTTCTACAGAAAAATTATTCATTATAATTAGCGTTATTGCGAAAATCTATATAGTAGCTTCCAAGAAGAGAAAGGGCAGGGTCCGAAATCCAGGGGGCGGGGGAAATGCCTCCTCTTGCTCCCCTATATGTTACTGTATTTCTGGAAACGACGATTTTTATTTATTTGGGGAGTTAACGACCACCAGGAACAACTCAATGGGCTATAAGCAGTAGTCCGGCCGTAATTCAGAGTCACAGTGACGTAAGACAAAACACCATCCATGCCTCACCCGGACCCATCTCGGACAAATGGTCAGAAGTCAGCGCTTAGACCTCTGCGCCACTGGGGTGGCGGTAAGATGATACCAAAGACATAATACGGTGCAATGAACATATGTTACGAAGTGCGTAAACGCAGTTATTTATTGCGCATTAATATCTATACGAATCATCTTCTTTTGCATTTTTCAAATAAGCGCCCTCCTGTGTGCAGCCCACATCTGTCACCAGCGCCATTCAACTTGTGGATGCTACCTCACCTCCACCACTAATTTCCTAATTAAGGACTAAATGATACCTAGGATTTTCATTTGCTGTTCAGAATACGTGAATTCTACACTCACAAAGCCCAACAATTCGAAAACTACTAAATTACAGAACCACGTGTTGACGTAACAAGGATGACTCTTCAAAACAGAGACTCAAATTTAGGCAGTTCAATTATATTTCTGAATCTTATGTCATCCAGAACAACGGATATATTGCATTCATAGACGGATAATAACGTGTGTTTTACTTTACAAATGCATTCGTATACCGTTACTAATTATGACACAACGATGCTTATTACTCCAGTTCACAAAAATTCACCCGAGTCATTAACTTTTTTTTTTTTTTTTTTTCGTCGTACGTTCCATAAAGTGAGATACAGTGACAAATATCAATTAAGCACCTACGCCATCTGTCCCTATGCACCAGAAAAAAAATTGGAAAACTTACAGAAAATCTTCACCTTATCATTACGGATCTAAAATAGTATTTCTAATTCAGAATTCTTGAAACATAGGTACTGTTACAAAGACAAATAATTACGGCAATTAGCGTGTTTTTTTTAATCAGTGAAAGGTAAAACACATGGAAAATATTTGCCTTACATACCATTAACTTATGCACGATTTTTTGTCATATGACTTCCATACGCGAAAGAATTTTATGCAGCGACAGACTTACAAACGAAGCAGTATTAATAAATGATATTATTTAGCAAGTGCTGTTCTGATATCTTTATGTCAGATGTTCTAAAAACAAACCGAAAATTCATTTATTGGCTGAAACCTACTGAACTGTTATTAGCGTTTCAGAACATATACCCGAACCACGCAATCTAACATGATATTAATTACTTTTCTACCATACGGGAACACTTCACTTTCTGTTGCACAGCATTCCCAAGAAGATGATGTATCTCCTATTCCCGTTAAAGAAAAAGAAAAAAACCGAAGTGCTGTGCAGTAAGTACGGCAATGAAGTGGCATTTGTCGAAAACTAGTGCAATGAATGAAAACGATAGCATAATAATAGAAATGTAAAAACAAAAATTCAAGCTTGTGAACATTTTCTCCTGAAAAACCAAAATGAGAAATCATTTTTGAAAGAATTTTGAGTATTTTTTTATAATGAAGTGCAAAATCTAATAAATCAAGTGTTTCTTGCACTAATTTGAAGTCAACTATCATCTCATTTGTTTACTTACTCAAATTTTGGTATTTACCAGTAACTTTGATAATAGACGGCGCCACATGACGAATCTTAATGATTCGCCTTAATTACTGACGAACGAATCTAGTTTTCTTTATTATCATTTATTACCAGAGGTCTTGTGGAAATATCATGATATGAGACTGTCTTCCAATAAATTCGACCTTGCGTCACATTTTGGGGCCACAAAAGCAGAACATCAATTCGTTACTCTAGCGTAGGCAATGACAGAATAAATGCTGCATTTGGTACGCCGAATAGCTAGAAGTGCAATGAAAATTACTACAGATATACCAAGGTTTACTTATGCATTCCGAAAAGCTCATAACAGTGTAAGACGTCAGGCCAAACAAAACATGCCGCAAAAGCTATTTGATTTATCATAATACATATAGCACAAGCGAGCTGTAGTTTCATGAAGAGCTTCAGTGGTAAGCCAAGGGGGGGGGGGGGTATCCACCAGCTTTCTTTGGGTATAAACACACACACTTTTTTTAATCAGTTATAACTTTGTTGTTACATGGTTATTGCCTTGTCTCTAATTTCCTATTGTTGAATGCAAACTGCTGCATACTACGCAGTTTCTATGGTGCAATTCACGGCTCGTTTGCACATCCTGATAAAACTAGTACGGAGAAAATATCTTCCCTAATGATGAAGTAGAGAGGTCAGGAAAGGGCATTCGCGAAAACTTTAATTAAGAGGGGTAAGCCCGGATCTTCGGAGACACAGCGGGAAAGAATTATAATACTAATTAAATCTAACGATCGGGAGTGTATGTAATGTAAGCGATACCCGAAGAAAAATAGAGGTAAATTTGAAAATCAGAATAATTAGCGTCCCCGTTTTCGGCTCATCACTTCGGCGACTAAAATCTTGTTTCCCTGATCACTGGTAAGTGCGTCTTCAGTTAGAACGAGATTTCTTTCCTACCCAACTCCTCACCTGGCTTCATAAATTTTCCCTAATGACTAACTAATCAAGGTAGTCTACACGCCAAGGAGTCATTTCGAGGAAGCATGAAAAGCTCTCTTGATTTAAATGGTATCAAATGACAGTTTCTCTTCAGATCGAACTAATCAGGCTGTTTATTTTTGAATGGCAAAGAAATCCGCATGACCAGTTTCTTTACCATAAAAGAAGAAATGTAAAACAAAGCAATCAAATGCAAATTACCTACATTTTTTTATAAGACGTTTCTTTGTTAAATTTCGTAAACCGTATAAAAAATTGGACTGTCACTTTTTATTCAGGAGGCGCATTTGCTTTTTAATCATACTACAAGAATTCTATTTGATGGTTCACTAAATAAACCGCAAAAGGAGAAAACGAAATCTAAATTTCTTTTTTATTCATTGTTCATTGCATTGTTGCCTGTTTCCATGGAAAACCTATGCGTGTGAAAACAACTTAAAAACTTATACCTTTTAATTGTGGCAAACAGTTTCTCCAATAAAGGAATTCCTTGGCAAAATAGTGCGCATTTTAACTAGCGTAAAACACAACTAGTTTGCCAAAGAATGCGTATGGTGTGATACACTTATACTGACACAAAAATTGCAAGTGTGATGAGGTAAAGTGACGAAAGACACTACAAAATGAATTAATGTAATAATAATAATAACTATAAAAAAAATCAACCTGCCACTGTGGTTGGGAGAAAGCTCTGACATTTGTCAGTCCAGTAAATCTGAATTTCATATCACTTACGTTATCTCTCAGTTTTTGAAGAACACTAATAAGACGCTCTACAGGCCACAGAACTGAAGTTGCTGTCGACGAATTACTACTGCAGGAAGGAGCACAGACAAATGTCCTTTATTGCGGGATGCAATGCGATCGAAACAACGGTTTAAAAATATTGATCTTTAAAACATTTCTCACAAAAAGAAAAAAAGTAATGAACAAACAAATAAGGCATGAAAACTACACATATTTGCATTCATTTTTTTTTCTAGAGCACCTAATTTCAACAATAAATGATTTGCTGCTATTCTAAATGACCGAACCATCCAGCTAATTTGTTATTATTTATGCTCACATACTGTCACAAAAATTGCAAGACCTATTAAGCATCAACTTTGCGACGCAATATTACGTAGTACAGGGTGATTCATACAGAAGTATACAGTTTCAACGCACTATAAAACAAAAACAATGTAAGATATTTTATGTTACCTCTAACAGAATTGTAGGGGAGTGCTTCACGTTATTTTAGAGACAGTCACAGATGTTCTATGTGTGCATCTTTAGTCACACGACACACATCATTTGTATGTCAAGATCGCTGTACATGGAGAAGTTTGATATGGCAACAGTTTTGAGAAGAAGCTGAAAATGATTCCATGTATAGAATCATTTTCAGCTTCTTTCTCAAAATTCTCCAGACAGTGGGCTGTAAAATCTGCACTTCACGACTCACCTTCCGCGTTGATTTTCCCGGGCTTCGTTGAATGGCGGTGCAAACACTATCGACGACTTCTTCCGATACACGCGGTCGTCCAGGACTTTAAGTTTGCACAAACAGCCTGCAATTTTAAATTTTTTATGCCAATCGTAGATAGATTTTCTGGTTGGAGGTTCTCTTCCGAATCGTGATCGAAAATACCGTTGCACAACAGTTACAGATTCAGTTTTGCTCAATTTAAGAACACAAAACGCCATCTCCACTGCAGAGTGCCATTTTGACTGACTAGTCACGTGACACGCGCGCTATCGCCTACGTCACTTCCCTCAGTAGCGGGACACAAACTTTATGAGTACATCTACCTAACGGTTCGCAGTTATGGTCCGTGTCTTTAACTGTTACTGTTTTACAGCATCTGGAAACTGTATACTTCTTTATGAATCACCCCGTACCATGAAAAATAAATGTATATAATGTAATACATGATACGAATAGCCTCGTGATGGCGCTGTCACCAATGACACCCAAATTTAAAGTAGCCCTGTTATGCTCCTATGCTGTCAGGTGATGCTTACCTGTATGCTCGAAGAGTGCTTGTATGTCAAGACGAAAGGAGGACAGGGCGAAAACAACTGTGGACATTTGGGCAGGGTCCCAAGGAGGCAATGCATGACGCAGGTTGGAAAGTAACATCACAAGACCATTCAAATTGGTCTTATTATCATTCAAATCTGTATTTACCACAGTGAATCAGGGAAGGTATCTCTACCCAGTGCCATGGATCTAGTCGAGAAAGACGTACCACAAAATGAGAAGTTCGGCTCACCCGTAAATAGCTAACAGCAAATATCTCTGCCACACCTACCTATTGCTTTCCAACGAAATGTGGTTCTTCCAGCTGACGACGGTTGGAGGAAATGGAATTCTGTGTACGGCGTCCAATTCATCTGTTGTCTCCGTGTCGCAGCCAACAACGACATCTGTAGTACTGAGAGCGAAAGACTTTAAGCTAGATAAATGGCAACAGGGTCGTTTTATTCAATGAGTCCTGCTTCTGCATGGACTCATTGATGTGCGAATGATTTGACGTAGTTAAAGGTAATATACTGATTTCATTGTCCCGTTCCGCCAATCTGTCTTGGCTCCACGGGGACTTGTTGAGCACCTTGGATGTTATTTTGAAATGTTGCGACAATTATCCTGCCTTGAGACGCGGTTCGGACCCTGGCCACCCCAATGGCCCAGAGACCAGCCCGTGGTGACGTGCTGGCAGGCGACCTAGAATACCTTGTCTGGGTTCCCGCTCTGTCTGGCGGGATAGGTCGTTTCTTACTTTTTCGCTGACTGGAAGATTCCTTGCCCCTCGAACTTTTTTTTGGGGAATAATTTCCCTTTATTTTCTTTTTCAAACACCTACACACATGTATACACTGTCCTCATGCTTAGGACTTACAACATCAAGAGATAGCAAAATTTATTTACAGAATATTTACATTGGTGGTTTCTTCGTCTGCTTTCCCACAAACTTCTACCCTCATTCATCTTCCGATTCGCTTTCGGTGTGCACGTTCACCTCCTGCGTTTCGGTCCCCGTTTGATTGGGGAAGATGGTATGTTGCTGGAGGGTTAGCCTTTCAACCAAGGCTATTATCCCCTCCTGTTAACGGAAGATTGGATGAGCAGATCCAATCTTCGCGTTCTTTGCACACCTGGGATCAGTGTGTTTCTCCATTCGGCGAAGCCACTGCATTCAAGTACGCAGTGTTCTATGCTTGCCGTTCTCTTTCCACAGGGACAAGTGCAGTTCCTGATGGCAAATCTGCCTAGGTATTCAGGGCTGATGCCATGGCCACTGAGTACTTGATTCAGGAACTTATTTGTCTGTGCTCGTTTGGTCGAGACTTTCGGAAACACTTTGTGTGTCTTCCGCCCTGTCTCTCCCGTGTCCCATCTGACCTGCCATTCGGTCATGGTCCGACGTGCTAGTGCTGCGCGAATGCACCTTCGCGGCGTTCTGCATTGCACGTCGACCGTCTCTTTCAGCGTGGCTGCCTTCGCCAGCTGATCTGCCCTTTCGTTTCCTAGGGTTCCGACATGGCTTCGTACCCAGTGGAAACTAACTGCCCCATCTC
Source organism: Macrothele yani (assembly GCA_039090855.1). NCBI lineage: Eukaryota > Metazoa > Arthropoda > Arachnida > Araneae > Macrothelidae > Macrothele > Macrothele yani. Next base: position 68,956,803 of record CM077013.1, read on the forward strand.
CCTCTGCCCTCAAGAGGGTTTTGATCCTCTGGACGATGGGGTTTCTTCCCCTGAATCTACTTCAGAGCCTGCAGTGCTGCCTCACTGTCCGAGTAGAGTTTTATTCTTTCTTCACTACGCCTGGGGAGTGCCCAGGTGAGTGCCATCTCTATCGCCAGAAGTTCTGCCTGGAAGACAGAAGCGTTCTGCGATAATTTCACGCTTCCTGCAGTGGCTTCGTTCCCGTCCGAGAACGCACAGAAGCCTGCCCCCACTTGTCCCTTCAACTTTGAGCCGTCCGTGAACAGCTCATGCCCAACTCCCGTGGGTTTCTCCTTGTCCCACGGTGGGCAAATTTCCTCGGCAGGGTGGATCTGCCAGTCCACACTTTCCATCTCCATGTCGGAGGCTCGATGCGGCGCACCGAGAAGGTAGGCGTCCTCGCCTGACCTTAGGCAGTGCATTGTTGCCTCCTTTCCACTACTAGGTCTGCCGGCTCGCACCCCGCCAGCACTTGGAGTGCTAGGGTTGACGTTGTGCGAAAACAACCGGTTATCCCCAGTAGGGCCAACCTTTGGATTTGGTTTATCCCCTTCTTCATTCTGACTGTGGGGTTCCACCATGCCCCACTTGCATACGTCAGAATTCTTTCAATTCCTCTCTGATAGATGGCCTTCTTGGTTTTGCCCGTTAACCTCATGCCATTCAATCTATTGAGAATCATCGTGCACCTTGTTCTAAGGTGCCTCAGGTGTGGCAGCCCTGATAGACTCTGATCCAGGACCACACCCAAGTATTTCATTTCACGCACCGCCTTGATAGTGCACCCTTGGAATCTGCACTGGGGTGGTGTTTTCATTACTCCTCTCTTAGCTATTGCTAGCAGAGTGGTCTTCTCAGGAGCGAAGCACAGTTTGCTTTCTCTGCTCCAATTTTCTAGCACATCCAAGGCCCTATGTGCTTCTCTTTCGATCACGTGTCTCCCTGAGGCGGAGACCACGAGAACGAAATCGTCCGCATAGGCTTGAATCTCCACTGCGGGCCCCAGGTCTAGGTTCAGTGCTGAATCAGCAACTATATTCCACCAGAGCGGCCCGGAGTTGGATCCTTGCGGACACCCTCTATGGTACGAACGCGAGGATTGCCCATTCCCCGCTTCGAACTCGACTCTTCTATCAGACAGGTAGCTGCTGATCAGTTTGAACAGGTTCCTTGGACAGCCAAGTTCTTTAAGTCTGGTTAAAACCATTGGCCACCAGACACTGTTGAATGCCCCCTCACGTCTAGTGAGATGAAGCAGGTATGGAGCCCCTCCGCTTTGTTCCTCTCTGCCCTCTCTCGGAGGCTGCAGAATGCCTGCGTTGCGCAACGCCCCGGAAGGAAACCAAATTGGTTCCTGTTTAGCTTTCCCTGCTCCATGAGGAAGCCAAGCGCTCTGTTCGTTATGAGCTTGTCCAGCACCTTGCTCCACGCCGAGAGGAGGCAGATGGGCCTATAGGCTGCGGGGTCATTTTTGTTCTTTCCGGTCTTGTTGAAAAGAACTAGCACCGCTGTTTTCCACAAGTCTGGGAAGATTCCTCCTCGAGGCATTCGTTTAGGAGCGCCACAAAATACCCGGGATTTGCATAGTAGATTTCTCTGACTATGCTGAGGTCGAACCCATCCTTGCCTGGTGCTTTGCCCGTATTTAGACTGGAGAGGGCATTCTCCACTTCGTCTCTCGTGAAGGGGGGTCCTCACCAGTGTCCGGCGGGATCCGACTTTCTTCCCTTATTTCTTTTTGTTGAGGGAGTCCCTTCTCCCTCGTCTCCTTGGAAGTGGTAATCCAAGAGACTTTCTACGGTACTATCAGGAGTCTTTGATAGGCTACCGTCTGCCCTTTCTACCGCTGCTAGTTTTAGCGGTTCGGTTATGGATCCCCTCGAGATCTTATAGGGGATCCCGAAAGGGTCAGCCGGAGTTTGAAACTCACACAGTTTTCTCCAGTAGGAGATTTTCGAGAGATTCAGTTCTCTCCTGTATGCTGAACGAGCCTTTTTATGCACTTCTGTGCACTCCCTGTCTTGCGGAGTAGCTTTTGCTCTTTGCAGAGCTTTCCTACTCCGCCTAGCTCTCGCCCTTAGAGCTTTTAGTTTCTCCGACCACCAGGGGTGGGGGTCCTTGGCTCCCCCTTTTATTTCCCCTACTACTCTCGCATAGCGTTGTTATTTGACTGGTAAGTTCTTCAAAGAGGGAGTTGAGGTCCGACACTTCTGCGGCCTCTTCTTCCCTCCTACCTCCCAACAAGGTAGTTAACTTGGCTTTAAAAGCCCACCAGTCTAGATTCTTCATTAAGAATCTTTGCGCTTGGGTCGGATGGGCTTTTCCGATCCCAAAACGAAAGATAGCGCTAGGTGGTCACTGCAGCTCTCGTCGTCCAGTACTTGCCAATCCTGGACAAGGCTGCGCTTTGAGACTCTGACGAGAGTCACGTCGATCCAAGAGGAGCCCCTCGCCCCTTGGAAGGTCGGGGTGCTCTCTGGATCGTTCAAGAAACTCAGGTCTGCCGCGTTGGCAAAGTCCACTAGTAGCTGGCCGCGTTCGTCCTCGTTCTGATTGCCCCAGAGAGGACTCTTCGCGTTGAAGTCGCCTGCTATTATTATCTCATGACTGGGGAATTCCCCTAATAGAGCCATTAGCTCATTCAGCGTTTCTCTCAAATTGCCTGCCGGAGAACTGTATACGTTCACCATTAAAAATTTCGCATCACCACATTCCACGCCGAGGGCGACCACGTTCTCGGAGCATTTTATCTCGAGAACCGCTAGGGACGGGTCTTTCACGACCGTGGCCACCCTGGGCTTTGCCACCCTAGGGTGGTAGATCCGGTAGGAGTTAGGGAAGCCCACCACTCTTCCCCCTGTTCGAATGGTTCCTGCAATAGCAGAATATGAGCTTTTTGCTCAGTGGCTGTCACCAGGGCCTGTGTTGTTGCTGCCCGTGCGTGGTGCAGATTGATTTGAAGCACCTTAACGCCTCTCTTTGGTTTATTATCCATAATGAGTGCGTTCTTTTAGCAGAGCCAGTTCTCTGACAAGGCTTGGGCATTCCTTGTCTAGGCTCGAGTGGCCTACATCCACTCGACGCCTGAATCTCTTGTTGTTTGCCAAGCAGTTAGTGCAGACCGGGCTATTGCTGCACTCTTGGCGCTTGTGCCCGGTTTCCCCACACCGGGCACATCTATCCTGCTCTTCGGTGCACCTTGACCTAAAGTGCCCGAACCCGTTACACCTGTAGCAACGGACCTCCCTCAGATGTTCCCTTACTGAGTGGACGGTCCATCCCACTCCGAGCTTGCCTCGCTTCATTACTTTTTTGAAGGTCAGTGGGTCCGCCTCTGCTACCCAGTGGCGTTTCCCACCCTTCACCTTCAACGAGAACTTGAGCTGGAGGCTGCTCTCCTCCAACTCTGGGTTCTGTTCCGCGAGACATTGCTCGACCTCTTCCCTTGACAGGTTTCCGTCTATCCCGTAGACGATAAACCTTGGATTCCTCTTAGCTGGCAATCTGGACCGAAGGTTCTCCTTCGTCACTGCATTGCTCTTTAGCTCCGAATCCAATTTCTCTATTTCTTTGGCGGAGGAGCATTCCACCATTACTCCTCCCCCGTTGACCTTTCTAACTCCCTTAACCCCAATCTGGAGTTTGGCGGGGCAAATCTGAGTTTGCAGAACCGCCTTTACGTCTTCCGACGAGGGAGAACCATTGTCTGTTGCGGGGTAAACGAGAAGCACGTGCCTCTTCTCGACCCTCTTGGGTGCCACCTTCTTGGCTACCTCCTTCTTACCCGTTTTTTGCTTAGGGGCCGTATTCCCCTTGCCTGGCTTCACTCGAGCCGCTTCGGCATATGTCTTTGGAGCCGCGCTAGCGCTGCTCACTTCTTTCCTGGAGTCTCCCTTGGATGAGACTCATCTCTATCACTTGCTTGGTGCAAGCTGCTTGTAGCGAGTTCGCTACTTTCCTTATCTTGGTTCTGGTGTTAACCAGAACCTTGTTTGAAGGATTCTCTAGAATCCTCTCCAACTCTTGGAAGAAGGAGTTGACTGCGCTTGCGAATTCCGACGGAATTTCTAAGTCGCAGTCTGCCTCAACGGGCTCACTTGGACCTGGGGTTGAAGCCCCCGCGTCCTCTGCCATCTCTCTACTCGGGTTGCTAACCGAGTGTAAGCCCTGGGACCTGTGTCCCTGGTCGGTCAGACTTAGAACGTTCGACAGTCAGGTGCTCAGCGGTACCCTGGGGTCCTTCCGCTGTAACCTGCACCTGACCCCGGTTGAGTGCGGGATTTGGCCTGATCCGTAGATCAGGGGGATCGGCACGACGACGACGTACCCGCTCGTATGTCAGAGTTGCGCACTTTGCTATGACCGTGGCTTGGACTTTGCCCTCACAAGGGCAGTTTTAACTAAGTCAAACCCACTGCCTCGAAACCCTATTGTATATTCAGGGATCGAATTAAAAGATTTTTGAGGGGAGCAATTCACTCCCCTCGCTCTGCTAGCAGAGTCTATTGGAACAGCAGTCGATTTGATTCGCAATCAATAGCACAGTACTCACTCAACCGGCCTCTGACAAACGGCCGATCGTAGTTAAAGGTAGAGGTACCTTCAAAGGGAGCAAACGAATTAATCGAAAACGAATTCGTCGAACGCGAATTTATCGAAAGCAAATTTATCGAACGAACAATTCACAGAAAGACGACTTTATCGAAAAAAGTTAAACGAATTAATCGAAAACAAATTTATCGAACGAGCAATTTACCGAAAGGCGACTTTTTCGAAAAAAATTAAACGAATTCATTGAAATAGAGTTTAAGACAACTGCCCACTAAACAGTTGGCCAAACGGACAAGTGCAGACACTCACTTCAGGAGCCGTATGAAAATCGCTTTTTCTTGGTTTCAGACGTGCGCAAAGGCTTGGAAATTAATATTTAATGCCTTAGTAAAAGGGCAATAATACTATCTTTGTGTCTGAACCTTATGAATCTGAGCACGACGCAATAAATTCATAGCGTTTACATAATAAATCAAGCTAATAATGCTGTACTTTTACTTAAGCATCAAATATTAATATACAGGCCTAGGCCTTATTAACAGTTTTTCTTCCATTGTGTTCATATTCATAAGGTCTAGAAACCAAGTCTAGTTAGTAGTATTGCGCTTTTATTCCATTGTGTTGATATTCATAAGGTTTAAACACCAAGTCAAGTTAGTATTATTGCACTTTTACTTAGGTATTAAATAGTAATGCCTAGGCCTTTTTAACAGTTTTTCTTCCATCGTGTTCATACTCACAAGGTATAGACACCAAGCCAGGTTACTATTATTGCGCTTTTACTTAGGCATTAAATATAAATACCTTGGCCCAGGCCTTTTAAACAGTTTTTATTCAGTTGTGTTCATATTCATAAGGTTTAGGTACCAAGTCCAGTTAGTGTCATTGTGATTTTACTTAGGCATTAAATATGAATATTTTGGCCTAGGTTTAGGCCTTTTTAGCGGATTTATTTTGTCGTGCTCATATATACTTTGCATCAAGTTAGTAATATTGCGCTTTTACTTACGAAAAAATATTTCATACACTTGAACAAAATCTGTCAGAAAGGCCTATTTGATTAATGTTTAGTGCCTAAGTAAAAGTGCAATCATACCAACTTGACTTGGTATCCAAACCTTATGTATCTTTAAAAGTTTACCCTGCAATATTGTATCTTTCGGTGACTTCGCTTTCGATGAATTCACCTGAAGCCCTAATTTTCAAAGAATTTGCTTTTCGATGAATTCACCAAGAGCCCCTTTAAGCACGCCACACTGTTTACGTTACCGGAGTTATGGTGTGGGGTAACACCATAACTTCAATCAGCACAGTAACGTCAACACACTACCTTGCGTAGTCATGTCTCCAGATTATTTTCCTTGTTGAGAAAACACACACACACACACACACACACACACACACACACACACACGGGATATTATGGGAACAAGTACTTTGAGGGCGGCGAGATCCAGCACAGACACTCGACATTCTGCATGCGCAGTTTGTAAACAATGATTGAATGCCCCATAGAACATTATTCGGTACCGGTTTGTAATGACTGCACGACTTTCCATCGACAACAATGGAGGAACATATCCCTAAATGAAGGCAAAGGAAGTAAACAGCGTCATATTATTCCAGTTAGAATTAGTAACTTATATCGTAGATACTCTATGCAGTACTTTGTTGCCGTGGGAAGTTTAAAACATCTCATGGTGCTGGTGTTAATACAGTATATATTAAGTATCAAGGTGTTGCAATTTCAGAAGTGGATGAGACCCGCTGACCACATGACTTCCAAGAAAGCGCGATAAGTCGACCGGCGTAGCATATATTAAGTGTGAATGGAGCAGTACGTAGTAAAATTCGGAGCGTGATGAGTAAACGGAAGGATTTATCGGATTTTGAGAAAGCACAGATTATGTGGTAACTGCGGGTGCCTCGATCTCCCAAACGGCTAAATTGGTAGGTTGTTCGCGAGGTGCAGTATTTAAAATGTACCAGGACTGGGGTGAAAACGGTCAAACAACGACTCGGAGGCAAAACTGCACAGGACAGCAAAAGTTTGACGTGAGAGGTGAGCGCTGGGTCTGACGACTAGTAAGGCCAACAGAATTAGCACTGTTCAATAGTTGACTACCCACCATAACAGAGAACCCGGGACAGTATCTGTCATGACAACGAGTCACACGCTCTCACGTATAGCCGACGATCCCGATGACATCTTCTCCTAACCACGGTTCATCGGCGCAAAAGATTCGCCTGGTGCAAAGATCATGCACGTTGGACGTCGGATAACTGAAAAAAAAAAAAAAAAAGGTGCTGGTCTAACGAGTCGCGTTTTCTGTTAAACTCCGTGGATGGTCGTGTATGTGTTTGGCGCAAACATTATGAGACACTGAATCCATCCTGCCTGGTCTCCACATTGCAAGGCAGTGGAGGAGGTTGTGCGATGTGGGGCATGTTTACCTGGCAGGAACTTGAACACCTGGTGCATGTGGTACAACGTATGACTGGTGCCGACTATCGTGAATTGCTTGCTGACTCTGTACAACCAGTACTGTTGCATTCCCCCTCCCCTGAATGGCGATGGCGTCTTCCAAGATGACACTGCGCTGAGCCACAAATCTAATCTTGTGCAGGACTAGTTTGAAGAACACAGTTCAGACTTCCAGTATATTGACAGGGTTCCGAATCACAGAGCACTTGTGGGACACTATGGAACGGCGTATCAAGCGTCTGGATACACCAATCACCTCCATACCTGCATTGAAGGCCGGATGACACATAGTTTGGTTGTCCAAACCTCCCAACTGCTTCTAGCATCTTATGAATCCATGAATCGATGCCACGTCGGATAGCTGCATATACACTGGCGGAAAGTGAAAAAGAACACCAAGAAGGAATTGGCGGACGATCATTAAATTTAGATATGTTAATTGGGTCGAGTTGACGTAGGTGTGATGTTAATTTCGGGACTAACCGGTGAGCGCTTACGAAACAGCACGGCATAATATGCAAATTATCGTCGGTTGTATTTAAGGAGTACGGTGAAGTGAATGTAATCAGTCGTCGGCGTACGGACACGTGCGAAGACCCTGAAGAAGCTGCAATGCCTGGACATGGAAGACGTGTACGATTTCAGCAGTTATCGGACTTTGAGCGAGGTCGTCTAGTCGTACTCCGCGAGGCCGGGTGGTTGTATCGTCGTATTGCGGAGCGAATTGGACGGGAAGTATCGGTGGTAGTACGATGGTGGCGTAGATGGTCCGAGGAACATTCCCACACGAGAAGACGTAGAACCGGGAGTCACAGACGGACTGATGAGCAGACCGATCGACGCATAAGAAGAGCGGCGTTGTCAAGCAGAACATCCACTGCGACGCAAATCCGAGCTGCCGTTGCACCTGAGGTGACAGTGCGAACAATCCGAAACCGTCTACTGGATGCAGGACTACGTGCACGTGTGCCTTTGGCATGTGTACCTCTGACTCCAGCCCACCGTCAGGAACGGCTGCAGTGGTGTCGCCAACGTCTGCACTGGAGAACGCAATGGCGATCTGTCGTGTTCAGCGATGAAAGCAGATTCTGCTTGGGAGCCTCCGATGGCCGTATGCGTGTTCGCAGACGCACAGGGGAGCGTCTCCACCCTTCTTGCATCCGCCAGCGACACACAGGGCCTACACCTGGTCTCCTGGTGTGGGGAGCGATTAGCTATCACTCCCGTACACAACTAGTGTTTGTATTGGATACGTTAAACAGCACCTCCTACATCAACAACATCATTCAGCCCGTTGTTGTGCCATTTGTAAGGTCGGTCCATCGTGGTGTTTTCCAGCAAGATAACGCACGCCCACACACGGCACGTGCAACGCAACATGCACTTCAGGGTGTGAGACAACTTCCATGGCCTGCACGTTCACCAGATTTGTCCCCCATTGAGCACGTGTGAGATTTTATGGGACAACGACTTATCCGGTCTCCACGGCCAGCCACGACCATCCCCGATTTACGCGTCCAGGTTGAGGATGCTTGGAACTCAATACCCCAAACTTACATCCAACATCTGTACGACAGACTGCATGCCAAAATTGCACAGTGTGACGCAGTTCATGGCGTTTCAACCTCGTACTTAACCATGTTACATGTAAATGTTATTTTTCAGTTTACCAGCAAATACAGCTGTATTTTGCCATAATGTTTTGATCACGTTATCCTCTGTATTCCGTTATTATGCTGTATAAATTTCGTTGGTATCAGACGTCTCCTTCTTGGTGTTCTTTCCGGCAGTGTATATTGGGTTGGTGCGAATGTAATGTCTGGCGCGAACGAGCAGTGGAGACAGGCCCCCATCACAGCGGACCGCCCAGAGGTGTTGCGGGTATTAGGTCACAGAGTTACTATAAATAGCTAGAACGTGTGTGTGAGAAACAAGGTTCAGGCGAGGTTTGTTTGGACGTAACGTAGCTTGCAAAGGAAACATGCAGACGCCAGATTTGAGTGTCATCTTCCTGTATGAATTTAAACTAGACATTTTGCAGGAAATGCCGCTCGAAACGTTAACAGACGTTTGGGGGAATACATCTAACGAACGAACCATTCCGCGATGGTTTGTGAAGTTTCGAAGAGGAGATACGGACCTGCAGAACGAAGCACGTGGTCACCGACCTGTCACGTGGTCACCGACCTGTTGCTGTTTCTGACGATGTTCTGTTGCGTGTGGTTGAAAAGGACCCCTGAATAACGTGTCGTAAGATAGCAGCAGAGGTCGGTGTCCACCACACGACAGTCGTTCGGCGTCTGGCTGCGCTAGGTAAGGTCAAAAAGCTGGACATTTGGCTGCCGCATGAGTTGACAACTGCCAACAAGATTAGGCGTTTGGAAGTCTGTACGTCGCTGCTTGCCAGGAATAAACAGGAACCTCTACTGCATCGCATCGTCACCTGAAGTGGGTCCTTTTAAGATAAATGGAAACGATCTGCACAATGGTTAAACAAGGCACAGCATACTGGACGGCATCTTATGCCATCCCTATTCACCAAGAAGATGATGCTCCTTGTCTGGTGGTCCACAGCCAGGATAATTCAACGGAGTTTCTTGGCAAGAGGCCAAACCATCACTGCAGAACGTCATTGTGCTGAATTACAACAGAAATTGCTGCAGAAACAACCAGCTTCGGTCAACAGACATGGTGTTCTTCTGCTCCAGGACAACGACCGCCCTCATGTCGCACAATGAACGATGATACCACTAAATGTCTTGGGCTATGAAGCACTGCCTCAACCTGCCTATTCCCCGGACTTGTCTCCGACTGACTATCATCTGTTTCGTCGCCTGGATCACTTCCTGTCCGGGAAACAGACAACGAGGTTTAACGTGCAGTTGACTTCTTCGGGTCCCAGGCACAAGACTTTTTTCGCTCCGGGATCATGGCCTTGTCGGACAGATGGCAACTACGTATCGATGCCAAGGGGGATTATTTTGGCTAGGTAAGTTGTCCTACTTTTCCGTTCTCGCCGTCTACGTGTGCTGGTCGCTTGCCGGACATTTCATTCGCACCAACCCAATATATATACACTGCTGGCCACCCAAAATGCAACACAAAGAAAGACACGAGATAGCAAAGCCAGATTTACTGAACACATAACAGATACAAAGATGAAACGATTGAGCTTACAGGCCCGTGCGACTTGCGGAACACGCAGACATCAATACTTCGTGTGGCCCCCTTGGCTGGCAATAATGGCCGTTACACGCCGCGGCATCGAACGAAAGAGGCTTTAGATGTGGGCTTGGGGTATGTCGGTCCAGGCTGCTTCCACACTTTGCCACAGTTCATCAGGCGTAGCAGCGGGTGGTGCTTGCCGGGCCACTCGGTTGCCGATCAGCGACCAGACGTGTTCGATGGGCGACATATCGGGAGAACAGGCGGGCCACGGCAACAGTGACACCTGGTGGGCCGTGAAGAATTGTTGCACGATGCATGCCACGTGCGGGCGCGCATTTTGCTGTTGAAACGTGGCCGCTGGCAGGTAAGCGAGGACTACAGGCTCCAAAACGTCGGAGATGTAGCGGTGGCTGTTGAGTGTACCGGCGATGCGTACCAGAGGGTTGCGGGTATCATATCCACTTGCGCCCCAAACCATAACGCCAGGCGACGGACCGGTATGGCGATGCATAATGCAGGCGTCATAGTCTCTCGCCGCGGTGCCCCCACACGCGGATCCGACCATCGTGGTGTTGCAGGCAGAAGCGGGATTCGACAGAGAAGACAATGTCGTGCCATTCCGTAGTCCAGGTGTGTCGTTCAACGGGCCACTGCCGCCACTCTCGCCGGTGTGTAACGTCAATGGTAATCGGAGCAATGGGCGCAGTGCGACAAGTCCCCGCTCCTGCAGACGACGTCGAACGGTACGTGCTGACACAAGCTGTTGCGCAACACATCCTAATGCCTGCGCTAACATTCGTGATGTGGCGGTGCGAGCCGTCAATGCTCACCGCACAACATGCCGGTCCTCTCGTTCGGTGGTGGGCCGCGGCTGCGGCAATCGCTCACGTCGATCCGTCCGTCCCTCCTGCAGCCACCGAGTCCATACGTACCTCACTGTAGCTGGATGTCGTCCCACAAGGCGCCGATGTCTCGGTACGATAAACCGCTGTCGCGATAAGCCACTATTCGTCCTCTGTCGAACTCCGAAACGTGCTGGAATGATTGCCGTATTCTGCGACGAGGCATCAGGAAGCTTTCCACGCACAGGTCCGGCAGCACAACACACTTCCACTACTGACACCCCGCCTTCTGTGCACCCTTCTTATAGTGCTTCTCGGTGGCGTGCCGGGCGCACATGATTTGCATATGTCGTTTACATGTCCTCTCGCCGGCGACGCATGCTGCGAATTTCAGGCCAATCGGATGCTTCCTTCTTGGTGTTGAATTTCGGGAGGCCAGCAGTGTATATACATGTACATGTGTATGTATACCTTTTCTTTAGGCAAAGCTCTTCTCTTTTCTTCAGAAAATTACTTTCTTCTCTTGTTTTGTGTTGTAAGTGGTGTTTGTCCTCCTTCAAAATGTAGTTTGCTAGAATTCTCTTGGACTGGTTATTTTGAGTGTGCGTTGGACAATGTGGTTTAGTTTGCTGGTATTTGGGTTATTTATCTTATTTTAACATTTGTTGAATTTAACCTTAAATTTAATTTGTCCTTGTAGCAAACTAAATTAGCAGAAACCCACCCTTTTCTGGTCTTTGTAGATACGCGTGAGTTTCTTCATGCTTGCCCCTGACGAAGCCATAAGATAATCTGTCATTGGTCTGCAATCCCTATGTTCTTCTGGTTTTCTTAAAAATGTTTTTTTTTTTTTTTTTTGCTTGCTTTGGGGTTCGGTTGCATCAGAAGTTTTTATTATTATTTTTATTTTGCCTTTTTCTCTATGTTCTCGGTTTTAATTTGTTTTAATTTTCCGTTAAAAATGTTTTATCTTGCTTCTTTTTTAGCTTTATATATATATATACACACACAAGTAAATATATAATTTTTCTCAAAGAAGATTTAGAATAAGTGGTTTATCGTAACACTTGGGACTCTGCGGTTCGAGCGATCTCTCATGACGACGAACTGCTAATCCGGTATCTTCAAAGCTTGCATACATTCTGCAGATAATAAAACGAAATACAATGTAGGTATCATTGGTGAATATCCAAAACCTGCAGCCGACCCAGACTTCACGCCTGAAGAACACATATCCGAACCGAAGCAATTTTTCCAAGATAAGTTGGATGACCTTAGACGAAACGTGGCTCTCTCCAAGATTAAGTTCATCTTCTTGTTTTTGGGTTAAAACAGACGGACTTATTTCGAGTGTTTCATTAACGAAAAGAAAATTATGTTTTGGCGATATTCATCCCGTTAGATTGTCTGCTTTGCTACTGATATGATATCTGTTTATTTTTATTTTTTTTTATTTGGGGCAGGGATGTGAGAGGCAGGGATGTGAGAATCATGTGCCTCCAGAGCAATCTACAAAGATCTGCTGGCTTTTCCAACGTGCCTAACTTTGAGTTACACTGCAAAGTAAACAAAACTAAATTTTACACTGAATTGAGCTTTTAAGAAATTACAAGAAACTATTTGCTACTCATTTTTTTATTTAAACATTATTTTTTCACTTTTTGTAAAAAATATCTTCATCGCTAGCCGAATGTACATCAAGGATTGACAGCCGTATTTATGCGGAACGGTGAGCTAGCTACACATCCCTTAGAAATAAGACTCACCAACCAAAAATAATTAAATTGGCCACGGCAGATTTAAAAATGGATGAAAGGGGAACAAACTGCAATCGAACAACCGCGATTTAATCACGGTGTCTATGCAGGGATCGCTTCAAATTTCTATATACGAAAGATGAAAGGAAGAGAGGAGAGCTAAGTTAAGGAATTGTTTTGAAGCTTCGTTTCAATAGCAAGCTATCTATTGTTTACCTAGACTGTATGTTACAGATCAATTACGCTGCGACTACATCAGCCTGAAGATTCCAACGCATACTTTTCAGATATTTTCTTTCTTACATTTATTACTAGCAATGAGGCCGAGCCTTGCCGGGAATAACAAAAAGTACATGAATAGGCTTCTGGGCCAGCACTGTTCGAGTTTTTCTAAAATTATGAATAGGATGTATTGCGTGGCAACATTTTGCTGAAATGTATTCCAGTAATCAACAGAAAGGAATAAAAAAAAAAATCTTTGCAGACTGTGAATACAGTAAATTCGGAATATTTGAAACATTTTCATTTTTCTAACGTGTTGTGATCAGTGCAATGTACAGTTCTTCCGAAACGCAAGTCAGTACCCTTGAAGAGCCTCACGGTGAAATATGTTGAGTGTTCTTCCACTTGAAGCTGAGAAGATGATTTTATTGTTTTACACCTTGAAGCAACCATCATAGCTGGCAATGAGAAAAAAATGGGTTTTGCAGACTGAGTCGAACAACTTTTAACGACTGACCTTGTCTCTTGTTGACACTAACGGCGAAAGTGAGACGAACAGTATGCATTAAACTGAATGGGAAAGTCAGATGTCACGATTGGAATGCATGGAATAAAAACATGCTCTTCTACAGCATGTAAAGTCCCGATAGTAGCTTCGATAATATTTGACGCAAGCTACTTGAAAATCAGTCGTGTTTCATTGCAGAGGGCTGATGAATCTATATTCCTGAGAAGCATAATAGATGCACCAATCTTGAGCAGCAAAATATGTGAAGGTACACCAGGATGGAACATTACATACAAAACATTTCTTTCTTTCGTTCTCAGTTCACGCTCATTTCTACGTGAACTCAATATTTTAATCGGGTCAAATTTCAGCTTTTTTCCTTAAATTTTAATATAGTGCTTAATTAAGGCTTTTTTTTTCCAATTCTTTATATGCATATTTAATCTTTTAAACTTATTTTGATGCTTCCATAGAGGAACTATTTACAGTGCGCAGTAGCACACGGAGAGCTGTGGTCTAAAACACAAAGAAACCCACCAGCAACTGCGGCGTGCGGAAGGATAGACGTAACACTTCGGAAGTCTAGCCCCCAAATTTTAGCACAATCTATTAATATTGTCGCTCCTATCACGTTTGCCGTGAAGTCCTCGTAGTTTGTCTCCCTCGAAATTACGAAAATATGTACTGAAATGTTGTAGCGTGAACTGATAACACAGTAAAATGCAAGATTAAATTTTAAATAATAAACCGCGCGAAACGCCAAATTTAAAACAATGGTTGAAGAAACCAAGTCGAAATTTCCCGTAGAAATGGCTTGCAAAATTAATTAAAATTTTACAATTTAATTAGAATTTGGAGAAAAAAACAAGGCTCCAAGGTGCACAGAATCATGTGCCTCAGCAAATTTCTGCCAAATTTCAAACTTCCACGTTCGGTAGTTTCTTCTGTAGGCGGTAAACAGAGACATGGGGAAATATAGTATTATATATTATTTGCGGGAGCTTTTGATAGCACTATGGAGGTTGAAGGGGAGGGGGGAGGCTACCCCTTGACGAAGATACTGTATCATGACTCAAAGCAGTTTGCTTTGGATATAATAATCTCCGGACAATCTATCAGGTAACCACCCCAAACCGTGGAAAGTCATTTTCCAGAGAGCTGATGCGTAGTAAAAAATTTAGAAACGGGAGATCTCGACCATGCATTCAATCTGCGGCAGATAATACAGCTTTCCGCTCATTTTAAATTGGGAATCTGAAACTTTCAATCTACTGGCACACGTCATTATGATGATGGCTTATGCAACCTGAGGGAAGCATAAGGTTGAATTCTGTCTCATCTTTCGCATAAGACCTTGAATACGGTGTTCATTTTTTTTGTTTCCTTTTGCAATCACTTTCTCGTGGATGATTTCAGTTTTGCAGTTACTGAAGGAAAAGTTATCATTAAGTTATTATTGTTTGATGCTCCGTGTTATTAGGTGATACGGGTTGCGGCTTATGAGAGTTGTCGTCGGCGTCGCAGCATTCTTTTCCCCAAGTCCGTATATGTCTCTGAGATTTGTGATGAACGTCAGAGTGCGATCCAAGTGTGGAGGATATATTGCGTGTGGACGTCAGTTCTGGAACTCTGTTGTGGCGTTGGAGTTGTTAAAGCTACATTTAATCGCCAGCCTCGTTAGCCCTTCGCCGCTGTAGAGTCCTTTTAATCTCTCATCTTTCGCGGGGAAGCGTTCATTTCAGAGGCCGTAATGCCTCTCTTGCTGATCCGTTGCTGGCACTTAATTCTCTCTGTGTCGCCATTGTGGAGGCGTTTTCTTTTTCGCTCCCTTAATGGATCGTCGTCTAGTGTAATGTCCACGAAACATCAAGTTTGCGAAGAAACGTCTCACAGTCTTACTGAACAAAAGCAGAGAAACAAAAAGACGATTCTAGCACATTCTAGATTACCCCACTATGCGATTCGGGTTGCTTTCCTAACAGTCCGTTCGAAGTTTCATTACGGTGCAGTCTTCCATCCACAGACGTGGGTAAAGAATATCCAAAAGACACGATAAATCAATCAATTTATTTCTGATATGATAAAAATTGTTAATCAGTAAGCAGATCAAGGCGATGGATAAAGATACTAACGATAAATTAAGGAATTGAAATAGAATACAGAGAATAAATTACGGCACAGCAGCAAAAACATATGTGCGTTGCAATTAAATCAATAAAAATGACAAGAAAGGCAACCGTGTGGTGCCATAATCACAATGTTATCAAAATCATCAGCACGTTGCTGTTAATGGATAGCAACGTAGAAAAGAAGAACTTCCAGCATCAACGAAAGTTTTGCTAATGCCTTAAAACGAACGGATATGGTGAGTTCCAGAAATCGCGAAATAAGGGGGAGGAGAAAATTTCAAATAATTCACAAATGCCGAATAATTAATGATTCTTGGATATCAGTAATATAGCAAACTGATAAACGTTTCCAGTTTAATCAGATAGAACTGAGAACATTTATTTGCTCCATCAAAGGACACGATAATCAGGAATTATTCCTGATTCGCCTTTTTAACGCCTTTGCTTTTTTTCTTTCTCCTTCGAGGAAACATGTCGCAATATTGATAAACAAAACTGTACCACACGTGAGGTTTATATTTTTATATCTGAATATGTATAATGAGTAAGAAAAATAAAAAAAAATAATTACAAATTTTTTTACAAAATCTTTTCTTAGAAAAGTTTTTTGTTTACTGAACATGTTCAAATGGGACTGACTGGAGTAATAAATAAGCACATACAAATTTGATGAGCATTGGACTGAATTACAATTCCTGCTTTTGTTTCTGTCCCAAACTGCTGCCCAATAAGCAGCAAAAACTGAAAATGTTTTGACAGGTTAGACGGTGTTCAACAATTTTAATGCACTTAGTATAAACACTGTATTCCTTTGAAAATATTCTTGGATTTACTGTACGATTCATCCGTGAAACACTGCTCCTTAAAAATCGCATAAAGAGTACAATTTTTCGGAAGTACTTCGCGGAAAAATACTTTCCTAAAACAAGATGTTCCTCAAATTCGTGACTTATCTGCCATCAGTCCAGGTCTACAAATTTCCCATTTCGATCGTTACACACAAGGCCCGGGTGACCCGTGTTTTTTAAAAAAAAAATACAGATTCTGCTTACAGGTGTACAGGTTTTCTTGAAATTATGAAGAAGCTATTTTTTTTCACCTCAACATTTAATTGCAATGCCTTCCAATATGAATCAATAAATAAATAAATAAGTAAAAGTGAAATTAATAAATGGTAAGCTTTTTCCGGTACAATTTGCATGGCACCATGGGTTCCATTTGCAGCATCATGCCTCATTAATATTATTTCCTCTTCATCTTTTTTTTTTTTTTTTTTTTTTTTTGTAACCCAGGTGTTACTCTTCCTTTACTTCCAATGCATAGCAAAAATCAATCAATCAAACAAAGAAAAACATTGTTCGCACACAGTACGAGACCCCACAATAAAGCGCAGGGCCCGGCGTTGCAGGGGTTTAACTAAAAATACGTGATTCGGCATATAGGTCAGGCCAGCGTTCTCCGGGTTCAGCTAAAATTATCTATGGGCCATTTTTCACAAAAACATTTATTTGTGCACTGTACAACAAAAACAAAAGAAAACAAAAACGCTGGCTGCGTCAGCAAGGAAGACATTGCTCCATTATTTTTTGTACATCAAGCAGTACTGTTTGCTGCCGTAACAAGCAAGAATATTTTCTTTGTTTTTTTTTAGCAAAGAAAATTCAGGTGCAGGAACGAAAAAAACTGTGAGTTGTACAATGCATTTTACTGAACCAAACAAATATACTTGTTACGTGTACCATGTTTACTGCCATTAACAATTTTGCAACTGCAATAAACTTGTAACTATACATTTGCCTAAGTATTTTTTGAAGGGGGAGGGATCGCAATAGACTTGGTGATTATTTGTTTTATAATTTAGAAATTTAAAATTTCAGGAATTTAAAATTTAAAATTATATTTTAGAATTATAATTTTAGAGATTTTAAATTCGAAAAAAAAAAAAAAAAAGAATGAGTGTGCTCACACGCAGTTGCTTTTGCCAAACGTTGAAACTTTACGATAAGCAGTTCCCTGTACGTGTCCGGCAGACACTAAAGATGTTTGCTTTCATTCATTTGTTTGGTGTCTTGGCTATGACAAGATCTTGTATCTCGATCCCAATGCATACATTTTGTTTCTATTGAAGAATTTCGCCTCCCAAACAAACAGACAAAGTATTGGTTGAGCGAAACTCGCTGAGCGGTTCAAATAAGGAACATCAAAGCGATTACTGTGTTTCCCGATTAATATCTTGGACTTTCCATATTAAGATTTTCTTCTGAAAATCTTCCATATTATTTACGCTAGTAGTAAGAGTGTGCAGCAGGATAATCTTTCGGTGGAAATATTTTGTCCGTAAATAATCTCCTGTAGATATTCCTCGGTCTTCCAATCGAAGTCATTTCGGCAAAGTTCTGACTTGTCGAATTTTCGAAATTCAAGTGCCACACTAAAGGCTTTATGTTATTCTATACAAGATAGTAATTTTCGAAAAAAATTATAGGTTCTGCAGGAGGGGTGGGGGAGAAACTGCATAGCGTATCGTTGCGTATGAAACAAAAAGGCAGAAAAAAATAATCATGAACTATTTCCAATCCAATGCTGGATGAAGGTCTGAAATCTCTACCACAACTCTCGTCCTAGGTCACTTCTTCGATGTCACTCCTGCATGCTTTCGAATTTCAACCCGCCATTTCCTACGTGGTCTCTTGGGTCTACACCTGTCCTTCGATTTCCAAGTCTAGTATTTCAGTTATCCAACAGTGTGGTCAGTTCTAGCAATATGTTCTGCATATTGCTACTTGAAAGTCTCTACTTTGATCATGCCACCCACTGTTCTCATTTTCGTGATCCATGAGTTAGCCACCTTTCTTTGCTACACCAAACATACGATTTCCAGGCTTCTTTGTATGTGAACGTATATGGATAGACCTAAAACAACATGCCCAAGTCGCCTCACCGAGGTAAATAAAAGATTGGAGTACACTCTTCTAATTGATAACATACTTTATTAGATTTCTAACAGTTTCTAAAATAATGTATACTCTGAGAGGACAAAAATGATGAGGTACTTGGTTCCCGAGCAACGCGACACAGTCACCCACCTCGCGAGTGGACTAACCCATGGCTTGGCAGGCATATAGGTAGGAGGACATCAATGCATTTATGTAGTCAGTAATTCGATGTCACTATGAATAAACGTCGATAGTTAAAAGAATTTGAAAGAGGGATGATAGTGGGTGCCCGATGCGTAGGTCAATCTATCGCGGAGGCAGCACAAGAATTTCAATATCTACGTTCAACAGTATCAAGTTTGTATTGGGAATGCGCCCTTTCCGGAATAACAGCGGATCGTGGACAGCGTTGTGAGCGGAGAAAAGGTGGTGGATTAAAGTGGCCGTCGACATCTGGCTCGCATAGTAGCAACCAACCCGTCAGCGACACTGGCATAAATCACCACCGACTTCAACGAGGGGTGCCAGAAACGTCTCCACCGAGACCATCAGGCGTTCATTAGCCTCAATAGTTTATGGGAGACGCCGCTCCATCAGAATTCCATTGCTAACGTTTCTTCACCGAACTGTAAACATCAACGGGGTGAAAGAATATCGGCACCGGACCTTGGTTGATTGGAGACCGGTCTCTTGGACCGATGGGTCTCGCTTCCAGTTATTCCGCGCAGACGGGAAGGTGCGAATCTCGCTGAAACCGCGCGAAGCGATGCACCAGGCATGTCAATAAGGAACTGTTCAGGACGATGAAAGCTCGGTTATAGTGCGGGGGTGTTCAACTGGCACACGTCGGGACGTCTGGCATGTTTCGAAGCATCTCTGAACGGTCCACTCTACGTGTTCATCCTTTCAGAAAATCTGCATCAGTTCATGGTCATGATGCACCCACATGGCAAAGGACTCTTCCAGAATAACAATGCGTCTTCCCACAGAGCCGTAGTAACCAGAACATGGTCAGAAGAGCACTCCGGAGAAGTTTCCGCCCCGCTCACTGGACGTGAACCCTGCAGAAAATCTCTGGGATGCTGTGCAATGATCCGTTCGAGCTTTGGATACACCACCTAGGAATGCAAAATAATTGTAGAAAGCGGCGCACCAAGCATTGGGTGAAGATACCTGTGAAACGCTTTCGTGACCCAGTGGTCTTAATTGTTTGCCCTGTGACTGTCCTTAACCGGGCGAAAGGTGGGCCCTATCCGTTACTACGTAGCTATTCCATTATTTCTGTCCATTCAGTGCATATTGTAATACCTATAGTGAAAGTCTAACAATTTCCAAAATTGCATAATAGCCTTCTTGAGGGTCTAACAGATTTAAAGTAAGTTCTGTGATAGCTTAATGTATAGGTTCGAAAACGCAATGTTTGCTCCGATGTTTTCACTTTTTCTTTAATGAAAAGAACAGTGATACAACACTATTCGATTAATCACCAATAAGTGATATGTTAAAATGTGTATTTAATTTCCTCATTTAAATTTCCTTATATGATCTTTACTTTTGCATATATGATATTTACTTTTCTACTCTGATACCTCGCCAAAGATTTACTGTTGCCAGCTTTGATACCTCTCTGAAGATTAAATTACCGACAGAATCAGTTCGTCGATTCTGCATTAGTTTGGCAAGTTCTTTGCAAAGATTGAAAGCAGAAGTAAAAAAAATATTGATTTTCTTTGCAACATCCTATTTATGTGAATCAGTAGACGCACTAAGAAGTTTCATAAATCCCTGCCAAATACAATTTTTTTTTTTTGTATGACAAAAATTTAATCTACCAAGAAAAATGTTTTCCACTTATTACTGACTTAAAATTAACTGAATCAGTGTCTTTAGTGAAGTTTTGTGTAAAACATTTCCTTGTATTACCACGTCAAACGCAGTTTGGGAACTCAAGGGTTTCTTAGAAAAAGTATTCACAAAAAATTACAAATTTATACTAATTTTGGAGGCCATGGGGTCACACACTAACATCTCTGTTTCGCTAAACGAGTGATTGCTGTCAAAGACTTCCACATCTTGGTGACACAAAAGTTATCCATATATTACCTTATGAAACATCTCTGCAGCCTGACGTCCTGAATGTATATATTCTGTTTCTTATGGCAGCCGACAATTTTAGCATATTAAAAATTCGAGAATAAAAAGTTTCGTAACCATACTTCATTTCCCTAATAGTGATAGTTACTATCATGGAGTTCCTTTCATAGTTATATAAATAAATAAATAAATAAATAAATAAATAAATAGTGTGTGTGTGTGTGTAAAAAACAAAAACAAAACCCTCCAGAAAAACTGCGTATCAGAAACGGATGATGTTAAATATCGCCAAAATTTCACACGCAATTTTCCTCGCTGATTTCATATTTACTTTCTTACATTCTTTCTTTCTTTTTTTTTTTCCTTTACGGAGAAAGAATTCATTCAGTTGGCTGTTTAGCATTCTCCCAGAGAGAACATCGAAGCCAAGTGGTGTGCAGTTTTCTCACTGGAAAGTTTAACCAAATGGAACGACGAATGCAACCACTGAATGTCAAATGTCACTTAACTTGATGCTAATGAATCGAAGTGCATTGTTCCGTTGATGACAGACTACGCCGAATGGTTTAATGTGTTTGTAGCAATTCCCAGCCGAACTTCTCTCTTAGAAGCAAGGCTCGCTTAACAGCTCCGCGAATCAAAGGGTTTGGGCCTCTGCAACATCAGCTAATTAAATCTTCTACTCAAATAGGTCTTTCATAGGATTCAAGGAACCACCTATTTGATCTGCATCATCGAACGGGAAGCATCAAAAGCCCACCAAACCCCCAAACTGGGCGTGCTGCCAACAGAGATGCGTCGTAATTAAAATTGCTGCACTGGACATCAAACATCAGGAGTCATGAACAGGTACTGGTGCATCCACTCTCTGTCCAGTCGGGTTTACCAGATCTTTAAATATTACGCAGCACTGGCCAGTTTGGTGTGGATTACCCAGTAGCTCCCTTAACAGCTTCAGAAGCATTTCACCGCTTGTTCCTTTCATTTTCGACAGCATTGTAGATGAGCTACGCCAGCTAACGTTCAATACTCAGGACTGGAAACTATTGCCACTCTCCCTCTTCCAGGTTTTAAAATTATATATTTTGTTTATGGTTTCAATGAGTAACAGGGTTGCACCAAAGACAAAATACAGGAAAAGACTAACAACTACATAGTGAACGTGAAGTGGACTAGCTGAGTACAGCATTTTACTGTAATAGTTTAAATAACATTTTTGTATTTAATAATTTACTTGAACACGCATACAACAATTCGCTGTTATGTCGTTACCTTTTACTGATATTAAAGCGGGTGACAGCAATAATACAAGAACACTCACATATTTATTTAACAATACAATAATTACAAACTCCAACCCTTAAGTAATGAAATTACTGACATTTATTTTTTCTGCAGTGGGCGCCATTACTGAGATTATCTAAAGTCACTGAAACGATAAAAATTGCTATAGAAAATTTCTTCCTGGTTTGCAATTGCCTTACATCGTCAAAAACACTTAGTGCGAAACCTATCTTCTTTATCCGGAAATGACGAGATTAAATTCATCATAACTTTTAGACATAATGCTTCCATCTAGCAAGGTTTCGATTAAAATATTCCTCAGATAACTGCATCTGTATGCGATAAAGTTTAGATACAGTTTTCTTTTTTTCCTTTTCTGATCCTGTTAGGGAATTTTGTTTTCTTATTTATTAATGAGGCTGTTCTAATATGCGAAAATTTTAAGATCAGCAGCTTCAGGGTAGAAAAATTGCATTACACGAAGGTTACTCTGAAAGTTTTGAGCTATGAAAAAAAAAGTAGTACGTCAAACGTTGGCATCAGTGTACAGACGGAACATACAAGGGTTCTATACTAGTTCCGTTGCGGGAGAACTCATTTCACCTTCGTTAACGAGAAAAAATGTTTCTCGCAGGATGCCAAGCAATTTCACGCCGTTAAAAAAAATAAAAATAAGAAGAAAGCGGATCATGTGAGAGCGCACTATTTCGAAAATCGTTAATTAGTGGTTAAACTTAGGTGATGTCACAACCAGTGAAGACAGCAGTGTGTGGATCCATGGAGATGTACAAACGCCAGCAACACTGAAAAAATAGCGCACAGTGAAGAAACCTATGTATAGTGTGATCTTGAAAAGTGCGGGTCTGGAAAACCAGAGGACAGTTCCACAAAAATCAATGGTACGCCACAAAATATCTGTCTGCGGTTCTACAAAAGCTACACATCAGAAGTTTAATGTTGCGCCAGAATAAAACACTCAGAAACGGACACTGGATTTCATGGAGGCACACTACATCAAACATAATGAGCAACCTCCTAATTTTTCTGATTTGGCGATGTATGACGTTTGGTTCTTCTCTCACCTAAAAGCCCTTTATGAGGACGAAAATTCTCGTTTCAGGATGACAATTTCGCCATCACGCTTCAAGTCTTTTTTTTTTTTTTTTTGACACTTTCATTTTCTGAGAAGTGAATGGCTGCACTTTAATGTAATGAAAATTCGCTTACAGAAATGCATGAAAGCTGTATATGAAAAAAAAATTATATTGCAATACAAAGTAGAAATTCTGTTGCTGAAAACTAAACATAAATTCGTGAGTTAGCGTTGTGCTAAGTTGCCTTTGAAAATCATTACATTTTAAAAGTAATTTTTAGTTTGTTTCGAACTGCATTATAAATTTCATAAAATGAAAGAGTTGTACAATATGCTATACACCGTTAAAATTTTTCTGGTAGGTTGCACCAAAAAGTGGTGCTACACCCAGCTGTACCACTTGCAACGCTCCTAGCACCCCATCCCGAATGAGGTTACGTTGCTCGGCTAAGATCTCGGCTTTCACCTAACCTTTAGGGTTAGAGTCATCAGGCCAGGACGTAGGATGCGGTTAGACAGGCTCTTCCTCTTCAAACAACCAACTCAAAAATTACTCATACACCAAAATCAGATTTGTAATTCTTTATGTAATCAAGAATTAATTCAGAATATTTCAACATTATAAATTAGACAAAAATTTCAACATTATTGCGGAACTCAACTCAGCAAGCACTTGACATCTTTACCATCTATCAAGTTATTAGCAATTTACACCTAACTGGGCATTAATCAATACATCCACATAATTGCATAAATCATCTAACAAAACTCAATTCTATAAACATTTAATATTTTCAACATACTATCTATCAAGTTCTCACTATCAAGTTACACAACAATAAAGTCTGATAATAAAACAATAAGGAAAAAAAATTACTGATTACGAGTGCACAACTTTCGAATTCGTGTCTTACCCTAGGTTTCGCCAATAATATTCTCTGCCAGTAAACTATTAAGATTTATTAAATATAAATACGACTTGTATCACAGGAACCTCCTTTGATACAAGTCCGGGAAATCTCTTCAGAGGAACTTCCTTTGATACAAGTTCATGTGCCAGAACCAACCTTCAAATAAGTGTTGTGCCTGGTCCTAGCCAGACACAGCACTTCAGGAATCACAGTTCTATCCATAAACGCTCCAACAGAAGAACGTATACAGATAACTCCAGAATAGCATGGAAGGAAACCAATCGATGAACCAGTAAGGCTTAACGACTAGGTGACCCTTAGGATGTCATGCAGCAAAAGCAACATTCACAGCCAGAGTCCTCAGAAAGCAGCTTCTAAGCAGGAACGTAGCTTGGTGCTAGCCAGGCACGGTTCAGGAATAATAGTTCCATCCATAAACGCTCCAACGGAAGAACAGGTCCGATACTCCAGAGTAATACGGCAGAAACAAATCAAGGAACCATTACTCAAGCTAATATCACCGCTATCATAGTTCCATCAGGACTTCGCCGGAAACATTCAACTTCGCCACACAGAGTCGCCGGAAACCTGACACAGGTAACCCAGGAAAGCAAAAAGCGAAGCCAAGCGTCCAAATGATCATATGTAGAGGAATTTTTCTGTGTTGATTTCCGCCGTCTTTACACGATCATTATTCTAAAATCAGATTCAAATAAACACATTTGACTGTTTAGATGATTTATTGAATTCATATAGAAGACATTAGAACTTTCAGGCCCGCAACGGACCCATCTTCAGATGTTATTAACAGAATGGAACTGAGCATGATTTAAATACATTAATGTTATGTGGTTTTCTTGATATTGTGACCTGCTCGTGATGGACATCATATCTCGTGAATGGTTTGTTAACATCGATAAATATATTACGTGTGAAGCAACGTATTAAAAACTATGTTTGAAGGAAATAATTGGCGTAAGTCTCTACTTGTTATAACTGATTAAGCACCGTTTTCCAAGGTAAAGGGATGTGACAAGGAGTATCATCATTGCAGCATTCTTCACCATATTTGTGAATAAATAGACTTTCTAGTAGTAGGATTGATGCTTTTGAGTAGGGCGTGGCGAGGATGTTGGCTTCGTTCCAGCATGGGTAATGAGATCCTTTGCATGATAGCCTTGATAGGGAAGTCCTTGATGAGTTTGTCTTTATGTTATATTGGTGCTCTTTTAAACGAGTTTTTAATGATCGAAGTGTAGATCCAACATATATACGATCTTCATCTTCAATGTCTATTTGTCTTCATTGGGATGACATATACTCCATATCGGTTGTCCAAAGGAACATCTCTATCACTTTTTATTCCTGAAAGTACATTGTGTGTTCGTACTTCGAAGCCAATATTGTGACTGTGACAAACGTTTTTGAGTATATTGATGATGCTGGGAATGTATGGAAGTGATCCCACATATTTAACTGGTCTGTGATCTTTTATTAATGTGGTATCTAATGTGCGTTTCATTTTCTTTACTATAGAATTAACGATGCCATCTGAGTAGCCATGATGAGCTGCAGATATTTTAATTTTGGCTATTTCTTGATTTCGTAATGTTACTGTAGATGAGTGGCTAAATGCTCGTCGTACTTGGAATTGGATGGATGCGAGTTTTTGGTTTAATGGATGAGATGATTGAGATGGAATCATGACTGTAGAGGATGTGGGTTTTTGATACACTGAATATTGAACAGTTTGTCTATGAGGGTAAATCGTCAACTGGAAGGTACACCAATGGGCTCCCCACTCTCGCCTATCTTAGCAGAAATTCTCTTACAGGAATTGGAGAATTATGTAATTGAATCGTTTCCAAATCCCCCTGGACTTTATTTACGCTACGTGGATGACGTTCTCGTATTTTGGCATTCCACTAAAGAAGAGTTGAACCAGTTCACAGAATGCTTATCATCTTAATATCCATCTATTAAGTTCTCCATGGAATTTGAAAAGAATTATACCTTACCATTTTTGGATTTCTATTTAAAACGAGACCCTCATAGACAAACTGTTCAATATTCAGTGTATCAAAAACCCACATCTTCTACAGTCATGATTCCATCTCAATCATCTCATGCATTAAACCAAAAACTCGCATCCATCCAATTCCAAGTACGACGAGCATTTAGCCACTCATCTACAGTAACATTACGAAATCAAGAAATAGCCAAAATTAAAATATCTGCAGCTCATCATGGCTACTCAGATGACATCGTTAATTCTATAGTAAAGAAAATGAAACGCACATTAGATACCACATTAATAAAAGATCACAAACCAGTTAAATATGTGGGATCACTTCCGTACATTCCCAGCATCATCAATATACTCAAAAACGTTTGTCACCGTCACAATATTGGCTTCGGCGTACGAACACACAATGTACTTTCAGGAATAAAAAATGATAGAGATGTTGTTCCTTTGGACAACCGATATGGAGTATATGTCATCCCAATGAAGACAAATAGACATTGAAGATGAAGATCGTATATATGTTGGATCTACACTTCGATCATTAAAAACTCGTTTAAAAGAGCACCAATATAACATAAAGACAAACTCATCAAGGACTTCCCTATCAAGGCTATCATGCAAAGGATCTCATTACCCATGCTGGAACGAAGCCAACATCCTCGCCGCGCCCTACTCAAAAGCATCAATCCTACTACTAGAAAGTCTATTTATTCACAAATATGGTGAAGAATGCTGCAATGATGATACTCCTTGTCACATCCCTTTACCTTGGAAAACGGTGCTTAATGAGTTATAACAAGTAGAGACTTACACCAATCATTTCCTTCAAACATAGTTTTTAATACGTTGCTTCACACGTAATATATTTATCGATGTTAACAAACCATTCACGAGATATGATGTCCATCACGAGCAGGTCAATATATCAAGAAAACCACATAACATTAATGTATTTAAATCATGCTCAGTTCCATTCTGTTAATAACATCTGAAGATGGGTCCGTTGCGGGCCTGAAAGTTCTAATGTCTTCTATATGAATTCAATAAATCATCTAAACAGTCAAATGTGTTTATTTGAATCTGATTTTAGAATAATGATCGTGTACAGACGGCGGAGATCAACACAGAAATTCAACGTAAACACGAAATCAACATTTACTTAGTAATATGTAGAGGATTTTAGGAAGGGAGTGTCTGATCCCAGGTCTTAAACAACCCTTAGAAAAAGGATGCTAGGAGATTTGGGCTAGATTGCCAGATAGGAAACTGACACGGAAGCGAAGTAGAAAGAGGGAGGAAGACGCCTTTATTTATTACCGGGCGACCAGTAACCGGGGTCCGACGGCTTAACGTGCCCATCCGACGCACGGCGGATATTTAGTGGATCGAGTGTTCGTACCTGCTGGGATCGAACCTGAGGTCCTTTCCGTGGCAGTCACGAACGTTGCCCACTAGGCGACCCGCGGCCCAACCAAGCGTCCAAGATCCGTGGAACTAGATATAAATAGTGAAGCAAGCCTCGGACCCCGACGACTTTCCATCTCGCCTTAAACAGACGTCATCACATCACACATTTACATAATACTTTCCCCCAGAACTCTTTTTTACAACACACAACGTAAATAACATTGCAAAAAATATATATAATAACAATTTTAACTTCCAACAACAAAAATACTTGAAGAATATAAATTATACAATCATACTCCCGGAACGCCACCACGTGAGCTGCTACCATAAAAAAAAAAAAGTATCCAGAATTTAAATTTAATTTTTGAACTAATAATCTATCCTTTTCAAGGCAGTACGTAACTCCAGTCAATGACCTCGGGACTAAAACCCTACCAGAACGTCACACACTTTCTGAGAAAAGATACACCATTGTGTGGTGCAAACAAAATCCAGCAACATGGTGAAACCTTGCACCATTATGTGGTGCAACCTTGTATCATAACATGGTGAAAAGCTGAACCATATTGTTGAGTTTTGTTTGCCCCACACAATGGTTTATCTTTTATCAGAAAGTGGTGCAGCTGGTGTACCACCACTTTTTGGTGCAACCTACCACGCAATTTTTAACGGTGTACAAAAAAAAAAAAAAAATTCATCGACACGCCACCTTCCGATGCTTTTTTGAGGATGATAAGAGTTTCATGAGTTTACAGTTGAACTTGTTTATTTCTAAATGAATTTTGTTCACGTTCATAGTTGATTCCGTGGTTGGATGATTGACTGCCAACGACACACGCGGCACAGATGTACAAATTTGCAGATAACCTACTATGTTCACATTTGTTTCTCAATAAGGATTCTTCGTGCGCTAAACAATATTTTAATTCGAAAAGCCTTTCAGCACGATAAGATAATATCTTATCGTGCTGAAAGGCTTTTCGAATTAAAATATTTTGTTTCTCAAGCCTTAAACAACACAGCTATGAAAGGATATACTGAACTTGTTTAAAAATAGCTTTAATGTGCTTATGATTTTTGTAACTGAAACTGGTTCTTGTAAAGGACGAATAAATGGTACTTTTGGATTATTTGAATTCGTACTCATAAATTTGATTCTACGTACAACGCTATAAGATTGTAAAAGCCACTGTTCAGAATAACCATTGCCCACGATAATCCGTTGCAACATTTGAGCTGCGACGAGTTAATTCAATATAACATAACTGGAGCAATTGCTTTTTATCTTGAGTTCTTTATGAATAATCCCTAAGGACGGCAATTAATGCTTTACGCATGCTTGTAGGATTCAGTATCTTTGAAGTGATGGTTAACTTACATACTTCACATGCACTATTCCGTTAATACAATTTATCCTTAAGTTTTATCCCCCTACTTTTTTTAAGGAAATGCGATTTCCCTACAACCCACCTGTTCAGTTTTAGGAGGACGTAATAAATGATTCATGCATTTCCATATCGAAATGTTGTAAGGATATAATCATAACATTTCAAAAGAAGAATTTATTGAGAGTTCCCTGAGCCTTTAATGGAAAATAGTTTCAACATCAACTACTAGAAATCGCAGATTAATTACATTTTCATTCGACGTCTTATAACTTACACGAGGCACTAAAAATTTATGAGTTTGCGAATTACCGTGCCAGTACGCAAAAGACAATCATTTTTATAGCATTAAAAATAATAATAAAAACGAATCAAAGAGGAGGAGTAAATGCTGATAAAACTGTTGCTTTGAAGTTGCGTGACGCTGGTTCACTGGTTTGTAACACTTTAACTGTATTTTCTTTCTCTTCCCGTACGCACCATTTTTGTCAGCTGACGTGCTTTTAAATGAATTTTAGTCATTTAACTCTGTATGTGGTACACGGGTATAAAAATATTTACGTGTGGCAAACTATTATTTATTAAACAAAAAAGTACTACACTGCACGTATGAGTTTTTCTTTGTTTTTTTAATTTTCGTAGTTTATTCTCAGAGAAATTACTCAGAGGAGTGAGATTTAGCGTCACTTTTCAGTTAGTTCACCGGAAGTTTCACAATTTTTTCGCATACTGTATTCGAAGTTGAGGAGACAGCCGCGAAGAATTTTTCGGAGGTACGTACATCCCGTCCGTAAAAGGCAGAAGCTACTACAGATTGGCTTAGAGATTTGCCATGAAGTTCATCTGTCATTCCCCGATTTTCCATGGAAACTTCACGACAGATATATGTAATTCCTCAGTGAATTTCAGTACGATCCTTTCTAGCAAGTGTTCATGATTGAACGTCGCCATTTAATTTATACGCACATGGTTCAGCTAGAAAGAAAAGGCTACGACTGATATTGTGCACCGTGCTTCCAACTCTTGAAATGGTTCGCAGACCATCAGCATTTTAAAAGCAGTGCCAACAACACCCATTAAGAGGTTTGCGTGGGGAAAATCACATCTTATTGTATAACTTGAATGCATTAGCCTGTTTCAAGCACAATTCAGCTCTGATTTTTTTTATGAGTGAAACTAATTAACAACTTTTATTTTTACTTTTTGAATAACGTTTTTCATATGAAGAAAGGCATTTCACCGAATGCACGAAACTACATGACGACGCCTCTATATACCTGGGACTAATAAATTTTGCGAACTATGACAATCTTTTAAGTTTTGAAATCATCGAATGGAAACTATGCTCAAGAATCCGCTTATTATCTAACATACTTCGCAAACACTATTGTTGACATCAGACATGCTTACGCGAGAAAAAATTTCCCCTGCACCACCAGTGGACCAGTGGTCGGAGACGCTCTTTCCTGGCTAGCCGTCAAAGCGATGGGTCAAGTTCGAATACCGGACTATGTGCTTGTCCTACGAAGCTGGGTCTTTTTCCTCAAACAAGTGACCCCAAATTAAACACAGGCGACGGCTTATAATCCCTAGATTTGCCCATGGCGTTCGTTAAGCCCCTAGCCCTCAATAATAATAATAATAATAATAATAAAGAAAACATGTGTCCTCAAATATCAACATCAAACTTCTTCCAGCCAAAATTCACTTTTGTACATCATCATCATCATCATCATTGTCAACCATTATCAATCCACTGCTGGACGAAGGTCTCCCCAAGTTTCCTCCACAACGGTCTGTCTTGTGCCAGTCTCCTCCATGTCACCCCTGCATACTTTCGAATTTCATCCACCCATCTCCCATGTGGTCTTCTTCTGGGTCTTTTCCTGTCCCTTGGAATCCAATCTAAAATTTCGGCTGTCCATCGATGATCTGTCCTTCTGGCAGTATGTCCAGCCCATTGCCATTTCAGGGATTTAACTCTGATCATGATGTCTTCCACTCTTGTCATTTTTCGGATCCACGAGTTCCTCTTCTTATCTCTCCTGGTTACACCAAGTATGCACCTCTCCATGCTTCTTTGAGTTGTCTGCAGCCTTTGTATGTCTCTTTTAGTTAAGGTCCACGTCTCTGCACCATACGTAAGCACTGGAAGGATGCATTGATCAAACACTTTTCTTTTAAGACATAATGCATATTGCTCTTGAAAATTATGCTGTTTCTTCCAAAAGCTCTCCAGGCAAGTTTTGTACGCCGATTAATTTCTTCATCAATGTGACCCTCACTTGATATCTGCTGTCCAAGATAAACGTACGTGTCTGTTATCTCCAGCTTTTCTCCATCAATCGATAAATCTTCATTTCTTGTAAAAGCATTGAACATCACTTTTGTCTTCTGAAAGTTCATTTTTAATCCCACTTCTTTACTCTTGTCAGCAAGTTCCTGGATCATACTCTGCAGCTCTGATGGGGTAGTTGCAAAAATGACTACGTCATCAGCAAAACGAAGGTGGGTTAGATAATCTCCATTAATCTTTATCCCCTTGTTTTCCCAGCTCAGCGACTGAAAAACACCCTCCAATGTGGCATTAAAGAGCTTCGGAGATATGGTGTCACCTTGTCTCACTCCCTTTCCAATTTTTACGTGTGTTGTATTTTCAAACAGCCTAATCTTTGCACTTGCATTTTCATAGATGTTATTAATAATATTAATGTATGCATCTTCAATACCGCAGGTTTTCAGAGCCATTGTAACTGCTGATGGTTTCACCGAATCAAAGGCTTTTTCATAATCGATAAAAGCCATGCACAATGGAAGTTCATATTCCCTCGCTCTTTCAATTAGTTCTCTCAGCACGTGGATATGATCTATTGTGCTGTAGCCACTCCTGAATCCAGCTTGTTCTCTCGGTTGAGCCATGTCCAGTGTTACCTTCAAGCGGTGTGAAAGAACTTTAGTGAAGATTTTATAAACTACTGATAGGAGGCTGATAGGTCTGTAGTTTCCGAGATCCTCAATGTCACCTTTCTTATGTAGCAGGATCATTGTAGCGGTGTTCCAATCCTCAGGAATCTTTCCTTCATTAAGGCATCGAGTGAAAATTTGGGCGAGTACTGTTTCGATTTCTCCACTTACTTCTTGTATGATGTCTACAGTAATTCCATCTTCTCCTGGAGCTTTTCCTCGCTTCATGTTCTTGATTGCATGTGCAACTTCTGCTGGAAGGACTGGAGGAACTCTGGTACTGGTATCTTTCATGATGTCTGGAGTGCATATATCATCCCTTTCATATAATTTGGAGTAGAAATCTTTCACTCTTGTCAAAATTTCACCTCTATTTCTTGTTACAGAACCATCTTCTTTTCTCAGTGCCATAATCTGTTTTCTTCATTTACTGAGATGTCCCTTTGCTATCTTTAGGCTTTGGTTGTTTTCAATTGCTTTCCTCACTAGTTCACAGTTGAATTTTCTTATGTCTTCAGTGATACTTTTTCTTACTGTCTTGCATAGCTCTATATATTCCACTTTGGAAGTCACATCTTCTTTAGTTGTCCTCATCTCTCTTCTTTTTGCATCAACATTTTGGTTTTTCCTGATAATTTGTTTACATGCAACTTGTTCTTAGACCCAGCTAATTTTGTTGCTGTTTCCATAAGAGCTTTGGTTACTTTTCTGTTAACTTCAGAGATGTCCACTTCTTCCGATGTTAGGCCTTCTAAAGCAGAGAACCTGTTCTTCAGTTCCAACTTGAAGGTATTATGGTGTTTTTTAAGGTTGGTTATGTCAATAGATTTTGTTTGTCTTATGAGCTTGCCACGTTCAAGTTTAGTGTTGAGGTGCATCTTACATCTCACCAATCTATGGTCACTACCTGTGTTGAACTTGTTCAGCACACTGCAGTCTTCTATGACGAATTTTTTGTTACACATAATAAAATCAATTTCACTTGTCGTCCCATTTGGATGTCTCCATGTCCATTTCCTGTGTGGCTTTTTCTTGAAGAAGGAGTTCAAGATGAAAAACCCTTCTGCCTCTGCAAACTCAACGAGAGTATTTCCACGCTGGTTTCTGTTGCCGTGACCGAATTTACCTACTGAAGTTTCATTCTGTTGCCGTTGCCCTATTTTTGCATTGAAATCTCCCATAATTATTTTCAAGTGCTGCTTACCTTTATTATTTAGATGACAAATTTCCTCATAAAATTCTTCAATTTCTTCTTCAGGATGACTTGTGGTGGGTGCATAAGTTTGAATAATCTGAGCCTGGTATCTTTTCGAGAGTTGGATAACAAGTCGTGCAGCTCTGTCAGAGGAACTTTCAACTTCTACAACTTTATCCTACTTGGATAAATCGAACATGCTTTGCCTATTTTACCTGACCACCCCAGGTGAGCGACTCAAAATTTTATGAATGTGATCAGGCACTTTTCACCGAAAGAAAGCGCCAAGCAAACCATATTGTTCTTGAAACAACAAAAAATGCTACGCTGAAGCAAAGGAACACCGCAAAGTCCACCGAAAAATAAGAACTGAGCCTTTATTATTTATTAAATTACTAAAATACAGAAACTTGAACGTACGAAATACATTTCTTTAACCCTTTAACGACCATGACCCAAAAATTATGTATCACTCTAAATACAGTAAGGCCCGAAACTGCCTGTTGTTTCACTTCTTTGTTTACTAACAACAATAGTGACTGGGGATACCTCATAGGTCGAGAAAATTTGAAGAATAAGTAGGGTAGGAAATCTGACTCACTCTAGACAGGCGTTTAGGGCTGCTACGGCCGTTTGTACATACGGGCGTTTTGGGCGTTATGGTGGTTAAAGGGTTAAACAAGGATTTTAATTATATTTTGAACGCTTTCATATTCATGTTATTCGATCAAACTGGTTATTTTTTGTGCGCTGAATTCGCTTCAACATAGTTCGTCTTCAATAACACTTAATTCAAAGATTATTGAACTTTGCAAAAGACACTTCACAAATTAAACATGTGAATGATTCTTAATTTTTTCTGATCTGTGTTCGAATAACTAACTCATCATACACCGCATGTCTACTTCATCAAGGAAACCTACCAAAGAACAAACAGCTGCCTTAATTCTCTGAAGCATCGGAAGCTCGCATTTGCAAAGCTGGTCTATGTTGACTCTACTATTTCGAACAGTCGCTGAAAATTATTACATGGAAAAGCTTGTTCCATCTCATCTCGCATGCACCAGATTGGAAACAGCTCAGGTAATTGGTACAACCATCGCAGTAAGGTGAGATCACTGTCATAGTCCGGGAATCACACCAGGATAATCCTAACCCTGCGGCACTGCTCTTGATCCATTCCCAGATGAATAAGTTGTTCCTATTAAGCGATGCACCTGCCTGACAGAGATGTTTGAAAATCATGGAACATTCTATCGTTGTTCCAATGGTATCATAGGCACCATCGCGCGCAGAAAAATACTTTCCACGGCATTACATCGTCACCATTGGTCTAGACTACTGAATTCTGACAGCGTAAATGATTAGCCTTAACTGATTCTCGCCATATCCTGATTCTCCTATCTGTGTGAAACAGTAGTACGCTGAATTCAACAACCTAGACAATGTAAATGAAATACTCCATTGTCCAACTTTTGTGTTTCTTAATGCACCACAACTGATGCTTTGTGTTTTCGCTGTGATAGTAAATCACGAGTCCTAATTTTTTATATTCCGATTATACTGTTTGGCAGTAAAGATCAATTTGCAAAATTACTAATCACTTACAGTAATAGTTTGGTAAGGCGAGAGAGAAAGTGTGTGTGTGTGTGTGTGTGTGTGTGTGTGTGTGTGTGTGTGTGTGTGTTTAAAATTCATTTTGTTGTTGTCTCTTCTACCGCTTTTTATTTAATTTCCATTTCAGCTGGCCTCTCCGATACTTTTCCCATTCATTTTTAAAGGATGTTATACTAGTACACCAAACATGAAAGCTCAGAATCATGTGAATAGCAGAACTCGTTCAGACAGAACACTTAAACCTACGTCAACAACATCTTCAGGTGTTTTTTTTCGCAGACGCACCACTCACAGATTTCACCCAACCTAAAGAAAAAATGACCAGATATTCGTACATAAACCATGCTACTTGTTTCATGATAAATCCCTTCAAAATTGAACAGCGATGCGAGATTTCCAATTTGAGCTGCGTCCGTCCGTCCGTCCGTCTCTCTCTCTCTCTCTCTCTCTCTCTCTCTCTCTCTCTCTCTCTCTCTCTTAGTTAGTACCCATAAAATACCTACTTAGACGTTCTTCCCACGACTACCAAACCGTATGAGAACCGAACACTGGTGCCCAAGAAGAAAAAAATCCCACACATGAGAATTCGGTAACACCACTCAGAGGTAGACAGCTCAACACCTTCCCCAAACAAAGCAAAACTGAAAGGCTAATATAAATAATCTTATTTTTTGCTTATATATATAATCTAAAAAAAAATCCAAGACGCATAATCGTTCTTTTTCAATAATTATACTGTTATACATAGGACATAGATTGGATCTATTTGAAGTGAGTGGTTAGGCAGGAGAGTATTCCAAGACAAATGAGGAGAGCTGGCTACTCTGAACAACGCACGACCGAGGACGCCCAGAGACTGTCACAACCCATGACATCAACACGTAACTCATTCCAATTACCTTGGAGGAAAGATGAAGATAGCATACCCATTCCTTGTATTTATATATGCTTGTATGATGCAGCATGTACGTTCATCATGAGTCTGCTAAATTTCTGACACAGTGCAACAAGTATATTATTATATTTTTTTATTTTATTTTTTTCGCCCGACATTAATTTAGAGCCACTGATTCCAAGGAAGGGAGAGAGCTAGTGCAGTAAGTCAAACACAAAAAAATCCATGACTCACCGGGTATCAAACTCCGATTTATTTCGGACGAATGGTGAGAAGCCAGCGCCTAAACCACTGTGCCACCGGCCATTACTAGAATCATTCACGAATTAACGTTAAGCGAGATTTATGCTGGAAAATAATATAAATTTAGGAATAGCATATTTTTTTTTTCACCTGCGCCAAACCACGTATCAGATTTTAAGCAGAATTTATCAGGAAATAAATGTCAATTTTGTTTATGCACTTGTGTCGTACACCTGATGTCTGTATTTATTTGCATTCTTTTTTTTTTAAATACGTATCATATTTTTCTGTTAACGTAGGAAAATCATGCTCTACTGATCGTATTTTAACTCCTGCGGAACCTGGATACTTCCCCGTGAAAATTTAAGTGAAACGTGGTAAAGTGTAATATATTTTCAACTGGGAGCTACGGAATACTTATAAGGAATAGGGAATACGACCTCAATGCTTAAATTCCTAGACGTTTCGATTAGAGATAATCTGGCCCGAAGTCCCACGTGAAACGTTAAAATAATAGAACCGAGAATCCGTTACGGAAGGGGTAATACCTAGCAAAAATGAAACCTGCCTAGGCAGTGGGCTGCTACATCAAATCAGTAACGAGCTGTGCCTGCAGCTTTGCTTTTTCAGCAAACATTTTGGAATGCTTTTGTTAATTGACTGACTATAGCTATTCTAGCCTTGTCGTTGTAGCACAAGTAATGTTTGTCTAAGTCAGGTTCTTGGAATTTATTTTTGGGGGAGGGGGGATGACTACGTTCTAGAATACTCCATACATACCTCCGGCAAGGATGGCACTGCTACGAGTACAAAAGGTCGACGGGGAAAAAACTTTAAAAACTGTTTGAACAAGAGACGCCCATCCTTCACAGTGTGCCAGTCACCTAAAATCCTTAACTTCGGCTTATACATTCGACAACTTGCAGCACGCTGGTGACATCACTCGCAGCGATCGAGATCCCAAATACCTGGCACTGCGGAAATTCAGATGCAGTGGAAAGAAGCATGGCCACTTCGTAATGCAGCTACCGGGATGCTTCATAGTCTGTTTCAAAAGAGCCGACGCCAGAACTCAAATGGTTGGCAAGATATACCACTAAGCAGCTTGGAAGGATATGTTGAAACCGATAACATTGGCAAAATGGGGTTTACAGTGAAACACAGATTAAGCCACAAATAAACCAAGGAGGTGATAAAGGTTATTGAGAAAGTAAAAACGCAACTCCCATAATTTC
This sequence comes from Macrothele yani, assembly GCA_039090855.1. Taxonomy (NCBI): domain Eukaryota; kingdom Metazoa; phylum Arthropoda; class Arachnida; order Araneae; family Macrothelidae; genus Macrothele; species Macrothele yani. The sequence goes on from CM077013.1 coordinate 68,993,774, forward strand.
GAAAAAAAAAAAAAGTTTTTATTTCGGAGTTTTACGACTACCATGAACAACTCTTTGGGCTATAAGCAGCCGTCCGTTCCTGTCATGAGCAAATGTAGGGGTTATATCAAGTCGTCTGTCCCGGACAATTTTAAGGCCTCTGGTTACAGGGAAAGGGAAGAACCAGCGCCGTAGAACAAACAGGCCACACATAACTCATCTGGGATTTGAAATCCTGACCGAACTCTGTAAATTAGTATGAAAAACGTCTGATTGCTTGGCCACACAAAAGTCTACTGTCCAAGAGCACGGGCTTATTTACATAGTATTAAGCCCTAGAAAACCATGATATATCGAGACTAAGTAGGAAAAAAAAAAAAAAACCAGTATATAAATAAGGCAAGAAAGATGCCAGAGGAAGATGCAGATTTGCTTGTAGTTCTTTCCTATGTTGCCAGATGGTAAAATCGAGTGATGAACAAACGAGTGACTAATATTAGCATAATGATGTCCTCTGCTAGATGTGTCGTTGTACAGTGTTCAACATAAACAGACTCGCAACTGACACTTAAGATTGGTGGTCGGATATTTTTCTTGAACGCAAATATATGTATAATATACAGTACGTATATATACCCGTATGTCAGGTCAGCATTTCGTTTTGTACACGTGGTTGATAGCTGCTCATTGCCCCCGCCATTAAGCAGAAACACGAAGCTGTAGCATCTTTTCCCATTGCTTGGAGTAAGATACCAGATCACTGAAATAACTTTCCACACGAGAGATCTTTCCTCATAACCATCTTCTCGGGAATGCAGCAGATAAGTATGATTCCCAAGATTTGTCAAACAAAAGCATCTACGAATGAGAAATAAACCGAACTTCTTGGAGCTAGCTCCTGATAATGTATGAGATGAATATATTGTAAGAATGTAAATGGGAAAATTCGAAAGGGGAAAATACACGCAGAGGCGAGCATTCCCAAATTGTGCACCTTACAACTACCAGGAAAGTAAAAAATGGGTTTGATGAAAGCTGCCTGGACAAAAACATGCCATTATGATGTCTACCAGAGTGAAATGAATTTGAGAGTCACACGTAAACATACTGATGAATTTAAATTAAGGGTTCTGCTGTGACAGGAGCAAGAAAGTCGCCTTTGTGAGAGAAGAAAGTTAGTTGCACGGTGATATCTGAAGGGATAAAAGAGCATCTAAAGAAGAGATCAAACTGGTCCCTTGGAAGAAATGCAACTCGGTAAATAAAGTTAGCAGCAAAAAACACAAAAAGTTCTAGAAAAATGTCTCCTTGTGTCTATGGACCTTCTGAGGTTTCCTGTGCATGTTTGAGCATTCAGCTGCAAGAGAAAAGCCAGAAAGTTACATGGTAGGACCTGCGGAACAAAATCCTTTGAGAAATGCTCAGAATCCAAAAGCAACAGCGGAGTAACGAGTTTTCCTTTCGGAGACATAAAATCGAAAGAGTGACCACCGGGACCACATTGACGAGCACGTAGGAGTAAACAACCTCTAAAGAAAGTCAAGTCGGAATGCTAAGTCTGGGAGAAATTAGTCAAAAACCTGCGCACCTTCCACTACGTGAGCTCTCTAGCTGCGACTCCGAAGAAAGTAGAAAAGTAGGGGAAGCGACACCTTTCTCTATTTGCACTTCGAAAAGCTAGTGGACAGGAGACGGTATCAAATTTGCATCCGAGATCTTCGCCCAGCTTCCCTGCATTTTGAGAGGGGGGCTCTGTTTTCTACAGCAGCAGCAACAGGCAACGCGAAGAGGAGGAAATATGTGATGCATTTCTGTGTATGTACGGAACATAAGAATATTACACTTCCCGCGAAAATAAAGATGTTGCTTTGTGCAGAAGTTTCAATACCACATCGTCAGTAGTGGCATTGTGATATATTATTGCTGCGTGACACCAAGCCATTAAATATCTTTGATCATTACATTGGGCTAGACGCCCAACAAGGACGGTACCGTGATCAACAGGAACTTTGCAAGGACTGAATTCATTTGCAGTTTTCGCTGGCTGGTGGTTAGCATCTGATATACAAAGAATAAACTCTGCCCATATTTCTTCCTTTCAAACAATAATCATACAGTAACACTCATTGAGTAACATAATTATGTAATTAAATGTCTGTGCTTGTGGTTAAATTATCGGCATCCATTTTTTTTTTAATGTGTTATCTCGGCTGACTGGACAAAGCCTTAAAAATTATTTCCGTCTCTCGCCTGCAATATTAAGAAAATTCTATTTTCCGGTTGCGACGCGGCCAGCAGCCAGGTCGAAACAATATCTTAAATGTCGGTGATACACGCACTTCGCCAACGTGCAACTTAGGATAAATAAACTATGGGAGTCCATGTGGCTCAATATTTACAAGTGTACTGTTTTCCAAGAATGAAGCAAGCGAAATACTACCGAAGATTGACAAAATTTGGAAAGAGCGACGATGCCCAGTATTATTCCAGTCACAAATTATAATGCTGCGCAAAGACAGAAGATTTAATATTTCTCGAAAGAACGTCCACGCGATCAACCAGCGCATAAGTGGGGGACCGTCGACAGCGGTTGCAGGAACGTCAAAATAGTGTACAGCAACTAATCCCCCCATATCAAGAAATCATCATCAAGAGCGTTTGCATAACGATCAATGCACAAAGCCCTGCAACTCCGAGTACGGTCGCCCAAACAACACTGTCATAAACACTGAGTGGCCACTTTATTATGACCACCTGACAATTTTAAGCAAATGAGCTATGGCTGCACCCTGTTGCCGCCAATGGGCGAGGCTATATAAAAAGGGAAAGGCTTAGTGCTTGCGACAGAAGTAGAAGTGATTTTTGGCTGACGAGATGGGTAAAAAATGCGATTTGACGGACTTTCAACGTGGGATGATTGTAGTAGCTCGGAGCCATAGAGCGAGTATCACCGAAACCGCCGCATTCGTGAAATGTTCCAGAGCAGCTGTTGTTAAAGTGTTTAAAGACTGGACTGTCAGCCAAAAAACTGGGTCTCTACGTGCAACGTGTGGTCGTCATCGACTAGTGACTGCTCGGGCGGAACAGAGAGTGTCAAGACTGGTAACAGACAACAGAAGGGCAACAGTGCAGCAAATTACTGATCATCTTAATCAAGGATCCCCTCAAATGATCTGTACACGCACTGTTCGCCGTACACTGCATCGGATGGGATATGGCAGCCGAAGGCCTGTTCGAACGCCTTTGCTGTCTGCAGTTAACAAGAGAAAATGTCTCCAGTTCGCCCAGGAACACAAAGATTGGACAGTTGATAATTGGAAACAAATTATGTGGTCCGATGAATCACGTTTTCAGTTGCACCATGCTGATGGCCGAGTGAGAATTTGTCGGAAACAGCACGAAAGCATGGACCCCAAATGCATTGCTACAACCCTTCAAGCTGGTGGAGGCAACGTTATGATTTGGGGAATGATTTTCTGGCACGCTTTGGGCTTTTTAATTCGTATTGATCAACGTCTGACTGGCACATCATATCTAAACATCGTTGCGGACCAAGTGCATCCTGTCATGTGGATGGTTTATCCCAATGGCGATGGCTACTTTCAACAAGATAATGCGTCCTGTCATAGTGCTCGTTTTGTACAGGATTGGTTTCAGAAACATGCCGGTGAGTTTACTTTTCTTAGGTGGCCCCCACAATCTCCAGATCTCAACCCCAATGAGAATTTGTGGGATGAAGTTGAACGAGCTATCAGACAGCTGGATCTACAACCCTTCAATCTCACATTCCTGGAAAGTGCTATTCATCAAGCATGGTCTCAGATTCCACAAACCACCTATCAACATCTCGTGGAGTCCATGCCACGAAGAAGCGACGCAGTATTAAAGGCTAGAGGTGGCCCAACGAAGTACTGAGGGGGTGGTCATAATAAAGTGGCCACTCAGTGTATATATTCAAATATTTATAATATAAAGAATCTTCTTAAACAATCTTCGTTCACGATGCACATATAAAGCCCATTCTTCTCAAAGGGTTCTTACCTTGCCGCGGGTTCGGAGTACCAAAAATGTTAAAGCAGAAGAAGATGAAAAAGTGGGAAAACGTGTGGCCACATTAGACGCGAGATACATTTAAGTGGACAACAGCAATAATTTCCGAGCAATTCTGCCAAACTATCAAGCAGCTGATCACAAGTGGTACACGCGATGTGCCGAAAGTCCTCCCATGGTTTATGGTCACTGCTGCGTACAACTATAACGGGGAGTTTTGAATTTGTGGGAGTGGTGAAGAAGCGCGTCCTGGAGCCAACATACTAAGATGAATTGCCTGCTCTATATGGTACAGACGCTAATACTTCATAGCTGCATAAAACAAGTTTCGAGTCACACGTCGTCTGCACAGATTTTTTTTTTTTTGATTGGAGGTTTAACGACCACCGTGAGCAACTCAATGGGCTATAAGCAGTCGCCCGTCCCTAATTTAGGGCCACTGGTTCCAGGGAAGAGAGAGAGACAGTGCCGTAAGACAAACACAACATCCATGCCTCACCGGGATTCGAACCCGGACCCCGTCCGTACGAATGATCAAAAGCCATCGCTTAGACCACTGCGCCACCGGGGCGGCACAGATATTTTCAACGGATGGCAAAGGAACACGGAATCCGCGCTATACCATTCGAAGACAATTCTGTGGAGTCGCCGGACCTTTCTTTCCCGCGTACTTTGGCGCATATGGATTCTTAAAGTGAACCCCAGGCAAACGTCGACGACGGATTGTTACGGAAAGTTTGTAAAGAGAAATAGAACGGACTGGAAATTAATGTATTTCACAGAAATCTGCTATAGTACTCCACCGTAATGAAGATATTTGTCGGTTGTGTGGGAATATCAGACCTTTTCCATGGGCTTCTGAAAACAAAACAGCACCTTGTAAACAGGGACCGACTTAGACAGTTTGGAGCACTGGGCAAGATACTTTCACGGTGACCTCCTCCGATTACAAAGCAACAGTGATTGGTTGCACCCTACGTTCTAATGCTGGAACTGGTTATTGGCAGATTAAGACATTAATTTGTCAATAATATGGTGTTCTATTTATTTGTGGAAATTATAATTGGCATTTCCATGTGTTTCAACGTACAGTTGTAACATTACCGTTTTTACTTCTTTTAGTGGATGAACATTATGAATCAGTTTGATGCAAGAAAGTAATACATAACTATATATGCCCTCCCGTAAATCAGGCCCTGCTTGTAAAGTATTCAATCTCGAGAGAAAAACACTGAGAAAAAACTATAATACCGCCCTTCCCTATTCTTTGCATTGCTGATTCTGACAATAACTTTAGGGTGCTTCCTTACGACTTACTTATTTTCTCTCTCTCTCTCTCTCTCTCTCACATAAACACCAGGAAATTGAATTGTCCCAGTAATAGAAAGAAAGGTATTTAAAAAGATAAAGAATAAAACTAATACTTGTGCCAGTGCAATTGACTGAAACCAGCAGTCTTTTTTTTTTTTTTCTTTTCTCACTGTGAATATAGGAAATTTGAAATACTTGAAACATTTGCATATTGGTATTGTGTTGTGATCAGCGTAATGCACAGGTCTTCCAAGTTCATTCCTGAAGAGGCTCTTGGCCAACGACGTTAAGTGTTTTTCCATTAGGAGTCAAGATAAGTTTCTTCCATTTCTTGCCATCTTGAGCAACCAAAAACATGGATTTTCCATGTTGAGTCCAACAAATTTTAACGATTAACCCTGTGTCTTGTTGGTACTTATGACAAGACTGACGAGAACTGTAGGCATTTAAACTAAAAAAAAAAAGATCAAATGGGACTGAATGCCTGGAATAAAAGCATGATCTCCTGCAGCATGCCACTCATGATGGTTGCGTCGATGACATTTGTCGTGAGTTTCTTGACAGCCAGCCGTCTTTCATTGCACAGCGTTCATGGATGCAGATTACGTCAAGATAAAAATTAAATAAATAGTCATACTGGAAAAAAATATATTTTGCTATAACAGCAAAATAATTGCAGTGGTAGCAAATTTCGCTAGTGAAAATAGGCTCAGCAAATAGCCATGCTATGCGCACTACCTGGATTAGCTGAATATCATTTTATAATAGCAGCACAATTTCTGGTTTCAGTGGCAAGCAGTTCTTGCTGCCCTAGAAACAGTTGTGCTGGATGCAGCTCAGCAAATTTTCTGGTATAGACAATTTTCCCGTAAATGAACGTTGCTACTTCAGCAAAGATCATTAACTGTTTTAAAATACACTGGTAAAAAGAAAAAGAAAAAAAGAAAGAAAAGAAGAAAGAAAGAAAAGCGAACACGTAAGTTAGCTGTAATGCCATATAGTAAGGTTAAATATATTTCCTGTTATTAATTGTAATTAATGCGATTAGCTTCTAGCAGAAATTCATCAAAATCATGTGACGTACCTCACTTCAGTGAAACATGAAATATGTGCAGACACAGGCTTAATCATTTTTAGCAACTTTCAAAAGGTACTAACACAAATTTTCGAAAACTTCATTCCGGTTAAACGAGGAAAACAGGCTTAATAATTTCCGGCAACTACGAATACGACATAGTAACAAATATTCGATTTTGCTTCAAAAACGCACCACAAAATTCACTTGGAAGGTCTCTACTTTTTGTTCCTGTTATATTTGACCTAGCTGTTGTATATGAAAACTCCATAATTAATATAATGATACGAACATACAGAAATTTTTTTCGAAAACTTCATACTCAGCAAAGAGCAACCTACAACTCAAATATGGATGTCGCTATGAGTTGTTGCACGTGGGAAATTGGATTGCAATGCGTGCAGGAAAGCCAAAGACATACGATCTTTCTTCAGTGCAAGTTGAGGTGAGAGAGTGCACGAACAGATGGAGATTAATTAAGCTTTAAGAAACGAAATGTCAAAAAATTCATTTTTTTTTTTTTCGCATTTCCTTTCTTGTGTTTTATTTGCAATTGATTGAAATATACACTATCTACCAACAAGTAATTGGACACCCCTGCAATCGACGATATCTGCGGTTCTGATACACGTCACGGCCGCCGTCGTTAAATATCGCGTGGGAAACAACAACGCAACACTCGCATGCAAGATGCCACGCAGTTCGGAGCTCTCTGATTTCGAGAAAGGTGTAATCGTCGGGTATCACAGAAATGGCCGATCCATACGTGACATATCCAGCGAGTTGAAGTACCCAAAATCGACAGTGGCCTACGTGATTGGCAAGTGGAAGATGAGAGGCGACTGTCGGAATGTGCCCCGACCCGGCAGACACACAAAACTGGGAGTTAGAGACCCACGGGTGCTGGCCAGAGAAATTCGGAAGAACCGCACCAAATCGATGGGCCACATCCGCGAGGAGTTTCAACAGGCATCCGGGAGTGTTCTTTCGATGAATACCATCCGTAAGGAAGCCCATCTGCTCGGTTATCATGGACGTGCTGCCGCCCACAAGCCTTTGATCATAAAGTCCAATAGTGCTGCTCGGCTAACGTGGTGCAAGGAACGTCGACAACGGACCGTTGAACAGTGGAAACAGGTTCTCTGGAGCGACGAATCAAGGTTCACCCTCTACCGTTCGGATGGCAGGGCCTGGGTTTGGCGTCTGCTTGGAGAACGCCTCCTGCCGGAATGTATTGTGCCAACTGTGAAGTTCGGCGGCGGTGGAATTACGCTATGGGGCGTTTCTCCTGGTATGGCTCGGGACCCTTGGTCGCAATTCCTGGTAGACTCAACGCCGAGACCTACTGCACCATTTTGGATGACCATGCGCTTCCTACGTTGTGGCAGTTTTACGGGGTGGACCCATGTTACTTTCAGGATGACAATGCCACCTGTTATGTTGCGAGGTCCACCATGGCTTGGTATGGTGACAATGGGGTTAATCGAATGGACTGGCTTGCGCAAAGCCCGGGCCTTAACCCTATCGAGCACCTCTGGGACGAGTTGAAGCGTCGACTTAAGGGGTGCTCACACCGTCCGAAATCGGTGAAGGAACTGACCTGTCTTCTCCAAGCCGAGTGGAAGAAAATACCGCTAGCCATCGTACAACGCCTGGTTGAGAGTATGCCCCGGAGGGTCGCAGCTGTAATCGCCGCTCGTGGAGGCTCCACCAACTATTGAAGGTGAATAAACTTTGTTTTCCTTTGCTATCACAGGTGTCCAATTACTTGTTGGTAGATGGTGTATTTCTTCCCAAAAGGAATCTCGGAACTAATTTTGCTTAATAGTGGAGTTATTATAGCGCGTGGTAACAAACGGAGAACCAAGGTCTGAAATGTAAACAAAAAAGCCGGTAACTGCAGCCGAATAGGAGGACACAGCGAAACTTTGGAAGTCTAACACAGAAAACAGCGCGATCAAATTCAAACTGTAGAAATCGCGTGTTGTGTCAAATTCGAAACAATGGTTGAAGAAACTTGGCAAAAAATCTTCCCGTTTAAATAGCTTGGAACTATTTATACCGATGAGCCATTACATTATGACCACCGCCAGCCTAGAGAAATTAGCGCGCCTGGAGGCCGAACGGTGGCGCAGGTGAAGTTCACAGATCAGTTAGTACATATACAACCAAGGCTTTTGATTAGTAGAGTGTTCGGAGTTAAAATGGAAAAAGCTGCCGATTTATCGGAGATTGATAAAGGACAAATTGTGAATGCACGGCGCCTCAGCACTACGATCTCGGAAACTGCGGGACTTGTGGGTTGTTCAAGTGCCTCTCTAGTGAGTACGTATCAAAACTCAAAAGTGGTGCACAGATAGTCAAACGACGGTAGCCATGTGTCGTCTGCAGCTCATTGATGCCAGAGGGGAGCGGAGACTGCCGCGCGTTGTCCAGAACGACAGCAGGGCTACAGTACGACAAATCACCCGCACCTACAACAGTGGTGATCAGGGCAATGTGTCACGGCACACAGTTCATCGCTGCCTTCTGCGCATGGGCCTGTGTAGCCGAAGACCCAGCAGAGTCTCCATGCTCACTGCACGTCATCGCCAACAACGCACGAAATGGGCCCAAGATCGAAATTGGACCGTGGAAGATTGGAAGAAAGTGGCTTGGTCTGACGAATCAAGATTCCTGGTGCATCACGTAGACGGCCGAGAGCGGATACGCCGATAACCAACGGAGGCTATTTCACCTGGATGCACTGTTGGGCGGAAATAGGCTGGCGGCGGCGGTGTTATTCTGTGGGCGATGTTTTCTTGGGACGCTTTAGGCCCCATTATCCCTATAGCACAATCTCTGACACCTATCAGGTATCTGAACATCGTTGCGGACCAAGTTCACCCATTCATGGCAACTGTGTTCCCTGCTAGTGATGGCCATTACGAACAGGATAATGCGCCACGCCGCATTGCCAGAATAGTCAAGGAGTGGTTCGAGGAACATGCTGGTGACTTTCTGTTAATGCCCTGGCCTCCAGATTCACCTGACATGAACCCAATTGAACATTTGTGGTTCGACTTGGAAAAGAGGTTCGTGTTAAATCACCACCACCCCGAAATGCGCGGGAACCAGAATGAAGGGGTACATAGTCTTAGCAAATATTAAGCCAAATATGATTTTTGATTCAATGTTTCCATAAAACGTCGTTTTCGACAAATCTCTGCAAGAAGTCGTTTTTGTTGTGCACAGGTCAGAACCGAGGCATCTCTACGTGATACTGGTGTAGAAAGGATCCTCAGGAACTTCGGAATAACTTCCAGTGATCTGCAATTCAATAATATTCATTCTGGGTAAGTTGCTCATTATTGACTTTAGTGAAATTGACTTTGAACTTAATACAGTCCATTCCATTGCAGACACATTGCTAAGTTGAGAACCCTTGTGGCAGATAAGTGTTACAACTCCCCCACTATTTTGTAATCAATCATACCCCTCATCTCCCCCAGTCTCAACCGCCTTTTTTAACCTCAGTTCCACTCCTCTTTTTTCTAGTCAACAATTAATTTTAACCCAGGGTTCCAAATACAGTTTCCCTCAACCTCCTCCTAACCCTCTTGTACGTATCCCACAGGTGGAAAGTATTATTAGGTCACTCCCCTCCTAATCTCAGGAATGTACTAGGTCTCAGCTTTTTTACAGGTTGGTCAAAGTTCGTTCTGAGAAAACTCCCAATTTTGTCGACATTTAGTACTCCAGGGAGGAACTTCTGAGGTTGGCTGAGGACCCCAACTTTGCCATTTTATGTGTTGACAAATCAAATCAAGTGGTTATTCTTGACCGTACTGAGCATGTTTCAAAAATGGAGGCAGCCATTCAGTCCATTCCTCATTCAGTTGTTCATGTTGATCCCACCCCGGCTACTATTTCATCGTTATCAAAATTGCGCAATGGAGGGCAGTTGCCCCAATGCATCTTTCAAAACATGCGTCCACCACCAGGCCCCTGTGTTACGGAGGCATTTGGGAAATCAAAAACCCACAAACACGACCACCTACTTCGATTACTTGTTTCTGGCTATTCTAGTGCTACCACACTCGCAGTTTTCCTGAATCCCCTTACTCGCTCTTCCAATTTTGAGTCCCCTGGAGGTGCTGGACAAAATTAAGGCATTTGATTCGGGGGGGGGGGGTCCGTTCTTCTTAGCTTCCATGCCCAGCTGTTTCTTAGTGTACCCCTTCTGGCTGTTCATGACACAGTTGAACAGAAATTGTCAACTTTGGGACTGAGCTCTCCTTTGGAAACTCAATCTATTATTGATGGTCTCCAATTGTTAGCCAAGCCCAGATATTTCCGTTTCAATGGAATAGTTTACCAACAAAACCAGGGGGCACCTATAGGTACGCCCCTATCTCCGGTTTTGGCAGAGCTGCTGCTTCACATATTGAGGAAGAAGTTATGTCCACATTCCAGTATAAACCTCTTTTATTTTGTAGATATGTTGATGATATTTTGATTTTTTGGCCCCACCCAACTGAACAATTACAGCAATTTGCTGAGGTTTTTTCATCTTGCTATCCCTCTGTTAAGTTCGCTATTGAACTACAAAATGAATGTTCGCTCCCTTTCTTAAATATTTTAATGGTAGGAATTCCACGAATTATTCTCTTAGTTTCTCAATTTACCGTAAACCTACTTTCATTCCTAATATCATTCCGGCTTCCTCTTCACACCCTATTAAGTATAAACACGCTGCCCTGCGGTTCCTTGTAAAAAGAGCATTTACCCAGTCTTCTACTATCACACTTCGTAAGAAGGAATTGGTTCGAATCCGGGACATTGCATGTCAAAATGAATATCAGCCTTCTGTTGTCAATGCCTTGATTGAGAAACAACGTCGTGGATCATATTTAACACTCAAGGTGGAATTTACCTCAAGCCATTACGTCGGATCATTGGACTATTATCCGCCTATTACTAATTTTCTTAAGAAAGTTTGTAAAACATTTGACTTGGGGTTTGGGGTACGAACACTCAATCTATTCTCGTTAATTAGAGGGGATATTGGTCCCACCTCCCTAATGGGTCGCCATGGAGTGTACAAGATTCCGTTCCGGACCACTCTTTGAGAAAAGACCAACCCTATGTTACGTGGGTTATTCCGGAGTTCCCGGGACTCACCCCTCCTCTTTTTCCTCAAAAAGATAAATAGCAAGAGGGTGGAAGGAGTCCTGGCTGCCCCGGTTCTACCCTCCGTAGTCTTGGTGTGAACCCTGCGGAACACAAATATTCATTGAGAACTTTGAACCCCTCCCTTCTGCACTAGTAAAGACAGTCCCCGTTCAGGTTCTTACATTCCAGATTAGGACAATGCTTCTATTTTGGGCTCTATGAGGTCTAAACCCTCTTTGCACATGACGGAAAGCTTATTTATTATTAAATATGGGGTGAATTGTTGTAATGAGGAACTCCCTCTATTGTCCTCTCACCCTGGCGAACTTTAATTTTACATCAATTTCGAGCCGATGTTAGAGTTTCCTCGGATAATTATAACACTATCGGAACTGGCAACGATGAGGAACTCGTTTGCACAAATACTTGACAATATGTGCTGTATAAGAACTGTATTACCTGCTCGATACATACCTACGTCTGATGATGTGGTTAGAGTGACCACGAAAGATCTCGCATGTGTTTTTAAACTAACTTAAATGAAGTTTTTAATGTATTTTGAAGACAGTTTTTCAATGGGGTTGGATAACACTTTGTTATCGTGCTGAAACAGCTTATGCCTACACCTCTAGGGTGCTCTTTATAACCTAAGGTAAAGTGGAGCCCATATCTTATTTAGCATTATTCCTTTTAGGGGATTAAACACGAAAAGGAAAAATAACTGTACAACTAATAAAAGTCACATCGCATGTCATGGGAGCTCAACACTTTGAAATTTAAATTTCAAATACGGTGGCCGGGGAGTCATGTGCCTCTGCAGGTTTTTGTTAAATCTCTACATTCAGTAGTTTCTTCTGTACGCGACTGACAGATGGGCAGACCGACAAACACGATAATTTTATTATTTTAGATAACTTTTGATATTTTATTCCAGGAGATGATATACATTACATTGAATGGGGGGTGGGGGTGAAGTATGGAAACTCGGAATTTTATTTTTTCATTTCCATTTAAAAATATCTCAATGTCTGCTCTAGGATTTTGTTTTAAATCAAAACTGTAAACTGATTTTGTTTTAAAACCAATAAGCTTTGCATCGTAGCAGTATGTCAAACAACAATGGTTTATAACTTAAATTGTTCGGGCGCTTCCTTTGTTGTAAAGGTTTATTTTGGGATTCGAACCTATTCTCCTGATTTACTAAAACAAATTCTGTGATTTAAAAGTAAGAAAACATATCCTTCAGGAACTCTGCTTCTATAACTCTGAACAAGAAGTTTGAAGGACACTCCGATCAAGCACCTCAAGAAACATGGGAAAGTATCGTTGAACTAATTTTGTTCGGTAAAAAAGGGATTCTGGCATACTGAATCTTGTGACTTTAGCTCAATTACTGTGTGTGCCAGAACTACAGAATTTAATATCTTAAATTTTTCAAATATAAATGTGGGAAAGTCCCGGCGTGGCGATGACCGACAAAGTTTCGAAAATCATGCGTCCGACTGTACTTCGGAAACTGAGAATTCAGATACTTCCTATAACTGCGAGCTTACTGTAACTGAATAGAAACAATTTTAGAACCGCTATTGTAGCTCACTCTCGAATGTGTGACTATTAAATCAAAATATGGATTCCGAAAATTGCTCCAATTACAATAATTCCTCATAAAACTGCAAGCAAAGCAGAAATGAAAATAATTTTAAAAAGTCAGCATCTCAACTATGAGCATCAAAAATTCAACTCCTTTACAAAAATAAAATCACAAGTGTTCAACCTACGCTGTTCTGTAAATAAATTTTCTTGATCCAAGCCAGAGATTTTGGGGTGGAGGGGATAAAAAATGAATATATAGGACACATTACAAGGAAGGTAAATTCAAAAATTCCTCCAATGACATACTAAGACAAATCACACTTTCACAAAGGCCAGCAGCTTTCAAAAAGAACCAAACAACGAAAGAGAAAATCGAACTGAACATAACAACAAATCGCAAAAGACCGCAGACATCCACGACTTCCGTTTGCTGTTAGTGAATTCTTACGTAGCGTTCAGCAACCGCAATTGAGCCTGTGCTGACCATCCACTGGCAACTGCCTTAACAGTCATTCGGAATAAATGATATTTCGCAGTTCAACATACCAAAGGAAGAATGGAATGTCATGTTTTCCGGCCAATGCTGAGTTACGAAGCTGTACATAAACAACTCTTCTGAAACTCGCGAGACTTAGTCCTTTTCCCGAAGTCTCCAAGTTATTACGAATGCCATAAAGTACACTCGTCAGACGACACTCGAAAGAAATGTTAATTGAAAAAGTTGGTTAATTCAAAACTCACGGCGGTCATACAGTATAATGACGACTGTGCGCGGTGACGATGTAAAAATAACAGATTTATCACATCCCAAACCGCTACAAATGCAGTGGTCAAATGGCACTTTCATTAAACTTTGGAAAGGAATGTTTGCGTAATTACCTCTTGCACCCCTCCGAGTTTTCTGTTTGAGCGAACGAAACAGTCCAAGGGGACATAATGCGGCCGGTGATTTTCTTGTTTCATCGAGAGAGGCGTACTCTTCTATCGCTCTCTCTCTCTCTCTCTCTCTCTCTCTCTCTCTCTCTCTCGCTCAGACGCGCTTACACAGTGGCAATTAAAAGTGTAATAAATTACACAAGGAGTGTTTCTAACACGCCACAAATAAATTATTAATGAATACTGCGCTGCAAAACAATATGGTGGTTAACATACATTGCTTTATTTTTTCCCCTTTATCAGAGTATTTGATAAAACACATTTTTTTTTTTTTTAATTTCTGCTTGTTTCCGACAATCTCACAGCAAGAGTGCTACACAATTCTCAACTTAAAATAACATAAAATAGAGAGAACTTCGATGTCTCTCACTTTCTGTTTCCCTTCTAACATAATGTAAACTCTATAACTTAAGACTTATACACCACACCACTTTCTCGTTCACTTTTAAACATGCACTGTAAAATATTTTCTGAAATTCACGAGCCACTTTCCGTGATTTCTTTCGTGAATTAACGAAGCATGTTTCTGTTACAGCTTTTTCCGTGAAATGACTAAAAAAGCCCTGAATGTCACAGATTTTTCGTACGCCAGAAAAATTATGAATGTTCAGAAACCTTTCGCAATTCCTTTCTTATATTAACGGAAAAATTCCGTTCTCACGTTTTCTGTATCCATATGACGAAAAATGTCCGGTGATAAGACAGATTCACAGGAACACTTGAGAGTTTGATTAAATTTCAATAGTCCACCGAAGTATAATACTTGATTTTGAAGTTCTATAGCGAGATCGGATATTGTGGATAGTATATCGCATGAATATATGTTACTGTGTCACAGGATATTTCTTCTCCTTCCTCCCATTTTGTGCACCAGCTATTATATTTATAAGTTTTGTGAAAAAATATTACAGTACAATACATTGCACCTTCTCTTAAAGATAATTAAAAGTTATTTTCAGTTGAGAAAAAAGGTATCGAACTCTAAGTCAATTTCTGCTTCGAAAAATCACGATGAAAAAAATACATAACTTGTAATAAGACATCGTACAAAAAAAAAAAATTAGAAACGTATTTAAAAAAATGACAAGCTGTAACAGAAAATAAAATGACTAAATCACTCGCACTATACTAAAAAAATCACCATCGCGCAATTAAGTTTTACCTTGAACGTGAGCCTGGTTCCTGTGGCATTCTAGCTCCGTGATTAAGAAGCGCGGCTTCAACCTAAAAGACACGGGCTCGATCCCCACTACCGACGCAAAAGGATTCTTTTGCGTAAGAGCAGAAATATTTAGCTTGTTGGATTTTGCGAAATTCCAGTCTAAATACGGAAACACTTGAAACGGACTTTTCTGAAAAACAGAATTACTGAATACGGAAAACCTGTGAAAATACCGAAGTTAAAAGAAAACCCCCAAAAAACGGGAACTGTTAAAAACGGAAATCCGTTAAAAGACGGACAGTTACCGGCAACTTTGCTGTACGTTATTTTCGAAATATTTCCGTGAATTCACACCACTTATTTTATACAGTGTGATATTTCAGTATATAACTGTATGAAACAGATCAAAAAGTGTAATTTGCTTTCGATAATAAGGTCCATCTGGCGATGATCATGACATTATTTTTGTTTTGTTTCCCCTCCTCCCTCATGCACAGTTTTCTCACTACGTGACGTAAATTTTTCCATCTGTGATGTGGTACAAAAGCATATTTGCATCTCACGCAATGTTTCCGTTCCTACAAGCCCAACTTGTGAAACTCCCTTTCCTGTCCAACAGCGGCATCTCAGCTTCTACAGGTCGGATTTGAAAGAATTCTTTTACCGGATAGTTTTTTTTTTTTTATTGGAGGTTTAACGACCACCGTGAGCAACTCAATGGGCTATAAGCAGTCGCCCGTCCCTAATTTAGGGTCACTGGTTCCAGGGAAGGGAGAGAGCCAGTGCCGTAAGACAAACAACATCCATGCCTCACCGGGATTCGAACCCGGACCCCTTACGGACAAATGGTCAGAGGCCATCGCTTAGACCATTGCGCCATCGGGGCGGCACCGGATAGTTGAACCATTACCAACAAATCCACACACGTTTTAATTTCAACTAGTACCTGGCATCACATCCTTGCATCTAGAAGAATAACTACGAACAGTTAATACCTTGGCCAAAATTGTCAACCAATGTTCTAGTTGATGAATACAAAAATATTCTGCTAGAGGACGCAAAGGCATATTTTCTGCATTAAGTCGGCCGATTTAGAAAAGCTATTTTTTTTTTTTTTTTTTGGAGGTTTAACGACCACCGTGAGTAACTCAACGGGCTATAAGCAGTCGCCCGTCCCTAATTTAGGGTCACTGGTTCCAGGGAAGGAAGAGAGCCAGTGCCGTAAGACAAACACAACATCCATGCCTCACCGGGATTTGAACCCGGACCCCGTTCGGACGAATGATCAGAGGCCATAGCTTAGACCACTGCGCCACCGGGGCGGCCACTATTTTTTCCATCGAATAGCAGTAACTATCAACATTTTCAGTGATGTCCCAGCTGCTTTACAGGTTCTAAATTTTCCCACGTGCTGATGTAGCACTATATTTGCATTTAGAGCTATACAGCTTTGGTTTTTAAGCTGTGCTAAAAATAAAAATGCCTTTTGAAGCGGAGTTTGGGGAAGGGGGGGGGGAGGGGTTGAGACTGGTACTATGACGAAGATTAATTTATTGAAGATTTGCCACACTAGGAGGTGTAAAATGTAAATTTAATAAATTTTTATAAACTGATATGTTTGTCAGTTCGGAAAAATTCTGTTTTATCTGCGGGCAATTTCTTCTGCAACGATCAATATTTTCCACACATGCATTTCCCCGGTTTTTTCGGAAGTAAAATTTTGAAGTCGGTAACGCACAAGTACAACTGTATTTACCCGATATTTCTGCCTACTACATTTTCCTACACTACAAATTACACAACAGCGTGCAAAATTTGAGGTTCTGTAATGAGATGTTACACCCAGCAGTATAATGGTGTGTATCTGTCGTTATATTCTTAACCACAAATACCAAATCAGAAATGGGGGTTTCTAATGCAGATGTCATATTCTTCTATTTTTGTTAGCACGCCATTCGAGAAGGCGCGAAGGGGAAAGCTGCGCGAAGGGAAACGTGCTCATAGCATCATCTGGTGCATCACCTATCTTACTGCGCACATGATACCGCAGCATGTACACACCATACATTAAAAAAAGTGTCCCACACTGTTACCCTGAAGAACAATGATTAGCGTGTTTTCAAATCTCTGTAACATCTCATGATTATTCTTTTTTTTTCCTGCGCTGCACAGCTCGAACTTGAAAAGCAACACTTTCCACACATTTTCTTTTCTGCGCAGTATTTTTGTATGAGCCACAAATTAGTATTTTCGTTAGGCATATTTACATCCCTCATTATATTGCCACTTCGAATAGTCCTATTTGAGATACTCTTTCTACATCGGGTAGCAGGGCTGCCAGCCTGTCACAGCCAAAATAACAGTTGCTTCAGTAGCCACTAATGGCAAAAATAGTAGCCTAAATAGTAGCCTTAACAACTTATGTTAACAACTACAATAGTTTCCTAAAAAAGTGTACGAGTTTCAGAATGTAAGTGTCCATACTAACAAAAAATGTGTTTGTTAATTTTTTTATTTATTACCACGGTGACAAAATTAGCACATATTCATGTTTTGGTGACAAAACAAAATTACATATATAAACACACACACCCACACACTAAAAAAAGGGCAAGTTTCAATATAATGCTATTCAAGACACTCAGAACTATAAAGGTTATGGAAATTACACCCAACAAACACTCTATTCAATTATATATCAAAAACTACTTACATAAACTAACCTGATACAAACTTTGGGATTAGAAAACACTTCCTTCTTTGACATCGTTCTGGAGGTCAGATGTTATCATCTGTATCAAGCCAGTACGGAGAGCTTTCTTCTGCTTTTGTGGTTGGTCAAAAATATAAGATTTCCCAAGTGGGCTTCATACACTGTGTTGAAAAACAATTGTATTTCTTCTTTCAACGGCCATAGTTGTGGTCATTCAGTGTTATCATGATCATTTGTTTTGTTCTGTAGATATAATCGTAATTATCTGATATGAGGTATATCAAGAATCTCATTCGAATAGAAAATCAAACTCTGCCATATTCCAAACAGAAAAACGGGACACTTTTTCGACGGAATATCTAGATTTGTGTAGGTCGTTCCTCTAATCACACATGGTTCTAGTCTATACTTGCCATTGACTTTCCTCCATGATACTTGCAATAGAGCAGAAAGCAATGAACTGAACATGACATATCAATATCAAAGTTGATATTCACGTATATCGATATTAAAACTGATGTTATACCAGCACATCGATACATGCAACAAATTATGTTTTTTTTTTTTTTTTTTAAATTGTAGCCTTACAACTAAAATAGTTTAGGGTTTTTCTGAAAATAGTTGCTTTTGGCTGTTTTTTGTAGGAAATAGTAGCCACAGTCACCTCTCATCAAAAATAGTAGCAATAGTCGTCTATTAGTCGTCACTAGCTGGGATAGATGGGGGAGTGACAATACGTTTTCATGCATTCTCCAATCAATCCTTTGTTTATGCAAAACCATTCCACTAGGTGCAGTAAATTCACACTTTTATTTCAGTACGACAATATTTCAGCCTCTACACGTTAGAATAGAAAAATTCTTTCAAAATCTAATTCTATGTATAAATGAACACTATTTATATACTCCCTGATGTTTCAGACGTATCATTTTCCTGTTAGGGGATAGTTATAATACATTTTAATTTATGGCCATATCTGTGCCAAAAAGTATTTTCCATCGTACTGTGTTGTTACAGAGGCCAAATCTTTTCTCAGACTTCTCAGCCGTTTTGATGAAAAAACAAATTCCCAGAGCACAGTACAAAATTTATATTTTTCTTTGATATGTCAGCTTCTACAGATCCGAGTAGGAAAGCTATTTTAACATCATCTACCTCATACCTTCTGAATTTTCGAGATACATTTTTTCCCATAACACGCGAATGTTAAGGAAAATACGTTTTTTTTTTGTTTTTTTTTTCATTTTGATGACTGCAACTATTACCCATATTTCCTGTGATTTCCGCATAATTTCCAGGTACTCCGTTTTTTCATAGACGACTCATACTAAGTCTGTTTTCAGCACAAATGTATTCTTGAGCTGATTTACCTTCAAAAGCATATCTTTGCTTTAAGTATTTTATTTCTCCCCCCCCATATCTTTAATTTCCCTGAAATAGATAACGACTAATAGAAAATCTAATATTATTCACACACCTTCCAGCCGATCTAAATGAAGAAATTTCTCCCACAGTTAGGGTGTGCATACACATAGGGGTGTGCATTTACCTCGATTTCTCAGGTATTACTTCGGATCCAAGGAATTTTTTTCCCATACAATATTACAGAAATTAACCGATTTGGTTCACATTTTGTCAAAAAAACCTTTGATTTTACGAAGATTACGGGTTACACATTATAAAATACTTTGAGAAACCTTCAGCGAATACCATTTGAAGATTTTCGAAAAAGACATGCAACCGAGAATTCGGTGTCATTCTTGTTGCTCATAAGTTGGCAAAAGAAATTTTAATAAGGCAAATACACTTCATACAATCAGAGCCTTGTTTTATGGCGCACTATCCTTCTGGAAATAGTCCTCTTCATCAGGGAACTCCATCATGGAACTTCACATAACGTCATCCCCAGAATTTAACAGACATAAATAATAATTAAACATAAAAATCATTATTAACTATACACTGAAGTAGCAAATCGGTACGAACACCTACCGAATAACATTTCGAGCCACCTTGGACTTCAAAACAACCTGGATTCGATGTGGCAGGGATTCAACGAGCTGCTAACATCGTTCTATTATACAAGCATGTTTGCCAAGCGGATGTAATGGCGTCCGTTGAATACCGAATGTTCGCTGGAGGATGTGTGTTACGAATAACTGTCTTAATCTCATCCTATAAGGGTTCGATTAGGTTAAGATCTGGAGACTGGGGGTAGGAGGGGCTATTTTAGCACCTTTCACATCTCTGCCATGTTTCTGGGATGGAAGTAGTCCTTTACACCAGGAAATACCATGCTCATGTAAGAGTGTGCTTGGTCTGCAATGATGTTAAGATACCTCATGTCATCCAAACGCCGTCTCAGAGGTAAACACAATGCCCACCACAGAAACCGGTCCCCGGCCATTACACCACCTCCACCAGTCTGTATAGTTAAGACTACGCAGCTGGTATCCATCGATTTGAGCTGCTGACGCCGTATTCGGCGTGTATTAACTGAAAAAGTAATTAATCGGATAACGCCATTTTCTTCCAGTCCCCAAGGATCCAGTTTTGGTGCTCTCGTGACTGCTGTAGACAATTTTGTCGGTTTTTAGGAGAGACAAGTGGTACACGAAGCGGACGTCTACTCATACATAGCCAATTCCCGGCTATGTGTGCCGTGCTGTGTATGCTGAAATTATCCTTTCGATATTGCTATTGTACTGCGCGGTTACTTGGCGCAATGGAGCAAAGCTAACCTGATTACACTGTTAAGGTTGTGAAACCGATTCACCGACATGAAATCTCTTATTTATCAGTATTTCTCCGCACACTAATGGTGTGCTATGTGCCACGAAAACTTCCCCTTATGGGTGACTTAAGGTGAGACAAAAGAAAACTTCCTGCGTTCAATCACGATGTCCCCCTCTACCCCCACATCTTCTCAACTTTGCCGACCACCAGACAAACGATTTCTGAATGAGTATTTTAAAACAGCAACCACGAAGAAATTACAATTCTCCCCTCCCAGTCGCAGTCAATATCCTCGTGTTAACTGTATAGCCTCCCTGAAGCAAAACAGAAGAGACAATGACGCCTCCAAAATGCCAATATTTGTATTTTTTTAGAAACGCGACCAAACTGGAATCTTCATTTTGTAATGTGCGTACGTAGGATATTTAGAACATCTATATCTCCATGTGCTTTCTTAGGTCTCAGTTCAAGCTTGAACACGGCTTTTAAACTGGAACTATATTATGCAGTGGAAGTACACACTCCGTAACTTAAACTCCATAGACAGGTTAGCCTTGCCACGAGTATAGTCTGTCACCTCGTACAGTCTTCTCCATCCGCCATTGCCCTCGACCATCGACCAATTGATTCCGCTTACAGGAATTGTTGACTGCCCGTCCTTTGCTATTTATTTCCCACTCATTGTACACGTTCGATATAGTTGTTCTTGCATAGCGAAGAAGATTAGCCGTTTCTGAGATGCTTCAACCTGCCCGCCTAATGCTGGCAGGTGCCTCCTTCAAAGCCTCTTAAAATCACGAGTCCTTCCCACATTGCCGGTGTATACGCTTCGTTCACATTTGAATCCTTCGCAATGAACTTGTTTATTAAGCCATATTAACATCATAGTTGCGTACGTACGTTAAGATGGCACGCATGTCTGACTGCTATTGGGTGTTCCTAACAATTTGCTACTTTATTGCAGACCACGTATTGGGAAGTGGTAACTGTTAATTAATGTAACTGTTTATTTTCAACGCATTTAAGACTTCTGCACAAAGTTCGGTGGAAACTGCTCTCTCACCCAACACTGCATCCATAAATCATGGTGACAGCAATAATTACATTGCAGAAATTACCTACCCCGAATTAAAATTTTCTGCAAAAACACTGAAACGTAACATTTTTTTTTTTGCATGTTCTTCACTGTTATTAATACCTGTATATTAAATACGTTGAAATGTTGAAATAACTAGAAATGTTGATAATGCTAACATATGTGTCCTACTTGGTTTAATAAAACAACCACTGATAAGCATTTTATCAGTCAAGTATAGATTTATTACAAATAACGGCACGATAGAGTATAAACAAAAAGTAGCCATAAATTTGGGGTTACCCTGGATTAATGTAATGACCAGCATGAAAATTAATAGAAGACACATTATTAACAAGGAATCACAAAAAACATTTTATATCGAAAAAAAAAAGCGAAAGCAATCTTATTTGACTTAAAAACAAGGTTTCTTTTCTTTCTACCTCTTTTTATTTTACATTTTCTTCATAAGAGACGTTTTTACAAGAATTATCATTAAAAGAAATGAGAAACATCATAACCGGAGATACTGCTATACACGACTCCCCCTACACTGTGGAATTTTTTTAAGGATATAACACAAAAATACACTGGTAAAACTCAGAAGCTCTCACAGACTTGAAACTGGTGACTTACGTAAGAACACTTTATCACAAAAGAAATAAACGTTATGAATGCGTTAGAACTGGCATCACAATTGGCAGGTAAAAGACCAAGAATTTCAAGCTCAGTCAAGTCACGAATCCCAGTTAGTTTGAATAAAGAGACTTATAAAATAAGCCTGTTTGCCATTATTATTATTATTAAGTACAGCTTTAGTCAGTGTTTGAACGGCATCACTGATTTTATTTAAAAAAAAAAAAAGAAAAAAAGCCCACAAATCTCTACGTCAATTTCATATAAATTCCAAATCAGATTTTATATTTGAATACGGGCATATAAACGCAAAATTTAGTTTGGGGACCAGGAATTCATGCAGTTGTTGAATTTTATGCAAAGCACGCCATCGATCATCGCAGCTTTTATTTTATTTTTATTTTTTTTCTCAAAGATCCTAAATATCAAGAATATCCGTATTTTGTATGAAACTCGGTATTTTATTTGAGCAGTGTACTAGTTTTTCAATGAAGAATTAATGCAGATAAAAACGAATCTGAACTAGCTATGCCAAGGAAAAGCATGAATGACTAATTTTCGAGACCAAAACGAAAGCCCTGCAGGAAAGACATCTAAAAAAAAGTTTACTTCCTGGGGTGTACCGAAAGCCCAAAATCGGTAGTTGCCTTCGACAAAAACAGGAAGCAAAGGCAAATCACGAATCACCGATTGATTTTCTTCGTTTCTCCGCTTCCTTTTCGTTGACATTCTAGTCACGAAAACGGAATTCTAATACCAGAACTCGCTCTCGGTAAACAGAAACAGCGAAGTCCAAACATACAGATTCGAAAAGTACATTAAGCATGACTGTTACCGACAAAGTCGGTCAAAGTCAGTAACAGCAGCAATCTCTATCTACACAACTTCCAAAAACTGAATGAGATATATTCTTCCATTTTTCGATTCATACAACAGGGGGTAAAATAATTACTCTTCAAAGCACAAGATGAATCGCGTCATCACCGAAAGTCTTCAGCAACAGACTTCAAAAAGCTGACGTCCGTCCTTGGTACATTCAAAAGTCATGGAACGCCAAATATTCCACTTCCACGAGCCACAAAGAACAATTTACAAACACGCTTCGGCCTTTTATCTTGGATTATCATAAACGTTCTACTTTATATCCTTAGAACTTTTACTGAAGATATTAAAATTTCCAATATTATTATTGAAAACAACTCGAAATTAAGATATTCGTTAACTTTGTACTCTATTTTCAGGTGTGGCCAGTAGAACAGTACATTTTTTTTTCTTTCTTTAAACTCATGGTAAGTTTACATCAAACACAAATCAAGTTTGAAGAGTGTAACTGTCAACAAAAATGCATGGTTATGGCCAACTGAGAATTAACTTCTTACTGATTTTTAACTAAAACAGTTATTTGTCAAAATGTAAGTTTATGTTACGAAACTGATGAGTAGACTTCATGATGCAAAATGTTCACATCGAAGATTTAATTCCATTCTTTTCATAACAGCTCCTTTTCAGTTTGTGATGCCATATTTGTAAAGGGTTATGATAATAATATACAAAGCCAATTTATCAATCATCTATACACTAAATGGGCGCAGGTACACTTTCTCTTTACAGTCATCTTTCCCATCTGCATTGCAACTATTCTGATTGATTTTGGTATTCTGCAAACAGACATCTACTCCATTTTCGGCGGCGATGACTTTCTTAAGGATTACATAAATTTGGAATATGAGGAACGGGAAACAGGCCCGAATAACATCAGGCATTGAAATGATATACACTTTTTTCTTCTTTACTACAATTAACATTAACAGGAATTCTCGCGATGATAACAACTGTGCTTCGATTATGATAAAGATGCCAAATTTTATGGTCCAAGAATGGTCAGGAAAATGTGGAAAGAACAGAAAAAAACCCCTCAGAAATGGGATCAGAAATGGCAAAAGTTCCTTAAAACAAAGATGAATGTAATACTAAGTAAACAGGGTATTATTCAGAGACACAAAGTTAAGGACATGGAATTTCCTGGGAAGCTAATTAGAGGAAAACCAAATCTTGAGATGGAAGGACTGTGTCATAGCGATGACACGAAGCAGAAGGAATCGTAGAGCGAGTAGACATAAGATCGAAAAGAGTGGAGAAAAATCATCCGCATAACAGCGACTTCACCTATATATGGACTAATCATGATCCAAAAGATAATTATTATTCAACTAAAAAGGTTATGGATACCCCCTCCCCTTTTCTATCTAAAACAAAGACAATCCCAGAAAGCAGAACAGAATTAGGATAGCCCATAATGTGATTCGCACTCACCTACAGGTTTCAACGCCCTGCCTTCTACGATACATTAAAAAATAGTTCATAAATAATTAGTTACATTTATTTTCAATTTAATCTTACAAGAGACTCGATCACTCCGCAAAATCGAATTTCGTGCTATGTAAGTGATAAACTACTTTTCCCAACTAAATGGATTTGACAACTTGAAAATATTGGTTGGTTTTTCTTTCAACAGTCATACCAGCTTCTAAACAACAATATTAACAAAGCATTTCAGACCAAACTAAACAGCAACAAGATATGTATTACAAAATAATATTTAAATGAGACTTACCGTCAGCAAATCCAAAGGCCACAAATGATGAGAAGATCATGATCATCAGATGGTATCCAATCATGTTGACTGACGATTATCACCTACGGCAAAGAAAAATAATAATAAAAAAAATGATAGAAAAATAATACTGGCCTGACAGATGTCTTCAGATGGTTAATAATAATCATGCGGATCACATGTTTCCAATAAAATTAGATTTTTTAATTTTTTTTTTTTTTTCTCTTTTTAAGCAGAAAAGTTTCTTCAGTGACAGCCTTATGCTGCAAAAGTATCCAAATCGCTTACTGGTGAAGCAGAAATTTCTCACCAGTTTACGACACTAGTTACCAGTTCGTGGAATGACTTAGAATGATTTGATCAGAAACAAATATCGAAAAGCAGCGGCACTAGAAAAATAGTTTTTCTTCCTTTCCTTTTCTATCAGTTCGGTGAAAGCGCTCCGTATAACATTAACTTTTTAGTTTTAGCTCACCAAATTGTCATAAGAATAAAATGAACACACGGTCTTTTAATAATGCTCTTTCTTATCGTAAACAATCCCATAGAGTTCACTTCGTGGTATGCAGAGATCTATCTTGGTTGACTAGCATACGATCTATTATTTTGTTCAGACTGAATTTCTTTGCATAGTGAATTGTTTTGAATTTGGCAAAGTGCTTCACACATTTACTCCAGTCACTTATGCATGTGTGCAATTTCCTGAATAAACGAAACCTCGTAAATGAAAAACTAACTTTCGTTGTCTTTGCTACTTCGCAAGGGCCAATAACAGGTATTTTAACTAAAGGACGAAATTAATACACAACAGCAGAACTTAACAAAAATGAACAAAATCCCGAAAATATATTTGTGTCTACGTATATTATTATGAACATATACATGTAAGTGTATAGTTGCACTCGCGAAACAGACAATTTTGTGTATATCTCAGATAGTCGAAGTCAGTATTCTGAAGTAAATTTCGTGCGCAATGGAAATTCAGCGAGACGGTGTAAATTTACGACGTTCAAAGGCTTTTATAGATGCGTTCTAGGCAACACTAAGCGAAAATTACTATGACAGGATATTTACTGAAATACTACAAACAGGTTAGAAATGGCCAATTTTCATTATTTTCAGACGGTTGAATATATCTTCTGCAGTTACGGTTTAAAAGTGCAAACTTCGGGGTAAACTACGGAATGAAATACAATTTAAATGTATCGTCGTGCACTTGCTTCCACAGTCTAAGTTCAATTAAAGAACTTTACGCAACATTAAAGGAATACCATGGAGTAAAGTGTTGGAATATTTTCCCTGCATAATGGTGTCGTGCTCCGTGGAAAATGTGATTTCTGATATCGGAATAACATGGATGGACGTGCTTTCAACCATTCCATTTGGATGCGTTCCAAAAGCCGCTAGAACATCGATATGTGAATGCGCTGTCCGTCCAAAACAGTCTTCCACATAGTTGAGCAAAAGTCGCCATTAATGTCAAAGCATACGGAAGCACAAATGTGGGGGCAATGGCCACATAAGCGTTGCGAAGGAAAGGGCGAAAGAAACGCCTCCTGCAAACACAGACGAGATTTCAGGTTTGATACACAATTGTTATGCAAAGATTATTGTTATTGTTTATACCCCGCTACTATTTTTCTTCACCGAAAAGCCATAAAAAAAGCACCAAACTTCGAAGACTGTTATTACAGTTCCCGATTTCCTGGAAAGGCTGTTTTTCAAAGGAACAGCTCAATCCAAATGGAAGAGCCAGCAATGCCTACGAAGTTCGGGGCAGAAAGAACCGTGCATGATGTTTTTCTTGAAAATCGGCGTGAAACAACAAAATGTAAAGAAAAATGACAGGAGTTCCTTCGATGAATAACGTTGCTTAAGAAATTAAAGGGGAACTCATACTGAAAAAACTCAAATTCATTCTTTAACGATAATTTATTTCCTTTTGCAAAATCGGCATTTTTTCTTTTTCTGCACAATAATATTGCATCTACTTACAGCTGTTTTTAAAAGCAATTTCTCGAAAGCAGTGAATACAGATCTTATATGACAGAAATTTATGTTACGTAGACAGATGTCAAAAGTTTTCCTAAAAAACGCCTATAAGGCATTTCATAATTTTCAAAAAAAATTTAATGGTACGATGCAAACGTGGAACAAAAAAGGAAGATTACTACAAACACTGTATTTTTTTTTTTTTGTCTTTCTCTTTGATAAACAGCTTCTTTCGAAAATGGCAACAAACGGATTAATTACTACATCGACTTATAAAATTAGTAATTAAATTCCGTATACCTATAGTACATTCACAGAATGGCAGATGTGTTTGTCTCTCTCTCTATCTCTGAACATTACAAAATCCTAGTGGCTATGACAGTTACATTTTAAAGGATGACACTTTTGCTAAGTTTAACCTACTCTGTGAAGTTTTGGTGCAAAATTTCAGTCAAGCATGTACACCTGAATTATTCCTCCTAAGAAATACAATAAAAATTTGAAAAACAAACGGTGGCTTTCTCCTTTACAAACGATCAGCCTTTTCTTTTCTCTTTTTAATTTTTTAAATCTAATTCTATGCAATGGTAAACATGCTGAAATAAAGTGGCAATCTACATTCAAACCGCCTAATGCCCGAAACACTTTTTCGGTAGTTAAAATCGAATCATAAACTGAAAACTTAAATCATGTTATGAAAAAACTGTTCACAGGTTTTCAGAAAACTGAAAAAGTGCGATTATTATACACATGAAACGCGATCTAGAAATTCCATGTATGCGACTATATTTCAAATACGTAAATAATAGCAAATGTGTGGTTCATAATCCTTAAAAATTCGCAAAACACAATCAACGTGCGTTATAAGAAGTGAATGAAACTAAAATTGCACAAAGGATTGTGATCTTTGGATGCGCACGACAGCCTTGAAATTAAAAGCACTGTGAAAAAATGTTGGGTGGTGAGTGAAGGATCAGAGCTAGCGATAAGCTCAGGCAAATTTAAGGAAAGAATACATACAGGAGCTTGACAGTTAGAACTTCCCTCGGCTAATCACTTCATCATTGGGCATCACTGCAGGATGAAATTTTTACTCCAAAATGCAAAAACACCCGCGATCTTTGGCAGACACACACATGCATCAAAACAGCTATCAATGAACAAAACAGGACTGCACCGCATGTGAATGAGCTGGACTGCCGTGAGAAAGAAGGCTAAGATCAGATGTTTCTTTTCACTTTAATGCATAGAAAGACGACGTAAAAGTGAAAGGTGACCGATGTTTCCATGAATTGCGTTCAACAACATCCCCAGGTATTTTGCAAAATGTCAAAATCACTTTTAAGGTTGTTAACGTACAACTCAACACAGAATTTCATTGATTGATTCCTCCTGGAAGCTCTGCTGAGTCCATACATGTAGAAACGTCGTACTTATTGACATGTATTACGACGGATGTAAGCTATATTCTCAGCATCTGCGTTTTCTACTGGTTTGTCGAAATACATCGCAAACTGCTTACTTCTTTTTCTTTCTCTCTCCCTCTTTGTATTATTTTTCTTCAGATCCAAAAATGATTTCTGTTGATGTATTTGGGCTACATACCGTTCTACACTACAGGATTATGTAAAAACCAGGTCACTGATGCTACCACACGTCATCGTGAAATTCACAGTATCCACGGAATATTGACCTAGCAGATAAAACTTGAATGGTTAATCCCCTAATCTGCGCCTAACCTGGAGTAGAGATGTTTCTGCAAAGGAAACCTTGTTTAGCTGAGTATTGTAGCTCCGAGACCCACGTGCAAGGTGGGAGTTGGCCAATCACGGTTAAGGAGGTGGTGCCGTTTCTATGGAGACGGTAGACGACATCGACGCTTTGCTCGCAAACAGTCCCGACAATGGCGAATTTTCTACTTACACGAAAAAAGCAATATATCTACCGAGGGAAAAGAACTGCAGCTGTAGGCATGAATACCTTCTGCTCAGCGAAGCGACTGTTTTACCCAGAGCCGAAGTTGTCTTTGTAAAGCAAAGAAGAATCTATATGATTTTTCTGCACATCGGATCACAACAGTCGCTGATTGAAACGGGCTGAGAATACACAAACTTGTCTGCCGAGCTCAAATCAATAACAACTTCTATTTTAAATTTAAAATACCAAAAATTGTATTGTCTGCAACATAAAACGGGTCCGCTTTAAGGGGCAATGCACAATACGGACTACTTATACTGAAGCCCCAATTCAGGATTTTACGTTTTATGAAAATTGTCAATCAGTAAGTCACGCTCGACAAACCAGCTAGAACGCTAGCTTCAAGTTATTCAAAACGTACTGGAGGCTAACAGAAGTAAGGGCCAAAGCTTGATATGACGTACAAATAATGATGTACCCATATCCTAATACAGCGTGCAATGCTATTTTACGGAAGGGAGTATATGCTTCAACTCACATGAAGCTAGAGCGCCAGCTACGTGTTTCTCTAATGTTACTGGCTGCAGCCCCCCCCCTCACTCCCCGAGTTTTCCTCAGCATCTAAACTACGACTTAGCCGGCTCGGTGGTGGACGAACGGTAGCGGTTCGCTCTTGACCGTTCGCCCGAGTGGGCTCAGGTTAGAGTCAAGGATGACGCATGGGTGGTGGGCTTGTGGCTCTCTCCCCTACCTGGAACCAAAGGCCCTGAATTAAGGATTGGCGACTGCTTATAGCCCTGAGAGTAGATCAAGGTAGTCGTTAACCCCCCCCCCCCCCCGAAGATTTACACGAGACTCCCAAATGAAGGCTGCTGGGACTAAGTAAGACAGAGAACCAATTTCCTCAAGACTAATATATCAGTTTTATTATTCAGATTCCAACTCGGGACCAGCAGCATATTAGGCCACGAAAACGCTCGCTACAGCATCTGACCGACGAACGACTACTTTGGGTCACCGTTGTTGTCTTTATTTATTAATTAATTTATTTATTTTTGTTTCGAGGCGTACAGACCACCGTGATCAACTAAGAGCTATAAGCAGTCGCCCGTTCCTAATTCAGGGCCAGTGGATTCAGGGAAGGGCTAGAGCCATCAAGACAGGCACATCATCCATGGCTTATCAGCGCATATCTCGAACGAACAGTAGGAAGCCAGTGTTTTAAAACACTCTCTCACCGAGGCAGCATTGCGTGTTTATGTGAGCTCATATTACAATAACGGGAGCTACTCAATTTTGAGGGATATGATAAAATTTCTATTTTGCATACCTTATTAAATAATATAATAAAAAATACACATCAATTGTCTGATGTATTACATAAAGTTCTGGAAGTTAATACATGTGCACACTATTTGAATTGTTATTAGAATGAGTACTTTAACAGCAATATTTTCTCAGGCACCTGAGTTATGTAGGCACAGATCACGTGTGTGAGGGGGTCTGTCAAAAGGAAACCACCTGAGTAAAAACAAAACAGAAAAAAATCAACTCATTGCAATACATTCCTCATGCGTGTAGAGGTACATACCATTGTGATACAACTCACTGTATTATTGTCTAATATATTTCCTTAGTATATAAGTGGAACCATGATTGAACTCTAAGAAGCAGTTCAGTAAGGGATGAAACGGGAGTCCAGAGTCTAACCCATTAATACAGCGAAATTTCATTTTTCAAATGAATCAAATTTGCAGGCCGCTTTCTTCCCACGTTTCCCACACAGGTATCAGAAGCAATACTTTGCTTCTGATACCTCTTAAAATTTTGCGGCAGTTTGAACCAAAAAGCGGTACTACATCATGCTGCTCCACTTTTTCCACTGTGTGGTGCAAACAAAACCCAACAATATGGTTCAACTTTGCACCACCCACACAATGGTGTATCGTTTCTTAGAGTGGTGCACAGCTGGTGTAGTACCATCTTCTGATGCACCCTACTACAAAACTTTTAACAGTGTAGACGAAAAAATTAAATTGTTCAATTTCATATAGTCTTCTTTGTTACAAGGGCAACGACTCCATGAGTATAAAATAATATAAGGAGTTATCCGTCAGTCTTTGATTCAGTGCAGCTGGTTTCAGAGAAGAAGCAAGACAAACAAAATTCTATGGCCTCACCCGGGACTAGAACGATAAGCCAGAAGCCCGCGCCTCTGACAAGCTATGTTTACAAAAATTGT
The DNA here is from genome assembly GCA_039090855.1 of Macrothele yani. Classification (NCBI taxonomy): domain Eukaryota; kingdom Metazoa; phylum Arthropoda; class Arachnida; order Araneae; family Macrothelidae; genus Macrothele; species Macrothele yani. Next base: position 69,024,959 of record CM077013.1, read on the forward strand.
TCATAACAATAAGAAAATTCATGTCATTTATTTTGTCTGGATAATCAGCCAGAAGCTCGTGTCTGATGAGCATTCAGGTACTCTTTGGCTATTACGTACATTATTTGCGCCTGTGATCTTGCATAATCAACTTTGACGCCCCTGCGGTGCAGTGGTCTAAGGGCTCGGCTTCTGACTATTCGAGCGAGATGGGTCCGGGTTCGAATCTCGGTGATGCATGGATACTTTGTTTGTCTTGAGGCCCTGGCTCTCTCCCTTCCTTGGAACCAATGGCCCAAAATTAGGGACCGGCGACTGCTTATAGTCCATCGAGTTGCTCACGGTGGTCGTTAAGCCCCCAAACAAACAACACTTAATAATAATAATAATATTCAAATTTAGTGTTCACGTATATGTTTTTTACTTCAGCAGTCCCAAATTGTGTACAAAGAGACCTAATTAACATATAAATTGCATTAAACATACATAACTAAAGTGCCTGGAATTATAAGATTACTATATAATAGAATTATTGCGCTACGTTGCCTATTATTTATATAGCTCAAAGCAGTCTCTCCCGTGTCTATGGTCGCATCAAATTTTTTTTACTTCATTCCATTTCTGGAGCAGGAAGCTGACAACGCATGGTGAGAATTCTACTTGCGAGTTTCTGGGATCGACAGATGTCTCATTAAATCAAAGTTGAAATGCTAACTCCTCCTACAGACTGCGGTTCTTACGCGTGCAGGAAAACCAAAAAAAAAAAAAAAAAATAGCTGCGCTCACTGGTATTCAATAAATATAACAAAATTTCACTCAAACTGGCTTAAAGACATCGGCATGTTATGTTACGATATTTAACAAATAAATCAATACACTAAACAATCCATCCTGAGAACTTAAATTAATGTTTAACTTAAAGCCCGCGAAAATGCTTTATTGTGCCAGGTGTGATCAGAAAATACTACGAAATAACAAGTCTGATTCCAAGACACATTTTCCTCTGGTGCTCTAACCCTTTAAGCTGTCGATGTACCTGAACCAAATAGTGCCAAAAAAATTTCTGCTCTCCCCAAACAGATATGTTTCCATAACGACCGATTTCACGAAAGCTAAGGCGAAACAATTCCTTTCATCCTCTCATCCGAGCAGTACAGACCATAAACCTGTCACTTGTGATAAGCGCTCCCTTTTAGTCCATTATTCTCTGCTCCATGACATGATGGAGGTTTAGTCCCCCAGACATGGGTATCATGCCACTGGATAGAAAAAAAAAAAAAAAAAAAAAAACAAGACTTAAACATATTCTCTTTCCTTTCTTAGGTTCATCGCCATTGTTGCGGCAGTTTCAGCATCTAATCAGTCAGAAAGGATCATTGTCCATCACTTCTCTAAATCCCCGCTTTGAATGGCAGAGATTTAGAGGTGATGGAAAAGCAACATTTTCTGATCATCTGGTTTTTCAGGCGACTTCGTGCAGCGGCGTTAAGACCACTAAACCTACCCCGAATGAATTCACTCACTTTTAGAGAGCGAATATATTCGTCTGAGCTGACTTCAGCCCATTTTGTAAACCCCGAATTAACTCGTTCTGGTCATAAAGGGTTAAAAATTCACGATAGAGGAGGGTACAAATATTCATCATGGCCAACTTATAGTATCCGCATTATATCAACTTTCACCTTCGTGCGACTGCAAGCCGGGGGAGGGGGACGTAAGTCCACCCAGAGGTATTCCTGGATAGGCAGACTGATTCTACATATTTATCACACGCTACTCTCAAAAGATATTAATATCTGTGGTTTCACGTCACACGGAAGCTGAATTTGCATGAATGTTTGTACGCGAACTATATCATAAACAAGTTTGCTTGTTAATGTTTTCAAAGAACAGTAAAATTGCAGTGAACAACCATTCAACATTTGTCATAAACATTAAAACAAAGATAGGGAGAGGAGGAAAACTCAATTTTAAACTGATGCCGTTAAAATTTTTGTGTAAAGGAAATGAACTAAAATGTTTCTTCGAACGAAAAAGAATTTCATTTCACGTCGCTTTTCAACAGAAACGCAATTTTAACTATTAAACTGAAGTCTGCTAAGACATTTTGAACACAAAATGTGGCGTTCTACTTTTAACACAAAAAGCTTAAACATTCGTGGTTTTGTTCTGAAAAAGAAAACGCAATTTTTTTAACAAAAATGTTATAAAATGAAATAAAAACAAAAAACAGAATACACTGACGGAAAAAAATCCCAACACCAAGAAGGAGTTGTGTTAGATAAACGACAGTTGGTAGGCAGTGAGAGTACATCTGTAAGATGACGTCTATGCAAATTTCGCGCTCGGCGCATACGTGTGGCGCTAGTAGCGCCCTTCGGAACATGCAAAGCAGGTTTGCTGTAAATACGCGCTGTAACGTTCGTGAGCGTTGGTTATCGTTGAGATTCGACGTAGTGTGTTGATGTTAGTCACGAATGCATTTAAAAAGACGAAGAAGCCATTATCAACAGCTCACGGAGTTTGAACGAGGTCGTGTAATAAGGCTACGAGAAGGTGGATTTTCTTTCCGCAATATTGCAGAACGACTTGGCAGGAATGTAGCCACTGTGCATGATTGTTGGCAGCGGTGGTCAAGGGAAGGTACTGCCTCAAAAAGACCGGGTTCAGGCCGGCCACGTGGCACTACTGAGAGGGAAGACCGCTGTGTACAGCGTATGACCGTGGCGCATCGTACCGCGTCTGCGGCAGCAATTCGAGCTGCAGGTGCCACAACAGTGACACAACGAACCGTTACAAATCGGTTACTTGAAGGACAGCTCCGAGCCAGACGCCCTGTAGCGTGCATTCCACTTACTCCAAACCACTGCTGTTTGCGACGTCAGTGGTGTCAAGCTAGAGCTCATTGGAGGACGGAGTGGAGATCTGTTGTGTTTTCTGATGAAAGCCGGTTCTGCCTGGGTGCCAGTGATGGCCGTGTGTTGGTTAGAAGGAGGCCAGGTGAGCGCCTGCAACCCACCTGGAGTTATGGTCTGGGGAGCAATTTCCTATGACGGCAGGAGCACTCTCGTGGTTATCCCACGCACCCTGACGGCACAGTTGTACGTCGGTCTGGTGATTTGCAGACCATGTAGCCTGCTAGATCACCAGAGCTTTCACCAATCGAGCACGTGTGGGACATCATTGGACGACAACTCCAGCGTCTCCCCCAACCAGTATTAACCGTCCCTGTATTGACCGACCAAGTGCAACAGGCATGGAACTCCATCCCACAAACTGACATCCAGCACCTGTACGACACAATGCATGAACGTTTGCGTGCTTGCATTCAACATTCTGGCGGTTACACCGGTTATTAATGTACCAGCATTTCACATTTAAAATGGCTCTTCTCGCGCTTACATTAAGCTGTGATCTTGAAACCTTAATCGATTAAATATGTTACCTATACAAATGTATTGCCGCCATTTCATTCCTCTACAACTATTTTTTCGTGGTGTTGGGATTTTTTTTCCGTCAGTGTATAAAGTAGTAATTGTTCCGGCGTCTCACTTGAAAATAAAAATTGCAAAATAAAATGTTATTTGCAGACCATGTAGCTCGTCCACTAGAAATTTAATCGAACTACAACTACGTACACTTTCTATGTTAAGTACTGAAAAAGCTACTTAGGACACAAACCTCCCCCCCCCAAAAAAAAACACACGTAACATTAATAGAATTCTCTGCTACACAAATTCTTTGAGAGTACAGATAGAAGACTTATCGAAATAAGAGATTCATTTAGGCTCTAACAGATCATACTGAAAACGCAACTGCAACAAATAACATTTTCAAGAATAAGAAGTGCTGAAGGCAGAAACCTCAACTGAATCCGTGGATATGAGGAGTAAAGTTTCGTTCCGTGCGATTCTATGCTAAGGTGATTCACCTTTATTATTACAGCAGAACCCGTTTATTACGAAGAATTCGGGACTGACTGTAAAAATATGCATACGTGTGATATATGGATATACGTTTATATTGTATACTCGTTACAACTGGATTTAAAAAAAAATTAATAGGTTAACTACGGCAGTACAAATTAAAACAAAAGAAGCACTTACACGAATACACTCAGCGAATCCTGAAGCAAACGTGATGCGGAAATATTGGGAAAAAAAAAAAAAAATGATATTCCCAAGCTTTGAAGTGGGTGGTGGAGAGGGTCTATTGAACAACTCACTTGTTGATTGATCATCTGATATGTGCTCTCTCTGCATTGCTTTCCTATCAATATTCTTTCACTAACACACCAAGATTGCCCTATGCTGTTGCAACTTCGTCTTTAATCCCACTATTTCTATTCCTCCATTCGAGGACAGTGTGTAACAAATTTAATTTGCCTCGTTGAGTAAAGAATTTCATTAAAATTTTGTTCTTTAAAAACAATCAAATTGGCTTTGGATTAACACTATACAAAACAAAAGTTCCTGTTTTGCTCATTAAATCCAGGATTTCGCAAAAATACGGGCACGTTATATAAGCTGGTTCCACTGTATTATGTTTGAACTTAATTATACATAGTAAAAAATGTTTTACAACATTTTCGGCGCAATTCAGTTGAATAGATCGTCTATTACAGTTTCGCTAAACAATGGTTCTACTTAAGAACAAGCAGTGCGATACGTATGATGCCCGTAAGACTATGTTGACTGTCAAGATTTACAAGTTGCTTCCATGTACCAGTGGGGAACAGAAGAACACCGGGTCGTTCACAAGTTCTGCAGTCATAGTTCTAATTATTTTGGAAAATGTGAAAGGCTTCCACATTACCCAACTTTACGACCGAGTCTAACTTGTCAATCCGTTTAGTTTTATCGAACAGAAAGTAATCACAAATATGTCACGTACGCACTGATAAGGAAGGTGCATACATTTATAATTAATGTACAAGCAGCAACTATAAAATCGGGCAAAACCCATGTTAATCAGTTACTACGTCAAACATTATGTGTTGACAAACATCATTCGATTTGTATTCATAAAACCCAGAGATATGAATATCTCACTCAAAGGAAAATAGAACTTCAAATGTTTAGCAATCGTGTCCTGCTTGCAATTTTTTTACGGTCCCTTAATGTGAACACAAAATACTGATAACATTTTCCTTTCCAAATGTTTCAGAATATCACAAATGACGGTTTGGTCCCAAACGGATGTATTAAATTAAGCGAAGGTAATCGTTGTACGTCCAACTGATCCAAAAACTTTAATCCAGCGAACACATAGTCTGATTAAATCATAGGTGTAGCGTGACCAAAATTGTTGGGGGGGGGGGCACAAATAAGTGTAAACTGACGTTTTTCTTGGGGGAAGGCCATTCTTGGAAATAATTTCTCCGAAAATGATCCTGCTCAATTGCCATAACTTAAGTTTCTTTTTACGTGCCTAATATATCCAAATCTACGAAGTATGCCAGGCTTGGTTGATCCAACCTAATGAGGATAAAAAACAACAACTTGCCTTTCAAAGCACCTCATGTAATAATATGATGATGAAATATATTGTGTATGGAATGACTGCTGGAAAGCAGTCATAGCAATGCTCGCTATTGCGTAGTGTTGTTCCCTTGGCTGTATGTTACGCTTTATAACATTTAAAAGGCGAACGACTAGTTATTATTTTTTTCCAATTTTTAAGTTGGGGGCACGTGCCTCCCTCCCGACGTTACGCCTATATAATTATTAATACATTTCTTATACAAAATCTCATCAGAAGCCAACTATCGAAATCATCATTGAGAAGCAAATCACTTCCGAACATTAATGACCAGATTCATAGGGCTGTTGATTTACATTTCTTTAAAATACATCACACAAATAATACTGTTTTAAAATTTTGTGCCGCTCTAGTGCCTGAGTGGTTAGAGGCGCGAGCTTCTGGCTAATATTCCGAGTTGGGCTCGAGCTGGAGTCCCAATTCAGACATGGGAGGTGTGCTTGCCCTATGGGTATCTCCCTTGCGGGAAACCGGAGGCTCTAAAATCAGATCAGATCATATGTAGAGGATTTTAGGAAGGGAGTGTCTGACCCCAGGTCTTAAACAGCCCTTAGAAATAGGAAGCTAGGAGATGTAGGCTAGAGTGCTCGATAGGAAAGTGACACGGAAGCGAAGTAGAAAGGGGAGGAAGACGCCCTTATTTATGACCAGGGGGCCAGTACCCGGGGTCCGACGGCTTAACGTGCCCATCCGATGCACGGCGGGTATTCAGTGGTTCGAACGTTCGTACCTGCCCAGGATCGAATCTGAGGTTATCTCCATGGCAGTCACGAACGCTGACCCCTACCCTAGGCCACCCGGAGGCTATAAATAAAATTAGGATGGGCGAACGTTTACAGCCGCAGTTGCTCACGGTGGTTGTCATATCTTTCTCCACTACCCCCTATCCGAAAAAAAAAAAAAAAGAAAAAAAGAAACAATCCACCAGGAAAAACATTCCTGAACAATTTCCCTAGCCCCAAAATTAATCCATTAAAGAAATCAAGATTCGTTAATTTCGCGGTATAAATTTTCACAAAGAACTCGAGAAACGTAACTTTTTAACAAACATTATCAAATCCGGAGAAGTCAATATTCGTTCCGAACATTAAATTACTTTCTTAGCAAACACTCCTGTGCATTTATAAATTTTTGAATTAAAATTCAGCTCTCCTTTTTTTTTTTATTACTACACGTCTGAATGCAAAGCATTTGAGCTATGTTTAATCCAAACATTACTATACTTAACATTGCAAATCTAAGGAAGTGAAATTGTTTAAAATACATCGTTAATTAACAAACTTTCAGCTTCATGAAAACTTGTTAATAAAAAGCCAGATGATCAGTATTCTAATTTAGCTTAACTAGTTTAATTACAGAGGAGTTTAACAGTTTCAACTGAAACAAAATATATAGCAATGTCTTGGATGAAAATAATTTCCACAAGCATGCGCCTGCCCCACTTCTCGACAAGATTCTGTCACAACACGCATACATCTCGAAAAAAAAAAAAAGTCCCTAGTGCAAACTCACTTGCTAGAAAGCTGATGCGTTGATGTTTTTCTATTCGTGGTTTTGAGGATTAGGGCCCAATCCTTGATTCCACTCTGCGAAAAAATCACACATCCACGCATTCTTGTCTCCAAGAATGATTTCTAAATTTTTTCCTCTCATTGATTTTTCTTTTTTTAAATTCTTTCTTTTTTTTTTTTTTCTTGAGGCGAACCATGCGACAGGAACAAAACAATTTTTATTTTATTGTTTTCATTTTCTTAACCATTCGCTCCGAGATTTCTTTAGTACTTGTGCATTCATATTCTTTTTGTGCGTGTGTGTGTGTGTGTGTACTGTACATGTGTCTTTGGAACCAGAACTCCGGAGATAATTTAAAAATACATTAATGGTTTAAAATTATTAACTTAATTTTAGAAATTAATTTTCATATCATCATCATCATCATCATTGTCAACCATTATCAATCCACTGCTGGACGAAGGTCTCCCCAAGTTTCCTCCACAACGGTCTGTCTGTCTTGTGCCAGTCTCCTCCATGTCACTCCCGCATGCTTTCGAATTTCATCCACCCATCTTCCATGTGGTCTTCTTCTGGGTCTTTTCCTGTCCCTTGGAATCCAATCTAAAATTTCGGCTGTCCATCGGTGGTCTGTTCTTCTGGCAGTATGTCCAGCCCATTGCCATTTCAGGGATTTAACTCTGATCATGATGTCTTCCACTCTTGTCATTTTTCGGATCCACGTGTTCCTCTTCTTATCTCTCCTGGTTACACCAAGCATGCACCTCTCCATGCTCCTTTGCGTTGTCTGCAGCCTTTGTATGTCTCTTTTAGCTAAGGTCCACGTCTCTGCACCATACGTAAGCACTGGAAGGATGCATTGATCAAACACTTTTCTTTTAAGACATAATGGCATATTGCTCTTGAAAATTATGCTGTTTCTTCCAAAAGCTCTCCAGGCAAGTTTTGTACGCCGATTAATTTCTTCACCAATGTGACCCTCACTTGATATCTGCTGTCCAAGATAAATGTACGTGTCTGTTATCTCCAGCTTTTCTCCATCAATCGATAAATCTTCATTTCTTGTAAAAGCATTGTACATCACTTTTGTCTTCTGAAAGTTCATTTTTAATCCCACTTCTTTACTCTTGTCAGCAAGTTCCTGGATCATACTCTGTAGCTCTGATGGGGTATTTTCATATATTTTCATATATACATATGTAATAATCACTGGACAACAATTTTTGATGGAGTTCATGCTTCCGAGATAAAAATAGCCATTTCTTAATGAATTCGATGTGCTGAAACAGAATATGACCATAAAAAAGTTGAATTGGCTACGGTTTGTTTGTAATATGCAGGTAACACTGGTTGACCATTGATCAGGAACAAGTGCATGCTATTTCAATGGGAGAAAAGCATATAATTTGCCTGCAACTCTCGATGCGCTTCCCTTATAAATATTTGTTTACGCTGCTAATTAAAGAGCTTCAAACACTGAACAGAATCAAAAATCACAATCAAAATATGTGTTTCTAACAAATTTTCCATGTGTAGGCCTATATGAGGAAATTTATTATTCTAAATCAGTTTTTAGGACATTTTGATTTTAGTCTGCCAACTTTTGTACCAAATCTCTCCCATTGAAATAGCATGCAATTGTTCCTAAGCAATTGCAACCAGTGTTTATGTACGTCTTCACACACACACACACACACACACACACACATATATATATATATATATATATATTGCATGCGTTACATTACACTTCTTTTGAAGTAAATACAATCCGAAACAGTAAGTGTAATTTTTTACAGTACAATTAAAAATAGATAGTGTAATTCTTTTTTTCATTTTTTTTTACATTTGTATTAAATGTACTTTTGAGATATGTACATGAGTTTTTCATGCATAAATAGAAATCAGTTACCAGTTCATGACGTTTTACTTCTTGCCTTTCGGTTGTATTCCACCAGAGGGGCATCTCTGAAGGGTGTCCAAACGTAGTCTGCGAGCAACAACGTGGACCACTTTCCCTGGTATCGTTGCTCTATTACGGCCATATCTTGATGAAACCGTTCACCATGCTCATCACTAAATTTACCACAGTTATCCGGGAAGAAATCCAGGAAGTGGAGTTTTAAAGACATATTACAGCCAAATTTTTTGATACAGAGCAAGCAGGTCGGTAATGAGATCTTCGTAATTTTCAGCCCTGGAATTCCCCAGGAAGTTTGTTCATACTTCACAAAAGGCATCCCACACTTCTCTTTCATCACACTCAAGCATGTCTTCAAACTGCGAATCTTGAAAGAGCTGTCTGATCTGCGGACCCACAAAAATTCCCTCTTTTAGTTTTGCTTCGCTCAGTCGAGGAAATTTGTCATGCAAGTACTTGAACGCTGGTTTAGTTTTGTCCATGGCTTTAACCAATTGCTTTACAAGATCGAGTTTTATGTGCAGAGGGAGTAGTATGATTTTCTGAGGATCTGTCAGTGGTGGGTTCTGAACATTCATTTGTCCAGGTGTCAAAGACGTCCTAGGAGGCCAGTCTCTATCGAAGTAGTGCAGACATGTAGCTCGGCTATCCCAGTGACAAAGAAAACAGCAGTGCGTTGTGTATCCCTGCTGAAGGCCCATCAACAGAAACACTACCTTCAGGTCAGCACAGATAAGCCAACCATAATTTTTGTAATTAAGTCTGTCCAACAGCTGTTTAAGGTTGTTGTAGGTCTCTTTCATTTGCACCGTATGTGCAACTGGAATGGACGGTAGCTGATTTCCGTTATGCAGTAAAACCATCTTAAGACTCAACTTGGAGGAGTCTATAAATAGACGCCATTCTTGCGTAACATGTTGTATTCCTAGTCCTTGCATTAGGTCGTCAACATTGCAACAGAACACAAAGCTTTCACTTTTTTGGAAGAATTGCTCGAATTGTCGGTGACGAATACGAAACGAACTCACTCGAACATTTTGTTCTAGAAGATTCCATTGACGAAGCCTTGACGCTAGTAGCTCTGCTTTAACTTTGGTTAAATTCAAATCGCGAACTAGGTCGTTCAGTTCCTCTGATGTAATTTTATGTGGCATAGACTCAGAAGATGCATATTCGTCATCGCTTTTATTAATCCGTGACGTTGACGGTTTCGGATTACACAAATCGTCTTCCTGAACTTCATCTAAATCGATAACAAAATTTGTCGGAGGCTTGGGAATGGGGAGTTCTTCAGAATGAGGTACAGGTCGTACAGCAGAAGGTATATTTGGATATTCTACAGTCCATTTCTTCTTCTTTGTGATACCTTCAGCCACTGATGGCACCATACAGAAATAACAGTCATTTATGTGATTTGTGGGATTCCACCAAATCATGGGAACAGCAAAACCTGTCGTTTTTCTTTTGCCATTAAGCCACTGTGACAGATTCATAGCACACGTGCGGCAACATACATGTGGAGCCCAGTCCTTATCCTCGTCGCCTATTGTGCAGCAGAAATACAAATGATAAGCTTTTTTTAACAAACGGAGTGATGGACTTTTACTGTGCAGCAAATGTCACTTTACCACATATATAGCAAAAGTTATCCGCCTTATTCACACAAGCACGCGGCATAGCTACGTAATGTCACAATACAAGGATCACTTTAACAGGCTGCTATCACGAGAGTACACTCACCAATGAAGGGAAAGAAACAAATGGACTGAGCTCTTTACCGTTGGGCTGTTAAAACTGAAATGATTGTATCATATCGGGTAATACTACACCGGATGTCGCGGGAACTCTGGACTTCTCACCCAATGATGCAATACTTCCTGGTCTGACGGTGCCTAAGAGTACGGAAAACGCCGTACGAACCTGATGTTCTTACTATATTTTTGTTTCAGTACCCTTTTAATATACATTTACTAACATTTATTAAATTTATCATAAATTTATTCATATGTAACATAAAAAAAATATTACTCATTATACCTACTTTTTTACTAAAAATCACAAATTTTTAACGTTCCATTAGCTGTATTTCCGAAACAAGAGCCAATGAAAGTTTTTCATGGCGATATTCGTGTTCAGTGGGTTAATTTCATACAGAATTGCGCACTTTCCCGTCAGAAGCAATTTCATAGTTGTCCAGTGTAATCAGTAACATTAAATCGTAACTTGAAAGCATGCATAATTAATTTAAGCTTACATTATGACTGGGATTAAATAGTATGTACTGAGAAGCATTTCTCGGTGCAAAAGTTTGTGACATTCAGGTGTGTTAGCAAGACACAAAATTTGATAAACAGTTTTATATTATGTGAGTAGAACGATACCCCCCCCCTTTTTTTTTTTATCGGAAATTATTAACTTTTTTCCCCCGAATGCTGAAATTTCTTCTTAGACGATTTGTGATGTGAAATTATTGTACTCATGAGTTTTCCAGGAATATTAATTTTTGTATCGGCTGTAAATTTTATGTGAAAATTAGGATTTCCTGAATCTGCGCCATTTCGTTTTCACTAGAAACATTTCCAGGCCGAGTTGCAGACAGGGAGACGCCAACCTGAAGAAATAAGAATCTTTCGTAACCTGTTAATCCAGAGAATTCTTTGCAGAGGTCACCTTAAAAATTGCAGGTGTTCTAGCCCTGGGGCAAAGAAGGGTGATCTTCAAGATTTTGCAAGTCACGTTAAGGTATGTTGGGAGGACGCCATGATGCATGATGACCAGAGGTTTTTTCATTCCTTGCCCTCCACACGTACACATTTTTGCCTTCGACTTCAGAGATGATTTAGCACTTTTAATCCAATCGCGAGACGAGATTTGACGCATGCGCGAGAGTTTGTGAAAGTTTGATCAGAAGAGGAGAGAGTTCACTCTCACTTGCCTCCTGTCGATCGCGGAATAACAACTCACTCACTTGTCTGTTGCTAGAGCCGACAGCAGCTCTACTTTGTGCTGAGGAGAGCAATTAAACTTGAGCAGGAGATATTTTAGCAACCAGCATGGAGAAAGTCAGCTCCAACTACACCGAAAAGAGGACGACTACTGATGTCTCCATAGTGTGACGCCATTGTTGCCGCCATCTTGCCGGAGTGGAAGCCAAAAAAATTCCAGACGAGCAGCGCACTGTTTTGGACGCCTGCCCCTCTGACGTCTTCCCAAGACGACTCCTTAATGCCTGACCAGCGACTGCTTAAACCCCGACCGGAGCAGCAAAAAAAAAAAAAAAAAAAAAAAAAAAGGAAAAAAAAAAAACAACAACTCATTTTTGGCATTGTGGGTGTTTTGGAGAAAGCAGTATTCTGCCACCATTGGTTGTTGTGTCTAAAAGGAACATTATTTATTACCGCCCTTATTAATTACCGCGGGGCCAGTACCCGGGGTCTGACGGTTTAACGTGCCCATCCGACGCACGGCGGCGGATATTTAGTAATTCGAGCGTTCGTACTCGCCGGGATCGAACCTAAGGTTCTCCCGTGGCAGTCACAAACGCTGACCACTAGGCCATCCGCGGCCCCGCAGCATGAGCAAGATGGAATTCTCTTTAGTCTATTTATGTGGATATTGTACTGGCGCACATCACCGTACTCACAATACAAAAGTACTACATTCAAAAACAAAATTCAACGGCTTTAAAATACATTGTTTCAAATAGATAGCGTTTCCTCTTACAAGTCTTGCTTTCTTTCTTCTTAGCAAGTTCAACAGCGACTTCCGTTTTTTGTCGCATTGCTAAATTTGTCTTTCTGCTATCTTTCCATTCTAATCTGTTCATTGTCGTCTTTCCTTACTTTCTTTTGTTTTATGCTCTCAGATCTTGGCAAAGTTGGAATGCACAGCTTCTCTCAAATAACATTTTACTGAAGAACTGAACTACAGAATCGCACTGAACTGTAACTTTAACACCTGCCCTTCTGTTATTTAAGGTCGGAATCACCAATTCGTGAGCACATCTGAGGATGATCCCAAGAGGGATCGAAAGATCTTATGTTGTTTTAACCTGTCATTTAGATCATTTTCACCACATTTGGTGTGTACAGGAACATCAGTTCTTTTAACTTTTAGTCATTTTAATCGTGCATAGGACGGCAATCTTTTATTCCATGACTAACAAAGCACGAACTTTCATCTATTTTAATGCAACTTTAAAGTTTGTACTTCACAGTTTGTATATCAGAATATACACGGTCGTATCAGAATAATATGACCTAGCTCTTACATAATAATGGGAATAACCACCCGAGAACGGAGACATCGCTGTCGTGTTCCTGAAACCAGTCACGCACCCCCTAGCGACATGGCAGAGCGCACTGTCCTCTTGGAAGGCACCATCACCACCAGGGTAAACGTCCAACATGAAGGGGTGCATGTGGTTAGCAAGGACGGACAGGTAGCCATTAGCGTTCAGGGATCCATCCAGTGGTACCAGCGGTCCCAGGTCATACCAGGAAAACATCCCCCTGACATGCTCACTGCTACCCCCGGCCTGTACTTGACCGACAAGCGTGTCCGAGAGTTGGTTTTCGTGTGTCTGACACCGTATCCACCATCGCCCGTCACTTCTGTGGAATAGGAAACTCGATTCGTCGGAGAATCGAGGTTCCTAACGTCGTTTCCCACTCTTCAACTATCCAATGACGGTAGTCCCATGCGATCTGCAGGCGTCGTTGCCGATGCACCTGGGTTAACATGGGCGCCTTGACACAGCGTCGACTCCGGAGACCCATGGGTAACAAGGTTAGCTCTACTGTTATCTGGGACACGTTCCTGGGTGCCCCAGCATTCATTTGCGAGGTCAATTGCTGCACTGTTGCGCGTCGATTGCCCTTTGCCAATCGACGGAGGCGACGTCCTCCTCTGGAGTCGATGGCCTCTGGAGCTCCACAGTTATGACGTCGGGAGGTACTTGGTGTGCTAGTGGTCAATTCTTGGTACACCCTTACTACAGCACCTCGCGAACAGCCCACGAAGTCTGCTGTTTCTGAGATGCTTCCATCTTTGGCGTGGTAGCTGATGATCATTCCTTTTTGAACGTCTGTGAAATCACTACCTCTGTCCATTGTGCTCACGCTACGCACTATGGCTCATCTGTCCTGGCCGGCCGCTTATATCTTCGTGTGGTCGACCTTGTCATGTGCACTCTGTGACGCCCGTGGGCAGGTACACTGTGATTCCGGGGGTGGTCCTATTTTTCTGATGCGACAACAGTGTATATTTTGATGTTCATTCTTCATGTCCATAATTTCATGCATCATGCTGCAAGAACTTTTAGCCTGAGGACCACGAATTAAAGCTTTTATTATTTTTTATTTTAGATAATTGGTGCAAGTTTGAGAGAATGAATACTTTTGAACACTATGCATCTATTGTGGCAAATTTTCCAACTTCATCACTTCCGTTTTCGGAAAAGTTTCCCTCCCTTATCAAGCTGAAATGCAAACATTTATGGGGGAAAACAGCGTTTAACAACAACACAGGATAAAAGAAACATCGTGAGGGGAAAAAAATACGATTGCGGGAGAAATCTTCGCTCCGTCCGATTTCCGTTTTCAGAAATTTCCCTCCATTTTCCAGCTGAAATACAAATATTTGTGAATCAGAATGATATTGAGAAACAATACAATGCAGAAGGTACATTGCGAGAAAGACAATTTAAGATTATAGTGAAATTTTCGCTCTGCCTAAATTTCGTTTTCGGATATTGTTTCCTACATTTTCAAGCTGAAATACAAACACAGAGGGAATATCAGGAGAAGAAAAAATGTGCGAGGCAGTCGATAGTAGTTTACGGCTACCTGGATTCTCCAAATGATTTCACGAAATCGGTAAAGTAAGCCAGAGAAGAAAACATTAACATGCTTGGATCCAGCGAACACTTAAATTCCAAAATGCAAAGGCATGAACGAAAACAATATTCGTCATAAAGATACTGGTATGAAATACTTCAGTTTAACTACTTTAAACCATTTCTGTCTTTTTTAAATTTTACGTAAAAAGAAAACGTGAAAAAAAAGTGGAGGTAAAACAACTTTTAACTTTTTAAACCCGTAACTAGATTGCAATGATCACGAGATTTCTCTCCATTCTCAACATGTCTTTGGATTGTTGAACAAGAATTGGAAACCATGAGCCGTAATCCAAAAATAACATCTTAAAAATATGAGCACATTATTCCGGGCTTATGAGCAGTTCTTTATTTCCAGATTTCAAGAAATACCGGAACATGAGTCGAATAAGTATTTTTGTCGATACAATATAGAGGAAGAATCTGCGCGAAAATGGCAGGTCTCCAAAGTATTTCTTCTCTTGTGATCCTTTTACTTCTTTTTAACCCTTTAAAACCACAAAGACAGCAAAAGAGCAGAGAGGAAAAGATAAAAAAGAAGAGGAAAACGCCGCTTGACAGTCCGAACACGATCGACATGAAAGTAGCAAGGTACAATGAGTGCAGAGAAGACGAAAGAGTGAGGGAGTTTTGAGGAAGCAATCCACGCGCGAGGAGGAGGAGGAGACAGAGAAATTAATGGCACTGTAGTGGTAAAGGATTTCCGAAGAGGAGATTCCCCGCGCGGAGGAAGAGGAGGAGGATACGATGTCGGAATCTCAGGTTGAGTTGTTGCAGGAATGCAACAGCCAAGCGGATCAGCGAATCGCCACAGACCTATACAAACACAATGAGCGGCAAAGAGAAGCCATTCCTGAACTGACAATTGCTCGTGCGAAAACTTCAAGCAACAATAAATAAATAAATAAATAAATAATCACTTATTCTATTTACTTCAACAACAGAGAAGCTCCCTATACTTATGCACTTCTCTCGCTGAAAGATGCTTTGATGGACGCTAGTTTTTGAATTAACACAAGGCGTTTTGCTTGAAAATAAAATGTTAGAGAAAACAACAAAAAAAAAAAAAAAAAAAACCACTGGTATTATCTAATTTTGGTCCATCCTCCGATCACGCAGAACTCATTTGTTTCAGAAAAAGGTATTATCTAATTTTGGTCCATCCTCCGATCACGCAGAACTCATTTGTTTCAGAAAAAGGTATTATCTAATTTTGGTCCATCCTCCGATCACGCAGAACTCATTTGTTTCACAAACGGAAAAATACATGCCGAATGAGCAGTAAGACACTCAGAGTAATCGTCCCGTTTAAAACCAACAGGATAAATAGTGAACACATGAACTATCAAATACCTAGAATGATCTACAGTGGTTGCAAATATGTTTATATTGAAAAGATATGCGATTATCACTTCTGGAGCACCCAAACATTTCATTTCGGGTTTGAAAACGAAAAAAGAAAAAAAAACTTTTACCTTGTTTATTCGCATATGGCTTGCTGCCCTTTATTAAGTCAATTTTTCGGATTCCAAAATAAGATTACAACCATTACGTCAAAAATTTCTGAAAAACAGGATATTCTCTCACTTCGGTCCACAAACAGCGGGAAGGGACTCCCCCTTTCGCTATTTGTGGTATTTGAAAATAAAGCAAATACCAAAACTTCCTGCATTTAACATTTACACGAAACTGAACTTTAAAAATAGCGCCTTCATTACTTCTCGGATTTAAAGGAGCGGCACGACAAAATTAACAACAAAAAAAAAAAAAGTGGTTTAGCTTTTGACTTGTAATGCAATGACAAAACAAAAGTATACAGTTGCATTGCAGTATAACAACGAAACGAGCATGCAAAGACTAACCTCAGCCTACTATAACGAACACCTCCGTAGTTTCATCAAAATAAATACACAGTCTGCATTGTAGAAGTTTATGTATGATACTCCAAACATAAACAGAAGACATTAATAAGGAGTGTGATTCCCTCGAACGGCTACAACATGCTTGACAGCAGTGAACTATGTTCGAAATCAAGGTGCCCAGAAGGGTCTGAGGCAACAAATCACATGCCTCTAGAACTCTCTTTAATCCACCCAGCAACAGAGGAAGTAGGTGGCTATCGGCTTACAATGCACCTCCAAAGGGCGTTTACCACATGTTCAACGGGATTTAAGTCTGGGGGTCTTGCTGGCCAGGCTCTTCGTTGGATACTTATAGTTTTTGAATATTCCTCCATCACGTTAGCAATCTGACGTGTTGTCCTTAAATAAAAAATCTAGGCCAACACACCACCTCTGAAAACGTCATACATAGGGCCCGAAGATATGGTCTACCTTAGCAGTTACGGTTCTTCCATCAAACACAAGAAGCACAGTGTGTCCATTCATCATTAAGCCACTTCACACTAAACACACCATTTCCACCATACGCATACCTTTTTCTAATTAATAACGAGGAACTGTACACAAAGCATACTTAAAATAGTATTAATAAAACTATACCAGTTGTAAGGGCGAAAATTAATAATTCAACGTATATTAGATAATGTATACATTTTTTTTTAATTTGTGCATATTCAGGAAGAAACTATGCCACGTGTTCGACTATGAAAAACGGAATTTCACCTCGGGGAAGGACTTCTCTTCCACGGAGGAATTAACTTTTTTATTTCAACGCCATTGTTAAATACTGCAAATGTCTGGCTTGGTTCTAATGGTGCCAACGGATTACAAGGCGAACAATCACAAACGGAAATATGGGATTCCGGAGAGCCACTAGTGGCTACTGAAAATCCTTCATTTACAGGTTTTCTAAGTAGAGCTGGACAAAGCTCGATGTCTAAGGTCGCCAGTAGGTCTAGCAGATTGTAATATTCATTTATTATGATAGTATGCAGCTAATGTTTGCATTGTATTAATGTATCTGTAGAGAGTCTGGTTTCAAGCGGAGGCGGTGGAAACTGGAATGCCACGTGGTGATCTGGACATGCGATAAGAACGGCAGGTGCGCGTGATGGGGGGAGCGAGGGGTGCTCTTCCGAGTTGGAAGCCAAGGTAGCCTGGGGGCTTAAGTTAGGAGTGATCAGGAATTTGCAAGGTCAGAGGTCAGCGCCTAGGGGCAGCTTACCGAGAGGAATGCTGGAGATTCTCCACAGAGGAGGATGGAGGTCAGGTGGGCAAGAAGAGAGGAGGGAGGGAGGGATTTCGAAGTGTGTTTCTGAAGCGTTAAGACATGGGGGCAGGAGCTCCCGTAAAAAAAATGTTGAGAGTACGAAGGAAGCCGATCGAGTACTTCATGAGTGAAGACTCTGAGTTGCGGTAACTCGTGTACGATCGCTGTGCGGAAACACAGAAGTCTCCCGGCAGGAGCAGTAGGAAAAGCACGGAGATCGTGTCCATAGAATCGGAAATATTCCGAGTATAGTGTCAGAAAGAGATAGACCGTTTAGACGAAAGCCGGTTCACCGAACCGAATAAAACAGGTATTCTTCCAACTAAACCGCCCTTCTTGAGAAATCAGACTCTAAGACTTTGAATTTGCTTTAAAAACTTTCTTGGTTCTCTACCACGGAGTGATTATTGCATCTAGGATCCAAGGCCTTATTTTAAAACCTTCCCTCCCTTCCTTGAATAGCAGATATCCCAAGTAAGCTGATGAAGAGAGCGCCTGAGCATTAGTTTTACATACGACCCTCATTAAATTTGTTGGTGTGTGGGTAGGTGCTAATAAAATAAGCTGACGCCCTCCTGCGTGGCGGCGAGATTTAGCACACGGGCTAGGCTTACCCCTACACCAGTAATCCGAATTTATTGGCTTAAAATATAACTCAAAGTTTCCAAGGTTTCACACATCAACCAGATGGCTTTTTCAAGGAAGGTAGATAGCAAACTGCGAACGGAATAATAGAACGCTTCAACAAATTGAACACGGTGACTTATCTGGATAATAAACAACATAATGCGAATGTAATTATTCATTCAAAGACACGAGGCGTATGTGCGTTTGTTACGCGGAATGCTGGAAGGCAAACAATTTGATGCCTTTTTTGTTTGCCTTCCAGGTTTCCGCGTGCTAAACGAACATGACGCCTCGTGTTTTTGAATAAATAATTTCACCGCGTTCAAATTGCTGAAGCGTTCCTTATTCAATTTGCAGTTTACCTTGCTTGAAAAAGCCATGTGGCTGATGTGCGAAAGCTTGGAAACTTTGAGTTCTATTTCACGCCAATAAATTCGGATTACCAGTGTAGTTCTATATGCTGTTTTAAATTCCTTTTCCTGATTTTGGAGGGATGGCACAGCTTTATTTGTCACATGCTGACGGAATACAGAGGCTGCGGATAACTCAAAAGGCATAGAGAGATGCATGCTTGGTGCAAGCAAGAAAGATAGGTAACCGAACTCCTGTATCAGGAAAATCACAAGAGTTCATGACATCATGATCATAGTAAAAACCCTCAAGTGGCAACGTACTGGTCATATTGCTAGAAAAGCTGAACACCATTGGACTACTGAAACACATGAATGGATACCAAGGAGCATGAAAAGACCCAGATGAAGATCATGTGAGAGATGCATGGATGAAATTCGAAAACATGCTTGAGTGATGAAAGAGAATTGCTGAAGACAAGAGACTTGTGGAGAAATTTACCCATCAAGGGACTGAGAATAGCTGATAAGCATAGGCTAATGGGAAAGTGGGAAAAAAAGCTATTAACATTTTAGCTGAAATTTATTCATACACTCCTTTACAAACGATGTCGGTTAATGGCGTCGAAAAGACGTGCGACTACTATGCTAAACTGCAGCTATAATATTTTTATCTAATATTACATACATTATGAACACGTGAAATGTCTGCGATCACAATGTTAGATGTAAATACTCGGCGATCTCTAATAACTAATCCTTCATCCTTTTTGCTTAAGACCATAAAGTTTAAGTTTACACCGCTTGCTGCTGTCGTTACTGCTGCAAAGAACACACGTGGAAACGATGATTTATTCGGGGAGGCATATGCCATAAAACAACAAATGCAGTTATAGTAGGGAATTCTCTTCTTTCCTTCAGAAAAATTAAGCGTGACTTTTCTTTGGTGGGGAGGGAAACAAATCGATTCTTAAAAAAAAAAACTGCATTTCGCATGATGATTCCGGTCGGAACCTCAGAATCCAAAACAAAATTATGACTTCCTCCGATAATAATCAGCAGAATTTTTTCAACAATCCTTTTACTTTCTCTGGATTCATAATTTTAAGCCCTTTTTTGCTAGTCATAAATATTAATTCAAACAAAGGACTGTTGGGTGGTACTCAATTGAATATCTACAAAACGCACTGTTTTGTTTCGGATACTGACATTCCGATCGGAAATCATCAAAGAAAATCACGTGTTTGTCCTAAAAACTGATGTGATTTCATTTGCTTGATTTCCCAATCTTATTCACTTTGATTTCTCAGAGTCAACCACATACAGAACAAAACATTTAAAGTCCTCTTCACACCGGCTGAAAATGAGAATGAACACGATAAATCTAACCACGTACGCTGAATCGGTACAGATTCTAATTTTACAAATTCCAAATTTGATCTCTCAGAGAAAAAATCGTTGAAGAACAACTAATCGAACTATCGATTACTTCCTTACAGTTATAATTTGAACATGGCTCATACGGCTTGCCCACAAAACGATTCAGATTTTTCCGGAAAAGTCGTTGCACCTCCTATGATTTTCTTTCCAGGACTTAACGTAATATATATTGTATAAGTTATGTGCTTTGAAAAGCACGTAACAATTTGAATACACAATATAAGTGCCACTTACGTATCATTCGCAGTCTGATATATTCAAACTTCTTAAAAATGGCCAATGAGGTCCAAACTGTAGAGATAATATAATTACTCAATTGTTTTCATATCAGGAAGCCTCCAGTTCATGTTTAATTTTTTAAATATCTTAAAATCAATTAAGAAATTATTAACTTTCACAAATTCATATGATACATGACATACAATCAAATTACCGTTTCAGATATGTGAAGCACATTTATCCAGATTGATGAGTGCAGCAGTATGATTGGTAATGGCATACCGGGTGTCTATAAATGAAGTATAAAACTTCAGTACGCTATTAAAAAAAATACGATACAAAAAACTTACTTTAAACGTCAAGAGACGTGGCAAGTGTTAAAGTTTGTTAAGTCAGATGATAGATGGCGCCATGTGTCTCATGTAATGAAAAATCTCGTCAAACACTGAATACAACAGACATGGCTTCCCCAGTGGAGAAAGCAGCGTGTGTGTTTTGGTTTGCGTAGTCAAAATCTCTAACAACAGTTCAGCGTAACTTCAGAACGGAGTACAAGAGACAGCCGCTGATACGAAGGAGCATCGGACAATGGGTAAATAAATTCAAAGCAACAGAAAGTGTCTTGAAAGGCAAAAGCACTAGGAGACCTTCCATTTCGGACGAAAAGGTGGAAGACGTGCGTAAGGTTAATTTAAGGAGCCCGAAGAAGTCCGTCCACGTCGCCAGTCGTGAACTTGAAACACCACGAGCAACGGCTCACAAGGTTCTACATAAACGTCTACGCCTATATGCATACAAAGTGCAGTTAGTGCAGAAACTTCGATCAAATTATCAACCACGTAGAAAAGCGGCAGACATGCTTAATCTCATTGATGAAGACCCCACCCACCTTTCACGGATGTGTTCCAGCCATGAGTCGACATTCCAAGTTTCTCGCAGAGTGAGTAACATAACTGCCGAATCTGGGCACAGAAAATCCCCAAGTGATCGTAGCAGACGAGACAGACAGTCCGAAGGTTGATGTCTGGGCTGGTCTAATGGAAGACAATGATAGGGCCCTTTTTCTTCGCTGAACCAACCGTCACTGGCATAACGTGCATGGACATGTTAGAACAATTCGCAATTCCACAACTCCAGGATATTTAAGACATCATTTACCAGCATGATGGAGCGCCTCCGCACTGGTCTTTGGATGTACACAGATCTTTAGACCACCATTTTCCAGGGCGTTGGATTGGATGGGCAGGTCGAACGGCATGGCCACTCGTTCTCCTGATGTTACCCCATGCGATTTTATTCTTTGGGGCTTTATTAAGGACATTGTGTACAAGAAAACGGCTACATCTATCACTGAGCTCAAAGAACGCATTACTGCTGCCTTCCTCCTTGTTACACTTGACATTCTGCAGCGTACGTGGGTGGAACTGGACCATCGTTTAGACATCATGCGAGCAACCAACGGAGCACATGCGGAGACCTACTGGCATTTTAAAACAAAAAAACTTTCACAGTTACCATGTGTTTTGACATTAAAAGTAAGTTGTTATTCATTATAGTTTTTTTTCTATAGCATATTGAAGTTGTGTACTTCATTTACGGAAACCCTGTATATTAATTACTTATGCTTATATTCATTACTTGCGTATCAATTATTTCACACACTCGTTAATTTATACCCTTTTACTGTGATGCTGCGCTCTTTCCTCTACCTCCCCTCCCTCTCTCTGAAGAAATATAGAATTTTGGCATTTTTTATTTTGCTGACTTACTTGAGATTGGTCTTGACAATTAAAAATGACTACAGATATGTTAGGGAAGCACTAAATTCTCAAAATAAATGAACACTACAAAGACAAATCAGATGTGAAACAAGTGTTTATTCACTTACCTGTGGAACATTAACAACACACGTAATGAAGTATGTAATCAGGCAATGTAATCAAAACAGCGTGATTATTTAAACCTAAAGCAGATCAGCAGAACGTTTCAGTTCATCAAGCTTACCAACATATTCTTGTTCAGCCTTTACAATTTGTTATCTTCTTTTCTCTCTACAAGTTTTGCTTAACTTTGATTCAATGAAAACCCTAGATCCACGTTCCTGATTCTAGAATGATTTTCAGGCCTGCTAACATCCAATCGTAATAATTTTTGAATGATTGGAAACAGAGTAAAAACTGTTCCTTTAATAAACTTTTACAAAGGAATTACTGCTACGTGATGCAATCGCTTGCAGGGGTTGAGCTGCCGATTGCATTCTTTCCAATTCGCGAAAAAGAGATGGTAAAAAAAGTTTTGGCGATTACCTTTTTGAACTGTCATAACACTTCGGCGAAAAAAAATTAAATTTGGTGAATAAGTTGGTGAAAACTTTAAAAAAGCTAGAGCAACCCTTGAATCTTGCAATGCATAGCTATAAAAAAATTGATGTGCACACACAATTGGTATCTTTAAAATATGGATGCTACCACCGATTTATCGATGAAACCCACGGATAATCCTTTACAAGTTATAAAATATTGGTGGAAATCCACGGAGTAAAAAAGGAAGGAAAAAAAGGGTGTTAAAACAAAAACAAACAAACAAACAAAAAAACACTTCAGGGCACTCAGAGTACGCAATCCTACCAAAATGCGTGTGGATAAAAATTACAGCAACCAAAAAACGTTGTTCAAAGATTTCTACTGCGCAACCGACCCGCAAGCTTCACCGCTCTGTTGCCCGATAGATGACACCCGTTGTTCATTCAGCTTCGATTTTCGGTTCAGTAAAGCTCGAAAATGCGTCGCGCTGGATCTTCTCAGGAACCAGTGGTTCTAAATCTGATAAAGACTACTTATAGCCCTAGACGATCGTTGGAAAAGCTAAGCCCTAGCGCAAAGAAAAAATTGTGACTTCCTTTCCCCCTTTACCGTCAGTGCATCCCAGCGGTGCACGCGCAAGATGTATTTCTGTGCCTTGCAGAAAGGCCAACAGAAAATTGTTTTCTGGACAGCAGAGCAAAGGGTGCCATAGGTAGATGCCACAGTAAAAAGTCCCCAAACACACTTTATTACTCAGGGGCGCCGACTTCTCCAAATTACTGGGGAAAAGGGCAGGCATAAAGAGACCAGACGTGGGAGGGGCATGTTTCTTCCATTATTACGAGGAAAATAAAAAAGGGGGATAAAAAGATAAACTAAGAGATTCGACGTATATTTTAAAATGCAATTGTAATTGTTCATCAGCAAAAGAACAAGGAAAGAGAAGTATTCTTTTGCTGAATATTAATATTTTTAAAAAGAAAATTCAGCCTGTGATTTTATAAAAATATTCAGAGAGATTTTATTTCCAAAGTTTAGTAAAAAATATGAGGTTAGCTGAGTTACTCAAATAACAAGAAGCGCAAAAAATAAATAGATAAATAAAGGTGCTAGAGAGATTACACGTTTCTGTATTTTATTTTTGATAATTGTTTTAAGCATTTACCACATATCACGAGAACATGTCAAACACGAGCTGGCAATCCAGTTTCTTATCAAATGAGCAATGCTGAGATTGGGAAAATAAGTTTTTATGTATTTTATGTTTAAATATTTTGGAAATAAATCGCTTTGACCTCATAAGGAGGACCTTGGTCCACCTTGAGGCTAAAGCGCTTATTTAATTAAACAGGACAAAAAATATTGAGTGGCCATTGCCCCCCAAGTAAAATTATTGGAGGGCAAGATTCACCTTGCCTCATATAGTCGGCGCCTATGTTATTACTACAATCAGCGCACCACTTTTCACAAATTGCTCATTACAAAAAGAGGAGCTTTATTCACTTGTGGCAATTTCCCTGCTGATGTGTCAAGGATTAACGAGACCGCGATGTAATAGTCATGTTTCATACATGCAAATCGATTAAAATCAGTTTTATCTTTTTTACCTTTCTTTTTAACACCGTAATAGATGGTTATCGGCTACTCTCAATCAAAAATTTGTACAACCGCCGCAAAGGATTCGGACGAACCTCATAAGCAACACCCATGATGCTGGCAACTACATTGTACAAAATCAAACGAAACGTAGCCGGTGGCTGAGTGGGGAGTGCGAACAAGATGAAACTGCCACTGCAGGCTCTTGGAAAGGTCGCCTGATGCTGCTGCGACTCTAGCAACACACCGATGCTATCATTCAAACACCACCAATCGGTTTTGATCTGCAGAGCCATATGTAATGAAATAAATGACATCATCTACGTCCCTGAACTCCACATAAATGGAAATTACGTCATCCAAAGCAGCCGCTCTAGAGTTACCATAATGGAGAGTAAATTGCTTTTTTATACTACTACCGGAGGCGCACGATCACTACGGTTCTGGTTCGATTCGCCCAACGACAACTAGTCCAATGCCGATTCGTCCAAAGGGGACAATTGGTACATACGATTGATAGAACGCCGATTCGTACACCGTGCGAAACAAAACTCAACCGTTTCGATACTGTCTTCTCTGCCGCATGAAATTATCAGTACTCAAAGGAATATAAAACAATATCACATTTCACGCGCAATATTGAGGTTAAAGATTTTTGTTTTGTTTTCTTTTCTTTTCAAGAAAAGAAACGTTTGTTCTCGCTGTCGTGTGAAGTATTGATGTAAGAACAACTCATTGCTTCGATGTTTCTTTTCTGCATTAAATAACAGGACAGGTGAATTTTCCATTTGGTTTTGTCTCTGCGTGGAGTATCTTTGGAACTAATGAAAGCAACTGTTTTGTAACTTTGCAGGGAGTAGAGGAAAGGAGTCTGATTTCTACATATTCATATCTTGTATTCCTGAGGTCCGGCAATAAGGGGAGAGAGATTCTATATGAAAAGAACTCTTGTATCTTCAGTTAGGATAACTAGGATAAAAATACGTGAAAATAAAAATAAAAAAATACTACTTTCTTATTCGTTCAGGAAGTCGGGATTTTTTCTTTTTCTTTCTCCCTACCCCCTATTCCCTTTGTTGCTCTTATTGCAGAGATTTTGTATTCAGTTTTTTTTCATAAAATTTATTCATAGCTGATTGTAATGGGAATAATTTATTATAATGCATAAAACAAACTCTTGAACATCTATTGCAGTGCATATAGGAGAAATGAATAAACTAATGAATGCACGCGGTGGAATCGCAAAAGAAAAATCCCGTAGTATTATTCATGTGCTACAAGATATTACAATTTACTGTGCCGACAAGGAAACCAGAGTACGTTACGATTAATATGGCTTCTCAAATATGTTTATGATTATTTACGTTTGTTTGTAACTTTTCCACTTGGGTTATGCAGACAAAATCCGTTTTGCTGTTCACTAGAAAAATATACACTGAAGAGCAACTGAATGAGAGACAGGTGGTGTTATGCAAATGTGGCGCTGTGGGCGGCCCTGTAAACGGAAACGACATGACGTATGCAGCGATCCGACAATATAAGGAGTGATGCGACAGGAATCAGTAAGAGTCGACGCAGTATGGGTAAGACGAAGGATCTAAGCGCATTTGATCGTGGGCAAATTGTCGGGCCCCACGAATGGGTCACTCCATCTCGGAAGACGTGCAGGCACTGGGATTTTCACGAGCCACTGTGTCACGGGTGCACCGTGAGTACATCGAATCCGGTAAAACCATCCCTGCAAGGGCCAACTGCCGTGGACAACAGCGTGTGGATGAGTAGGGTCATCGTCGGCTAGCTCGCTTTGTAACAGCGGATAGACGGGCCACAGTGGAAGAAATCACTCGGCAATTTAACGCTGGTGAACAAAAACATGTAAGCAGCCACACCATCCAGAACCATCTCCTCGCTATGGGGTACAGAAGCCATCGTCTCACGAGGAAACCGCTGCTGACCGCACATCACTGGGTGCAAAGATTAGCATGGGCGCGGGAACATCGCCACTGGACCCTAGACATGTGGAAAAATGTTGCCTGGACTGATGAGTCGAGATACACGTTGGTACATACATGCGGATGGCAGGATACGTGTACGGCGCAAACCACATGAAGCGATGAATCCTTCTTGCCAGCAGGGTACTCTTCAAGCTGGTGGGGGTGGCATTCTCGTCTGGGGACTGTTTACGTGGACTGAAATGGGACCCCTGGTAGTGTGACATCGTCCCTCACAGGTCAACGTTACCGGGATATCCTGGACGACCATTTGCTCCCGTTTGTGCGTCTTCAACATCCCACTGGGGACCTCATCCTGCAACAAGACAATGCACCGTGCCATCGCTCCCGAATTGTATTCGAATGGGTTGGATGAACACTCCACCGACGTGACCTCGCTTCCTTGGCCAGTTAGGTCACCTGACCTCAATTCCATCGAGCACATCAGGGATGCCATCGAGAGAGATGTTCGCGGCTCTGACACCCCTCCATCAAATCTTCGTGAACTGTGGGAGCTTGTTCAGGGGTCGTGGATCCGTATGGCTTACCAACGCTTCCGGTGTCTTGTCGAGTCCATGCCGAGTCGAATCGCCGCCGTCATCAGGGCGAAAGGTGGTGCTACACGTTACTAGACAGGTATCTCTAATTCAATTGCTCTTCAGCGTAAGCGGTATGTTATCGCACTTTTATTTAAAAACAGCAGAATCTGAGCCACTGCAAAGTAATCTTTGCCGTATGTTTGCGTTTCTATGTTTTTTTTCCATATATTACAGAAAATGCGCCTAATATTTTTCAGTCTACTGAAAAAAATAACTATATTTTAAATCAGATACAATTAACTACGACAAAAAATTCGCATCCATTTTCCACTGAAGCGGCAGAAGTCACTCTTCAGAACCAAAATTTTGAGTTATCGAAAATTCTTTGCTGTAAGATTTTACATATAAATAAATGTGATTATTATACGTTTTACATTATCGCACTTTCTTTACTTCGAAAGATATGCTCATTCGACTCAAAAATTCCATTCTATAATTCTTGTTTACGTGAACTTTTGCCGCTGGCTTCAAAGATTTTTTTACTCAGTCAAACATATCCAAAGTGGATCAGTAGGATAAAAACAAGGGAACAAATAAAAGTAAATGAACAACAACAATAAATCCTTGTTTGAAGTACATAAATTCGTATTTAGCTATCATTCTAAAACCCCTTTCTCATCATTCACGATTTTACAGTATTATTAGAAAACATTGCAACTGAGCCACACAAATACGTGCTTCTGTCTACAATTATAAATATTATTTAACCCCAGTTTTCATCACCCCTCCATATTTACATTTGACATTTGATCCGGAACGTCTGATACCTACGAAAAGGATAACTGAGAGAAACGAATGCAAAATAGAGAACTATAGAACAGCGGATGAAATTAGCTACTGTTAACGAGAGCGAACGAAAGTCTTAATACCAGTGAAAACACTTTAATCTTATTATAAAACTTTAATATTACAAAAACACTACGCGTATCTCAAGTGAAAAATTGCTGCCCTGGTGGCGTAGTGGTGTAAATGATGGCTTCTGATCATTCGCCCGGAAGGGGTCCGGGTTCGAATCTCGTAAGGCATGGATGTGGTGTTTGTCTTACGGCACTGGCTCTCTCCCTTCCCTGAAACCAGTGACCTTAAATTAGGGACGAGCGACTGCTTATAGCTCATTGAGTTGCTCACGGTGGTCGTTAAACCTCCAATCAAAAAAAAAAAAAAAAAAAAGAAAGAAAGCGGATAATGTCTTGCTATTTTATATACTTTTGCATTTGATAGAAATCTCACGAAAAATAACTTTTTTAACATTTTACGAAATTTATCCTATTTTTCAGGCATTCGTAATTTGAATGGTTTAATGTTAAATTAATTACAAGGCGTTAGATTTCAAACCGAGAATATTTATTAAAATAATTTATGTACAGTAAACCAAAAATGTAGTTAAAACATAAATTCTGGAGATCGAAATCATTTTTGGAAACAATATAAAGTGGAGAGTAACTTAACTTTTTTTAAAAACAGAAAAATGGCCATTGGTGGTATGATACCATTGGACGAATCGGCAATGGACCAGTCGTACCATTGGACCATTTGTCCTCTTCGGATGAATCAGCACTGGACCAATCGTTATTAGACGAATCGTCAGTGACCGGATCAGTTCAATCATGTTTGAATAACGGAAAATGCATTATTCTATTGCTTACTGACATTTCAAACAATAAGTACCTGAAACACGGCAAAGCTTATAGCAATATATTAGATAAAGAAATTGCTGAAGGCTGAGATGATTGACCCTTCGCCAGCGAAGAAAGCAAGGATTATATAATAAGTTATTACCCCCAATGCAGAAAGTTCCAGGTCAGTCCGCGACAGATAACATGGTGCAACAAAATATGCTGCAGGTGGTCACTAGGCAAAATTGTTTTTTGCATCTAATAGATGCGAAAAACAATAAAAATTTGCCCAGGTAGAAATAAAAAAAAAAAAAAAAAGAGAGAGAGAAAAGAACTGACCACCTTATATTTCTTCTACCTACAAAAAGTGTCTAATCTAGGAAATAACAGCAATTGCAATCAGAACTAAGGCCAAGAACATTCTAGCTCTCTGTACCTAGAGTTTTGCCACCATTTTCAAGATAAAACACAAAGATTTCTAGAAAAAAATTATATTTAACAAAAAGGAAGAACAGATGGATCCCTAGAAAAAAAAAAAATAGGATTACAGGAAAAATCTTCGCTGCGACCTACTTCTGTTTTTTTTTTTTTTTTTTTTTTTTTCTGAATGGAGGTTTAACGACCACCGTGAGCAACTCAATGGGCTATAAAGCAGTCGCCCGTCCCTAATTTAGGGTCACTGGTTCCAGGGAAGGGAGAGAGCCAGTGCCGTAAGACAAACACAACATCCATGGCTGACCGGGATTCGAACCCGGACCCCTTCCGGACGAATGATCAGAGGCCAGCGCCTTAGACCACTGCGCCACCGGGGCGGCACTTCTGTTTCCGGAATATCGTTTCCATTTTCAATATCAAACACAAACTTCTATGTAATTAAATGATGATTAAACAGTAATACAGTGCAGAGAAAACTAGTGCGGCGCAAGGGGGTGGGGAGGGTTACGGGAGAAAACTTCGCTGCCTTCACTTTCCGTAATTGAAAGTTTTTGCCTCCATTTCACGAGTACGGAAGAAATTTTCGCTTCGCCCAACTTTCGTTTTCGGAAAATTATCCTCCATTTTCAAACTGAATCCCAAACATTTATCTAATAAAAGGATATTTAACAACAATACCGGAGAATATTTTCTTCGAACATCAAAAGAACATTACGGGAGAAAAAAAATGTTATGGATTTAGGATTTAATAGCTGGATTTAAGCTGCGGATATATGTGCAAGAGGATTTAATAGCTGCGGATATCGCTTTTATCTGCACGACCAAAATAAGGTCTGCGACGTACGTCGCCCGTTACCGCAAATCTATTATGCGGCTTATTACATAGAGCTGGCCGATAAATACAAACTATTTATATTATCGAATAGACGTTGAATTCCCTGCGGCCTACACTGTAATTATCCTTGTTGAATGATAAGGTATACATACCCGATCGCTGGACTGAATGTGTAGGCTGTATTACCGCTGTTATAAAAATTCCGGTATACGGCGGAACATTTTAACGTAAACCCGAAAATGTCTCCATTATTTACAGTAACAAAACTATGAAAGTCATCATTACAGAATTATGTTTCCCAACACAAAAAGCCGCATTGTTGCAATGTACAAGTTTCTGTCTACTTCAGTATGAAAGCCATTTTCATAGGCAAAAAGATTGATGTTGCGCAGCACTCGCAAAGTTGGAAATGCTATCCAATTACAAAGGTTTTACCTGATAAATGATGAACAAATTATTGGGCTTTCACTTTTGATCTCAGAAAGCGATTTTTCTTTTTTAATATGGTGCACAGACTGTAAAACAGTGTGATGTTATTGTTACCGCTCACATAGCAGACTCTCATTAAAGGCGGCGGCAAACATAAAAGGTCATTTTGCTTTTCTACAGATGGCAACACCTATCTATGTTCCCGTATTTGCATCTTTCTCCCGCATGGAGATTCCTCCCTTATATGCGTTCAAGGTGACTAGAAAGAAAACAAAAATTCCAGTTGATTAACTATTAATTTCCGGTTTCGGTTTTCGTAAATCCCAAAATTTATACGAATTCTACGGGTTTATACTTACAACCTATGTCCGAAAAGTTCCATGACTGACACTTTCAGAACTGTTTTGCAAGTTGTTCCCTGGATGTCCGCAAGTTGTTTTGTCACGGCTGCTTGGACAGATGTAATGTCTGCAAGATACTGTCTCCTTGGTGCCCTTTTTATCCTGGAGAACAGGACGAAATCACAGGGTGATAAATCAGGGGAATACAGCGAATGTGGCACCACACTGATTTGATGGTGAGTCAGGAACTATTGGACTGACAACGCGATATGGGTTTTGCGTTATCATGGAAAGCAAGAACTAATTTCTGGATTCCCATCACTGGGGACTGTAACCGGGGCTTACATATTTATCAGAAGCGAGATTCTGTAGCCATTTTTGTGATACTGAATTGGAATCATTTCCTTTCAATTCCCGCCACTTGGACGAAAGGCAAATGAGTATTTCCTTTCCCACGCGACGCAGCAGATGGCAATTAGGGAATCTTGCGATTTTCGGAGAAGAGACATCTTAGGGTGTAGCCGGAGGGAAC
This sequence comes from Macrothele yani, assembly GCA_039090855.1. NCBI lineage: Eukaryota > Metazoa > Arthropoda > Arachnida > Araneae > Macrothelidae > Macrothele > Macrothele yani. Next base: position 69,056,292 of record CM077013.1, read on the forward strand.
GTGGTGGCAATGGGTCGACGAAGCAAGATAGTTTTTAGCAGGAGGTGCAGTATGCTTCGGGTCGAAAGGGACGGAGGAAGGAATAGTTTTGAGTGGCCGGAAAGAGAGAGAAGGATTTTCGGCGGTGTAGAATACTGAGGGAGAACGGAAAGAATGAAAGCACGAAAAGGACAGAAGCTTGGTGACATTCCCCGTATGATCTGAATAAACGTTTTCCTCACTGCAAAATTTAGCTTCAGTCGATTCACTTTTCTACGGTTTGTATTGTTTTTATCTGCTCCAGTTGGAATAATTACGGATTAAACCACCGATACCGAACTTACGGCAAAGGAAGCACAAACGAATCCTCCACACAGGGTGCTGTTATAGAATTCAGCTCCAAGCCCTGTAACATTTAAATGGCGCCCGAACAAGGGCTCTCTAGATCTTCCATTCACCGGTACGGAACCCGAGCATCTTTATTAAGATGCTCGGGTTCCGTACCGGTGAATGGAAGATCACCGGTACCGGTACGGAACCCGAGCATCTTTATTAAGATACTGGAACTCGAGCATCGCCGATGAAAAGCAGAGCGGTTCTTCGGTATTTGGTTCTTCAGTGCAGCAACGTGGAGTCTTCAAGTCACCGACGTAGGGCCTGAGAGTATTTTATTCCTCATTGTGGAGACCTGTTCCTGTTCGAATTTTCCTACAGATTGGAACATTTTTGTTTTACCACTGATAGTGCTACTAGACTTTGTGTAACAATCAAAACAGTGTGTGTCAAAAAACAACAACAAAAAAACCATTCTGGATTACGAAGTCAAGCGACGTGCTGTAAGTACAAAAAAATATTTTCTTCCATTTTTAAAGTGCACCCACTCTTTCTGTGAAATCCCACACCAGCCGCCGCTGGTAGTCAAAACATTTTTATGCATCATAATTGCTGAACGTTAAAATTCGTTAACACAGAGCTTTCCATGAAAAACATTTTTCATTGATTCTTTACAGTGCGCATGATACTCGTAAGAGACAAGTGTGATATAAAAAACATTTTTAGCCATGATATAACAAGTATTTTCAGCAATTATATAACAAGCATTTTTTGGTATTTTCTGCAGCATCATGTATTCCATGAAACTCAATGCCGAGAATTCCACTTCGGAATGTTTTAACGCCACAGAGCCTTATAGCAGGGATGTACAGCCCCAATTAGATACTCAAGAAGGGAGCATGTTGCAACTAATGATGAAAAAACTTGAGGCTAGTGATAAAGCTATTAAAGCACTGACGGACGAAGTGATCGCGTTGAAAATGCAATTGCAGAAAGAGAAGCGCCGTGAAACAATGGGATACCGAGACCCTAATATTCAAAACAGGTATCAAATTAGGAAGAAATCTTGTTGGACCTGTGGTTCACATTTTCACCTGCGGCGGCATTGCAGGGAAAAGCCTCCCTCAAATTTCTTCGGCAGGCGTTATTACAGGCCTCAACCCAGGTCACCGCCTAGAGATGACCGACCGCGGTGGCAGAGAAGTGAAAACTGCGCGCCGTCGGACACTGTTCAGAGTGCCCAAAGAGAGAACTGGAGAGTCGGAATCGGTCGGAAAGATAAATCACCGCTGAGGAATTCTGTGCATAATTCTGTGCACTTCAGAGATGAGCAGCCGCCCAAGACTGAACATGTCGGCACCTGTTCCGTCATTAAAAAACTTAGCTCTCCGAAAGCAGATATTGGGCAGAGTAAGAAATTTTATAATTTGTCTGAAGGTCCATGTCGCATCATAAGCATGATGGATGACGTCAGTGAGAATTTGCAATTAGTTTGCAATCCGAGAAAGAAGACAATTGCTCATTTTAATCAGCTACACCGATGCCCTACCGGGACATAAAGACAGACGGAAATGACAACAAAAACTCAAACAGCACGGCGAGATTCATCCAACGAACAAGAAAGACATTTTCCTTACCGACGTGGGAATATACCTGATGCAACCATGGAGACTTACATGGGAAAAGGTTATCAACCCCCCAAAACGTGGAACGAGTTACAGCTGAACCATGTCGTCATTGATATGGAACCAGCAGATCAGGGTTACAATCTTAGGGAACGGGATATCTTCGGCAGGGTGCGACACACAAACAGGCAACGAGTGTGATTCTTCAGTGCTGTTGAAACTTTTCGACATGTTGAGTCATCGACTGCAAATAACGTGCCTGCAATATGTTGCGTAATCATTCATATTTTGTGATAAACTATTCACACCAAACGCATTTTTTTCCATTTGTATTTCAGGGATAAAAATAATTTTCAATTCGTGAATCGTGTACATACGAACATTTTGTGTTTACATGAACATTTCCCAAAAGACAATTTGAGTTTTTGTGCATCAAATTGATAATTTGCATAAAAACGATTTTTATATGCTGTCACGGACATTAATTTACGCTACTCCTTTTAAGTGGTTAGATGGACAATGATCATCCATGATCTTATTGAACTTTAAGCGGAGTCATTCAAAGACTGAAGAAATGCATTGATTATTTGCAGTGTTATTTATCTCAACTTTTTTTATTGTATATAATATTAGCGTAAGTAATTTTAGTATGTAGAAAATTATAGTGTAAAGTGTATATAAGATTTTGCGAAAATTATTCAAGTGTTCAATCGGTAGAAAATTGCAGTGTAAGTGTATATAAGGTTTGAGAAAATTATTCAAGTGTTCAATAGGTAACTTATCAGCATTGTCAAAATTTAAATTTTGCTGCATTTCATGTTTCAACTAATAGAAAATTTATGCATATTTTGTCGTACATTTTTCGGAAATTTTCAGCGTAGATCAGCATTATAAACTAAAATGAGGGATTAATACAAACTGGACAAGAATGGTTGTACAGAGGTAAATTTTGAGAATTAATTGCACCGTGAAGTTAAATTCTTGTAGAGATCAATAGTAAAATTGTAATGTAGGAATGAAGTGGAATGGAGATAGCGATGAAAGTATCAAGTGTAAAGTATTATTTGTGTTAGGTATCTGTACATGTATTTTTCAGGAGAAGTGTGATTAGTAACTATGTTTGTATATATGTAATATCAGAAAATGTTCTGGAACCCATCATACTAGTTATATTTCAACGTGCTTGCTGGAAATCTTTCGTCAATTTTATCGTCAACTATGTTTTAAATTATTTTGCCATTAGGTCATCATCGTGAAGTGTATGGAAATATATTTATCAAAGAAATCAAGGAGAATAACTGAATGTAAACCTTAGCATGCAGGTACCTCTTCAAAATCATGTAAAATTGCCCGCCCAATATTGTATTGTCACAAGCTTGTCCTGATTCGAACCAATCGCGGTGGTTAATGTAGAAAAAAAAAATTAGGCTGTCTAGCGCCACCCTCATTTTTATTTTGGCGGGGGAGATTTTGTAACCGGGGCATATTTATCAGAAGCGAGATTCTGTAGCCATTTTTGTGACACTGAATTGGAATCATTTCCTTTCAATTCCCGCCATTTGGACGAAAGGCAAATGAGTATTTCCTTTCCCACGCGACGCAGCAGATGGCAATTAGGGAATCTTGCGATTTTCGGAGAAGAGACATCTTAGGGTGTAGCCGGAGGGAACGCGGTGGCAATGGGTCGACGAAGCAAGATAGTTTTTAGCAGGAGGTGCAGTATGCTTCGGGTCGAAAGGGACGGAGGAAGGAATAGTTTTGAGTGGCCGGAAAGAGAGAGAAGGATTTTCGGCGGTGTAGAATACTGAGGGAGAACGGAAAGAATGAAAGCACGAAAAGGACAGAAGCTTGGTGACATTCCCCGTATGATCTGAATAAACGTTTTCCTCACTGCAAAATTTAGCTTCAGTCGATTCACTTTTCTACGGTTTGTATTGTTTTTATCTGCTCCAGTTGGAAAAATTACGGATTAAACCACCGATACCGAACTTACGGCAAAGGAAGCACAAACGAATCCTCCACACAGGGTGCTGTTATAGAATTCAGCTCCAAGCCCTGTAACAGGACGATGGAGACGAACACTGCAGCGTAAACGTCGTAAGACTGGCTTGTAGAATTCTTGTTTATCGTTTAACCCACTGGCACCAATTCCTTGTGCACTATAATTTTTGAATTGAAAAAGGCTCTCAGCATCGTCTTTGTCTTTGATGGCTGTCTGCGGGATTTTTGGTCGATCGTGAGTGAGTACCTCTCCATTCAGCGCTCGTCGCTTGGTTTGTGGATCATGCTGCAGACACTATGTTTCATCTCCTACAATAATTCTGGAGCAAAAATCAGGATCTTTACCTGCAGTGCCCAGAAGATCGGAACAGATCGATGAACGAGCCTCCTTTTGGTTACCATTCAGACAACGATGTACCAATTTGGCATTTAATTCGGCGATCTTATTTACTTTAACTGATTCCGCATCTATTCCATTTTTTTCTGCTGTCCGCACACTGGAGGGCCGCCCAGATCTTGGATTATCATCAAAGGATTCCCGCCCGTCACGAAACCATGCATACCATTCGAAAAGTCTGCTGTGGGACAATGCTGTGTATCCATACGCTCTTTTTAATGGTTCTACGTCAATTCGTCGCGTGCGTCAATTCGTCGACTGCGACGATTCGTCGCGCGTCAATTCGTCGCCTACGTCAATTCGTCGCGCGTCAATTCGTCGACTGCGTCAATTCGTCGACTACGTCAATTCGTCGCGTTTACAGATTTTGGTTACGTACAAAACGAATGCAGGAAAACGTACGATTTCGAACGTCTTGCTCCCTGATCAAATTTATAAAGTTTGGCCACGCAGACAGGATAGGAATATTACGTTTTTCTTTGGCACTAAAAATATTAGACGGTAAACGGTTTTTGCAACGGGGCAGGTCCCGGTTGGACAGAGCCCCCCATATACAAAATTTTCGTAAAATCTACAGTTTTCAATTCAGAACCACCAAATCTGGTATACTATCTCGTGGTATTCTAACTTAGACTGTAGACGATTTTAAGAAGCGGTTGCAAAGAGGGGGGGGGGGTTAGAGCCCCCCTACAGAATTGCCGTAAGATATAGTTTTCAATTTAGAACTACCAAATTTGGTATATTATCTCATGGTACTCTAACTTAGACGGTTTTTGGAACGGGTAAGGGGCCCGGTTGGTCAGAGCCCCCTACACACAAAATATTTTTTTTGGAACGGGTCAAGGCCCAGGGAGTCAGAGCTCCCCCCTACATACAAAATTTTCGTAAAATCTAGTTTTCATTTCAGAACCATCAAATTTGGTATCATGAAACTCTAACTTAGACGCTAGACGGTTTCTGGAAGGGGTTGGAGCCCGCGGGGTCGGAGTCCCCCCCCCTCATAAAAAATTTCGTAAAATCTACAGTTTTCATCTTAGAACCACCAAATTTGGTATACTATCTTAAGGTACTCTAACTTAGACGGCAGACCGTTTTTGGGACGGGTCAAGGCCCGGGAGGTTAGAGCCCCCCCCCCCCCCCCCCCACATACAAAATTTTCTTAAAAACTACAGTTTTCAATTCAGAACCACCTAATCTGGTATATTATCTCATGGTACTCTAACTTAGACGCTAGACGGTTTTTGGAAGGGCTTGGAGTCCGGGGGTTCAGACCCCCCGAATAAACATTTTTTCGTAAAATCTACAGTTTTCAATTTAGAACCACCAAATTTGGTATACTATCTTATGGTGTTCACAAAGTATTTATTCAAGGAATGTACATGAGACGAGCAAGAGAAAAACGTCTCAAAAAAAAAAAAAAAAACAGTGACACATGAATGCACTATTTACAGATGACAGTAGAATATATACATGACATTTAGATGTAAACAAATCTTGAGGAGATCGTACACACTAGGTTGAGCAGATATGGCAAGGGTTCAGGTAGAGCAGCACAGAGTAAAATGTTATAATATAGTCTTATGAGCACTAACTGTACTGTGCAGCGAAGGTGGAGTCCCAACAACCCCAAGGCCTCTGGGGACCATGGAGAGAAGAAGCTGGGTTCACTTGAAGACGCAACGGCACCGTTATGAAAACAAGATAAGTACATGTACATGAGACGAGCAAAAGTAGAATGACCGATAATTGTGATATAGAAATGGGATATGTACAGATGACTGTAGAAACAAAGACACATTATAGTTGCATGACATTCAGATGGAAATAGATGTTCAGGAATCTCGTGGAGATAAGACATACCTTGATGAGCAGGTGTGACGAAGGTTCGGATAAAGAGTCACTGAGTTAACTGTTAAATAGTCATACAAGCACCAACTGTAAGATGCAATGAAGTCGGTGTCCCAGCGAACCATGGGGCCGCTGGGGACCATGTAGAGAAGAAGCTTGGTTCACTTTGTCGAGCAACGGCGGTGTGGTACTCAAGGCGTAATCGGGAAAGGAGACATTCCCGAAAAAAACTGAGCAACGCGGCACTTGCGTGAAGTACCGTAGGAGGCACCTCCCGAGCACGACACTGTTGATGATAGACGTATATAACGTGTTTCACTAGCACAAAAATGTAGGTGCAGACTACTGGGAGTCTGATTGGAGGCACAAGGTTGAGCAACAGCGTTCGGTAAGCACTGAAGGAAAGATCAGTTGTACAGGATCTTTGCGCAATCGAAAAGGCAAGATTCAGCATTGGTAGCAGTATAGTGCAATATTGATAGACATGACTCACATCTGCCTCCCCGGCGCAGAAAGGGCAGAGTGGGGAGGAAAGAAGGGTCATCCGGTGCAAGATTGAGGGTACGGGAAGACGGTTATGTAAGAAGAACCAGTGGGTGTTGATCTCTGGGGGTGTAGATAGAGGAGAGAGGGTGGCAGACCACACAGCAGAGAGAGCGGAAGACGGGATATCAGGGATAGGTGTAGGCGTAGAAGAGCGGGAGAGAGAGAGAAATCTGTAAAGAGCGGATGTGGAGAAGGAGAAAATCGGAAGATCTATGCCGTGAGCCGACAAGAAAAAGGGGAGGGGGAGAGATGCGGATAGAACAGGAACGAGACCGGCGGGGGAAGCAAGATCGGGAAAGAGAGAAATAAGGGATGAGAGTAAGGAGGTGTGAACCTGAAGAGCATGGGGTAGAGCACGAATAGCAGGAGGAAAGTCGGAGAAGGAGCGCCAGAGAAAATCAGGGGTGACAAGGTCTCGGACTGTGACTACTCCGGCGCGGAGCCAGGTGGGGAAAGCAAAACAGGGGAGGTGCGGAGGATGAATGACGGAGGAGAAAAATAGAGGTTCTGAGAGTAGTTCGGAGGTTGTAGCTGGTGGAGAGCGAGACAGAGGGAAAGAGCGAAGCAAGGTGATAGCCTCCCGATAGACAGGAGGTAAGTTGGAAAGGAGGGGGCAGTGATCCATTAATAGATAGGAAAGAAAAGTAAGGTGGGGATTACGCGGGGAGACAGTGACGTCCCGGGTTGTCTCCGCAGGCAGAACAGGTGAAGCAAGAAGGCGAAGAAATGCAGACACTCGGAATGCCTGATAGTATAACCGCACGTCAAGCAGTCCAATACCGCCATTCTGAGGAGACAAGCTGAGAAGTGAAGCGTTAACCCAATGATGACCAGCCCACACGATATTGGTTTGGCACTGGGTGATTGCAAGAAGACGATAGACAGGTTGTTTGGACGCAAGCCAAGAGAACGTGCACATGGATAACAAATATGTTCGAGTGATCTGGGCACGCTGGTACAGAGAAGTGCAGAACTGTGCTTGTCTCCAGTTGGCAGCCGTACGCAGCAGGCAAGGGTGCAGTGCATTCCACGTTATCGTCGAGGCTGTAGGAGGTTTGCCCAGGTGCACTCCTAGAAAACGCTGTGAGGATGTGGACCATTCGGCTCCCCATGGAGAGTCGATTCGACTGGCCCACGACCCACACCACAAGCCAGTGCTTTTTGACTCGTTTAGCGTGGCACTAGAACAAGAGGCATACCGAGCGTAGAGGTGGCGAAGTTTGCAGAATTGTGCATCTTGTCGAACACAAAAAGTCACGTCATCAGCATAGGCAACATAGGTGACAATATGATGGCGAGTGCTGGCGACCACTGGAGGCAGAGAAGCATAGAAGGATCTGTGAACGGAACGGAGAAAAGGTTCGATCGCAAGAGCAAAGAGCTGTCCGGACAAGGGGCAGCCTTGCCGGACGCCGCGACGGAAAGGAATTGGCGCTGTGAGAAGGGTGGGCAACCTGACGTGGAAAGTGGCGTCCTGATAGAGGGAGAGGAGAACAGAAACAAAAGGAGGTGGAAACCCGAAACTATAAAGTGTAGACGAGAGGTAAGCGTGAGAAATATTATCAAAGGCGGATTGTTGATCGAGAGACAGCAGAGCAAGAGGTTCAGAGCGAGATCGAGCGAGATGGATTAGGTCACTGAGAAGTTGAATGTTATGCGAGATGCAGCGCCCTGGGACAGTGTAGGTCTGGTTAGAGGACAGGATGTGGGGGAGGATTGGATTAATACGGCGCGAGAGTAGTTTAGAATAAAGCTTGTAATCAAGATTCAGAAGTGAGATGGGACGCCAGTTCCCCAAGTCTAGGAGATCACCCTTCTTTGGGAAGAGGACTATATGGGCAATTGTGAAACTCCTCGGAAGGGTGGATAGGTGGAAAGCAGCCGAGAAAGCACTAAGCAGAAAAGGAAGGAGGGCTGGGAGGAAAGCTTTGTAGAAACAGAAAGGAAGTCCATCTGGGCCAGGTGCAGCCTTGGAGTTTAGAGAAGAAAACGTCTCGGAAATCTCTGTTAGCGTGGGAGGCCGGAGGAGAGAATCAGAAAAAGAAGAGGGGACTTGAGGTAAAGCAGAGTGTAGACCAGATAAGGCAGTGCTGGAAGGAGGAGTCTCACAAAACTTCGTTGTAAAATAGCTGCGGGCAACAGAGCAAAGAGTAACTGGGTCAGAGGATACCTCGCCAGTAGAGAGGCGGAGATGGCGAATTGAAGCAGAGGCATGACGCTTAGATTCAAGACTGGAAAGAAACTCATAAGTGCAGGCATCGGGCGCGAGATGCTGTAATCTCAGCCGCCGAATGACCTGTTGCGCGAGTGGGACTAGGAGAGAATTCAGTTCAGCCTTATACACAGCAAAAAGAGGGTCAGCCATATTTATAAGGGAAAGCATCGTACGGATGTGATCCAAACGCATCCTCTGTAGCGTCGTGATCGTAAAAGCCTGATTTCGCACATGAAGCAAGAGGCGATGTTTTACCTCCAGCCAGAAAGTCAGGGCACACGGCGCAGACTGCAGTTGCGTGCGCCATTCGGAGAGGAAATGGCGGACCGAAGAGCAAAAACCGGCGTCATCCAAAAGAGCGGCATCAAATGTCCACGGCCGGGTTGTCCTGTGCTGTGCATGAGTGTGGAACACTGTGAGAGTGATGGCGCAATGGTCGGACGACGCAGTGGGCTGGCAACAGGATGCAGAGATCGCTGGAAGAAGTATGGGCGTGGTATAAAATCTGTCAAGTCTGGCCGTGGCCGGGTTGATTGCACCAGATGCACGCCAGGTATGGGAGGGTGTAGTCGGATATAAGTGTCGATGGACATCTATCAGTGAGAAATCAAAAACGAGGGACTGTAGCTGCTGTACAAGGTCTGCACGATGTTCGCGTGAAGGCGGGGAACGATCAAGTTGAGAGTGTAGAGTACAATTAAAGTCGCCACCAACGAGAACTCGGTCGGTGGCAGGTATACTAGAGAGAGCACCGCGAAAGCACAGAAAAAGCTCCGACACATAAGTGGAGGTGTTTGGCACGTAGATGTTAAAGATATGAAACCTCTCCGTTTGAATAGTGAACGTGACTTGTTGTAAGAGATCACGACAGAGATTTTTTACAGAGAAGAGAGTCATCGTAGAGCGAAAAGTCGAGCGTACCCCGACGGCAATACCACCATATGATGAACAGCTGAATGCGTGGTGGAAAGCAAAATTCCATGATCGCCAGCGGGTAAACAAAGTGGTAGGATGACAGTTCGTCTCTTGTAAAAGTAGCACGTCCGCACTCAGTGGGAAACGGTCCTCATAGGCTAAGGCGTTCGCAAGTGGTGTCGCAAAACCGCGACAATTAAGTGACGTGACCTTGAACTTTTAGGTCCGTCGGCGGATGTAAGATGTGTTGACTTGCAGTAGCGAGAACATGTAGGCGCTGGATAAAACCCAGACCCCACGGAATGTCATCGACGTTCCGCCGAAGAGTGTGCAAAAGAGAATCAAGTTGACTAAGAACCCGAGGTAGGGCAGCTTCATACTTTAGTAAAAAAGCACGGGCAGTGGCCGTGCTGGTGGGACTCACTAAATATTCAAGAAGATCTATGTAAGGCAGCGGCTCAGCGGGGAAAGCATTCTCTTGAAGGAGATTAGTGAAGTCCTCTAACGAGGGAGAAACATCCTCCGTCTCTGGTTCAGTCCAGGCTTGTACTTGAGAAGACGAAATGCCACGTCGAGAGAAGATTGCGCGAGTAACCGGGCGATTAGACCGCCTAGTGAACAAGTGCTGGGATGAGGACGTTTTAGACTTCTTCAACTTCTTCCGTGAGGAGACACTGCGTTTGCCAAATATCGTGGAGGAACCAGCTGGTATAGAAGTTTCTGTGCTGGAAAGGGTTTCGGCTGCTGGATCTGCAGCGCCAACGGTAAACACCGACGACATATCAGCAGGTAAATCTGTAGGAGCAGAAAGTATACGCTGCGGGGGTGCCGTAGGAAGCGTGGGAAAATTCCGATCTGTAACTGAAAGTGAGTCTGCCAAAGACGTTTGTCGACCAACGTCTGCAGGCCGACGTCGGGAAGATCTGGGTCCTGCAACCTTCCACTCGTGTGGAGACGTTGACACAGCAGTAACAGGAGGGACAGAAGGTGCCACAGCACTTGGCACGGTTATGGAAACAGCACGAGTGCAATTGGCTCGCACATGACTCTCACTTTGACAAAGGGTGCAATGCTGAGAAGTGATGATCTCGATACGACGTCGCTGTTGCCCACAGCGCACGTGAAGGACAGTTGGACAGGCCTGAAGATGAGTATCAGACGGAAAGAGCACACGAGCGGTGCGACGGAAGCCACGAATGGCTTTGTCTTCTGGGTCTCTGGGTGCCGCCGAGAGGGTTGTTATGGGACCGACTACTCGGCCGAACTTACTGAGTAACGTGCAAAGAATTGTATCAGATACCTCTGGCGGGACAGGGTAGAAAGTCACCTGCACGGGGCGGTGCGCGACTGGTTGTGGTAGTAGATGTACATCATTAATGGTCAGTCCTGCTGTCAAGACAAGGTCAGCATGTTCCTTTTTCTTGAAGTAAACCAGCACTGATCGTGGTTTTCGGGCAACATAATCTATTGCATCCGCCGGTAAAATGGATTTAAGAGCTCGGCTATAGAGCTGAAACTTTGTATCCGGCAGCGCATCAAAACATACGCCGAGGTCCATCGTTGATTGCAGTTGACGGCCGGCTGGTGAGTCTTCGGGAATATCTATCGTTGCTGTGGATCCCACGACATGAAGATACGAATCGGGAAGGAGAGTATCAGACGATAGGAGTGACGTAGAGCCACTAGACATGGCAGTCGCATATGATGGAGGAACAGTACTTTTACTAGATGTAGAGGGCGAAACTCCAGCTGTTATAGGGGAATCTGGCAGTTGAGATGAAGTGGTGGCCGTAGAAGCGACGTCACCCGACACCTCCATAGCATCCGCGACAGGGACAGAGAGTAGACCTGTAACGGCAGTACCCTCAGTGGGAAGGCAGGCCGTAGGCGCAGGCAAGGCAGAGGAACTCATGACGTCAGTAAGGCAGTTAGAGATCTCTGCGACCAACGAAGCTGTGTCAGCAGCTGGGTTGGAAGAAGAGGAGGAAGATGTCTTCTCCCACAAGATAAGGGCGTGAGCTTCACCCTTATCTAATGCCGCCATGTCAACGGCGAGGCTTACCGAAGAACAAGACCAACTCGTTCGAAAAATATAACTAACGATAAAGAATAAAGTAATTCACTCACCACCTCGTGAGACAAACTAAAACGAAAGCACTGATCTTCAACTGGAAGATGCACGCGAAAAGAAAAAGTACACCACTCGATTAATTACTCGAAAGCACGTAAAAGACAGAGCTCAAAAAACACACATCACATCACAATCTTATGGTACTCTAACTTAGACGGCAGACCGTTTTTGGAACGGGTCAAGGCCCGGGGGTCAGAGCCCCCCACATACAAAATTTTCTTAAAAACTACAGTTTTCAATTCAGAACCACCTAATCTGGTATACTATCTCATGGTACTCTAACTTAGACGCTAGACGGTTTTGGAAAGGGGTTGGAGCCCGGGGGTCAGACACCCCCGAATATTTTTTTTTTGTAAAATCTACAGTTTTCAATTTAGAACCACCAACTTTGGTATACTATCTCATGGTACTCTAACTTAGACAGTAGACCGTTTTTGGAACGGATCAAGGCCCGGGGGTTCAGAGCCCCCACATACAAAATTTTCTTTAAAACTGCAGTTTTCAATTCAGAACCACCAAATCTGGTATACTATCTCATGGTACTCTAACTTAGACGCTAGACGGTTTTTGGAAGGTTGGAGCCCGGGGTAAGAGCCCCCCCCCTTATAAAAATGCCGCGTAAAATCTACAGTTTTCAATTTAGAACCACCAAATTTGGTATACTATCTCATGGTACTTTAACTTAGACGGTCGACGGTTTTTGGGACGGGTCAAGGCCCTGGGGGTCGGAGCCCCCCCCCGCCCCGCGCACACACACAGACATGCAACATTTTCTTAAAAACTACAGTTTCAATTCAGAACCACCAAATTTGGTATCATGAAACTCTAACTTAGGCGCTAGACGGTTTTTGGAAGGGGCTGGAACCCCGGGGTGAGAGCCCCTCCCCTCCTCATAAAAATTTCGTAAAATCTACAGTTTTCAATTTAGGACAACCAGATTTGGTATACTACTTATGGTTATCTAACTTAGACGGTAGACGGTTTTTGGAAGGGGTCGGTGCCCGGGTCAAGGTAGCCCCATGCAAAATTTTCGTAAAAAGTTCCGTTTTTTACTCTTAAGAATACCCTATTTACGTTTTAAGGCGCTCTTTGGCCCTTTGAGGGGCTTGCACCATACACCATCAACCAACCAACCAACTAACCAACCAACTAACCAACCTACGGTCTAAGTTAGGGACTGTAGATAACAATAAAGTGCAAAAATATGCGTTTAATGGTGTATTAAAAACACAAATCTATATAGTTTAGCTTTCACTACCAACGAACGGCTTATCAGAAAGAAATGTAATGTAATGTAAACAGAGAGTTCCAGATATTCAAAATTCAAAACGGTAAGAAAAAGATGATCAATGCCAATGTGAAGTCGTATGCATGCGACATCACATAGGTACATTGCATTTCTGTGTCGCGGGATTCACAGAAGCACACGCCAGATGTACAGCAGTTCTATAGATGTCTCCTAGAAGGTAAGTATTCCCATTCCTTTTTCTTTCTTTTTTGTTTCGCAAAATTAAATTAACTAAATCAAAAAATTTAAAATAAGTTTACTGGAAAATTGCAGGAATATCTTTTTCATTCATTAACTTTCACCCGATGAACTTGGTGATTCCACAAATAGTAATATGTACCTGGCAAATAACTGGTATCCCTGCTAGTACAAATTATATTAATGATTTATTTGCGTCCAGTTCAATCTAGTGTGTCCATAAGAGCGTTTGGGGCCGTATGAAAAATACATTTCAACGTGTGCCGCTACGGCGGCGGAGGGATCTAGGCGCTGGCTTCTGACCACTTGTCGAGAAGGATCCTGGTTCCATTCCCGGTGAATCATGGACGTTGTGCTTGACTTCTGGCACTGGCTGTCCCCCTTCCCAGGAACCAGTGGCCCAAAATTGGGAATGTCCGACTGCTTATAGCCCACTGAATTGATCACGGTGGTCGTTAACTCCCCCCCCCCCAAAGATTGCGACGTGTCCATTGCTATTTGTTGTGGACCGCACAAAAAGTATGTTTTTGATATCAAGGTGTCCACTTCCATGTAGGCTGGCCATAAAATGTTAGGGGACCGTACAAAATTGCACTTTTGTTTTCACCTTGTCAGCGCTTCGGTATATGGTTGAAGTATACGTATATATAGTTGGGCCATTTCAGCACGTAGTTTGGTTTATATACAAAATCAAGATAATGTTACATTTTTACTCAGCTACAACACATTAATCCCAAAGGCTATTTGTTGAAATCTTTAATCCGCCGTGCTCATATTCACAACGTTAACATAACATGTCAAGTTATTAATGTTGCAGTTTTACCCTGTCACAAAACTTTAGTTACAAGACCTTAGGCGTAAACTTTTTAGGAATTTTTAGTCCGACGTATTCATAAGGTTTCGATAACATGCCAAGGTTATGGTACTGCGTTTTGACTGAGGCACAAAAATTAATAAACAGGCCTTAAGCCTTTTTATCAGTTTTCAATCAACGGTGCTCATATACATAAAATTTTCAGAGAAAGTCAAGTTTATTGTGTTGCGCATTTACTCGAGTACAAAACTATAAACAGCCATTAACTTTCACCCGCTGAACTTGGTGATTCCTCAATTCATCCATTAAAAAGTCTTTTAAGTGATTGTATGCTATGGTCATATTGATAATGTTTGATGACAAGTCAGGTTAATGATGTTGCACTTATTAAAGACTTAAAAAGGTGTAGAGGCTAGTAATTATTATTTGAAGTCTAAGTAAAAGCTCATTTTTAACTTGACTCGTCATGAAATCCTTGTGAATATGGCATTTATTTTATTTTGTACATTTTACAAAGCGTATGCATTTTTTTTGGCATTTGTTTTATTTTGTGTTGTACTTGTTACATAGCGTTTCGCATTTTTGTAATGCTTGTGACTTGTGACTGCATTTTGAATTTTTATTTGTTTCACATTTTGGATTGCATTTTGAATTTTTATGTTTCACATTTTGGATTACTTTTTGACATTTTATGTTTTTGACATGCTATTTTGAAAGTTTTGACTTTTTTAATTTTGCGTTGTGTTTTACATTCTTGCATCTTCGGCGGAATTACATTCTTGAAAAATTCAAATACAAGTTAGTAAAAGGTATAATTCAATTAGTGAGAAACACCAGCACATTTTAGTAAAGGGTAGAATTATATGAAATTCCTCTTAAAATGTCCAGCATGTTAACATTGTCTCTGTGCACCAAAGAAGTTCGAATTCCTTTTTATCTTGCCAGCGTTTCTCTTCTGGGTGGATTTGTTGGAATCTGTGCTATCACTCTTTCGATTTTAGCCATAGTTGTTCTTTGCTCTTTCGCAATTTCACTGATTATTTCGTACAGTCACAGTTTTTTCTCTCCCAGAATTGTATTCCAGCGTCTGTCTAATCTTTCAAGTTCGTTTTGTGTTCTGGGAAAGCCAAATAAATTGTTTTCACTAACTGACCAAATTGTTGGCGGGAACAGCGGAGGGCTTCTGCTTGGATTGTTTCTTCTGCCTCCACGAAATTTTCCAAGAACATAATTTTCCTCAAACCACTGAACTACAGAATCTGCATATTCTAGTAAAATTGATTTCACTTCTTCAAAAGCAGCTGGAATTTCATCAGATGAAAAAAATGCGAGTGCTTGCAAATGTCTGAGTTTGAGAGCAAACTCACTGTTTTCCTTATATTCCAAGGCTATGCCAGAGGATGGATATTCCTCAGCACATTTTTTTCCGAGATGAAACCAACAACATTTGTGTGTGCTACTTCCAAATTCCTTTTTAGCAGCATTATAACGGTAGCTATTTCAAAATCTATTATTATGCGTATATTGTGGTGCAAGCTGAATATCATAGTCTGATGCATAGTCTTGTAAATCCTACAAAAATACTTTATAATAGTATTATATTCTTTATACTTGCTGGAAAGTAACCCATAAACTAGTGGGACAAGTCTGTGCATCTCTGGATTCGTTTCAACCATAGCATGAATGGAACATAATTGCCTAAAAAGGGTTGGACAAGTTTCAAATGTCCCATCCATAATCCAGAGGGGTGCTTCTTTAAGCTTTCGTAAATTATTCTCTGTTAAAAATAAAATAATTCTTTGATGTCCAAATGCGCTACCTCTGCCAAGAAATTTTGCACCATCTTCTCCTGTAAATTTATTGGGGCATCGATCCGTTCTGAAGTCGTAGGCTCCGCAGGCATGTCTTGGCATGTCTTCTCTTTTTTACAACTTGCCTTAGTGCATCCATATTAGGCATGTAAGCTGCATTTACTGTAGCCATTGACGTTGCCACGGTTTGAATAATTTGTAAAGGGGTTTCGTCCGTATTTCTCGCTCTATAATGATTTAGCTTTATTTTCTTTCCGCTAAGCTAATTAATATGAATGATTCTCTTCCTACCAGCTAGCTAATGATATACTTGTACTAAGCTTCAAAATAGTGAATTCAAAAGGGTGTTGTTACTAGTTAATTACGAACGTAAACAAAGTCTTAACGCTGGTTATTTATGGTAATAAATAAATGTTATAAACCTAACAGCCAGACAGAGGTCTGACAAAAACTATGAATTGAGAAAGACTAACTTACGGTAACTTCTTTATTTATCAGACTCTTGGTCAACTAAAGCACACACACAACTTGTTGTACAATAATGAAGAATCTCTCCTCGTATTATAACGCTCTCTCATAACAACAACAAAAGCTCTCCCTAAATCTCGATGAACGCGCCTATATACTAGCTACCACCACGTCATGACTTACACTCATTGCCAGATCTCATTCAGCGGGTGAAATAATATTTCGTTCAGTAAGAAGATAATTTACATAGTAAAATAAAATAACCAGAGATAGTAAAATCAAAAGGAAAGTGAATATAGAGTATACGTTACAGCTCGTTCTTTTATTTGCGCTCTTGCAACAGCAAAATCACTTTTCTCCGGTCTTGGAGCATGATTATGTGGTTCCTCATTGTGCATCCTGTGTTCATCTCCAATAAGAATAGTACTAGCAAAGCCAGTACAATTTCCATAATTTCTTTCAATACAGTGACAATACCGTAAATAACCTCGCACTCTGTTATGGCAAAATAAATACCCTTTCCATTTCAGCAAATCATTTTCTTTTTGTGAGTTAACTATTTATGTTGCATTCTTCATCTGCATAGTGCCTTCGGAAAACAATGCACTTTCTCTTTCCAAAATATTTAGAATGATATATTTCCACTATTATCACTTGACAACGCACAACAAAGGTTTCAACAAGCACGTTCTCTGTTCTCCAGTCAACTACGAACTAATGAGCAACCATTCAATAAAACACTCAGAATACAGACAATCACGTGAAGCTTGTTCCTCCAGTTAGGGTTTAAGCGAAGTTCAAGATTTTCGTACCTGCGGTCACAAGAAGTGGTTAATTTTAAGGATCGGCATCTTATCTTTTGTTTTTCCAAAACGCAGAGGTACATGTATTTTACAGCTGGGACGCTCCAGGCGGGGGATGAACAGATGCGAAGAACCCGGGAGCCAGGTTCCGGAGGCGGCAGCAGGCGCGGACTGGGCAGCTGTACTCTGGGCCGGTAGGCGTCATGCTAATTCTCAAAAATAAATTCAAATTTTTTGTGTTGCACCATGCGTATGAAAGAAAATTGTTATACTGAAAAGACAATTTGTTTACCCCGTAACATATTAAACGAAACCTACGTCCCTACGTGCCAAATGATCTGTAAGCCAAACACAGTTTTTCATGCAACACCTTCCCCCGACTTTCTAAGTTCAGATCTGTCTCGTTCGACTTATTTCCTGTACCGCCCCTCTCTTTCGCTAATTGCAGTTAATTGCCGTGAAATTGGTGTTTTACGTTTGGGTGTATTGCCGCCTGTCCTGAAGACTATAGTGAAAGCGCTGAACCCCAGGGGAAAAGTATTCCATCAAAAGCAACAGAAATCCAATGCGACAGCAAAACTTTGTTCGTTGGCATTACATCCAAGCAATTTAGGCGAAGTAGGAAGTGTGTTTTTCTACTACGACACCAGAAGATTGTCGCGAATGCTCAGGCAATTACGATACAGATGTGTCCTTAAGACTCCTCTTTCAAGACGTCCAAAAGCCGGCACTAGGGGATGGGGAGGGATACAGTGCGGATGCTCTTTTTTGTTGCAGTTAGAAATTCTTAAGCTCATTCTTCCTTAAAACTTTGCCTGGTTACCAGTAAGTACTGTCTCATGCCTCAACCATTGCACAGATTTGTTGTTTTTGTTTTCATTCTTTGAGTTAACAGCGGGAAAATATCTGAACTGCGTTGTTTCAGTTGGAAATATTTTTTTTTACTTCAGCAACAGGGCTTCACGTATAATTGCAAAATACTTCGATAGAATAAACATACCTTACATAAAGAGTTTGCATGAGAAAATAGATTAATAATAAGGAAAATATTCTAAAACCAAAAAAAGAAATTGCGGAACCGAAAAAGCTAGGTAGAGGAAACAAAAGGCTCTAAGAAAACGTTCATATTTAAAGAAACCTGTAGTCGCTTAATGAGTAAGTGGTATAACTCAATATAAAATCATGTGCTGTATTTGAAAAAAAAATTAGAAGCAAGTAGGCATCGTGACTGTCCACAGTTTCCCCTTTTCATCCTGTCGACATTACAACCACCACAGAAAAGAAAAGAACAAAAACATAACAAAAACACCCATACAAAGTAAAATGCCCAAAACATAAAAAGAAGTAACCACACAAAATGAAATGCCCAAAACATTAAAAAAACTGCAACCACACGAAACAAAATACCCAAAACATGGTAAGAAATTCTGTTTAAAGCACAATGAAGGTATACAATAGGAGAAATATATGTTTTTAAAACTTAATACAAGTGTCAAAACTGAAATAAAAAGAAAGAAAAAAGAAATATTCCAAATTTCATTGTTACTTTAGATATTTTGACCTGTTGACATTTCGTAAATTGTACTTGCACTCGGTCAAAAAATATTACTTACAAGGACTCTTTAGTAACTTTTAATCGCTGTGGTCGTATTTATAAGGTTTGCATAACAAATCAAGTTAATAATGTTGGGCTTTCACTTACCGTCTCCCGCTAAGTTAGAGTTTCATGACACAAAATGTGGTGGTTCTGAATTGAAAAATAAAGATTTTAAGAAAATTCTGTATGTGTGTGTGGGGGGTCTTACCCCCGGGCCTTGATCCGTTCCAAAAATCATCTACCGTCTAAGTTAGAGTACCATGAGATAATATACAAAATTTGGTGGTTCTAAATTGAAAACTATAGATTTTACGAAAGTTTGTGTGTAGGGGGAGGGGGTAATCACCCTTGCCCCGACCCTTTCTGAAAACCGTCTACCGTTTAATTTAGAACACTATTATATAGTATACCAAATTTGGTAGCTCTAAATTGAAAGCTTTAGTTTTTACGAAAAAATATTTATGGGCGGAGGGACTCTGACCCCGTGCCCGACCAGTTCCAAAAACCGTCTACCGTCTAAGTTAGAGTACCATGAGAGAGTATGCCAAATTTGGTGATTCTAAATTGAAAACTGTAGATTTTACGCGGCATTTTTATGGGGGAGGGGCTTTACCCCCGGGCTCCAACTCCTTCCAAAAACCGTCTACTGTCTAAGTTAGAGTACCATGAGATAGTATACCAAAGTTGGTGGTTCTAAATTGAAAACTGTAGATTTTGCAAAAAAAAAATTATTCGGGGGTGTCCAACCCCTTTGAAAAACCGTCTAGCGTCTAAGTTAGAGTACCATGAGCTAGAATACCAGATTAGGTGGTTCTGAATTGAAAACTGTAGTTTTTAAGAAAATTTTGTATGTGGGGGGCTCTGACCCCCGGTCCTTGACCCGTTCCAAAAACGGTCTGCCGTCTAAGTTAGAGTACCATAAGATAGTATACCAAATTTGGTGGTTCTAAGATGAAAACTGTCGATTTTACGAAATTTTTTATGAGGGGGGGAGCTCCGACCCCGCGGGCTCCAACCCCTTCCCAAAACCGTCTAGCGTCTAAGTTAGAGTACCATGAGATAGTATACCAAATTTGGTGGTTCTAAATTGAAAACTGTAGATTTTACGAAAAAGTGTATATTCGGGGGGATCTGACCCCCGGGCTCCAACCCTTCCAGAAACCGTCTAGCGTCTAAGTTAGAGTACCATGAGAGAGTATACCAGATTAGGTGGTTCTGAATTGAAAACTGTAGTTTTTAAGAAAATTTTGTATGTGGGGGGCTCTGACCCCCGGTCCTTGACCCGTTCCAAAAACGGTCTGCCGTCTAAGTTAGAGTACCATAAGATAGTATACCAAATTTGGTGGTTCTAAGATGAAAACTGTAGATTTTACGAAATTTTTTATGAGGGGGGCCGACCCCGCGGGCTCCAACCCCTTCCCAAAACCGTCTAGCG
Organism: Macrothele yani; assembly: GCA_039090855.1. NCBI lineage: Eukaryota > Metazoa > Arthropoda > Arachnida > Araneae > Macrothelidae > Macrothele > Macrothele yani. Next base: position 69,076,696 of record CM077013.1, read on the forward strand.
TCTAAGTTAGAGTACCATGAGATAGTATACCAAATTTGGTGGTTCTAAATTGAAAACTGTAGTATTTACGAAAAAGTGTATATTCGGGGGGATCTGACCCCCGGGCTCCAACCCCTTCCAGAAACCGTCTAGCGTCTAAGTTAGAGTACCATGAGAGAGTATACCAGATTAGGTGGTTCTGAATTGAAAACTGTAGTTTTTAAGAAAATTTTGTATGTGGGGGCTCTGACCCCCGGGCCTTGACCCGTTCCAAAAACGGTCTGCCGTCTAAGTTAGAGTACCATAAGATAGTATACCAAATTTGGTGGTTCTAATATGAAAACTGTTGATTTTACGAAATTTTTATGAGGGAGGGGGGCCGAACCCGCGGGCTCCAACCCCTTCCAAAAACCGTCTAGCGTCTAAGTTAGAGTACCATGAGATAGTATACCAAATTTGGTGGTTCTAAATTGAAAACTGTAGTATTTACGAAAAAGTTTTTATTCGTGGGGGGGACTGACCCCCGGGCTCCAACCCCTTCCAAAAACCGTCTAGCGCCTAAGTTAGAGTACCATGAGATAGTATACCAGATTAGGTGGTTCTGAATTGAAAACTATAGTTTTTAAGAAAATTTTGTATGTGGGGGGGGGGGGGGCTCTGACCCCCGGGCCTTGACCCGTTCCAAAATCGGTCTGCCGACTAAGTTAGAATACCATAAGATAGTATACCAAATTTGGTGGTTCTAAGATAAAAACTGTAGATTTTACGAAATTTGTTATGAGGGGGGCCCCGACCCCGCGGGCTCCAACCCCTTCCAAAAACCGTCTAGCGTCTAAGTTAGAGTACCATGAGATAGTATACCAAATTTGGTGGTTCTAAATTAAAAACTGTAGATTTTACGAAAAAGTTTTTATTCGCGGGGCGGGGGTCTGACCCCCGGGCTCCAAACCGTTCCAAAAATCGTCTAGCGTCTAAGTTAGAGAACCATGATATAGTATACCAGATTAGGTGGTTCTGAATTGAAAACTGTAGTTTTTAAGAAAATTTTGTATGTGGGGGCTCTGACCCCCGGGCCTTGACCCGTTCCAAAAACGGTCTGCCGACTAAGTTAGAGTACCATAAGATAGTATACCAAATTTGGTGGTTCTATGATAAAAACCGTAGATTTTACGAAATTTTTCATGAGGGGGGCCCGACCCAGCGGGCTCCAACCCCTTCCAAACACCGTCTAGCGTCTAAGTTAGAGTACCATGATACCAAATTTGATGGTTCTGAAATGAAAACTAGATTTTACGAAAATTTTGTATGTACGGGGGGGGGTCTGACTCCCGGGCCTTGACCCGTTCCAAAAACTGACAACCGTCTAAGTTAGAGTACCATGAGATAGGATACCTGATTTGGTGGTTCTCAATTGAAAACTGTGTAAGTTTCAGTAATTGATTTACCAAGTTTCTAACAAAAACGGATACCAGCCCTAGAGCATTGTCTGGCGTAAGGGCTGAAAAAATCAGGCTTTTTGATTTGCGAAAAGCCTGTCTGTACGCGTAAACACGTCGTGCGGTGGGGAATAGTGTGAGCGTGGATTCATCCGACCACTCTCTGCTCTTCCATGGCTAAAATTAAATGGGACGAGAACGCTTGCTATGACTCTCTTAATGCCCGTCTGCCATCTGTCGGTACCGGTATAACAGGTTTCCTGCAGTACGCTGATCGGCCAAGGACTGCTGTCTTCTGGAACACACGTGATACTTTTATCCCTCTACTGTTACGTCAGTTATTCGGTCAGTCCTGGTACTTATTTGACGTAGGTTGTATATATATGCTACGACATCGAAACAGCAATATACCGCATAGGGTATTCTAAATAACTTCCAAATGCTTTAATTAGCGTAGCACAGTTAATGATATTTCTTTTTATAGTTGAAAGAAACACCTTATTCTACAGAACATATCACTCCCAAGCGATTTGTTCTTCCTTTCTCTATAAAGCACTGTCGACCATTCAGCCTAAGACAAGCAATACACCAGAGAAAGCGTGTCAGTTGTACGAGAAGTATAGGGGTAAAAAGTGAAGCGTAAGTAAAGTGAGAGAAAGATTCCACATTTGTCGCAAAGACAGTGATCGACGGAATCCAATATTCTGCATAACTCATCAAACCTACAGATAAAAACAAAATACGAATAAACTAAGGAATTTTGCATGTTAGTTTGTCTGAGGGAGAGTTGATTACTGAGCAGGGGAGAAATCTTGTTAGATGCTTTTTCTAGTGCATTTTTCCTTTTTCAGTGCTCGACCAATCCAGAGCTTCACAAATTAAACGCCTAAAATTAAGATTGAACTGTAATTTAATACTTTCCCAGTAAAGACAGCTCATGAAATGATCTACTTCATGTCATTGTGACTTGCGGTAAAATTTATTGAAGTTTTTAAAACATAAAGAGCTAAAGATGGGGGTGGGGAATTGTTCGCAGGGATATTTAACATATTGTAGATAAAAAGGTTAAGGACAGAACTACCCTCCCCCTTTATTTTCATTCGTATATAACATTAGTATTTCAGTAATCCATCGATTTGCACCCTTAGAATAAAATCGTTCACACAATACAACACCAGGCGAACAACCATGGGGCACACCGAGAAATATCCGACTGCATAAATTATCAGACGTTAAAAGAGCAAAACTTCTGGTAAGTTTAATCAATCTCAGGCAAGATCTGCTTCCCACAATTTCAATAGGTCGCATTCTCACAAAACAATTAAAAAATATTTTTAACGCACTAGCACCGCTAATTCTTGAGCTATTTTAAATGAGCTAAAGAGGTTTCCACCACCGTTTGGCCAATTTCTATCGAGAAAAAAACACGCGCGCGCGCGCTTAGTTTATCGTTGATCATAAAAACCTTAAGACGCAAATACTCAAGAGACGCATATAGCTTAACACCACAAAAATAAACGGATTTAATACGCTATATGCTTCTCTTGAGTATTCACCGTGTGGTGTATTTATAATTACCGTAAGATGCAAAATTTCGTGATGATAGGTCGATCACTTAATTTGTTCTTGAATTATTTGGAACAAATGGAAAGCTATTAAAAGGAGTTTTCGGGAAACACGTAGAAATAAATAAGATGTGAATCTCCTAAAGAAATAATTATTCCCAAGTACACAAAAAGCATATAAATCCTATTGTCGGCATATAGATGCTGTACATTCTTACTGTTTCCTATCTAGCTACCCTTCAGAAAACTTCATCGTCCAGGAACGTGAATCGAACCCAGAACAATGAAGTTCCAAGCAAATGAAGCTAAGCTCATGTATCTTGAAAATCCAGACTTTCTGGATGTGTGCAAATCGAAACAATTCTACTTCATCGTAGCGTCGACTACCATATATATATATATGATTCAAGGCTTCTTGAATTGGAAGAGGAACTACAAAGGATCAAGTGGGACGTCGTGGGGCTAAGTGAGGTAAGGAGAAAAGGAGAAGATCTCATCGAACTGAAAAGTGGACATCTCTTCTACTATCGTGGGACAGATACTGGCAGAACTAGTGGTGTTGGATTTATAATAAACAAGAAACTGAAGGATAAAGTTGTAGAAGTTGAAAGTTCCTCTGACAGAGCTGCACGGCTTGTTATCCAACTCTCGAAAAGATACCAGGCTCAGATTATCCAAACTTATGCACCCACCACAAGTCATCCTGAAGAAGAAATAGAAGAATTTTATGAGGAAATTTGTCATCTAAATAATAAAGGTAAGCAGCACTTGAAAAATTAATTATGGGAGATTTCAATGCAAAAATAGGGCAACGGCAACAGAATGAAACTTCAGTAGGTAAATTCGGTCACGGCAACAGAAACCAGCGTGGAAATACTCTCGTTGAGTTTGCAGAGGCAGAAGGGTTTTTCATCTTGAACTCCTTCTTCAAGAAAAAGCCACAGAGGAAATGGACATGGAGACATCCAAATGGGATGACAAGTGAAATTGATTTTATTATGTGTAACAAAAAATTCGTCATGGAAGACTGCAGTGTGCTAAACAAGTTCAACACAGGTAGTGACCATAGATTGGTGAGATGTAAGATGCACCTCAACACTAAACTGGAACGTGGCAAGCTCATAAGACAAACAAAATCTATTGACATAACCAACCTTAAAAAACACCATAATACCTTCAAGTTGGAACTGAAGAACAGGTTCTCTGCTTTAGAAGGCCTAACATCAGAAGAAGTGGATATTTCTGAAGTTAACAGAAAAGTAACCAAAGCTCTTATGGAAACGGCAACAAAATTAGCTGGGTCTAAGAACAAGTTGCATGTAAATAAATTATCAGGAAAAACGAAAATGTTGATGCAAAAAAGAAGAGAGATGAGGACAACTAAAGAAGATGTGACTTCCAAAGTGGAATATATAGAGCTATGCAAGACAGTACGAAAAAGTATCACTGAAGACGTAAGAAAATTCAACTGTGAACTAGTGAGGAAAGCAATTGAAAACAACCAAAGCCTAAAGATAGCAAAGGGACATCTCAGTATGGGAAGAAAACAGATTATGGCACTGAGAAAAGAAGATGGTTCCGTAACAAGAAATAGAGGCGAAATTTTGACAAGAGTGAAAGATTTCTACTCCAAATTATATGAAAGGGATGATACATGCACTCCAGACATCATGAAAGATACCAGTACCAGAGTTCCTCCAGTCCTTCCAGCAGAAGTTGCACATGCAATCAAGAACATGAAGCGGGGAAAAGCTCCAGGTGAAGATGGAATTAATGTAGACATTATACAAGAAGCAAGTGGAGAAATCGAAACAGTACTCGCCCAAATTTTCACTCGATGCCTTAATGAAGGAAAGATTCCTGAGGATTGGAACACCGCTACAATGATCCTGCTACATAAGAAAGGTGACATTGAAGATCTCGGAAACTACAGACCTATCAGCCTCCTATCAGTAGTTTATAAAATCTTCACTAAAGTTCTTTCACACCGCTTGAAGGTAACACTGGACATGGCTCAACCGAGAGAACAAGCTGGATTCAGGAGTGGCTACAGCACAATAGATCATATCCATGTGCTGAGAGAACTAATTGAAAGAGCGAGGGAATATGAACTTCCATTGTGCATGGCTTTTATCGATTATGAAAAAGCCTTTGATTCGGTGAAACCATCAGCAGTTACAATGGCTCTGAAAACCTGCGGTATTGAAGATGCATACATTATTATTATTAATAACATCTATGAAAATGCAAGTGCAAAGATTAGGCTGTTTGAAAATACAACACACATAAAAATTGGAAAGGGAGTGAGACAAGGTGACACCATATCTCCGAAGCTCTTTAATGCCACATTGGAGGGTGTTTTTCAGTCACTGAGCTGGGAAAACAAGGGGATAAAGATTAATGGAGATTATCTAACCCACCTTCGTTTTGCTGATGACGTAGTCATTTTTGCAACTAGCCCATCAGAGCTGCAGAGTATGATCCAGGAACTTGCTGACAAGAGTAAAGAAGTGGGATTAAAAATGAACTTTCAGAAGAAAAAAGTGATGTACAATGCTTTTACAAGAAATGAAGATTTATCGATTGATGGAGAAAAGCTGGAGATAACAGACACGTACGTTTATCTTGGACAGCAGATATCAAGTTAGGGTCACATTGATGAAGAAATTAATAAGCGTACAAAACTTGCCTGGAGAGCTTTTGGAAGAAACAGCATAATTTTCAAGAGCAATATGCCATTATGTCTTAAAAGAAAAGTGTTTGATCAATGCATCCTTCCAGTGCTTACGTATGGTGCAGAGACGTGGACCTTAACTAAAAGAGACATACAAAGGCTGCAGACAACTCAAAGTAGCATGGAGAGGTGCATGCTTGGTGTAACCAGGAGAGATAAGAAGAGGAACACGTGGATCCGAAAAATGACAAGAGTGGAAGACATCATGATCAGAGTTAAATCCCTGAAATGGCAATGGGCTGGACATACTGCCAGAAGAACAGACCATCGATGGACAGCCGAAATTTTAGATTGGATTCCAAGGGACAGGAAAAGACCCAGAAGAAGACCACATGGGAGATGGGTGGATGAAATTCGAAAGTATGCAGGGGTGACATGGAGGAGACTGGCACAAGACAGACCGTTGCGGAGGAAACTTGGGGAGACCTTCGTCCAGCAGTGGATTGATATTGGTTGACAATGATGATGATGATGATGATATATGTACAGATGAAGGTCAGTTTGACTTCAGCGTTACAGATCTTAGACATAAATGAAAAGCGAATCACCGGAAAGAAACTCGAACCTAAATAGGCAGATACAGGGTGCATTTCCGTCCACAGCGATGAATTTTTCAAGTTTTCTGAAAAATGGCTACATGGAACACAAGAAATGTACGGCATCGCTCGCTATGCCGACAGTGATCAATTTCCTGCTGTCAGATTTCAACCAAGAGCTATCAGAAAATAGAGTTGTGATATCCTGCGATATAATATTCGTCCCAATTGCTTGATTAGTTCGTTAGTCGTTACGCTCATAAATCGTGCTTTAAATGCTTACCGGGCAAAACGTAAGTTCATGAAACAGATATATCGTACTCATTGGTTGTCTGTGATACGGACGCCGTTAGCCAAGTTGCTTGCTTCCCATCCCATGGGTAGACAGACTATTATGAAATTCTCTAGCCTCACTGCCGCTGGGTGTTGAGAGGTGCCTAGTATTTAAAAATTAAATTCTTGGCGCACAGTTCTTTCTTTTCACTTACTGAGGTAATTCAAAGTTTCGTTTATTGCGGCTTTCTATAAACTGCATAACATCGCTTTTGATGATTTGAAAACAGGCTCTCTGCTTGAGCGTAACTCTAACACTAAAGCACGTACGTAGAAACCGGTGCGTTGCACCTACTTATCAAAAAACACTGAAGCCTGACAATTTTTTAATTGTTATTTTAAATAACGGGGTTATTTCCGCTTCTTTTTAACTTAAAATAAGTTCTGTTCTGCATCAAAAATTCAAATATACATATATACACACAGTTGACGTGGATTAGGAACATTAAATAGAGGTCATCGCTCTTTCCACGTTTATAAGTGAGTCACGAAAAAAAAAATGTATGTGAGTCTGGGGAGAATTTCGAGGCCGCTATGGTGCAGTGGAAGCATATCCGGCGCGTAACAGGAAGACCTGGGTTCGATTCCCGGTGGCGGCCGATGATAATTTTTTTCGTGATTCACTTATAAACGTGGAAAGTGAGATGTCTTATATTTAAGCAATGAAAATATTTAAATTTGGGGGATTTACATACAGGGGTTATCCATAATAATGGAAACACCTTGAAACAATAGGTGTTACGCACCTATATGGTGTGGGAGCACCCTTGGCATTTAAAACTGCTTAAATCATCCTTGAATGGAAGAATACAAGTCCTGGATGGTAGTAAGTGGTATGTTGAAACATTCTTCTTGCAGAAACTGCTCCAATTTCTTGAGAGACGCTGGAGGAGGATAACGGGATCGCACTCTGTTTTCCAACATAGACCACAGGGGCTCAGTGATGTTTCAGTCCGGTCATTGTGCAGGCCAGGGAAGGTGTGCAACTACATCATCATGTTCCTCAAACCATGATTGAACAGTTCGACTTTTGTGAATCGGGACATTACCATCTTGAAAGGTGCAATCCTCTGACTGAAACAATGTCTACGCCATTGAATGCACATGGTTGGCCGAAAGAGTGGCATAGTCACCGCTAGTGATTCGTCCGTGTAAGATGATACTGGAACCTGCTGCAAACCACCAGGTCATGGCAAAAACCATTACGCAACCGCCCCCATGCTTCACTGTAGGAAGGAGACAGTCTAGGCTGTAGGCTTCTGCGGGGCTTCTCCACACGTAAACCTGTCCTGTGGTGAGGAACAGTGAGAAACTTGATTCATCGGAAAACAAGACATGTTTCCATTGATCCGCACTCCACGTTTTATGTTCCTGGCACGACTGTAGTCTCCGTCCGATATTCACTTGTGACAACAGGGGTTTTGCAATCGCAGCTCTGCCGTAAATATTGTGCTTATGCAATTCCCTTCGCACGATACCCGGTCGACACTGGGTTTTGGAGATGTGAATTAAGCTCAGCAGTCACTTTCGTCGCCGTGGTCTTCCTCCTTGCGGTCACAATCCTCTTTAATGTCCTCCGGTCTCTCGCAGTGAGTTTGGTTTTCATTGCACAGTTGTGTCTCGCAGATGATGTTGTGCCGTGAACATTGTATGCTGTCATGACCTTCGACACGGTACCTCTCGATATCCGCAATACCTGTGCCACTGTGGTTACCGACGCGCACACCAGACGGGCTCCTACAATCTGTCCTCTTTGGAACTCCGACAGGTCACTCATTGTGCCTTCACCTGGAACGAAATTATGCAAACACCGATTTATAATGCAATCACACAGACCCTTGAGACTATAAGCAACACTTTTTTACAAAAAAAAATTGTAGCAACATGTTCGTTGTACTCAAAAAGCAGCACATACCAAAGTCACTGTTTTTAGCGAGGTGTTTCCATTATTTTGAACAACCCCTGTATATCAGAGTGGGGAAATCTTAAGAATTGGTGATGGAGTGGTAGAAATTTATTTAAGTTTCGGCAAATTTGATGTGGAAGGACCCATATTTCCCCATAGATGGAGAAATTAATAGTGAGAGAGAGAGAGAGAGAGAGAGAGCTCTGCGAGTGGACCAAAATCAATACACTGACCTACCATTAATATCCGGACACCAATCTATTGGTATAGCTGGCCAAAGAAGCGAGGTAACGTCGGCGGAGTGTTCATCCAACCATTCGGATACAATTCGGGAGCAATGGCACGGTGCATTGTGTTGTTGCAGGATGAGGTCCCCAATAGGGTGTTGAAGATGCACAAACGGGAGCAAATGGTCGTCCAGGATATCCCGGTCACGTTGACCTGTGAGGGACAATGTCACACGTACCAGGAGTCCCCTTTCAGTCCACGTAAACAATCCCCAGACGAGAATGCCAACCCCACCAGCTTGAAGAGTACCCTGCTGGCAAGAAGGATCCGTCGCTTCATGTGGTTTGCGACGTACTCGTATCCTGCCATCCGCATGTACCAAAGTGAATCTCGACTCATCAGTCCAGGCAACATTTTTCCACATGTCTAGGGTCCAGTAGAGATGTTCCCGCGCCCATGCTAATCATTGCACCCTGAAATGTGTGGTCAGTAGCGGTACCCTCGTGGGACGATGGCTTCTGTATCCCCTAGCGAGGAAATGGTTCTGGATGGTATGGCTGCTTACACGTTTTTGTGCACCAGCGTTAAATTGCCAAGTGATTTCTTGCACTGGGGCCCGTCTATCTGCCGTTACAATGCGAGCTAGCCGACGATGACCCTACTCATCCACACGCTGTTGTCCACGGCAGTTGGCCCTTGCAGGGATGGTTTTACCGGATTCGATGTACTCACGGTGCACCCGTGACACAGTGGCTCGTGAAAATCCCAGTGCCTGTACGGCTTCCGAGATGGAGTGACCCATTCGTCGGGCCCCGACAATTTGCCCACGATCAAATGCGCTTAGATCCTTCGTCTTACCCATACTGCGTCCGACTCTTACTGATTCCCGTCGCATCACTCCTTATATTGTCGGACCGCTGCATACGTCATGTCGTTTCCGTTTACAGGGCCGCCCACAGCGCCACATTTGCATAACGCCAGCTGTCTCTAATTCAGTTGCTCTTCACTGTAGTTGGCGCTTTAGAAAACTACGTATCTAAGCGCGCCGTTAGTCACGGTCATTTTCAACTAAAGTATGTCGAGTAACAGAAATTAACAACAACCAAAATCAATAGACTTTCACTTTCTCCAACTCAACGGTATATGACGTCAGCAGGAAAATTGAAGTCGAAGGTAAATGTCGGAGTTGCATATCTGCCCGAAAGACAGCCTAGCCTGCCTGTTTTCGTGGAAAGGGTCTGAAAACTTCAGTAATTGTACATATCATCCAAATTTTGTTGTTATGGGTACTATGCACGTAGTTGTAGTTTCTATTTTCTGAAAACAGGAATTTAATGTGAACCCTTGTTTGTGTTATCAAGAGTCTTACCCAGGAGGTCCTGGGGCTCTCTGGAACGAATATCGCGTTTGTGTGCAGAGTATTGCACACACTCAATTTTCATGCTTATGCTGCTGCGTACATACCCCAGATAGCAATGCGATCATGCTTAGCGATGGTCGCAGTGGCATTTGAACTGAACTCTGGAAGACTGAAAGTTGGTACTTCAGAGTGATGAAGTCCGTTTTCATCAGATTGGAAGATCTGTTCTCTGCACCAGCTTGGCAGGAGCAGGGCCTTTGTTAGTGGTAAATTCTACGAGAGACTAGAAAAATTTTAGGTATGAAGTTCGGTAAATTATATTTATATCCCGAGAGCACCTCCTCTTTTGGTGCCGTTATAGTGGGGCTGATAAGTGATAAAATCGTTTACATGTGGATACAAACATTAAAATTGGTGGGGTTATCAGTCATGGTCCAACAATTTGAGAAATCATGTTAGCCACTTGAATTTCCAAGATGGCCGCCATATTCCAACATGGCTGCCATTCCCAGTATTTCTGCCACAGAATAAAACCCACTGGACATGTTTGAACTACTTTTATTGACTCTTTCGTTTGTCACATAAATCGGGAAGTTAAATGTACAACTACGTAGGAAACATCTTAAGCTTCTTTGTTAAATTTTTAGCAATACACTGATTTTAGCAATGCACAAACTAATATAATTACACCAAATATGACGAAACGAAATATGATTGGATAAGTCTAATGCAAATCTAGTGACATTTAAAGTTATGCTGCATGCATCACCTAGTCCTTGCAGTGGCAGCTGCATAGGGATGTGCACGTAAGACCGAAGCGAAAGCATTTTCATCTTCCACTGCATTCAAACTTGCATCTGCACTTAGGAAGCTTCTGACAACTTTTTGAAATCAAGCTCACTCCACATGATCTGCCACAAATCATTATTTTTGGTCCATTGCCATTCAGCAGGACTCTGTATATCTGGATAGCATAATGCTGACTGACCCCATACCCAGCCAGCCTGGTTGGCTGCACGCTTCACGTGCTGCAGAAGCTCTAGTAGAAGAAATGACTTGGTATAGTATCTGTTTCCTTGCAAACATGACCAATCTTGCATCATTAACCCCTTGAAATGCACTTGACCTATCATACATCAGGACCAAAAAGGTCTCCAAGATCCTCATGTCATCATCATTTACTGTTTTTGGGGTATGGCTGAGCCTGATGAAGACATCAGATGCCTCATCATATACGTCCGTTTGCCAAGCTGTTTTCTTCCCTTTACCACGGAGTGCTGAAACAACTTCACAGCTGGTGAAGGCATGGAAAGAAAGAATCTCTCTGTTCTTCTCCAGTCCAATAGAAAGATAAAGGTCGTGTACTGCGATCCACCTCAGGTTCCGTTCTTGGCCGAAAGCAATACACAGCTCCTCACACCAATCTTCGAAGCTTAGTTTTTCCTCAGTGTTACCAAATGTTTCATTACAGTAGCCAGAGTATGATTCCTTCAAGTGCATGTTGTTACTTGGTGCATCTGCCGTGTTCTAGTTACACTGGAGGCTGTTAGAAATGATTCTGCTGTACCGGGAGATGATGTGCCTGCTTCAGCAAGAGCACCAGTTCAACCGCTGCCCTTCAGTATAGTACCAAGTGACTTCAATGCAGCCATCTCTTTATGTAGGCTTCCAAACATTATGGCAAATTTGTCTTCCCCATAGTTCTCAGGCCAGTGTCACTGAATGTATTTGGCTACTGCAAAGATGGGTTTGTCAATTGCAATAACAGGTACCTTGCCTGGGTTCAAGAATGAAACTATGTCCTTGATCTCGTCCATGGCATGTCTGACTGTAGCAACTGAGTGGGCCTGATCTAAAAGCAGAGGTAAAAGTGAGCTAATGTTGACCTCAAATGCAGGGCTTCTCTTTTATGATGCATGTCTGGCTGACCAAGTAACATCCACTGGGCCATCAGTCACACTTACCTTCTCCAGCCACTCATACTCCAGTGTCAGTTGGGATCTCAACAGACATGTTCCAATGTCTGTCACAGTCTTGTCTATCTCTGTAGTATCTGCGACATTTGTCTTTGGAGGTGAAATATACTTCTTGGTAATGAAGGCAGCGCAGATATTTGTGAAAGAGTCAGGAAATTCAGGAACTTTCCGCACTTTCTTCACGCTGAACTTGAGCTTCTCACGATATTCACCTTTGCTGTTTTCGGTCATGTGCTGAAAAATAGAGATACTAGTACCATGGAAAGAGATCGTTGCTGTTATTGCAGTAGAATTATGGTCGATGCTGTCCGTGGCTGCTGTGGTGAGCAATTGTTTTCGCAAAATTGTTGGACATACTAGCCCATCTTCTACATATTTGCTAACTGCTGCATCACCTAGCTGTGCTGATGTTTCTAAAATTCTGTCATAGGAAATGCTGAGACCATGCTCATGAAGCTGATCCACCAACGATCTCTTCCTTGTCTTAGCATGGACGAGCATCCCCATGTAAACAGGAAATAGTATTTCGTGGTTTATCGAGTGGGTATGAGTAGATGCCCTTCCTTCATCCTTGTGTAGAAGTTGTACTGCAACAGCAGGGCTAATGCCAGGTCTTTTTTCCTGGAACCAAATGTATGCTGAGATTTGATATCAGTCCCATGTTCAACCATGCCAACAAACTCAAGAAAAGTAAGACGGATGGCCTCATCAACACAACCATCGTGGAATGTCCCACCAAATGTAGACTAGTAGTCAAGCATGAGCCTTCGTAAAATTTTTGCAGCCTTACCCAGGATGATGGCTTCTCTGTAGTCTGAGACTTGTGATAAAGGCGAAACCAGCGGGTTCTGTGAAAGCCAGAAGGACATCTCTTCCTTGCTTATGATCTGCCAGCTCAGGCATTGGTTCCAGCAACTTCTCCTTCAGTTTAGTGGAGTTTACATTAGGTGCCTTGACACCAAGCTGCTCTAGTCGATGCTGGTAAAGATGAACCATGTCTGCAAGACGGAAGACTGCAGGACCCCCAGTGCTAGATTCTGTATCCACTATGTAGATCATTAGTTCAGAAGATACAAGTGGGTAAGCTTCATGTTCTGGTGTCTGGTCCTTTTCCTGTCTTCTGATGTTTCTGAGGTGAGTTCTCTTTCTGTTGTACGAGTCAGCCAAACATGCAATGTGGTACTTCAGCTCATGTGCAATGGAATCTCCACCAATCACTTTTGAGAGAAGTTTCCATCATTAAGACTGTGGGCACATTCTTTCAGTCTTTGATTAAGATGCATTGTCTTGGCTTGTCTCTGTTCGGATGTCGGAGCTTCTTTTTCACATATGAAGCACTGAGATTCTTGTCATTCATAGCTACGTCTTGGGAGTTTGCTGCTCCCTCCTTCACCCTTAGTACTGCTCTCTGCATGTATTTTTCTCTTACTTGCTCGATCAAGTTTGGTGTTGTTGAACAGTAGACGGCAGCTCTGGTGGTACTGGGCTTCGTTCCTTTTCAGTGTTTCTTCTATACCACCACCTTCATTAAGTCTTCCAGGATCCAGAACAATGGGTAAATCATGTATGGCATGAAAGAGAGGCAAATTGGTCGCAATCATGTTGTATCTATCATTTTCACAGTTATAACGTGTTGATGGTGATTTCAGTTGTTCGTTCTTGTCCTTTTGGTGCAAACAGCATTTGGTCCAGTCAGTTCGCCCTGTTGGAGGTAATGGTGAAGAATTCGCCATGTTCTTGAATTGTACGTCTTTCACTGTCGAAAATTATTCTTTCACTACCTGGAACAGAAGATCATTCACGTAATTGAAGTTTCTAAACTTATAAACAGGAAAAAAAAATGAAAGTATTTATTGTAATGTTCAAACATTAAACATGGAGTACTATCCTCGTAAAGGTGTCGGCCATATTGGGAAAGGTCGCCATCTTGAATTTTTGATTAGCTAATGGTCTACATGAAAAGTGTGATTTTCAATGATAAAGTTTATTACTTGCATAAATATTAGAACGATTTCTTTGAAATATTCGATTATCATTTGTCGGCCATTTTGAATTTTCTAGTGGCTAACGTTTTATATGAAAAATGCGAATTTCAATGAGTATGTGTGCGAACTTTGATACTTGTATCCACATTTGAACAATTCATCTGAAGATATGCACTTATCTGCTCCACTATTAATTGCACCAAAGAGGAGGTGCCTTTGGGGTGATTTTTTTTTAAGAATAAAATTACTCAAAACCGTTTAACCGATCAAGATGAAATTTTATGTTACCAAGCTTTCTTTAAAAAATTTCGTAATTGATTTGGTTGAAATTTGACAAATGTATTCTGTATAAAATACGATACTGTTGTTTGTTTCCTCTAGGCTAAGCATTTAAAAAATATGAAACATAGCACGAAGTGTTTTGAGAACTTTAATGGAAAATCAGTCAGAGAAGATCGATGACAATATTCTGATTAATTTTATACGATACATATTTAATTAACCATTAAATTAGAATTTTGTTAACCGGAAACTATAGAATTTAATTTGTTCCGCGGAGAAATGTGTTTTTGAAATAGCTTCATCTCTGTTAGATTATCTTTTTTTTTATCCCAATTTTAAGTCTCGGAAGTGAAATTTCCACGCATTTCTCACTCCCTTTCCTAGTCTGTAATGGCGATCTCCAGGATTGCACGGATTGTTTTACTTATTCATTTACTTTCCCCCCAGCATAATTTCATCTCAATTGGATGCAGGCAAATTTCACTTCCGAGCCTCAAATTTGAAAGAAAACAAATACGTATTCCAATCGAGCTGAAGCTATCTGGTAAAGATTTCTCCTTGGGCTCAACTGCGTCGTTGTAAACATAAGAACTAATCGCACAACTGTTCGTTTATGTTCTGCATTCTTGTTCAAAATAATAATCAATTTTCAACTTAGGTACCTCTGAATATGAAAATACATATGGAGCGGTATTAGAAATCAATGTCTGTATGTGTAATTTTCCCGCTTTACTGATTACTTATCGTCCAGAAAAAAAAGTGACAGTATAGCTTTAGAATTGCCACTGATTTCCGTTAACCGAACGATCGTGGATCCATCTAGGCGCACACCAATAATTAGACCTTCTTTAAAGTTCAAGTCGTTCCATTTGTATCTTTCATTTGATTTGCGATCGACTGAGGTTACTGGTACAAGTTGTGCCATGTCTTGGATCAGCAACCTGTGATTCTACATTATTTTCGTACACCACCGTACGGTGTACGATGTTCGCGAATATCTGAGGTTTTGAATTTTTTGGCTAGGGCACTTTATCCTCAGCGCATGCTGTGCCCTTGAAAGTTTCATTTGGCCCCAGTAACAAACAGCAAGTACAGATTTGATTATTCACACTACATGTAGTGAGTGTTTGTATAATTTTGTAACTCAAGTTTGTCTGCATATTTTCAATATCACCGCTGCTTGAAAATGCATCCATTATAAAAATGTTGAAAGCATGTCCGGTAACGAGAATTTTTGTCCTCAGAACTCGTTTTGTTGTTGAACAGTTTCAGTAAGCTTTCACCCGAAAGTTTCCTGTACTGTGTGTTTGATACTGATGAATATTCATAAAGCGTATATTTGCTTTTTACATATATACGTATATTTTCTTAAGGACACTTTCAGGAAAAGGGAAAAGAAAAGAGAGAGTTTATTATGCAGAGGAAAGTAATTTGTATATTTCGACGGAAGAACGGTGCATGAATTGAACAGCTGAGAAAACCAGTTTCTCTGAAAACACACATCACATGTTCGTCTTGTTGCTATTAATTAGAGTGGCTCTCAAACTCGAGGTTCGTATTGGAGGAAGAGGTATCTCAGTATTCAGCATAAATGGTTAGTTATCGTTTTCTACGCGTTTTATTTTCTTCCACAGTCTCTTTACGGACGTTTTTTTTCTTCTTAATCTGTGGCCTAAAACAGAAAATGTTTGTGGCAGCTGAAAATGGTAATTTGCTCTTTACAGCAATTATCTTTATATGGAGCAAGAGTATCACAGAATAAATATGAGACTTGGAAGAAGAGTAAGAATCTTGAAGATAAACCCAGCTTTAAAAAAATTATTAATTCCAAGAAAGGTGATCTTTCTCATTAAAAGTTTCTTATAACTTTCAATTTATTCGTTTCTTTGAAATTTCAAAAAAAAATTAATGCGTACATGGGATTTCTCACTCTTTCTTTCCTTCATCAGGCGATGTGGATCGGTGCCTGAAATATCTTAATTCGGCCAAAAATTCATTCGTTGTTAGTGGAAATATTAATTTTTTTATTAGGCACAATGTTTCTGTGTATAGTAGACTGATTGGAAGAATTTGTTTTTGTCGGGGAGTTGTAACCATTGCCAACATATTCAATTTAGTTTCCAATTTTTCGATGATGCAAAATTTGCTATTAGATATTGTTGTTTAAATACACTGCTGTCCGAAACTTAAGACGAACATGAATTCTGATTATATTACAGAGTGTCACGGGGCTAAAAGAGCTTGCTAACATGTGCACACGAATGCAACGTGACGTATGACGGCATTCCATGATGTGCAGCCCGTATACAAATTTGCTGTGATTACGTGACAGCTGCCGCGAGTGTATGGAAACCGAGTCGTGTCTCATATGTGTTCATTCTGTTTTTCATGTATTTCAGCGACCGAACGACAAACTGTGCGTCTGAGGTAACAAAAGGATATCTCGCTGACATCATATGGATGATATTTACCGGATGCCGAATTATCGGAAAGCTCAAAGAACTTCGTACTGTGACCGATGTCGCTAGAGACTCTGGAGTAACACACAACATAGGATGCGGCTTTTTTTGATCGGTTTTCAGGAAACAGAACTGCTACCAAATGTTCGGAAGGTCGTCCTCACTGTACCATCAGCGGAATGACTATTATTGTAATTAGCCAAAATGGAAAAACGAAGTTGGCAAAATACTATGGGACAGTTGGCTAATCGTCTTTAAGCAGGCACGGGTGTACGAATTGCTCGCCAAACCGTGTCAAGGCGATTAAATGCAGCCAGGACCATAAGCCCGGAAATTCTTACGCTGTCTGCCATTATTCAGAACTTATGGAACATCCCGCTATCGGGGAGGGGGGGGCGTGTTGCACGTTGACTGGTATTCAGATCAATGGGCCAAGGTAATGTTCACAGATGAAAGCAGCAACAGTCTTTCGTCGGATTCCGAGAAGCAATTGGTCTGGGGGAACGTGGGACTGCGTATGATGCCAGGAACATCGCTCAACGGGACAGATATAGTTGTCGCAACGTCACGGAGTGGGCCGCTATCATGGTCAATGGACGCAACGAACTGAAGGTAATGGGTTAAGGGTAATCACCGGGCAGTGGTACTGCAATGATGTTATTCTTCGCCATGTTGTTCTGTTCCGTAGTGCTGTGAGCGCAGATTTCATTGTTATGGAGGATAACATCACTCTTCACCGCACAGAAGCTGTGTACCGGCTAGTCAAGGATATCTGTCGGGTGGAATAGTCAGCTCGCTTCCCTAACCTTAGTCCAATCGCACATGCATGGGACGCTCTAAGGAGAAGCGTTGAGCAATGGAATCTCCACCATAAACCGTTCGAACGCTTACCAGGGATCTTCAGTATGTGTGGGACAATTTACCACAAGAGCTTCTAAATCACTTGGTACTAAGCAGGCCAAACGTGCATTGAGGTACCGGGCGGACATGCCTTCTCTACGGAAGACATTGTCCTGCAGTCTGTATATGCAGTGCTGATGGAACAGTGTTACTGGACGATAGGTTAGCCTCTAATCATGACATTTTTATTTTTTTGTTTCGATCTTTATTACATATTGCTCATGATTTTTTATATTGTGCGTTTCATGTTACTATTGCTATTACTATCGATAACATTTGCAGCTGTAAACCCGTTTTTTTCCAATCTTGACTATTCATAATGTACTTCATTCTGAAGTTTTGGACAGCAGTGTATATTTTCAGTTACAACGATATACATTTATCCGCAACAAGTCATATTGAAAAGTATTCTTTTTCTGTCAGACGGCGGGAAATATAGCGTCTTAGAAGTTTTCAGTATTTTAGGAAACTAGTGATTGAAAACAGGAAAATGCCATGAAAGTACCTTCACGATACGGACTTTTTCTTAAAAGGCTTGCTCATTAAACCCAATAATTCAGTGGCATTTTCTTTGCTACATCTTTCTTTCGTGTTGATGAAAATTGGAAATTGTAAAACTTGAATGATCTTTTATAGGAAACTTCTTATGATGCAGGTGAATAGATAGCATTTAGTCTGCTAAGTGCTATTCTGTGAGATAAAAAAATGTGCCATTTATAAGGCGATGATTTTGTAAATCTTGCTTCGCATTAGCGTTAGAAAAATAAAGAACATAAAGAGCGGGGGGGGAGATAAAAACGGAAAAGAAAGGAAAGGTCTTTGTATCGCAATACAAAATGATCGTCGAGCTCACCCAATCATACGGTTAAGTTTTCGTCAGCAGGTATTGATTTCTAAGTCGTACTTTGCCGACCACGTGCAATCTGCCCATTGGACAAAATCAGAAATTTTTATTTAAGTTTTTCATGGCCTGAAGTTTGCTTTCTTTCCCCTGATCGATCCAACCAGGGCAATGCTTTCTGGCATGGAGGTTATCCTTCCTTTCTCTGATATTTCTGATAAGGCTCGAAGAAACCTACGTACAATTAAGTAATACTCCTTCTATGGTGTGGAACTCAAAAAACACAACCCCTTTTACAATTGGATATGTATCCCTTCCTCTGAAGCCATTAAAAATTTAAAAAAATCAATGTGAACAAGACAGGCTGAGAAAAGTAGACGTTAATAGAAGAAAATGTGAAAATGCTGTATGCTTTTTTGTTTTAATGATGAGCTACAAATATCGCATACACATATTTATTCTGATATAAAAAAAACAATGTTTATAAATGCTATTATTTATAATTTGACATCTACTATAGTTTCGCTTGGAACTGTGGTCCAGCTTCCTCGGCACTATTGCGTGTTGATTGCTTGTGGCGACGGTTTGGGCACGTAAAAAGAACACCCGTCGTCACAAAAAAGACAACACGCCATAGTCATGAGGAAGCTGGACCACAGTTCCAAGGGAAACTATAGTGGACGTTAAGTTATAAATAATAGCATTTGTTTGTTTCTTTATATTAAAAAAACAACAAGCCGTATGCTCTCTATTTTGAAACAGCGACTGTCCAAATTATGGTCATCCATTTTAGAGTCAGATAAGGATGTGGATGAAAATTTTGGTGTTGCCCCCCCCTCCCCTTCTTTTAACCCGTACACACGTTTCTGCCTTTTGCTCCCTTAATAATATAATTGAACTTCATCTCTTGACTTCAGTTGCTTGGATTTCCTTGTCCTGGGTGGTGTAACGGATAACATGCTCGAACGGATATCAGGTGATGCGGGTTCGATTCCCGTTCCAAGTCAATGTAATTTTCAAGTTTTCTGAAGGAGTTGCTACACGGAAATGGAGAAAACACGGCACACCGTGCCCACGATTACATTTGTATTGCTTTCCATGTATTTGTGAAGAAATATTTCTTCAAGGAAATTCGTTTCTCACTTATGTACACTCCTGGCCACCCAAAATGCAACACCAAGAAGAAAGCATCCGATTGGCCTGAAATTCGCAGCATGCGTCCACCGCGAGAGGACATGCAAACGATTAGCATTGCAGGACATATGCAAATCATGTGAGCCCGGCACGCCACCGAGAAGCACTATAAGAAGAGTACACAAAAGGCGGGGTATAAGTAGTGGAAGTGTGTTGTGCTGCCATACCTGTGCGTGGGAAGCTTCCTGATGCCTCGTCGCAGAATACGGCAGTCATTCCAGCACGTTTCGGAGTTCGACAGAGGACGAATAGTGACTTATCGCGACAGCGGTTTATCGTACCGAGAGATCGGGGGCCCGTGTGGGACGACAACATCCGGGAACAGTGAGGCGAGTATGGATTTGGTGGGTGCAGGAGGGACGGACGAACCGACGTGAGTGATTGCCTCAGCCGCGGCCCACCACCGAACGAGAGGACCGGCATGTTGTGCGGCGGGCATTGACGGCTCGCACCGCCACATCACGAACGTTAGCGCAGGAATTAGGGTGTGTTGCGCAACAACCTGTGTCAGCACGTGCCGTTCGACGTCGTTTGCAGGAGCGGGGACTTGTCGCACGACGCCCATTGCTTCGATTACCATTGGCGTTACACCACCGGCGAGTGCGGCAGCAGTGGGCCGTTGAACGCCGCACCTGGACTACGGAATGGCACGACATTGTCTTCTCCGACGTATCCCGCTTCTGCCTGCAACACCACGATGGTCGGATCCGCGTGTGGCGGCACCGTGGCGAGAGACTGTATGACGCCTGCACTATGCATCGCTATACCGGTCCGTCGCCTGGCGTTATGGTTTGGGGCGCAATTGGATATGACACCCACACCCTTCTGGTACGCATTGCCGGTACACCCAACAGCCACCGCTACATCTCCGACGTTTTGGAGCCTGTAGTCCTCTCTTACCTTCAGGACCTGCCAGCGGCCACATTTCAACAGGACAATGCGCGCACGCACGTGGCACGCGTCGTGCAACAATTCTTCACGGCCCACCAGGTATCACTGCTGCCGTGGCCAGCCTGTTCTCCCGATATGTCGCCCATCGAACACGTCTGGTCGCTGATCGGCAACCGAGTGGCACGGGAAGCACCACCCGTGGCTACGCCTGATGAACTGTGGCAACGTGTGGAAGCAGCCTGGACGGACATACCCCAAGTCCACATCCAAAGCCTCTTTCGTTCGATGCCGCGGCGTGTAGCGGCCGTTATTGCCAGCCATGGTGGCCACACGAACTATAGATGTCTGCGTGTTCCGCAAGTCGCACGGGCCTGTAAGCTCAATCGTTTCATCTTTGTATCTGTTGTTATGTGTCCAGTAAATCCGGCTTTGATATCTCGTGTCCTTCTTGGTGTTGCATTTTGGGTGGCCAGCAGTGTATGATCCATCACTCCTGTTTTTGGTAGAACTTTATCCTGAATGGTACCGATAAATAAATCCCTCCTTTAACTCATACAAGCTTCTGTCAGCATATGCCTAGCTATGTTTTACAACAGTAAGTTGCGTAGAATACTGTAACCATCTGAAACTGATACACTGTTTGGGTCAGATGGCATATTGCCTGTTATTATGAACTAACCTCTGTTTTAAAGTCTATACTGATTGTGGTTTTCAACGGAAATCTTTGCAGCATGTTGAAAATGTTATTCTCGGAAGGCGGGATCGCTTATTTAGTTCCTGAAATTATTGCCCTATATTTTTGTCATCTGTTTTGGTCAAAGTTGTGGAGAAAATTCTTTTTCTCCACGAGTTTGACCTAAACAGTTTTATCTGGTGTTTTCTAAACGTGTTAATGACCTTTATGCAGCACGACGTATGACCAAATCGATCAACATTCTTTAAAACCTTTTTTTTTTTTTTTTAAATAATTTTGTAAAACTTGAGTTATGGCATTTGATACTGCAAAGCCTTTTGATTCAGTTCGGCATTGAGACTTAGCACCGCTCCTATAGTCTGAATAGTGCATTGTATTTAGGGTACTCTCCCTTCCCGCTGTAGCTCATATACAGTAACATTATTTTAAATACACCAGATCGTGAATACTCGAGAAACGCTTATAGCGTAGTTCATCCGTTTATTTTCGTAGTGTAATGTGCATAAAGATTCACCAAGCTTTTAATATATTTGCTTTCGCTCTCGCTCTCCACTGGGAGGCTTTTTCAATGCAATGGTTACATGAAATGCAGTGAATTAGAGCACATAAGAAACAAAGATGATTTCTTGAAAATAATGTGGGTGACATCCCAAGCAGTATTACGTGAGTTTTTATCACGCAATTATACGGCGTGCCGCGATGTGTTCCCATATTTTAATAACGCATGACAAACTATTGGTAGTTTGATAGAGACCATGTCATTGCATGCTAGTTTGCTGGAAATGATTTCGACTGTTTCCCCGATGGCAGTCACTTTAAAGTTCGTCTGAGGGGCAATTCTTCTATTACTATTCCATACAGGAGCGGCCAGGCAATACATGACTTTTCTGGCGAGGGCTGTATTCTGCATGTCCTGGTTAACACTTCGCACGTGTTCTTTATATCTAATATCCAAGGATCGCTTTGTCATTCCGATATATATATTTTCCATGTTGTCAGGATACACGAACTGTAAAGCGTACACACTCGCCTTTTTTTCTTTTTTTTTTTCTCACACTGTCTCTCCTTTTTGTTTTATGACTACCATTGCCTTGAAAGAGCCTCTCAGTGGAGAGCGAAAGCTTGTTGAATCTTTATGCATATTACACCACGAAAATAAGCGGATTTACTACGCTATATACGTTTCTTGAGTACATATACAGTAGTTGAAGGCTCATGATCTCTTACATTTTTCCTTAACGCAGACAAATCTCAGTGATAGGTTCGGTCGCACACGTTCTGTTTCTCTTCTTTCATTATAGTTAATACCATTAAAAGTTTTATTGATGGTAGTTACTGTCTATGGATGTTGTGCCTGTGATTGTTCACTTGGTGAGCGTCAGCAATTGCGCTGCATGTACTTGAACTGAGCCTCTTACTTGAACTGTGATATTAATTTCTTTTGTGCTTGATGTGGCGTGATGTCATCTTGATATGGAATACTCCTCAGTCTGTTCTAGACCTGAGTATCTCCTTTTGTACCTAAGCTATTTTAGAAACTGGTTCGAATTTTTCTTCCGACAGGAATGGCACTTTCTGAGCAACTATGTAAGTCACAAGATTGCGTAGTCCCAGAGTATTTATTATTCCATTCGGGGAAATCCACCTTAGTCGTTTCTAAAATTTCATGGTGTGAAGAAAAGCACAGTTTTCAAGATTAACAAACCAACGTTCAGAGATTGTTTATGTCTTTGCCTTTTGCCGGTACGGCAGTCTTATATTTTTTTTGCCGTTATTGCTCGATCTCGTTCAAGCAGCTTCTTTGTTGTGTCCAATCTAACTATCAGCAATACAACATTTTGGTATAAGATAATACTGCTACGTGCCATAGGTTCATTTTTTTTTTAAGTTTTTTCTAAATCTGACGAATTTTTAATTTAATATATTCTTAGTTTAATTTAATATAATATCTCCTGCTTAGCATTTTTTGTGTGAATATTCCTTAAATGTTCTTCTAAGTAACAAGTATAGAAGCCCGTAGCATTTATTATACATCCGTTTTGGCCATTAACGTTCTTCCGTTTTTTCTCCATCGCTGCCTACGTATAGGTATGTCCACAAATTGTAATTTGCTTCATTCTTTTATCATTTTTGTGTGAATATTCCCAGATGATCTGATAACTAACAACAAATATACTGGGACGCAGAGTCCATGCTCATTAGTGGAAATTCTACCTTCTTTGCTTCCAACTTTTTCGCCGTTATCCGACTTCACAAAATGTTGGAAAGCGCTGTGAAGTCAGAATTGCTCACTGAGTATCCGGTCCGGCCAATTTTAGCTCCTAGAATTGTTTCTTCCCTTTTTGTTCTTGTCTTTTATCTGATAAAACAGTAAGGTAAAACGAGAAGAAAACAAGCGACTTTTTTGGGAAGCAATGAAAGAAAAAGATGATCCCTTGAACACTTGAAACCGGATCTTCGGAGCTAGAGGGCAGAAATAATTGAAAGGAGATACTTAGGCTGTGAAAGTGGGAGTCGATAATTTCGAATTTCTTAGATCTGTTGAAGTTAGGTCAATTTCGATTTCAACGTGAACTTCATACGGTATGTGTTGACAAAGATTTTTATTATGAGCACGTAAAACATCTTGTGCTCGAGGTATTACAGATTTCTGTCTTCGTAGCAAAACTGCAATTTTTTTTATTTTAATCAGAAAATTTTCAGTTTTGAAAGTCAGAGGGTTCTTTACCTTTCTCCCTTTAGCTTCGTGAATCTTTTAATGAGGAAAATTTTCAGCATGTCATATAGTGTGGGAGTTACCAAACAAGAAACGTTTTATTTTTCTCCGGAGAGAAAGAGTGTTTTGTTCTCTTTACTTCTTTAGTACTGTTACAGATTTTTTTCGCAGCTAAATAACAGTAAGCTAAGTCGACATACACCTTCCCATCATTAAAGTCTGGAAAGCAGTACTCCAGCTTGTTGGAACAAGTTGCGGAAAGGGTTCGTTAATTTTTGCTTTTTATATGCAGGGTACATATTAAAAATTCGAAGAAAAGGTCAGGATATAGTAGTTACTTAAGCCACGATAAATAGAATGCGCAGAAGTTGTTTGGACGTAGCTTAAATCGTGAAAAACGCTCAGTAGCTATGGAAAACCAGTGTGGCTGTGCCTGTGACCAGCAGCAGATTGTAGCTAACATGGATTCTGTGGTGAACTATATTTAATTTTGATGATACGTATGTTGCTGACAGTTATAGTGTGGAAACGATAGCCAGTTTATGTTTTGTTTTTCCGGAACATGCCCCCGAAAAGAAAGCAGATGAGTATAAATAAAGTGAAATACATCACTAAAACGTGAAATCTGTTATTAAATCTATCGCTGTGTATCATTGCTACTGATAAAGATTATATTACTGCTACTGCCTCCCTCAATATTGCTGTTTTCATTTCAGTATGTTATTAGTACAAAGCATTTTGCAGCATTTTATTCACAGATATACACTGAAGAGCAATTGAATTAGAGATAACTGTCTAGTAACGTGTAGCACCACCTTTCGCCCTGATAACGGCGGCGATTCGTCTCGGCATGGACTCGACAAGACACCGGAAGCGTTGGGAAGCCATACGGATCCACGATCCCTGAACAAACTCCCACAGTTCACGAAGATTTGATGGAGGGGGTCAGAGCCTCGAACATCTCTCTCTCTCGATGGCATCCCAGATGTGCTCGATGGAATTGAGGTCAGGTGACCTAACTGGCCAAGGAAGCGAGGTCACGTCGGTGGAGTGTTCATCCAACCATTCGGATACAATTCGGGAGCGATGGCACGTTGCATTGTCTTGTTGCAGGATGAGGTCCCCAGTGGGATATTGAAGACGCACAAACGGGAGCAAATGGTCGTCCAGGATATCCCGGTAACGTTGACCTGTGAGGGATGATGTCACACGTACCAGGAGTCCATTCCAGTCCACGTAAACAGTCCCCAGACAAGAATGCCACCCCCACCAGCTTGGAGAGTACCCTGCTGGCAAGAAGGATACATCGCTTCATGTGGTTGGCGCCGTACACGTATCCTGTCATCCGCATGTACCAACGTGAATCTCGACTCATCAGTCCAGGCAACATTTTTCCACATGTCTAGGGTCCAGTGGCGATGTTCCCGCGCCCATGCTAATCTTTGCACCCAGTGATGTGTGGTCAGCAGCGGTACCCTCGTCGGACGATGGCTTCTGTACCCCATAGCAAGGAGATGGTTCTGGATGGTGTGGCTGCTTACACGTTTTTGTTCACCAGCGTTAAATTGCCGAGTGATTTCTTGCACTGTGGCCCGTCTATCCGCTGTTACAATGCGAGCTAGCCGTCGATAACCCTGCTCATCCACACGCTGTTGTCCACGGCAGTTGACCCTTGCACGGATGGTTTTACCGGATTCGATGTACTCACGGTGCACCCGTGACACAGTGGCTCGTGAAAATCCCAGTGCCTGCACGTCTTCCGAGATGGAGTAACCCATTCGTCGGGCCCGACAATTTGCCCACGATCAAATGCGTTTAGATCCTTCGTCTTACCCATACTGCGTCCGACTCTTACTGATTACTGTCGCATCACTCCTTAATTGTCAGATCGCTGCATACGTCATGTCGTTTCCTTTTACAGGGTCGCCCACAGCGCCACATTTGCATAACACCAGCTGTCTCTAATTCAATTGCTCTTCAGTGTATACTATATGTAGACAAGTTTCCAAATCCTCTATATAAGTAAATAAACTTGGGTTTATAGATCCGGACGGGTTGGGTACTGTATAGGTCCCCTGACCTCAATCCCATCGAGCACATCTGGGATGTCATCAAGAGAGAGAGAGAGAGTTGTTTGAGGCTCTGTCCCCCCTCCATCAAATCTTCGTTAACTGTGGGAGTTTGTTCAGGGGTCGTGGATCCGTATGGCTTCCCAACGCTTCCGGTGTCTTGTCGAGTCCATGCCGAGACGAATAGCCGCGGTCATCAGGGCGAAAGGTGGTGCTACACGTTACTAGACAGGTATCTCTAATTCAATTGCTCTTCAGTGTATATCGTTAACATAACATAAGATTTGCAAATTCTTTCCATAATGCGCGTTTCTGCTGTAGAATCCCAATATTTTTGGCAGCGCAATCTAAATATGCAACATGAATTTAACACTTTTTTTTTCCCGACAGGTTTCGAAAAATGTAGGTGATTCTGAAGAAATATACATTAAATTCCATTTACATGTACATAACTGCACTTTTCATATTTTACACACAATTTAGTGTGCGAGTTCGATCGGCAAAATGTTGAATTTGTTTTAAGGAATGACCAAGAAGAATGTGAGGAAACATTTTTATTTGATTTTTTCCGAGAGGTATTACTGTTGAGCATATGCATCGTCTGACAAATTAAATACGTTACAGGGGAAATTAATCTTCTTGCCAACATAATAAGTTACGTATATAAATAAACGCAGAACAAGAGAAATACTTTCGAAGTTTTAACTGTAATGAGTGCGCTGTAATGAATACATGTTATGATATGACAGCAAAAACTTCTTCACAGTCACGTCACTCCTAGAAAATTTCGAGGTGAAATTATAAACAGAAAAAATATGTGCGTTTCTGTTTTGTTAGAATTACTCTTCTATTATAGAAGTGACAGATACACATTCACGCAGGAAAATGTGCACTAGCTATAACTCAAAAATGTGATAAAAATTTGAGTCATATTTTCTCGTATGCGATACAAAAATGAATATTTTAATCTGACCCCCAGAAATGGATTTTACCGTGTTCATAAGCACACAAAACGCACTGAAAAATCATAGTTACTACTACCTACACAAAAAGGAATTTCTTCAATTCGATTTCTATGTACGGAAATAGCGTGTCCCCAGGGACACAACAGAAAGATTATATCTGCTGCAAAAATATTTTTCTAGCTCGGAAATATGTTCACAAACACGACTAGCAGACGAAACGATAACATATGACGGTTATCTTCCTTCCTCGAATGATGCTGAAACGGGAAGAATAAAAATAAGTCATTTTAAAAAGCTGAAAACATATTACTTAGAAAAAAAAAAAAGAAGCCCAACCCACAACAATCAATTTTTTCTGGCTGCTAACAAAACCTTTGGAACTTACATTCTGAGCACCGTATTATGGGGGTTGCTTGTAAAAATTATAACAACTGATGCTGTTTCGCGCGCAAAGAAGATTTGCAACACTGCTCCTACTCAATCATACATCCAATAAGGGAGCCCTTGATGAGATGTAACGTGGAATTGTGGATGAATTTTAAATGACTGCGTCCTTTGCATCTGAGAACGACATAAAGGCAGGGATATGAGATAAGTGGTTGACAACATATATACAATACAAACACGCGCCTGAATGCATTAAAATTTGTCGCGAACCGGTCTAGCTAAGTTGTTTGAATCATTTACTGAACATAATATAGACATAAACAAAAGCTTTTTATGATTTCTCTGTCTAGTTTCTATCAACACTGTATAAAACACGGTTACTGCGGAGTTAATATTAACGTGTAAGTGATCTTCAAACTAAAAGTGCATTCGATCTCAAAGTGTAAGATGAAAGTTTTTCAGAAAAGGTACAGATATCGAGCAGAACTTCGGACATAATCACACCTGGATTTAATATTTCACTCCGATAAACCAAACGTAAACGTTGTCTTTTACTCCATTTTGGCTGGATCACACGTACTACTAAAAAGCACACACACTCAATGTACATAAAATAAAACACATAATATAGGCACATAAAATAAAACTTTGTCGATTCAGAGCATGCGCGCAAGCCACATCGAAGGGAAAACGGACAAAAAGCGACAGCAGACAAATATTAACGAAGTACCAATGCCAGACATTCGTTGCCTAGGAGATTGATTAACAGGAACTATTTAATGCGATTAGGAGAGACCTAGAAAGTCGGCGGGATGTATTTTCAATCAGTTTGCATAAAATTACAACAATCAGTACATCTCAGGCTCCCTCCCACAGAGGTAAAACGGTGACAAATTCCTGAAGATAAATGCTGAAGAATAACATAAACACATATAAAGACGCTGTGATCGATGAAAAGTACTTCATTCAATTTCGCTGAATACAAATTTAGAAATGTATGGGAATTGCCTAAACACTAAGCCTTTTTTTTTTTTTTTTTAAATAATAAAGCGCAGAAGAGACGGGGCTTCATTCTTTTTAAAGAAATAAAGTGTTGTGTCACTATCACTCAGAAAAGCAAGAATTCGTCCTCCTCTTTTTTTTTTTTGCTTAATTGAAGTAAAAATTCAGAGTTGGTACTTACCAGTGCAATCCAGCGAAGCGCATATTTTTCGTGACCCGTAAACTTGCTTTCACAACACATTTTTAATCACACAGTACAGATTTCTGAACTTTGATATCGCATAAAATGCGTGCTTTTCTAATCTTTGTAATATCTTCGTGTTACACAAATCAACTTATCAAGTGCTTTTCTTTTTTGTTTTAAGTGAAACTAAAATTTTGAATTCACAACTGCATAGCAAACTTCGCAGTGAAAATAACTTTGCAGAGTCAATACAAACTAGGACGAATACGCAAAGCAACGATCTTGTCCTTTCTTTTTTTCACTTTTCGTTTTAAAATTTAAAATTAGTCCTTAATCCTTATAATGCTTCTTTTGTTGACTGATACTGCACGAAGAGGCTATAAAGGAGGTACAGCAAAGTAAGTTCTCCATTAAGAAAATTTTATGAGAAATATGAAACCACTTTTCTGTGCACTATTACTATACTTCCTAAGTACACTGAATGGACAAATTATTATATACACCCCGATAACAATACGTGAGCAGAAGAATTGCGTCCAGTTACGTGGGATTGAAACAGGCAATGTCTACAAAAAGAGTAGGCCTCTACGCATTGCAAACCAGTCACGGGAAAGTGATCATGGATGAAGGCAGCGGCGTAAATGAGCTTGACCGTTGCCAGGAAGGTCGGCTGTTCAATCACCACAATTGCTAAATTGTCGGGATCTCCACGTCAAACCGTCGCACGTGTGTACCAAGACTTCGTGAAATAAGGCAAAATGTCCAATCAATGGGAGAAATGTGGCCGTAACAGTGCAAGTGACTAGCTGGGTGAGCCTAGAATGTCTTGAGTGGTTACAGGTAAACGCACGGCTACCGCGAAGTAGATAACGTCGAATTTAACGAAGGCATGTCCACAATCTTATGAACAAAGACTAGCCGTCGTACCATGGAAAAAATAGGCCGTGACAGTCGACGTGCACATGGTGTTCCCTTGTTGACTGCAAGGCACCGAAACATTAGGCAACAGTTTGCAAAGGCCTATCGCACCTGGAGTGCGGAGGACTGGAAACACGTCGCCTGGTCTGACGAGTCACAGTTTCAACTCTTTAACGCTGATGGAAGGGTGAGTGTGTGGCGTTAACCACACGAAGCGATGGACTCCAAGTTGAGGAATACGGCCAGGTGGAGGCGGTGTAACAGTTTGAGGTGCCTTTACATGGGCTTCCTTGGGGCTGCTCGAACCCATCGAGACCTCGGTCACCGGCACAGGATATGTGAACATCCTCCCCGACCACCTACACCCGTTCGTAACGATTCTATTTCCACACAATGACGTCATCTTTCAACAGGGCAACGCTACACCACATACTTCTCAAGTGGCGTCCAATTGACACCAGGAACGTTCCAATGAGCTTACAACACTCGAATCAATCCCCTCCCCTGGATGGCAGAACCTCAACCGCATTGAGTATAAGGGAAGAAATGGAAAAATTTGTTCATTGAGAATTTGTGGGAAGAAATGGAAAGATTTGTTCAAGCCTGTCAGCCGCCACCAGCAACTGTGGATACTCTACGACAGACGATCTTTGCTTCACGGGCGGTAACACCACCTCCATTTTTTCAACACCCCCAGTGAGTCCTTAACTTCTGTTCTGAGGACAAAGTGTGGAACAGCACCTTATTAAAGTAGGTGTATATCATATTTTTTTCATTCAGTTTAGAATAGTATACATTTCGAATTATAAACACATAAACTTGAAATCTGTCACATTCCCCACCGCTACCGATGTCACACAATAATCATCCTAAAAGCTTTTCTGGTGTAAATTTATTACCGTTTCAATCAAGAAATCATATAAGTGATGTCAGTGCGAATTATTCTGTTACCGTGGGTGCCTTGTAACAAGAAAGTCCAAAAAATGTCTATGAAAAACCGGTCACCGAGGTCTAATCGATGGAAAATTGCTTAGTGCTTGGCATAACGTTACCGCATAACAAACATGCACTTGACGTTCAAAGGTAATAATCCTTCGTACGCAGCATATTACGAAGAATATACTCCTGTTCACATGAATCGAGTAAAAATGACAAGTATAACTTTCTTTGAAAGAAAGTAATGTCCGATAATGAGGTAACCGAAGTCGAAGCCCCACATACGGCGCACATTGGCCACTGAGATTACGCAGCACACCGGCATGACATCAACATGTAGGTGACTTAAGTCAATGGCAGTTAGCCGTCAGAAGGCGAAGAATGTAAGCGCCGGCCATCCTGGACAAGGAGAACATCCGCCATTGCATGCTGCATGAGTTTCGTCGTGGTGGCACCGCTGCAAGTGCTGTAAGGAACATTACCAGTGTGTACCCCAATGCCATATCACATAGTCAGTGCTGTCGTTGGTTCGAATGGTCTTGAAAGGGAAATTTTGACCTGTCAGACCGTCCCAAAGCCGGAAGAACCGCAACAGTGGATATGGTCAAGCTGAAGACCTTAGTGGAGACCGACCGGGTATCGTGCACTTGATCGAAATGACACTTGACTGAAAACCACTTCGCCGAGAATCACTTGATCGAAAGGTACATTTCACCGAAGGGTCACTTCACCTAAAAGTTCATTAAAGATCATTTGATCGAAAAGTTCATTTCACCGAACGATTACTTTACCTAAAAGTTCATTATATCGAAAGATAATTTCACCGAATGGTCAGTTTATCGAAAACTTAGAATTTTGTTGTTAGAGATCTGTTGGAGTGTGGTGCAGGTTTTTGAAAAACTGCCCACCTAAATATTGTCGGATTGTATAAAATACACTTTTAATTTCTATGAAACACCTCCGCATGAGTAGGTTTTTCGAAATATAACATTAATTATAAGGTCCAGATCTGTGCCTTTTTGTCAAATTTTAATCCTCCGAGCTCATATTCATAAGGGTTACATAGCAAATCAATAATGTTCCACTAAAAAAATAGTAAAATAATGTTCCACTTTTACCCCATCACAGAATATTAATTTTTTGACCGTAGGCTTGGATACAGGCCATTTTAACAGATTTTAACCCTACTCATATTCATAAGCATTACATAAAATGTAAAGTAACTTTTTATGTAAACCTTATGAATATGAACACGCACAGTTAAAATTTGGTAAAAAGGCCTAAGCCGAGACCTAGGGCCCTAAAATTGATTCTTTTTGCCTGAAAAAATGTGCAACATTATTAACTTGACTTTTATGAGCACTGAACATGACTTTTGTGTAAACCTTATGAACATGATTAAAATTTGCTAAAAAGGCCTAAACTGAGGCCTATTGTCTTAAAAAAAAGATCTGTCTTAAAACTAAATCTTTGCTTTCTCTGTGACACGGAAAAATCAAAAGAGCAATTTGAGTATAATCCCCTAACGTTTCGGTGGTCTGTCTGCCGAACTTGCACCATGCTTTAACAGATCCTGTAATAAAATCCAAATTTTTCGATAAACTGTCCCTTCGGTGAAATGGTCTTTCAATGAAATTAACTTTTAGGTAAAGAAACTTTTTGGTGAAATGAACTTTTCGATCAAATGACCCTTCGGTGAAATGTACCTCTCGATCAAGTGAACTTTCGGTGAAATGAACTTTTTCAAACATGCTTCCTAAATACACAAATGTACCTTTCGATCAAGTGAACCTTCGGTGAAATGAACTTTTTCAAACATGCTTCCTAAATACACAAACTCATTCACCTGGTCAATCACTGTGCCATTTAGACTTATATTACATTCAGTACTAACAGCTCCTTGTTCAAAAATTTTGGGTAATTTTTGGGTTTTCCCTTATTTATACTCGGTTTGAATTTCATGCAAACTTCATACATCCAGAGCAACATACTTCAACTCACTTTTGCTCTCTGCCAACAGGATAGCGTCATCAGCATACAGCAATCTGCACACTTGGATGTCACCAAGATATAAACCAGTATTATCTATTTTGGCATCATGCATGCACGCATCCATAAATATATTAAACAGTCATGGTGACATAACACAACTTTGTCTGACTCCTGCACCAATAGAAAACCATTTTGATAAAACACTATTCACTCATACACAAGCTCTACTGCCAGCATACATGGCTTTTACACTGTTAAGTAGATTCCCAGTAACACCATATTCATTCAATACCTTCCACAGAAGTGTCCTATTAACTTTATTGTAAGCTTTCTCTAAATCTATGATTTTTTTGAAATGAACTTTTCCACCAAGTGATCTTACGGTGAAACAATCTTTTCGGTGAAGTGATTTTCGGTCAAGTGACCCTTCGGTGAAATAAAGGTCGGGCAAATGAACCAGAGCCAGACCGACTTATGTGGCAGCCCCAGTGGCGCAGTGGTCTAAGCGATGGCTTCTGATCATTCGTCCATAAGGGGTCCGGGTTCGAATCCCGGTGAGGCATGGATGTTGTGTTTGTTTTACGGCACTGGCTCTTTCCCTTCCCTGGAACCAGTGACCCCAAATTAGGGACGGGCGACTGCTTACAGCCCATTGAGTTGCTCACGGTGGTCGTTAAACCTCCAACCCCCCCCCCCCAAAAAAAACCGACTTATGCGTGACCACGCGGCAGTCGCCCGTACAACTGGGGACTGCCCACACGAGCATTATCACACACCTGCGTCGACTTGAGAAGGTCCACGAAAGAGGAGTTCGGGTACTCCATCAACCCACAGTTGAGCAGAAAGCAAATCACTTGAGTGCATGCGTTTCCCTGCTTGCACGTGACCATGTTTAACCGTTCTTGAACCGCATTGTAACAGGTGACGAGAAAAGGGTCCTGTGTGACAATGTCAATGCCCGGAAACAAAAAACAACAAAACTATCACCCCAAAACAGGAGCCCATGCAGACCCCTAAGGGCCCGCTAACACCGCCGTAAGATCATCCTGTCTGTTTGGAGGGACATGCTCGGGCATCGTGTTTTTTGAGCTGCTGCCGGACAACACCACTTACTATCACCGCTGGTGTGTACTGCATCCAGCTCAACGATCTGCACGCATCACTCACGTCGTTACTGGCACTGCTGAACAGCAAGGGCGTTCTCCTACAACAGGATGGAGCGAAACCTCACACAGCACGAGAGACCTGTCACAAGATCAGAGATATGGGCTGGGAGCTGCTGCCGGACAACACCACTTACTATCACCACTGGTGTGTACTGCATCCAGCTCAACGATCTGCACGCATCACTCACGTCGTTACTGGCACTGCTGAACAGCAAGGGCGTTCTACTACAACAGGATGGAGCGAAACCTCACACAGCACGGGAGACCTGTCACAAGATCAGGAATATGGGCTGGGAGCTGCTGCCGGACAACACCACTTACTATCACCACTGGTGTGTACTGCATCCAGCTCAACGATCTGCACGCATCACTCACGTCGTTTCTGGCACTGCTGAACAGCAAGGGCGTTCTACTACAACAGGATGGAGCGACACCTCATACAGCACGGGAGACCTGTCACAAGATCAGGGATCTGGGCTGGGAGCTGCTGCCGCACCCAACCTATTCCCTAGACACGTGACAAGCGAATGCCACCTTTTCCGGCCGTTGTAGCATTTCCTGGTCGGACATTGACAGGGACGATGTCAAACGCGCATTTACTCACTTATTTGCGTCCAAGCTGCCACGATTCTACAGGGATGGTATCTAACAGCTGCACCTTACAGCTATCAAGACTAAATTTAATATTTGGAATTTTTTTGAAATAATACAATATTATAAAGCAGTATATTTCACCTTTTCTTAAAGATAATTGAAAGCCATTGTCAGTTTAATAAGATCTCTATCGAAAGCATTCTGTTGCTTTGAAGAATCACCATGAAAAGATACGCAATTTGTAATAAGTCCTCCTACCGAAAAAATAAAATTTTTACAAACCTATTCAGAAAAATAATATGCTACAACAGAAAATAAAACGACTAGTTCACCCACATTAAACAAAAATCATTTAATCATTGCGAGATTAGAGTTACACCTTAAACGTGACTGTAGGTTACCAGTCTTTCTGGTCCAGCGATAGCTCGCGCGGTTTCGAGCACCAGCAATGAGAAGGAGAAAGGATTTGTAAAAGGGCCGAAAAAGTCAAAATCATAGATTTTGCAAAATTTCTGTAAAAATATGGAAAACCCCGAATTATGGACTTTTCTGAAAAAAAAAAAAAAAAAAAAAAACGGAATTTCTGACTACGGAAAATCAGTCAAAATGCGGAAGTTAAAAAATAAACGGGGCGGGGGGGGGGGGCTTGCAAAACCAGAAATTTCTTTAAAAGACTGATACCTACCCATAAAACTAGCGAACATTGCATCTTTCTCTCATCTCTTCAGGATCAACTACATCGTTATCTCTTAAGGAAAACTTTTGAAATGCTCATCATATAAAACTGGTATTCATTAAATTCTCTGTTACTATACGGCATATATGTTTCATGGTTTTCTAACCTTATTTCCTCATAAACCTATATACAGGGTGTCCCAAAAAACTGTTACCAATTTCAAATGATGATAACTATGGATGCAAAACTATTATCAACATTCTGTTTGTTGCAGGTGCTAAGGAATACCCTCAAGTTTTCTAGAAGTATACCCAATGGATCCTAAGACGAAAGCACAGATTGTGGAGTGCTTTATTAAAACCCGATTCGAAACGCAGATTCAGCGAAATTTCAGAACAAAATATGGGAGCAAACCGCCCGGGCGTAACAGCATCTGAAAAAGGTACAAGTCATTCAAGGAAACTGGTAGCGTCCTTGCAAAAGAAAAGCCCTGGACGACCTTCGCTGGTTCCACAAAGGGAGGAAGTTGTGAAACAAACATTCACTCGTAGCCCTCGAAAGTCAATCAGACAAGCATAACGAACGACAGCTGACCATCCCCAAGTCGTCAGTGCACAGAGTGTTACGTCAGAGGTTGGAAATGCACCAGTATAAACTGCAAATAACCAATTACATAACCCCAGATGATCATGTGAAACGTAAACAGTTTGCTGAAAAGATGTTGGAGAACATTGCAAGTGCTGAATCTTTCCTAAGACAAATCTGTTTCTCGGATGACTGCACTTTCCATGTTTCTGGAAAGGTTAATAGTAAACAAAATGTGAGAATTTGGGGAACTGAACACCCGCATTGCACAATGGAAAATAAACATGCTAGCCCAAAAGTGAATGTTTAGTGTGGCATAATGGTCGACCATGTTATTGGACCTTTGCTTTTTCAGGAAGCGACCGTGAGAGCTGATAATTACCAGGACACGATTGAGCAGTTTGCGTATCCCCAGTTGGATGAACTTGGAACTCCGGTCATTTTCCAACAAGATGGGGTGTCACCTCATTGGGCTATTTGATTGTGAGGTCTCTGGATACCAAATTTTCCAATCGATGGATTGGGCGTGGTGGTCCCACTGCATGGCCCCCTACGTTCGCCGGACTTAACACCTAGTGACTTTTCTTTATGGGGATTCATCAAAGGAGAGGTTTACAGCACCTCTGTTGCACACATTGCTGGCCTAAAGAGGAGGATTACACACGCACTGCAGAAAGTTAATGCGGACATTCTCAAACAAACATGGTTGGAACTGAAATACCGTTTAGACATTGTTCGGGTGACAAATGGTGCCCATGTCGAATGTCTATAAAACTTTATGATCTGTTCTGTCAATTAACACAGGTTGTGTATTGAGATCATTTACATTAAAACTGTTATGATTATTTGAAATTGGTTACACCTTTATGGGACACCCTGTTATGATTATTTGAAATTGGTTACACCTTTATGGGACCCCCTGTTTTGATTATTTGAAGTTGCTTACACCTTTATGGAACACCCTGTATTTTCTTTATGGGACACTCTGTTATGATTATTTGAAATTGGTTACACCTTTATGGGACACCCTGTATTTTCGTAGCTTTCACATCGGGGCAGTTTCGTTTGCAGTGCTTCAGGAAAAAAAAAAAAAAAAAACACAGAAGCAAAAAGAAGACAAAGCCACAGACGCCCCCCCCAACGCATGAATGCGCTCAAGCACGTTTACTCTGAAAATTACATAACAGAATGTTTGACATTCACAGGAAAGACTCAGGAAGCGGCCTCCCGCATTCACCCTTCTTCCTGCTGCATTAATTATTCATCCGATGTCTAAAAAATTTTATGCGTTTTTACTGAAACGGTTAGTTCACATCAATACATGTTTTTATGGATATACAAAAGCGACAGATAAAAGAATGCTTAATTTCTACCCTGAACAAGAACTTGAGTAATACGAGCGGAAATTGAATACCAAATGTGAATTGTTTTCTCAATAATCAACCATCTTCTGCAAGTAAACTAAGAAGTATCACCGGAATATTGTATAAGTGAGCAAAACTTTCAGCAGTGAAAACTGTAAGAAAGAAAACGGGGAGACGAAAACAAAATAGCTATTGAAACGCAAAACTCTGCGTACAAAGTGAGTCAGTGATAGAACGACTGCCGACTAAGGAGGGAGTGGGGTAGAGAAAAGGGGAGGAACGATTGGAGCTTTCAAGTACTGTTATTTCCATAAAGTCAAAATGCGTTATTAATATTCATCAGGCGAACGCGCAATCACCACTTAAGCTTCTTTTTAAAAAGAAGTGCTCACGGCAGAGAAATAACATCCATTTCCATGAATTAGCATCAGTTATCACACCCAAAAAATACACTTTCAAATAATTATTTATTGTGCAGCAACTGAAACTCAAGATGCGTGAAACGGAAGCATTTATAAATACGTTCAATTTTTTCAGCTGCTTTTCGTGTAATGGGTGTAGTTCAGATGCTCGATCTTAGTATTTTCTATGAAATGCGAAGCAAGCGAGTAAAGGAACATTTTTTTTCTTTTTTTAATACTAATGCAGACCAATTAGGAACTCGCATGCAACAGAAAATAAGGTCACCCTGCAAAGAGGTAAAAATAACAAAGAGAAAGAGGAGGAGGTTTCATGCTTTACTTATTTTACGTGGGATGTACTAACTTTACACATTCTATTACAGAAATTGCATTAAGTGTTCAAACCGGGTATTTTGAAATTCATCAGAGCGACGGTTATCCAGAGTAACTTTCACAACGGGTGATACGAATAATCAAAGGGGTTAACATAAAATTAATAAATACATTAATAATATACCAATAAAATCTGATAGACAAATCTTACTAATATAACTCGTGCAATCAAGATCAGAGTACAAAATTCTTTACCGCACCCAAGAATTACACATTTTTTTTTATTTTTTTATTTTTTTTGCAAAATTATTTGCTATCAAATCTCGCCATGCTATTTTCACAACAAATCAATTAACCCTTTAAGAGGCCGACGTACCTGAACCAAATGGTGCGTACAAATTTTCTGCGCTCCCCAAACAAAAATTTTCACATACCAGCTGGATTTTAAGAATGCTACGGCAAAACACTTTATTTCCCCCTCGCATTTCAGCTGTATCCATAAACCTGTCACTGCTTAGAAGAGCTCGTTTCCAGTTCTCTGTTCTATGACCCACGCCAGAATGGGGAACGGCTACTCTCCTGGGCAGTATATGTGATTCAAACATCTTCTGTCTCCTTTCTTATGTTCGTCGTTATTATTATAGTCCTTTTAGTAAATAATTAGTCAGGAAGGACTAGCGTAAATCATCCCCCTAAATAACCACATTGTATAAGAAAGCTAAGGGGAAAGCAACACTTTCTGATGAAACAGACTCACTCTTTCCAGTCGCGTTCGGCCTACTTCTTAAAGAGCGAATACATTCGTTGGAGCTGATTTCAGTCTATTTTGCGGGCCGCGCATGGCCTAGTGGCCAACGTTCGTGACTGCCACGGAGGAACCTCAGGTTCGATCCAGAGCAAGTACGAAAGCTCGAACAACTAAATATCCGCCGTGCGTCGGATGGGCACGTTAAGCCGTCGGACCTCGGTAATAAATAAAAGGAGTCTTCCTCCCCCTTTTTACCTCGCTTCCGTGTCACTTTCCTATCGGGCACTCTAGCCCAAATTTCCGAGCTTCTTATTTCTAAGGGTTGTTTAAGACCTGGGGTATAAAATCCTCTACATATGATCTGATCAGTCCATTTTGCTATAACCTCGAGTTAATTCGTTCCAGCCCGTTAAAGGGTTAAAGCGTAGTCTTTAAATGCCTCGCAAGCTTTCGTTCTCGAATTAAATAAGAAATAGGTCAATTTTAGCAATTTAAAGTAAAACTTCATTTTTTATCCTTCTTACTTTCTCTCCCCCGCCAAATCATAATTTTCGCAAGCACAGAATCTTATAAGCTTTCTATTCCTGCGTCTCCAGCTATGTCTTGATCGTGTTCAAATACAGAAAAGTCTTCGCGTATGATGTGCCCCCTCGTGATATTTATTTAACATCCATCTTTTCCACCCGGGTTCTTTTTTCATCGTTTCACTTTCTAAGTTATCTTTAGCTACGTTTGTGAACAATGCATTGCTTTAGATACACTGACTATAACACTTAAATTCCTTGTTACAATTTTTAAATCAGTAAGTCTCCGGAGGTACCTAGAAGCTATATCTTAGCATAACATATTCTAACATTGGATTACCGGAATAGCCAGTATCTGAATTCATTCACTATCCAACACATAGTACTTACATCGCATTCTGAGCTGTCTATGATTGCTTTTACCGTGTATACCAAATTCTTGACAATTCCTTAGCCTTCATCTCTTTGCACCTCACAGTGAATTAATTTAGAATATTTTGAGTAGAATTTTTCTGGTTATAGATATAACTAGCCACCATACGAAATTATCACACATTCATGCATTCAAATAAGTTTAAATAATATAATATAATATAATATAATATAATATAATATAATATAATATAATATAATATAATATAATATAATATCTTTTATTGAAATAAACTGAATTGGAAAATAAAACACTTGACTCGGTCAATCGCAAAAACATAGGCATATCCTTAAATTTTCTGCGGAAGTATTCATGAAAACTGCTAGATAAAACTGGACATACGCTAAAAAAAACTTACTGGGTTAAACTAAACATGAAATACATGGATGCAGCGCGACTTAGAAAACCTATACGTCCTGCAAAATTCTTTAATTATAAAACACTAGCAAACTATCTTAGAAACACGAGACAAATTTGAAATTCAAGCAAAAAATGTTTCAGTGTCTGTCCTGTCATTCGCAGACAGAAAATAAAAGGTTTTTCTGGTTTATATACCCTGAAGTGCCAAAAAAAAAAAAAATAAATAATAATAAAAAAAAAATAAAAAAACAACTGAGATAGCTCTCCAATACCGTGTTAGTCCTCGCGATCAGATAACGGCAGCAACTCGACGAGGCATGGAGTCCACGAACTCTCTGTAGTACTGTGGAGACAGTGCACACCATGCCTTCTGAAGAGCGTCCCACAATTTCGCAATATTCGCCGGTGGAGAATTCCCGGCTTTGACGGCACGTTGAATAGCATTTCAAATGTGTTCAATGGCGTTTAAATCCGGCGAACAAGGGGGCCAAGTCACGATATCAAACTCTGTGGAATGTTCGTCCAGCTCCAATCGGGCGACTGTGGACGTGTGCGGTGGCGCATTGTCGTGCTGAAAGAGGTCGCACCAGTCGGAGTGGTTGTATGATATGAACGGGTGCAAATGATCACCACGGATGGTTACGTAGCCTCCGCCGGTCAGAGGGCTCTGCAGACGTATGAGAGGTCCTAATGCGTGCCAGCTGAAAACACCCCACACCATAACATAGCAACCGCCGGCTTGCACTGTCCCATGTAGGCATGCGGGATTTATTGCCCCGTGGGGTTGTCGCCACACCCGGAGTTTACTATCTGCCTGAAACAGTTAGTGCCGCGATTCGTCAGACAAGGCTACACGCTTCCAGTCACCTAGCGTCCAATGGGCCCAGGCGAGGCGCACAAACCCCAACAACATGGTACAACTTTGCACCACAATATGGCGCAAGGTTGCACCAAGTTGTTGAGTTTTGTTTGCACCACACAATGGTGTAACTTTTCTCAGAAAGTGGTGCAGCTGTTATAGCACCACTTTTTGATGCAACCTACCATAACATTTTTAATAGTGTACCTTTAAATGGATTTAACCCTCTTCATTTTCAAAACGGATTGTTACTTTGCGGTTGGTACTGGAAGACTCAACTTTTGATAGTCAACGAATACTTAGGTAGAATTCTAGTTCACACGCAACAAGAGCTGTTGAAATGTCGGCGCGGATTAATTTTACGAGTCTGTTTTCATTTCTCACTCTACATAAGGTATTTTGATATTACTCTTGTCATCATGAATAACAAATCTTCAAAATAATATTCTAAGTGATGCACTAAGTTAAATTTGGAGACAATTCTTTACGGACCGTTCTACACAAAGACGACTGTGTTCTCGCTCAAGCAGAGAGAGAGAGGGAGGGAGGGGGAGGAGCCCGCAAGGGTCATTCCATGTCATATTTTGATGAAACTTGGTGTATCAAATGTCCTTACAAAGTTATGAATAGAAACCCTATATATTTTTTTTGCCTTCTGTTCATAAGTTATAAAGTATTAATTATTTTAATTTTTATTAAAAATTGCTGTGTCCTGAAATAGTTAACTGCCATTTTTTTAGGAACCAGATGAGATACAGACCTGAACAATGTCTCATTTTAAAGTTCTTTTGAAGGGCTTTAATTTTATATTAAACATGACAGTGTTTAAAATTAAAAAAAATCTTAAACACTAAATATGATTTTAAAATTTAAATTTTTCAAAAAACGAAAATTTTTGAAAAAAATTCACAAAATCACTTTGTACTATCATCCTCTTACACAGCCTAAAGTTTCATTTTGGGATCACAATGGGATCATGTGATACAAGGAGTACAAGTTCCACATGTGAGCAGAAAATGCCAATTAAATTTTTTAAATACAATGTTAAATTTATGACGAAAAAATATTATCTAAATTTAAATGCTTTGGATTGTAGAAAGCACAAACCAGAAGAAATCTTACTGATTGTGCCCACCCACCGCCATCCTCGATCTACTTAGCTTGAGAACCACTGAACAAACTTGAACAGGCTGCTTGTGCCTGTTGGAACATGCAAGAACAAGCTTGTAAGTATGCTCTTCAGTCAGTCCACTATTAGAGCTCTTTCTAGTAGGTTAACATTAGCTGTGCGGTGCCATTTTTGTTCCCTTAAAAACCACAACTGTGAGTGGTTTTAATGTGATTTGTGAGTGTTCATTACATTACTTGTAAATTATTGTTATTATTATTATTATTATTATTATTCCATTAATAACAATTTATATCATGAATCCCAGTGGAAAGACAGTGGGTGCTTTAAATTGTTTTAACCCTTTAAAAAAGTCTCATCACTCATATGTACTAAAGGGATTAAGATATGTTATGCTATGGATGTGTTCATTGATACCAGGAATGTCTGAAAATTCCAAAGTCTGCGATAGCTGTAGAAAGGAGCTTTCAAAGCTGATGAATGAGAGTAAGCCTGCCACAGAGGATCTCCCCTGCACCAGCAAGTGTGACCCTCAACTTGGGAATGATGGAAGATCTGATGATCTTGACATTGAGAGATGCTTCATTTTATAATTAACCTGAGTCATTAAGACCATTTAATACCTGTCTTATGGAGATAGGTGAATCCCCAGTAAACAGGGAAAAGGCGGAATATAAAAAGTATTCTAATCAGAAAGCCAAAAAAATCAGTTCAGCAATGAAAAGGAAACGTATTCCAAATGCTGGTTCCTCTGATGATGAGCAAGATGGTGTTTCAAAAGATGAGATGGTGAACCACTAAACAAATGCCTACCAAAATTCTGAAAGCAGGAGATTCAAATCACTTGAAATCCTGGAACTTCACGGTCACCCTGAAAACAGTAGAAATATGGAACAAATCAAGTCGCTACGAGGGTATTATTTGATAGACGATAATGTTTGCTAGCTAGCCTCTCCGGAACTGCACACATCCCAGCTGTGCGTTTAAAATTTGATCTCCCTTAATGAAGTAAGAAAACATACCAAGCCTCGACTGCTAAAAGCACAACAACTGTACGCAGTTTTTACATCAACCTTGATATACATAACACTAGCATGAATAACGTTCGTTGTTCAGCAAGTGGTACACCAACAACTACTTAAAATTTCGCAATGTGACAGCTTAATTTCTGATACATTTTTATTTCTGGACTTGACAAACCAAGCTGAATATTTTAGTAATTTAACATCGGAAACGACCGACACTCTTAAAAATATCCCTTGAAAGACTAGACAAGCTTCATTCCCAAATTTATTTACATATCCCCAGTTGTAGTTTTAATACTAACCTTCTTAAAAATATCCCTTGAAAGACTAGACCGGAAACAATACAAAAAACTGCTGTGCGTTGGACATAAAGGAATTTCAGTGTGGTGGCTTTATTTATAACAATGAAATTATATTGTGACAGCATGCATATTTGAAGACCACCTTTCTTTCGTGGCATCCGACTTTAAATAAAGCATTACTTTGTCATGTGCCAACACACAATGGTTTTGAAGTCAGGTACCAATGAAAAACATAAGTATTGCTTCACATTCCATGTTGAGCCACTGTATTATTGATTTTCTGAAATTTTAGATGAAAATGCTTTCTACCACACATACACAGTTGAAAACAACAATACAACTACAACCATTTCTATCGTAATACTAGGGAGTGGTTTCCTGAGGCCAGCCAAAACTACCTTAACTAGAATTCAGTTGATATTTCTATTATCAATTGCCGTTTTTTCACAGCACTGCATACGTTTTCAGAAGCAGTTACTACACTGTAAAACACTTTCTGAATTTCACGAACCACTTTCCGTGATTCCTTTTGTGAATTACGAAGCACCTGAAACAATCTTTTCCGTTAAATGACTGATTTTTCGTACGCCAGGAAAATTCTGAATTTTCAGAAACATTTCCGTAATTCCTTTCTAATCATCATCATCATCATCATCATTGTCAACCATTATCAATCCACTGCTGGACGAAGGTCTCCCCAAGTTTCCTCCACAACGGTCTGTCTTCTGCCAGTCTCCTCCATGTCACCCCTGCATACTTTCGAATTTCATCCACCCATCTCCCATTTGGTCTTCTTCTGGGTCTTTTCCTGTCCCTTGGAATCCAATCTAAAATTTCGGCTGTCCATCGATGATCTGTCCTTCTGGCAGTATGTCCAGCCCATTGCCATTTCAGGGATTTAACTCTGATCATGATGTCTTCCACTCTTGTCATTTTTCGGATCCACGAGTTCCTCTTCTTATCTCTCCTGGTTACACCAAGCATGCACCTCTCCATGCTTCTTTGCGTTGTCTGCAGCCTTTGTATGTCTCTTTTAGTTAAGGTCCACGTCTCTGCACCATACGTAAGCACTGGAAGGATGCATTGATCAAACACTTTTCTTTTAAGACATAATGGCATATTGCTCTTGAAAATTATGCTGTTTCTTCCAAAAGCTCTCCAGGCAAGTTTTGTACGCCGATTAATTTCTTCATCAATGTGACCCTCACTTGATATCTGCTGTCCAAGATAGACGTCCATGTCTGTTATCTCCAGCTTTTCTCCATCAATCGATAAATCTTCATTTCTTGTAAAAGCATTGAACATCACTTTTGTCTTCTGAAAGTTCATTTTTAATCCCACTTTTTTACTCTTGTCAGCAAGTTCCTGGATCATACTCTGCAGCTCTGATGGGGTAGTTGCAAAAATGACTACGTCATCAGCAAAACGAAGGTGGGTTAGATAATCTCCATTAATCTTTATCCCCTTGTTTTCCCAGCTCAGCAACTGAAAAACACCCTCCAATGTGGCATTAAAGAGCTTCGGAGATATGGTGTCACCTTGTCTCACTCCCTTTCCAATTTTTACGTGTGTTGTATTTTCAAACAGCCTAATCTTTGCACTTGCATTTTCATAGATGTTATTAATAATATTAATGTATGCATCTTCAATACCGCAGGTTTTCA
This sequence comes from Macrothele yani, assembly GCA_039090855.1. Taxonomy (NCBI): domain Eukaryota; kingdom Metazoa; phylum Arthropoda; class Arachnida; order Araneae; family Macrothelidae; genus Macrothele; species Macrothele yani. Next base: position 69,121,327 of record CM077013.1, read on the forward strand.
GAGCCATTGTAACTGCTGATGGTTTCACCGAATCAAAGGCTTTTTCATAATCGATAAAAGCCATGCACAATGGAAGTTCATATTCCCTCACTCTTTCAATTAGTTCTCTCAGCACGTGGATATGATCTATTGTGCTGTAGCCACTCCTGAATCCAGCTTGTTCTCTCGGTTGAGCATGTCCAGTTTTACCTTCAAGCGGTGTGAAAGAACTTTAGTGAAGATTTTATAAACTACTGATAGGAGGCTGATAGGTCTGTAGTTTCCGAGATCCTCAATGTCACCTTTCTTATGTAGCAGGATCATTGTAGCGGTGTTCCAATCCTCAGGAATCTTTCCTTCATTAAGGCATCGAGTGAACATTTGGGCGAGTACTGTTTCGATTTCTCCACTTGCTTCTTGTATGATGTCTACAGTAATTCCATCTTCTCCTGGAGCTTTTCCTCGCTTCATGTTCTTGATTGCATGTGCAACTTCTGCTGGAAGGACTGGAGGAACTCTGGTACTGGTATCTTTCATGATGTCTGGAGTACATATATCATCCCTTTCATATAATTTGGAGTAGAAATCTTTCACTCTTGTCAAAATTTCGCCTCTATTTCTTGTTACAGAACCATCTTCTTTTCTCAGTGCCATAATCTGTTTTCTTCCCTTTCTGAGATGTCCCTTTGCTATCTTTAGGCTTTGGTTGTTTTCAATTGCTTTCCTCACTAGTTCACAGTTGAATTTCCTTACGTCTTCAGTGATACTTTTTCTTACTGTCTTGCATAGCTCTATATATTCCACTTTGGAAGTCACATCTTCTTTAGTTGTCCTCATCTCTCTTCTTTTTGCATCAACATTTTGGTTTTTCCTGATAATTTGTTCACATGCAACTTGTTCTTAGACCCAGCTAATTTTGTTGCTGTTTCCATAAGAGCTTTAGTTACTTTTCCGTTAACTTCAGAGATGTCCACTTCTTCCGATGTTAGGCCTTCTAAAGCAGAGAACCTGTTCTTCAGTTCTAACTTGAAGGTATTATGGTGTTTTTTAAGGTTGGTTATGTCAATAGATTTTGTTTGTCTTATGAGCTTGCCACGTTCAAGTTTAGTGTTGAGGTGCATCTTACATCTCACCAATCTATGGTCACTACCTGTGTTAAACTTGTTTAGCACACTGCAGTCTTCTATGACGAATTTTTTGTTACACATAATAAAATCAATTTCACTTGTCGTCCCATTTGGATGTCTCCATGTCCATTTCCTGTGTGGCTTTTTCTTGAAGAAGGAGTTCAAGATGAAAAACCCTTCTGCCTCTGCAAACTCAACGAGAGTATTTCCACGCTGGTTTCTGTTGCCGTGACCGAATTTACCTACTGAAGTTTCATTCTGTTGCCGTTGCCCTATTTTTGCATTGAAATCTCCCATAATTATTTTCAAGTGCTGCTTACCTTTATTATTTAGATGACAAATTTCCTCATAAAATTCTTCAATTTCTTCTTCAGGATGACTTGTGGTGGGTGCATAAGTTTGAATAATCTGAGCCTGGTATCTTTTCGAGAGTTGGATAACAAGTCGTGCAGCTCTGTCAGAGGAACTTTCAACTTCTACAACTTTATCCTTCAGTTTCTTGTTTATTATAAATCCAACACCACTAGTTCTGCCAGTATCTGTCCCACGATAGTAGAAGAGATGTCCACTTTTCAGTTCGATGAGATCTTCTCCTTTTCTCCTTACCTCACTTAGCCCCACGATGTCCCACTTGATCCTTTGTAGTTCCTCTTCCAATTCAAGAAGCCTTGAATCAGAAGATAGGGAGCGTCCGTTGTAAGTAGCCAAGGTCAGCATCAGAAGATGGCAGCCTAGTCCGGTCCTCCGGGGATTCTTAGCACCCTCTGCCTTCATGTCGCACTGGCCGCTGCCTTGGCCAGGTACATTCCAGCTGCCGGAGACTGAGGGCCAAGATTTAAGTTGTGGAATCATTTTGGAGGGGTTTGGCCATAACTTACCACGCTGGCCAAGCGGGTTGGTGAGTGTGGGATAGAATTTCCTCTAATCCCGATGGTATAGTTATACCGCTATGGGCGGTCGTCAGAGCCCCTTTAGTGGGAACAGGATGCACCACGAGAAGGCGGGGTTGACATTTGTCAAGGAGAGGCTGTGATGTTACGCATCACCTGACCTTACATCCCTCCTTTCTAATACTGACGGTAAATTGACGTTTTTAAGATTTTAAGATGCTTTAACGGAAAATTATGAAATTCCAGAAACCTTTCCCAATTCCTTTCTTATATTAATGAAACAATTCCGTCCTAATTTTTTTCCGTATCCATATGATGAAAAATTTCTGGTGATAGCAGCGATTCACGGGAATACTTGATTAACTGTTAAATTGCAATCGTCTGTCGAAGGATCTAGTTTTAAAGTCCTGTAGTGATATCGGATATTGTGGATAGCTTATCGCATGAATTTTGGCATTGTAGCAGACGACAGTTTTTCTGTCTCTCGTTCATTTTGCGCATCAGCTATTATATATCGTGTTACCGTAAGTTTTTCCGTCTCTCGTTCATTTTGCGCATCAGCTATTACATATTGTGTTACCGTAAGTTTTTCTGTCTCTTGTTCATTTTGCGCATCAGCTATCATATATTGTGTTACCGTGAGCAACCGGCTACTTAAGTTATTGTACAGGTAATTGTACAATGTCTATGTTTCAGTCTATGGAATCCTTAAAAAAGCTATTATAAGTATAAAGAGTAAATTTTATATTTAGAAGTTTGTGAAATAATACTATAAAGCAGTACATTTCACTTTTTCTAAACGACAATTGAAAGCCAATGTCAGTTTTAAAAGATCTCAGTTCCAAAGCATTCTATTGCTTCGAAAAACGACGATGAAAAAATTAATTTGTGATAAGTCCTCCTACAGAAAAAATAAAATAACTATGAACGTATTCGAAAAAAAAACAAAGCTCTAACAGAAAATAAAATAACTAAATCGTTCACATTAATGACAAAAAAATTTCATCATTGCGCAATAAGAGTTTTTACCGTGAACGTCAGTGTGATTTAAGAGTCTTTCTGGCTCAGTGGTTAAGACGCGTGGTTTCCGTTAAGCCAACTCAAATGACCTCGGTTCGAGTCCCACCACCACCGGCGTGAAACGATTTACTGGCGTAAGGGATGAAAAATTACGTCTTCCATTTCTCGAAATTTCTGTATAAATACGAAATAACCCGAAACGGCCTTTTCTGAAATAAACGGAATTGCTGGCAACGGAAAATCTGTGGAAATACGAAAGTTAAAAAAAAAAAAATTTCGTTAATAGACGTACACCAACGGGCAAATTTGCTGCACGTTGTTTTCAGAAATTTTCTGTGAATTCACATCACTTATTTTTTAAGGGTGTCCTAAACTGTTAAACCTTTTTAACGGTGTTGAATAATTTTGGCTTTAATACTCATCCAACTGTTATATATAATTCAACACTACACACTTGTGATGTTGATTAAGAACAAATTATCAGAGCTTATTCACAATTAAAAGCTTTATTAGCATCGACTATAGTTTCGCAGAGCTTCTGGCTCGGCTTCATCAGGGCAAATGGAGCGTAAACATTCAAATCATTGTGGCATCATCAGAGTTCGGACGGTCACGGTTTTTGGTGAGTTGTTTCCACGCGCTTGAAAGAAATGGAGTCGACGTCATGTCGTTGACAAGCAGTGAAGAGTTCCGGTATATGTGAAAAGCTTTTAATACATTAAGCTTGATCGTTGAATCAGGTTTATCAATGAGCTTGGCGTTTCCAAACAGAAATCTGTGGTTGTTTTTGTGACAATGCTCGGCTAGAGACGACTTCTTCAGTTCACAATTCCGCACGTAGGTCTCGTGCTCCTTCACACAGAAATTTAAAGCCCTGCGGGTCTGTCCTATATATGAAAGTCCACATTCACAAGGTATCTGATAAATTACCCAGGAATTTATGTCTTCGACGTAATCTTTTGATCCGAAAAAAATTATCTTGTTTATGGGTTTGAAAATGACTTTGAAATTAAAACTCTTGAGAATATTTGAAATTCCGTAGCAAATCTGTGGAGCAGAAGGAATAACTGTCCAATTCTGTTGTATTAGGTAGTCTACCGGCGTGAGTGAGCAGACAGGCTTCGGTTTCCTAAATTTTTGGACAGCTTTATCTATAACGGAATGTGTATATCCTCTGTAAACTGCAATTCGTTTAAGAAAATCAAGCTCTTTCTGCAAGGATTCCTCAGCTGAGCATATATGTATTGCACGATATACGTATGTGTAGTAGGCAGAGATTTTTTGTTTCCATGAGTAAATTGATTTAGCATGTGGGGGTAAGGAAACAGCGAATGGTTTTCGGTAAACTGTTGTACTAAAGGAACCTTCAGAGCGCGACACAAGGGCATCCAGGAATGGTAAGCATCCATTATTTTCAGTCTCACATGTGAATTGTATATGAGGATCAATTGAATAAATAAGTTCCACTAATTTAGGTATTTCCGAATTACTGCCATTCCAGAGGACAAAGGTATCATCTACATATCGAATCCACAGGTCGAAGTTAACGAGCTGAAAGAGTTTGTCCTTAAAGTGACGCATGTACACTTCACATAAAACAGGCGACAGTGCGCTATCCATTTGCAAGGCCTTCATTCTGTTGGAAAAATCTTCCACGAAAAAGGAAACTGTTTTGTTTGATACAAATTTCCACTAGTCTCAAAATTTCTTCAACTTCCGGTTGGCTGAAATGATGTTCAATGAGGCTTGCTTTCAATGAATCGAGGGCTCCATTCCCTGGGATACTTGTGAACATGGATTTCACATCGAAGGATAACATGAACTGGTCGTTGTATGGATGTCGTTTAAGCCGATTGACAAATTCAATGGAATTTTTTACAACAGTTTTGTTTGAAGAAGACGCTAAGGTGGATAGTTTCGAAGATAGAAATTTGGCCAACTCATGTGTAGCAGAGCCGATATTGCTGACAATAGGACGGAAAGGTACGCTAATCTTGTGTATTTTCGGAAGTGCAAAGAAACGCGAACAACGGGCATATGAGGGTTTCAGATAACTTTTGGAGCTTTGGTCAAGTGTAACGCAACTTGTTTTTCACTTTCCGAACTTCTTTTAAATGTTTCTCCGATGGATCATTTTTTATTTCTTTGTACGGTCTCTCGGAAATACGTTTTTCGACCTCTGCCTCATAATGTTTTCTGTCTATAATAACAGCTTGTCCTTTATCGGCTTTAGTAATGATGGTATCAGAATTTGACTGTAATTCTTTTAGAGGCCAATAATCTTCCTTGTTGAAATTGGGTTTAAATAGTGGAAAGGAATTTGATGATATTACCCGGCTGACACAATGTCTAATCGTTTCTTTTTCATCAATGCTTAGATTGCTTTTTTCAGGGACTCTTCATCTGACGCAACGACATTGGATACTGGTATCTTTATTGAAATTGCGCAATTTGAATTGTAACGTAAACTTCGTTTTTGAATTTCGCTCGGGTGAAAAGCAGAAAGGTTTGATATCACTTCGTTATCCGTAAAGACTTCCTCACTTTGAGAAGTAGAATTTTCTTTATTGTTGCTATTATTTGATAATTTTTCAAATTTTCGTTCTAATGTCCATTTATGAGTAAACGACATATTGGAACTCCTAGACTAAGTTTTGCCATCTATGTCCGAAAATTCTGGTAATAGTTTAGCCAGTAATAGGTGTAGATCATACAGTTCGGTCTCAACGTTTGCAATATTCTTTCTCGTATCTTTAAAAAATAGCTCTTAAGGGTGCAAACGAAGCATTAGATACAGCTTTGTTCACGTTATGGGAAGTTCTTAAGTTGCATTTCACGGAGATAAAATTTGGCAATATGTGGCATCACTTGCATCGAAGTAAGAAATTTAAGTGGTTCAGTAATTTGAACTTCTTTATCCTCAGCTTCGAACAACGGTTGATTGTCGCAGATAGAGATTTCGTCATAATCGAGATTAGGAACTGCGATTTTAAGTTGCTCAAGTAAAGTCGATATCGGTATTAGATGAGTCCACAAGATAGAAACAAAGCAAGATGTGATATTGCAACTACCCGATGTAAGTTATATGAATATACTTACGCACCAACTGTAGTCAAAGGTGTAGTTGACACCTAGAGTGTTATATATAATTCAAGACTACACACTTGTGATGTTGATTAAGAACAAATTATCAACGTTTATTCACAATTAAAAGCTTTATTAGCCTCGACTATAGTTTCGCAGAGCTTCTGGCTCGGCGTCATCAGGGCAAATGGAGCGTAAACATTCAAATCATTGTGGCATCATCAGAGTTCGGACGGTCACGGTTTTTGGTGAGTTGTTTCCACGCGCTTGAAAGAAATGGAGTCGACGTCATGTCATTGACAACCAGTGAAGAGTTCCGGTATATGTGAAAAGCTTCTATAATGAATTAGCTTTGTTTATCTTTTTGCTAAGCTAATTATTATGAATGAATAATGCTCTAAGCTTCAAAATGATGAATTCCCAAAAGGGTGTTGTTACTCGTTAATTATGAACTTAAACAAAGTCTCAACGCTGGTTATTTATATTAAGTAATCAAAGTCATAAACCTAACAGCCAGACAGAGGTCTGACAAAACTAAGAATTGAAAAAGACTGAACTTACAAAACAACTTGTTTATTATGATGACTCCTGGTCAACTAAGGCACTCATATATCACTACTATATCACTCATATATCACTACTGCAAACTCAAATACTCTCGTTGAGTTTGCAGAGGCAGAAGGATTTTTCATCTTGAACTCCTTTTTCAAGAAAAAGCCACATAGGAAATGGACATGGAGACATCCAATTGGGACGACAAGTGAAATTGATTTTATTATGTGTAACAAAAAATTCGTCGTCGAAGACTGCAGTGTGCTGAACAAGTTCAACACAGGTAGTGACCATAGATTGGTGAGATGTAAGATGCACCTCAACACTAAACTGGAACGTGGCAAGCTCATAAGACAAACAAAATGTATTGACATAACCAACCTTAAAAAACACCATAATACTTTCAAGTTGGAACTGAAGAACAGATTCTCTGCTTTAGAAGGCCTAACATCGGAAGAAGTGGATATTTCGGAAGTTAACAGAAAAGTAACCAAAGCTCTTATGGAAACAGCAACAAAATTAGCTGGGTCTAAGAACAAGTTGCATGTGAACAAATTATCAGGAAAAACCAAAATGTTGATGCAAAAAAGAAGAGAGATGAGGACAACCAAAGAAGATGTGACTTCCAAAGTGGAATATATAGAGCTATGCAAGACAGCACGAAAAAGTATCACTGAAGACGTAAGGAAATTCAACTGTGAGCTAGTGAGGAAAGCAATTGAAAACAACCAAAGCCTTAAGATAGCAAAGGGACATCTCAGTAAGGGAAGAAAACAGATTATGGCTCTGAGAAAAGAAGATGGTTCTATAACAAGAAATAGAGGCGAAATTTTGACAAGAGTGAAAGATTTCTACTCCAAATTATATGAAAGGGATGATACATGTACTCCAGACATCATGAAAGGTACCAGAGTTCTTCCAGTACTCCCAGCAGAAGTTGCTCATGCAATCAAGAACATGAAGCGGGGGAAAGCTCCAGGAGAAGATGGAATTACTATAGACATCATACAAGAAGCAAGTGGAGAAATTGAAACAGTACTCGCCCAAATTTTCACTCGATGCCTTAATGAAGGGAAGATTCCTGAGGATTGGAACAATGCTACAATGATCCTGCTACATAAAAAAGGTGACATTGAGGATCTCAGGAACTACAGACCTATCAGCCTCCTATCAGTGGTTTATAAAATCTTCACTAAAGTTCTTTCACACCGCTTGAAGGTAACACTGGACATGGCTCAACCGAGAGAACAAGCTGGATTCAGGAGTGGCTACAGCACAATAGATCATATCCACGTACTGAGAGAACTAATTGAAAGAGCGAGGGAATATGAACTTCCATTGTGCATAGCTTTTATCGATTATGAAAAAGCCTTTGATTCGGTGAAACCATCAGCAGTTACCACGGCTCTGAAATCCTGCGGTATTGAAGATGCATACATTAATATTATTAATAACATCTATGAAAATGCAAGTGCAAAGATTCGGCTGTTTGAAAATACAACACATATAAAAATTGGAAAGGGAGTGAGACAAGGTGACACCATATCTCCGAAGCTCTTTAATGCCACATTGGAAAATGTCTTTCAATCACTGAACTGGGAAAACAAAGGGATAAAGATTAATGGAGATTATCTAACCCACCTTCGTTTTGCTGATGACGTAGTCATTTTTGCAACTACCCCATCAGAGCTGCAGAGTATGATCCAGGAACTTGCTGACAAGAGTAAAGAAGTGGGATTCAAAATGAACTTTCAGAAGACAAAAGTGATGTTCAATGCTTTTACAAGAAATGAAGATTTATCGATTGATGGAGAAAAACTGGAGATAACAGATACGTATGTTTATCTTGGACAGCAGATATCAAGTGAGGGTCACATTGATGAAGAAATTAATAGGCGTACAAAACTTGCCTGGAGAGCTTTTGGAAGAAACAGCATAATTTTCAAGAGCAATATGCCATTATGTCTTAAAAGAAAAGTGTTTGATCAATGCATCCTTAAAGTGCTTACGTATGGTGCAGAGACGTGGACCTTAACTAAAAGAGACATACAAAGGCTGCAAACAACTCAAAGAAGCATGGAGAGGTGCATGCTTGGTATAACCAGGAGAGATAAGAAGAGGAACTCGTGGATCCGAAAAATGACGAGAGTGGAAGACATCATGATCAGAGTTAAATCCCTGAAATGGCAATGGGCTGGACATACTGCCAGAAGGACAGACCATAGATGGACAGCCGAAATTTTAGATTGGATTCCAAGGGACAGGAAAAGACCCAGAAAAAGACCACATGGGAGATGGGTGGATGAAATTCGTAAATATGCGGGAGTGACATGGAGGAGACTGGCACAAGACAGACCGTTGTGGAGGAAACTTGGGGAGACCTTCGTCCAGCAGTGGATTGATAATGGTTGACAATGATGATGATGATGATATCACTACTACATAACAACACACTGCAACGCAACGCAACAACACAACCAACAACACCAACCACCCTCAACTTCAACGCAACAACACAACTACAACGCAACAACACAACTACAACGCAACAACACAACACCCCACTTCTCGATGAACGCGCCTATATACGAGCTACCACCACGTCATGACTTACACTCATTGCCAGATCTCATTCAGCGGGTGAAATAATATTCCGTTCAGTAGGAAGATAATTTACATAGTAAAATAAAATAACCAGAGATAGTAAAATCAAAAGGAAAGTGAATATAGAGTATACGTTACACTTCTAATATATTAAGCTTGATCGTTGAATCAGGTTTATCAATGAGCTTAGCGTTTCCAAACAGAAATTTGTGGTTGTTTTCGTGACAATGCTGGGCTATAGACGACTTCTTCAGTTCATAGTTCCGTGCGTAGGTCTTGTGTTCCTTCACACGGAAATGTAATGCCCTGCAGGTCTGTCCTATATATGAAAGTCCACATTCACAAGGTATCTGATAAATCTTATGATCTTGTGGACTCATCTAATACCCATATCGAATTTCCTTGAGGAACTTAAAATCGCAGTTCCTAATCTCGATTATGTCGAAATCTCTATATGCGAGAATCAACAGTTTTTCGAAGCTCAGGATAAAGAAGTTCAAATTACTGAACCACTTAAATTTCTTACTTCGATGCAAGAGATGCCACATATTGCCAAATTTTATCTCCGTGAAATGCAATTTAAGAACTTCCCATAACGTGAACAAAGCGATATCTAATGCTTCGTTTGCACTCTTAAGAGCTATTATTAAAAATACGAGAAAGAATATTGCAAACGTTGAGATCGAACTGTATGATCTACACCTATTACTGGCTAAACTATTACCAGAATTTTCGGACCTAGACGGCAAAACTTGGTCTAGGAGTTCCAATACGCCGTTTACTCATAAAAGGACATTAGAACGAAAACGTGAAAAATTATCAAATAATAGCAACAATAAAGAAAATTCTACTTCTCAAAGTGAGGAAGTCTTTACGGATAACGAAGTAATATCAAACCTTTCTGCTTTTAACCGAGCGAAATTCAAAAACGAATCTTACGTTACAATTCAAATTTCGCAATTTCAAAAAAGATACCAGTATCCAATGTCGTTGCGTCAGTTGAAGAGTCCTTGACAAAAAACGATCTAAGCATTGATGAAAAAGAAACGATTAGACATTGTGTCAGTCGGGTAATATCATCAAATTCCTTTCTGCCATTTAAACCCAATCACAACAAGGAAGAGTATAGGGCTCTAAAAGAATTACAGTCAAATTCTGATATCATCATTACTAAAGCCGATAAAGGAGGACAAGTTTTTATTAAAGACAAAAAACATTATGAGGCAGAGGTCGAAAAACTTATTTCCGAGAGACCGTATAAAGAAATAAAAAAAATAAAGATCCGTCGGAGAAACATTTAAAAGAAGTTCGGAAAGTGATAACAAGTTGCGTTACACTTAATCAAAGCACCAAACGTTCTCTGAAACCCTCATATGCCCGTTGTTCGCGTTTCTATGTACTTCCGAAGATACACAAGATTGGCGTCCCTTTCTGTCCTATTGTCAGCAATATCGTCTCTGCTACACATGAATTGGCCAAATTTCTATCTTCGAAACTATCCACCTTAGCTTAGCGTCTTCTTCAAACAAAACTGTTGTAAAAAATTCCATTGAATTTGTAAATCTGCTTAAACGACATCCATACAAGGATCAGTTAATGTTATCCTTCGATGTGAAATCCATGTTCACAAGTATCCCAGTGAATGGAGCCCTCGAATCACTGAAAGCAAGCCTCATTGAACATCATTTCAGCCAACCGGAAGTTGAAGAAATTTTGAGACTAGTGGAAATTTGTATCAAACAAAACAGTTTGCTTTTTCGTGGAAGATTTTTACAACAGAATGAAGGCCTTGCAATGGATAGCGCACTGTCGCCAGTTTTACGTGAAGTCTACATTCGTCACTTTGAGGACAAACTCTTTCAGCTCGTTACTTTCGACCTGTGGATTCGATATGTAGATGATACCTTTGTCCTCTGGAATGGCAGGAATTCGGAAATACCTAAATTAGTGGAACTTATCTATTCAATTGATCCTCATATATAATTCACATGTGAGACTGAAAATAATGTATGCTTACCATTCCTGGATGTCCTTGTGTCGCGCTCTGAAGGTTCCTTTAGTACAACAGTTTACCGAAAACCATTCGCTGTTTCCTTACCCCCACATGCTAAATCAAATCACCCATGGAAACAAAAAATTTCTGCCTTCTACACATACGTATATCGTGCAATACATATATGCTCAGCTGAGGATTCCTTGCAGAAAGACTTGATTTTCTTAAACGAATTGCAGTTTACAGAGGATATACACATTCCGTTATAGATAAAGCGGTCCAAAAATTTAGGAAACCGAAGCCTGTCTGCTCACTCACGCTGGTAGACAACCCAATACGACAGAATTGGGCAGTTATCCCATTTGCTCCACAGATTTGCTTCGGAATTTCAAATATTCTCATGTTTTAATTTCAAAGTCATTTTTAAACCCATAGAAAAGATACATTTTTTCGGATGAAAAGATTACGTCGAAGACATAAATTCCTGGGGAATTTATCAGATATCTTGAGAATGTGGACTTTCATATATAGGACAGACCCGCAGGGCTTTACATTTCCGTGTGAAGGAACACAAGACCTACGCACCGAACTATGAACTAAGAAGTCGTCTATAGCCCAGCATTGTCACGAAAACAACCACAAATTTCTATTTGGAAACGCCAAGCTCATTGATAAACCTGATTCAACGATCAGGCTTCATGTATTAGAAGCTTTTCACATATACCGGAACTCTTCACTGCTTGTCAACGACATGACGTCGACTCCATTTCTTTCAAGCGCGTGGAAACAACTCGCCAAAAACCGTGACCATCAGAACTCTGATGATGTCACAATGATTTGAATGTTTACGCTCCATTTGCCTTGATGAAGCCGAGCCAGAAGCTCTGCGAAACTATAGTCGATGCTAAGAGAGCCGAAATGTTTAATTGGATTACTCCCTACAAGTTTTTATTAGAGGTTCAGTTAGTCATGAATGTTTCAGCTCACTCAGTTTCTTTATAACTCTTCAAAGCCTGAGAAGAAAAATGTATTTCATTTATTCTTGAAAAAATGTCCTCCGAAGTCTGACGCCAAACAAGATCATTCATGCAACTTATATTGTGAAAAGGGGCGAATATTACACCGCGCGAGCGAGCGACACACACACACACACACTTTATCTTTAAGTCCAAATATATGTGCTGAGATCTTATCACGCGAGATGCACCAACGTTCGTTATGAGTCAACATAACCTTATGCATGTTGGCACTTCATCGAACACTGTTTCAAAAATTAACGAATTCGTAGGCAGGGCAGTAGCTAGCGATACAGATAGTTTTTCCAAGTCTTTTTTCTCAAATGCCATGAGATTTAAATTTGCCATTCGTTGGTAATGCATTGCCAAATTTTGTGGACTATTTACTCTGGTTAAAGCTGAAAACGTTGATTAATACGTAGCAGTGCCGCACCCAAATGTTTTCGCAGTTGCCAGTTAATTATACGTGTTTTTAAAAGCAACCCTTTGTTCAAAATTTGCATGAAAAGCTACTATGACTGTTTTCTTTTCAGCTAGATTTTTCCATTAAACTTCTGACAATGGATATTTCTTCTAAAAATTTACGTTGGATGCTGAGAAACTGGAAATATTTCATTTTGTCCAAATCCATTTCAGCTTCTGTACCAGAATTCATTATTACAGTCAAATCTTCGTTTCATTTCAGATGAAACGGTATCAATGATTTGATAGAATATTACTTTCAAATGTTCACTTGGTTCACGATCCACTTCTGATCACTACACTACCTGTAATCAGGGAATTTCCAAGACTTTCTCTAAAATTTTCCTTCTGCGTCTTTTAACGGAGTAAATTTTTTCTTCCACAACGTCAAATTCAAAATTAATTTGATTTATAATTTCTACATCGTTCCTTAAATTTTTAACACTATCCACAATCAGTAGTAACGGATCGTTGAATCAGATTTCCGATACAGAAGTTGTTTTATCAGCATGTGAAATAGTTTTCAGTAAATGTTTAATAAATATTCCGCTAAAATGAAATTCGTAGCTTCTCATGATGGCTTAAAAATTGATGCTTTCTGCAATGTGCTCATCGCGGAGTTGTTTAGATCTTTACCAGATTTTTATCAGCAAAAATAATATTCGCCACACCCAAATGCTCACTGCCATGCTATTCTAAATAATAAGCGACATAAAAAGCCTAACCTTCATGCATTTTAGAAATATTTCCTTTTATTTTTAACAAAAATATACAGCATAGGATATGATCGAGAACTGTCTCAGAGATTTTGTTCTTAGCCTTGAAGATAACCAAGTGGTGTTTGTGTTTGCAGCGATGTACTTTTAAAATTTCCAATTTTTAAATTGCTGCAGATATACACTGGCGGAAAGTGAAAAAAGAACACCAAGAAGGAATTGGCGGACGATCATGAGATTTACACATGTTAATGGGGTCGAGTTTACGTAGGTGTGATGTTAATTTCGGGACCAACCGGTGAGCGCTTACGCCACAGTACAGCATAATATGCAAATTATCGTCGGTGGTATTTAAGGAGTACGGCGAAGTGAATGTAATCAGTCGTCGGCGTACGGACACGTGCGAAGACCCTGGAGAAGCTGCAATGCCTGGACATGGAAGACGTGTACTATTTCAGCAGTTATCGGACTTTGAGCGAGGTCGTCTAGTCGAACTCCGCGAGGCCGGGTGATCGTATCGTCGTATTGCGGAGCCAATTGGACGGGAAGTATCGGTGGTGGTACGATGGTGGCGTAGATGGTCCGAGGAACATTCTCACACGAGAAGACGTGGAACCGGGAGTCACAGACGGACTGATGAGCGGACCGATCGACGCATAAGAAGGGCGGCGTTGTCAAGCAGAACATCCAGTGCGACGCAAATCCGAGCTGCCGTTGCACCTGAGGTGAATGTGCGAAGAATCCGCAACCGTCTTCTGGATGCAGGACTACGTGCACGTGTGCCTCTGGCATGTGTACCTCTGACTCCAGCCCACCGTCAGGGACGGCTGCAATGGTGTCGCCAACGTCTGCACTGGAGAACGCAATAGCGATCTGTCGTGTTCAGCGATGAATGCAGATTCTGCTTGGGAGCCTCCGATGGCCGTATGCGTGTTCGCAGACGCACAGGGGTGCGTCTCCACCATTCTTGCATCCGCCAGCGACACACAGGGCCTACACCTGGTCTCCTGGTGTGAGGAGCGATCAGCTATCACTCCTGTACACAACTAGTGTTTGTACCGGGTACGTTAAACAGCACCTCCTACATCAACAACATCATTCAGCCCGTTGTTGTGCCATTTGTAAGGTCGGTCCATCGTGGTGTTTTCCAGCAAGATAACGCACGCCCACGCACGGCACGTGCAACGCAACATGCACTTCAGGGTGTGAGACAACTTTCATGGCCTGTACGTTCACCGGATTTGTCCCCCATTGAGCACGTATGGGATTTTATGGGACAACGACTTATCCGGTCTCCATGGCCAGCCACGACCATCCCCGATTTACGCGTCCAGGTTGAGGATGCTTGAAACTCAATACCCCAAACTTACATCCAACATCTGTACGACAGACTCCATGCCAGAATTGCAAAGTGTGAGGCAGTTCATGGCGGTTCAACCTCGTGCTAACCATGTTAAATGGAAATGTTATTTTTCAGTTTACCAGCAAATACAGCTGTATTTTGCCATAATGTTTTGATCACGTTATCCTCTATATATCCGTTATTATGCTGCATGAATTTCGTTGGTATCAGACGTCTCCTTCTTGGCGTTCTTTTTTCACTTTCCGCCAGTGTAGCTTGTACTCCACTTCCTTTATGACTCATAACAAAGGTTCCACCGTAGTAGCACTCATTGGCTTAAAAAAATGTCTGCTATGCAAATCGCAATTATTGACAACTTTTAATATCAGATGTGCAAATAGCATCTAAATAAGAACAAGTTTCTATATTGGCAATAGTAATTATCTTTCCCTATTTATCACGTATTCAACTGCTAAAGCAATATCAAACAAAGCTCTTCGCTCTTTCCACGTTTATAAATGAGTCACGAAAAAATTCTCATTGTCCGCCCAGTTACGCGCCAGATATGCTTCCGCTACACCACAGCGGCTTCTAATTCCTCCAGACTCACACACGCTAATTGCCAAGCCAATTTGGCAGGTTGCTTCTTGGAGCCCCGCACAATGCTGGGGATTCACCAAAGATGGTAAGCAGCAACTGAAGAAATAATTAGAAGGCGAATGAATAATTAATAAAGACATTTAACGTGGACCAGGAACATCAAACAAAGCTCTTCGCTCTTTTCACGTTTATAAGTGAGTCACGGAAAAATTCTCATTGGCCGCCACCGGAGTCGAGCCCAGGGTCTTCCAGTTACGCGCCGGATATGCTTCCACTACACCACAAGAGCGAAGAGCTTTGTTTGATGTTCCTGGTCCACGTTAAATATCTTTATTAATTATTCATTCGCCTTCTAATTATTTCTTCAGTTGCTGCTTACCATCTTTGGCGAATCCCCAGCATTGTGCGAGGCTCCAAGAAGCAACCTGCCAAATTGGCTTGGCAGTTAGCGTGTGTGAGTCTGGAGGAATTCGAGGCCGCTGTGGTGTAGTGGAAGCATATCCGGCGCGTAACTGGAAGACCCTGGGTTCGACTCCCGGTGGTGACCAATGAGAATTTTCCGTGACTCACTTACAAACGTGGAAAGAGCGAGAGCTGTGTTTGATGTTCCTGGTCCACGTTAAATGTCTTTATTAATTAATTGCTAAAGCAATATTTCCGCTTATCATTTTTATCGCGAGTTCCATCTTCTAGAATGGAATGCCAGGAAAAATCAGCATTACGAAACAGCATCTACAACAGGGGCAGCCTAGTTGCCACATGGGCAGGCAGTTGCCTATTTGCATCTTCCGGAAGTCACAGCATGACAAAGAAATTTCCTTCCTACAGGAACAGACATTTTTGGAGTTGGGGCACTGTTTACGTTCGTTCAACAATGCACTGAGTAAAAATTTAACTGCAGCTATCGGGTAAAAGAGCAGGATTAAAATTTACCATCTACTGAATGAAAAAGCATTTAGAAAATGAGCAATCGTAATGAGTACGATTGCTCATTTTTTAATAATGGACAGGCATACGGTATACGATTACGACAGTTTAATTACGGTTGAATCAGTTGACTGATGAGCTTTTCCTTACAGTGAGACACTGTGCTTTTAGTGTGATAAATTTGTTTTCATTCATTTTTTTTTTCAAATATGACATACGCTAATTGTTTCTACATTTGTTGAGTATTTCTCAGGGGAAACTGAGCCAGGCCCCCAAGCTAAGGCCCTATTAGCAGGTCTTGGGCTGATGAAATTTGCTGGTGTCTGCTTTGTTAGGTACTAACTTTAATCTCTGAGGCATGAATTATAAACAATAACTCACACCTGGGGAAAGCCACAACAACGTGCCCAACACACAATTGGTGCAAAAATGTTTGCTTGGGTCACAAATGAACTCATCTGGCATTATAGCTATGAAACAAGTTGAAATTACTTCATTTGCATTATAGCTATGAAACAAGATGAAATTATTTAATTTACTACGAAATACTGGTATGGTTACAGTTATCTTTCCTGCTTTCAAAGGCCTACCGAGTAACAAACCCTGAACTAGAGCCCTTCCAGATATATGGCATGACGTAAATAGTACCAAAACGGCAAGATTAGAATCTGTTCGCTCATTCAGCTACGCTATCTATCAACAAGTAATTGGACACCCCTGCAATCGACGATACCTGCGGTCCTGATACACGTCACGGCTGCCGCCGTTAAATATCGTGTGGGAAACAACAACGCAACCAGTCGCATGCAAGATGCCACGCAGTTCGGAGCTCTCTGATTTCGACAAAGGTGTAATTGTCGGGTATCACAGAAATGGCCGATCCATACGTGACATATCCAGCGAGTTGAAGTACCCAAAATCGACAATGGCCTACGTGATTGGCAAGTGGAAGATGAGAGGCGACTGTCGGAATGTGCCCCGACCCGGCAGACCCACAAAACTGGGAGTTAGAGACCGACGAGTGCTGGCAAGAGAAATTCGGAAGAACCGCACCAAATCGATAGGCCACATCCGCGATGAGTTTCAACAGGCATCCGAGAGTGTTCTTTCGATGAATACCATCCGTAAGGAAGCCCATCTGCTCGGTTATCATGGACATGCTGCCGCCCACAAACCTTTGATTACCAAGTCCAATAGCGCTGCTCGGCTAACGTGGTGCAAAGAACGTCGACAGTGGACCGTTGAACAGTGGAAACAGGTTCTCTGGAGCGACGAATCAAGGTTCAGCCTCTACCGTTCGGATGGCAGGGTCTGGGTTTGGCGTCTGCCTGGAGAACGCCTCCTGCCGGAATGTATTGTGCCAACTGTGAGAAGTTCGGCGGCGCTGGAATTATGCTATGGGGGTGTTTCTCCTGGTATGGCACGGAACCCTTGGTCGCAATTCCTGGTAGACTCAACGCCGAGACCTACTCTGCATGCGCTTCCTACGTTGTGGCAGTTTTACGGGGTGGACCCATGTTACTTTCAGGATGACAATGCCACCTGCCATGTTGCGAGGTCCACTATGGCTTGGTATGGTGACAATGGGGTTAATCGAATGGACTGGTCAGCGCAGAGCCCGGACCTTAACCCTATCGAGCACCTCTGGGACGAGTTGGAGCCTCGACTTAAGGGGTGCCTCCACCGTCCGAAATTGTTGAAGGAACTGACCTGTCTTCTCCAAGCCGAGTGGAAGAAAATACCGCTAGCCGTCGTACAACGCCTGGTTGAGAGTATGCCCCGGAGGTTCGCAGCTCTAATCGCCGCTCGTGGAGGCTCCACCAACTATTGAAGGTGAATAAACTTCGTTTTCCTTTGCTATCACAGGTGTCCAATTCCTTGTTGGTAGATAGTGTATATTGTGCAATACGTATTTTTTTTAAAGTCACTGTATAAACGTGGTTTTTATATCAATTAACATAGTATTGCGTCAGCAGGACACAGCGTTATCTGATAACGGCCACTTATTACTTAACCTTTCTTTGCACTACACTCATGTTCATATGAAAAAGAACACCTGAAAGGAGTCGAGCTACGACATTGATTTCTATAGGATATGTTAATCAGGCAATATTGCAGAAATGATTTGCATTTCGGCGTCATAGGTGCATGTCTACCACGTCCAGGTAAATCACACGCACACTGTCACAGAGCAGAAACCGGCCGTTTTTCCGGCATGTCAGTGCTTAGTCAGCAGTTGGCAATGATGCCTCGTCGTCGTGTGAGTATCATACAGTCACATCCGCGAGTTCGACAGAGGTCGCATTATCGACATTAAAGACTGAGATATTTTTCTCCAGGAGACTACCGCTCTTGTGGGGGGCAATGTGTCCGTCGTGTCAAGAGTGTGCATGGGAATGGTACGAAGAGCGTAGGACACGAAGAGAAGGTTCTAGACGTCTTACACAGAAAACGCCATGGGACAACCGTCATATCGTGAGGATGTCTTTGAGTGACCGTTCTGCCTCATCAACAGCATTGGCGCGGCAGTGACATTCTCCCATGTCAGCGGTAAAAGTACCTCGCCGGTAATTACAGTTCGAACTGCAGTCTCGTCTGCCCCTCCTCCGGCCACCTTTGACACCGAAGCAACAGGCTGCCAAGCTGTAATGGTGCATCGAACGACGGCAGTGACGTGATGAATGGCACAATGTCGTGTTCTCGGACGAAACACGCTTTTATTAAGGCGAAAATGATGGCCGCATTTGTGGCCGCCGACGACAAGGGGGAGAGGCGTCGTGAAGAGTGTGTTCGCATCAAGCATACCGCACCAACACGAGGGTGCTATCGGGCACGAAAGTAGGTCACCTCTCGTGAAAAACCGTACCACCATAACGAGTGCCCATTACGTCAATGAGATTCTACGGCCAATCGCCCTTCGGTACCTGCAGGAAGTCCCCGGGACCATATTTCAGCAGGATAATACCACTCCGCATGTTGCAGCGACAACACGTATCTTCTTCAGGAATCACAACGTTCCATTTCTGCCGTGGCCGGCTAGATCGCCAGATTTATCACACATAGAAAATCTCTGGGACGTGCTCAAACGGCAGGTGCAGCGGTACGACTGTCCGCCAGCAACTGTCGAACTTTGGACGCTGTTCAATACATGGCTATTCCACAGGACACCATTCTCACATTATTTGATTCGATGCCTCCGAGCGTACAGTAGGTTATACAAGCCAGAGGTGGCCCCACCGATCATTAGCTACATCGACGCACCTGGTACGTATGACACCGAAATGCTAATCACTTTGTTCTGTATTGCCTAACGAACATATCCAAGGCATGAAAAAATCTGAAAAGTTACATGCCCAGCTGTGCATGTGCAGAAATAATTTACCTGTCCAGGCAATAAAAGCTGGACGCTCAGGAAAATTTATCTTGTAAAATAACAAATCAGAACTTTCGTTTTACTTTAAGTTAAAAAAATATGAACTTTTTTTACATGTCTTGCATTTCCACAAAAGCGTGTATCTCAAGTTTTAAAATGATGCTGCTGAAATTGGTACAAAATGATATGATGATGCAATTGTTATTTGAGAAATTTAGTAATTCTGCCATGTTCCTTTCTTCGAAGTTTTCGCCCTTTGTCACTAAACACCAGAGAGGCATGGAGATGTTCCATCAGAGGCATGCATCTCGTCGCTGACTATAAGCAACATTTGGGGCAAAACTACATATGGTTCCAATTTATGGACCAAGAGTATAATACACTGGCGGAAAGTGAAAAAAGAACACCAAGAAGGAATTGGCAGACGATCATGAAATTTACACATGTTAATGGGGTCGAGTTTACGTAGGTGTGATGTTAATTTCGGGACCAACCGGTGAGCGCTTAAGCCACAGCACGGCATAATATGCAAATTATCGTTGGTGGTATTTAAGGAGTACGGTGAAGTGAATGTAATCAGTCGTCGGCGTACGGACACGTGCGAAGACCCTGAAGAAGCTGCAATGCCTGGACATGGAAGACGTGTACGATTTCAGCAGTTATCGGACTTTGAGCGAGGTCGTCTAGTCGGACTCTGGGAGGCCGGGTGGTCGTATCGTCGTATTGCGGAGCGAATTGGATGGGAAGTATCGGTGGTGGTACGATGGTGGCGTAGATGATCGGAGGAACATTCCCACACGAGAAGACGTGGAACCGGGAGTCACAGACGGACTGATGAGCGGACCGATCGACGCATAAGAAGAGCGGCGTTGTCAAGCAGAACATCCACTGCGACGCAAATCCGAGCTGCCGTTGCACCTGAGGTGACTGTGCGAACAATCCGCAACCGTCTACTGGATGCAGGACTACGTGCACGTGCGCCTCTCGCATGTGTACCTCTGAATCCAGCCCACCGTCAGGAACGGCTGCAGTGGTGTCGCCAACGTCTGCACTGGAGAACACAATGGCGATCTGTCGTGTTCAGCGATGAATGCAGATTCTGCTTGGGAGCCTCCGATGGCCGTATGCATGTTCGCAGACGCACAGGGGAGCGTCTCCACCATTCTTGCATCCGCCAGCGACACACAGGGCCTACACCTGGTCTCCTGGTGTGGGGAGCGATCAGCTATCACTCCCGTACACAACTAGTGTTTGTACCGGGTACGTTAAACAGCACCTCCTACATCAACAACATCATTCAGCCCGTTGTTGTGCCATTTGTAAGGTCGGTCCATCGTGGTATTTTCCAGCAAGATAACGCACGCCCACACACGGCACGTGCAACGCAACATGCACTTCAGGGTGTGAGACAACTTCCATGGCCTGTACGTTCACCGAATGTGTCCCCCATTGAGCACGTGTGGGATTTTATGGGACAACGACTTATCCGGTCTCCACGGCCAGCCACGACCATCCCCGATTTACGCGTCCAGGTTGAGGATGCTTGAAACTCAATACCCCAAACTTACATCCAACATCTGTACGACAGACTCCATGCCAGAATTGCACAGTGTGACGCAGTTCATGGCGGTTCAATCTCGTACTTAACCATGTTACATGGAAATGTTATTTTTCAGTTTACCAGCAAATACAGCTGTATTTTGCCATAATGTTTTGATCACGTTATCCTCTGTATTCCGTTATTATGCTGTATAAATTTCGTTGGTAACGGACGTCACCTTCTTGGTGTTCTTTTTTCACTTTCCGCCAGTGTATAATTAAGGAAGTGATATTTTTCTGTCCTTGGTATTCCGTAACAATAAAAAAGTCCGGTGATTAGCAGTGAAATGAAACATGACATGCGCATAGACGCCATTTTGTAACCCAGTTGAATGCAATAACACCAATTTAGATGTTGAGGATGATGAGCACCGGTTAGTGGCAATGGAGGTTGTCTATTGAAATTCTAATTTCGCCAGTAGGCGGGAAACGATTTACTGAGTGATGAGGTGAAAGTTCACTGATGCCACGCCACGCCACCTCTGTGAGGATCTGTAGACCGGCGTTACCCGACAAATATACGGTCATCGTAATCGCTACTGTCGAAGGGTTTTTTTATACGGCGTGTGGGCAATCTGCCCTCACCGACGGCAATATTTCATTCTTTCTCGAAGTAGTTTTATTTTTTCATATGGCAAGCGGAGGCATTTTATAAGCTTCTATTCCACCGGAAATCGGTCATCAGAAA
Organism: Macrothele yani; assembly: GCA_039090855.1. Classification (NCBI taxonomy): domain Eukaryota; kingdom Metazoa; phylum Arthropoda; class Arachnida; order Araneae; family Macrothelidae; genus Macrothele; species Macrothele yani. The sequence continues at coordinate 69,143,299 of CM077013.1, forward strand.
AAGGAATAAATACTCACAGACCGCAAACACGTGCTACGCGTAACCGAACCGTCGACACGATGTCCACTACTACTATTAAATAGGTTCGATTCTGAAATCACTGGTATTAATATCTCGATACGAAATTCCAGCGTGCTGATTTTCATACCAATCAGCCAGCCGCTTCTCAATGCTGCGATTTCAATGCCACAGAGTGTATATACAGACATTTCATTGAGAGAAAAATATTATTTCTCTTTTCTTTTTCTTCTTTTCGCATATCATTAACAGAAAGGTCATACATTCCTTTTGTCTTTACAAAACAGTACACCCTGTGGGATTGTAATATGCCTCAATGCTGCGTACAAAACTATTCTCGAAAATTTTTCATCATTTTAATTATTATATTATTATTATCATGTACATGGCTGATAATAATATAATAATAATTATTATAAGCGCTGTATGACTTGCACCCAAGATAATACAAAATCCAAACAGCGACTCGATAATACATGTATCACGAAACTGCACAAGCGAACATCAGTCAAGGAATTTCATTCGAAATCCAGAGTACAGGAATTTCTGAACGATTCAGGAAATCTCCAAAATGGTTGCCTTTTTGAGTGAAACAGTCACGATGGAAATTCAATTCAAAATTTAAGTATTATAGCAGCTGCCAAAATCACAACAACCGATGTTATCTAAAACACGTTCTGTTTACATATTCTCTGAATTTTCATTTGCAGATTAAGTATTATTATGATCGCTGCCGTCATCATTAACTATTGCATCCGTACAACTCGTATACTACAGAAACTTTTAATAATATATTGGCCCTTCACTGGTGTTATTTTGATCATTTACCACTGCATCCGTACGACCCGTTTAATAAATTCTTTTACTAGCCTTTCGCTTATGTGTGTTGTTCTGATCATTATCGCGCATGATTGAAAAAAATTATTGAAGGTCCATCCGTAGTTTTAGTTTCTGATGCATTTAAAAAAATAGTACACAGTTGCATAACATGTTTTTGTTCTCTTCTGACCACATACCGTTTGCAGTCACGCTCCGTAAGAGATTAAAATTTTGTGGAAAGGTCAATAATAACAAAACAGGACAACACGCATAATTCTGAGACGCACAGTGGACAGAGGTTGTATATAATTCGTCCCCCTCCCCCCCCCCTCGACTCGTACACTTCCATTACTGCATGAACAAAATTGCTATGATTGAGAAATAACGGACTAGCTATGGAGGAGAAGGCGAAACGAACAGAACGTGCGACATAACTTTATAAAATGGTGTGGGTTGTGGGACTTGGGCGGAAAAACTCTTTACACTTGATGGTTGCGTAATCCTTCCACAACCGCCATCGTTACCATGGTAACCCACACGGAACAAAGACTATGAGACCCATCCTCCAGCGTAGTTGTACATCTCTTTTGGGAACAAATATTTTATTCCACGATTAAAGCTGAGAAAAAATTTATGTGGAAAAAAAAAAAAAAAGATTTCCAACGCAAACAGCAGCACTTCATGCATTAAAAAAATATATGCTGCACAAGAAGAAAATAATTTTTCTTTGCAAACTGATTAAGAAAGAACTTGGTTCAGAAGCAACCCTAACGTTAATAAAAGCACATTACCGGTTTAAACTATCTAACAATTTTTTCATGGATTAATTAAACATTTATAATTATAAATAATTCATTATTAAGTAGCAACAGCAAGGTATCTGATCCACTAAATAGTTTATTCACAAAGACAAATAAATAAAACTCATATCTCAATGAATAATCAGTTGAAATGTCGTCAATTAACGTCTTGCTGAAAATAAGTAAATGACATAACATGAGTATTCACAAGACAACTACGGAGTACTATTATCATATTATGTATTTGAGAAAGTGTTCCTGCAATGAAGATTTCAATACGCGGGGGCATTGTACAGCCACATACCGTTACGAATTTGACAAGTTTAAAAAAAAACGGGTAATTCGTGGGAGATCCTTATAAAATAACCCGACACGAGCCTTATATAATATCAAGGTAGAAAAGTCACGGGCCAAACTAAATAAACAGAATAGCAGGAGGATGCTCGAGCTGTGGAGCTTCTTTTTCTAATACACGACACTTAACTTTTATTTGATGTCTATGGAGAGCGGAAGTTTATCATACAGAAAGCATCATGCGCCACCAAAAATCAACACAAACACAACAAACTGCGGAGAAGTCATTAGAGGGTTACGAGAGGGTATCATCGTAATATATTTTCTAGCTGATGTTCTGTAAGGGACAGATATGCCTCCGAGACTGTACAAAAAAAAAAAAAAAAAAAAAACGGCATTTAGAAAAATAAGCTAATCAAAGCAAAATCTAAATAATCTTAAATTTAAGAAAAGTGATTTATCATATTACAAGAGCATCGAAGTTTAAGAATACATTGTTTTTATCTTATGAGGAATTCTGCTTTAAATTCTTTTAAAACAAAAATAAAAAAAAATGTGCACGCTTTAGTTCATACTGAAAACATTTTATGCTACGTAGGAGGTACTGTGGATCTAACAGATTTTCGATGTAATTGGGATGCTTTCAGTACAGAATTTCTAAATGAGGCTGCACAGCAAGCAATCTTAGTTTGCTTAAGTGTAATTTCAGGAGTTAACAGCAATGTGATCGTCTCCCTCGAACAGACAGGGCATTTACCAGGTTTAAGATTAATCATTTAATCAGCAAGTCTAGAAAATTTCGAAAAGAAACGCTGTATTGATATACAATATTTCTCCAAGTTGCAAGATCAAAAGCGTTGACGTTCCCTAATTCTGAACACACATATAGAACTCAGAAATACAGCTTTTGTTTTCAAATAAGAAATATATTATTCTGTTTTCAAATAAGAAAACAAAGAAGAAATATATTATTCTTTGTTTTCAAATAAGAAAATAAAGAATAATAACAATAACATAATCGAAAACACATTCACATATAATCTGAAGGTCAAAGGCTTAACACATATCCTTGACGAACGATTCAATAGGACAATGTGGTCGTTTTCTCAGTCTCATTGGCTACGAAACGAACTACTTCATTGCCTTACTAGCAGTGAAGTCTTTCTATTCCGTAATCGTGGTTATGGAATTTTTCGCTAGGAGTTCACGTAAGAATTTTAACTAGTGAACGGAATTTTAACAAGAAAATCCAAAAGGATGCATTTTCAAACGCTACATGTACATTCATCAAGAACCCCCCTCCCCCTGAAAAAAATAACCAGAATAACTTTAGACGCCATTTTCTACGAAGTCTTCGCGAACTTCAGGCTAAAAGGTTAAGTACAGCCCCTTGACAAGCACGAGGTAAATAATTACTACTATTACTTTCCTCCAAACAGTATTATTACATGCGACAGTAAGATCAATGAACTCTACACGCCATTTACGCTACAGGATTTCATCGTTTCATCGATATTTTTCGGGTTCCTTACTTCGAAACATCGACTAACATGTGTCGCTTTAGAATACGGGGGGAGGGAGAAAAATCAATGCATTCGATTTTCGAGATTCAAGAGTCACAGGGTTCCCACTCAAAAGTAACAAAAAAATTCCCTGACTTTTCCAGGTTCTCTAGGTGGTTTTTAAAGTTTTCCAGAGTGGCATGTTGCAAAGAATTGTTACATTTCATTCCATTCCATTCCATTCATTTTTCTCCCCAAAGCACACACTTGTAAATTCTTTAAGTAATTTGTCTTTATAAAATTACCTGCTTTTCATTAATAAAAACTAACCGTGCACATTATTTTCTGTACCAAAGTTCCGTGAACTTTTGTGAATACTACCCACACGGAATTTGTAAATGCATTCCCATAGAAACAAGTCATATGTAAGAAAAAATCTGTCAGTTGAATAGTTTCAGTTTTTCTATAACACAAATGCACCTAAGCTTAATGACGGAATGGCTCCGTTCAATGAGAACCAACAGACAAAGGACTTTGATCCATCATTTGGTTGGTTCTCTTGTGAAGTGTTTCTTCAAGCAGGAGCCATTGTGCCTAATTGTTCCATGTCATAACAACTGCCTGCAGAAATTGAACAAAAGCTTAATAACTGGCAATTTAAAAAAATTAAATTTTGCATCTTTTTTCAGAGAATAAAGGAAATACTTAATATAACTGAAAGAATGATCTACCAAATTCTAGGCAGGCAGTAATTGCCAGCAAAAGTTTGAAATCTTGAAAAAATAAGTTTTTTTGGCAAAATAAAGTATCCATTGATTTTTACAAAAAAAAAAAAAAAAAAAAGGTAATTTTCCTTGAGTTTTCCCTGATTTTTTGAACCATTTTCAAATTCCATGATAATTCCAGGTTTTCCCTGCTTTCCAGGTTGAGTGGGAACCCTGAGTCAAATGCGTTGCGATATTAAGATATTACAAAATTAATGTACGTAGGCTCATCAATAAATAACTTCCGTTAACCTTTAGTGGCGGATTACGGACATGTAAATATGCCATAAGCGTGACCACTGCGGGTCGGGGGTCAGGACCCCCCCCATTTTCAGAGTCGGGGATCCTCAAATATATATATATATATATATATATATATATATAAGAAGAGGAACTCGTGGATCCGAAAAATGACGAGAGTGGAAGACATCATGATCAGAGTTAAATCCCTGAAATGGCAATGGGCTGGACATACTGCCAGAAGGACAGACCATAGATGGACAGCCGAAATTTTAGATTGGATTCCAAGGGACAGGAAAAGACCCAGAAGAAGACCACATGGGAGATGGGTGGATGAAATTCGTAAATATGCGGGAGTGACATGGAGGAGACTGGCACAAGACAGACCGTTGTGGAGGAAACTTGGGGAGACCTTCGTCCAGCAGTGGATTGATAATGGTTGACAATGATGATATATATATATATATATATATATACAGGGGTTGTCCAAAATAATGGAACCACCTCGCTGAAAACAGTGACTTTGGTATGTGCTGCTTTCCCAGAATATTTATCCTGGTACTGCAGCAAGACAAAAAAAAAAAAAAAAAAAAACATCCTCAGAATCTTTTTCAATCCTCTCTTCAGACTTACAATCATGAGCACAAGTTTTCTACCTGGAAACGAAATTTAATTCAGTCTTTCTAAACTTTCCGAAAACGGAAATGAGACGAAGTAAAATTTCTCATACGGTCGAGTTTGTATGTTCGTTCTGTCCATGCTATTGTTAAACAACATTTAATTGTACAAATGTTTGTGTGTTCAGCTTGAAAACGGAGGTAACAATTTCCGAAAACGGAAGTTAGACCAAGAACAGTAATCCTAAATGTCTTGTTTCGTGTGTATGTGTTTTACGATGTACCCCTCTGTTTTGCATTGTTGCTAAATGTTTTAGTCCATAAATATTTCCCTTTTTAAAAAGCTTGATAATGAAAGGAAAATTTCCTGAAACGGAAGTTAGACGAAGCGCTGTAATATTATTATTATTATTATTATTATTATTATTATTATTATCATTATTATTATTATTTTTTTGCGAGCCCTCTGCGCTCTGCATTGTTGCTAAATGTTTTATTCCATAAATATTTGTATTTAAGCTCGAAAATGGAGGAAGATTTTCCGAAAACGGAAGCTGGACGGAACGAAGGCTCATCCCCTAATCTTAATTTGTTTTATCACGATGTTCCTACTGTCAAAATATTGTTGCTAAATATCATTTTGTTGTATAAATGTTGATGTTTTCGCTTAAAAATAAAGGCAAAAACTTACGACAACGGAAGATAAAGGGAGCAAAGATTTATTTCTTGTGATCTTAAATATTTTTCACGGTGTTCCCTTGTTTACAGTTGTTGTTAAAATACCATTTAGTTACGTACAGTAAATGCTTGCATTTAAGATTGAAAAATGAAGGGGAAAATTTTTCGTAAACGAAAGTTGACGAAGGAAAGCGTTCTGAGTTGTTGTTGTTGTTTTTTCTCTCTAACTCTTTCTTCTTTTTCTTTTTTTTTAATTTCTACCTGTGAAAATGTTTGCCTTTCACACCCAGTTGCTGTGTTGCCAAGCGACTGGCCCGCAGATTATCTTGTGGCAATACGATATCCGTCGTAGCATGATGAGGAACTTTCTGCTATGGGGCAATACGTAATATCTATTAGTACTGTCATGCATGAAGTAAATCTGAAATTCCTTAAAAAATTGCGATTCAAAAAAATTATTGCATAGCAGATTTTGCTATACAAAATTGTTTGGGCAAATTTCACCCTACTCGAGTAGGATCATCAGTAGCCATCCATATACATTGTCCAGGAACTTTTAAAGACAATTCGAAGCTAGGTCTGCCCTGGATGCTCAGTAACCTGTAAAGTCATATGACCCGCAGTCAGTCAGTCACCTTGTCAGTTAACAAAGATGCTAAGATCACTCTATGGAGCCACGATTCTTAATGCTTAAACCTCAAGAGCAAAATTAAACTGTGAATCGGTTATGGGGGAGGGAATGACTGCAAATTGTACCGTTCCAAAATACCATCAGGCATAGTCAACGTACCGATACAAACTGGAGAATGTTTTTTAAAGACGCGGGAAAATGTTTGATATTTACCGATTAATGCTACTAACCATTATCGATTTGGGTGTGCACGTGCTTGTTCTTTTCAAAATGCCGAACTAAAAAAAGAGTATTTAACTGTACTGTATGTAAACTAACCTGCTTTACTGAAGAGGGAGTAGAAGTAACTAACTATACTTCAGAGAACATATTAACGCACAGACTGGAAACAAAAGGATGCCTTGTATCCGAATGTTCTGATTTCCGATTATGACCTCATACATTACGCAATATCTATTACTATTAATAATCCACAGAGTGGAAACAAAAGGATGCCTTGTATCTGATTGTGTTATGATTTCCGCATATGAAAAACGGAACATACGCACTACGCATCACTAAGCTGCTGTCTTGAAATTCAGAGGTTATCCCCTCAAAGAATGTGAGTCAATAAAATTAAAATGGCTGATGGCGTTAAATTTACTGTCAACTGATATATATATATAAAGCGTCCTGGCCCACAATTCGAGCTTAACACATTTAACCTTTCGTATTTTATTATCTTTCTCTCTTTCACGAATTCGTGAAACTGGGCCTCCGATGACTCAATCTTCCTGTAACTTTCTTTCAAGTCATTTGGGGCTGAATAAACTCTCTTGCCACCTCATCACTCATTCTTTCAACATCGCCAAACCACCCCAAACGTTTTGTCTCCACCCTTCTAAAGACACCGCTTCACGTTACACATCTTTGCTCCGCACACAAGAACGAGCCCTGCCATAAGCCCTTCATAAGTTACTCATCTCTCCAGCATACAAACTAGGCCTACATCTTTTCCCATCATTTTTGTAGCACCCAAGTTTTCACTGTCATGTATCAGTTATGATTTTAAGAGCCGAATTTCACTATCGTTTTCCCTCTACCAAACGTGCTACTTAATTACCCAATCTCCCAACCTGATGTGCCTCTACATCCGGCAGGACTTGTATTCAGTAATACGAGAAATAAAAATCCCTCAAAACCAGTGACTCCCCCATTATTCATATTGAATATCAAACACTTCATTCATTTTGCATGATTTTTCAAGACTCAAGGAATGTTAATGAATATGGAATTTCAGAACCGAAATCTGGTTCATAAGCAGAATACACAATCATTTTATACGAAACGCCGGCTCTTGCATGCAAAAGCGATCAAAGATCTCATTTCAATTAACGTAAAAAGAAATTTCGTTGTTGGGAGCAGGAGAAACGAGGTCGGTCTCTCTCTCTTTCTCTGCCAGTGGAAAATACAGATCTCCACTCGTTCGGCGCACTGACAGGGTCTAATTTACGGGAAGGCATTCGGGGCACGAGCCCAAGGATCCAAACTCTTGAGAACTACCCAAAATATAGTTATATATTACTTGCTTTGAATCAAACTGATTCCCAATGTTCATCCAATGAAAAAAGTTAAAATGGTAATTTCAGATTGTGCATTTAACACTTGGAAATGACAATTATAATTTCCACAAATAAATAGAGCACCATATTATCGGCAAATTAATGTCTTAACCTGCCAACAATAACTATGCAGCAGGTCCTCAACCATATGCATACATACATGCACATATACAGGGTGTCGGGGACCCTCTGAAAGCCTCAGTATTTCTACCTCTTTATGCGTATTTATTTAAAATGGCGGCATCTTTTACAACTTCATGCCTTTCTTTGTAATGCAGAATAAATCAGCGCAAGAGTTTATTAAAAGCGCAAACATTCGATACCCGCTAAAAGGGAATGTGGAACTAAATTTACGATTTCAAGCCAGTAATTTCATTGTAAATAATATCGATCTCTCTATATACATTAGATTATATAATACACTTCTGAAATTCAAATACACACAGTAGCAAAGGTGGGTTTAAACAATACAGCGCTCTGACGCACGAAAATTCAGACGCCCTCAACTAATCGTGTTTTAATATAAAAAATTATTTCCAATTTGAATTTCATATTTAAATAATGCATAGACTTTTTTTATCACAAAAAGAACCAGCATATTCTGAAGAACAACTCTGTGGAATTTTCAGCACATGTATCATTTAAAATTGGGCATTTAAATTAGAAATTTTAAATATCGTTTTTTGTCAAGTTTAATTTGCACAATTTTGAAACTTCATTTCACCGTCAATTTTTACATTTATACATGAAATTACTTGATTTTAACACATTTATAAAATATTTGCTTGCAAATTTGGAATTGAAGTTTTCCATATCACCATCATTGTCAACCATTATCAATCCACTGCTGGACGAAGGTCTCCCCAAGTTTCTTCCACGACGGTCTGTCTTGTGCCAATCTCCTCCATGTTACTCCCGCATACTTTCGAATTTCGTCCACCGATCTCACATGTGGTCTTCTTTTGGGTTATTTCCTGTCCCTTGGAATCCAGTCTAAAATTCCAGCTGTCCATCGATGGTCTATCCTTCTGGCAGTATGCCCAGCCCAGTGCCATTTCAGGGATTTAACTCTGATCATAATGTCCTCCACTCTTGTCATTTTTCGGATCCACTAATTCCTCTTCTTATCTCTCCTGGTTACACCAAGCATGCATCTCTCCATTGATATCTGCTGTCCAAGATAAATGTAGGTATTGGTTGTCTCCAGCTTTTCTCCATCAACTGATAAATCTTCATTTCTTGTAAAAGCATTGTACATCACTTTTGTCTTCTGAAAGTTCATTTTTAATCCCACTTCTTTACTCTTGTCAGCAAGTTCCTGGATCATACTCTGCAGCTCTGATGGGGTAGTAGCAAAAATGACCACGTCATAAGCAAAACGAAGGTGAATTAGATAATCTCCATTAATCTTTATCCCTTTGTTTTCCCAGTTCAGTGATTGACATTTTCCAATGTAGCATTAAAGAGTTTGGGAGATATAGTGTCACCTTGTCTCACTCCCTTTCCAATTTTTATGGGTGCTGTATTCTCAAATAGCCGAATCATTGCACTTGCATTTTCATAGATATACGCAATACTATTACAGTATTTTTTTTTTTTAGATAACTCTAATGATGTTCATTGTACATTAATTGAATGACAGAGAATGAGAAAATGAACTAATATGAATTAGTAAAATTTCAACTAAAAGATTTTTTTCTCGATTTCTTTGAGGCAAAATCGACTATACACAGTGCGGCAATTAAGTAATGAGACTGAATTTAAAAAAAAAATGGAAAAGTAGGAGAGCTTACGTGAATACGTTTTATTCGCGAAGTACAGCGCGATTCATAATTATTGTCGGGGTTTCTATGGCCTGGCATGGTCAAACCATAATCGATCAACTATAACTGCCTACAGCATAAACAAGTTCACCGCGGAAATTTCATGTGCCAACACAGTACCCGTTGAATTGGCGTCATACTTCAAAATGGCGACTGTTCCAGAAAAGGCAGTGTGCGCACTCTGTTTCTTCGAAACAAAGTCAGTTATCACAACGCAACGTCGTTACAGAACGTAGTATGGCAGAGCTCCACCTCCCGATATACTACACGACGTTGGTTAAAGCAGTTTCAAAAGAATAGTAGGGTGCAGCATCAAAAAGGAGCGGAAAGACCGAGCACTTCGCAGGACGAGGTTGATCGCGTCCAGGAAGCATTTTCTCGAAGCCCTCAGAAGACAACGAGACGAGCTGCGTCGCAGTTAGGTATGCCACAAGCGACTGTTTGGAGGGTTCTGCATAGCCGCCTACAACTCCGTGCGTACAAACTGTAGATTGTACAGGCTTTACAGCGCGATGATAAACCACGTTGTTTCCAATTTGTCCGAGACATTTTGTCCAAAGTCGAAGCTGATGAACATTACCTGCGGACATGGATATTTAATGATGAAGCTACGTTTTTCGTCTCAGGGAGGGTACATCAGCATAACTGCAGAACACGAGGCTCCGAAAACCACTACGCCATTCAAGAAGTCGAACGAGATAGTCAAAAGGGGAACGTCTGGTGCGCTTTGTCATGTTTGGAAGTGTTGGGCCCCCCCCTTTTTTTGTGGAGAAAACAGTGACAGGGGTGACCCATCTGGACATGCTACAGCTGTATCTGTTGCCTCAGTTGGACAATCGGCAGCCCAATGTGGTGTTCCAACACGATGGCGCACCGCCGCATTGGGCTGTTATTGTTTGAGAATTTCTTGACCTGCATTTTCCTGGGCGCTGGATTGGGCGTGTTGGACCCATTCCGTGGCCTACGCGCTCGGCCGATATTACGTCACTGGATTTCTTCCTGTGGGGATACGTGAAAAACATTGTTCACCAGACTCCTGTGACCTCCCTGGATGATCTGAAGACCAGAATTGGTGCTGCGATAGCAACAGAAACGCCGCAAATGTTGGGGAATACTTGGCGGGGAATTGATTATCGCTTGGATATCTTACGTAAAACGAAAAGCGCGCATATCGAATTGGTTTAGCAATCTGATGTATCAATTCTACAGGTAATAAAACTTTTAGCAGTCATCTGTCATATTCTGGTCACGGTTTTAGTTTGTTGTTTCCGGTTTTCCAATTATGCTACTGAAGCCCCGACAATAATTTTGAATCACCCTGTACATTCCTCCTGCGTTAACACAAGAAGTGGCACAGCCAGCCAACAAAAGGAAGGACTTGCTGATGTCATCTTTTAGTATGGAGTGAAGAGCTGATGTCACAGTTTTTTGTATGTCTTCAATGTCTTGGAAAACGTTTCCTTTTAAAGGCAGCTTTATAATTTAGGTAATATAAGGTATCACAGGCGGAAAATTAAGGGAATATGAGTTGATGACTGAGTACACACATACTTATTTTCGCGCCCGAAATTGCTGTACACTGAGAGCTTTGTGTGCGTATGCATTACCGTGAAGAAAGAACCATTGCCCGTTTTCGTACTTAAGTGGGACATGAAGAATCCTCTTCCACAATCGTTCCAAAATGGAGGTGTAAAGCATTGCCAGCGAGAGTTGTACCTACAGGAATGAACTCGTGATGCATTCCTTTGCTGTCGTAAAAGCACACAAGTATTGTCTTGATTTTAGACTTCTATAATCTCTCTTCTTTTCTGGGTGACTGTGGCGACTTGCACTGAGCGGCTTGTTTTAGAATCGCAACGCAAACAGAATGTCTCGTCACCTGCCACAATACTTTGGAGAAATTTTTCTATTGTTTCTGCAGTCTCCAGGATGTCTTTTGGAACTCTACTCGTGCACGTTTCTCGTCGTCTGACAAGGCATGCAGAACAAAACGAGCACAAACTACCCCCTTCCCTCCAAATCTTGCGAAACAATTTCACGAGTCATCGCCTCATTAACACCAAGCTCACATTCCAGCATCGTCAAGGTCACACAACGATCACTTTCTATTATTTCCCGAACTTTCTCAATGAGTTCAGAAGTGCGCACTGAAATCGGATGTCCGGACCTTTCGCCATTTTCAAAATCTTCCCGCCTATCCTTGAAAAGTACATACCATCGGAATGTGCACACACATCACGCAACAATTCAACTATCTCAGATGCAGTTTTATGGATTTTCAAAGGGAACCGGATGTTTGCTCTCTGCTCCATGACAGAGCGGTGACAATGTTCTTCCACCGAATAACGTCAGGCACAGCGTAAATAACCATCTACACAATTTTCACGCAAACGCTGAAAAACATGCCTTCCTGATTCGTGTGTTTTACCGGGATTTTTTAAAACAAGTTAGTAAAATCATGTAATGCATTGATTATAATACGCTTTCCAACATACCAGAAATCATTACTCAAGTTATGAGGATAATGGCTATGGAATAAATCTCGGTTCTGTGCCCTGACTTTTGATCCCAGCATTTCGATGATATTCAACAGAACCAGTTCAGTATACCTCCGAAATAACATGATAAAGTTTTGTCGCAATCGAAGCATTTTTACGTAAGTTATGATGCATAAGGGCTATGGTATAAATCCCGCTCCTGTGCCTTGACCTTTGACCCCACTTCACCCATTTTCAATAGGATTCATTCCCAGGTGATCCCCTACGATATACTAAAATGTCATCGACATCGAACGATATTTGCGCAAGTTATGATGCATAAGGGCAATGAAATGGATCCCGCTCCTATGCCGTGACCTTTGACCCCATTTCGTCCATTTTCAATAGGGTTCGACCACAGGTGGTCCCCTACCACATACTAAAATTTCATTGAAATCGAACCATTTTTACGCGAGTTATCGTGCCGACAGACGGACGGACAAAGCTGGAGCATATACGCTTTTTCAACCTACGGTTGGAAAGCGTAAAAAATGAGTCTCATTACTTAATTGCCGCACTGTGTATCATCAACTGTCAATTTTCTACAATGCTTGAATTAAGGGATGAAGCTACAAATGCACTCGTCCTCCCTGAGAACTAGAAGTTTTTAAATAATTATGGATGGTTTTCAAAGGAGAAACTGGTATGCATAGGTAAATCCTTAGGATAATATCAATGTTCGGAAAAGTGAAATCGATTCCTTCTTTTCTTAATAATATTTCCGCAACAGGAACACCTGAATCTGATAGTGACCAATTTTAATTATGCCCAAATTTCTGCAATTCTTGCTCAAATTCACATCAATGAACCAACTGGGACAATACGATGCGAAATGTATTCTGTAACCAGTTAACTGTCCTCCCCTGTCACCCGCACTATCCTGGAAGCCTTGATTTTTAGAAATTGGTTTCATGAAGTGACCATTCTGATTTCGGGCATCCTACTGTCAGCCTCAAATTTGTTAAAACATTTTCCAAAAACTATCAGAACTCCAGTCTCCAAGCCACCCACTTTTACGCACCCGCGGCTGTCAACGAGCTTTGTTAAAAGAACCCCAAGCCTCCCCTCCGTCTCTGCCTTTCTTCGAGTTCTGAGTTTCACCTTACCAGGAAGATGTAAGTTCGCCAGCTTACTGAACTTAACTTATCCGTGATTCTTGTAGCCCTGTCAATCGTACTTGTTTCAAAATGAATTGGTACTTTCAATTATTAAATAAATTTAAAGAGTACTAATGCAAACATAACAAGTCAACTGTATTATACTACTCAGCTTTATTTGTGGAAGGGCCAAACGCTATTGCTGTCGTAAATGCAAGTGGCTTTTGCCACTTGCATTAACAAAATTTTAACGCCCTAGACCAGGTTGGTCTAATGATAAAACTGACCCTGCACAGCAATAAGTTTTGTGTTCGACAAAAGACCGATTGATACAAAAAGCTTTTTCTGAGAAGCTGATTTACTTGCATTAAAACTGAATTCACGTCGAAATTTGGTAAGGTAAATGCTTCAATCTTATTCATTTCTGCCTTTGGAGTGTGCTGGTCACGTTCCTCCTTTTCCTACGGGCCTCACTCACTCTGTTTAAGAAATCGGGAAAAATGCCAATAAATCTACCTCATGTTTATTTCCATAGAATAAACTCCCGTGTCGACAGATGGCGCCACAATACACATATCAGAACAGTTAAAAACTGCTTTTGGTATTTACACACAAAACAATAATTTTTATCCTTTAGAAAACCTTTGTTTTCCTGAACCTGCTGTACGACATCGTTCAAATTTTAATGATTACTATGTAAAAAAATAGTGCTTACAATTTCGGGGTTGATATCTGTGAACGATAATAAGTTTTGACAGATCCGTGTGTGGTACTCTAGAAGTTCCTAAGCTTACAATCATTACCGCAAATCACCACTGTGCATATGTTTAAATTGCAAGCATTTAAAAAACAGGAATCTGTACTTGTGGTGAAATCGCATTCAGATTGTTCATAACATAAAACTTCATTCATTTAACTCTAACAGTACAATCACAAAATCACAGAATGCAACAAAAGGCGGGTATGTTGCTGATGATGAATTATTCTTTGAAATCTCTATTTTCAGAAATTTATATCAATGACAATGCATACTGACTGGCATTCTTGTAATTTCTGCATTCTTTTCCTGCTTATTTTCCATCTAGCTCATGTTTTTTTGTTTTCTTTGGTTGTTATACCTGCTGTTTTTTTGCTTATTGAACCTGATTATTCTTATCAGCTGCTTTTGTACCATTAGATTTTCTTGGATTTGCAAGTTCTGTGGGGTATTTGTTGACTTTCAGTATATATACGCTTCTAAACGCTTTTAGATAAAATTAAGAATCATTCAAAGATTCATATGAGAAAAAAATTGAAGAAATATTTTTTTTTCACCAATAAGTCACATTCAAATGTTTCGAAAACCATTAGCATCTCACAACTATATATATATATATATATCTCTTTGCGCCAATCAGACTGTCTGTGGCAACAACCACATGACAAGTAAAGTAAAAAGAACAAAAAAATGTAATTTTTCAAGGCAATGAACTTTCTCCATACCTTCCCGCCCATTGTAAGATTTCCTGCCCCTGCATTTATATTCGTTATTAATCATTGGCTGATTTGAAGCCTTCAATCCTGTTTTAGATCTATCTTTGGTCTGTGGCTGCTGGCTACCAAAGAATTTAAGATCTATTTAGGCAGTTGTATCCTCCATTTGAAAATGTGTTCCCCACAGAGACCATTTGTCACATTGTTTGGCACCAGAGCTATTGAACTCTATTATACCTTAGCATGAGGTCATATGTGTCCAATGTGAATAGCACCAGGAACATAACACCAGGGATTGCTCTGGGGTTTTTAAAGTTTCCGCCAATTCATTCACCAAATTATTATTTTTTTTTTAGCCAAAGTATTATAACAGTACAGAAAAGTAATCACCAATATTTTTGCCAGAACTTTTTTTTGTCGCCAAATCGATTTTTTCCCCCGCAAATTGTGGAAGAATACGATCAGCAGCATGACCCCTGATATACAATCACATAATTCACTGATAAATACTTCCCATGCATTTGTGAACAGAAGCTAAACTACATCCAATTTATAGGTGAAAAAACTTCTGTAACTAGAAACTAGATTAAAAGCTACAGGGAAACTTTAAATTATGGCAATATGGTTTGCACTTCAATATCTGCACGTACTTCTCCCACAAAAGTTTTTGCATAGCTATAAGATACGTAACTCAAAACAAAAAATTATGTGGAAACGTTAGAACAGTGAGTGTAGAACTTTATAAAACAGCAGTCTCCTGCCCCTTTAAACAAATTGTTTAAAAAAAAAACACAGAAAAAAATCTAGACTAATTGTAAAGTGGAATATAAATTTTAAATTTCCTCATATACAATATCAACATTATTGCATTTAAAAGTGTGAAACATTCTGATACTGACTTTACACTTGCAGAAAACTGCATTATTTTTTGCCTAGAGCTCAAGGGTTAAAATTGGTATTTCATTCAGATCATTTGAGATGTGATTTCTCTTTCTCAAACAGTTTTATTATAGAGTGCCATCAAATTTCGTAATTTTCTGGATTTTAGCACCATGGTACTAATTACCTTGCAACATAACAGAAATCTACTGGCACTAAAAGGTTGATTGCTCTACAGTACATAAAGACAGAGAAAGAATTTTGGTTTTTGATTAACAAACCTTTCACATCTACATTGTTCATACACTCTTTCAACCACAGAATTCCAGGACATTTCCAGGACTTTTTGGATAATTTCCAGTACATGCGATCCAAACACTCCTACTTAAACTATAGTGAAGGCATAGGTCTGTTCAACCTGTAACCTACAACAAACAATTCCCTACAGTCTTGAGCAAACAAATTACAGAAGGCTGAAAATGATATCTCCTGCAGCTAATAAGAAACTTAGAATCACAGATAAATACTTACCAAAACTTTCACTGAGGTGTAACCAGGTTTAATTTCTACAAAACCTTTATGTACATTATACTATACTGACTTTCAGAAAAATGTATTTATACTTTTGCTTTAGTTCAATTGTTGAAGCAAATTATACAATAAAAAAACCCCATAAAACTCAAAAATATATAGGAATAAAATCTATAATTAGAACATAAATGTGTTGTTACTCTTGAAATGCTTTCATATACCACACAATCAATATATAAACTAAATACTATTGATATTTACCTATTTTGAAATAATGATTACATTGCAAATTTAATAAGGAAAGTGAAATATTTGAAACTTTTTCAAAAGAACAAAGGGACTATTATTTGTTAAACAGATATTCATGGGAGAAAGGATTTGGGTTACATTTTATTTTGGGAAGGAATTTTCAACATAATATACGCTTTGAACATTGATGCTCTAGTTATATTTTAAATTTGTTTTCACAAGCAAACAAAGCATGCACAAAAATTTCCAAAATGAAACAAAAGAGATTAACGAGAAAACCTTAAATCCAAGGATTATGTGTACAGTTGCATACATCAGTGATCAAGGCAATTTAACTTAGTATGATTACAAAACTAATTATAGAAGATAAAAGTGATTAGTTAGCTCAGAAAATACTAAGAAACAACTAGATTTAAGTTTCTTATATTAGAGAGTAATCTGATTTTATGGCAAATTTTTACATAAAGCATCCATTAGAAAATTTTAGTAAATGTCAAAATAAGCCAGAATGAAAAACATGGTTTTGAAAATATACTTCACACTCTCCTAACCTGTTGTTTTTAAACAAGTGTGCTCTAATTAGCTCATTCTAATGTGCATATTTCCACAATTAGTACACCTTTTGTGAATGTAAATATTAAAGCCTATATGTATGAAAAGGTTCCACTGAAATGATTTGCACGATCAATGATGCATAAGGGAATATGGAATAAGTGCAAACTTCAGTAACACTTCATTTCCAAGTACTTTTCCTAGGATATTTACCTAAAATCCCCTTCATTTCCAAGTACTTTTTTGTGGATATTTTACCTAAAATCCCTAAATTTTGGGGGTTTTGTAAACTTTTAAAAAATTTGCCAAAATCTGGAGATTTTGGCAAGTCTCTCAGAAAGACCAGTAGAATTAGTAGAAATATATGCTGATCGTGCAAAAATATTATCCGATTCTACCAATAAGTTTAAAAACTAGGAAATTTTTATTTACTTACTCTTTATTAATACACAAGAAAGTGAAACCAAGGAAATTGAAATGTGTTCCAAATTCATGAAAGGCTAATGTTAGTGTTGTTCATGGTTTCTGGATTTTTCAAAATCTGTTTATTTTATTACCTAAAATCGGGATTCAGATATGAAATTCGAAAATATATTTAAACAAGAAATCTTCCTTTTTTTCCCCCTCAGGTTTATATTTGTACTTGAAGTACAATTTATCCATAACTCTGGTTATAGTGTACTTGAAGTACAATTTACCGCATTTTGTGTTAACAAATTTTTTCAGTGTGCATCATCCCACCACCATCACAACAGAAATAAAGAATGAAACAGACAAGAAGCAGAAGAAACAAGGGACAACAGTTCCTACGAAAAAAAGGAAAACAAAGAGATTCAAGGAGACTACATTTGCAAACAGAATATCAGAAATCCAGTTATTCAGTTATATGACATTTCATATTATTTTGAAACCCGAACTCCGATTCTGAATTACTCAAATTTTAACACAACTATTTTATACGAAATATGTAAGTGATCGAACAGGAGAAATTTCTTTTTTTCTTTTTGTAAAAGAAGAAAAAAAAAAAGAAAAGAAAGTTCTGCACCTTTTACAGACATTTTTTTCCTTGGAAGAGCTTCACAGATTTTTCTTTTTTATGATTTTCCTGTAATTCTGGATGCAAGAAAATGGCGCCGGAACTTTAAATTTCCACTTTCATTAAAGAACAGCGATTCAATCTTCTTAACGTAAAAAAATTAAATAAACAAACAAAAAAGATGACACTAAATTTTTGGTTGTGATGAGCACTTTTTTTAATCTTTTCTGATGCATATAAAATTTATCAAACATATTCAAAGCCAATGGAACCAGTTGGAAAAAAACAAAACCCTGGATTTCTACAATCAATAAATCATCTAGAAATAGAACAAGCTACTTACACCCACTGGCGGCTAAAAAGTATATTAAGAAAATTTAGAAATGGCAAACAAAAAGTTTATCATAGCAGAAGAAAGGTGCACAATACAGAAGGAAGTTTATAATTTTGTTTTGATACTTTACAAATGTTGACCCACATTGGAGACCACCTAGTAGTCAGACAACAGTTTTTGAAAATTCCAACTCCGGAATTGACATAATGAACAAATATTGCAGAAGCTGATAAAGGAACAACCAATTGATCTTTGATGAGTTTCAAGAGATCTATGTTAGTGTGTGCTTTGCGTACTTGTTAAAATTTTATTTTGGTAGTTCAGTGCCGTTTATCTTCAGCATCTGCATTGTATGTGTTGAGATGTTTACATTAAAAAGTGTTCCGATTATAATTTGACATTTAGGCATCAGAGACACAGAAATTTTCAAATCGAATAGTTAAAAGAACAAATATAGAAGGAAAATGTGATATAACTCTGCACCTTCTAGTGGAAGAATCTTGCATAATGGAAAAGTTGAAAATAGGCAAAAAATGTTATTCATGGCAAAAGTTATGTTTTTGTTTTCATATATTAACTTTTCAAATACGTCTCCTGGAAGCAGAGATCAAGAAAAGAGTTTTGATCTTTTTGTCTCCTAGTCCTAGCGAGAAAGCTGGGCATTATTTAAAAAGGATAATGCTCCCCATCTTTATTGCAGCAAATGGCATACAGACCAAAGAAAAAAAAAAAAAAAAAAAAAAGAAAGAAATTTCTCAATAGCATTTTTAGAAGTGGAGATGCAGCTCGAAACACAGAAGTACATAAACACCACTAGTGATAGAACTGTGAACTACAAAACTCCTCAAATACTAACCTAAAGTATTCAACAAGGTAAATGATATCAAGTGTTAATTTTTTTTTTAAATCACATATTTAGAAGCAGAGATATTGAGAAAAATAGGTTAAACAAATGTGCGCCTAGCAGCAAAATTGTGCATTATTTTGAGAATAAAATGCACACACAGAGTTTTTGTAGTTAGTTGTATCTCCCTGAAAAAAAAATATTTTTCAATTGGGTTTTTAGTTCGGCAGATATTGTTGTAAATGGAAATGTGAACTTATGCTCTCTAGTTGCACACCTTTGCGTTAAGAAAATTTTAAAATTATATGAGAAACATTATGCACTGGAAACCCTCTCCAACAAAGAAAGGATTTTTCAAATCAGACTCTTAGAAGCAGAGATATCGACAAAAATAAAATATACATCTACGCCCCTGGCAAAAAAACTATGTTTTATTTTTAGAAGAAAGTATTCGGAAAAGGTTTTCTAAGGTGAGTGGTATGCGTCCACGAAAGGCTTTTTTTCATTTCAATCATGTTTTCAAAAGCTTTGATTTTGCTGCACATACATCAGAAGAGAAATAAACACATAAATCAATAGTTTTATAACTATTATCACTACTGT
Source organism: Macrothele yani (assembly GCA_039090855.1). Classification (NCBI taxonomy): domain Eukaryota; kingdom Metazoa; phylum Arthropoda; class Arachnida; order Araneae; family Macrothelidae; genus Macrothele; species Macrothele yani. Next base: position 69,163,221 of record CM077013.1, read on the forward strand.
TACACATGTTATAAAGTATCTTCAAGTTGAGTGCTCTATGCTTCATTACTTTTGCTACTAGATAAATTTTCAAGGAGATAAAATATAAAACATTTCAACAGTTATTAATTTGTCCTGAGAATGTTGCACTTTCCCAATATTGTAGCACAATTTGGAAAGTTATTGTTGGTTGATTTATTCCTCAGATACAAATCGCCGACGTCCAAGTTGACAACAAGTTAGCAAGTTCGTGAGGAGTTGGTTCGTTAAACTAATAACATTCACCGGTTTATTTGAAAATATACAACCAGAGTCGAAATTATGAAGAAATGAAGGTGAAGTTTAAAAGGATTAAAGAGATAAAAAGACTATTTACAGTATGAATAAAATCTTTAGTCCTTGTTGGTGTCATCATTGGTTAAAAACCGAGTCATAAACGAGCATCCGAAGTTGCATAAAGAGATTACGGAGAGGTGTTTCCGTAAAATTTTATCGTTGAATAAAAGGCAGGCAATTTTTGCATAGACACTCAATACTTGAACAAAACCATAGTAGTTTCAATCCGTCTATATCAAGGCCATCTTCAGTGGTACTATCATCGAAAGTTGATGCTATGCAAGGTTGGTGTGCACTAAGTGACGACTTCCACGTGTCATTCTTGAACAGGTTGTTTGAATCAACATGTACCTACAGATTCATCTGTGTTCTTATCAATGTGTATGAACACAGACGAGATTTGTCGATGTGTAACAACCTGTTCAAGAATAACATGTGCAAGTCAGCACTTTGTGCACACCAACCTTGCATAGGATCGACTTTCGATGATAGTACCCCAGAAGATGACCGTGATATAGACGGATTGAAACTACTATGGTTTTTGTTTAAGTATTGAGTGCCTATGCAAAAATTGCCTGCCTTTTATTCAACGATAAAATTTTACGGAAACACCTCCGTAATCTCTTTATACAACTTCGAATACTCGTTTATGGTTCAGTTTTTAACCAATGATGACATCGACAAGGGCTAAAGATTTTATTCATACTGTAAATAGTCTTTTTATCTCTTTAATCCTTTTAAGCTTCACCTACATTTTTTCATAATCTCGACTCTGGTTGTATATTTTCAAATAAACCGGTGAATGCTTTTAGTTCAACGAACCAACTCCTCACGAACTTGAAGAATAAATCAACCAACAATAACCTTCCAAATTGTGCTACAATATTGGGAAAGTGCAACATTCTAAGGGCAAATTAATGACTGTTGGAATGTTTTATATTTTATCTCCTTGAAAATTTATCTAACAGCAAAAGTAATGAAGCATACGGCACTCGACTTGAAGATACTTTATAACGTGTGTAACAGTAGTGATAATGGTTATACAACTATTGACTTATAGTATAGCCACGTAAACCAAAGGTTAATTTTCACTAACCAAATTATATTGTGGAAATGAGTGCTTACTGCCAAATCATTCTTTACTAAAAATTAGAAATTATATGCAAACATTTCCACCAGGAGCTGTTGGTTGGTTGGTTAGTGTTAATTGGGACAAGGACCCCAAAGTGCCAAAAAGCGCCAACATCAGGAGCTGTATTCGGTGCATGAAGAATTTCTGGCTGGAAACGCTCTCCAACAAACAAAGAATTTTTCAAATAGGACTCTTAGAAGCAAAGATATCGACAGAAATAAGATACATATATATGCCCCCTCGCAGAAAAAAATATGAATTATTTTCAGAAACAAGTATTCTGAAAATGTTTTCCGAGATGAGTGGTATCGGTCCACGAAAGAATTTTCTCAATCGAGTTTTCAGAATCTCTGATTTTGCTGCAGATACATCAGAAGCAGGAAAAAAAAAAAAAAAAACCTTATTCTCCTAGTGGTCAAACCATTCTTTACCAAAAATCAGAAATTATATGCAAACCATTTCCATCAGGAGCTTATCCGATGCAGGAAGGAATTTTCAAGTCGAAGTATTAGAAGCAGATATATTGGGGGGGGGGGAGCATGATTCACCTTTAATTCCCCTCAAGGAAAATCTATGCATTACTTGAAAAAGAATGTACCTATAATAGTTTTTGATATAAATGGCATCAAAAGGGAAAACTTGTTTTTTCAATCAGATATTCAGAAGCAAATATGTGGAATAAAATGTATTTTGAATGCGATATATCATTTGTGTCCTCTAGCAGACGTTACATCGAAAAAAATGGAATGCAAGGATCAGCATTAAACATTTCAAGCTTCCCAATGCAAAAAATAATTTTTCAAATCAGACTAATAATTGCAGAAATATGGTGTCCACAGATGGACAGACAAAGTGATAACATAAGCCCAATCTATTTTTACAAAAGACATGCTAATATGCAGCTTCAGTACTGCTAGCAGACAAGAAAACCAACAGCCTCCTGCAGTTTGCTAAGGGTTGGAATGGAAATTCATCAGGCAGAAGTTGCATCAGTAGAAAAATCCTCAACTACAAAATGCCGTGCAGGGAATGAAGAAAATCCCAGTGCGTGTAACAGAATTTTAGAACATTTCCGGGGCAACATGGAATTTCAAGACTTTTCCAGGACTTCCAGGAAGTGTATGAACCATGCAACTAGGTGATTAAAAATCTGCATCATTACTCAGGGCTATTGTTAAATCTTTGTAAAATAATGGATTGAATGGTTTCACTCAAAAGGAACTAAAAGGATTTATTTGGTAAACACAAATGACAATTTCATGAAACCAACTTGGCGATCTTGTTTTCAGCAACCACTGTTGAAAATTCGTACAAAAAACAAAAAAAGAAATCGTAAGTCAGCCAAACTGGCAATTTTTCAGATTCTATGAGAACAAACAAATATTCAAAAAGGCTTGAGGCATTGCTGAGACATACAGTGATGCACAGACATGCAATGATCATAATTGATCAATATTTTTAATATGCTAAAAGCTTGGACATACCATAAAACAATAACGGCAAACCTTCTTGACTCATGATTACTTTACTAATGTTTTTGATAGAAGGGCTATCTGAAACACTTACTGACATACACACATTTCAGTCTTCGTGAAGTGTCCTTTTGCAGGATTTCGTGTAATAAGAACAAATATAGAAATAGGAAATGGAAAAGCTATTTGTTCCCCAAGGAAAACAAAAAACAAGATTAATTACTCAATGCATCCCCAAACACTATGAATTTTATTTAGCCATATCAGTTTTTCATCATAGAAACCTTATGTTAGTGATTAAATCTTATGACAATGACGTCAATGAGAAACTCTTGTGTTTGAATATATTTTTAAAGGTCATTTGGATTTCTTAGAGTTACATAATTCCTTTGTGGTTACAATACACTCTTTTGCTGTTTCAATTTTAAGTATCTTAAAAACTAAAAAGAAAAAACGTTGCGATTTTGCATATGTGAATATTTAAATCTTAACAAACTGTAAATATGTATTGTAACCACAAAGAAATGCTACATTTCTAAATTACCCTTAAAAATATATTTAAACACAAGAATTTCATATTGACATTCAATTCAACAGCATTCCAGTTTATTTTTAGTTGATATGGCATGCCCTACCCTCCTGCGCAGGCTTCCCCCAATGAAAACAGGGCTATCTCTTTTGTCCAATGGTGACTAGCTCAGCTACTGATTTGGAATGGTTTGATTTAGCTCTTACATAATGTTCCAGTTCGCTCCACAGGTACTGCAAAGGGTTCACCCAAGAGCTCTACCAAACCAATATTAACTTTCAGCACACTTATATCATTGAACCAATTTCTAGCAACATCTTTGGAATGCCAAGGAATATCAGGCTGTTAAATCAAACATGGGCTTGTGCCTCACAAATTCTATACTGTAGGGAGCACCAAATAGCCCAAAGCCAAGCATGAGAAAGTTCCACACCACCGTGCAATCAACTCTGATGAATGTCTTTTCTAGCATAATACATGGCAGCCACAAATGTTCTTCAGTCATCTGCCACACCTACATCTCTCCTTCCCATCGGATTGGAATAATCTAGCATGTTTTAGAATTCCACAGGACTGATTTTTACCATCCAAGAGACCACTTATGCCACACTTTGGTACTGGGCAAGATAAGACTACTTGTTATATATGGTAATGATTGGCTTATTTTCTGTGCCACTCTCATGATAAGTGATGCTGTGGAACTTAGTACCAAATACATTAGTGCAGACTTCATGCACTGTTTGTGGTTAGTGTTTTACAGACATTTGACCGACATGATCTATATAGGGTATATAACAAAGCATGCAACACAGCTACTTCATAGGTGAAGAGAACTGATAAGAATGTAGAACTAACACGGATGGTATAACTGACAGTGAGCTGATCTCAGCACACCAAAGTGGGATCAATGGATGATTTCAGGTTATACACTGAGGAAACAAAAGTATCCAAGGTTATTTCCAAGTGGTGCAAAATCACAAGCAAATGAAGGCTAATAATAATGTGGAACCAATAAGATTGATGTAAGTATCAGAAGGCTAATTCTATCTGATCGACATCAGTATCTCTAGCTTCCTAAACTCCAAACGTGAAGCAGACAAGAGTAAAAATGTCAATTGCAAAATTGGAGAGTATCAGTTATTTGTTACAAATTAGTTATGAAAAGTGGGAATCAATGTGTAAATTTAGGTTGTACCTTAAGGAGGCCAATGTAGGAAACTGCCTTTGTTTAAGATCTGTGAAACTTCATAACTGATGAAGAAAAAGCACTACTGTGGAAATGTGATAGTAAGACAAGGTGTATAAGTGAGGTGCACATGAAACTTCTCAGCTGCACACACAGTATTTCCCTAGTGGTCATTGTCCTATACTTTCTACAATCATCTGCTTTGCACAATAGCTCCACAAAAGATAGCTAGATGACTCCAATACTTTGATAGACCATGTCAATCACTGAGGAGAGGAGAGTGACTGTTGTGGCCTATATTTGCCCACCCTTGATGCCGCATACGAGAACTGAGTGCAACCTCAAGCCTGATTAGAGTATTTGTGGGGCAGATACTGTATGACCATGGGTTTTGCACATAGAGTACAGCATCCCAGCAGGCCATATATCATGATGATCATCAGCACTATGCACATTATCAATAAATTAGAACACAAAGAAACTTGTTTCCTAGGGAACGTATCATAGATGGATGAATCCACCTTCATACACACAAGGACTATGATAACAGCCACAATCACCCTGACTGAAGCATGGAGAACTTGCAATGGGTACAAGAATTCCACCATCAGGCATGTTGATTGGTAAACATATGGCGTAGGATTTAAAATAACACCCTTGTCAGACCAGAGTTCTTCCAAGATACTCTTACCAGAAAATAATATCTGCAGATGCTCCATGATACCATACCAGACATTTTAGATGATGTTCTGCTTCATTTACAATCTTGCATATGGTTTCAGCATGATGGTGCACACTGCACAGCACTTGTCGGTTGTTTCTTCACTGCCACATTTCGCCAACACATCATGGACTACAGCAGTCTGACTCAGTGGCCACCAAGGTCAGCAGACCTAACTCCTCACTAGATTTTTTTTCTTGTGGGGTTAACTTAAATCCAAGGTTTATGACACCCCAGTCCCAGCAGATGGACTTTAGGATTTGTGAAAGTGGATTTGTTAAGCTTGCAGCACAGTTATCAATGCTAAGTTGGCTGATGCTAGGTGGTTCATCATACAGAATGATCAGCTTTCACTGGCTTTGTGATGTTCCTGTTTTGCACGGTTTTAACCATTTCACATCTGTTTTGCACAGTATGTTTTATCTGTTGCACCACTTTCCCTAGTTTCTGTGATGCTTCCCACACCTGGTTTGAATTTACTTCTTGCATCTTGTTAGTTATATGGCTCATCACATGCCTAGTTTCATTATCTATTTTTGCAATTTTTTTTGTAGCATGTACCCTGTATATATTTGACTTCTCATATGCACCATGGTATGCCTTTATTCTCTTTCATAATAAGCGCATTTGTTCTCCTAGTGTCTTCGTCTAGCCATATATAATACTGTGTTGCACTGTTGATTTTTCCGTGTGCCTGTATACTAGTTGTGAATGCCCCAAAACTGTCTTAATATGTTGTTCCTATTTTGTTGCACCATGCTCTTCCGCAAAGGCGGCGGTTTTATCAGTATTTGTTTTGTTGCACTGGAACAGCCAGCTGCTGTACATATTCATTTTTCGATGCTTTGTTGGCATTTTGTGATGTCGTGTAAATATGTTGTTGCCTTGAATAAAGACTTCTGAACGTTAAGTTGGCCGATGGTTGGAATGACTAACTATGTTGCATCCAGGCATGCCTTGTAGTTGATGGTGGACACATAGAATATGCTGAACCATGAGAGCTATGTTCCTTGTAGCATACAAATAAGCACTTTTGTTTCAGCAACATCTGATAGCATGTGGTGATATGCATGAGTTGTTTGTATTGAGTTTTAAATATGCATAACTCATTCGCAGCTTACTACTTATGCGCCTTGTCTTTCTACATACTTTCACAATAGCACTGCTTCTCAATTGGTCACGGGGTTTTAGAAGTCATAAAGACAGATTTCTGCATTGGCCTCCTCACTGAACAGCCTGAATTAACCAACTGACTTCCAGTTTTTACGAATGATTTGTAGCAAATGAATCAGATGCTCTCCAACTTCACAATTCACATGTTTTCTCAATTGTCCAATTGGAGTTAAAAGCAGAACCCCTGGCTCATTGAAATCAGCCCTCTGGCACTTAACTAAGCCTGCTGGTTTCATATCATTATCAGCATCTGTTTACTATACAAGCTATTTACTAGCAACATTAATGCACAACTTGTTTGTGATTCTTTAGAGTATGCAGGGAAAACTTCCGTAGTATTTTGCGGGCATTGTCAAACTGTGGCAGAAGCTTCACGCTTTTGTTTTCTGATAACATTACCAACCACAGATAATGCATATTGCACAGGAATCGTCTGACATGCATGGCATCCAACAAATACACTCATCAGAATCTGTCACCTCAGTTCTGCACTTTACGGTGTATACATTGAACTTCTAAGATTCATATATCACATATTTTGACATGAGAATTCAAGAGTGACTGGATATTTTTTTCTTTTTTTAAAGGGTAGTATATTCATAAAATGGTAGTCCAAAATTTTAGCACATAAACAAGGGCAACCAAATGCACCAAATTAAAGTTTTTTTTACAATATAGCAGGATTTATCATTATTACTTGTGTGTTTTTTTAAATACTGTGCAGCACATAACAAGTACATATCGAAGCAAAACTAATAATAGTAGATCTTTTTAATGGTTCACAGAATGTTGTTAAATAAGGAACAGCAAGCTTTCGCCACAATCGTGCGTCTTCGTCAGGCTAAGTAACAGATAACAGTAAGCTGAGATAAAACACACAGTTCACAATGCTCAAAAATTGGAAGTCTAAATTTAAAAAGGTAAACAATAGAATACAAGAAAAGTATACTCGCTCGTGTTTTGCGCACGGAGAAACAATTCCTCAGAATACTAGCGGTTATGGATATCTAGCATTACACACCAGGTGTGCGGCGGATCAATGGAAGTTTCTTCATTACAAGCGGGGAAGGGGGTGCTAAAATATCTATTGCTTCTTGGTAGGCTGTCGCTTTGGTCGTTTTGAAAGAGTATAGCTTCTGGGTACCTTGCCAATCTGGTGTAGCCCAGTGGTTGTTGACCTACCTAGCAAGGGCAGTGGTGATTCTAGCATGGGCTATGTCATGCTTATGTCCCTGTAGCCTCTGCTTGTATGAACGCTTTATCATGCCAATATAGAATTTAGAAGCTCTATCTGGGTACTTTGAGGGGCACTACTTATACTCCTGCATCCATAAGATTTATGCCTTAGGGGCTTCCTTGAAGTAAGTATGGATGAGATAGAGGAAGGAGCTCTTATAATATAGCCATGCCAAAACCGAGTTTCTTGAGAGCATTCCTTAGAAAGCAGTTGAAGCCTGGTATGTAAGGGTAGGATCCCAGATAGCGTAACTGAGGTTTCATGGTCGTCATAGGTGGGTTGAAGAAGTCTGCCTTTGCCAGGCGTACAATGTTGTTAAAGAGGTGGGGGTCCAACCCAGAGTGAGCTGCCAAATCTCTTAGATGGTCAATTTCGCTAAAACGCTCCTTAGTTCCAGAAGACAGGACAAAGGCCTTCCGTGTCCTGTACCGCCATAGTGCCAACTTATGTGACATTGGGCATGCAGAGTCTGATTGGATGACATTGGGAGCGTGCACAGGCTTTTAGTAGACTTGGGTGTGTAGCGAACCTTCCTCTGTCTTTCTGACCAACATGTCAAGAAATGGTAGTGATCTGTTTTTTTCGTGTTCAATGGCAAACTTCAGGCCTGGATTAAGCATCCAGACCTGAAATTTACACGAAATTCAAGTGTTGATGAAGTGAAGAATTGACCAAGCTCATGCTCGTTATGTCCCCACACGAAGAAAACATCGTCTGTGGAATGTAGCCATATGAGCAGTGTAGGTGTGGTAGCTTTGAAAATACGAGTTTCCAGTGATCATAGGACGGCCTCTGCAAGCACAGCCGAGAGTCTGGTTGGATGACATTGCATGTTCCCTATGTCATCCAACCAGACTCTGCATGCCCAATGTCACATAAGTTGGCACAATGGCAGTACAGGACACGGAGGGCCTTTGTCCTATCATCTGGAACTAAGGAACATTTTAGCGAGATTGACCATATCAGAGATTTGACAGCTCACTCAGGGTTGGACCACCACCTCTTTAACAACATTGTACACTGGGCAAAGGAAGACTTCTTCAACCCACCTATGACGACCATGAAACCCCAGTTACGCTATCTGGGATCCTGCTCTTACATACCAGGCTTCACCTTTTTTCTAAGGAATGTTCTCAAGAAGGTTGGTTTTAGAATGAGTATAAGAGCTCCTTCCTGTGTCTCATCCATACTTACTTCAAGGAAGACCCTGGGCATGAGTCCTATGAATGCAGGAGTGTACACAGTTCCCCTTAAGTACCCAGATAGCATTATATATGAATGCTATATTCACATAACAAAGCATTCATTCAAGCAGAGGCTACAGGAACATAAGTGTGACATAGCCCATGCTAGAATCACCACTGCCCTTGCTAGGGAGGTCAACAACCACTGGGCTACACCAGATTGGCAAGGTACCCAGAAGCTGGCCTCTTTCACAACAACCAAAGCGACAGAATACCAAGAAGCCATAGAGATTTTAACAAACCCCACTACTTGTAATGAAGAAACTTCCATTGATCTGCCACACATCTGGTGTGTAATGCTAGATATTCAGAACCGCTAGTATTCTGAGGAATCGTGTCTCTGTGCGCAAAACACGAGCGAGCATACTTTTCTTATATTCTATTGTTTACCTTTTTTTCAGTCTTCCGATTTATGAGCATTGTGAACTGTGTGTTTGATCTCGGCTTACTGTTATCTGTTACTTAGCCTGACGAAGACGCACGATTGTGGTGAAGGCTTGCTATTCCTTATTTAATGGTTCTGTGTACCATTAAACGGATGTACTACTATTAGTTTTGCTTATCATTGGTGCACCATTCCCATACTTATTTCTAAAATACATATCTCATTTGTACAATATTCCTAGAATACCAAGAAGAAAATTTATAAATGCAATGAGAATTTTTGGAATGCCAAATTCCACATTGGCATATGCTGTTCTACTAATCAGCCAAAAAAAAAAAAAAAAAAAAAAGAAAAAAAACCGTAATGTTCATAGATGGGCAAACAGGACAAATAACTACTTGCACCACTTGGTTACACAAAGTGCTAAAACAGTGGCTCTGAGTATTACTTTGTGATTTTGTCAGGAAGTCCACAGAAGGTTGAAAATAATATTTTAAGAGTGAATTTATGAAATATTGTTGTACTAACAATACTGTATCTATGAATACAGAATAAACACAAGAATGTTTTTCAAAGAACATCAAAGTTGATGAATTGATCTAACAAAAAGTTTTTATTCCCACAACTTGGTCTCTAACTTAAAGTAAAAGGTATGCAAGAATTTTTGCATTCCAGGGATTTACAAAAACAAAGACAGTTGATTTCACTTCAGGAGAATGTTTCCAAAAGCAAATACAAATCTATATTAACTACAGTCACTTTCTCTTTTCACTAAGTATATCAGCATAGACGTAGCCAAGGGGGTGGTCCTCGGGTCTGGACCCACCCCTTGAGGGGAGATTTAGTATGAATTTAAAGTGATATATATGTATACATGGGGCTTTCACCAATGAACTAATCCCACTGACCCCCACCCCTGAGAAATTTCTGGCTATGCCACTGTATATCAGGAATGAATAAAGTCAAAATCTTAATTCAAAACTACTAGAAATTAAGGTGTTTGCAGTTAAAATTTCTACTGGTGCACATAAATATTAAAAGAATATACCACAAAGTATTACAGCTAGAGCAAAAATATGATTTTTGCTCAAGATAAAATTTCAATACATACCTCATAAATGTAGATATGTTAACTGTGTGATGAAAACACACTAGCAGTGTGTTTAAAGTACTACTGAGAGGTTCAAGATCATGGATGACTGTTTATCTCCATCTTCATCAACGGAAGACACGGACCTAAACAGAAATAAATGGTAGAAATTAAGTTTCTTGTTTTGTTGTATGATTTTCAAACACAGCTGTAATAAAATATTGTATCTGCAATATTTATCATCAAACATGCAGTAACCATACATACTGAAATTTTTATCTGGAGAGGGAGAGATAAGAGTGTGAAGAGAAAAATGAAGTAGTGCAGAAAGTCTGTGTGCGTGTGGAAGTATAATGACTTAAATATTTATTAACTTAATGCATAGAGTTTAGTAATCATATTTACAATGCTGCTTCATCATAGCATATCTGCATTTAGTATGGTCAAACAGGGATGCCATTAGGATATTTTTGTCAGCAATATATCAAATTACAAAAATCACAAAGCAGAATTAATGAATTAAAATACAAAGAAACAGACCATCATCCACAGAAACAAAGATTATTGGCAGAAATGATTTTTTTAATTTTCTTTTATCTTGCAGCCACCACCATGAGAAAGGAATCAGCAGTCCAACACTCAGATCCTCACTACATAAGTTTCCATCTAATATTTTGGATATACGAATCATAAAACATTTGCTTCGTGATTCTAATCGAACTTCAGTCTGAAGTCTAGTCAAAGAGTAAACCTCAGTCATGTCCCTTAAGATATTTTACGTAGTGGTGCATATAATAAACACATCATGTCCTCTATGATGAAGTAAACTCCTTTGTAATTTTTATGCCAGGGGCTGGATGCGAACCCACAACCCTCGGCTCCGGAGCTCCGAATGATACCCACTATACTACACTGGCATGTGCTGTCACTGCTATCTGCCTTTATCTCATGTGCGTCCTGTGGGGCAGGCACGTCACCCCCCTTTCCCAAGAGGGCCAGGGGCATGGCCCACTGGTCAGCCAGGACCATGTGTTGCTGTAGGCAGTCATTCCATGAAAAACGTGCATTTGAGAAATCCTAGACAATTTGGTGTGTGGGTGTGTGAAACATAACATCACCATCACACTGATTTATTTATTCGAACCGGATTCTCATTTGTCCTGTCTCGCAGTGTGGAAAGAACATCACATCATTGCAAAAAACTTAACAGCTGGGTCATACTGGAATTTCGGGGGCCAATATAACGTAGAAGTTTGTTCGCACCGGCATTGAACATGGGCCCCCTCACTCCAGAGTAAGTCGCTGGGCTACGCGGACATGTGCTCTCACTGCTATCTGCCTTTATCTAATGTGCATCCCGTGGGGCAGGCATGTCACACCTCTTGCTGTTGCTGAAGCAGCTGAGATGTATCAAGAAGGGCTTGTCAATTGGCTGGCAGTTTAAAAACTATCTTCTCAATATAGCACTCACCTGACAAGCACTTATGAAGCTGAAGTACAAAAGCAAAGCACGTTTTAAGTTCTGACACAAGTTAAATGAATGTTAATCATTTCAAGTTCATTGACTTTACTTTAACATCTGGAAATGGCTCAGGAATTAACAATAACAATTCAGAAATATGATAGGGACAGTGAAGTTGATGGGGATGTCAACTGCAGACAGTGTGGCAGTCACTCCCTGAAACTATGGGGTACTTAATAGCTATCCATCCTTTTCTCAGACCAGAACACCTGAAAAGACATGATGGGGTGGCTGGAATTTCCTGACATAGTTTTGGGGTAAAATATAAGCTTAACTAAACACAAGTAACACACTTCAGCTACACATACAAGTAACAAACCAAAATTATAAAATTACAAATAGCAACAAAGCCATCCATCCATTCATCCATCTATCTATCTATCTCATCCGCCCAAAGTGGGTTGAGTCCCTCAAAGATGACAATGTGCCCTTGAGAGTTACTGGCAAATTAATGCAGCTGGCTTGCCATTCCTCCACTGCATACGAATAAGGGACAAAGTGCACCCAGGGCTGGCTTCACAGGGAACCATCTATGCATTTGTGTCCCCAAACACAGGAAGCATGTGGAAAATCCCACAAAAACCGCAGACTAAATATGGTGGGCAGGACCGGGATTCACACATCCGTCAGAAACGACAATAAAATCTGTACAAGAAAATCACTATTATGACATGTGCATAGTACATCTTCCCTCACAGTTAAGACAGCTACCAGGGCCGGGTTAAGGAGAGGACGTGGGTCTAACGAGGCTATAGCTTAGGGTCCCAAAAAGCATGCCACTACACCAAAAATAATGCACACACACACATGCACACACATTTGTAAAATAATTTTAGTTTTGTTTCGTATGATTTCCACTCAATCACAAACAGAGGCTAGAAGATAAATAGATTTCAAGGCAGTAACTCACTAATGGCAAACTTTTCATGCCACTGTGTACAGCAGGGTCAGCAAAATAGCTTCAACATTTTCACTAAGGGTAAACTCTTTTCACTTCACTATGTACAGCGGGGTTCGTGATACAGTTTCTGCTTTTTCATTGCCATGTACCCACATCTTCCAACTTGCACTTAGAACCATTAATGGTCCACATCCATTGTGGTTTCATGTTGCATAACAAAAAAGATACACTAAGTATTTCTAACAATCTTAAGCTTTTAACACATGTTTTTGTGAGAACAGTGGAAAATAAATTACTTGCAGTGAAAATTCTGCAGACAATCTATTAGTTTGAAGAACACACTACGTATTAATCATCACAAGCATATTGCTACAGTTTTGTGTCTTATGGACTTTATAATGATCCTCTCCCATAAGTTCTTTGGGCCTATTCAGATGCCTTAGCCTAGGTTCCCACTCAATGTCTTAGTCTAGATGTCCACTAAGGCCTTAATCCAGCCCTGAAATGCTAGCCAGAACAACCTAAAATTATAATTGTGGGGTAGGGGAAAAAAAAAAAAAAAAAAAAAAAAGGATGAGGAAGACACAATGAATGAAACAGTTCTTCACACAACTTCTAAAGAACTGTGGAATGAAAATTTCCAAATATATAGAGATCTGAAAACAGCATGTATCACATATAATTCAACTTATCATGTTAGTAACACAAATGTTCCAAAAGCATCTCAAAAAGTTGAGATCGCCATAAAAACTGTTTCACTTAGTGGTGTAACAAAAAAACATGGGGCCCCCACAAAAAACAAAAAACAAAAAAAAACAAGGCCCATTTGCAAAAATCTGTTAGTCTTTCTGAAATTTTTAAATTTTATATTATTAATGAGGTTTCATGGGCATTTTAATAATTCAAATTCTTTGGATCTTATAGGTATTATTTGTAAAACCAAAGCTGTGTTACACGCAATAATGCATGTAATATAAATGCACATGTTATTATTATAATGGTTGCCTTAGTTTTATACCATCGCAAAGTACTACAAAACACTTATGCCAAAGTTAATCACATCATGCAAATTTTACTCTTTTAGAGAGCTAAGGCCAGCCTCATTGAAATGCCTCACAATCACACACATACAACTACAAGACATGTAACTGCTGTGTGACAGTGTTTAATTACCTTTTCCGATTTATACGAAAATACAGAACTTAAATGAGAAAATAAATAAGTAGCAATTAAGAATTGCCGCACAAAAAGAAAATACATTTAAGTTATTCACTCCTGAATATATAAAAAACACTTAACTTAATCTATGATGCTTTGCACATTGTAAAATTTCTTGCTCTTGATTTTGTTATAAAAAAATTTACACAGTTCTCTGTTTTTTAATCCCCATGAAGAACACTTTGCAGTTCATTATATTCTGAAGGATGCTTAATTATGTGCACACTACTGTAATATGTAACACCTTATCCTCTTTGGTACAAAAATTTCACTCATTGAAATGATATTTTTTTGACATTCTCTTATTAATACACATGTACAAAGACTATTTCTATGGCTGTGAAAAGAAGTCTCAAGTCGTCTTGAATAACTGTTTTTCCTTCTTCCAGTTTGCATAAACCGATACCGTGAAAATTGCCAAATGTTTTACTTATTTATTGAAAAAAAAACACCCCAACATTTCCTTTTTTATTTTAATACTTTATTATAAGGTACTGCAAAAATTCATGGCTATTTCTATTTATTAAACTAACTTCATATGCAGTTTCTGCAAAGAAAAAATATTGTAAAATATTTTTCTTGAGGTTAGAGGTCCTCTTAGCCATGAGGACCCCCCTCCATGCAATGGGGGGGGAGTTGTGGGGGAAATATCAGTACACCCCTGCAATGGTGTAGGCTGAGCTCCCTCTAGCAGTGGACTAGAGGGAGTTCAGCCTTCCATGCAAGGCAAGCAAGCCCCCCCCTAAAAATACATGTTCATGCAAATTCTTTAAATCTTCATTTTCGCTAGTTTATGAAAATGACTTTTGCATTTGATTATAAGCATACATCCCTTATTTTTTTGTGCATTACATTTTTTTTAAAACAAGAAAAATTGAAGTGATACAGCACAAACAATGAATAACTACAGAAAAATTACTTTTAAAGAGGAATCCCTAGGAGCAGCGGCGCCAATGATTCTCTGCCCCATGGTGAAGGGCTTGTAGGTATTTGGGGCCAGGGAAGAGACAAATGCCGTTTCTCCCCCCCCCCCCCCCCATTCTTTCCTAGGAACGTAAAATTAAAAAAAACATAACGGAAAAAAAAAGAGAGTGACGGAGGAAGATGATTTACTTTTTATATTTCACGAGATTGATTTCTTTCTGCCTCTTTTATTTCATATTTTGTATTTTAACTAATTGTTTTCATTTTTTTGGCATAATTATTTCCAAAAGAAAGTAAATTAACAAAAGAAGATTAAAAGCAAACAAAAACTTGCGTCTTTATTCATGCAAAAATGCAGTTTGTAGTTGAATACAGGACTCCCCTCCACCCCGACTCTTGGTCTTAGCTCCGGCCCAGCGCCCCTGTCTTCTCCCTAATCATACCAAAATAATTTCAGTCGTTTTGCCGCCCTGCCGTACCACTCAAAAATTCCTAAATGCACAGGCCTGGGAAGAAGAATGTCCTTACTTCACAGTCTAATAATAACAATAATAAGCTGAATGAGTAATTTATTTGTGTTGTCCTTTTAATCATCAGTTTTCGTGTGTCAAAAAATATGCACGGAACCACTCATTTGTTGAAGCGTCTTTAAATCTGTATTCAAAGAACATATCCCTTCCCCTTCCCTATGAACACCATTACAGGTTAACTGCACCACAATTTATGCGTGTACAATTCGTACCTACGTACAATTTGGCTAAAATACATTTAATCATTATATAATACCACGGAAATATTGTCTAATATTTTCAGCATCACTTTCAGCTGTTCCCGACAGATGGCAGCATAGTCAACACTTACAGACGCAGATGCAGACGATCGCGTGGGAGAGAGGCAGAGGAAGGCCATGGGGTGCTTTATTGACGAATTGAGACCGTAAGGAGAACGAACAACAATGCCTCCTGACTCACGCAGCACAATCAATTATATTGCTTCTGTCCCAGTGATGGCAAATGCATTTCCTCTTCAGGGCAGCAGCAAAGGTCAACGTTTTTATTCCCGCTGCAGCGTCAAACGCATACAAAACACGAAAACGAAACTTAAACAGAAAGAATATATTTCTTCTTTTTTTTTTTTTTTTTTACGGTCTACCTAAGCCTGGGATCGCAGAATTCAATACACGTCGCCACCTACATATACAGGACCGGTCATGCAGCGTAAAATCCCACAAGTTAAACTTTACAGGATCCCTCCACCCTAGCATTAATAACGAATCATGATACTTTTAACACTTTCTGTAAAAACTGAAATTTAGAAAAATCGTAATATAGAACCATAATGATTTCCTATTTATTTTAACAGAGTGTTAATTCGATAAATGCAATTCGTTACCAGAATTTTTCTTAATAATTAATCAGGCATCTCAGCTTTACAATCACAAGATAAACTTGAGATAATTTTTAAATAATGAGTTTTAATAGTACACTACTGAAGTTCTCTGCATTAGTAATAGACTATAGGTAACATAAAAAATTATATTTTGACTTTCAATACTAGTTACGATTACGAGAATATTTATAAAATGATTTCAACCTGATTTTTATGTATCAGTAATTGAATAAACTCCGTAGTCCGACCCTGGAAGCTTTCGTTAGGTGAGTGCTTTAACGAAATTCGCCGTATTAGCGTTCCGTATTGACCACTTCTATAAATGGAATTCGAATTCAACACATAGATAATACTGAAAATGTACTTTAAATATGGTGAATATTGTTTTCCTGTTTCAATAAGCAATACTTGACAGCTTCGAAGTTATGATTTTCATTTAAAGCGTGTTCCCACTTATATGCTGTAAAAACATTTACATCAGCGAGATATTTCCATGGGGCTCAAAGGGGATGTAAAAAGTTTGGATCACCCCAGACATAAAGGACAAAAACTGAAAAAAAAATAAAAAAATCTGCACACGTACAATACAAGCATAGGATAGCATGTGTTTCAAAACACAAAATTCTGAAATATTATACATGAATCTTTTTGTAATTTTTTTTTCGTTTTTAAATTGAAAGATTTCCAGAGATATTTTTAATAAATTCACTCATTTAAACTTCTCGCGCATATCGGGAAGTCTAAAGGCTAACGGGTTGTGGCTGTAGGTTGGTGGTAGACAAAGAGCGCAGTATCCAAAATTCGTAGCCAGAAAACCTTCGAATAACAGTTATTGCTCAGACCAGAAAAAAGTGACAGTTGTTTGGAGGGGACCGTTGTGCATAGGTTACGCCTATAAGTTAACATTATCTCTTGCGTCTGTACAAAAGTAGAATAAGTGCATGAAGCTTTATGCACAATGATATGGATGTAGTACTTCAGCCAAATACTGAATAAAACTCAGTATAATAATTATAACATCTATTATAAACTCAGTAAAGTAATAATAAATAAATCATGGTGTAGAGGATTTTACGAAAGCAGTGTCTGACGGATGGTCCTAATACAACCCTTAAAAATACCGAGGATGTTCACATACATTCTGAGAACCATTTTTCAGCGATACAATTAATGTTTAAAATAAAATTATTTATTTCTTAAAATGTTCTATCTGATAGCCTTTTCTCTGGACTATTAACCTACATCTACATTTCTAAGATAACAGAACATTTCTTAAAATTGGTAGTGGTATTTTATTCCACCCCTCTTCCATTGCTTTCCATAGTCCACTCATTGTTTTAGGTCTGCGTTTTAAAAGCGCTCTTTTTAGCAGTCCGAACGCACAATAGTCCATTGGTGACACATCAAGGAACTTTGAACAAAAGGTCTATACCAGAGTAGCAGAATGTAGACGTACGCGCGTGCGCGGATAGTTTCGAAATTATTAGATGGTTTTGCAGATTAGTTTTTGCTTGTAGATAAAAAAAAAAGTTATTTACAGTAATTAAAACACTCAAGCCATTACTCACATTAATATCATCATTGTCAACCATTATCAATCCAATGCTGGACGAAGGTCTCCTCAAGTTTCCTCCACAACGGTCTGTCTTGTGCCAGTCTCCTCCATGTCACTTCCGCATACTTTCGAATTTCATCCACCCATCTCCCATGTGGTCTTCTTTTTGGTCTTTTCCTGTCCCTTGAAATCCAATCTAAAATTTCGGCTGTCCATCGATGGTCTGTCCTTTTGGCAGTATGCCCAGATCATTGCCATTTCAGGGATTTAACTCTGATCATGATGTCTTCCACTCTTGTCCTTTTTCGGATCTACGAGTTCCTCTTCTTATCTCTCCTGGTTACACCAATCATGTACTGGACTTACAAAACACATAAGGAAATTATTTTAATTTAATAACTGGCAACTGCAAGAGGAACCTGGCAATAAAATTTCAATTCTTTCTGTATAAACGAAACCTTTGATAGAGTTCCTATGCATTAAGATAAAATCTAGAGGCCAGAAGTGTGTGTAAAAACAAAGAACTCAGGAGATGTGAAAAATAATTGAAAGTTCTTCAAGTTAAAATACAATTAGGTATATCACATTAATATAATTAATTGTATTTTAACTTGAAGAACTTTTAATTATTTTTCACATCTCCTGAGTTCTTTTGTTTTTACTTCTGGCCTCTAGATTTTATCTTAATGCATAGGAACTCTATCAAAGGTTTCGTTTATACGGAAAGAATTGAAATTTTATTGCCAGGTTCCTCTTGCAGTTGCCAGTTATTAAATTAAAATAATTTCCTTATGTGTTTTGTAAGTCCAGTATTTTTGATGAACTTATTGAAAATGCTATTTATAATTTTTGAAGGTTCAGTAATGGAACTGTTTTTCTGGATATAAAAACTTTCTTTAATTAGTCTCTTGTTTTTATGAGGTTCATAGTCCAATATTTTTATATTTTGCCATAAAAGTCCATTTGTAATGTACTTTTCTTTGTCTTCATTGGAATCTGTAATGTTCTAATTATTATTTATTGTTTTATTACTTTTTCTTTTAATTATCTTATTCCGTTGTTATCGTGGTTCGCAGCAAGTTTTCTGTTTCGGTGGTTGTGTGTACGTAGATACATTTTATTTTTATACAACTGTGCTTGATACACGTCTCTTTTTCATTTTTTCAAGAAATAGTCGTAGATTTGGATGTATGACTGGTAGCATTATCCTGATGGAGTTCTACTCTTTGAAGGCTTGGTGGATAAACGAATGGTATTTCCTCTATAAATATAAGAGTTAAAACATTATTTTGGTATACTTTTCAACTTTCCTTAACTTTTAATTTCCCATTGCACGAGAAACCAGCAATACTGAAACTTTCTTTGGATTCTTAGATTAGATTAGAGGTTTCACGACCACCGTGGGCAACTCAATGGGCTATAAGCAGTCGCCCGTCCCTAATTTAGGGTCACTGGTTCCAGGGAAGGGAGAGAGCCAGTGCCGTAAGACAAACACAACATCCATGCCTCACCGGGATTCGAACCCGGACCACTTTCGGACGAATCATCAGAGGCCATCGCTTAGACCACTGCGCCACCGGGGCGGCCTTTGGATTCTTGGAACCAAGTTTGTAAGCCTTTTTCTCCTCTTTTACGATAGTAAATCGACCTTTTTTTGTTTATTACAGTCGTGTAGGTAGATCCGTGCTTCATCAATAATCACAATAAATTTCCATCTGTCTCCGGCTAAGCGATTTTCATAAAGTAGTCTACACCGTGTTCTGCGTTCAGCCACGTGCCTAGGCAAAAGGTGGTGAACATTAATTTTTTTTTTTTTTTTTCCAGATTCGAATCTTTGTTTATTACCTTGTTTACAGTTGATACAGAGATATTTAACGACTTCGCGATTGCTTGTTAGGTCGGCGAATTTTCTTTAAAGACCAGGGACCTTACTTTGGAAATAATCTTAAAAGTACGTACGGTACACGTTTTGGATATTCGTTTGGCTTTTTTTTTTTTTTTCCCCCCATTAAAATCAATGCTTGACGATTTTTCGTTATAATATTAATAATATTGCTTATTTTACATTTAGAAATGCCAATTCCATGATTTTCAAAGCGTTTTTTAATTACAGAATACGAATATTTCTCTTCGTAAAGAGCAAAAAACGTAACCTATCCACAACTCGTTTTCGGTGTCATTTACTTCTTTTATTTTCGGTAATTTTGTTATCAAAAAGGTTCTAAAAGCGAAATTGTCAAACGGATAATTCATTAAAGGATAAGTTTTCGGAAGTTTGGGCTCTCGGTGAAATCATCGAATGCTAGAGAACCGAAAGATGAATTCATCCTAGGGCTTATTTTTCGAAAATTACGGGCATGCAAATGGAATTCTTGTGTCGTATTCTCTAATTCAACTTCTATTCAGCCTGTCTTCTAATGTAAATTTGAGTTTATTCTCGTTAAAAGTTTTTCTCTCTGAACACTACATTTTCTCTCTCGATGAATATGTTTGGCAATACTGGCAACAAGTCAGAGGGTAATGACGTATGCTAAACTGATAATAATAGCTGCTGCTTTGAAACGTACAAATGTAGAAAGACGATTTGATTTTATAGGAATTGAGTGTATTCACGAGTTTACGCTAACTCGTGTAGTCAGTCGTTCGCTCGTTTGTCGAACGTTGACCATATGTTACGTTCATATTGTTCGAGAGCATGAAAGTGTAAACTGTTGCGAGTAGCTCTTGCAAAAGCATCAAGCTAACTCAGTACTGCGTATTGCTGAGAGAGAAAGGATTGTGTCTCGCTGCATATGTTTTGCGACCAAACTATTTGACCGAGCACAGTGTTTCCATACAACTCCATAATGTAAAGCACTACATGACATGACGTAGATGAAGTACTACTGCGGTGACGCACGAGTCAAATCGACAGTGTTGCAGCGCTAAGCCAGCCGGCGCAGTTCAGTTAAGAGAACAACCGCTCTGAAGTAGGAAGACGTGGCTTCGAATCCCGCTAGCGACAAAAGGTTATATGTTATATTGACTCCCGAACAAAAGTGGATCTCTTGGCTGTGAGGATCAAAAATATGTGTGGTGAATCTTTAACACAAAGCATATAATTAATAAAAATAATTATTCTACAATGAGATGGTCCTTCGAGTATGGGTGTCGGCTGACCGGTAACCGCGATTTATTCAGCCCTCTTTTCTCTAGGGGATGATGATGTACCCGTAACGTACTGCGTGACATGACGTACTACTGAGGTGACGCTGAGTCAAATCGATAATGAAGCAGCGATAAGCTTGTCGGTGCAGTTCTATTTGGAGAACAGTTGCTCCCAAGTAGGAAAACGCGGTTAGAATTCCACCTCCGGCAGAAGCTTATATGTTATATCCTCTCCGAGGAATATAAGTGGTAATTCAGGAAACCAAATTTGGAATTTTGATTTGTTGGTTAAGCATTTGAATTGAAGAAAGTTTTCCAATACACCATATTTACCTAAACATAAGACGCCACCCCTGAAATTATGTATAATGTTTCTAGGGAAAAGCATACATTAGGCACAGGGTACACACCACCTTATTTCTTAAATCAAACTGCAAATCGAAATCACAAAAAAAAAAAAAAACCTAAAAGTTTCATTTAAAACACAGGATGTGATATAAATACAGAATTAAATTATGTTAGTATCAGAAACAAAGAGTCAGTTTATAATTAGTTGCTATTATACGTAAAAACATTTGACACTGATGGAATTTTTTTTCTGGTATGCAAAATCACGTAAGACGACCAGTGGTATTGAAAGGACCAAATGTGGAAGGGGGGACTAGTCTTATATATTCTGGTAAAAACGGTATGGTTAATTTTTCTCTCATTTTAAGAGTAACATTAATTGGATTTACGCTGCACAGTTTAATAAAAGGAATATTAAGGACAATCAATGGCTTGTGGAAACTGAATCAATGATTGAACTTTATTTGCCTAAGTTTTTACAGATATACACCGATGAACCATTACATTATGCCCACCCTCGGCCTACGGAAATGAGGGACCGCGGGTGGCCCAGTTATCAACGGTCGTGACTGCCACAAAGAAAACCCTCAGGTTCGAACGCTCGAACCACTGAATATCCGCCGTGCGTTGGATGGGCACTTTAGGCCATCGGACCCCGGGGACTGGCCCCCGGCAATAAAAAAGGGCGACTTCCTCCCCCTTTCTACCTCGCTCCCGTGTCACTTTCCTATCGGGCACCCTAGCCCAAATCTCCTAGCTTCCTACTTCTAAGGGCTATTTAAGACATGGGCTCAGACACTACCTTCCTAAAAATCCTTTAGATATTATCTAAAGAAATGAGCGCGCCTGGAGACCGAACGGTGGCGCAGATGAAGTTCACAGAGTAGTATACATACAACCCGAGGACCGGCTTTCGATTTGTAGAGTGTTCGGAGTCAGAATGGGAAAAGCTGATTTATTGGAGTTTGATAAAGAACAAATTGTGATGGCAAGGCGCCTCGGAACTACGAGCTCCGAAACGGCGCGGCTTATGTGTTGTTCACGGGCTGCTGTAGTGAGTACGTATCAAAAGTGGTGCACAGATGGCAAACGACGAACCGTCGTCCAGCCGTGTGCCGTCCGTAGCTCATTGATGCCAGAAGGGAGTGGAGACTGTTACGCATTGTTCACAGAGGCAGCAGGGCAACAGTGCGACAAATCACCCGCAGCTACAACACTGGTGATCAGGGCAATGTGTCACAGCACACAGTTCATCGCAGCTTTCTGTGAATGGGCCTGCGTACGAAGACCCAGCCGGGTCCCCATGTTTAGGCATCGCCAACAACGCATGAAATGGGCCCAAGATCATCGAGATTGGACCGTGGATGATTGGAAGCAAGTGGCTTGGTCTGACAAATCAAGATTCCTAGTGCATCACGTAGACGGCCGAGCGTGGATACGTCGATTACCAACGGAGGCTATTGCACCTGGATGCATTGTTGGGCGGAAACAGGCTGGCGGCGAAGATGTTGTTCTGTGGGCGATGTTTTCTTGGGAAACTTTAGGCCCCATTATCCCAATAGCACAATCCCTGACAGCTGTCAGGTATCTGAACATCATTGAGGACAAAGTTAACCCATTCAAGGCAACTGCGTTACTTTCTGGTGATGGCCATTACCTACAGGATAATGCGCCAATCCACACTGCCAGAATTTTCAAGGTGTGACTATAGGAACATGCTAGCGACTTTCTGTTTAATGCCCTGGCCTCCAAATTCACATGACGTGAACCCAATCAAACATTAGTGGATCGACTTGGAAAAGCGGGTTCGCGCTAAGTCACCACCACCCCGAAATGTACGGGAACTGGAAGACCTGCTGTTGACATTTTGGTGCCAGATACCCCAGAATTCCTATCGCACCTCATCGAATCCATGCCCCTCCGGTGGCCGCTGTCTTGCTGGGTAAAAGGGGACCTACAGCTTATTAGGTAGGTGGTTATAATGTAATGACTCATCGGCGTATACTGATAAATCATGATGATGCTACATAACAAATAATGAATAACATCCTCGTGAATTTATTTTAAATAATTTTTTAAAATTTAATGAATCTCCGACATATTATTCAAAATTATATATTCAAAATGATTTATACCTTTTTAGCTTTGAAATGAGATATTAGATTAGGAAACTAAAAGGGCTAAAAGTTTTTCAGGAGCGAACACCTGCTCTGAAATGTTGAAAGTCCCATCTCACTATATGAATTGGTACGAATATTGTAAATAGAATAGTAAAAAAGAATCAACAAAACTACACTGCTGGCCACCCAAAATGCAACACCAAGAAGGAAGCATCCGAGTGGCCTGAAATTCACAGGATGCGTCTCCCGCGAGAGGACATGCAAACGAGTAGCATTGCAGGGCATATGCAAATCATGTGCGCCCAGCACGCCACCGAGGAGCACTATAATAAGGGTGCACAGAAGGTGAGTTGTAAGTAGAGGAAGTGTGTTGTGCTGGCAGACCTGTGCGTGGGAAGCTTCCTGATGCCTCGTCGCAGAATACGGCAGTCATTTCAGAACGTTCCGGAGTTCGCCAGAGGATGAATAGTGGCTTACTGCGAAAGCGGTTTATCGTACCGCGACATCGGCGCCTGTGTGGGACGACATCCAGCCACAGTGAGGCGAGTATGAATTCGGTGTGTGCAGGAGGGACGGATGGACGGACGGACCGACGTGAGCGATTGCCGCAGCCAAGTCACACCACCGAACGAGAGGACCGGCGTGTTGTGCGGCGGGCATTGACGGCTCGCACCGCCACATCACGAATGTTAGCGCAGGAATTAGGGTGTGTCGCGCATCAACTTGTGTCAGCACGTACCGTTCGACGTCGTCTGCAGCAGCGGGGACTTGTCGCACGGCGCCCATTGCTCCGATTACCACTAACGTTACACCACCGGCGAGTGCGGCGGCAGTGGGCCGTTGAACGCCGTACCTGGACTACGGAATGGCACGACATTGTCTTCTCCGACGAATCCCGCTTCTGCCTGCAACACCACGATGGTCGGATCAGCGTGTGGGTGCACCGCGGCGAGAGACTGTATGACGCCTGCATTATGCATTGCCATACCGGTCCGTCACCTGGCGTTATGGTTTGGGGCGCAAATGCATATGACACCCGCACCTCTGTGGTACGCATCGCCGGTACACTCAACAACCACCGCTACATCTCTGACGTTTTGAAGCCTGTAGTCTTCCCTTACCTGCAGGACCTGCCAGCAGCCACGTTTCAACAGGACACGTGGCCGCTTGTCACACGTGGCACGCATCGTGCAACAATTCTTCGCGGCCCACCAGATGTCACTGCTGCCGTTGCCCGCCTGCTCTCCCGATATGTCGCCCATCGAACACGTCTGGTTGCTGATCGGCAACCGAGTGGCCCGGCAAGCACCACCCGCGGCTACGCCTGATGAACTGTGGCAACGTGTGGAAGCACCCTGGACCGACATACCCCAAGCCCACATCCAAAGCCTCTTTCGTTCGATGCCGTGGCGTGTAGCGGCCGTTATGGCCAGCCATGGGGGCCACACGAACTATTGATGTCTGCGTGTACCGCAAGTCGCGCGGGCCTGTATGCTCAATGGTTTCATCTTTGTATCTGTTGTTATGTGTCCAGTAAATCTGGCTTTGCTATTTCGTGTCCTTCTTGGTGTTGCATTTTGAGTGGCCAGCAGTGTAATTCGTGAACTATCTTTTCAAGACTTCCTAATCACGTTTAAATTCACTTAAAAAAATTCAAGAAGTTTATAACATTTCACAGTGATTTAGGAAAAGCCATTTCGACGTTCAAATAAGTCATATTCCAATCATAAAATGACAGCGTCCAAAAAAAAAAAAAAAAAAAAAAACTTCATTAAAAATTATGCTAACAGAATATTATATTCTTTATTCCGACAGAGAAGAGTTCATACCAAATATTTATCATGCTGATCATGAGTGTCTTTTAAGCGATGTTTCACGGTTACTACTAAGAATGATGGTAAATACCGCATTACATAAGGCACTAAACGAACTCATCGAAAAAATTACTTCGATAAATTCGAGCCACCCCGGTGGCGCAGTGGTCAGCGCTGGCTCGATGGGTCTAAGTTCGAATTCCGTTGAGGCATGGATAGTGTGTTTGTCTTACGGCACTGGTTTTTCTTCACCTTCTCTGGAACCAGTGGCCTTAAATTAGGAACGGGCGACTGCTTATATAGACCATCGAGTTGCTTACGGTGGTCGTTAAATCCATATTCCAAAACAAATCAATAAATAAAATAGAATAAAAAATAAATTCGTTTCATATTTTTTGAAACAGTCGTCTTTCGGTAAAGTGCTGGTTGGATTAATTTAGTTTTGATGATTTCGCCTTCGATCAAGTTGTTTTCGATAAAATCGCCCGCGAATCCGGACCCTTATCGCAGGCTGAAATTTGATTTTGTGTATTCAACGTTTGAGTGTTTTGAGATATTAAGATCTTAAGAGAAATGTGGATCTTGCTCCATAAAACTCAATACGCAAACAAATATCCTCACCGCGGGTAATATCGGGTAATAACTAGAGATTTTTGGGTAAATGTTTTCGAAAATTTCGTATGTAAAAGCCTATTTTCCAAAATTCCATAATAAATGCATACATTTGCACGTTTCCTCAATTCTGTTTTCATTTCTAGTTTAAATAAACCAAAAGTAAAAAATCAGCAAAAAAAAAAAAAAAAGAACTAATAAATAAATAAATAATAAAAATGAACGGCATTATAATGAGTGGGTGGAATTTACGCCCCACTAACCCTCGTTTCATCTGCACCAGCAAGTTGGCGAACGATGTCTTTCTTCTCTTTCTGCTCCTAGAAGCGAAACCGGAAGTTCTACCGTACCTACGAAAGCTTAGATAACATATGGAAAAGTCTCAAAATCTAACACGCAGAGTATATATCCGCCGCTCGCATTATTATCCCTGTTGTTTATGTGGTTCTGTTAAATTACTGCGGTCAGCATGTTCTGCGATATTATGTTGCTCCTATATTACGTGCCAAAGTGCCGTTGTCAAGACCACTGCGTTAATTATTTCTAGGAGCTATATAACTGTGCCGAATAAATTTCTGTGTTGAGTTTTGAATGTTCTGCATTTTCATTACGAGTTTGTAAGTGAAAAAGGATCCTTCGAATCTGAAATTCAAGAAAAGTAACAAAAACGTAGCAACATACTATCAAAACCTAGGGTGGATATGACATCACACGGCATTATCGTCCACAAGAAAAATAACTCAAGACCAAACGAAAACATTTTGCGGAGTTTGTAGTCTTACTTCGCATTTTTCACGCCTATTAGCAGCATCTGTGATTTCCAAATGAAGGTTTTTACCAGTTGCAAGTTGTGATTTGAACCAACCATTTCCTTTAGCTTTAATACTCAGTAGTCTCATTCATTTTTGTAACGTAGTCAATTGCTTAGAAAAATATGAAGACACATATAACACCGAAAGTCAAATCGGGTGTAACTTTCCGTGCGCAGGAATACGGCGTGGAATTTAAAAACGCGTTATAACCAACGGAAAAGTACTATATTGCCAGAGATGTGGGAAATCCATAAAAGCAGATCAGCGTTCCCAAGTAACACAGCATTTGTCAAGTAATAAGCATATCGCCGCTTCTTGGCGAGTACCACCTAATACGACCGTTTCCAGGAGATACAGTTCCACCCTCGTATTCAAAGTGTGGCCTTTCAAAGTGTTCCGTATGTTATTCAAATGTATGTAAGGCACTTACTTACAGTTGTACCATGAACGCGACGACTTCTGAGTCTTTCTAGCTCAGTAGTTAAGACGCGCTGTTTCTGTTGAAGCAACCCAGACGACTTCGGATGGAATTTCACGGGGACAACAATTCAAGACCTTCGTTTTTGCAAAATTTCTGTGTAAATACGGAAAACTCCGACACGGATTTTTCTGAGAAATAAACGGAATTACAGACTAAGAAAAATCTGTGAAAATACGGCAGTTAAAAAAAAAAAACAAAAAAAAAACGTGCACTTTTAAAAACAGAAATTTCGCTAAAAGACCTATACCTACCAGCAACTTTGCTGCATGTTATTTTCAGTATTTTCCGAGAATTCACACCACTTATTTTTCACAGTATATGTTAGGAGTTTTTTTTTTTTTTTTTTTTTTTTTGATTTTCAACTTTAGAAAGAATGTGGACTGGAATCTTCAATAAGAATAACAGATTATTTTGTGTGTGGCTCAGAAAATTCTGATTCGAAAAGTCATTTCTGGATCCACAGCATTTATTTGAACATACACGTAAATAAAAAAAAATTATCAATGCATATTTTTCATTTTAAGTGTATATTTCGTGCATTTATACGCATATTTTGTTATTTTTTGTGCATGTAATCCGATCTCTACTCAGTACTTAACTTCGCGGTGTTAAACACTCTCTCTCCGCTACCAACTTTTTTTTTCTTTCAAGTTTTAGTCATTTGAATTTTTTTTTCAGTGCTACTTACGTTTCGCCCCCACGAATTATTTTTTTTTTTAATTTTGATCATTTTATTTCCTTTCAGTGGACTTTGATTTATGAAACCCTGTTGACAAACCACTCTGCCAGACAAATTACGTTGCGCATTAAATTCTTCGACAGTGCACTGTTTGTATGAATTTATAACAAAGAAAGTAACACAGCTAGCACACAAAGTGACACCAGTGGCTGCAATTCCTTTCGCTTTCTGTGACAAAATATACATGTCCCATTTCACTACGCTGCTAAATAATGGTGGAAAATAAAATCCTAAACAATAACCAGTAAGACAGATCTTTCTTGGAAGACAGTGGGAGATCCTAAGACTGAGTCAAAATTGATTTTGTGTGCATGCTTCTGATGAACCCTTATGCCAAATTATATTTTAAATATAATTTACCATAAGGGTTCAACTGTATGGAAAGGAGTCTTCACGTTCGTTTTTATACAGTTCTGGTACACCAACTAATAAACAGACAAGATTGCTTTGGTCTAATTTGATGAACTATTTATTTTTACAATGTAAACGCATTTTCGCGCATATCGAAAGAAACATTTATGATGCAAGTAATAATACAGATGGCGGGGGAGAGGGGGACAGGAGTTGTACTCGCAAATGATTGTTTTTTTTTTTTTTTTTTTCAATTACTGTTGTTAGCAGCGTTACTAAAAAAAAATGGACCGAGGCCAGACGGATAAGCACTTCTCTTGCCTCCTTTGAATAGAAAGAGCAGTGCAATAATAGCAGAAAATAATAGCTGCGCCAGACGGGAGACAGCGCAGAAAAATGGAAGGGAATAAACATCTGCCAAACAGTGAAAGTGCGCGAGTGTGTGTGTGTGTGGGGGGGGGGGCAACAAGGTCACGTATGAAAAAAAGTGAATGAAGAACCAGCTACTGAAGCCCGCTGAGCAGTTAAAAATAAAAATGACAGAAACATTCTTCAAGAGCTTTGCAAATGCAAACATTATAATATCCACCTGCCAGGAATGAATGTCAAACTGCAAACACTAAAGAGGCTGACTGCACGAAATTTGTTAAAGATATGTGTACAAGTTCACTATGCCAGTTCGTATTCCTAAACGAATTTATCTTTTTTTAATAGCTCACAGTTCAAACCTTTTTCCTCAACAACTTTACGCTTTTTTTAATAACTAAATCAGTTGACAGCATTTTACATAAGTTTATTATCATAAATAATGCGGATATATATAAATGATACTAATTTATATATATATCCGCATTATATATAAATGATACTAATTAGGCAACGAACATATATTTAGTAAACAGCGCGGAGAGGAACAATAAACAATGAATGATTACTTATTTGATTAGCGCATTCACAGGGTTATTTGCTTGTGTGAATTCAAGAATTACTACACGGGAAATTTTCTGATATCTTGTCGTTGATACTGTGTGCCACACTTCAGTGACACGATGACCAATATGTGCATCATGGGCTAGTTTGCTGAAGGGTGGTGAACCAGAAAAATTAACATTTTCTTTTAATTTTGCGAACTGTAAAAGAATCTGATTATGTTCAAGCTCACTTGCTCAGCTTGTAAACATGGTACCTCAGCTGGAAGAAGTTGGACAGCGAAAATCCTTTTTGCAAAATAATATGGAAACATGTGCAAAAATAATTTTTGCAGATTTTTCCATATCATTTCCTAGCTTTTTAGGGAGCGCAATAATTTCTGGGTCGTGTGGCGCGCGCACAAACTTCTCTCTCTTGGGAAAGGGTGGCTCACCATTTACAAACTCAAATATTCGCCTGGCAAAACAGTGCATGTTTTCCCCAGTTATTAACCTCTTT
This sequence comes from Macrothele yani, assembly GCA_039090855.1. Taxonomy (NCBI): domain Eukaryota; kingdom Metazoa; phylum Arthropoda; class Arachnida; order Araneae; family Macrothelidae; genus Macrothele; species Macrothele yani. The sequence continues at coordinate 69,193,066 of CM077013.1, forward strand.
GCTTTTAGTAGTCTGAAAATATTCCGCTATATTTGTTCGAAAAAAAGAACATCTGTAACATACAGTGGTAATTTCACTGACTAAATTGTTTCATTAAAACAGGCAATAAAAATCTTGCAGCTACTGATGAGAAAATACATCGGCAGCAACCAATCAATTTCTTTAATTTTTTTAATGACTCAAGAGTTTAGGTATAACTAAAGAGCCCCAAACACGACAGTTTCACCATGAAAAACAGGAAATAAAAACGCAACATCAAAATACAACACATGAGAGCAGAGACAAAACCCACGAAAAATATACAGCATATTAAAAATAATAATAAAAAAAAAGCAATACAGAAAACTAAACAAACTGGACTGAAAGAGCTCAATACAACGGGGGAAAAAAGGGGGGCGACAGCATGGACGATACATTACACTGATCATGTAGAAACAGGACCAGGATTACTGAGTCGTCTTGTAAAGTGGTAAACAAGCACATTTCAACCAAGCCGACAACGACATACATCAGTGCTGAGCTGTGGGTTCGGGCTACATAATACAGCGTGTCTATAAATGAAGTAGACAACTTCAGTATGCTATTAAAAAAATACGATAGAAAAAAAACTTACTTTAAACGTCAAAAGACATGGCAAGTGTTAAAGTTTGTTAAGTCAGATGATAGATGGCGCCAGGTGTCTCATGTAATGAAAGATCTCGTCAAACACTGAATACAACAGACATGACTTCCCCGGTGGAGAAAGCAGCGTGTGTGTTTTGGTTTGCGTAGTCAAAATCTCTAACAACAGTTCAGCGTAAGTTCAGAACGGAGTACAAAAGCCAGCCGCCGACACAAAGGAGGAGCATCGGACATTAGGTAAACAAATTCAAAGCAACAGGAAGTGTCTTGAATGGCAAAAGCACTGGGAGACCTTCCATTTCAGACGAAAAGGTGGAAGACGTGCATAAGGTTGATCTAAGGAGCCCGAAGAAGTCCGTCCACGTCTCCAGTCTTGAACTCGAAATACCGCGAGCAAAGATTCACAAGGTTCTGCATAAACGTCTACGCCTATATGCATACAAAGTGCAATTAGTGCAAAATCTTTGACCAAATGATCAACTACGTCGAAAAGCATTGGCGGTAGACATGCTTAATCGCATTGACGAAGACCCCATACTCATTTCACCGATCTGTTTCAGCGATGAGTCGACATTCCATGTTTCTGGCAGAGTGAATAAACATAACTGCCGTATCTGGGGCACGTAAAATCCTCATATGGTCGTAGCACAGGAGCGAGACAGCCCGAAGATTAATGTCTGGGCTGGCCTAATGGAAGACAGTGATAGGGCCCTTTTTCTTCGCTGAACACACCGTTACTGGCATAACGTACCTGGATATGCTAGACACATATGAGAACGACAAAGAAAAAAAAAAAAGCTGAACTTTTTAACTTGGTGAAAAATCAAAACGCGAGACAGGCAAGCGTACTACTTTCCTTTAATGTTTTTGTTTAATGTCTTTTGTTGACTATGTTCAATTTGCAATTCCACAACTAAGTTAGAACAAATTGTTCTAACTTAGAACAATTTGCAATTCCACAACTCCAGGATATTTAAGACATCATTTACAAGCAAGATGGAGCGCCTCCGCACTGGTCTTTGGATGTACACAGATCTTTAGACCACCATTTTCCAGGGCGTTGGATTGGACATGGAGGTCCGACGGAATGGCCACTCGTTCTCCGGTTATTACCCCATGCGATTTTTATCTTTGGGGCTTTATTAAGGACACTGTGTACAGAAAAAGGTTACATCCATCACTGAGCTCAAAGAACGCATTAATGCAGCCTTTCTCCTTGTTACACCTGACATTCTGCAGCGTACGTACGTGGAACTGGACTATCGTTTAGACATCCTGCGAGCAACCAACGGAGCACACGTGGAGACCTGCTAACATTTTTAAAAACAACTTTCACAGTTACCATGTGTTTAGACATTAAAAGTAAGTTGTTTTTTATTGTAGTTTTGTTTCAATAGCATACTGAAATTGTATACTTTATTTATGGACACCCTGTACATCTACTACGGTTCGGGCTCGAACTCCGAATTTTCTTCTTCACCGGGAATTTTGTATGATTTAGTATAGGAGGCCTATACACTGAGTGGCCACTTTATTATGACCACCTGACAGTTTTAAGCAAATGAGCTATGGCTGCACGCTGTTGCCGCCAGAGGGCGAGGCTAGTATAAAAAGGAAGAGCTTAGTGCTTGCGACAGTAGTAGAAGTGATTTTTGGGTGACGAGATAGATAAAAAATGCGATTTGACGGACTTTCAACATGGGATGATTGTAGGAGCTCGGAGCCATGGAGCTAGTATCACCGAAATCGCCGCATTCGTGAAATGTTCTAGAGCAGTTGTTGTTAAAGTATTTAAAGACTGGACTGTCAGCCAAAAACCTGGGTTTCTACGGGCAACGTGTGGTCGTCATCGACTAGTGACTGCTCGGGCAGAAACGGAGAGTGTCCAGACTGGTAACAGACAACAAAAGGGCAACAGTGCAGCAAATTACAGACCATCTTAATCAAGGATCCCTCAAATGATCTCTGCACGCACTGTTCGCCGTACACTGCATCGGATGGGATATGGCAGCCGCAGGCCTGTTCGAACACCTTTGCTGTCTGCAGTTAACAAGAGAAAACGTCTACAGTTCACACAGGAGCACAAGGATTAGACAGTCCATAATTGGAAACAAATTATGTGGTCCGATGAATCACGTTTTCAGTTGCACCATGCCGATGGCCGAGTGAGAATTTGCCCGAAACAGCACGAAAGCATGGACCCCAAATGCATTGCTACAACCCTTCAAGCTGGTGGAGGCAACGTTATGGTTTAGGGAATGTTTTCCTGGCATGTTTTAGGCCTTTTAATTCGTGTTGATCAACGTCTGACTGGCACATCATATCTAAACATTGGTGCGGACCAAGTGCATCCTGTCATGTGGATGGTTTATCCCAATGGCGATGGCTACTTTTAACAAGATAATGCGTCCTGCCATAGTGCTCGTATTGTACAGGATTGGTTTCAGGAACATGCCGGTGAGTTTACTTTGCTTAGGTGGCCCCCACAATCTCCCGATCTCAACCCCATTGAGAATTTGTGGGATGAAGTTGAACGAGCCATCATACAGCTGGATCCACAACGCTGCAATCTCACACTCCTGGAAAGTGCTATTCATCAAGCATGGTTTCAGATTCCACAAACCACCTATCAACATCTCGTGGAATCCATGCCACGAAGAATCGACGCACTATAAAAGGAAAAGGTGGCCCCGCGAAGTACTGAGGGGGTGGTCATAATAAAGTGGCCATTCAGTGTATTACATTTCCTAGTTAGTACTGAACATTTTCTGACAACTGGGTGTGGGTGAGGAGTGGAAACTGAGGAGGGCTATTTATTCTGGGCTTGTGAAGTAAATTATATGGACAACGCATTAGCGGATTTCCGCGAAGAAGGAAAAGTTTCTTTAAGAACTTTACATACTATATAGTAGATACCACGTCGTGGAAATTTCGCATCCTTCCCCTACGCGTCGACTGCCTCCTATTTTATTGATTTACTAAAGAACGTACGTACATTGCAGCGCAGCGCGATTTTGCAGGACACCCGACAGCCTGAAGGATTTCAGGAAAAAACGAATTACCAAAGAAAATCATGCGGCTATATACTATAGAAACAGGTAGATGCACCTGGTTATGTCTCTTTTCCACTTTCCAGTTGAAAGGAGAACACAAGTCTGGAAGACTATTTTTTTTTTTTTTTTTTTTTTGTTAATGATCTAAACAGTTTAATCATAGCTTTCGAGCTCGTTCGGGTGCAGAATTTTCAAATTATCCCCCGAATTCACTAATACATATGCAAAGGAGAAGCAGTTCGGTGCAATCTAAGTACGAAGGTTGTACCGAAAGTAATGTAAAAGTGGGCATAACATTTTTTAATAACTGACAGAGGTCGTTCTAATTGCACATGTTGGGAAAGTAACTCTTCCTCCACAGTAACCCTTCTTCATTGCAGGAAAATAATGGATTCCAAGAAGAAGCAACGTGTCGTCATTGAGTTCTTGACGAAGGAAAGGTGCACTGGCTGTCCGACATCCACAGAAGGCTACAGAATGTTTACAGAGATTACACCACTGACAAGAGCAATGTGCACAGATGGATGAACAAGTTTAAAGATGGAGAAACCAGCATTGAAGACAAACCACGCAGTGGGAGATCATCATCTGCGACCACTGACACGAATCTTCAGCGAGTGAATGAATTGATTCGCGCGGAGAGACGAGTTACAATCCGTTAGCTTGTTGTGCAACTGGACTGTGGCCACAATGCCATATAGCTGATGGCAGAAGACTTAGGGTATCGGAAAGTGTGTGCAAAGTGGGTACGTCGGCAATTGACACTCGATTTGAAGGAGAGAAGGCTGGAAGTCTGCCCTGATCTTCTGGAAGCGTTTGAAACCAATGAAGACATGTTTTTTTTTTGTTTTTTTTTTCCGATCTGGTGACGAGGGATGAAATGTGGGCGTATCTTTACGATCCGGAAATGAAGAATCAATCCATGGAATGGCGTCACACCTCTTCACCAAGGCCTAAGAAGTTCAAGAGCCACCGATCAGCACAGAAAGTCATGGTGACTGCTTTTTGGGATCACAGGGTGTCATTCTCCTTTATTTTCTGCAACGTGGCCGTACCGTGACCAGCGAACGGTACACTGAGGCACTCAAGAAGCTTAGAGAAGCCATAAGTAGGAAGAGACCGAACAAGAGTCTGAAAAGGATCCCCATTCACAATGACAATGCGAGACCACATACATCTTTGGCAACAAATCAGGCGATCAGCAAATTAGGCTGGTAGGTGGTCCCTCATCCACCGTACAGCTCAGATCTAGCACCTTCCGACTTCCACCTGTTCAGTCCAATGAAGGACAGTCTCCGAGGACAATGATTTGATGACACAGATGAGGTGAAAGTGGCTGTGAAGAAGTGGGTACAACAGTATACACCTGAATTTTTTCAAAGAGGATTCGAGACTTTGGTTCAACGATGGCACGAATGCATCGCTTGTGATGGAGACTATGTTGAGTAATACCTTTATATAGAGAAATAGTTACTCTACCAAAATGTGTAATTCGAACGACTTCTGTCAGTTAATAAAAAAGTCATGCCCACTTTTGTATTACTTTCGGTACAACCCTCGTACCATTATTTGTTAAAAAGGAAATTCATGCAAAGTATGTTTTAAACCAAAGTATAATTAACCTTACTTTTTCCTCTACATCAACATGATCATTTTTGTAAAAATATTTTCTTTACGCTGCAGTACAAGAGTAATTCAGATTGAGACGTGTTCAAGAAAATAAATTTTTCAGCTGAAGAAATATGGGGAGAAAGTTCAAGGGTGATAGTATTAGTGCAGTCACTGTTGTTCTAAGCTTCCCTTAAGCTGCCTATCCAAGTAGCACTAAATGCTTCTTTTTTAGAGTGGTTGCTCTACACTGTTAGGTGCGACGAATTTTCTGAGTTGTTGAAAATCACATCTATGGAAACTTTAGCGAATACCAACGTCTGACACAGCGTTTCGAGACATTCGATAAAGAAGAGGAACCTTAGGCAATAATTAACACTACGATGCCACGACGACATAAGCAGCCGTCAAAGATTCCCCTTCACATTTTTAAGGGTCCTTTATTTTACTGATCATATGTAGCCATCAAACCCAGGGTGAATGTAGGAGCTGCAAGAAGAAAACCTGAGCAAAGCCATCCCAAGTTAGAATGCAAACGAAATATAGAAACAAAGAAGTCAACGTTCTATTACAAACTTTCTTTTTGACTAAACGTTCACTTCCCTATTCCTGCGTAACTTCACAGCACGTGTGTAATCTATGATTTATAATGTAAAGGAATCCCCTCGATGAATTAATTTCTCACCTGGAATTTACAATCATGGTCTTATTCTCCTGCGAATGTCTTTTTATAAACAGCAAAACTATCTAGAAGTTTGGGCATCTCAGTCTGGGACCCTCAGTAAGGACAAGGAAATGCTTCATGAAACCAGCTGTAATGTTGAGCAGTTGAGATTTGACTACATCGAATTAGAAATAAGAACGGCAGATTTTGACCCTTGATAAAGGTGTGGAATGGGAAAAGGTTTGCTCTCTTCTACTTGAAAAAACAAGACAGGAGTTTAAAAGTGAACTTGCTGTTGCAGTTGCATAATCTGAAATTACATTCACTTTATCGGAAGGAGACTGTACAATTAATTTTGTCCTCAAAACTGGCTTAAACTTTTCACGTTCTGAAACATATTGGGTTAGAAAGAAAGTAATTTCCGATGACGAGTTCAAATGTTCTTTATTCTACAATGAAAAAGTATTTATACAATATATACAGATAATGTATGATGAATATTTACAGCATGAGTATAATACAGTTGAGACGCAGGGGGAAAAGGAAGCATAAACAAAAAAGTTGTTTGGTAGTGTTTCTGGCCAGTGAAGCAGAGTGTGCACGAGCGTTATCATGAAGGAGCAGAACTCCGTTTCTGTTGACTAGTGTTGCTTGCTTCTTTTCACGTTCTCATGCACACTTTTCAGTTGTTCACAGTACACTGCAGCAGTGATCATTTGGCCGCGTTGCAAGAATTCACAATGAACAACACCGCGTGCTGTCTACCATACACACAGCATAACGTTACGTGGATGCAGTGCTGGCTTCGATGTGTGAGGAATTGAGTCACTGGTGGCAACCAATGCCTGCCTGGAACGTTTTGGGGGCTGTACTGGAACCACTTCTCATCACATGTGAATGCCCTATCCAAAAATGGTTCATTGTCATAGCTAGATAAAAATGCAAGACAAGCTGGGACATGTTGCTGCTTGTTCACGACAGACAATTCGTGGGGAACACACTTAATTTTCAGGGCTTCTGTGTCAAAGCTGACAGGACACCATTCCGGGACTTTTTCTGAAGGGATTCATCTTCGTCTCTGAACTTTCGAAACCAATTCCGGGTTGCACGTTCCTTCACAGCATCTGCCCGAATGCTAAGCAAATGCGATGTGTTGTTCCTTCAGCAGATGGACCGAGTTTAAATTCGTATGACAAACACCCACAAATAATACCCACGAGACCGTCCCTGTAATCGCATGTCTTTCCACTATCAAAGTGATTACTCATCTTATTCATACGCGCACAGCGTCTTGGGACTTCAGCTGACGATATACCGCAAGCGGAACGCCATCTCTCTGCAAATTCAATTATTACAAGGTGTTTGTTTTGCTCCCTCGGAAACCGGTAAATACTCTTGTGGTTACCTGATATTACTACTAAATATTACCACGCCACAAATAAACATTTACACTAACCAGAAGAAAATCATACATTGCGCAAAGTAAGAAAAGCATGGAAAGTTTTGCGCAAAGCTCCTGACAACCAATGCAAAGATTCTGTTCTGCATGGCCTTCAGAAGTGAAGATATCCTGAAAAATACAAAAATGCTTTTACCTCACTTAGCGGGGAAAGTTGTACATCGGAAACAGTGGAAATGTTTTCATCATCATTCTTATAAGCTCAGCTATCGAAGGTAAAAGCGAATTTTTCGGACCCAGTAGATTGCTACGTACGAAATGATGTTTACTCTCTGCATTCCCAGCCACATCTCCAAATCAAAAAGCGTGATAGAAAAATGGTGGCAAGGATGATTTATCCGCATATTACGAAGTTGTTCAGTCCATCAGTTAATTATCTTTTAGTTATTTAGAGGATAGATACAAGGATCTTAGTTGTTAATTTTTGTCAAGTAATATATTCTGTAAAATATATAACTACAGTTTTCGGATTTACAATTTTTCTATGAAAAACTGCGATAAATTTTTTGCTAGGAATGTTTAACGCATTTCAGCTGAAAGAATGGAATCCACAATACACTGAATGCTATTACCGGAACATAGATGCCGAATTTTCACTGTTTTTCGTGTGCGTGTGATAACCTTTGAAAATCAGATCTGCGCTAGTCGAAGCAATCCGATGCTTCCTCGTGTCATTGTCGCAGGTATTCAGATTTCGAAGCTACATCTGCTTACCTACACAGTCGGGTGGAACTTTGTTTCTCTGGGTGATGCAACGGTAGCATGCTCGAACGTACATCGACTCGAGAGATGCGAGTTCGTTTCCTGTTCCACGGGAAGTAATTTTCAAGTTTTCTGAAGAAGTGAATACATGGGAAATAGTAAAAATACCGCACCTATGTGCCGATAATGTATCTCTGAAGATATATTATCGACACGGAGGTGTGTTTTCTATAGGGAAATTCGTTTTTCAGTGATCTAAGATGTCCAATAATACACTGCGCGACGTAAAAAATGTCACGCCAGAATGGGCTCCGCGTGAATTCATCGAACATTAATCAATCGAAAGCGAATTCCTCGAAAACGAATTCATCGAAAAGCAAATTCTTCGAAAATTAGGGCTTCAGGTGAATTAATCGAAAACGAATTCATCGAAAGCGAAATCACCGAAAGATCAGAGGCGACTTTAAATCTTTTGGGGCCCTAGGCGCTAAACGATTCTGGGGTCCCTCCTTCCCCTTCTTATCGCCTCAGAAATTTTCATCCGTCAGATTAACAAACTAAAAGTAAAGTCAAGAAAAATGTTTTTGCGCTTTTTGAAATGCGATTCTATCATAAATTATTAGGACGTTTTGTCAGAAACAGTGCTAATGTAATCAGTTTGACTGTTCGCGCACATTGAACTTTTTGTTTTTACAGATATTTCAAAAATTATTTTTGTGGCTTATAGGAAATCAAAGGACACTAAGTTTAGCACTTTAAATATCCCATAGTCTTTATGAATTTACGACTAAAGTTCTCTTGTGAAGAAATATTTTTGTGCCTCTCAGATTACGCTTAACAGTTCTTTCTCAAATACTTAAATTTTCGAATCAGTTCATTAATTTCCTGCTAGAGGTACTGAAGGACAATAAATGTGGTTTTCACAGATTCTTCAAAAATTATTTTTGCGAATGATAGGACATAAAATTTCATTAAATTTTAGCCATTTTAAATTTCACTAGCAGTTCATAAATTTCCCTCTAGTTCTGGAATTGGAAATATCGTAAGTTTCAGCTTTACGCTACGAGAGACCATTTCGGTTACGGCAAAAGTTCCTTTTGAGTTTGATGCGTTTGGCAAAACTGGCTACATTAGTACATCTTCAGTTGCTATAATTACTGGGCAAATTTAACGCTAAAGGCGCTGAAAATTGAGTTCCGCTAAATTTATCAATACATTTCGTATAAACTGTCATGAAACTGGAATATGTTTCAATTACAAAACATGCCCTCTCCATTGCTTCATGTATAGAAAATCCCCTTGTTTTTACGTTATGAGCAACTTAGTCAAATTAGTAGGCAACGAGCATAATATCCAGCAAAAATAAAATACTTGAAGACAATGGTAACCAGAGAAGTCCTCCATGTTACAAAATACGGGTAAATTTCAATTTGTGCACAGTACTTCGCTTAAAAAGGGTGGATGACTTTTCGTGGAGGAGTTTTCTTGTGGCGAACGATTCTCTAAATCGAAGAGATTCAGCCTTCCATGGCATAGACAAATGCATGGACCAAAAACGTTGGACAGTAAGAATTTCATCAGTCAGTGCAAAGAAACGTGAGTGTGAAGAGTTTCTTGAAAAAAATTTTCCTAATTACTTTCATCAGAAAATTGAGGTCTGCGTGTTCTTTTATTATGTCAAAAAGATGCGTAAGATTTTCTTTATACCTCCACCGCAGTTATCAGAAACAGAAGCATAAGGATTAAGTGCAAAAGATTCAGCTTGAAAATGAAAAAAGTAGGAATCACAGTTTTTCGAGTAAGAGTATCATTGAAACTTTTATTGGCCCCCGGGTGGCGTAGTGGTCTAAGCGCTGGCTTATGACCATTCGTCCGAGATGGATCCGGGTTCGGATCCCGGTGAGGCATGGATGTTGTTTTTGTCTTACGGCACTGGCTCTCTCCCTTCCCTGGAACCAGTGAACCTAAATTAGGGACGGGCGACTGCTTATAGCCCATTGAGTGGCTCACGGTGGTCGTTAAACCTTCAATAAAAAAAAACGTTTATTGCTTTTTAAAATGTTAATTTGTTGTCAATTTAAGGAATAGAAAAGGTGAGAATACTTGATAATTATCATTATTAAATTAGGGGAGGAGAAAGCAATAAGAAAATGTTATTGCAACACAATAGAAATTTCTTTTAACACTGTTCAATAAGAAAAAGATAAACAGTGCAACACTTTCGAATTTCTTTAATTTTGCAGCCGAAGCACACACTTTTTGTGGGTAAAAAAAAAAAAAAAAAAGAACAAAGCACCCCGAGAAAGTCTTTTGATCCTAATGAAACTCTGCATGCAAGTACCTCAGGACCGAATATGTAAATGATTAATTAAAAAATAACGACCAATGACAAAATGGCGGCCCTCGACAGCACATGGGAACCGCATCGAGAAATGTATATCAAGAGTAAGGGCGCCACAACAGGTCGTAGAATGCGTCGACGTACCGGACAATTGTGACAGCAAATTGCTGGTACATTAACCTCCAGACTGTGAGGACGCCACGACGACGGATCCGTACACACCATGAGAAGTCGAGCGGGTTTGCGAGAGGATATATAATTAGGCTGAGAGAAACCGGTTGGTCAAGTCGCCGTAGCGCCAGGCATTTAAATCGGAGCGACGCGGTAATCGGACGATGTTGACGCCAATGGGTCGAACAGGGCAGCACAATCCAGCGGCACACGGGCACTAGACGGCCGAGAGCATCGGTGGAACGCGAGATTCGAGGTACTGTGAGAGCCGCACGAACATAACCGAATTCGTCGCTCTCAACAATCCGTGGCCATGTTTCGTGGTCCACAGGTACGGAAGTGGCCATTCGAACTGTTGCCAGACGAGTTGCGGCACAGGAGTTACATTCGAGGAGGCCAATCCTCCGCTTACTACTGATCAGAGAGCATCGCAGGTACCAGTTGCAGTGGTGTAAAACCCGATCGACGAGGGATACTGTCCAGTGGTGTCATGTTGTCTTCAGTGATGAGTCACGGTTTGCACTTAACACCGATGACTAGCGCATGCGTGTCTGGAGACGAGCCGAACAGCACACAGATCCTGCTTTTAGCGTGCAACGGCACAGGACTCGGACACCCGATCTGACTGTCTAGGAAGCTATTTCCTACGATAGCTGGACACCCTTCGAAGTCCTCCGTACTACCCTCACGGCTCAACGGTACGTCGACGTATTCTACGACCTGCTGTGTTGCCCTTCCTGAAGCACATCACCGAGTAACTTTGCAACAGGATAATACCCGGCCACACACGGCACAGCTCTCCCGGGCCTGCCTCTGTAATGTCGACACCCTTCTAGGCCAGCCCGATCACCCGATTTCTCAGCGATTAAACATGATGGGATCCCACCAAAACCCATCCCGGAATGTCGGTGAATTGGCTCACAATTTGGACACCACCTGGCATTCTATACCTCAGAACAGTATCCGTAAACTGTATGTGTCACTGCCACGCTGGGTTTGTGCTTGTATCCGAGCGAGAGGTGGCGCTACAACTTACTGACTTCTTCTACTCATGTAACTGTTTTATCCGGATGAATGGCCCAAGTGCTGTGGAATTGCAATCATTTCCTCTCCTATACATGTACATTACACATGCCAATTTTCATCTTGATTGGATGATTCCTTCGGGGGGCTTCGTTCTCTTTTTTTTTTTTTTTTTTTTTGTTCTTTCTTTCTTTTTACCGAAGATTATATTAGCTACTTTGGTTTAGGGTGGTGTAGGAAGATAAGGGCTAAGGAAGAACTTGATTACACTACCCCAGAGAGAAAAGGTAGTAAACAGCAAACACCCCGGATCATCAGAACAGTTTCTACAAACACCCTTCATCGCATCTCAGGAAAGATAGGTAAAAAACACAGATGTTTTTCCTTGGCTGGAAGTCATATGAAAGTAATTTATACACTGCTGGCCACCCAAAATTCAACACCAAGAAGGACACGAAATAGCAAAGCCAGATTTACTGGACACATAACTTTGCGTGACAAGCAGACATCAGCAGTTCGTGTGCCCCCCCCCCCATGGCTGGCAATAACGGCCGCTACATGCCGCGGCATCGAACGAAAGAGGCTTTGGATGTGGGCTTGGGGTATGTTGGCCCAGGCTGCTTCCACGCGTTGCCACAGTTCATCAGGCGTAGCCGCGGGTGGTGCTTGCCGGGCCACTCGGTTGCCGATCAGCGACCAGACGTGTTCGATGGGCGACATATCGGAAGAACAGGCGGGCCACGTCAGCAGTGACACCTGGTGGGCCGTGAAGAAATGTTGCACGATGCGTGCCATGTGTGGGCGCGCATTGTCCTGTTGAAACGAGGCCGCTAGTCAGGTCCTGCAGGTAAGGGAGGGCTACAGGCTCCAAAACGTCGGAGATATAGCAGTGGCTGTTGAGTGTACCGGCGATGCGTACCACAGAGGTGCGGGTGTCATATCCAATTGCTCCCCAAACCATAACGCCAGACAACGGACCGGTATGGCGATACATAATGCAGGCGTCATACAGTCTCTCACCGCGGTGCCGCCACACGCGGATTCGACCATCGTGGTGTTGCATGCAGAAGCGGGATTCGTCGGAGACGACAATGTTGTGCCATTCCGTAGTCCAGGTGCGGCGTTCAACGTTCCACTGCCGCCGCACTTGCCAGTGGTGTAACGTCAATGGTAATCGGAGCAATGGGCGCCGTGCGACAAGTCCCCGCTCCTGCAGACGACGTCGAACGGTACGTGCTGACACAGGTTGTTGCGCAACACACCCTAATTCCCGCGCTAACGTTCGTGATGTGGCGGTGCAAGCCATCAATGCCCGCCGCACAACATGCCGGTCCTCTCGTTCGGTGGTGTGACTTGGCTGCGGCAATCGCTCACGTCTGTCCGTCCGTCCCTCCTGCACCCACCGAATCCATACTCGCCTCACTGTGGCTGGATGTCGTCCTCCACAGGCGCCGATGTCTCGGTGCGATAAACCACTGTCGCGATAAGCCACTATTCGTCCTCTGTCGAACTCCGAAACGTGCTGAAATGACTGCCGTATTGTGCGACGAGGCATCAGGAAGCTTCCCACACACAGGTCCGGCAGCACAACACACTTCCACTACTTACACCACGCCTTCTGTGCGCCCTTCTTATAGTGCTTCTCGGTGGCGTGCCAGGCGTACATGATTTGCATATGCCCTGCAATGCTAATCGTCTGCATGTCCTCTCGCGGGCGACGCATGCTGCGAATTTCAGGCCAATCGGATGCTTCCTTCTTGGTGTTGCATTTTGGGTGGCCAGCAGTGTATCACAGACAGCTAAGTATTTGCCTTAAACAATGAAAAGTGTGGGAAGCGTCAATCCTTGCTTCACCTACCACTAAAAGGAAGGCTAGGTTATTTTAACAGTTTCTTTCAAAACAAGTACATCGATAACAATTCGAAAAATTAAAATGAGAAAGTAAATTACCAAATGACAATAAAGTGGTCGCTTTAAGGATTGATTTGTTTCGGTCCGTGAAAAGCAAAACAAAACTGGCAATCCAATTATACGTTTTCGGGGCCTCTCAAGCTCTGGGGCCCTAGGCGCGCGCCTGGTGCGCCTAATGGGGAATCCGCCCCTGCGAAAGATGCAATATCATGAGTAAAATTGTCTCAAAAACTTTGACTGTAAGTGGAATATGGCTAAGTGGCTACAAAATGGTTTGGGGAATGTATAAAAATTGCATTTTTTATTGTTTCGTGTACACTTTCATGTAGGATGACCACAAAACCGTTAGGGGTCTTACAAGAATCAGACTTTTGATTTTATCATGTCTACTTTACCCGTGCATTGCCTCTAAAGATACGGCCTTTTCAGCAGTTTTTATTCTGCCGTGATCATGTTTATAAGGTTTAGACACCAAATAAAATAAGCAAAGTTGCACTTTTACTTAACCATCAAATTTTTAAAATAGGTGCTTAATCTAGGCCTTTATAACAGATTTTTTTCCGTCGAGATTTTATTCATAAGGTTTGGACACCCAGACAGGTTAGTAATATTACGCTTTTTCTTTGGCACTAAAAATAAATTAATATGATTAGGCCTAAGCGTAGCCTTTTTAACAGTTTTTATTCCATTGTGATGATACTGATAAGGTTTAGACACCAAGTCAAGTTAGTACTATTGCGCTTTTAATTTGTCATTCAATATTGATACATAGGCCCTAGGCCTTTTTAACAGTTTTTTTTTTCCATCGTGCTCATATTCATAAGTTTTAGACACCAAGTCAAATTAGTATTATTGTGCTTTTACTTAGGCATTCGATATTAATAAATAGGCTCTAGGCCTAGGCCTTTTTAACAGGTTTTATTCTATCATGCTTATATCCATAAGAGTTGGACATCAAAGTCAAGTTAGTATTATTGCGCATCTATTTAGACTTTGAGACATTAATAAATAGGTCTTAGGCCTAGGTCTTTCTAATAGTTTTTATTCCAATTTGCTGATATTTATAAGGTTTGATACCAATTCAAGTTAGTATTATTGCACTTTTACTTAGGCATTAAATATTAATAAATAGGTCTTAGGCCTAGGCCTTTTTGACACATTTTATTCCATTGTGCTCATTTGAATAAGATGCAGTTTAAAAGCAGAATAAATGGCTGGAAGAACAAATCACTGCAAGGACAATATCCGAAAAAAATAGAAAGAAAAAGTGACAGCAACTTGACCTGGGCATGGCTGAAACTGGGTTCTATCAAGAAAAAAACTTGTCTGAATTTTGCTGCACAAGAACAGGCATTAAACAAATGTTACGAAGGCAAAAATCCAGAAAGTCAGTGAAAATCTGAAGTGCCGACTTTCTCAAGAAAAAGATGAACTTATGTCTCATCTTATACGTGAATGTAGCAAAATTGCACAGACAGATTACAAAGCTAGACATGACACGGTTACAAAATTGATCCACTGGTCATTATGCTGAAAGCACAATTTGAAAGCATCAAAAAACTCATGGAAACATCAGGCTGAGAAAGTCTTAGAAAATGATCAGGTCAAACCTTGTGGGATTTTTGAATTCAAACGATCGGGACCTTGAACATAATACACCAGACATAACAGTCATAGAAGATCGGAAAGTCTGGATAAGTGATATAGCAATTTCTAGAGGTGTCAGAGTCGATGATAAAGAACTGGAAAACATGACGAAATATAGAGACATGGCATAGAAGTACCTGATTATGAACTACTTGGAACAATTTATAACATTTTATAAAAACACTTGGAACCAATTTAAAACATTTTATTAAAACACTTGGAACCAATTTAAAACATTTTATGAATTATTTCAGAAAATTGTAGCTTTCTGACACAGAACTGAGCTGCAAAAAAACAGCTTTACTTGGTACATCATATATATTACGCCGACTGGTACCTAGGACTCCAGTGGAAGCTCGTATCAGCTAAGCAATACCAGTCAATGCTAATTTTGTTGTTTATTTTTATTTGTCACAGGCTGTGTTTCTTATATTTCAAATAAAAGTAAATAACAATAATTAAAAATGCGTATTTCTGATACTGAGCTTAATCAGCCCGTCATTAAAACGTTGCACGAAGAACAGTGAACAGGTTATTCAGAAGTTGAATTATGTCATTAACCCACAAATGCTTCTTTTCAGCAAAAGGTTCGCTGGCGTGGCGGCAAAACATCACAGAATGAATGAACGAGCAGGTCTACCACCTTATAAGTTCCTAGAGTTCCAAAGTGTCCTTGGTTCGGATCTTTATTAGGAAATACACATGTAGGCGTTAAAGGATTGGTTCGCTAGATACCAACCGGTTTTGCCCCCGCACTAATAATGGCTTACATACACATTTACGATAAAATTACTGAAAGTCAGAACACGCATTTTATAAATTTGTTACTACGACATATTTTCGGAAAAACAAACAAAAAACAGGGTGGAACATTTTTCTTACCGTTTCATTTGTCCCTCCGTCTGTGTCTTATTATATTACAACGGATAAACAGTCAGAGTAAATAAATTCTCTTCGTATCGGACAGAGAGAAACACGTCTGAGACTTTTTTCTACGTCTGTCTGTGACATCAAAGCTGCACTTACAGAAGTCGGAAAACAGAAGAACACTTTATTATTATTTCTCCAACAGAGGGCTAAAAGTACTGTCTAAGGTCTTTCTCTTTGTTTGTCCATCTGCCCGTCAATCTCCTTTCTTCGATGCGATGCAAGAAGCTGGATTCCCCCCCCCATTCCCAATAAAATGTGAACAAATTCAAACTATATAGCTTTCTACAACCCGTAAGAATGTACGGAGCATTACACACAAGAATTGTATTTTTTTTAATTAAATTTTAATCCTCAAGTCCAGTTATTTAAAACACATACGCAAGCCTGCCTTTCATACGTTAGAGAAAATGACATTGACTGATGAGAAATATGGACTACTTATGTAGCGTGCTGTGTGTGTGTGGACGCAGCGCCGGTTTAATCAAACCACTAGGCAAACTGTAAGCGGTTGCCAATATTTGGAGGGCGCCAACATTTAGTGTTGATAAAATCAAATGAGTTAATAAGAGAAAAAATAAAATAAAAACAGAGACATATTTTCTGTTGTCCTTTCGATATTCGATATAACTTGCGAATTCTTATTCATTGAGAAACGGAGACTGGGTACGTTAGCTTAAGTCCGACGACGCCGCGAAAGCGCGTATATGTGGAAAACTCCCATAAACAAGGCCCGTCTCCATACGGCAGGCAAGTCAGAAGCAGCCAAAGGGGGAAGGGGGGGGCATTTATTTTTTTAACGAAATTGGACTCTGTATTTCCTGGCTTTCAATGGAAACATCAAGACAGTCTACTTCTATCAGAAATATTGGTAATGCTGAGCGTCCAAAGTTGTTGTTGTTGGGGGTTTACTACACCGTGAGCACCTCTATGAGCTATAAGCAGTCGCACGTCCCTAATTTCGGGCCACTGGCTCCGGGGAAGGAAGAAAGCCAGGGTCGCAACGCAAACACAACATCCATGCCTCACGGGATTCGAATCAGGACGCATTTCGGACGATTAGTCCGAAGGCAGCGCACAAACCACTACACCATCGGGGCAGCATGTCTAACGTTTAGCAGCTGTCGCACTCTGACTATTTTCTAATGAGAACAGGGGCAAGATTAAGAGAGGCCGTTCTACTGTATTCATTACGTTGGAATTTTTTATTTCTTTTTCTTCTTCCTTTTTTTTTTTTTTTTTTTTTTCCGGGGGTCCAAGAACCTTCTTGTGTTATCTACGTTATCGATCGAACATGAAATTCCCTGTGTCATAGGTTTCAAGACACTTGTTGGTAATTTTATGGACAATAAAGCACCCAGAATGAAATTTTAATTTACATTGGAGTGGTAAGTAAATGCATGTAGTTTCCATCAGTTTTTTTCTATTTAGTTTCTTTCTGTTTAGTTTACGCCGCTCCGGTGGCGCAGTGTCTAAGCACCGTTCGTCCAAGATGGGTTCGAGTTCCGGTGAGGCATGAATGTTGTGTTTGTATTACGGCACTGGCTCTCTCCCTTCCCTGCAGCCAGTAGCCCTAAATTAGGGACCGGCGAGTGCTTATAGCCCATCGATTTGCTCACAGTGGTCATTATACCCCCAAAACAGAAAAAAAAAATATATATATATATAGTTTGGGATGTAAGGTCAGGTGATGCGTAACATCACAGCCTCTCCTTGACAAATGTCAACCCCGCCTTCTCGTGGTACATCCTGTTCCCACTAAAGGGGCTCTGACGACCGCCAATAGCGGTATAACTATACCATCGGGATTAGAGGAAATGCTATCCCACACTCACCAACCCGCTTGGCCAGCGTGGTGAGTTATGGCCAATACCCCCCAAAATGACTCCACAACTTAAATCTTGGCCCTCAGTCTCCGGCAGCTGGAATGTACCTGGCCAAGGCAGCGGCCAGTGCGACATGAAGGCAGAGGGTGCTAAGAATCCCCGGAGGACCGGACTAGGCTGCCATCTGATGCTGACCTTGGCTACGTACAACGGACGCTCCCTATCTTCTGATTCAAGGCTTCTTGAATTGGAAGAGGAACTACAAAGGATCAAGTGGGACATCGTGGGGCTAAGTGAGGTAAGGAGAAAAGGAGAAGATCTCATTGAACTGAAAAGTGGACATCTCTTCTACTATCGTGGGACAGATACTGGCAGAACTAGTGGTGTTGGATTTATAATAAACAAGAAACTGAAGGATAAAGTTGCAGAAGTTGAAAGTTCCTCTGACAGAGCTGCACGACTTATTATCCAACTCTCAAAAAGATACCAGGCTCAGATTATTCAAACTTATGCACCCACCACAAGTCATCCTGAAGAAGAAATTGAAGAATTCTATGAGGAAATTTGTTATCTAAATAATAAAGGTAAGCAGCACTTGAAAATAATTATGGGAGATTTCAATGCAAAAATAGGGCAACGGCAACAGAATGGAACTTCAGTAGGTAAATTCGGTCACGGCAACAGAAACCAGCGTGGAAATACTCTCGTAGAGTTTGCAGAGGCAGAAGGGTTTTTCATCTTGAACTCCTTTTTCAAGAAAAAGCCACACAGGAAATGGACATGGAGACATCCAAATGGGATGACAAGTGAAATTGATTTTATTATGTGTAACAAAAAATTCGTCATAGAAGACTGCAGTGTGCTAAACAAGTTCAACACAGGCAGTGACCATAGATTGGTGAGATGTAAGATGCACCTCAACACTAAACTCGAACGTAGCAAGCTCATAAGACAAACAAAATGTATTGACATAACCAACCTTAAAAAACACCATAATACCTTCAAATTGGAACTGAAGAACAGATTCTCTGCTTTAGAAGGCCTAACATCGGAAGAAGTGGATATTTCTGAAGTTAACAGAAAAGTAATAAAAGCTCTTATGGAAACAGCAACAAAATTAGCTGGGTCTAAGAACAAATTGCATGTGAACAAATTATCAGGAAAAACCAAAATGTTGATGCAAAAAAGAAGAGTGATGAGGACAACTAAAGAAGATGTGACTTCCTAAGTGGAATATATAGAGCTATGCAAGACAGTACGAAAAAGTATCACTGAAGACGTAAGGAAATTCAACTGTGAACTAGTAAGGAAAGCAATTGAAAACAACCAAAGCCTAAAGATAGCAAAGGGACATCTCAGTAAGGGGAAAAAACAGATTATGGCACTGAGAAAAGAAGATGGTTCTGTAACAAGAAATAGAGGCGAAATTTTGACAAGAGTGAAAGATTTCTACTCCAAATTATATGAAAGGGATGATACATGTACTCCAGACATCATGAAAGGTACCAGTACCAGAGTTCTTCCAGTCCTTCCAGCAGAAGTTGCACATGCAATCAAGAACATGAAGCGGGGGAAAGCTCCAGGAGAAGATGGAATTACTGTAGACATCATACAAGAAGCAAGTGGAGAAATCGAAACAGTACTCGCCCAAATTTTCACTCGATGCCTTAATGAAGGGAAAATTCCTGAGGATTGGAACAACGCTACAATGATCTTGCTACATAAAAAAGGTGACATTGAGGATCTCAGGAACTACAGACCTATCAGCCTCCTATCAGTGGTTTATAAAATCTTCACTAAAGTTCTTTCACACCGCTTGAAGGTGACACTGGACATGGCTCAACCGAGAGAACAACCGAGAGAACATTCAGGAGTGGCTACAGCACAATAGATCATATCCACGTACTGAGAGAACTAATTGAAAGAGCGAGGGAATATGAGCTTCCATTGTGCATGGCTTTTATCGATTATGAAAAAGACTTTGATTCGGTGAAAACATCAGCAGTTGCAATGGCTCTGAAATCCTGCGGTATTGAAGATGCATACATTAATATTATTAATAACATCTATGAAAATGCAAGTGCAAAGATTCGGCTGTTTGAAAATACAACACACATAAAAATTGGAAAAGGAGTGAGACAAGGTGACACCATATCTCCGAAGCTCTTTAATGCCACATTGGAAAATGTCTTTCAATCACTGAACTGGGAAAACAAAGGGATAAAGATTAATGGAGATTATCTAACCCACCTTCGTTTTGCTGATGACATAGTCATTTTTGCAACTACCCCATCAGAGCTACAGAGTATGATCCAGGAACTTGCTGACAAGAGTAAAGAAGTAGGATTAAAAATGAACTTTCAGAAGACAAAAGTGATGTACAATGCTTTTACAAGAAATGAAGATTTATCGATTGATGGAGAAAAGCTGGAGATAACAGACACGTACGTTTATCTTGGACAGCAGATATCAAGTGAGGGTCACATTGGTGAAGAAATTAATCGGCGTACAAAACTTGCCTGGAGAGCTTTTGGAAGAAACAGCATAATTTTCAAGAGCAATATGCCATTATGTCTTAAAAGAAAAGTGTTTGATCAATGCATCCTTCCAGTGCTTACGTATGGTGCAGAGACGTGGACCTTAGCTAAAAGAGACATACAAAGGCTGCAGACAACTCAAAGTAGCATGGAGAGGTGCATGCTTGGTGTAACCAGGAGAGATAAGAAGAGGAACACGTGGATCCGAAAAATGACAAGAGTGGAAGACATCATGATCAGAGTTAAATCCCTGAAATGGCAATGGGCTGGACATACTGCCAGAAGAACAGACCATCGATGGACAGCCGAAATTTTAGATTGGATTCCAAGGGACAGGAAAAGACCCAGAAGAAGACCACATGGAAGATGGGTGGATGAAATTCGAAAGTATGCGGGAGTGACATGGAGGAGACTGGCACAAGACAGACCGTTGTGGAGGAAACTTGGGGAGACCTTCGTCCAGCAGTGGATTGATAATGGTTGACAATGATGATGATGATGATATATAGTTTACACTGTATTTTGTGCAACACAAAAATTATTTATGTTGATTTCTTTAATGTCTCTTATACAATTCAGAGCGCTGATTTTCTTTTTGTATAATCAAAATTTTTTTTGTTATCTTAACTTTTGTGTTTTTATTAATACACTGTCATTCGTCTTCGGTATGGGGGTAAACATGGCCACGACAAGATGTTGTAAGCTTTATCCAGGCTCTTTCTGTTATATTTGTGGGTACTATATTTGCACATAGCCAGTAAAGTACAAAATTACGACAGGGACTAAGTTTTCCATTGCATTTCAAGCTTACTTCGGAATGCCTATTATAACGAAGTAAATTTCTCCGTCATTTTCGGTCTACGCCGGGATTCGAACCCGAGGACGCTTATTCCGGAACAAGCAGCTCTACCAACTGAGCTACGCAGACATGTATTCTGATTCCTATCTGCCTTTATGTCATGTGCGTCCTGCTGGCAGGTACGTCACATCCCCCCCCCCGAAAGAGGGCCGGGGGCATGGCCCACGGGTCAGCCGTGACCATGAATCGCTGCAGGCAGACAACCACTGTAGAACGTGCAATTGAGAACTCCCAGTCAATCTGGTGTGTGGAATGCAACGTCACACACATTTATTTTTTCGAAGCACTGGAGAAGGGATTCTCTGATTTTTCCTATCTCGCGGTGTGGAAATAACATCACACCAATGCGAGATTTTGAACGGTCGGGTCATCCGGGTAGTTCGGGCGCCATTATAACGAAGTAAATTTCTCCGTCATTTTCGGTCTACGCCGGGATTCGAACCCGAGGACGCTTATTCCGGAACAAGCAGCTCTACCAACTGAGCTACGCAGACATGTATTCTGATTCCTATCTGCCTTTATGTCATGTGCGTCCTGCTGGCAGGTACGTCACACTATGGGAGACCAAGACAAGGTTTGGGCACAGCATTTTTGCTGTAATAAATGCAGGTCAACTTTGGCGTCATGGTATAAGGAAAGCAATGCCATTTCACGTTCCTCGAATTTGGAGGGAACCAAAGAGTCGTCTTGATGACTGTTTCTTTTGCATTTTGGATATTTCCAAGTACAACAAGTCTAGAGAGCGGAATGCCATTACATATCCCAACATCTGCTGCACAAATTCCACATTGCAATGAGCTTCCCACTCCACAACCACCAAAAAGTATGGAGACAGTAGAGGAAAATGCCCAGTCTTGTAATGACTGTGAGGACGAGAAAGATATGAACTTCCAAGGTGCATCTTGCAGTGCTCAGCCACATTTTCTAAATCAATACGAACTAGATGATTTAATAAGATATTTGGGGCTAACAAAAACAGATGCAGAACTTTTAACTTCTCGTTTGAAAGAGTGGAACTTATTGGATTCCAGATGCAAATTGACCACGTACAGAAAAAGTCATGAAACGTATGCACAATATTAAATATTATGTTGTGACTGGTGCTCTTTGTCACTGCTTCGATATAAATGGGCTCTTTGAGAACATTGGCATTACTCATATACCTGAAGAATGGATACTGTTTAAAACAGTTCGGTCAAAAGTCTGAAAGCCGTGCTATTGCACAACGGAAATATATACCCTATAATTCCAGGCGCACACGTCATGCACATGAAAGAACACTACACTAATGTCAAGCTTCTAGAAAAAATCAAATATCATGAACACAATTGTGATGTCTGTGTTGATTTTAAGATGATTGGACCTACAACCTGGCTTTACAAAATATCCTTGTTTCCTTTACTTGTGGTACAGCAGAACAGTCAGCTAACAAAAGAATGGCCTCCGAGAGTTGAGTTGCAAGCTGGTACACAGAATGTCATGCAGAACGCCTTCGTTCTAATAAAAAATCTATTACCCCCGCTGCATATCAAGTCGGGATTGGCGAAGCAGATTGTGAAAGCATTGTATCCTGATGGACAAACGTTCAAGTTCATTTACTCAATGTTCCCACGTGCCTCGTATGTCAAAATAAAAGCAAGGTATATTTGTGGGGTCACAGATAAAAGCAATGCTGACCTCAGAAAAACTGGAGAACAAAATGACTGATGTTGAAAAGGATGCCTGGCAGGCATTCCATCTTGCCGTGACTGAATGTCTTGAAAATAGGAAGAGCTCTAACTACAAGCAGCTTGCGGAGAATTTAGTAGACAATTTTGGAAGAATAAAGTGTCGAATATTAGTGAAACTTCATCACTTACACTCACACCTCGATGTTTTCAGAGAAAATTTGGGAGCAGTGGGTGATGGACATGGTGAAAGGTTTCATCAAGACATGCAAAGTACGGAAAATATATATCAAGGAAGGTGGGATGATGCCATGATTGGAAACTACATCTGGAATTTGGCGCCTCGTGCTAGCAGTGTTCGTAAGAGATAAAGGCGATCCAAAGTTACCTTTTAGGAGAGATATATGTACTTCTTGTCTTGAATTGTTTCAATTCGTACTGTGTACTCATAGTATTCAAGATTTGTACTCTCTTACATCCCTTGCCCTACTGCCTAATGGCATTGTAATACTCGTTGTGCCAGTTTTGCAGGTGCTAACCGGCACGACGTGTATTTTTCGTCGTGCCATTGTAATACACGCCGTGCCGGTTTTGCAGGTGCTAACAACTGCATAGAGTTTTGGAGTAGCGTAAATCGTGGTTAAACTATTGATGCTATGCCAAAAGTAGCGGGGCAATTTTGAAATCGTCGCACCAAAATTAATACAGAAAATTAATAACAAGGAACAATACACCAACTGTACTTAAATAGTATAACTATACTAGTGATACATTTCTTGGCGTAGAATACAAATCAAAGCAGTTGGCTGTCTACCTTCCTTGAAAAAGTCATCTGGTTGATGTGCGAAAGCTTGGAAACTTTGATTTGTATTCCATGCCAAGAAATTTGGGATCACTAGTGTAGTTATACTATTTAATACAGAAACATCAAAATATTCAGATAAACACGTAATTATTCAGATTTTGTTACACACTGTTACTGAACAAATGCAAAATGTTTAGGCACACAAAAAATAGCATCATTTTTTGGTGGGGGGGGGGGGCGGAAGAACTGATGCCCTGCCTAGGATGCCAAGCACCCTAACACTGGCCCTGTGTGGACGGTAGAAACGAGCACAAGACATATTCCTTTTTTTTTTTTTTTTTCCCCTGCATTTGGAGTACAGCAGGAAGTGGGCACACAGCAAAATTTTCTAATACACAAAATCTACAATGAAGAATATTTTGAGTTGCCTGATCGATTTTTCTAATACACAAAATCTACAATGAAGAATATTTTGAGTTGCCTGATCGATTATCTTTGTTGGTAGTTGTCCACTAGCAGCGCCATACCATCGACCAAATGCCATAACCATACCATACCCTGAAAAAGAAGTAACATTTAATTGGCCATAACTGAATATAGTGGTAGAAAGATACATACCTTCCATTTCAAGTGCTTGTTTATTTATTCATTTATTTAAATTGTTTGGTGGACATACAAAAATCCGGCTTGGAAGGGAAGAACTGGATTTTTAGAAGTGTTAATCGTCATCAAATATGTGGAACCATTTCGTCGGAACACACACACACACACACACACACACACACACACAAAGGCCCGGTTTTGCAGGTGCTAACTTAATATGTACCTGGTATAGCGACCGATACACATTCCTTGTATAGAGCTTATTATACCTACTTCAAGAATCAAATGATTTGTAAAATATTTTACGACCAATAGGGTACCATTACACCAACCTTTTCTGGTACGTAGCTTTCTTTTTCTTTTCAATGGCCCTAACTTCCGTTTCCACTAATACAATCGTGCTAGCCTGTCGCAGGACGGAAGACTGGGGAGCCAAGAGTAATATTTAAAAATAAGTCATAGTATAAAGTTTTAAGAATAACTGCAAAAGCCATGAACTGTGAAGGATATAAAAAGAGCTTTATTCTATGTAATTTAGCATACATAGAATAAAAAACTTCGGCTTTGTTTGTTTGTTTAAGTTATGAAGGAACAGTGAAAACAGAACAGCGAAGAGCAAGAAAGATTGTAGCTGAGTATAAACAGGTATGGTTTTCCGTTTTTGCTCCAAAGCAGTGATTTCCCAGGTCAAAATTCGTGGGTTTAAAAGTGTGAAGTTTATTTCATTCTTAACGAAGTGTCAAATGACAAATCCAAACAAAGGCAGGTGAGTCAGAGTGTCCATGACTATAGAAAACTGGAATGTTTTAAAATGAAATAGAATTCCACTTAAAATGTTTTAAAAACCAATGACAAAATAATTAACGTTCCACATGAGAAAAACACTCATTTAAGATTGCATAACCCAGCCAAAATACACTGGCGGAAAGTGAAAAAAAAAAAAAAAACACCATGAAGGAGACGTCTGATACCAACGAAATTTATACAGCATAATAACGGAATACAGAGGATAACGTGATCAAAACAATATGGCAAAATACAGCTGACTGAAAAATAACATTTCCATGCAACATGGTCAGTACGAGGTTGAACTGCCATGAACTGCGTCACACTGTGCAATTCTGGCATGGAGTCTGTAGTACAGATGTTGGATGTAAGTTTGGGGTATTGGAGTTCCAAGCATCCTCAACCTGGATGCGTAAATCGGGGATGGTCGTGGCTGGCCGTGGAGACCGGATAAGTCGTTGTCCCATAAAATCCCACACGTGCTCAATGGGGGACAAATTCGGTGAACGTGCAGGCCATGGAAGTTGTCTCACACCCTGAAGTGCATGTTGCGTTGCACGTGCCGTGTGTGGGCGTGCATTATCTTGCTGGAAAACACCACGATGGACCGACCATACAAATGGCACAACAACGGGCTGAATGATGCTGTTGATGTAGGAGGTGCTGCTTAACGTACCCGGTACAAACACTAGTTGTGTACGGGAGTGATAGCTGATCGCTCCCCACACCAGGAGACCAGGTGTAGGCCCTGTGTGTCGCTGGCGGATGCAAGAAGGGTGGAGACGCTCCCCTGTGCGTCTGCGAACACGCATACGGCCATCGGAGGCTCCCAAGCAGAATCTGCTTTCATCGCTGAACACGACAGATCGCCATTGCGTTCTCCAGTGCAGACGTTGGCGACACCACTGCAGCCGTTCCTGACGGTGGGCTGGAGTCAAGAGGTACACCTGCCAGAGGCACACGTGCACGTAGTCCTGCATCCAGTAGACGGTTGCGCATTGTTCGCAGTCACCTCAGGTGCAACGGCAGCTCGAATTTGCGTCGCAGTGGATGTTCTGCTTGACAAAGCCTCTCTTCTTATGCGTCGATCGGTCCGCTCATCAGTCCGTCTGTGACTCCCGGTTCCACGTCTTCTCGTG
Organism: Macrothele yani; assembly: GCA_039090855.1. NCBI lineage: Eukaryota > Metazoa > Arthropoda > Arachnida > Araneae > Macrothelidae > Macrothele > Macrothele yani. The sequence goes on from CM077013.1 coordinate 69,219,415, forward strand.
TGAGAATGTTCCTGGGACCATCTACGCCACCATCGTACCACCACCGATACTTCTCATCCAATTCGCTCCGCAATACGACGATACGACCACCGGCCTCGCGGAGTCCGACTAGACGACCTCGCTCAAAGTCCGATAACTGCTGAAATCGTACACGTCTTCCATGTCCAGGCATTGCAGCTTCTTCCGGGTCTTCGCACGTGTCCGTACGCCGACGACTGATTACATTCACTTCGCCGTACTCCTTAAATACCACCGACGATAATTTGCATATTATGCCGTGCTGTGGCGCAAGTGCTCACCGGTTGGTCCCGTAATTAACATCACACCTACGCAAACTCGACCCCATTAATATATGTAAATTTTATGATCGTCCGCCAATTCCTTGGTGTTCTTTTTCGCTTTTTGGCAGTGTATTATCATGATGAAATTATAAAGATAAAGAGATTATAAAGATAAAAAAAATCGCAAGTCTGAGACTTTAATCACGATTCAAAACTTAAAAGTAGTAAAATAATTAATTTTATAAATTATACACGATCTCTGAATAAATATAAACATCTGCGAAATAAGGAGACATTCTACCAAAAGTCAAAATTTCTGGGGATATCGAACAAACATTTTACTGTAATCGTAATGGGACAATCACAGAAACATAATTGATCTCGTCGATTAATCTAGGACCCAGCTTTCCTCTTACTGCTGAGTTTGTGTTTGAATCTTGGGAGGAGACATGGATGTTGTATATATCTTCCAGCGCTGCGGCTCTAAAAGGAACTTCCGGCACAGGGCTCTAAATTAGAAAGGCGTAATACCTAACAGCCTTCGATGCTAATACAGGGGACGTTAAACCAGAAACTATTATAACAAGTGTAATAATAAACAATCGGACCCATTTCATTTACTTCCGATGTTTGAGAAGTGACCTGGGAGCACACACAAATACAGAAATGCAACTGCGTTGCCACATACAGCTAACAGAAGCAGCGAACGGCAAGAAACACATTAATCAAACTTTTGTTGCCATTTTTGCATTTTTTGTTTCACTTTATTACCAGACTTTGCTAAAAGTTCGACAATAAACAAAAACAAACAAACATGTTTTCTAACAACTACGTTTTGGCATGAGGGGTATATTCCGCCGGTCAATGCATGATACACTCATCACGGACAATGAAATTTGAGCACCTAGAAGAAAACATTCTACAACCGCGAAACTTTGCAAATAGCTAGTGTACGTGCTGGTAAGCAAATGATTCACGTTTGGTACGAGTGCGCATTGGCCGCACACCCTGTGGTGGCGCTGCAAGCACGAACCGGCAGTCTTAAAAACTGGCGTGTAGTCGATGCCAACATGAAAGCGAAAGCACTGGATGACGCAAGCAAAAGTACAGAGTGACAAGAATGCCGAGTAGATGCCAGAGACGTCGATTTCCGCAAATTACGGACTTTGAGAGAGGCCAGATCATTGGACTGAAAACCACAGGGAGGTCGGCGCGTCGTATAGCCCGCCACGTGAATAGTTATGACCATACCGTCCGACTGTGTTTGGAGCAGTGGATACGTGACGGCACTGCCACACGGCGGACCGGCTCCGGACAGACCAGGAGAACCACCGGTAAAGAGGATAGACGGATCGTGTGCAAGGCACGAATGGATCGTATACGGGGACCTGGTCCACTATACAGGCAGATGTAGCTGCTCCTGTGTGCCCATTAACCATTTCCCGACGACTCGCGGAAGCGAATCTGCGACCTCAGCGCCCCTTACGTGTGCTGCCATTAACACCGGAACATCGCCGGCTCCGTGTGCAGTAGTGCCAGGACAAAACAACGTAGAACCCCACACACGGCGACGTATGGTGTTTGGCGATGTGTGCCGCTTCGTTTTGGGGACAGATGATCATCGTGTCCGGGTGTGGAGGTGCCTGGGTCAACGCACGATCGCAACCTCGCTATCGAGCGCCATACCTCCCCCACTGTAAGCATTATGGTCTGGGGAGCCATTGCCTACGATAGCCGATCGGCTCTAGTAGTAGATTGACAGGCCAGCAGTATATTGATGAAATCCTACGACCCCGTGTGCTCCCATTCCTGGCAGGGATTCCAGGTGCGCTATACCAGCAGGATAATGCCCGCCCGCAGACGGCTCGGGTTGCCCAGGACTGCCTACGTCATGTCCAGACACTTCCATGGCTTGCCCGCTCCCCGGACATGTCTCCTATCGAGCATATGTGGGACCAGTTGAAACGCTGGCTGCCGCCGTGCCGCACTATCCGATATTTGGAGCACACCGTCCAACACGTGTGGACCAGTCTGCCGCAGGACAACACCAGGCGTCTGTTAGCCTCCATGCCGGACTGTATTGCAGCATGTATCTCAGCACGAGGCGGTGCGACGCGCTATTGAAGATGACCGGACTGCGTGCCACAGATCCCTCTGTAATTGCCCTGCAGCTCTGTTTTTGCCATCATGTGTATCATTCATCTGTATCATTTACGTCTGTAAAATTTCAGTTCAATCCGATACTTCCTTCTTGGTGCGCAAATTTCATTGTCCGTGAGTGTATATGAATAAACAGATTAAGTCTTTCTTTTTTCTTATAATATATGCATAACAAGATCTATTTCTTTCTGATACGTAGGGTTCCACCCAGCAGCAGTTTTTCTTATGCATTGTCTCAAAACAATAATAACAAAAAACAAACCAACTGAACGCCCTTCATTCCCTATAGTATATATATATTATATATATATATATATATATATTCTATAAAGAAGATACCTAAGCAAAAAAATACATATATAATTTTGACTCACACCTAATACAACATAGAAAAGGTTATGTATCTACCTGTGTGAGTAAAAGGAGAAAAGATAAAAAAATAAAATAAAACAACTGAATGTAGAAGGTGTCGAGAATACTGAGCCTTGGCTTTATCAAGGACCAGCAAAAACTCTGCATTTTCTCACTTCCACAAAGACCTAGTTGGAAATGGGTTTCTGCAAGGCCATAGATGCAAGTAACATTCCCACCTAAAATAGTTTATATATATATTTTTTAAACTATTTTAGGTGGGAATGTTACTTGCATCTATGGCCTTGCAAAACCATTTCCAACTAGGTCTTTGTGAAAGTGAAAAATGCAGAGTTTTTGCTGGTCTGATAAAGCCAAGGCTCAGTATTCTCGACTTCTACATTCAGTTGTTTTATTTTATTTTTTTATCTTTTCTCCTTTTACTCACACAGGTAGATACATAACCTTTTCTATGTTGTATTAGGTGTGAGTCAAAATTATATATGTATTTTTGCTTAGGTATCTTCTTTATAGAATGTGAATTCTGAATTTTCAAAACTGCTGCGTTGCGCGTTTTGATTTTCAGGTTATTTTGCGCCCTTCGTTTTAAATTCTAAAATTTTTTCCTTAGTCTTCAGTTTTGCTCTTAAGTAACTAATTTCAATTTATTATTTAGCAGCTCATGCGCAAATTCTAGTTGAAATGTTTTATTATTATTATTATTTTTTCTTTTTTTTTTTCTTTTTTTTTTTTTTTTTTACTATTTTTTTCACTTGAGGTTTTTTTCATTTTCTAATTTTTCTTTTTAGTATGTTTTGGATGCAGCTTTTTGGAGTGTAGTTTATACTCGAGTTTGGTCTTTTCTTGGACTGCTTATTTCTAAAAGTTTTTCCTAGTTGGTTTGCTCAGAATTTGTATGTTTTGGCCCAAGTGGAGTTCTAAGGACGATGAAAGGATTGGAGGTCAGCTCAGATATTTTAAGTCCTCCCGCTCGGTTAGGCTAGCACCCTTTCCCATAGTGTATGAACTCGCTGGCAAAGGTAATCTAAAGTTATGAAATGACAAACGTTGTTTGACATGTAAATCTGCAGATCCTAACCTGTATTCTTCTGTTGAGGATAATTGCTCCAACAAGTTTTGCAAAGCCTACAATACCATCTATAAACTCACCTGTACTGTCTGCAACCTTAGCTATATTGGCCAAAGTAAAAATCCTCTTCATCTTAGGATTAATGGTCACAGGTCTCTAGTAAACAAGTTCTCTAATTCAGGAGTGAACCCCTCCACAAACGCCAACCAGTACTCTACCTTTGAATTAGAGCATTTCCATACTCATGGTTTTGACAAAGTGAAAATAGAGGTACTACATATTATTCCTGACCTCTATGCTCGGCTAGAAACTGAATCCCTTGAAATTTTGCAGCATCAGTCTCTTTATCCCTATGGCCTTAATTCCACTCTATCTGACAATAAGCATAATCAGCATAAATTTTCAATTCGTGAACTCTTCTTTCTTGTTAATAATAAGAGCTGCTCTAGAGGTAATAGAGGACAGAGGTTATTTAGCACATCAAGCAAAGTTGATTTTGCTAACTTGCTAAAAACTCTGGAAAGCTTTAAAACTGGCACTAATTTTGTTAAAAATACTTACAAAATTCTCAAGTCCTTCAAGCACTCTGTCCTTAAATGTTTTTTCAAATTCTGGAATGAAACTGCTGACCATGTTGATAAGCATGTTTTTGCTTTGGTTCTGGACATTCTTAAACATATTCTTAAAGATAAAATTTCTCTTAAAGAATTTTCCAGTAATTTTGTTACCATCAGGTTCCTAAATAAAGCCTACGATAATCTCAATGTAAGGAAGCTGTTCTACAATAATGCAATTTTTTTCCCATCCACAGGCACCAGTCTATTGTAAGTTTTAAATATGTTAAGACCTTAGGGTCAATAGTTAAAAACTACAAACTTAACTCTTCGAGCTACATTCCTGTAATTACTACTTGTTCTTGTGATGAACATAAAGAAACAGTTCACTATGATAAGAATTACAACCATATTATCACCGGAAACTTGAGTTATGTTGAAAATGAAAAGCTTAGGAATTTATTAGAGTATGGCTCTAAATTCAGACCTTCCTTCACAATTTCCAAAGAAAGGATTCTTGAGAGCTTCACTCAAGATGTAAATAAGTACATCGTAAAAACCAGTTTAACGTACAATCAGCCTATTGAGGCCTTCGCATAGAATGGAAATATAATATAATCAATAGCTTCACCGGTGAGTTGGCAGGTCTGGACTTTTGTTTCGACAGAAATCTCTTTTCTCTGGAGAAGCTAAAGGTCACTCTCCAAACTACAAGACCAATTTATTTTTACCACTACGGATAAAGCTAGCAATAATTTTGCAATTATCTGTAAGAAGTTCTATTTTGAATTGTTAACTATGGAACTCAATAATAGAGTAACATACGAGCCCGTAAGTTATTCTACCAAGCAGTTAGAAAATCGGTTTAAGGCATTCTTCAAGAAACTTAAAATTCCACAAACTAGAAGATATGGGCCTGAATTTCCATTTCTTTTTGCAACGGTTAAGTTTCATAAGGATCCTGTGAAGTTCAGGTTCATAGCTAGTGGAGTAAGGAGTCATAAAAAGAAAATAGATCTTGCTTTTGAAGATGTCTTAAAGAAGGTTTTGAAACACATTAGAAACTGTTCTAACTTGATGTACAGAGATTTTTGGATAATTAATAATAATGCAGAAGTAATTTCTACTATACTCAAAGTTTGTCCCCTAGATATTAATAGTTATGATTTTGAAAACCTATATACTAATCTGCCTCTATCAGATATAATCACTACCTTTAAAGAGCTGTATGCAGAATTTAAACTTAACCAATTTGTTGATGTAGGAACTTGGAACTCTTATCTCAATTGCTGCATAAAAAATAACCATATCTTATATAATAATACTCTCTATAAGCAAGTGAACGGTATTCCAATGGGAACATCAACGTCCACAAATATCGCTAATCTATTCCTGTTCTTTAAGGAATATAAATTCATTAAAAATCACCCCACCTGCTCAGATAACTACCTTTACACTTTTAGATATATTGATGATCTGCTGTGTATCAATAATTCAGAAGTTATAGAGAGTGATTTTGATAATATCTATCCTAGCTCTCTTAACTTATGTAAAACCAACCACAGTAATCAGGAACTTGAGTTCCTAGACTTAAGCATTAAGCTCAACAGAGGTAACCCATCTATTAGCCTCTTTGATAAAAGAGTTAATTTTCCTTTCAAAGTAATTAAATATCTACACTGGAATAATAACATTTCAACCAAAGTAATTGAGAATGTACTAATTTCTCAGGTCCTAAGAATTTCAAGAATTTGCAGCAACAATTTGGATTTCAATTACCACATTAATATACTATTAGAAAGTTTTCTAAAGAACGAAATTCCTTCTTCTTTCATCAAAAGAACTTTAAGAAAAATTATTCTGAATAATAGAGTAAGGTTGGCAGATCTGCTTTAATTTTCTACACAGTTAATAATATGATTCTGACCAATCAAAGCCGTAAGGAAGTTGGCTAGAGGATGCCTATTAACTACCTAAAGGAACCTTAGTGCTATGGATATGACGGTCCTATTAAAACAAAAAATTAAATAATATAAACAAAATCACAAAAAAAGCTTAAAAATCTGTTTATAAAAGAAAATAAAAACAAATAAAAAAGAAAACTAGTTATTCATCACTAGGATAGCTATACTAAAAATAGTAAAACCAACATTAAAATTAATAAGATTCTGATTAATCTATAGAAGCTCACTAAGGTGATTTAATACATGCAAAGATTATTAAATAAACTGCTCGTGTATTTTATAATATTTCTCATGTATTCTGGAGAGTTAATTCTGCTCATTCTGATCATACAGATCCACAGTCTTAAGTTTATATATTTTTTTCTCTGGTTAAAATCTCCGCACGTTGGTTTCTTGCTGTATGAGGAGGCCATCAGCCCCACCCTCACTGCCCCCCAGCGTCTAGAGGAGTGGCGGAAGGGGTCAGCCATGTTCTCCTCTTGTGAGGAGAAAAGTTTTTGTCACACAAGAGGTAAGCTCTCTTCCTTGTTTTTGGGTTCTAGGTTTTATAAGTTCAATGTTTGTACTTTATGTACCTTTTCTCTGTCGTTTTTTAGCTTTTCAGCTTTTAAGCATTGGTTTGTCTGTTAACATTTATGCGGGTTTTAACTCTTACTTTTCTTTGTAACTTTGAGCGTCTTTTGGGGTACCTAGGAACAGAAGAGGGCTAAGCTTGTTCCTTTTCTATGCGCTGTCTATGCGCTGTTTTTCAAAGTAGTTAAGTTCTTAATAACTAATTAATTATGCACTTAAAGCACTGCTGAAATACTTTGTACATATTGCAACTAACTGTTTAAGGTATATAACTTTCACAAAGTTTTCTTTAGTTAATTATTATCTTTAACTTATTCTCGTTTTCGTGCTGTCATAAGTTGTAGAGTAGGGGTTTTAGACTCAAGTTTTCTTTCAAAAATCTGTTCGTTATAAATTAACATTTCCTTTTTTAATTGCAATGTAAAATTTGGATTTCTTTTGCATTGTTTTTCAGGTTTAAATTCTCTCTCAAACGAACTTGGAATTTCGTTATAGCTGAAAATCATTTCTATTTATTATGTCACTCTCACAGCTTGAGTTCTCTTTAATCTTCTTCTCTCTGTTTAATAGTAACAGATGAAGAGCATGGGTCGGGCCATGAAGGTTAATGGATGCAAGCGAAATTGTTAACTAGTGCTAGGTCATGCTACTCTACGGAGGACATGACTTATATATATTTTTTAAACTATTTTAGGTGGGAATGTTACTTGCATCTATGGCCTTGCAGAAACCCATTTCCAACTAGGTCTTTGTGGAAGTGAGAAAATGCAGAGTTTTTGCTGGTCCTTGATAAAGCCAAGGCTCAGTATTCTCGACACCTTCTACATTCAGTTGTTTTATTTTATTTTTTTATCTTTTCTCCTTTTACTCACACAGGTAGATACATAACCTTTTCTATGTTGTATTAGGTGTGAGTCAAAATTATATATGTATTTTTTTGCTTAGGTATCTTCTTTATAGAATGTGAATTCTGAATTTTCAAAACTGCTGCGTTGCGCGTTTTGATTTTCAGGTTATTTTGCGCCCTTCGTTTTAAATTCTAAAATTTTTTCCTTAGTCTTCAGTTTTGCTCTTAAGTATATATATATATATATATATTTCTTTTTCTCTAAGGTGCTTCGTGGTACATACTTTTTCACGATCACTTTCAAATGCTTTTACGGTGAGTTTTCCATCTAACCGCACACAAACTTTCAACTAAAAGCTCCCATATCTGTTAAAAATTGTCAAATTCTGAAAATACCAGGTGGATTCTAATTGCACTTCGCGGAAATCCAGTGCGCACAACTAGCTCGTGGATTTTTTTTTCTTTACCAGATCGCAGAAGACAGTAGGAAAGGCACAAAAACTACTAGTTGAGTGATGTTCTTTCGGGAAGGTGATTTTACCATTCTGGTGGTGGAAACAGCACACAGACCATTTGTAGTTTTAGGGGAGGGGCGGAAGGGAGTGAAGCAGATCAATGAGTGGGTGGATGAAACTTTCCTCTCGCTCTCTCATTTCCCCCTAAGACACATGGGGGCAAGGCACATTACTGTAATGGCGAACTGGGTAATAGCCCAACTGGCAAGCTGCGAGCGTTATGGTCATGGAAGCCGCAAAAGGAGAACTAATATGGCGTCTCTCGTCTCCCTTTACGTCTCTGAAGGCAATTTGAAATTGGCTTTTCTGCTGCGGGTTTATTGCACTTGACGGGAGCCTCGCGCGACAACGCATGCTATGAATGACCCCAACAGCTACGTCGACACTTAGGACTAAGCACCGGAAAGGGAAGAAAAGAAAAAATTTAAAAGCGAAGAAAGTGGAACTATGAATGGCAAAGTTTGCTTTTCTGATGGAATCTGTGATGACTGAACAAAGGCACAGAAACATCGGACTTGGAAAAATAGCTGGATAGGCCAAGCAAATAAGCTCAGAGAAATCATGTGACTTCGAAGAAAAGGAAAATATACGGCAAAAGAACTTTGGCACATGGATTACCTACTGTTTGCATTTTAAAGAATCAAAAAACCACTAGAAAAGTACCTTCGCCGATTAAACGGTAGCGCCACTACAGTAAGCATTTGTTTAATATATGTATATATATATACGTTTTTTTTTTCACACACAACCCTTAAATAAGAACCAGTGGTGAACCCAGGATTTCTTTATGAGAGTGGCTTAAAGTATGAAAACGCAAACAAAAATACACCGAGAAAACATCTCCAAAAATATTGGGAAGTGATAAAAAATATTTCCGCCATATTAAAGCGCGTCCCAATGATTTAAAAATAAATATTCGGAAACACAAAGAAATATATTAAAAATTAAGCAGCCAATAAAAAGGAACGAAGTACGAAGTGATACGTCATGGGGAAAGCTGGAGAAACTGGGGAATCCAAACTGAGTGCGTCACTGGTAAGATCATCATTAGCTCGAGGAACAGAACCTGAAAGGAAATTTTCCCTATGACGCAACTGAATCAAATCCGGGAAAATTGAAGGAAAAAAATATGCCAAAGTGCCTTTAGTTATGTATATTATGTATAGAAAATACATCTGGCGAATTTTTTTTTCTAATGCCCACTAATTTTATGTTTCACGTCTGCTGAACTCGAGTAGGTTTCAATCCAACTTTCGTTATAGCAATAAGATTTTTGTGACGGGGAAGGGGGGGCGAAGATAATAGATCCAAGATAGCACACACTGACTAGAATGAGCAGAAAGAATAATACGTTGAAAAACGGAGATAGAAGTATATACGGTCACCCGTAACGAAATGAAGTTGTGAACTACCAACATATTTACTTGTACTTCGCGATTCTGAAACGCTGAACATCACTAAACATTACTCTTTCCTTTATTCCGCTCTACACCACAAAGATTAAATTAAAAATAAAAAGGTTGGCTCTTGTCCATCTACTGCGTTCTAGTGCTCATGTTTAGTGACGTTCAGCGTTTCAGAATCGCGAAGTACAAGTAAATATATTGGTAGTTCACAAATTCATTTCGTTACGGGTAACCGTATATACTTCTATCTCTACTCCCTCCCCCTTTTGCTTGCTTAATTTGAACACTAGTAAGACAGCTACGTTTGTAAAGACGGATATAGAGGTTATTGTACTTTAATGGGAAAGGATTAGGAGAAAAACAGAGTTAAGAGATATACGGAATCCCATTAAAGTGCAAAATAATATTGCTTTATCGCTCTAAATGCGAAGCGCTAACCAGTATTACCAACCATCTTAACGAGACTCAGTAATACGATTCTCGCTACCTCTTCTCACTTATATTCTTCCCTATCAAGGGACTGCAGCCCTAATACTTTTCCTTTTTAACGTAGCTACTAACACCTTTCAATATCACATAACGTATTTCTAAATTTAGCACCCAGCAGCTATCGTTTCAAATTAGTTTCAAAGCCGAAGCAGACAAGATTTCGAAAATAGGAACATAGTTTATCACTGGTCAAATGGATAATTTTATTTACCTTTGGTATTTTAACAAAAGAAAAGAACAAATTTTGGGTCAACAACACTTCTGAGTCTTTTTCTGTGGCAAACAAAGCTTTTATTTATACTTGAAACACAAAGTCATCTTCTGATTCGCAGCCAGTTTCTGCTGAAGCTTGCAGTATGTGGAAGAAATGGCTCACTGAAGAACAGTATACAATACATTTTGATATCAAAATATGCAAAAAGGATATATCCTGCCCAAACGGCAGGAGTTCACTTCGGTTTCTTGCTCAGGATATTGGCTGGTATTTTTTGCTGTTCTAGCATTGCTTCTCCCATCTGTACATATAATTCCTCTGTTAATTCGTCTATGGAAAACAAACAACTGATCCCCTTGTCTCCATTTCTGCTAAGAAATACACTCCGAATGATACAATTAAACTCCCCAACTACACACTTCCACATCTTTCTGTCATCAAACCTCGAGTTGTGCGCCACAATATTACGATACGCGAAATATTCTGCTCTTGAAACATATAAAGTCTTCGTCCCGTGCATCCTGCTGTCCTGATTAGTTGTGAACAGGAAATTGCACTTGTTCAGTGTTGATCTCTCTCTCTCTCTCTTCTTAACGTTCATTCTTTACACGAATGTTTCCAAAACATCAGACGCCAGTTCATGCCCAATTTACTCCAATAGAATGAGGGACTGATTCTGTCCCTACAAGTACAGTCCTTACAGCTCTGGTATTTATTTCCGTCAAGGTCCTGCAGTCTATGAAAGAGCAATTTCACTCTCACCTACTACTTCCAACCTCACCGATAAACATTACTTTCGTTTAAATACACCAACAGGTAATATTTTAACTTTACTTAACTAGGTCTGAAATAAGGCTATGGAAAGATTTGTTGAAGTTCATAGAGTGGCACTTGATATTATGAAGACATTTCCGGCCATATGGTCTTCATCCTAAAGTGCGGCAATAGCTCTCCAACTTTCTTTCCCAGAGTCTCTTAAGTGAAGTTGATGAAGGTACAAATTCTGATGCCTTTTTCTTTAATGTAGTCGTATCTCAACGATCAGTTCAACAAATACATCTTTCTTTTGCACATGAATGACTTCTTCGTCTCTGCATTTGGTCTAATCCAGAGATTTAACAATGAAGACGTCCTGTACGTATCGCAGATCTACGACTACACACAAGCTGCCTCAAACACCGTCAAGTGCACAACAATACCGACTGCCCCCACCTCGAACTGCTACAATGAGTCCACTTCACTTTTAAGTGAAGATATTCTCTTGCACCTTGCCTTACGAAACAGTCCTTTGTTATCAGCAAAAAATACAGACCAAACTTTTCTTGTTTCCACGGCAGATAATCATTTGAAAAGAAGCATTTCTCTGCTATTGGGATATTTTCCCAACTGGTCTTAATATGGCCATGTTCTTTTCTTCTGCGATATGCACAGTCGTATCATAATAATATGACCACCTACCTAATAATGGGTCTTATAACGAACACAACCACCCTTAGCACGGATGACAGCTGCGAAACGGCGCGGCGTGGCATGGGCGCAATGAGGCCCTGGAAGGTTGTCCAAGGCACACGTGCACCTTTGGTCTGCAGAAGTGCACGAAAGTCCCGGAGATGACGTGGTTGTGGGTTGGCACGTCGAACCTGTCAATCGAAATAGTACCACAAGTGGTCCATGGGATTGAGGTCGGCCGATTTCGCAGGCCAGGGGAGAACAGAGACATCCTTCTCGTGTTCCTGGAACTAGTCACGCACCCCCTTAGTGACGGGGCACGCCGCATTGTTCTGTTGGCAGACACCATCACCACCAAGGTAAACGTCCAACATGAAGGGATGCATGTTGTCAGCGAGGACGGACAGGTAGCCATTGGGGTTCAGGGACCCATTCAGTGGTACCAGCGGTCCCAGGTCATACCAGGAAAACATCTTCCAGACATGCACACTGCCGCCGTCGGCCAGTAATTGACCGACAAGCGTGTCCGGTGTTGGTTTTTGTGTGTCTGACGCCGTATCCGTCACCGCCCGTCACTTTTGTGGAGTAGAAACCTCATTTCGTCGGAGAAGGCAAACTTTTCCCACTCTTTCACTATCCAATGACGGCAGTCCCTTGCGAACTGCAGGCGTCGTTGCCGATGGACATGGGTTCACATGGGCACCTTGACGCAGCATCGAATCCGGAGACCCATTCGTAACAGGGTTCGCTCTACTGTTATCGGGAACATGTATCTGGGTGCTCCAGCGATCACTTGCATAGTCAATTGGTGCAATGTTGCGCGTCGATTGCCCTTTACCAGTCAACGGAGGTGACCTTCTACTCTGAGGTTGATGGCCTTTGGGACTCCACAGTTATGACGTCTGGAGGTACTCGATGTACCAGCAATCCATTCCTGGTACACCCTTACTACAGCGCCTTGCGAAAAGCACACGAAGTCCTATCTTTCCGAGATGCTTCCACCCTTGGCAAAGTAACCGATGATCATTCCTTTTTGAACGTCCGTCAAATCCCTACCTCTGCCCATTGTGCTCACGTAACGAACTATGGCTCATCTGTTCTGGCCGGCCGCTTATACGTAGCTCTGTGTGGTCGACCTTGTCACGTACATTCTATGACACGCCTGGGAGGGTACACTGTGATTCCGGTGGTGGTCATATTATTCTTATATGACCATGTATGTTTCTAAATACCGGGATTACTGTTTCGAACCAAATGATACATTTTTCGCCCACTTTTGACACTGCATAGCTTACTTATAGTTTTTTTTTCCCTTCAGAATGTACTTTTTAGAATTACATGTTTTGCGGGGCAGCACATTTTCCAGGTCTACGAAAGTATTACGGGATTTACTACCATAGATTCCAAAGAGAACATCCATGTTACATAACATGGCTTATATGCACATGATTTAAGCAGAACCAAGCTGCGGGATCAAATGGTTCATTGATTTTAATGGCGCAAGGGCTATGCTTGGCCAAAGAGCGCCAAACAAAAGACATCAAAACAAAACTAAATCAATAAAAACGTACACAAGGTTAAAAACAGGCTGATGTGGTAAAAATGAAATATGATAGTGAACAAGTTAAAATCTAGATAAGTTTAAAAAAGTCAATATCTTGTAAAAACGAAAACACTGCTTTCATGTCGCAGGCTTCGCCAATAATAGTTTGCAGCTTAGCTGCTCCTTCGTCCAACAGATGAGAGTGAAAATGACGAAAACGATGATTACAAAAACGAACACAAGTACACAAAACATGAAGGACAGTGAGACGACAGTTGCACGCCTCACACATCGGGACACTCTCGCCACACAGCAAAAAGCGGTGAGTAAAACGACAGTGCCCAATGCGGAGACGTGCAAGAACAACTTCCTCACGACGGTTCTTCCGCAAACTAGACTTCCATAGTCCGATCTGTGGTTTGATAGAATGCAGCTTATTGCTGCCCTGCTGAGACCACAGGGACTGCCACTCGTCCAGGAGAAATGTCCGGATCAAAGGTCTAAAATCGCGGAAAGACAGTGGCAGCTGAGCTGGCGACATGGAGGAAACAGACCTGGCAGACAGATCTGCCAGCTCGTTACCCCGGATCCCAACATGGCCAGGAACCCAACAGAATCGGACCAGGAAGCCATCACCTTCCAAAGTTCCAAGAAGACGACGGACATCACGGATGACAGGTGAGTCCGTGTCCTCTGGAGAAGATAAAACTTGGATGACGGACTGGGAATCAGAGCAAACCATAGCGCGACGATGTGATCGAGACTGTATGTGGCACAAAGCAAGGTGTACCGCACGCATCTCTGCCGAAAAGATGGTGGATTCAGGCGGAAGCCTCTCAGCATGTGAGGCATCGCCACACACAAAAGCGGATCCAACGACATCCCCGGATTTCCAGCCATCGGTGAACACAGGCACGAAATCAGGGTAGGCAGACTGTATTTCAGCAAAGAGCTGCTGGTACACCAGAGCAGGAGTGGAAGACTTTGGCCACACACAAAGAGAAAGGTCAGCCGTTGCTTGAACGGGCTGCCAAGGAGGTTGGTTAAAAAAGGTGGTCAAACCAATCCTGGACAAGTGGAGACCAGCATCGCGCACTATGGCAGACATCCGAATCCCGAACGTCGGAACACAGGAGAGGCGGTTGGAAAATAAGCGGACACAGTCCGGTTGGAAGATGGAACCATGCAGCGGATGAGCAGGAAAAGATTTCAGTTTTGTGTAAAACTGAAGAGACAGCTGCTTACGACGGATGCATAACGGCGGCTCATGAGCCTCCGCATACAGGCTATGCACGGGAGAGGTACGGAAAGCACCAGTACATAGCCGCAATGCCTGGTGATGGACGGGGTCCAAAGGCTTTAAAACCGATGGACGTGCTGAACCGTACGTAATGCATCCGAAGTCTAACTTTGACCGAATCAGAGAATGGTAAATTCGAAGCATTGAGCACCTGTCAGCCCCCCAAGAAGTTCGAGAGAGGACCTTCAGGATACTCAATGACTTCGTGCACTTCACCTTCAAAGACTGGATGTGAGGCCGGAAGGTGAGCGCTCGGTCAAAAGTTAACCCAAGGAATTTGACTTCTGACACCACGGGGATGGTAGAGCGCCCCAGACGGAGGCTGGGGTCTGGGTGAAGACCCCGTTTGCGGCAAAAATGCACGCAAACGGTCTTCTGCGTCGAGAAGCCAAATCCATTTTGGGAAGCCCAGTGAGAGATCTTGGTAATGGCAGACTGGAGCTGTCTCTCGATGGTGCGCATGTTAACGGAGGCGCAAGAGATCAGTAGATCATCCACGTACATGGTTCCACGAACCGTCGGAGGAAGCAGTTTGAATATGTGATTCACACGAAGGATGAATAGAGTGACTGATAAAATGGAGCCTTGAGGTACACCCTGTTCTTGCGGGTACATCGCACAGAGGGTCGACCCGACGCGCACACGGAAACTCCGGTCCTGGAGAAATCCGGCGATGAAAGATGGTAAGTTTCCCCGCAATCCGCACTCGTGCAGATCACGGAGAATGCCGTATCTCCAGGTACGGTCATAGGCTTTCTCCATGTCGAAGAATACGGAGACCATGTGCTGACGTCGGACAAACGCCTCCCTGACAAATGTCTCAAAGCGAAGATGATGATCGGTGGTGGATCGAGATTTGCGAAATCCACTCTGATGAGGTGAAAAAATGTGATGAAACTCCAGATAAAAAATGAGACGAAAATTAATGATACGCTCGAGTACTTTGCAAAGGCAGCTCGTCATAGCAATTGGCCGGTAGTTCAACGGGTTGGTGGGATCTTTACCAGGTTTGGGAACAGGAACGACAATGGCAGTGTGCCAAGATTCGGGAAAGACATGCTCTTGCCAAATCCTGTTAAACAGGATTAGCAGACATTCAAGAGAGGACGGAGAAAGGTGCTTCAGCATTTCGTAATGGATGTTATCTGGTCCGACAGATGTCCGGCCGGACCGATTCAGAGCGGTCTTCAGCTCCACGGCAGTCAGCGGGCTGTTGTAATCTGTGGCAGAAAACGGTCCAAAAGAAATCTTGGACCGTTCAAGCTGCGGCTGTAACTGCCGGAACGAAGCAGGGTAATTGCTGCTGCTGCTGGACACCGAAGAAAAAGCGGCGCCCAGACAGTCAGCAATACCCTGAGCGTTAGCAACCGTTCCTCCATCACTCTCAAGAATGGAGATTTCCCCAGATGGGTACTGTCCCCGAATCTTACGGATCCTGTCCCAAACGATCTTAGGGCTGGTATTGGTGTTAATCCCGGAAACATATAGTATCCAGGACTCCCGTTGACTACGCCTACGAACCAATCGCGCGTAGGACTTGGCTTTCTTGAAAGCAAGTAGGTTCGCGTCGGTGGGGTACCGACGAAACCAACCCCAAGCCCGATGTTGGGCCCGACGAGCTGCCATACAAGTGGAATTCCACCAAGGTCTTGGGCAACGTGGAAGTTTAGTCAACGTCCTGGGGATGGTAAGTTCTGCCGCTTGCACAATACAATCCGTTACCGCCGCAACAGCGTCATTGACAGTTCCTGAGGTCACCATTGCCGGAGTAATAAAGGCCGAAGCCGTGAATGTGTCCCACTTGGCACGATCAATATTCCATCTAGCAGGGCGAGAAAGGTAACGGTACCCGCCACTCGCTAGACGGAGGAAGATGGGAAAGTGATCGCTGCCAAGGGGATCACCAGACACGCTCCAGGACCAGGCAGGATATAATGATGGTGAACTCAGAGACAAATCAATGGCTGAGTACGAGCGGGTGGGTTCATGAAAATACGTCACTGCCCCGGTGTTGTGGAGACAGAGGGACGTGTTGGAGAGAAGGGACTCAACAACACGGCCCCTGGAGTCTCGAGAGGTAGAACCCCACAACGGATTGTGTGCGTTGAAATCCCCTAAGATGAAGAAAGGAGGCGGCAGTTGGTCGACCAAATCTTCCAGATCCGAAAGGCTCACAGCTTCATCTGGTGGTATGTAGATAGAACACACCGTGAACAGAGTGTTTACAGATAATCTCACTGCCACTGCCTGCAAAGTCGTCCGGAGGGCAACTGCAGTGACAGGAACACCATGAGGAACAACGACGGCCACTCCTCCGCAGGCGATAACGCCGTCCTGGTGATCCTTGCGGAAAAGGGAATGTCTCCGCAGCGAAGGACTGTCCGTCGTGCGAGCTTTGTCTCCTGGAGACAAACGCACACAGGTGTGTTCGAAGACAGTAAACCTTTCAAATCATCAATGTGTGATCGCAGACCTCGGCAATTCCACTGAATGAGCGTGGCCATAAAGAAAAATGAAATGAAATGACAGAATGAAGACAGACGACTAGAAGGTCTCAGTGTCGTCCATCACCTCCAAGCTATCCGCAATGTCTGGAGGCAACACAGGGCTGTGTTTGCCCCCTGTGTTAGGAGGTGGTTTTTGCCTGCTGTTTCGGGGAGGATGAACCTGGTTTCATCTTCTCTGGCTTCTTCTTAGCAGTGCCCTGGGTCCCTGTGCTGACAGATGTTTTCGGCATAGAGGAAGGTTTCGGCGACGATGTTGATGTCGCCTTGGAGGCAATGCGGCGAGACTTCAGTGCCTCCAATCCAGCAGCAACGATGTCCTTAAAATCATAAGGACACCGCGCTGGGATGGTCACCTCAGCCTGGACCGCCACAGAGGCCTTCTGCACCACAACTGAAGCATATGACCGCCGGCCTGGTGGTAAAGGGGCGATCCGCCGTCTAGCTTCGGGATACGATAGATGCTCAGTTGTCTTCAGGCGTTGGATTGCCTGTTCCTCTATCCACTTTGGACACTGCTTAGAAGATGCAGGATGAGTCCCTTCGCAGTTGACACAATGATCAGACTCTGCTGAGCAATCTGCCAAAGAGTGTTCTGTGGAACCACAGCGACCACACTTAGCAACATTACGGCAAGACTGCTGGGAGTGACCGTAATGCTGGCACCTGAAACAACGCAAGGGGTTCGGGATATACGGCCGAACATCAAGCCGTAAATAACCTGCCTTGATGGAAGTAGGCAGGGTTGGGGAGTCAAAAGTCAGGATGATGTTACGGGAGGGAATAGATTTCCCATCCCGCCTGAAAAGAATCCGTCGAACCCCAATGACATGCTGTTCACCAAGTTCCTCCAGCAATTCCTCATCGCTGCACTCAAGCAGGTCGCGGGAGTTGACAACACCGCGAGAGGAATTGAGGTAACCATGTGGAGAAACCTGGACAGGAATGCCAAGCAAAACGGTCGTCTCCAGCAAGGTGGCACTGTGGCGTGGATTAGAGGTTTCCACAAGAAGATCCCCTGAAGGGAGCTTCTTCACACTCTTTGGAGAGCCAGCAACGGCCTGCAGAGCCTTGTTGATCCAGAAGGGACTCTTCGAACTGAGTGACTGTGAAGAGTCACCAGATTTGATCAAAAGAAACAGAGCATTGCAATTTGATGTGACAAGTTTTTTTGTGGAGGAAGGTGTACTTTCCTCCACAGGGCGCTTTAAATTGGTAGCATGGGAAACACTTGGGTTTTCCATGAAGGAGTGAAAAGATTCGTCCGCCGACCTCCCCACCCACTACCGAGCCCAACAAGGGAGAGCCGGAGGTCCGCAAGCCCAAGAGGACGCAGGACACGGCTCTAGGGATAGTCAGCGGATATAGCAAGTTGGTAGGGCAGAAACACGCTCAGCGTGCACCCAGACTTTCCCGTGCCCGGAGAACACCCCTTTGGCATGCCCACCCTACCCCCAAACTCACCCAGCCGAACAGAACGACAAGCCGCTAGAAGTCTCGACACCACTCGGCCACAGACTTCCTGACTAGGAGTGGGTTAGCTCCCAGCCTCCCGTTTAGGGTGAAGCAGAGGGCAAAGAGGAGTATTGGCATCTGGAGACAACTACAACCCGGCCCCCAGATACCTCAGCCTCCAGCATCCCCTTTTCCACCTGTACGGGTCACCGCACACGGCAAACATTCAGGTAGGTCTAAGCTAACCAGCTCCGGAAAAACAGAAAATGTAACATAAAAGAGAAAAGACAGGGAAGTGAACGAGGAACAAAACCCGGAGCTGGCGCCTCATCACAACCCCAGCAGCCTACAACTGAGGCGGGTACGTGTCAAGATATTAACTGAAGACGAAAAAAACAAAACAATAAGAGAAAATCGGCTCGGGCCGTGGGGACGCCATCCCCCATCAGCTGGATGAACAGCTGTCCCTTCGGTGATGTAATCGTCAAAGCCGCAGAGGCAATAGAAACCGTCACAAGGTTAGCTCGGGCCGTGGGGGCGCCGCTCCCCAAATAACTGGAAAACCAGTTATCCCGTGCGGGGACTGGCGTATACTTCTAATATATTTGAGATAAACTGGAAGAACAAATTAGTAGGAGACAATTTCGGTCCACTTCCACGATGAAGCTGGTGGCAAGGACGACTTTGCGAGAAGCGGAGGAGCAAAATTTCTGAAACAGCAAAACTAAAGTGAAACACCAACTCCACGTTACTAATACTGTCAAAAGTTCTTGTTTGTAAAATGTCAAGGTATCCGATAAATTTTGATAACAGCCTGCATGGGTGAAAATTTATTGCAATTAAAAGTCCTTGATCAATAAAGACGAAGAGTCCTACAATGTGTAACTGCACGACGTGCAGGAAATACCGTTTTTACGTGGGTTAAATATTATTTTTTCTTTCTTTGCCCACCCTTGTGAGATTTGATTTTTCTATCACATCGTAAAGATGTGATAGTGATAACACACACGGAACTGTAATTTTTACAAGTTAGATCTCTGTAGCTAGGTGTGGAAACCTTCAAGAAAGTAAAACTAAGCACACAAATAACGGCACTGAAAAAAAGAGGAAAATTTTAACTTACAAAATGCGTCGAAGAAACTGAAACTACCCACTGAATTACACACACACACACACACACACACACACACACACACACACACACACACACACACACACACACAGAGAGAGAGAGAGAGAGAGAGAGAGAAAATTAAGAGCAAACATATTTACCATTAGAGAAAAAGAAACGAATAGTAAGCTAGTAAGCCACTTTTGAAAGATAAAGCTACTTTTGCGAATATCTACTGTCCAAAAGAGGAACAAAATAGACAAGGAAAAGAAAGATTGGGACTCCGGGTATTTTAGATATGACCACTATAGTTCGAAAATATCCTCAGTAAAAAGTACTTCTCCCAGCTGATGCTGAGTTGCATGCTAATGAGTTGTGGAAAAGGACGGAGAAGTGCTAGGCGAAGTACAAATGGTGAGAAAAAGAAGTAGATGAATCCTGTGTGCAATTCCAACGCTAATTAGTGAGAACCAGCTGACGAACTCTTCTTCAACAGAGCACTCCTTACCGCATGCAATCTTCCCAGGATTTCTCCCTCCCTTATTCATTTACAAATCTTCTTTATCTGTCCTCAAGTCTTCGAACAATGGATTTAATACTTTTCGCCAAGATACTCGATCTTTATGCTCAATTAACGGCTACTGTCGCCTATGAAAAGAAAAGAGCCACTGCAGTTGGAATATTAATTGAGCAGCGAGAAAGGAAACGAGAAATAACATATCATCCAACGAACACTAATATTACAATCCTAATCCTTATGTTTCGCAATCATTTTTTTAATAGAACTGCAACCACAATCAACACATCTTAAATGATGCCTGAACAGAAACTTGCGGTGTAGCTTGAATTTAGTTACTATTCCTTAATGGGAAGGTAGCGAATTCTTCGCACCCTGTGTAGATCATACGACATCCCTCACTTCAGGACATCACTTACAAGATCATAGAAATAAAGTTACGTAACCCTTTGTCATGTGGTAATTTATACGAACAAGAACTTCCGAGGACTTATACATATTATACAGCCTTTTAAGGGTCAGAGCGACAAAATATGATCAAAAATCCGTTATTATCCTTGAAAGCAGAGTGATTTAATTAAAAGCAATCTGGAAGAATAAGTTTGACAGCAGTAACTTAAAAAATATGGCAACATAGCAAATATTTGACATAACGCTCAATTCCTTGCAAGTATTTAATGTTACCCTTCTGGGGAAAATCATTTTTTAAATATGGTTAACCAGACAATATAATTTTTCTAAGCTCTAACATTGTCGAGTGTGAAACATCATTGTCCAAACTAAAACTGAACAGTTGTCAGTACTGTTGCATTAGAACTCTAATTATCCAACTTCTGAAATCAGACATCGTTTAACACTAAAAGAATAACGAAGTGTCTCACTGCTATTAGGTATCTCTTTTCGAAATAAACATTAAAACACTTCATGGGAAAGAAAAAGAAGAACGCGTGCTTTCTGTATTTGGGAGTGAAAAAACAGTTACTAAAATTAGCATAAAAAAACTTTTACAAAAGAGGAAATCCGCTAGACTCCCTTTTCCTTACCTACTTCATGAAAAATAAATCGTGCTTTTTCTTTAATAAAATTTTTGTAGTTGATCACACCACAGGAGAAAAAAAGGGGGGTGGGGTTGGCGGGGGGCAGCATTTTTTTTTTTTTAAGGAAGGAAACAAAACCATAACGAATATATTGACATATTACCACTTGTAAGCTGGTTACTGCTGCAAAACAGTGAAATAGTCTACCATAAACTTTTAGGAGCAGTCACTCAGATGTCATAAATCCTGCAAAATATATGATGAAACGGCATTTTATTTAAACCGAATATTCTTAACAACTGAAGCATTTCGAGCTATATTAATTTTTGTCCACTACAAGAGTTACCAAAAATGACTACCTAGAATCTCTTCACAACGCTTTCTATTCAAGAAAGCTCCTCCCCCGAAAAAGGTCTTCTTTAGTTCTTCCTTTCGAATAAATTAAAATCTGAAGAATAAAAGTGATCGAAAACTGAAATACCCAAGACAAAGTTGAATACAATTTTTTACCAGAGAAACGTCGTGATACATTAACTATCCCCATCTAACATTATCATATTCATGAAGAAAGTCTGTTCACATAAATTCAGAAGGGCTGTAGCTCTTCAAAGAAAGGTAGTCTACTAAACCTTAATTAGTCACTTAAAAGTCTTCATTTATAGTGAACGTGGAGCACAATTCGAACTTGACTCACACGCCTCACATAAAACTTTCACGATTTACACTCGCACCTTTGAGACATTCCTGAAGCTGACCCTCCCGTGATTCCAGGGCATCTGTTTTATAATTTTCTTTCTAGTCATTAGGCAGAAGAAATTATCTTAGTCATTATCTCATCATTCACACTTTGAACATGTCCAACTACCTCAGCATACTTGTCTGCGCCATTTCAAACATTTTGTTTCACATCACACATCTTCAAAACATCCTGGTTGGGCATATGACCAGAGCGAATGTATACAGCATCCAAGTTTCATTATCAGGCATAATAGTTGGCATAAATGAATATTAGGGCTGTCGGGTCTGATCGATTAATCGATCAATTTTTTAACCACCGATTATTTTTTCTTCCGATTAATCGGTTGCTTAAGAAATTAGTATAAAAATAAAATTCATTAGGAACTGTTGCAAAAAAACTGCATATAGTTTTGAATTTGTTGAACACACCAATTTGTGCTCGTGTCTTCACTTCTTGGAAACTAGCCTTTTCATGGCGATGACAGTTAAAATCTAACAGTCGCCACTATCAAATGGGATTCCATCGTCCATTGTGTGTCAGTATGCTAGTCTTAAAAGTCCATCGTAAATTCCGAACTTCCACCTTTACCACCGTACTTGTCCAGCCAGCATTCCATTAAGGGCTTCGCGACCTCGTCGTTCTCCCGTTCTTTTATTCCTGTGCTATGTACTCACTTCTCATATGGTGGTCTGTGCTTTCCCTCCCAGGTATCCCCTTGTTGACTGTAGCTATTCAGGAAAAATGCAGCTCCGTCAGTCATTACGTGGTGCCACACATCTTCTACTCCTGTCTCCGCTGAATCGTCTGGGCAGAGTAAGTTGTTTCAATACATAAGGTCGGAATAACAGACAGCCGGCATCTTCCAAGTTTGGGTAGTGGTCCCCCTAGGTTTTATTACATCGATGCAGACGAAAATACGCCGCTGATCCTGCCGTGCCTTCTACAGCGAGATTCAGCTTTCAATAGGAAAGATGGGGGAATAATGCACGTGTTTCTTAGAATCAATGGGAGTAGACAATTAGTCTTAATTACCCAGGGACCAAGTTGAGTATCGTTGCAGAAGTACCGTATCCGTCAAAAGGGAGAATTTGCAGTGCAAGAGCAAAAGTCTGAGACACATTTTTATCCACACTCTCCTCATTGAAAAAGCAAATAGCGTTCCTTTATTGGTGGCGGAGCCTACTGGGATGAGAGTGCTTGTCAATGAAAGAAAGTTGGAACGCTGATTCATCTCTTGCTGTCACGTTTCTTTGAGCTCCAAAAATGAAATTTCAGGGATTAAAAGGGAAATTATACTCTTGTTTTGGATATAAATTAGAAGACAGTGGGAAAGTTACTGATCGCGGACATGTTTATTGTTTAAAATGCAAGAAAACATTTTAGGAAAGTGTAACTACAGTAGCTTACGTTATCATTTACGCCACAGGAGCAGCCTAGTTCAAATGCCACAACTATGAAGCAAATGGGAATAAATTCCTTCCTCGAAAAGCCTGTTTCTGCATTGAAAGAACAGGAATTAACAATTAAATTGGCGTTTGTGGATTGCATCTAGTTCGATACTTGTCAGTATTGTTGAAGATCTTGGCCTGAAAGTGTTGTTGCAAACAGCTCTGAATTCTAAGTGTTACAATTTACCTGCCAGAAGTACCGTTATGAACAAAATTGTCCAAATTTACGACATTCAGAAGTCAAGAGTGTTTAATGAATTAAAGAGAGCATCCTATGTGATTTTAACTGAAGATTTTTGGACTTCGCTCACCAAAGACAGCTACTTAGCAATAACAGCACACTGAATTGACAATAAGTGGCATTATTGTGATGCAACTCTTCAAGTGAAATAGGTGATTGATAAGCATACTGCAAATCAGTGTACAATTAAATTTGAGGAACCCGTCAAAAAATGGGAACTAACAGACAAGCTTGTTGCCATCTGCACTGATAATGCCACAAATATTGTACTTGGAGTTAACAGATCAAAGTTTGACAGTGTCAGATGTTCGACACATACCTTAAAGTTAAGTATAAATAAAGCTCTTACAGTCGCATCGATGGAACAGGTTCTAGCTAAATGCCGAAAAACGGTAGGACATTTTAAACACAGGTCTCATTTAGAGGCTACACTGTCGTCTAAGCAAAAAGAACTTGGTCTTTTGCAGAAACATTCTGGTAGACAACGCATCGAATACCCCTGTTCTGACAACAGTTGAATGGGAAGTGCTTGAGAAGCTAATCAGCGTATTGAAACCTTTCTTGGAAATCACTGAAATATTCGGAGGTCACACGTACGTAACTGCCAGTGTTGTAATTCCCGCTTTTACGCACCTCAAAAGCGCAATGAGATTGTCCGATGATCTGACGGAAAGACTCAGTCAGTGGCCTTTATATACGACAAGTACGAAGAAGCTACTGCCCTTGACCCTCAATTCTAGACCGCTGTATAACAGAATAAAAAAACGAGAGCTAGTGTGGAATAGAATTTCATCCAGTAGCACAAATCAACAGCTGTCCTTACACAAAAAACAAAGTAATGTGCAACAGAAAGCAAGAAAACTATGTTTTGACAATTCGTCCATTCCAGAAGAGAAATAAACAAGTTAGTAAAATCATGCAACACAAGGATGAAAATTTGAACATCGATTAAAATAGCTTGATTTCACAACTTGGAATACTTAATATTTTCTAAACCATAACCGTAATTATGCAATCCAACATTTTTTTTGTCCACTGACGTCATCAAAGTACAGGTCGCGCCATCTTTTCTCTGGTTTCAACACCACCAAAGAAAAAGTTATTGATTTTTAATATAATTATGGTTATGTTTTAGAAAATATTAAGTTTTCCAAGTTATAATATGAAGTTATTTTAATCGATGTTCAAATTTTCATCCTTGGGAACGCATTAATTGTGAAGGAAATGTGTACAAAACTTTTTCCATTGGAAGTATAGGAAGCAAAATTACTTGACGTCCACCTTAATAATATGGGATAAGGACAATGGAATGGATCGCAATCCTATGTCCTGACCTTTGATCACATTTCGTCCATTTTCAATAGGGTTCGTCCCCAGGTGGTCCCCTACTACATACTGAAATTTCATCGAAATCGAACCATTTTTACGCACGTTATGACGCATAAGGGCAATGGAATGCATCCCGATCTTATGTCCTGACCTATGACCCCACTTCACCCATTTTGAATAGGGTTCGTCCCCAGGCGGTCTCCTACCACATAGTAAACTTTCATTGAAATCGAACCATATTTACGCAAGCTATGACGCATAAGGGTAGTGGAATGATCCCGCTCCTACGTCGTGACCTTTTACCCCATTTGTCCCATTTTCAATAGGTTTCGTCCCCGGATGGTCCCCTACCACATACTAAAATTCATCGAAATCGACCCATTTTTACGCCAGTTATCGTGCGGACGGACGGACAAAGCTGGAGCATATACGCTTCTTCAAAATACGGTTGGAAAGCGTAAAAAAGGAATACACAAATGTCAGCACACCGACAGAATTAGAGTTTCAAGTTTCTCAGAGCTTGCCTGAACTCAACGACGATTTTACAGATCCTCTTCAGTGGTGGAAACCTCATTCATCACATTTGCCGTTGCTTGCTACTTTAGCAAAACGGTTGCTGTGCATTCCAGCAAGTGTTTAGTGTCGCTGGTATTGTTGTTAACGAACTTCGTACTTCGCTTAAACCATCCAATGTCGACAAGCTCTTGTGCCTAAAATCTTGGCTAAAGCAGTGACTGCAAACCAGGTTTAAGGTAATTAGGTATTATTAATTAGTATTTCTGATTTTTTAATGAAGTAAACAATGAATATTACTAGATTAACAGGCTACGATCATCCAACACCCTAACATTTTAGACAACGGATTTGGTATCCATATAATAAGAGAATAATGCGTAATATAATTTATAGTCGTATATTTTTTGCGACAGTATTTTTAATCACAATCAAATTACCGATTAATCGATCAATAATGAAATATTAACCGATTAAAAATACTAATCGATCGACAGCCCTAATATGAACATTCATAGTAATAATATACAAGGGGTGGACAACGAAACTGAAACACATGGGTTTAGGACACTACAATTTATTAGTACGGTGTAGAGCCTCCTTTGGAGGCCAATACAGCTGCAATTCGTCGTGGGAAGAAAAGAAACAAGTCCTGTACAGTGGCAAGAAGGATTTGAAGCCATTTCTCTTACAGAAAAGTGGCTAGTTCACGACGTGATGCTGATGGAGGCAAACGTTTCCTGATTCGCTCCTCCAGAACACCCTAGAGTGGTTCAATAACGTTCAAGTCGGGTGACTGTGCAGACCATGACAGACGTTCAACCTCACTTTCATCCTCAGTAAACCACTCTTCCACCAGTTTGGCTATGTGTATCGGTGAGTAATCATCCTGGTACATGGCACCACCGTCAAGGTACAATGTTTGAACCACTGGGTGCACCTGGTCCTCCAGAATTGTTCGATAGTCCTTGGCAGTGGTGTGCCCATCAAGAAAAATCAGCGGGTCGCCAGATTGCCGCGATATTGCGGCCCAAACCATCACCGATCCACCTCCGTGCTGTACTGTGGGCAATGAGCAGTCCGGGCGGTAAGCCTGTGAGGGATGTCTCCACACGCAAACTTTCTCGGTTGTGGGACAGACAGTGATGGACGTTTCATCGGAGAAAAATACACATTTCACGTTGTCCAACGTGCACCATTTGCGCTACTGGCAACACTGCAACCGACGTTTGGCATTCACACTGGTGATATAGGGTTTGGCAATAGCAACACGACCGTAAATGTTGACCCGGTGAAGCTCCCGACGAACAGTTTTGATGGAAACAGGTGAGTCGCGGTGGTAATCAACTCTGCGGTGAGTTGAGCAGCTGTGGTTCTATATTTTTTGGCTACCATCCGTGTTAGCACCCTGACGTCCCTGTCAGACAGCTTCCTCTTACCTCTATAGTTGCTCCTATTGAATGTGGTTCTTCCCTCTTGCTGGTATGCTGACATAACCTTGGATACCGTGCCTCGCGATACACCACAAAGATTTGCTGCCTTGGACACAGATGCACCCGCAAAACACTCACCGACAATCTATCCTCTTTGAAACTCGGATATGTCTCCCATTATGTTGTGTGGATCGCATTTTTTGACGTCCAGCAGTGCTACTGCTCTGCTAAAGTAACCTTCACACTCCGCTCTCGTTGATCGACTGCGAAATAGAAGCAGGTTGGCCACTAGGTAGCCCGTACAGCGGCGTGACACGTGGGGTGCTATTTGCGTAGGTGTTTCAGTTTCGTTGTCCAGCTCCTGTAGTAGGCGTGAACGAATATACAGTGCTGGCCACCCAAAATGCAAAACCAAGAAGGAAGCATCCGATTGACCCGAAATTCGCAGCATGTGTCGCCCGCGAGAAGATATGCAAACGATTAGCATTGCAGGGCATATGCAAATCATGTGCGCCCGGCACGCCACCGAGAAGCACTATAAGAAGGATGCACAAAGGGCGGGGTGTAAGTAGTGGAAGTGTGTTGTGCTGCAGGACCTGTGCGTGGGAAGCTTCTTGATGCCTCATCGCAGAATACGGCAGTCATTCCAGTACGTTTTGGAGTTCGACAATGGACGAATAGTGGCTTATCACGACTGCGGTTTATCGTACCGAGAGATCAGCGCCCATGTGGGACGACATCCAGCCACAGTGAGGCTAGTATGGATTCGGTGGATGCAGGAGGGACGGACGGACGGACAGACAGACCGACGGGAGCGATTGCCGCAGCAGCAGCACACCACGGAACGAGAGGACCGGCATGTTGTGCGGCGGGCAGTGACGGCTCGCACCGCCACATCACGGACGTTAGCGCAGGAATTAGGTGTGTTGCGCAACAACCTGTGTCAGCACGTACCATTCGACGTCGTCTGCAGGAGCGGGGACTTGTCGCACGGCGCCCATTGCTTTACCTGCAACACCTCGATGGTCAGATCTGCGTGTGGCGACACCGCGGCGAGAGACTGTATGACACTTGCATTATGCATCGCCATACCGGTCCGTCGCCTGGCGTTATGGTTTGGGGCGCAATTGGATATGACACCCGCACCCCTCTGGTACGCTTCGCCGGTACACTCAACAGCCACCGCTACATCTCCGACGTTTTGGAGCCTGTAGTCCTCCCTTACCTGCAGGACCTGCCAGCGGCCACTTTTCAACAGGACAATGTGCGCTCGCACGTGCACGCATCGTGCAACCATTCTTCACGGCCCACCAGGTGTCACTGCTGCCGTGACCCGCCTGTTCTCACGATATGTCGCCCATCGAACACGTCTGGTAGCTGATCGGCAACCGAGTGGCCCAGCAAGCACCCCCCGCGGCTACGCCTGATGAACTGTGGCAACGTGTGGAAGTGGCCTGAACCGACATACCCCAAGCCCACATCCAAAGCCTCTTTCATTCGATGCCGCGGCGTGTAGCGGCCATTATTGCCAGCCATGGGGGCCACACGAACTATTGATGTCTGCGTGTTCCGCAAGTCGCACGGGCCCGTAAGCTCAATCGTTTCATCTTTGTATCTGTTGTTATGTGTCCAGTAAATCTGGCTTTGTTATCGTGTCCTTCTTGGTGTAGCATTTTGGGTGGCCAGCAGTGTATATAATAATAGTAAGCATAAACGATCAGGCATAATACAGAGTGGTCCGTTTTGGGTAGGAACATTTTAAAATGCTGTGGTATGGCTTGTACAATAAGTCAATGTTTGGCAGATATTACCTTTATGGATGGGAGTTTGTCTAGGCCTCTACGTGACCCCCTTTGTGGAGTCGGCAGAATTCATACTGGGTGCTCAATTATTGCCACGTGTTTTCTAACATCTGCGAAGTGATTTGTGCGAACGTTGCAGTATGGAGGTCAAATTCTGCCCAAAGGGAGGGGAAAGATGAAAGTTCCATGCGCTGTTGTGGTGCACACGCGCCATGACGGCGACAAAAGAAGAAAGTTTGATGCGCTGTATTGTCAGTGCTCACGTGCTTACGCAGCATCGTGGCAAAAGTGAAAATGGCAACGACCGTTCAATAACGCGCAAAGTGTGTTCTGTGGTATACAAAGTTTCAGTGTTAAGGCTGCCCAACGAGAGTTCCGTCGTGTTTATTGGTTCAGGAAGGAGCCTGAGTACGAGAAAATAATGCGTTGGATCGCACATTTACAGGGTCCATCAAAAAGCTAAACTACGGTGGCTGTAAGCGTGAGACTGAAAAAGAAGCCCGCGGAAAAGTCTACAACGCTTATCCTTGGAGCTGACAGTGCCGTACACAACATGTCAACTCACTGTGCGGTGTTACCTGAAAACGTACTCGTATCGCTTTCAGCGTGTACAAACACTATGGAAGCGTGACCACGTAAGTTGTTTCGAGTTTCCCTGCCTCATACGCGACCGGATGGAAGCGGATACCACTGCTTTGGATCGATGGCTATTCACAGACGAGGCTACATTTCATGTGAGCGGAAGAGTTAATACGCACAACGCTATCATCTGGGGTACCCAGGATCCTCATGCTTTCGACGAAGTGGAAAGAGGAAGCACTAAGGTAAATGTGTGGTGCGGGATGGGTCGTCACCAACTTTACGGTCCTTTTTTCTTCTCTGAGAACAGTGTATGATCAGGTCATACCTGGACATGCTACAGGGTACCACAACTAGATAACGATGTGATTTTACAGCAAGACGGAAGTAAAAAAACTTCTTCAACGACACATTCAATGACGACTGGTGTGGCCGTGATGGCCCTATTCCTTGGCTTGCGAACTCCCTGGATTTCACTCCCTCCGTTTTTTTCGTGTGGGGGTTTGTGAAGAACATCTGGGCACAACGGCCTAAAAATCTGGATGACTTGAAGGTCAAAATTTCTTCAGCGTTCGCACAATTCATTCCGCAGATATTAGAAAACACGTGTCAAGAATTGAGCACCCAGTATGAACTATGCCGAGTCTGCAAAGGGGGTCATATACAGGAATAGACAAACTCCCATCCATAAAGATAATTTCTGCTAAATATTGACTTATTATATCTGTTACAAGCCATACAACAGCATTTCATTATTAATAGACAAAGGAACACCATGAAGCAAGCATAAACGATTATACATAGTAACATACGTAGTAGACGTACACAGTTATATACACTGTTTTCCATAAATTTAGAAAAAAAGCAGAAAAATCAAGCTTATTTGTAAAAAAAGTGATAGAAATCGCGAAATTTGGGTATATGGCGTGAAACGTAATGCAGAGTCAAGATATCGCACACAAATCAGCCGCAAAATCAAAAGAGGCAGTAGCGGAGGTGTGTGTCACATCGTTTGCTTAGTGTCAGGAATTTTGAGATAGCAGACTTTTTTGGCCGCGCCCGTGGCTCAGTGGTCTAAGTGCTGGTTTATGACCATTCGTCCGAGATGGGTCCGGGTTTGAATCCCGGTGGGGAATGGATTGTTGTGTTTGTCTGACGGTACTTACTCTCTCCCTTCCCCGGAGTGAGTGACCCTAAATTAGGGGCGGGCGACCGCTTATAGCCCAACGAGTTGCTCACGGTGGTCGTTAACCCCCCCCCCCACCCCCACCCCAAAATGATTCATTTTAATGGCTGCGAGACATCATTTAACAGCCGAACTGAGCCGAAGAGTAATCGGAAAACTAAGGACAGGCTAAAGTCAGATGGAAGTTGCAAAATGGCTGCGTGTATGTCCTTCCGTGGTTCACACACTGTGGAACCAATTTAAAAATACTCAATCAGCTTCCCGAAGGTACAGCGAAGGAAGGCCTAGAGTTACAACATCCGTGGATGACCGATATCTCCGATTAACTACGCGGAGGAACAGGATGGTTACCCAGACACAGCAGCGTTTTGGCCTTGCTGCGGCTACAGGAACAGTGGTATCAACATCCACAGGGCGTAGAAGGCTTCACGAAGTAGGTCTTTATGCTAGGCGACCAGCTCTCTGAGTGATCCTTTCACCATGTCAAAAGGAGGGGGCGTTTGAATTGGGTAAGACTTCACGTCAATTGGATTGAAAATCAAAGGAGGTCAGTATTCTTTACAGATGAGTCAAGACTTGCTTCGCAGAGCTATCCCAGGCGTGCTCCGTTTAAGACAGAACGAGAGACACGCTGGCATCCCTTTATGACCCATGAAAAAAACAACTGTGGTGGTACCGTGGTGGTGTGGGTTGGCACTTCATTAGGTGGACGCACTGGCCTCTATTTGCTTTAAAGAGAAACCATGAATGCTCGACGCTACAGGAATCATGTCCTGGACCCTTATATTCGCCCTTATGCAGGTGCCATAGAAGATAAATGTTCTCTAAAGGACGCTAAGGCATGTCCCCAGCGAGTGAGGCTGGTAGGACAATACCTTCAAAAAGATACCATTGTCCATACAGATTGACCAACCAGGTCTCCGAACTTAATCCGATGCAGCATGTCTGGGATGCTCACCAGAGACATGTTGCTGCCCTCAACCCTCCGGAAGATCTGGAACGCTTTAGGGAAGCTTTGAAGGAACAATGGTAGTTTCTACCGATTGAGCACCTAGACACTTTGGCCAACAGTATGAATCATCACTGTAAGGTCTGCATTGCTCTAAGTGGTGACCACACTTCCTATTGAGGTACTTTGGCTATTTCATTTTGACACCTTATTTTTCATCTGGTTCGGTATGTGGTCATTTTTGTCGGGATGAAGTGTTTCGTACAAAATGTTTTAGGATCTTTATCTAACGTACGAAATGACACAGGTTTTCACTAAATTTTATAACATTTCAACACGTATTTCTTGAGAGATCGCGATGTTTTTGGTTTTTTTCGTACATATATTATATATATTCAGTACTGTATATCATCATTTTCGTTTTTCCTGATAATTTGTTTACATGCAACTTGCTCTAGATCCAGCTAATTTTGTTGCTGTTTCCATAAGAGCATTTGGTTACTTTTCTGTTAACTCCGAAATATTCACTTCTTCCGATGTTAGGCCTTCTAGCAGAGAATCTGTTCTTCAGTTCCAACTTGAAAGTATTATGGTGTTTTTAAGGTTGGTTATGTCAATACATTTTGTTTGTCTTATGATCTTACCACGTTCCAGTTTAGTGTTGAGGTGCATCTTACATCTCACCAATCTAGTGACCATAGATTGGTGAGATGTAAGATGCACCTCAACACTAAACTGGAACGTGGCAAGCTCATAAGACAAACAAAATGTATTGACATAACCAACCTTAAAAACACCATAATACTTTCAAGTTGGAACTGAAGAACAGATTCTCTGCTTTAGAAGGCCTAACATCGGAAGAAGTGGATATTTCGGAAGTTAACAGAAAAGTAACCAAAGCTCTTATGGAAACAGCAACAAAATTAGCTGGGTCTAAGAACAAGTTGCATGTAAACAAATTATCAGGAAAAACGAAAATGATGATATACAGTACTGAATATATATAAGTATATGTACGAAAAAAACCAAAAACATCGCGATCTCTCAAGAAATACGTGTTGAAACGAAAATGTTGATGCAAAAAAGAAGAGAGATGAGGACAACTAAAGAAGATGTGACTTCCAAAGTGGAATATATAGAGCTATGCAAGACAGCACGAAAAAGTATCACTGAAGACGTAAGGAAATTCAACTGTGAGCTAGTGAGGAAAGCAATTGAAAACAACCAAAGCCTAAAGATAGCAAAGGGACATCTCAGTAAGGGAAGAAAACAGATTATGGCTCTGAGAAAAGAAGATGGTTCTATAACAAGAAATAGAGGCGAAATTTTGACAAGAGTGAAAGATTTCTACTCCAAATTATATGAAAGGGATGATACATGTACTCCAGACATCATGAAAGGTACCAGAGTTCTTCCAGTCCTCCCAGCAGAAGTTGCTCATGCAATCAAGAACATGAAGCGGGGAAAGCTCCAGGAGAAGATGGAATTACTATAGACATCATACAAGAAGCAAGTGGAGAAATTGAAACAGTACTCGCCCAAATTTTCACTCGATGCCTTAATGAAGGGAAGATTCCTGAGGATTGGAACAATGCTACAATGATCCTGCTACATAAAAAAGGTGACATTGAGGATCTCAGGAACTATAGACCTATCAGCTTCCTATCAGTGGTTTATAAAATCTTCACTAAAGTTCTTTCACACCGCTTGAAGGTAACACTGGACATGGCTCAACCGAGAGAACAAGTTGGATTCACGAGTGGCTACAGCACAATAGATCATATCCACGTACTGAGAGAACTAATTGAAAGAGCGAGGAATATGAACTTCCATTGTGCATGGCTTTTATCGATTATGAAAAAGCCTTTGATTCGGTGAAACCATCAGCAGTTACCACGGCTCTGAAATCCTGCGGTATTGAAGATGCATACATTAATATTATTAATAACATCTATGAAAATGCAAGTGCAAAGATTCGGCTGTTTGAAAATACAACACACATAAAAATTGGAAAGGGAGTGAGACAAGGTGACACCATACATTCCGAAACTTTTAATGCCACATTGGAAAATGTCTTCAATCACTGAACTGGGAAAACAAAGGATAAAGATTAATGGAGATTATCTAACCCACCTCTCGTTTTGCTGATGACGTAGTCATTTTTGCAACTACCCCATCAGAGCTGCAGAGTATGATCCAGGAACTTGCTGACAAGAGTAAAGAAGTGGGATTAAAATTAACTTTCAGAAGACAAAAGTGATGTTCCAATGCTTTTACAAGAAATGAAGATTTATCGATTGATGGAGAAAAACTGGAGATAACAGATACGTATGTTTATCTTGGACAGCAGATATCAAGTGAGGGTCACATTGATGAAGAAATTAATCGGCGAACAAAACTTGCCTGGAGATTTTTGGAAGAAACAGCATAATTTTCAAGAGCAATATGCCATTATGTCTTAAAAAGAAAAGTGTTTGATCAATGCATCCTTCCAGTGCTTACGTATGGTGCAGAGACGTGGACCTTAACTAAAGAGACATTACAAGCTGCAGACAACTCAAAGTAAGCATGGAGAGGTGCATGCTTGGTATAACTAGAGAGATAAGAAGAGGAACTCGTGGATCCGAAAAATGACGAGAGTGGAAGACATCATGATCAGAGTTAAATCCCTGAAATGGCAATGGGCTGGGACATACTGCCAGAAGGACAGACTATAGATGGACAGCCGAAATTTTAGATTGGATTCCAAGGGACAGGAAGACCCAGAGCACATGGGAGATGGGTGGATGAAATTCGTAAATATGCGGGAGTGACATGGAGGAGACTGGCACAAGACAGACCGTTGTGGGTGAAACTCTGGGGAGACTCGTCCAGCAGTGGATTGATAATGGTTGACAATGATGATGATGATGATATCATCATTATCAACAATCTTCAATCCACTGTTGGATGAAGGCCTCCCCAAGTTTTTTCCTCAACTATCTGTCTTGAGCCCGTCTCCTCCATGTTACTCCAGCATACTTTCCAATTTCATCCATCCATCTCCCATATAAGTCTTCTTCTGGGTCTTTTCTTGGCCCTTGGAATCCAGGGCAAAATTTCAGTTGCCCATCGGTGGAGCGTCCTTCTGGCAACATGCCCAACTCATTGCCATTTCAGGGAGTTTACTCTGATCATGATGTCTTCCATCCTTGTCATTTTCCATATCCAGAAGTTCTCTTCTTATCATTTCCTGGTTACACCAAGCATGCATCCCTCCATGCTTCTTTCAGTTGTCTGCAGTCTTTGTATGTCTTTTTTACTTAAGGTTCATGTCTCTGCTCCATATGTAAGAACTGGAAGGATGCACTGATTAAACACTTTTCTTTTAAGACATAATGGCATATTGCTCTTAAAAATTGTATAGTTTCTTCCAAAAGCTCTCCAACCAAGTTTCATACGCCGATTAATTTTTTCATCCATATGTGTAACCGTGGCTTGATATCTGCTGCCCAAGGTAAATGTAGGTATCGGTTACTTCGAGCTTTTCGCCGTCAATCACAAAATCTTGTTTTTTGAAAAAGCATTGTACATCAGTTTTGTCTTCTGAAAGTTCATTTTTAAGTCAACTTCTTTACTCTTGTCAGCAAGTTCTGGATCATACTCTACAGCCCTGAACGGGTATTTGCAAAAATGATTAGGTATTCAGCAAAATGAAAGTCAGTTAAATAATCTCCATTAATCTTTTCCCCTTCTTTCCCCAGTTCAATGATTGAAAGATACTTTGCAATGTGGCAGTGAAGAGTTTAGGAGATACGGTGTCACACTGTCTCACTCCCCTTTCCAATTTTTATTGGTGCTGTATACTCAAATAGCCGAATCTTTGTACTTGCATTCTCATAATGTTATTAATAATGTTACTGTAAGCATTTTCATTTAGTACAGCAGGATTTCAAAGCCATTGTAACTGCTGATGGTTTCACGGAATCAAAGGCCTTTTCATAATCAATAAAAACCACATATAATGGGCGTTCATATATTCCCTCGTTATTTTAATTAGTTCTCATAGTACATGGACGTGATCTATGGTGCTGTCGCCACTCCTGAATCCAGTTTGTTCTCTAGGTTGAGACAGTGCTGTCGCCACTCCTGAACCAGCTTGCCCTCATGGTTGAGCCATGTTCAATGTTACCTTCACGCGATGTGAAAGAACCTTAGTAAATATTTTATAAACCACTGAAAGGAGGCTGATAGGCCTGTAGTTCCTGAGATTATCAGCGTCACCTCTTTAATGTAGCAGGATCATTGTAGCATTGTTCCAATCCTCATGAACATTTCCTTCATTGAGACATCTGGTGAAAACTTGGGCCAGTCTAGTTTCTATTTCTCCACTTGCTTCATGTATAATTACCATGGTAATTCCATCTTCTCCTGGAGATCTTCCGAGTTTCATGTTCTTAATTGCATGCACAACTTCTGCTGGGAGGAACTTTGGTACTGGTACCTTTCTTAATGACTGGAATAGGCGTATCATCTCTTTCATATAGTTTGTGTAGAAATCTCTGGTCAAAATTTCACCTCCTTTTCTTGTTACATAGCCATTTTCTATTCTCAGTGCCACAATCTGTTTTCTTCCTTTACTGAGATGTCCCTTTACTTTCTTCAGGCTTTGATTATTTTCAATTGCTTTTCTCACTAGTTCACAATTGAATTCCCTTATGTCTTCACTGATACTTTTCCAAACTGTCTTGCATAGCTGTATATATTCTACAAGTACTTTGGAAATTAAATTTTCTTTATTTGTCCTCATCTCCCTTCTGTTTTGCACCAGCATTTTCGTTTTTCCTGAAATTTTCTTCATATGTGACTAGTTCGTAGTACCACCTATTTTTGCTGCTGTTTCCATAAGAGCCTTGGTTAGTTTCCAGTTAACATCAGAGATGCCGACTTCCGATGTAAGACCTTCTAGAGTAGAGAATCATCGGTACCTCAGTTCCAGCTTGAGGGTATTAAGATGAAAGGTTGGAAATGTCAGTACATTTTGTCTGATTTATGAGCTTGCCACGTTCGAGTTTAGTGTCGAGGTACATCTTACATCTCGCCATTCTATCGTCACTACCTGTGTCGAACCTGTTTAGCACACTGCTGTCTTCGATAACAAATTTCTTGTTACACATAATAAAATAAATTTCACTTGTTATCCCATTGGGATGTTTCCATATCCATTTTTCCTATGTGCCTTTTTTCTTGAAAACGGAGTTCATGATGAAAAAGCTTTTTAACTATGAAAACTCTACGAGAGTATTTCCATGCTGGTTTCTGTTGCCATGACCAAATTTACCAATCGAAGTTTCATTTTGATGCTGTTGCCTTATTTTCACATTGAAATCTCCCAAATGATCTTCAAGAGCTGTTTACCCTTGTTATTTATTTAGATGCCAAATTTCCTCGAAAAAATCTATACATATATACAGTATTTCGGAATTTACCAATTGAAGTTTCATTCTGATGCTGTTGCCTTATTTTTTTGCATTGAAATATCCCATAATGATCTTCAAGAGCTGCTTGCCCTTGTTAGTTAGATGCCGAATTTCCTCGTAAAATTCTTTAATATATATATATAGTTACATTTCCATACAGAATCACTCTGAACTCTTAATTTTGACAACCTATCACAATTGTGAAATCCACCTAAAACAGTAATGACTCAAAAGCGGCATTCATTCACCTACTAATTTCTCACATCTAAAAAATCTAGTTTCTAACCAAAACATGCTTCCTAAACACGCAAAAATCTTTCACTCGCTCGAACTCTGTACCACTCAGACTAACTTTGCATTCAGTAATAAAAATCCTTTTGATCAAAACCCATAGCTTATGTTTTTCCCTTTACTCACACTAAGTTTGAATTTCACACACACTTCATTCATTCATGTTAGATGGACCTTGAACTCTAAGACAGCAGAACTGTATACATCATCAGCATACGACAATCTGCATACATGGAAATCTCTAAGATGGAAACCGGTAATAATTTTAGCCGCGTACATGTCGAACAACATGAAAAAAAAGTACAATTTTGTCTGACTCCTGCACTAATGGAAAACCAACTGAACGTAACATCCTTTTATTTGTATACATGTTCTACTCCAAGTATACATAGCTTGCTTTTCGATCAACATGAGCAGAGTTCGCCGAAAAATAAATAAATAAATGAGTATTTTTACTCCTCTGAAAAAATTTAGGGAGTAATTTATAAAAGTGGGGAGCATTTCTGAAAAATTAACAGATGAAATAAAAAACTTACAAAAATGCTGGGCAATTATGAAAAATCAGTCCAGATTTTTTTCATATTAAAAAATATTTCACTACCACTGAATGTATTTCAAATTTAGATCCGTTTTAGTTCTTGTTTTAGTAATAAATATAATATTCGTATTTTAAAACAACAACATTAAATTTATCATGTTTTGTAATGACCACATGCAACAGCAATGTGTCCTAGAAGTGAATACATTGCACTTTTGAGATTCTTATAGACATCTAAAAATATCTAATAAACTTCTCAGCAAGTTCCACATCCACATTTGTCTTTTGTTGACTGTGCAGCTGCACAGCACCCAGTGCTTAAATTTTCATTTTTCTGATACCTTTGTTTCTCTTCCCATTTCTTTATTGTCGCTCTTTTTTTTTCTTTTTCTATGTCCTTGGATGACAATTTTATCTATCACACTGAAAGAACTTTCAGTATGAGGACCATGAATGGATGATAGCTTTCACTATTTCACATAAATAGTGTAACTTTGAGAATATGAATAATTTTGAACATCATGCATCAATTCTTACATATTTTTCGGCTTCGTCACTTCCGTTTTCGGACCCTCCCCCTCCCTCCTCCTTCCTTATTAAGCTGAAATGGAAACCTTTTTGGGGGGAATATTTAAGAACACAGGATACATGTTCGGAACACCGTTGGGGGAAATTTTTACAGTTACGGGAGAAATCCTTGCTACATCCGATTTCCGTTTTCGGACATTTTCTCTCCATTTTCAAGCAGAAATATAATTATATTTAACAATACAATAACACTAGGCAGAAGAAACATCGCTTGCAAAATAAAATTACGATTACGAGAGAAATCTTCACTGCATCTAACTTCCGTTTTCGAAAGTTTCAGGCGGAAAACATCCTCCACCACTACCAACTGCCCCAAAATTTCTGTTCAGTTATGAATCGATCTCGAGGAATTATGACGGAAAAGGAGAAATTCCTCGAAGCCGTGGCACCTTCATGCCTGATGATTACAGGAGAACTTTTGCGCCGTCGAATTTCCGTTTTCGAAAATTTTTCGTTCATTTTCAAACCGAAATACAAATATTTATAGAATAAAATGATATACAGTATAACAACAATACTGGGCAGAGGCAACGTCGCAGGAAACCGAAATTACGATTACGGAAAAAATCTTTATTTCGTTCACTTCCGTTTTGGAAAGTCGAAATGCAGTCGCAATGCGTATTTTTATGCGCCGATGTGTATTTTACGCTTTTCTCGATGCGCATTTTTATGCGCCGATGTGTATTTTACGCGTTTCTCAATGCGTATTTTTACGCGTCGAGAAAATTTCCCGATGCGTATTTTTAAGCGTTAGTAAACTTTCGATGCGTAAACACACTTTCCGATGCGTACAAGACGCGTGCATACCCATTTTGGCGAACTATGAACATGAGTAAAACAAATATTTGGCATAAACCACTCTGTACCTACCAAAACTTCTCTGACGTCGAGTCCCGTATCTTATCACTTATAACATTTCCCAATAATTTTCCTGTTATCCTCAGTAGGCGGATCACATTGTTTTTTCGTTCGATTATATCAACCTTTCACAACACAAAACATAAATGATAATATTCTTGAGGAACATCTCCTAAAAACACGCGACAAATTTCAGCAAATCAGCAACACTATCACCAGTCACCATACAATCTTACATTTCGCTCTGCCATGATCTATGCATAAGTTTCCAGCGTTTGTTCGTGTAGGATCCACTTTCTCACCCTTTTGTATCTTTCCCATGGCATGTAACAGTCGAACTACGGACGATTTATTCACGCATCACTGTATTGCCGGTTCTGTACTTCACTGGATGGCATGTTCGTCCAGGACAGCTTGCCAACCTGCGCTCCTCATCTCTTTGTGCCGTCCGCAACGCTGTTTGTTCTTCTCGCAGTATGCCGAATAAATCCACTCTCGTACTTCCGCACCGGTTTTCCCGATATTAAACATGAACAACATGCAATGACGAATATGCACCTTCTCCGTCGCCATGTCTTGGCTCAACTAACATCAAGCGTAGGCAATCTGCCAATACAAGTATTCAACGTAGTGTTGCTACCTTACCCCCACAGCAGGAAATTCTGACAAAAACTCAACCGTTTCTGTTTTACAATCAGCTACGTGGAGCGCCGGAAAATTACACATCGATCAAATTTCTCGCGGTCGTTTCTGTGATGGGTCCGCCTTTTCAAGCATGGCACGACGTTACATAGTATCCCACATCTGTATCAGTTTATACTTTGAGTCACGATAATCACAAGTCACGAAAATCACAGAGCGGGATCAATTCCAGCTGATGATTCAGGCTGGTTATTCCAGTTATGATTTCTGAACAAGATCAAGTAAGTCTTTTTGTCATTATCACACAGAATTACTGAATACCTTAACATGTCAACTGATGCTTGTTTTATCCCAGCCTCTTAAACGCATAGACGTTTATTTTGTCAGCACACCACATCTTCGAAGTTGCAAAAAAATGCAGCAAACGCAAAACAACTAACATCAAAAGGCGGAAACAATTCCTACTCGTCAGCAGCCGCAAAATTTTTAAAAGGGAAACAAACAAACAAAACAAAACAAAAAAAGCAGCAAGAAAAACAAATAAATAACACTAATAATGATATTGATGCGATATTGGGCCGCCTCGGTGACGCAGTGGTCTAAGCGCTGGTTTATGACCGTTCGTCCGAGAAGGGTCGGGTTTCAAATCCCGGTGAGGCATGGATGTTGTGTTTGTCTTACGGCTCTGGCTCTCTCCCTACCCTGGAACCTTTGATCCTAAATTAGGGACGGGCGACTGTTTATAGCCCACTGAGGTGCTCACGGTGGTCGTTAAACCTTCAATAAAAAAGAAATACGGTATTGAATGGAAATTCGTGCTAATCAAACAAACTTGAAACAAAAACGATACTGTCACGTAAAGCTGTCGATGCTGATATCCAATTACATTTTCCTCCGTTCGTGTTCTCTCACTCACACACACACACACGAGAGCCATCCAGAAAGTAAATAACTTATAGCCCTTAACACATGAAGGTATGTGAAAAAGCAAAAACTCTATAGAGAAGTGCTGATGCATACCTTAACCTATTTTTCGACACAGTCACGACTGATATTGTGTGACACTTGTCATATTGCGTGACGATTTCTTGCGTCCCTTCCTCATGGAATTCGGCTGCCTGTGCATTTAATCAGCCTGTAACTGCCTTTAGTTTGTCATTACTCTCAACTCGTTTGCCAGCCAGACAGTCCTACATGTGTAACAACAAGTAATCGTCACTGGGAGCAATGTCCGGGCCGTGTGGAGGGTGCTCAAAAACTTTCCAGCGAAAGTCCTTGAACATCGCCAGTGTCCTCGAGGTAGAGTGCAGGCGGGCGTTGTCGTGGAGAAGAAATCCGCTGGAGCACAGACCTCTCAGCCAGTTCTGAATAGCACGTCGTACCCTAAGAAGAGTGTTGCAATAAGCACCGGTATTAATGGTTGCTCCCGGAGGCATGAATTCCACCAGAAAGATGTATTTGCGGTCCCAGAAGACGTCGACAGCGAGTGGCCGGCTGACCTTGACCCAGTGTTGACATGACTTATCGGGCACACAAAGACTGCTTGAATTTCTGCGGCTTTTTCGGCTGGCGAGTATGATGACACTGAGGAGATTGGCGTTTGTTCTCCTTGGCATAATGTGAGATCCAGGTTTCATCATCGGTAACAATGTGGTCTAAAAACTCATCATCATCTTGTTGAAAATGCACAGAAAGGTCAATGCAGCATCCATTAGCTGTTTCTTGTGTTCGTGCGTCAACATTCGTATGACCCATCGTGCACAAATTTTGTAGTAATCGAGAAGTTCGTTCACAATTTTATGAATTAAAGATCCAGAAACTTCAAGATATTTTCAGTTAAATTCCTCAATCGTATAACGTCTGTTTTGTGGAATGTGTGCTTCAATCTTTTCTATCAGCTCGTCAGTGATAAGAGAGGGATTCCCAGATCCCCCTCATCGTGAACATTTGTTCTCCCGTTGTTAAATATTAGACACCATTTCCCCACACTGTTCATTACTCCCTCGCCATATACCGAAACAAGTTTACGATAAATTTCAAGAGGTCGAAGATTTTGTGCTATCAGGAAGCAAATAACTAACTGACCGCACTTCGCAGTCGGCCGGATTTTCATCTTCTTGTTCATCACAAATGAACGCACAAGCTATCTAATCGATACAACGAGCACGCAAAACACTTCGGTCGACAGCGAGCACACCAGCACGGCCGACTGACCTTGACCCAGTACCGGCGGCGTGGCGGCTCATACGTGAAGACGCTGAGCGCAAACGTTCTTTACCTTTTGAATCATCTTCGTACATAAGTTCAAACTTATACAACGCACTATAGAGCTGAAAGTTACGGTTGATCTAAATCATTGCCATAAAATTACACAGGAGCATTCGATAAAAGAAAACTGTACACCGATTGTTGGATCAGAATAAATTTTGGAGCTGTTGTGCAGCAAAACTATATTGTTGGAACTATGCGCCAAAAACATTTGGTTGATTGCAACATTACTATGGCAATCTTGTATTAAGCAGTGTCTCATTTTCTACATACTAAATGAAAAAATGCGCAGCGTATACTTATTCAATGTTATCCGGCAGCATTGTCAAACAAAAAGTGGAAATTTACCCAAGAATTGTTGTTTTGTGATTAACAAAAC
Source organism: Macrothele yani (assembly GCA_039090855.1). Lineage (NCBI taxonomy): Eukaryota > Metazoa > Arthropoda > Arachnida > Araneae > Macrothelidae > Macrothele > Macrothele yani. Next base: position 69,262,017 of record CM077013.1, read on the forward strand.
TGTTAAAAAATTAGAAATTATTAATGCATATAAACAAGATCACTTCGTTTATGTTAACTCGCAGACAGCAAAGATGCTCGAATCCGTTAATCCTTTTAACGCACGACTATGTCTTCACGCGATGACATAAACACAATACGTCACTACTATCAGATCGGACATTAGGTGGGTATTAATCGCGGCGGCCCGAAGTGAACAATGCTCTGGCTCAAAATGATCTGCCTCCCATCCTTGATGAGAAAAAATCTTGAATTAAGTTGAGTTAGAATAGCAAGCCTGTTTTTAATCATGGCAGGTAAGCATGCACTTTATTAGCAAGTTGCAAGTTTGGAAAATAATTCTGAAATTTAAGTGATTTTGTTTTTTTTTCAAAAAGAAAAAGCAATTGTAATAATGTGCTTGTACACTTACCACTTTAGATTCTGAATGCATTAAGGTTTATCATGTTTTGTTTTCTACATTTCTGGATGGGGAATCTGCGATAATGTATCAAAATAAACGCATTCAGTGTTGTCGGTATTATTGGCGCAATAATAATAATAATAATAATAATAATAATAATAATAATAACAAACATGCAAAAATATTACGCAACAAATAAAAAATCGTAGAAAGTCAAATTGAGCCGAAAATATGACAGAACATGGATCTCCGGATTTTAAACTCCGAACCGGTTCTATATTCGTCTAATAAACTTGCCTTGCTAAAGCATCCCTTTGACAAGCGAAAATTTGGCGAATTAAAATTTATTTGTTACTACAGTATTCGCGAATTTATGAGACTTCATTGTCTTTTCAATGACAGAACGTGTTGACAACAATAGTCAACGGCAGGAAATGAAAGAATGACGAATCAAAGAGAAAGTGATCGTCAGCGGAAGCCGTTGGGAAACATGACAGAAACAGAAACAGCACGGGTCAGCACGGAAGGAAGTTATTAAGCTCAGATCCAAGCACCTAAAAAAAGTATGCATTCCGGCATGCGAGATAAAAACATCCTGAATTTCGCGTTTCCGATATTGTACTACAAAACGGATACCCAAGGCAGAGACGTAACTAGGCCGGCTGCCCCGGATGCATCTCAACGGAGGGCAATGCAGTTTTTCTAGCGCCATATTTTGTCGTTTGTCCATTTTAGAATTTGCTTCTAACCACTTTCGCTAGTTTCGGTAGCCTTGGTAGCTTAAAATTTTCATTTCTTCCTCAAAATGTTCAGGGATGTTAGTTACTCTCATTCAGAAATGAAGGTGCGGTAGTATAGTCTGTCCAGCTAATGAGTAACCACGGCTTTCGTCGTCGACAGAGCCGTGGTTCTTCAATTTTTTTTTGATTGGATGGACTATGGAGTGTCAAAAATAGGAACTGTAACTAAAAAAAAAAGTTACACCCTTCAGTATTTTTTTTAAAGACTTTAGTTAGTCTCATACAGTATTCCATTCAGCTAACCAGCGTACAGAGTAACATACGCTATGAGGTGTGAACAACATCTCATATCCATGAAGGAAATTTTCCAAAACAGTGAATGGAGGCATAGAAAACAATATGCTGGTATGACTCCTGAGTATGCCTGACCTCTGCGACCTTTCTAAACATGTCGTTGGGATGAAGAACTAATTTTCTACTCTGCACAGAAAATCCCCTAAACGTTTAACCTTCAACGGAATTCTTCTAAAGCTTTTCGTATTGTTACGTTCAATATTTAATATCCATTCATTCTGGATGATTCATTTTTCGTTCTGCATTTCTGTGGAGTGCTGTGTTGTCGGTGCTCGCATAACGTTTACGTTTTACTTGGTATTTACAACCTGTGGTTCTTGCTGGGTATTTACCTAGTTTTTACATTTTTAATAAAGTCACGCCCAAAACCTGAAGTGTGATTTTTGAACGATCATAATACTTTCCTATAACGGCGGTGTGTGAGAAAATAAAAACCACGTAATATTTGAGTGGAACTCGAAGGGGCGTAAGCTCAAGTGTCGCCCTCCCAGATAAGAAAAGCTACCTACGGTCCTGGACTATACGTACACTGCAACGATGTTGTTTACCTTGTTGAAGGTTCGCTGGGGGCTATTCGATCATTACTGTGGCTGCGAAACACAACTATCAGCTAAATTCCGCCCGTTTGATATGGTACCGAAGGAGCAAACTCCGAACAGTTGGTCAAAGCTGTATAAACACAGTTTAATATGACGTTAATTTTATTTTGTCGAGCAAAGTACATACTTATTGTATATATACATTATACAATTATTAAATTAGTTATACATATATATATGGAAATGCTTTTACAAGAAATGAAGATTTATCGATTGATGGAGAAAAGCTGGAGATAACAGACACGTACGTTTATCTTGGACAGCAGATATCAAGTGAGGGTCACATTGATGAAGAAATTAATCGGCGTACAAAACTTGCCTGGAGAGCTTTTGGAAGAAACAGCATCATTTTCAAGAGCAATCTATTATGTCTTAAAAGAAAAGTGTTTGATCAATGCATCCTTCCAGTGCTTACGTATGGTGCAGAGATGTGGACCTTAACTAAAAGAGACATACAAAGGCTGCAGACAACTCAAAATAGCATGGAGAGGTGCATCCTTGGTGTAACCAGGAGAGATAAGAAGAGGAACTCGTGGATCAGAAAAATGACAAAAGTGGAAGACATGATGATCAGAGTTAAATCCCTGAAATGGCAATGGGCTGGACATACTGCTAGAATCGATGGACAGCCGAAATTTTAGATTGGATTCCAAGGGACAGGAAAAGACCCAGAAGAAGACCACATGGGAGATGGGTGGATGAAATTCGTAAGTATGCGGGAGTGACATGGAGGAGACTAGCACATGACAGACCGTTGTGGAGGAAACTTGGGGAGACCTTCATCCAGCAGTGGATTGATAATGGTTGATGATGATGATGATGATATGGAAAGATAAATGGGGCGCAATATTTTATAGTTTGCGCGTGCGTAGAAATGCTTAGTTACGCCTCTGCCCAAAGGATGGGGAAATTAGAGAAGTTCACATTTATTTTTAACTCTGATTCTACAGTTGTATATGAAAGGAAATGTGCTCCTGTTGCGAAAGATACATTGGTCAATTCCAGAGCAAAACACTCATTATTATTTGTTTCATTTGCGTATGCATACGTACGTACATACATATCCTGAAATAGCAAATTATGAGAAACACCTACTTTATAACGTGTTCGGCAGTCCTTGGCCTTCAAAACAGCTTTGCTTCGACGTGGCATGGATTCAAGGAGGTGCTAATTTCATTTTACAGGTATGTTCAAACGAGCGGATGTGATGGCGCCGTCTATCGCCGAATGTTCGCTGCACAAAGATCCCTGTTACGAAGGGCTCTATCAATCTCATCACACACGTGTCCAATTAGGTTAAGATCTGGTTACTGTGAAGGCTATTTTAGCACTTTGAAGTCATTGGCATGCCCTGTAACCACTGTCAGGCAATCAGGTCCTTGTGGCATGGAGCATTATCCTGCTCTGGAAGTAGCCCTCTCCATCATGAAACACAACGCAAATGAACGGCTGTTCCTGGTTCTCCACCATGTTAATATACCTCGTGGCATCCAAATGCTGTTCCAGAGGTAATAAAGAGCCCAATGATAGCCATGAAAACCTGGCTGTAGACCATTACTTCTACTTACCAGCCTGTACAGTTAACACTAGGCAGCTGGAATCCATAGATTTCTGCGGTTGACGCCATATTGTGGCTCGCACATTGGCGTGTATTAACTGAAAACGTGATTTATCGGACCAGATGACATTTTTCCAGTCCTCAAGGACACATTCTTGGTGCTCCTGTGCCCACTGTAGACGGAATTGTGGGGTTTTAGCAGAGACTAGTTGTACATGATAAAAAAGTCTGCTGTTTCAACAGCTCATTGACGCCAATGTGTGGAAGGGCTGTGTATATTGAAATTCTCTTCATGACACCTCTGTTGTGATGCGCAGTTACTTGATGCAATGCAGTTCGCCTGTTTCCTCGGACAACCCCCCCTACATCAGTTACTTTCGAACATCACATCGGCCAGCCGTTTCAACCCAAAGGAATACCACTGACTGCTTGTTTTCTTGTTTCTGAATCACTCATTGTACACCCTCGATACAGTTGTTCTTACACGGCCTGCCTTTTCCACCCAAAGGAATACCACTGACTGCTTGTTTTGTTGTTTCTGAATCACTCATTGTACACCCTCGATACAGTTGTTCTTACACGGCCTGCCTTTTTCACCCAAAGGAATACCACTGACTGCTTGTTTTGTTGATTCTGAATCACTCATTGTACACTCTCGATACAGTTGTTCTTACACGGCCTGCCTTTTCCACCTAAAGGAATACCACTGACTGCTTGTTTTGTTGTTTCTGAATCACTCATTGTACACCCTCGATACAGTTGTTCTTACATAGCCGAGAAGGTTTGCCATTTCTGAGATGCTTTCACTAGTCCGCCTAGGGCCTCCTATCATGCGTCTTTCGAAGTCATTAAACCACGATTTACGCTTTGCACACGTCTGAATCCTTTGCACAGTGGGCTGTTTATAAAGTCATCTCAATGGTACTTACGTACATAAGTAAGTAAGAATGGTATATATCTAATTGTTATTGGGTGTTCCTAATAATTTGATGCTTGAGTGTATATGATTAGATAACCAACCCATTCTCACTAGTGATAACCAGTGCTGATCATTGACTGAGAAACATTCTTTAAATTAGAATAAAAGTTACCAGACAACTCCGGGAAATTTTTTTATCCTCATTACTCTTAAATGTCTCAACGTCTCAATCAAGAATCGTGAAACCTCAAATAAGTGAAATGACATGTGAGAGAGAGAGAGGGGGGGAGAGACAGAGACAGAAGCTTCAAAGTTTTGACGCAGTGTTCTGCACCCAGTGCATGAAAACTCAGAGTAATACAGACATTAAATGTAACAAAGATCTGATCAACAAAATTAAATATACAATGAGAAACTCCTTAAATACGTCCTCGTATCAATGGAACTGTCATAAGAACACATAGACACAAAATACTCGTACCGTACAAATTAGGCGCAGTTGTTTAATACATTACGTTAGCGGCAAAACTTCACACTTTGCTTCAGTTTACGAGAAAACGAATTAGATATATGATATAAAAAAAAGATGCACTAAATTCCTGATTCTGAAACCCAGTTCATGCATATTCGTTGTAAATATGGTTTAATATTCACGCGTGGAATTTCTATGTTCGCTCCATTTAATCAGAGTCATCAAAGATAAGCATGGCCGCCCAGGTGGCGCAGTGGTATAAGCGATGGCTTATAATCGTTCGTCCAGGAGGGGTCCGGGTTCGAATCCCGTTGAGACATGATGTTGTGTTTGTCTTACGGCACAGGCTCTCTCCCTTCCGTGGAATCAGTGCCCTAAATTAGGGACGGGCAACAGCTTATAGCCCATTGAGCTGCTCACGGTGGTCGTTAAACGTTCAATAAAAAAAGAAAAAGAAAAGATAAGCATGTTTTGAGCCTGCTGGTGTTCAACAACAGATTGCCGCATTAGATTCGCGATAAGAATATATACACGGTCGTATCAGAAAAATGTGACCACTCCCGGAATCACAGTGTGTCCGCCCAGGTGAGTCACAGATTGCACGTGACAATGTCGACCACACGGAGATATAAGCGGCCGGCGAAGACAGATTAGTCACAGTGCGTCACGTGAGCACAATGGGCAGAGGTAGTGATTTGACAGACGTTCAAAAGGAATGACCATCGGCTATCGCGCCAAGGATGGAAGCATCTCAGAAACTGTAGACTTCGTGGGCCGTTCGCGAGGTGCTGTAGTAAGGGTGTACCAAGAATGGACTGCTGGCACACCCAGTACCTCCCGTCGTCATAACTGTGGAGTCCCAAAAGGTCATCGACCCAACAGGAGAACGTCGCCACCGTCGACTGGTAAAGCGCAATCGACGCGCAACAGTGCGGCAACTGAACAAGCAAATGAACGCTGGGGCACCCAGATACGTGTCCCTGATAACAATAGAACTAACCCTGTTACGCATGGGTCTATGGAGTCGACGCTGCGTCGAGGCGCCCATGTTAATCCAGGTATATTCAGCAACGACGCCTGCAGTTCGCATGGGACTACAGTCATTGGAAGAACGGGAAAAGGTTGCCTTCTCCGACAAATCAAGGTTTCTACTCCACAGAAGTGACGGGCGATGGCGGATACGGCGTCAGACACACGAGACCTAACGCACGGACATTGTCGATCAAGTACAGGCCGGCGGTGGCAGTGTGCATGTCTGGGGGATGCTTTCCTGGTATGACCTGAAACCGCTGGTACCACAGGATGGGTCCCTGAACGCCAATGACTACCTGTTCATCTTCGCTGAACACATGTATCCCTTCATGTTGGACGTTTACCCTGGTAGCGATGGTGTTTACCAACAGGACAATACGCCCTACCATGTCGCTAAGGGGGTGCGTGACTGGTTCCAGAAACACGACAGCGAGGTCTCCGTTTTCCTTTGGCCGGTGAAATCGTCCGACCTCAATCCCATAGAGCACTTGTAGTGGGGTTATTTGGATTGACAGGTTCGGCGTGCCAATCCACACCCATGTCATCGCCGGGACCTCCGTGCTCTGCTGCAGTCCGAATGGGCACGTATTCCTCAGGCAACCTCACAGAGCCACATTGCATCCATGCCACGCCATATCGCCGTGGCATCCGGGCAAAGGTGGTGTTTCCCATTATTAGGTAGATCGTCATAGTATTGTGATGCGACTGTGTAAGTATGGCAATATACATATACTGATGTTGTTTGCAAGGATTGTCGCTTTAAGTTGTGTGAAGGCGAGAAGTGCGTTTAAGGGGAAGCTACAGCGCAGCTAGACCGTCAAGGATTACCTCCTTAACACAGTTAGCAAACAGGACATAAAATTTGTCCTGGGACTTCAAGGGAGTGTATACATTTTTTGTTAGGAGGAACACAAGGGCATTTTGCGGGAGAGGAATCTTTGGCGTTGACAGAGCCGTAAAACCGATTACGAAAACGAACGCGTAAGGGCAACGGCGACTGGGCCCATGAAGTACGACCGGACGGAGACTGAGATATGAACACCCAGAGTGACAATCACAAGCCGAAGCAATGAGCATTATGTTGGGAACACGCCGTGACCAGTACGAATAGCGGCAGATGTCAAGCAACGTGCCACGTTCTACCAACGCGAGAATATACTGAATGATGTACGAGCGCACGTGAAGGATCTGACAACGACATATTCGTAGTGTTGTGAGTGCAATGGAGAGTAACAGACGTTGCTTTGGATGTGTGTCCGCCATTAAAAAAAAGGAAATGTAACGATCAGATTATATTCATGTTTCGCATTAATGTCTGATGAAACCCATTCCATGTATCAATTTAGAACTGTTTATTGTCCCTTTTTCCTGTCGATGACGGAATATACCGACGTCTTCTACTTTATGAATAAAATGTTCAGTTTAGTTATTGCTGCAAGGTGAGTGATTTCAAATTCTCTTGTATCGTATTCGGTTCGTGATTTTTTCGCTAATCCTCGCTATCGAAGAACTACACTAACATAACACATTAAACGTTTGTACACTGCTCGACACAGAAATATCCCCACCCAGAAGGAATGGGGATAGAGGGGTGAAATTGAACATGCAAATAAGAATACATAAGGGTTTCCCTTGATGTTATTTTCAGCCAGGTACAGTGTTTATCAGACAAGATAATGCAGCACAATAGCTACACCATAGTAAGTGGTTGCACCACCGCGAACGGCAACAATTTAGCGTGGCAATGAGCCATACAGTGGACGGATATCGTTCTGAGGAATGGAACACCAAGCAGAGTTGACTTGCTCCCATAATTCATCGAGATCGTGGGCAAGCCGATTCGACTGCATGTACGAAGTCCAATGTGCTCCCACAGGTTTTTGAGATTAGGAATAAATCGGGCGATCTTGCTGGCCAAGGCCGTGTTTAAACATGGTGCAAATATTGTCTGAAGACCCGAGTACACGGGCGTTATCTTGTTGGAAAATGGAGTGCTGTAAGCTGTTCAGGAACGATATCAAAATGGGCAGCAGAAGCTCGCTCACGTATCATTGCAGTTGTCATTGTGCCCGTGATGCGGACAAGAGGTGACCTGCTGTCATGCGCAATAGCACTCCATACCATGATGCCTGTCTGACGAGCGGTGTGGCCGTAGCGAACGAAACCCGGATCCGTCCGCTCACCAGGGTGTCGCCAGACACGGATCCGTCGACAGTCAGCACGCAAACAGAAACGGGATTCATCACTGAAGACCACAGTGGTCCATTCGTGACCACAATTCGCATGACTTCGACACCAAGCCAGACGAGCGCTGCGATGGCTGGCCGCCAATGGCAGTTGACGTAACGGTTTTCTACTGCGCAGGTTTGCCACATGTAACTTTCGGTTTATAATTCGGGTCGTTATGGCGACGTTCATGGGAGCTGACACAGCACTCGAATATCGGCTGCAGTGCTTTCTGGTGACGAACGAACGTGTCGAACAATCCGCCGGTACAGGCGTGCTGACGTGGATCGGACTGCACCACTGCCACTCCGACGCACGTACGAAGCTTTCTGTAGCCACTGGTGCACACCGTGTTCAACAGTTCGTGCATCCCGTTGCACATGGCAGCGATAAGATTTGTAGACCAGTCCGCTTCACACAGGCCCACAATTCTTCCTCTCTGAAACGCATCCAAATAGCGATAAACCTAACAACGCGTGAACCCGGCATTTTCGGTCTTCGCTGAACAGTTTCCCAGCACAAACAACAAATCTGAAACGTCCGCGACACTTCCACTAGCGACCACACATTACCATCCCTGTTGCTGCTGGCACCTTTATCTCACGAACGTGTGACGCCATCGGCTTCGGTTTAACATCATTTGCATATCTCGAGTGGGTACAACTGCCATGCGACTTGCATGTTTGTAACACACATCCTCCTAGGTGGGGCAATTTCTATGCCGAGCAGTGCATTTGTCACTGTTTTAAAGAAAAGTCTGGACTTTTATTTTACGCATATAATTCTGCGTGTCGAATCACTTTGGTTTTCTCAGAAGCGTTCACAGAATAAAGTGGAACTGACAGCATCTTGTCTAAGTTGGATAAGAACCAAAATACATAAAATGAGAGACCGGTCTGATCGCAAGTATAATCATAAAAACACGAAAATGCGCGAGAGTCCTTACATATGCGTCGCTGAAAAATGTAATATCGCAAGAGCTGCCAGCATTTTTAGAACAAATATTATGTTCTTTGATACCACGTCCTTTGCCAATAAAAATTATATGCTTCTAGAGTTACTTTTTTGACCCCTCCACGCGCCAGTGACTGCAACATCTTCAGATATATATATATATATATATATATATATATATATATATATACACACACAGCGTGGTGAGTTATGGCCAAACCCCTCCAAAATGACTCCACAACTTAAATCTTGGCCCTCAGTCTCCGGCATCTGGAATGTACCTGGCCAAGGCATCGGCCAGTGCGACATGAAGGCAGAGGGTGCTAAGAATCCCCGGAGGACCGGACTAGGCTGCCATCTGATGCTGACCTTGGCTACGTATAATGGACGCTCCCTATCTTCTGATTCAAGGCTTCTTGAATTGGAAGAGGAACTACAAAGGATTAAGTGGGACATCGTCGGGCTAAGTGAGGTAAGGAGAAAAGAAGAAGATCTCATTGAACTGAAAAGTGGACATCTCTTCTACTATCGTGGGACAGATACTCGCAGAACTAGTGGTGTTGGATTTATATTAAACAAGAAACTAAAGGATAAAGTTGTAGAAGGTGAAAGTTCCTCTGACAGAGCTGCACGACTCGTTATCCAACTCTCGAGAAGATACCAGGCTCAGATTATTTAAACTTATGCACCCACCACAAGTCATCCTGAAGAAGAAATTGAAGAATTTTATGAGGAAATCCGTCATCTAAATAATAAAGGTAAGCAGCACTTGAAGATAATTATGGGAGATTTCAATGCAAAAATAGGGCAACGGCAACAGAATGAAACTTCAGTAGGTAAATTCGGTCACGGCAACAGAAACCAGCGTGGAAATACTCTCGTAGAGTTTGAAGAGGCAGAAGGGTTTTTCATCTTGAACTCCTTTTTCAAGAAAAAGTCACACAGGAAATGGACATGGAGACATCCAAATGGGACGACAAGTGAAATTGATTTTATTATGTGTAACAAAAAATTCGTCATAGAAGACTGCAGTGTGCTAAACACGTTCAACACAGGTAGTGACCATAGATTGCGGTGATGTAAGATGCACCTCAACACTAAACTCGAACGTGGCAAGCTCATAAGACAAACAAAATGTATTGACATAACCAACCTTAAAAAACACCATAATACCTTCAAGTTGGAACTGAAGAACAGATTCTCTGCTTTAGAAGGCCTAACATCGGAAGAAGTGGATATTTCTGCAGTTAACAGAAAAGTAACCAAAGCTCTTATGGAAACAGCAACAAAATTAGCTGGGTCTAAGAACAAGTTGCATGTAAACAAATTATCAAGAAAAACCAAAATGTTGATGCAAAAAAGAAGAGAGAAGAGGACAACTAAAGAAGATGTGACTTCCAAAGTGGAATACATAGAGCTATGCAAGACAGTACGAAAAAGTATCACTGAAGACGTAAGTAAATTCAACTGTGAACTAGTGAGGAAAGCAATTGAAAACAACCAAATCCTAAAGATAGCAAAGGGACATCTCAGTAAGGGAAGAAAACAGACTATGGCACTGAGAAAAGAAGATGGTTCTGTAACAAGAAATAGAGGCGAAATTTTAACAAGAGTGAAAGATTTCTACTCCAAATTATATGAAAGGGATGATACATGTACTCCAGACATCAGGAAAGGTACCAGAGTTCTTCCAGTCCTCCCAGCAGAAGTTGCACATGCAATCAAGAACATCAAGCGGGCGAAAGCTCCAGGAGAAGATGGAATTACTGTAGACATCATACAAGAAGCAAGTGGAGAAATCGAAACAGTACTCGTCCACATTTTCACTCGATGCCTTAATGAAGGGAAGATTCCTGAGGATTGGAACAACGCTACAATGATCCTGCTACATAAAAAAGTTGACAGTGAGGATCTCGGGAACTACAGACCTATCAGTCTCCTATCAGTTGTTTATAAAATCTTCACTAAAGTTCTTTCACACCGCTTAAAGGTGACACTGGACGTGGCTCAACCGAGAGAACAAGCTGGATTCAGGAGTGGCTACAGCACAATAGATCATATCCACGTGCTGAGAGAACTAATTGAAAGAGCGAGGGAATATGAACTTCCATTGTGCATGGCTTTTATCGATTATGAAAAAGCCTTTGATTCGGTGAAACCATCAGCAGTTACAATGGCTCTGAAATCCTACGGTGTTGAAGATGTGTACATTAATATTATTAATAACATCTATGAAAATGCAAGTGCAAAGATTCGGCTGTTTGAAAATACAACACACATAAAAATTGGAAAAGGAATGAGACAAGGTGACACCATATCTCCGAAGCTCTTTAATGCCACATTGGAAAATGTCTTTCAATCACTGAACTGGGAAAACAAAGGGATAAAGATTAATGGAGATTATCTAACCCACCTTCGTTTTGCTGATGACGTAGTCATTTTTGCAACTACCCCATCAGAGCTGCAGAGTATGATCCAGGAACTTGCTGACAAGAGTAAAGAAGTGGGATTAAAAATTAACTTTCAGAAGACAAAAGTGATGTTCAATGCTTTTACAAGAAATGAAGATTTATCGATTGATGGAGAAAAGCTGGAGATAACAGACACGTACGTTTATCTTGGACAGCAGATATCAAGTGAGGGTCACATTGATGAAGAAATTAATCGGCGAACAAAACTTGCCTGGAGAGTTTTTGGAAAAAACAGCATAATTTTCAAGAGCAATATGCCATTATGACTTAAAAGAAAAGTGTTTGATCAATGCATCCTTCCAGTGCTTACGTATGGTGCAGAGACGTGGACCTTAACTAAAAGAGACATACAAAGGCTGCAGACAACTCAAAGTAGCATGTAGAGGTGCATGCTTGGTGTAACCAGGAGAGATCAGAAGAGGAACTCGTGGATCCGAAAAATGACAAGAGTGGAAGACATCATGATCAGAGTTAAATCCCTGAAATGGCAATGGGCTGGACATACTGCCAGAAGGACAGACCATCGATGGACAGCCAAAATTTTAGATTGGATTCCAAGGGACAGGAAAAGACCCAGAAGATAACCACATGGAAGATGGGTGGATGAAATTCGGAAGTATGCGAGAGTGACATGGAGGAGACTGGCACAAGACAGACCGTTGTGGAGGAAACTTGGGGAGACCTTCGTCCAGCAGTGGATTGATAATGGTTGACAATGATGATGATGATATATATATATATATATATATATGGGATGTAAGGTCAGGTGATGCGTAACATCACAGCCTCTCCTTGACAAATGTCAACCCCGCCTTCTCGTGGTGCATCCTGTTCCCACTAAAGGGGCTCTGACGACCGCCCATAGCGGTATAACTATACCATCGGGATCAGAGGAAATGCTATCCCACACTCACCAACCCGCTTGGCCAGCGTAGTGAGTTATGGCCAAACCCCTCCAAAATGATTCCACAACTTAAATCTTGGCCCTCAGTCTCCGGCAGCTGGAATGTACCTGGCCAAGGCAGCGGCCAGTGCGACATGAAGGCAGAGGGTGCTAAGAATCCCCGGAGGACCGGACTAGGCTGCCATCTGATGCTGACCTTGGCTACTTACAATGGACGCTCCCTATCTTCTGATTCAAGGCTTCTTGAATTGGAAGAGGAACTACAAAGGATCAAGTGGGACATCGTGGGGCTAAGTGAGGTAAGGAGAAAAGGAGAAGATCTCATCGAACTGAAAAGTGGACATCTCTTCTACTATCGTGGGACAGATACTGGCAGAACTAGTGGTGTTGGATTTATAATAAACAAGAAACTGAAGGACAAAGTTGTAGAAGTTGAAAGTTCCTCTGACAGAGCTGCACGACTTGTTATCCAACTCTCGAAAAGATACCAGGCTCAGATTATTCAAACTTATGCACCCACCACAAGTCATCCTGAAGAAGAAATTGAAGAATTTTATGAGGAAATTTGTCATCTAAATAATAAAGGTAAGCAGCATTTGAAGATAATTATGGGAGATTTCAATGCAAAAATAGGGCAACGGCAACAGAATGAAACTTCAGTAGGTAAATTCGGTCATCGCAACAGAAACCAGCGTGGAAATACTCTCGTTGAGTTTGCAGAGGCAGAAGGGTTTTTCATCTTGAACTCCTTCTTCAAGAAAAAGCCACACAGGAAATGGACATGGAGACATCCAAATGGGACGACAAGTGAAATTGATTTTATTATGTGTAACAAAAAATTCGTCATAGAAGACTGCAGTGTGCTAAACAAGTTCAACACAGGTAGTGACCATAGATTGGTGAGATGTAAGATGCACCTCAACACTAAACTTGAACGTGGCAAGCTCATAGGACAAACAAAATCTATTGACATAACCAACCTTAAAAAACACCATAATACCTTCAAGTTAGAACTGAAGAACAGGTTCTCTGCTTTAGAAGGCCTAACATCGGAAGAAGTGGACATCTCTGAAGTTAACAGAAAAGTAACCAAAGCTCTTATGGAAACAGCAACAAAATTAGCTGGGTCTAAGAACAAGTTGCATGTGAACAAATTATCAGGAAAAACCAAAATGTTGATGCAAAAAGAAGAGATGAGGACAACTAAAGAAGATGTGACTTCCAAAGTGGAATATATAGAGCTATGCAAGACAGTACGAAAAAGTATCACTGAAGACGTAAGGAAATTCAACTGTGAACTAGTGAGAAAGCAATTGAAAACAACCAAAGCCTAAAGATAGCAAAGGGACATCTCAGTAAGGGAAGAAAACAGATTATGGCACTGAGAAAAGAAGATAGTTCTGTAACAAGAAATAGAGGCGAAATTTTGACAAGAGTGAAAGATTTCTACTCCAAATTATATGAAAGGGATGATATATGCACTCCAGACATCATGAAAGGTACCAGTACCACAGTTCCTCCTGTCCTCCCAGCAGAAATTGCACATGCAATCAAGAACATGAAGCGAGGAAAAGCTCCAGGAGAAGATGGAATTACTGTAGACATCATACAAGAAGCAAGTGGAGAAATCGAAACAGTACTCGCCCAAATTTTCACTCGATGCCTTAATGAAGGAAAGATTCCTGAGGATTGGAACACCGCTACAATGATCCTGCTACATAAGAAAGGTGACATTGAGGATCTCGGAAACTACAGACCTATCAGCCTCCTATCAGTAGTTTATAAAATCTTCACTAAAGTTCTTTCACACCGCTTGAAGGTAACACTGGACATGGCTCAACCGAGAGAACAAGCTGGATTCAGGAGTGGCTACAGCACAATAGATCATATCCACGTGCTGAGAGAACTAATTGAAAGAGCGAGGGAATATGAACTTCCATTGTGCATGGCTTTTATCGATTATGAAAAAGCCTTTGATTCGGTGAAACCATCAGCAGTTACAATGGCTCTGAAAACCTGCGGTATTGAAGATGCATACATTAATATTATTAATAACATCTATGAAAATGCAAGTGCAAAGATTAGGCTGTTTGAAAATACAACACACGTAAAAATTGGAAAGGGAGTGAGACAAGGTGACACCATATCTCCGAAGCTCTTTAATGCCACATTGGAGGGTGTTTTCAGTCACTGAGCTGGGAAAACAAGGGGATAAAGATTAATGGAGATTATCTAACCCACCTTCGTTTTGCTGATGACGTAGTCATTTTGCAACTACCCCATCAGAGCTGCAGAGTATGATCCAGGAACTTGCTGACAAGAGTAAAGAAGTGGGATTAAAAATGAACTTTCAGAAGACAAAAGTGATGTTCAATGCTTTTACAAGAAATGAAGATTTATCGATTGATGGAGAAAAGCTGGAGATAACAGACACGTACGTTTATCTTGGACAGCAGATATCAAGTGAGGGTCACATTGATGAAGAAATTAATCGGCGTACAAAACTTGCCTGGAGAGCTTTTGGAAGAAACAGCATAATTTTCAAGAGCAATATGCCATTATGTCTTAAAAGAAAAGTGTTTGATCAATGCATCCTTCCAGTGCTTACGTATGGTGCGGAGACGTGGACCTTAACTAAAAGAGACATACAAAGGCTGCAGACAACTCAAAGCAGCATGGAGAGGTGCATGCTTGGTGTAACCAGGAGAGATAAGAAGAGGAACTCGTGGATCCGAAAAATGACAAGAGTGGAAGACATCATGATCAGAGTTAAATCCCTGAAATGGCAATGGGCTGGACATACTGCCAGAAGGACAGATCATCGATGGACAGCCGAAATTTTAGATTGGATTCCAGGGACAGGAAAAGACCCAGAAGAAGACCACATGGGAGATGGGTGGATGAAATTCGAAAGTATGCAGGGGTGACATGGAGGAGACTGGCACAAGACAGACCGTTGTGGAGGAAACTTGGGGAGACCTTCGTCCAGCGGTGGATTGATAATGGTTGACAATGATGATGATGATGATATATATATATATATATATATATATATATTTGTGCATCTCATAGTTGTAATCATGATTCACACATTTTTCGTTGTTCCCAACACATATTTTTTTCTGCGCTGGGCGAAGCTCTTTCACATGTGCAGTTGGCAAGGTGCTTTCTCTTTTAAGTGTGGGAGCAAAAAATCTCTGTTCGTAAACGATAGGAGCAATCACCACAGTTCCTACGCATTCCCGCTAAAGGACGTAAATGCTAAAAGGAAAATGCTACCAAGAGATGCATAACGTGCACTTGCAAAAATCGTAAATCTTTTTCAGCTCTTCCTGATGCAAATTTTCTCACTGCGTGATGCAAATGTATCAGAATGTTCTAACTTCGGGGATTAAGATTTGAAAAAAATATATATATATTTTTTTGAATCGGAGTGCTGCAACCATTTCCATTCATATATTTTTCTTTCGATCTATCCACAAAATTTTTGCTCATCAATGCTTGCCTCGATATTTTCAGTTTTGAGACAAATCCTGATCATACATTTTAAAACCAATGTGATAAAAGATCTGCCCTCCCCCTCCTTTTTTTTTCTTTTCTTCTTGTTTCCAACAGGAAGCGAGAAAAATGACATTGTAGCTACTAAATGATTTTTTTCTTGAGTCACACATTATATACATCTTAGGAAATGGAATCTAAAAGTTTCGGGAATGCTGATTAACATTATAGGCGAGATACCCTTGCCTACCACAACACAGGAATAGCTATCAATCCACCTCTTTATGTTCTATTGGTCACTTCTTAACTACAAGCTACGCTTTAACATTGTAAAACAACTGCAGAATCAGACCCCCCCCCCCCCTTTTTTTTTCGGGATTTGATGACTACCGACATGAGCAACTTACTTTCGGGGCTATAAGCAGTCGCCCATCCTTAATTTAGGGCCACTGGTTCTGGGAAAGGGGCAAAGCCAGCACTTTCCGACAGGCACACCACCCAAGCCCAATCTAGGATTCGAACCTGGGCCCGACGACAGATTCGAAGCCCCGGCGTCAGACTGCTACTCAGTCACAGGAGCGGCGCAAACCGCCTTTGCAGATTTTTGGACAGTAAATAGCTCAGCAACAAATATCACAGCAATATCCAGAATGGCTTCAGTGAAAAGAAAATCTATTTCAGGACGAAATCCCGGAGTGAGAGAAAAAGAAAATCCATCGCCCCAGGCAAAACTCCGCACCGGTGGCAAAGTGGCCAGAGTTTCTGACCAGGCGTTCGAGCTGTGTCCAGAGAGTTCGAGTCCCAGACGAGGGCCTGTAAAAAAACATACCGGGTGGTAATACGAGGTGTGACAATTTAATTCCAGGAACGGTCATGTACTGTCGCTCTTGTGGCTATGCGGGCTAATGTTAATAAATTTGAACTAATAAACATTTAGTTCAAAACTGCCCCGCTGAGGGAATAGTTGCGCTGCAGACGCAAGAAAAGAAGAGACACGTGCGTGAATTTACTGTTTATTAACAGCCCAAAATTTTCAGGACATAATCTGCTCAATATGCTGGCTATCAAAAGAGATTACATGCTGCAAACGAAAAACGGCATGCGACCCAGCTGCTCACAGCATGTCGCGGTCGATGTTGGCCACTTCAAAACCAGTATCTCATACTGGATATTCGTTTTCAGATCTGAGGGAGAGCGTATGCTGTCTCGATAAACTCTGTCTATCAGGCATCCCCAAAAGCCAGAAAACACATTGAGTAAGGTCTGGTGAGAAGACTGGCCAGGACTGAGGAAACCCTGTAGAAATAATGCGTTGTTTGTCGAATGTTCGACTAAGCAAATCCTTCACCTGCCGACCGACGCGTGGAAGTGCATCGTTTTGCGTGAACACAGTGGTTAGCCCAGTAAATAAAGGCCAAAATTGGGTCAAAGCTGAATTTTTGCAGGCTGGTAGAACTCATTGGGCTTAGCATTTTCACAAGAGCCCCCCCCCCCGCTTGTTTCCCCCTCTACGCCCCCATAAAGGGGGAAATTTGGTCTAATACTAATCCACTCGTAACTCCCGAAATAATTGGCGTACAGCGATAATTTTTTTTAATTTATTCCTCTTGATATGGTCTATAAATTTTGTTCTATTCATTTTTACTATATCTCCAATAGTTTTGCAGCAATTTGCGAAAACCCGCAAAATAGCACATATTGCTCTCGACATTTTTTCGATTAACTCCAATTACCGCTTCACAGAGCCAAAATTTCCGAAAATGGCTCAGAATAAAAGTTTTAGCAAATTTTATAACCTTTACAACAATATATTATTTGCCTTACATCAATATATAGCTTCGCTTACACTGTATCTAAACCGTGTCAGCCTTAAGGTGGTTCCACCTAAAATTTCTGCTTTATGTTTCCAATGGTAAAACTTCTTTACATATTTTCTTCTCAATTAATGTATTCCCAAGGATGAAAATTTGCACATCGATAAAACTAACTTTAAGTTATAGTATGAGATACCTAATACGTGCTAAAACATAACCATAATTTAGAAATCCAACATTTGTTTGTCTACTGACGTCATTAATGTACAGGTCGCGCCGTTTATTAACAGGTCTGAACATTACTAAAAAAATGATCTATTTTTAATATAATTATGGTTATGTTTTAGCAAGAATTTACTATCCCATGCTATAACTTAAAGTAAGTTTTATCGATGTGCAAATTTTCATCGTTGGGAATACATAAATTGCGAAGATAACGTGTAAAGAAGTTTTACCATTGGAAACATAAGGCAGAGATTTTAGTTGGAACCACTTTAAGCACTTCTGTTACGAAGAATTTGTCGCGGGAAGAACATAGTGCTGATAGAGAGATAAGAGGCATTGACTCACGCAATTTGTTTATTTATTTGACACGTGGGGAGAATAAAATGCATTCCTAAAACTCCCCCACTGTCCGCACATATGCCACAAAAGCAAATAGAATTAGATAATCTGATAGGCAAGATGTCCGTACGGGAGGTTCGCTGAGACAACGAACGAAATGTTAAGTTGATCGTTTTTTAGCCTCTAAAAAGTTAACCAAATTCTTAATGCATTCCCGTATTGGTTTACCTAATGGAATAAAAAATGGACAAATGCATGATTTGCGATAACCATCTCTGTGAGGGAGAATCAGTAGTTGTCACCAAAGGTTTAAAAAGGATAATTGATTCTAGCCTAAAAAGAAAAGACAGTTTGCATGAAAACGAAAAATTAGAGAATGCTACTTCTATTATGGTTCATTAGACTTGCCGGCGGAATTACACGCGAGAAAGTAGTATTAAGGCTTCACATGTTGCAAGTATTTCGTTAGCATCAACGTCTTCAAATCCACTTTTACGAAGTTTTAAACAAACGTTTGACTTTAAAAATGAGTGCTTATTCTGTGAAAAGGAAGCCAATCTGAATATTAAGCTTCCTCTCAAATACAGAAAAGCGGTCCATATGGTATCGACTCTAGTGAAAGATAAAATTTTAACTTTAAAATTTTAACTTTCAGCGAACACCGTAACGATGAATGGGGGGGTGAAGTCGAAAATTCTCGGGGTTATTGACCTAGTAGCAGTTGAAGCACGATATCATTCCGAGTGCTACAAAAAATTCAGAAAAATAAAGCTCTTTAGAGCACCTGGTCGGCCGCAAGATCAGAGCACTGAAACTGCTTTCTCATTCTTGTGTGACTATATTGAGAAAACAGATGGATGCCAATACACCCTAAAGGATTTACAAAATATCATGAAAGATCATGACCTTTCTACAACCATTACTGATAAATATTTGAAGCAGCGACTGTTACAACATTTCGGAGACAGGATAGTAATAACAAATATTTCTGGGAAGAAGAATATTGTATGTATGACAGATGCTAATCATAAATTGCTGACTGATCAATGGTACAATGAGAGAAAGAAGGATAAGGTTTGTGAACGAAAAAGAGTTGTTGAAGCAGCAGCAGAAATTATTAGGGAGGACATACAGAAAATGATTTACGACACCTACCAAGTTTCAATAAGTACACAACAATTGTTCAACAGAGTTATTTGTGTTTGTGACAGTCCTTTGAAATTGAAATCATACTTCAGATATGAACTAGCATCTCGCCCACCATCTTTATTTGACGGTCACTGCGAAAAGGTACAAAATCCTCCATAACTAAATCTTTCGTTGGTGGTATTGTTGAACAGGAGGATATACCTACTAGTGCAGCTGTTATAATAGATGGTGGTTATCTCCTTCATTCAGTAACTTGGCCTAAGCGCACAACATTTGATCAAATTCTGCAAAATTATATATCTCATGTACTTTCCCATTATGGTACAAATTGCTACGTTGTCTTTGATGGATACCCTGAAACGCCAACAACAAAGCAGGAAGAACAAACAAGAACTGCTAAAAGGACGTCAGCGAACATTATATTTACAAATAACATCGAGTGCACCACAGCGCAGACAGATTTTCTGTCCAATCCAAACAATAAGAAAAGAATAATTGCAGCATTAAAAGAAAAATTCCACTCTGCCACTAATATCACGGTTCTCACGGCTAATAACGATGCTGATGTAGATATAGTTCAAACCTCTATAGAAATGTTGAAACTAAACCCTACTGTAGTCACCGTAGGTACGGATACAGACCTTATCGTCTTATTAATTGCACTGGCGCCAGAAGAAACAAAATCTTTGTACTTTCTCAAACCGGGCACTGCTGCAATACCTCCAATATTTTACAGCATTGAAAAACTGATATCTATTTACAGCCATGCACGCAAATGTCTGTTATTCACGCATGCCATTACAGGGTGTGATGAACTTTTGTGTTTAATTCCATGCAACTGTAAGAAAGAATGTATGATTTCCTGCAGCTGCCGAAAAGCCGGATTCTCATGTTCTGCTATGTGTGGACGTTGCAGTGGACTGTCATGCACAAACAAGCCTGGTATGAGTGACGACATTGATATTGATTTATGATAATTCTGCCACAACTGTGCGATATTCAAAAGAAATACAGAAGCAATGTAAGACAAAATATATATCATTTTAAAAGTTATAAATTTAATCATCACCGCTTTTGTTTGTAGCCTTTTCTTTTTTAATTACAGTTTTACGAAATTTTAATCTTAGTTCATTTAGGAAATTTGAAAATGAATATGTTTTTTTTTTTTAATTATTTTGAAATTGTAGAAACAGCACCAGTGCATGGAACTAAATGCTTACTTTATAAGCATTGTATAAAGTATAAAGAAGAAAAAATGGCATTGTCATATTTCAATTCAACAATTCGTTTGCACATAATAATCATAGTTCCACCCCTCCGGGTGGGGGTGAAGCAAACAGGCAAGAGTTGGTGACTGTTTTGCAGGTGCGAAGCTGAGTTTTCTTTCCTTTTTTTATTTTTTACCGATCGTTGAAAATTATACTCCCCGCAAAGTTATTGCATGTGTTGCCCGATTTTTTGTCATTTTGTGGTTACAATGCATTGGCAGTTTCGGTACCACAGAAGGTAAACTATAAAGCGTATTAAGACAAATAATATATCGTTGTAAAGGTTATGAAGTTTGTTACAACTTTTATTTGGAACCTTTTTCGGAAATTTTGGCTCTGTGAAGCGGTAATTGCAATTATTGGGTAAAATGTCGAGAAAAAAAGGTGCTATTTTGCGGGTTTTCAAAAATTGCAGCAAAACTGTAGGAGATATAGTAAAAATGAATAGAACAAAATTTATAGACCATATCAAGAGGAATAAATTGAAAAAAAAAATTATCGCTGTACGCCAATTATTTCGGGAGTTACGAGTGGATTAGTATTAGACCAAATTTCCCCCTTTATGGGAGTGTAGAGGTGGAAGCAAGCGGGGGAGGGGTGGGGACTTTTGTGAAAATGCTTAGTCCGAGGAGTTCTATCAGCCTGCAAAAATTCAGCTTTTACCTCATTTGTTCCGGGTCAAGTCCTTTATTTACTGGGCTAGGTGTCCAAACAATGCCGTTCCGGCAAAGCGGGAATAACATGTTGCTACTGGGCCCTCGGGTGTTGATGGTTTTGAAGAAAAGTGGTCCAATGATGAAATTTGCTAGGATGCCACACCATAATGTCCCATACGCGTGAATGGACTTTGTACAGGTCTTACGTGAATATCAGCAGGTCATGCAGTTTCTCATATTCGACAGTTCTGCGAGTTTGCAGTCCCAGTAATAGTGAAATAGGCTTCATCTGACCACATATAGCCCAAGGCCACAGGCTGTCAACCTCCATCCCGGCCAGGAATCGGAGAGCGAAGTCAAAGTATTGTTCTTTGTTGCCTGATAGCAGTTCTTGCATTACACGTATCCTGTACGGATACCATCCCACGATAGACCGCAGAACTTTGCGGACTGTTGACCACGGAAGGTACAACAGTCGGGCCACCACTCTGGCACTGCTGTGTGAGAGTGCGTTTGGGCTTACCTTTCAGCAACGTCAAGGAGCTATTTCATCCACGACATTTTTGGAAACTGGGAGACGTTCTCTTCCCGATTCTATACCAATTTCTTCAGTGTCTTCGAACTCCCGCACCATTCTCTTCAATGCCACGGGTATAAGAGGTCTGCACCGTAATGCTTTCATTACTCGGTACTGGCATAGTGGTCTGTTGGAATTACTCTGATTTTGATAATAAAATTTTACCAGCAACGAACTTTCCTTCTTCGCAAAAGCCATAAATGACTACCTGCAGCCTGAACTTGACTACCTTTATCCTGCCAGACACAGTATGCCAAATCTGCATGCAAACATTTACATATAAAACTTTTCATGTGAATTAACTGCAATTTCTTAGATTTCAGCATTGATGCTTCTCTTGGGCATCACAGGTAATCTCTTGTGATAGCCAGCATACTGAGCAGATTTTGTCCTGAAAAATTTGTGCTGTCAATAACCAGTTATTTTTTTACGTCTGCAGTGCCACTGTGCCCCTGGCAGCAATATTTTGTATTAGTTTTCCCCCGAAAATCGTTTCCCCATGCCCTCAATAAGTAGCCTACCAAATTTTGACGTTCACAGCGCATAGCCAATGAAAGAAGGCACGTGTCGTGAGCTAGCTTCGAGGGTATATAAGGTGTGCTACAGGCATTCTGAAAACATATCACTCGTTGCTGTCATGGATAAAAGGAGCGATTTACCATATTTGCAAAAAGGGATGATTATCGGCTTTCGGGCCAAGGGTAACAGTATTTCTGAAACAGCGCAATTTGTGAACTGTTCGCGTGCTGCTGTGGTTAAAGTGTATCGTGATTGGAGAAATGGCATCATTGCTAATACGCGATGTGGAAACTGCGGAGCACCACATGCCATTGATATGACAGGTGAACGTCGCCTTCGAAGTAGCATGAGGGCCGTTCGACACGCTACAGTGGAGCAACTCACTGGCCGAATGAACCAGAGGGCTACCGGAAGTGTACCTAAAACGACAAATCAGCGAACTCAGCTGAGTATGGGGCTCCGATGCAGCATGAGTCTTATTAGGGTGGATAGGACTGTTACTGAGAAGCGAGTAACTTCCGCAGAAAATTTCAAATTATGATGAATTTGCCAAAAATACTTAAATTTGGAGTATTTGTTTATTTAGAAAACATTGGTGCAGGGCCAACTTTGGCCTGCAACTGCCGAAACAAAACACACATGCATACAAGAGTTAGTTCGGAGCGTGAGGATAAATTGGGTGGAATACTGTATGAAATCGATACAATAGTCTGACAGATATATGGAAATTCTGGTTCGATCCCATCCTCCAAGACAGTCAAGTTGAGAAGCTTTTACAGTTCTTTACGTGGACGACGATGATGACATTTGTGTAAGGCACTGTGATGTTTTCAGTAAAGCTGTTTGATTAAAAATGTTCTGAGAAATTGCTCATGCTTTTTCTCCCGAATTACTTACATACTACTGTATAATAGTATCAAACAACGTCACGAGCCGGCAACATGAAAATGCTCGATCCCATCACAGCTATAACACCATTCTTTGGTGATGCAGTGTGATAATGTACGCTTGTGGGATTATGCAAATCTTACCCGTAGAGTTCAACAGGCTGCCTCCATAACTAGGTCCTCTTATTCCATGAAAACAAAACAGAAGAGAGGTTCAAGCATCAAAGTACACGCTCTGACTCATTCAGATTCCAGTTTATATAGTTTAAGTATAAAGTATTTCTATCATAAATATGTGGAACGCAAAGCACACGCAGGAACTGAGTGTGGGAAACAAAGATCTGCACACTGTTCGTGCACTACCACTCACTCTTGCAGGCTTCTAAAAATCCTGGGTGACTGCGCATCAGCTTTTCCCAAGAAACTGTTCGAAAACACTCCATATCTACAAATAAGCAGTCTCCTGAGTCGTGGTTCCACTACGTAATTTCAGTATGTTCATATCAGTAACGTCACTTAGCAGGAGAAATAATAATTACGTCTGTGGTTATTTGCCGGAAAAGTCACGTAACCGAAAACATCATGGAATGATGTCACTGAAGAAACACAGAAAGAGATGTCTTACGTTATTTCCCTGTGAAATGACGTCTTCTCTGCATCTCATTATAAAAAGAGTTTTATAACACAGAAACGAAAAAAAGAGAAAAGACCTTCCCCAGCTTGACTATCGGCCATTAAGTATACAGCAAGTTTTCAGAAAACAAAGTACTATATCCTTTGAATTTTTTATTTTTGTTTGTGCCATTAATGCCACTTGAGCCTTTAATTTTTATTTGCGCCATTAATGTCACATTGCACCCACGCAAAAAACGCGAGCGGGTTCGATATGGTGGTGTCTAACTTTTTGCCTACATGATATATACGAAAACGGGAAACAGAGAATTCTTTTACTTTCTTTCTTTGCTTGCTGAGACGACGGCATGAAACTTTAAACCTACACAATTTTTCATAAAGATTGTATGAAAGACGTCACCGAAGCCAGAGCACCAGGGGATTCGGTTTGGACTCCACCTATGACGACCCCTCTATCAGAGGTTAGAAAGTGGAGCAAAGTCATCGTCGCTCGCTCTCTCTCTCTCTCTCTCTCTCACACACACACACACATACCCCAAAGACATTTCACTCAGAGACATTTTGGCGAGATAACCAAAGCGAGAACAGCAAACGCTGCCATTCACATGTGCCTTATCTCTTTCACGACACAAGCGCACATTCCGTTGCAAATGGTCTCACTTGGCGCAAGGAAGAAGAAAAATCGTTGTCGTGTCACACACAGGAGAAAGAACACCAAAAAATGGAACAGAAGTCTCGAAACGCCACAACCCATCCAGCTTTGTTTTATTTACGCACTCATAGCAAATAGTGTCTGTTTGCGATTACATTACGAAAGGAATACAATAGAACATTCGCAAATTTATTAAAACGGGAAAAAACTGAAATTATGACTACATATATTGTTTTGTTCAAAAACTAAATTGTGTATGCTCAGCTTTACTGTTCAACACTTTTAAATAATTCTTGATACACACACAATAAACATTACAATCAGACAAGATTTCAAATGCAATTGCAAAATTCAGTAAAATCGATGAACATCGAATTCATTCTATTAAACAAAACAATGAACTTCAGTGTTGATTAGGGAACGGATTTTAGATGTCATAAAACACAAATATAGTTATTTCTTATATGCTAACAATTTAAAACATATTTGCTAAAAAATAAAAATAATTTTTCAACGATAATGTAACTAGTTATTTTCTGTGATAAAAATATCATGTCAGTTTGAGTTCTTTTGAGTTGTTACAGTAGACAACAAATGCCATCTCTAGATCTTCCATCGCAAATCTATGCTTATTGTCTGGAATAATGATCGATATCGAGAAAACGATCATTCCACACAGGAAGTCAACCTTGCCTATATTTTAAGAGGAAGATATCACTAACACTGAAACAGTGAATTTCGCTTACAAGTTGGCCTTCCAAAACTTGAGCAACAACACACACAGTTTGAAATCCACTATTTTTTTTTTTTTTTTCTAGTACACGTATGAATTTGTTTTTAGGGCGACCATTTTTGAACCCGAAAGTGCATTAAGTTTGCTCTCAACATCCTGCATTTCTCTAACTTTTCATACAGTAGGTTTGTTATTGCTTCTAATTTCCTTATCAAATGATACGAGAAATTTAAATTAGAAGATATGAATGCCAAGTCTCTTTTTGGGCTAGCATCATTCGCTAAATGCTGAACAATCTCAATTCAAGAACCACCGTCTCTGGCCATTTCGTTATTCAAGAAGCATCGTCTTTGATCCACTAACAACAGATCTAAAAGCATTTAAAATGATCAGCATTGTACACCATGACATTCAGTCAGGTATCCAGAGTGTAACTATGGGTGTAGGCGGCAGTGGGATATCAGGATTCCCTGTTTTAAAAGGGTAAACGGTAAAAATACCCCCGGAGAAAATACCCCTGAAAACTGAAAAGCGGAAAAAATGCCCCCGGAAGAAATACCCCCAGAACAAACGGTTCACTGTAAACTGCCACACAGGAACACTGATGTGTGGCAGTGTTCCCGTGTGGCAATTTACCAGCAACCCAACCCTGCCTCACATCTTTCAGCAACTTGGCCACAAAAGTTCAAGGGGGGGGGGGGCTACAAAGATTGCCGTTTCTGGGTCTATATATTGAGAACTCCAAACGAATTTCCAGAAAACGTTCCATGTAAGCCAAGCGAGAATTGTACTTTAATTTGAAGAAATAAATTGCCGAGGATCCGCGTGCTTTTGGTGGGGGGGGGGGCTCAACCCCAACTTCCGTAATATTAGATTCTGATCCGCTGGAGTCTGTCAGTGTATCCAGGCTGTTCTCCTTGAAGCGTACGCGAGGTCCGTGAGCTTGGGGGGGTCCCCAAAATGTTAAAATGAACGTACAGCTGTAAACATTAGAACCATGCTTTACATAATGATTCTGTACACGACCACGAATTTTCAGGAGGGTGGGGTGCAAGTTTCTAAGAGCGCAGACAAGTGTTCAAGGTAAGGGATTTGCTCGCCATTTCTATGCTTCATGTTGTGTCTAATGGTAAGCTATGTATGCCCTTCCCCCTGCCCCAGAAATTTGGTGAAGCCTGTGAAAGGGATACGAGGTGCTTGGTTTGGAAAGCTCTACATCCAACTTCCGTAATTTTATATTCTGGACCTCTAAAGTCGGTCAGTGTATCCTCGATGTCACCCGTCAATAGTTCTTAGAAACGGGGTTACCCCACCCTCCTGAAAATCCGTGGTAGTGTACAGAATCATTATATAAAGCATGGTACTAATATTTACTGCTCTACATCCATTTTAACTTTTGGGGGAAACCCCCCCCTCCAGCTCATGGACCTCGCGGACACTTCAAGGGGAACTTCCTGGATACACTGACAGACTCCAGCGGCCCAGAATATAATATTACGGAAGTTCCGGGTAGAGCCCCCCCCCCCAAGTGTACCTCGGCTGCTCGGCAATTTATTTCTTCAAATTAAAGTACAATTCTCGCTTGACTTACATGGAACGTTTTCGCGAAATTCGTTTGGAGTTCTCAATTCAGTTAACAATGTAGGGCCAGAAACGGCAATCTTTATAGACCCCCTCCCCTTTGAACTTTTGTAGCCAAGTTGCTGAAAGATGTGTGGCAGGGTTGCAGGAAAATTGCCACACCGGAACACTGCCACACATCAGTTTTACTGTGCGGCAGTTTACAGTGAACCGTTTGTTCTGGGGGTATTTCTTCCGGGGGCATTTTTTCTGCTTTTCAGTTTTCAGGGGTATTTTCGCCGGGGGTATTTTTTCCTGGGGGTATTTTTACCTACATCCGTTTTAAAAGATCTATCCTTGTCAGTGATTTAAACATACATTTTTTACCCATTGGATACTAACTTGTCCACGTTAGGATAAAGGGTTCAGATATTTCCACACTATCTGTACGAAACATGAACAACACGCGTTACGTGCACCATTTTCTGAAAGCTCACGGAAAAAACGTAAGCAGCTTTCTTCGTGTATACTGTGCACTTGTTGTGGTGGAATGTTGTGAAGTACAATTCGTAAGGAAGAATTGTACTTCACACCATTCGACCACAACAAGTGCACATATTCATTAAATAATCTAGAAACTATGGCATAAATTGCTGTGTCTTTGCACGCCAGAAAATAATAATAATAATGACAAAAGAAAGTTTTGAAAAAGGTGTCATTTTTTAACACACCGACTATAACATTTTCAACTTTTCTGCCACTGAAATCGGCAGTTTCATCAATACTAACCCAGATATTTTTTATTTTCACCCATGGACGTTTATGTTCTAATGTTTTTTCACAGCACTTTGCAAGATAATTTTGCCTGACTGTCGAATTGTCAGGGGAGTCAATATTCGTTTAGCTAATAAGAAACTTTCTGAAATCCGGATTGCTAACTTTATGTAGAGGAATAAAAAATTTCGACCCACTCGTTACTGTGATGCCCCCTCCCCTTTTCTTTTTAGGTGCCGTCCATAAATTTAGTACGTCCGAGATTACAGGGGGACGGTGGGGAGTTCCTGACAACCGGACCAAATGTGACATGGGGGAGGGTGTAGGTTTAGTAATTCAGACATCCAGCGGCAAAAATATAGTAGATGGTATTTCTTCGTTTTGTTTTGTCTTTTAAGCACGTCTTTTGTAAAAAAAATATTGTTATTGGTTTGTCCGTCCGTCCGTCGGTAGACACGATATCTCTGCAACTTTTAGTCCGGTTGGAAAAATTATTTTTGCATTAGGAAGCTTGAAATGTGCGAATGAAGATCCTTTATTTCGTTTTTTTTTTTTTTTTTACGATGCAAAATTTTGCCGCTAGAGGGCGTAAACGCAGATGATATCGAATTCAAAACACATATCGAATTCATTCCATATATTTGCTTCTAAACATCCAATTCAGAAAATTCTTTTACTTTTCGATTTAATTCGTGCCGAAGATTATTTTAAGCATAGTCACTTTTCCAAGTTACGCATAGATTCTCTGCTAGAGGGCGAAAACGTAACTTACTTTTTGCCAGATATCTCTGCTAGATATTTTCCAGATATCAACGCCGATTTGAAAAAAATTTCCTTCAGCGGACACAACTTGTGATGGGAAATATTTTGCATATAATTTCTAATTTTTGGTATAAAATGGTTTGACAACGATGGGGCGTAAGAGTTGATTTCTGCTTCTGATGTACTTGCAGCAAAATTTGAACTCATAAAATCTCGATTGAAGAAATTATTTCGTGGACCGATGCTACTCACGTAGACAAACCTTTTCGGAATGTTTTCTTCTTAAAATAATGTATGGTTTTTCCGACAGGAGGTGTGGATAGATATCCTGTTTTTGTCTATTAACATCTCTCCTTCTAATGGTCCGATTTGAATTTCTCTTTCTTTGTTGGACAGAGTTTCCGGTGCGACATGTTTCTAATATAATTTCAAAATTTTCAAGTAATTCATTGACTTTGCGCTACGGAGTGTAAAGGTACATTGAGCTTTCCCCGATATCTCTGCTTCTAAAACTCCGCACCAGAAACAGCTGCTGAAGGAAAATTTTTTTGTTGTAATTTCTAATTTTTTTATAAAATATGGTTTGGCCAGCAGGGGGCGTAAAAGTTAAATTTCTGCTTCGTTGAAGTATTTGCAGCAGAATCTCAGATTCTAAAACCCCGATAAAAAAATTCTTTCGTGGACCAATACCGCTCATGTCGATAAACTTTGGAGAATATTTGCTTCATAAAATAACGCATGGTTTTTCCACCAGAGAGCGTAAACGTTTATCTTATTTCTGCCAATATATCTGCCTCTAAAAGTCAGATTTCAAAAATTCCTTCTTTCTTACACAGCGTTTCTGGTGTAAATGTTTCTCATATAATTCAAAATTTTAAAGTAATGCATAGATTTTTCGCTTGGGGGCGTAAAGATAAATTGCGTTTTCCCCAATATCTCTGCTTCTAAAACTCCAATTTGAAAAATTATTTCTGCACCGGATACAGCTTATATGTTTTACATATAAACTGTTTGGCATATAATTTGTAATATTGATATGTTTTGCATATAATTTGTAATATTTGCTAAAGAACGGTTTGGCCATTAGGTGGCGTAAGGGTTAATTTCTGCGTCTGATGTATTGGGAGTAAAATCTGAGCTCCTGAAAACTCGATTGGAAAAATTCTTTCGTGGAGCGATACAGCTCACATCGAAAAACCTTTTGAAAATACTTTCTTCTTAAAATAACGCATGGTTTTCCCGCCAGGGGCTGTAGACGGATATCTTATATTTGTCGATATCTCTGTTTCTAAGAGACCGATTTGAAAAATTCTTTCTTTGTTGAAGAGCGCTCTCGCTGCGAAATATTTCGCATATAATTTCATTTTTTCTTAACGCACAAGCCTGCCACCACCAGAAGGCGTCAGCGGACGTTTCCGTTTACAGCAATATCTGCTGGATTAAAAACCCGATTGAAAAACTTATTTCTTCGGTCAGATACTACTGTTTTCCATACAGGTTCCATTCATTTTGAATAGCTTTGGTAAATTTAATTCACATCAGAACGGATTCAAAAGACGTGTTCATTACACCCGAAAATTCGGTGTCATCTTTTTTGCTTCTTTTTTTGATAGTTAAGAAAAGGTATGAAATATTTCAGATTTCTGGTGATAAATATTTTAGATTTCTGTACGAAATCACAATATTCAGTTCTCGTATTTATACTACCAAATCAATCGTTTTTTTTTTTTTTGTAGATGGTATGATCGGGAGTGTTGCGAACTTGAATGCATGCGTTCGTTTGTAGATCTTTATTTCAGAATGATAAAAGCTCGGGTACCAATTGGGAATAAATTAATGCGTAAATAATAAATATTTTCTGAAGAAAAAGTGTAAATATATGGAAGATTCCTTTAAATAATTGCATGTTTTCTTTCTGTTTCTCAACGGACTTCTAAAAGTAGTCGTCAAAAAAAAAGGGGGGGGGGTGCGGGAATTAGGACGTACTTTTTAGGGGGGGGTGTTGCGGGAATTAGGACGTACTTTTTAGGGGAGGTGTCAACAATCGAACAAAGTGTGACATGAGGAGGAGGGGGGTCTAATAATAGTAAAAAATCACGGGCATGCTTTATGAACAGCCACTTAGCTGAATTTTTACTTCGGGTTTATTTATACTAAAAAATAAAAAAAAAATGGAGGAAACCTGCAAATTTAAGTATTTCTTATGAAATTTTGGAAAATATGCATTGACATAAAAAAATTTCGAAATACGCTCCTTTATGTGAAAAATTTTATTTACCTAAAATTCCGTTCCCTAGTTATGACAGTGGAAATGAAATTCAATTTGTTCTACAGCTTAAAGGAATCGTGCCACAGCATTCCTGCAAGATTATCATCATTAAATACGAATTTTAATTTGCAAATATCGATACTTCGTAACTTTAAACTTCTTTTTCTTCAGCTCTAAAATCCCTTAGGATTGCCACCAGAGCCGTAGTTTGGGGACCGCCAGGGGTGGCTAAGTGTTCCCTAATAAAGATTCAACAAACATAGTAATAATTACCACGTGCCATATTTGGAAAAAAAAAAAAAAAACTAATGAAAAAAATTTCAATATCCAGTGAGAAGAAAAGCCCGTAAAATAGCTGATTCAAAATCATGTCCACCGATCTGTCAATACGGAAATTGGAAGTTTTGCAATCACTGAGAGGGCCGCCCCGGTGACACAGTGGTCTAAGCGATGGCCTCTGATCATTCGTCCGAAAGGGGTCCGGGTTCGAATCCCGGTGAGGCATGGATGTTGTGTTTGTCTTACGGCGCTGGCTCTCTCCCTTCCCTGGAACCAGTGGCCCTAAATTAGGGACGGGCGACTGCTTATAGCCCATTGAGTTGCTCACGGTGGTCGTTAAACCTCAAATATAAAAAAAAATAAAAAAAAAATCACTGAAGTGATCTCTCAGAAGATTCGCAGATTAATTTGTCGTTCTCACTTCCATGACAAACTGTTGCAATCGTACACCGTATGCCCGTCCATTTCCAGGAACTCATTACGATTATTCATTTTTGAAATGCTTTGCATTCAGTGGAAGTTCGTCTCAAAAGTTTAGGAAGAAAAAAATATCAAAGCTGAAACATATATATACGATGGAAAGAAACACAAACATTTAAAAGTATGTGTAATACTTCAAACTCTGACACACTATGCAATAGAAAAGCAATACATGCAGTAGATATAGCTCTACATAGTTATGGGGTGAAAGGAGGAATATCAACACGTCTCAAAAGTTTAGACACAACAGAAACGTAATGCAAAAGGTACCATTAATAGACATGCATGGTATTTGCAGACATCTATATCAATTTAAAAACACTTTTTTCTGTGGAAAAAATTAAATTCTTGATAACGAGGAACAGTACACCAATTATGTACGAAATAGTATAATGATCCGATTTACTTGCGTAAGAAATAGACATATACGCGTTTCCAAGCTTTCGCACATCAACCAGATGGCTTTTTCAAGGAAGCGCAGTTTCTATCTAACTTCCTTGAAAAAGCCATCTGGTTGATGTGCTGAAGCTTCGAAACGCTTATACATATGTATGTCTATTTTTTACGCCAATAAATCGGATCACTAGTATAAATTAAATCCTGTGGAATTTCCGTTAATACAATTTTAAATTGATAGTTAATTAAATATAATCACTGAATGAAAATTAATCAGTATGTTGTCTTCGGTTTTCCGTAAACGATTTTCGTTTGGAGTTCTCAAAAACATTTCGTCCGAGTTTAATTTTAAAATCACGCGAAGCAAACAACGGCATCGCAATATATACATATAAAGGATACGTTTGTCCAATTTTAACCAAATTGACTATCAGCATTCATTTAAACAAAGCTTGAAAATATCAAAACTTTTTCATCAGTTAATCAATTTTTGAGTGAAAGTCTAAAAATAAAAGCAAAAAATATATATATATCCAATAAAAGCAAATATATATATATATCAGTATGTCTATTTTTTACGCCAATAAATCGGATCACTAGTATAAATTAAATTCTGTGGAATTTCCGTTAATACAATTTTAAATTGATAGTTAATTAACTATAATCAAATATAATCATCATGTAAGGTCAGGTGATGCGTAACATCACAGCCTCTCCTTGACAAATGTCAACCCCGCCTTCGAGTGGTACATTATGTTCCCACTAAAGGGGCTCTGACGACCGCCAATAGCGGTATAACTATACCATCGGGATTAGAGGAAATGCTATCCCACACTCACCAACCCGCTTGGCCAGTGTGGTGAGTTATGGCCAAACCCCTCCAAAATGACTCCACAACTTAAATCTTGGCCCTCAGTCTCCGGCAGCTGGAATGTACCTGGCCAAGGCAGCGGCCAGTGCGACATGAAGGCAGAGGGTGCTAAGAATCCCCGGAGGACCGGACTAGGCTGCCATCTGATGCTGACCTTGGCTACGTATAACGGACGCTCCCTATCTTCTGATTCAAGGCTTCTTGAATTGGAAGAGGAACTACAAAGGATCAAGTGGGACATCGTCGGGCTAAGTGAGGTAAGGAGAAAAGGAGAAGATCTCATTGAACTGAAAAGTGGACATCTCTTCTACTATCGTGGGACAGATACTGGCAGAACTAGTGGTGTTGGATTTATAATAAACAAGAAACTGAAGGATAAAGTTGTGGAAGTTGAAAGTTCCTCTGACAGAGCACCACGACTCGTTATCCAACTCTCGAGAAGATACCAGGCTCAGATAATTCAAACTTATGCACCCACCACAAGTCATGCTGAAGAAGAAATTGAAGAATTTTATGAGGAAATCCGTCATCTAAATAATAAAGGTAAGCAGCACTTGAAGATAATTATGGGAGATTTCAATGCAAAAATAGGGCAACGGCAACAGAATGAAACTTCAGTAGGTAAATTCGGTCACGGCAACAGAAACCAGCGTGGAAATACTCTCGTAGAGTTTGCAGAGGCAGAAGGGTTTTTCATCTTGAACTCCTTTTTCAAGAAAAAGCCACACAGGTAATGGACATGGAGACATCCAAATGGGACGACAAGTGAAATTGATTTTATTATGTGTAACAAAAAATTTGTCATAGAAGACTGCAGTGTGCTAAACAAGTTCAACACAGACAGTGACCATAGATTGGTGAGATGTAAGATGCACCTCAACACTAAACTCGAACGTAGCAAGCTCATAAGACAAACAAAATTTATTGACATAACCAACCTTAAAAAACACCATAATACCTTCAAATTGGAACTGAAGAACAGATTCTCTGCTTTAGAAGGCCTAACATCGGAAGAAGTGGATATTTCTGAAGTTAACAGAAAAGTAACCAAAGCTCTTATGGAAACAGCAACAAAATTAGCTGGGTCTAAGAACAAATTGCATGTGAACAAATTATCAGGAAAAACCAAAATGTTGATGCAAAAAAGAAGAGAGATGAGGACAACTAAAGAAGATGTGACTTCCAAAGTGGAATATATAGAGCTATGCAAGACAGTACGAAAAAGTATCACTGAAGACGTAAGGAAATTCAACTGTGAACTAGTAAGGAAAGCAATTGAAAACAACCAAAGCCTAAAGATAGCAGAGGGACATCTCAGTAAGGGAAAAAAACAGATTATGGCACTGAGAAAAGAAGATGGTTCTGTAACAAGAAATAGAGGCGAAATTTTGAAAAGAGTGAAAGATTTCTACTCCAAATTATATGAAAGGGATGATACATGAACTCCAGGCATCATGAAAGGTACCAGAGTTCTTCCAGTCCTTCCAGCAGAAGTTGCACATGCAATCAAGAACATGAAGCGCGGAAAAGCTCCAGGAGAAGATGGAATTACTGTAGACATCATACAAGAAGCAAGTGGAGAAATCGAAACAGTACTCGCCCAAATTTTCACTCGATGCCTTAATGAAGGGAAAATTCCTGAGGATTGGAACAACGCTACAATGATCTTGCTACATAAAAAAGGTGACATTGAGGATCTCAGGAACTACAGACCTATCAGCCTCCTATCAGTGGTTTATAAAATCTTCACTAAAGTTCTTTCACACCGCTTGAAGGTAACACTGGACATGGCTCAACCGAGAGAACAAGCTGGATTCACGAGTGGCTACAGCACAATAGATCATATCCACGTACTGAGAGAACTAATTGAAAGAGCGAGGGAATATGAACTTCCATTGTGCATGGCTTTTATCGATTATGAAAAAGCCTTTGATTCGGTGAAACCATCAGCAGTTGCAATGGCTCTGAAATCCTGCGGTATTGAAGATGCATACATTAATATTATTAATAACATCTATGAAAATGCAAGTGCAAAGATTCTGCTATTTGAAAATACAATACACATAAAAATTGGAAAAGGAGTGAGACAAGGTGACACCATATCTCCGAAGCTCTTTAATGCCACATTGGAAAATGTCTTTCAATCACTGAACTGGGAAAACAAAGGCATAAAGATTAATGGAGATTATCTAACCCACCTTCGTTTTGCTGATGACATAGTCATTTTTGCAACTACCCCATCAGAGCTACAGAGTATGATGCAGGAACTTGCTGACAAGAGTAAAGAAGTGGGATTAAAAATGAACTTTCAGAAGACAAAAGTGATGTTCAATGCTTTTACAAGAAATGAAGATTTATCGGTTGATGGAGAAAAGCTGGAGATAACAGACACATACGTTTATCTTGGACAGCAGATATCAAGTGAGGGTCACATTGGTGAAGAAATTAATCGGCGTACAAAACTTGCCTGGAGAGCTTTTGGAAGAAACAGCATAATTTTCAAGAGCAATATGCCATTATGTCTTAAAAGAAAAGTGTTTGATCAATGCATCCTTCCAGTGCTTACGTATGGTGCAGAGACGTGGACCTTAGCTAAAAGAGACATACAAAGGCTGCAGACAACTCAAAGTAGCATGGAGAGGTGCATGCTTGGTGTAACCAGGAGAGATAAGAAGAGGAACACGTGGATCCGAAAAATGACAAGAGTGGAAGACATCATGATCAGAGTTAAATCCCTGAAATGGCTATGGGCTGGACATACTGCCAGAAGAACAGACCATCGATGGACAGCCGAAATTTTAGATTGGATTCCAAGGGACAGGAAAAAACCTAGAAGAAGACCACATGGAAGATGGGTGGATGAAATTCGAAAGTATGCGGGAGTGACATGGAGGAGACTGGCACAAGACAGACAGTTGTGGAGGAAACTTGGGGAGACCTTCGTCCAGCAGTGGATTGATAATGGTTGACAATGATGATGATGATGATATATATCAGTATTTATTGAAAAAAATCCTATTAATTTTTCAATAAATACTGCTATATTAGGTTAAAATGTATTTGCCAAAGTAACTAAAAATTTTCTAGCCACCCCTGCATTACTTGCAACCTTCCTAGAATTTCCCACCAGCTACGGCCCTGATTGCCACATCTATTACTGTATCTTACTTTTTTTCAATAACAGCTACACCAAGTTTATTATGATATTATTTTTTGCCTGTTTGAATTTCAAAATCCCATAAATGATCATGTGTAGGGGATTTTAGGAAGGGAGTGTCTGACCCCAGGTCTTAAACAACCCTTAGAAATAGGAAGCTAGGAGATTTGGGCTACAGTGCCCGATAGAAAAGTGACACGGAAGCGAAGTAGAAAGGGGGAGGAAGACGTCCTTATTTATTACCGGGGGCCAGTACCCGGGCAAAATCCCATAAAATATTTACATCAGCGTTTTCTACATAGTTTTTTTTTTTTCAAATTAATACTCCCACCAATTACTTGCAGATGGTAAATCATATTTTTTTACATATGTTACAATGAAGCAAATCTTTGTTGTGGGGTTTCTCATATTCTGTTTAGTATACCGCATTACTGCTAGACAAACTATATGGTTTCGCCGTTTTCTTTCTATAAAGTGCTTTATATTTGTGACTTCTTCAGTGTTAACTTTTATGATATTAGGGGCAAAAATTAGGCTTTCAGTTGCGGTCTTCAGAGTTGGATTTCACAGTCACTTCCAGTTGTTTTCCTTGTCTACTTTATCAGTTAGCCAACTACAGATCTTTTTTTTTTTTTTTTTTTTTTTACGAAAATAAGTCTGAATATTAGAGCCACCCATGTCAACAAATCAACAATAAATGTTTTATTCTTCCTTTTATTCATAAAATCGTATATATGGACAGCATTGGATCTAGTACTTCGGAAAGTTGATACTTACATAGCATGGTACTTCTAATGCTGAGAGTACTGTACCTACCGCCAGCTGCTAATAATGCACTATTATAGCTAAGCTGGAGTGTTGCGGTGCATAATCTACAATGAACGACGTGGTATAGCCATCAAACACGCGTTCGACAGATAACAGCATACTCCGCCTCTTCGTGTTTGCGTTTGGCATGCATGTGACAGCTCTCCTTTTAGAAAATATTTTCTACAATTTTCGGTTCCAGTAACGGATTCATGAATTGTCCTTATAAATTTAATGTCACACCATCAGGGGCGGGTCCTGAATCACGTTGCGGAAGGCGATTGCTCTGGCCTAGAAAAAAGGTGGATAGAAAGACTTTGTGGATGGGTCTCTCTCTCTTTTCCTCTCACCACACACACACACACACACACAGCGGCAGAGCTGCCCTTACCTGACACTGCATGGTTTTTCCATTAAAAAAATCGTGTAAAATTTTTAAATAAAAGAAGTGGGGAAAACAACTGAAGAATCAGCACTACGTCCCTACGTTCATTTTGCCTGCTTTAAGAGAAAACGAGCACCGTGCTTTTTAAATTTCAAGTCAGGACAGAATATTTCAAAATAAATTTCAGCCCTTCTATTAGGAAGGCTTAATTTAGTAAAATAATTTGCATCTTGAATCATCGAATTATTCCTACGCAATATGACTGGTAATTCCACTTTAAAATATCTATTTATTCTATCGCAATGCATGATTCCCACTTCTTTTGAAAGGAACTTCCATTCACTTCACTTCATTAAGTCATTCCTGCGCCATTCCATTATCTTGTCGGTTCTTATTTTCTCGGACGTTTGTGGAAATATCACATTAAACAAAGCACATCCATTGCTTTTCGTAATCATCCAAAATCCCTTTTCCCTTTCGCTTTCAACTTCCTCTGTGCAGCCCCGGTTGCGCAGTGGTCTAAGCGGTGGCTTATGACCATTCGTCCGAGTTAGGTCCGGGTTCGAATCTCGGTGAGGCATGGATGTTGTGTTTGTCTTACGGCGTTGGCTTTCTCCCTTCCCTGGAACCAGTGGCCCTAATTTAGGGACGGCTGACTGCTTACAGCCCATTGAGCTGCTATAAAAAAAAACTTCCTCTGTTTCTGAAACTCTTAGTTTCTTTCCTCTCTCTCTCTCAAGCGAGAGAAGAGCATTTAATCTCCAAATTCAGAGCAAGTTTTAATCGTTATCAAAACTTTTACTAAAACCTGCATTTATTACTATAATTTCACAAAAATAAATACACCAATTATTTACCATATTGACCATTTAAAAAGGAAAAGCATGTTGTTGGAGGGGGGGGGCTTTCGCCCCTAGCTGCTTCCCGCTGGGTTAGCTAGTGCACACCATAAAGTTTGCCGTGTTTCAGCCATTAGTTTTAGGTTGTTATTTTGTCTACGTCTTCCTAGTAACAGTATTAATGAAATTTCATCTGCATCCATATTTATTTTGGTTCCCTGGAGATAAAGCTTCCACTTTAGCATCTGCTTTGCTTGACATTACCAGAGTGTTGTCTCTGTTTTCAGTGGATGGCATCAAAATGTCAGTCGTGTTGCTTTTGGACAGGAAATGTTACCGCGATGAGCTAATCCTGTCACTGTGAAAACGTTTGACAACAGGAATGGCCATTGATCATTTAACTTCGTATGGGAGGGTAATGTGTTCCACAGCTTCACTGGTCTCTCACGTGCGTGATATTTCGGCATATTCACTCCCGCAATATTGCTAATTTTTTCAAGGTTGGGGCTCAACCAGCTGATGATACCACAGGAACAGAATGGCGCACGGACTGCACAGGTGATTGTTGCCTTTATGTTATTAAATATCTTCAAGTATGATTTAATGATAATTCTGATTCAGCGGTGGAAATGTCCTTTTTAATTTTTTTGCTGTCACGTGCTTTATGTCATTTGGAAGCAAAAATTCTAGGTGCTTAAATCTGTTTACAGTTTTTAGACCTTTGATAAAAAATTAGTTAGTTCACCTCGGATTTAACCAGCACTCCTCTCTCTCCACGTGAACAAACTTACTGTTCATTTGTGCCAGCCAAAATCCTTACGAACAATTTGCTAAATGTGGTTCTGAACTGCAGAAGTTCAGTGAGTCATATTTTAAAATTGGTATATCACATAAGATCGTCACTAAATGACAAATGGCTGACGGCAGAGGTTTTTGTGCATTGCTCCTTTTACATTAAATGCATATTGCGCGCTGTTTAAAAACCGAGTCCCCCATGAGAAATATCCCTCAAGATTCTGTAGGTTCGGGAAAGTCAGCATTCATGTTCTGCATACAGCCGTTTGCCATTGACACCTGACTTGCTCGTGAAAAATGAATGACAGTATTTTCAGAATTTTCTAGTTTGGAAAAAGAGACATGGATCTCATCTAAAATGTAGGCCTACATACAGTGGCTGCAGCCAACTCAAAAATGTATGCTTGGTGTAAGATAGAAAAAGGAAGTCATGGATCAGAAAAATGATAAGAGTTGATGATATGATGAAAACGAAGTACCTCATATGGCAATGGGCTGGACATACCGGGTGGCTCAAAATTCCGTTTAAATTTCAAAAATTTCTAACAAAAGAAAAATGTGTGTATTATAGCGAGATTTACAGAAAAGCAATTAGTAGGATTGTTTTGTTTGACAACGGAAAAATTTTTAGTTCGAAAATGCGACGAGAGGGAGCGCTTTTCACACGCATGCAAACCATGAAAGATATGCAAATAATTGTGATGCCTTTAAAAGTACTAAGTGATAAGCTGCAGCTATTAATCATCGTCTGCGAATTGCCTTTAACACGCTCATTATCAAAAACGGTGTTCAAGAGAAGTGTTCCTATGATGTTAACTTTGTCGGATGAAGCCTTGTTAGTGACAAGGCTTTCTCATGTAAACGAAGAATCAGCAACAAAAGCTTTGCGAAAGTTCCGAACACAGAAAAGAATAAAGATGGGCCAAGTTCCTACAGCCTCTGCTTATCTGCAGTGTCCGGTGAGACGATTTGAATAAACTGGAAATTTGCTGGATCGCCCACGACGCGGGAGACCAGGGTTAAAAGATTCCGTTCGAACGCTGCGACACCCCAAACGGATGCTAGTATCTACAGTAAAACAACACGTGGAACAAACAGTGCTCGTGAAGTGGCAAGATGTTTAGGCATATTGAGACAATCGGTAAATCGTATCCTTCACGGTGCATTAAATCTGTACCCATACACACTGCAAACTTAACACGGATACCATACAGCGGGAGGAATTTACCAAACGGTCTCTGTCAAAGATCACTGAGGATCCCCAGCGGCTGTTAAATACGTTGTGGACAGATGAAGCTCATTTTTCGTTACATGGGTTAGTCAATATGCATTACTGCCGAATATGGGCACAGTACAATCTACATGCGTACATAGAAGAACCACGGTATTCACCACGAGTAACGGTGTGGTGTGGATTTACTGAATCCGTCATTCTTGAGCCTTTTTTCTTTCAGGAGCCGTACGCCAGAAACGGGTGGAAGGTTTGCTTAGTAAATGATGAACGCTACTTGAAACTGCTCTGTGAAGACGTGATACCATATTTGCAAGAACAAAATCAGCTGTACACACTCACGTTTATGCAAGATGGTGCGTAGCCCACGTCGCATCTCCAGTAAAGGACTTTCTTGTCACCACATTTGATGCAGGAAGACTAATCAGCAGGCACTGCAACATCCCGTCGCCACCTCGGTTCCCAGATCTGACACCGGGAGATTTCCAGTTGTGCGGTTATTTCCAGTCGAGAGTGTACCAGACAAGATCTTCCACGCTGCCACAACTGAAAGATGCCATTCGCCGCGAAGTACTTTGCATCCACAAGGACACGCTATATTTGGCTGTCACCGGAGTTGTCACAGTCTTGAATGCTGCAATTAATAATACCTTGTGGTGGAGAACATGTTCAACGATTACTGTTGTGGTAGTGACATCATATTAATGCAACGTATGTTTTTTCATTGATTTTCACCAGTATTTACAAACTTTTTAGCCTTTATTGCCCTCTGTTGGTGACTATTAGAACTCAAGAGTTTTTCCGTTGACAAACAAAATCCCCTTACAAGCTGACGCTTTTTGAACAAACCGCACTGTAATACACGCATTTGTTCTTTTGTTATAAAGTTTTGAAGTTCAATCAGACTTTTGAGCCACCCGGTATTGCTAAAAGAACTGGCCATCGTTGAAACACGGGGCACAAAAAGACCTGGAGATGGATGGAGGAAATTCGAAAACATGCCGGAGTGACTTGAAAAGGAATTGCCCAAGACAGAGAGCTGTTGAAGACACTTGGAACGATCTTCAATCGGTGGATTCAAAGTGGTATCATCAAGCATTATCAATTCACTAATGGATGAAGATCTTCCCAAGTTTCTTGCATAACTTTCTGTCTTGATTCAGAGTCCTCCATGTCACTTTAGCATGATTTCGAATTTCATCCAAATACCTGCCACGTGGTCTTTTCCTACACCTTTGTATCGAGTCTAGTATTTCAGTTGTCCAATGGTCTTCTAGCACTATGTCCTACCCTTTGATACTTGAGGGTCTTTACTTTGATCATGATGTCATCAATTACAGTTATTTTTTATATATACACTTTTCCCCTAAGTTTAGAGTTTCACAAGGTTATATGTATATGTACCAGTTTCTTTTAGTTTTTTTGTTTTTGTTTTTTTTTAATGGCTGACTTCTGTAGGCGAAAAATTAACAGATTATCATTTGTATGACTAGAGCTAACTGATGCAAGAATTTTCACAGTCCCTTGTGTAGTTGCTGATATGTCTGCATGGACAAAACAGAATACCAGCACTTCACTTACGGAGATACATCGATGGTGGAAATATGTTCTTAGGAGCTAGTGAGGAGTATGGACAACTTGGTTTTGGATAGAACCATAAACATATCTTTCAAGACAACCATCTTCATACTGGTTGAACCAGGAGGATGCGTACTGTGAAAATTCTTCCATGTGTTACATGGTTGTGGTAACCGAACCGTCCTGGTGGCAAGCAGTCTGAGAGGCTGGCTTCGGATCATTGTTGCGAGATGGACAAGAGTTCGAGTCCCTGATGAGGCACGGGTGGTATGTTAGTTCTATGGCACTGGATGTTTGCTTTCCCTTGGACCAGTGACCTTAAATTAGGGACGCGTGACTGCTTATAGCCCGCAGAGTTGCCCATGGTGGATATGAAACACCGAAACAAATTTTAGAAAATGATAGCCACCTTGTGGGCTGCAGTTGGTACGATATACTTCAATTTCTAGAAAGTTGGTTGAACTACCACAGCGCAGAGAGAAGCACAGCGACCAACTAAATGTTAATTACCAAAAAATGAAGCGAAGAATAACTACCGCTCGAAATATTCTATATGGATTTATTCAGTAAAGTGTTGTCATAAGAAAATATTTGTAATGGTTTATCATCACATAAAGAAAAGCTACTTTACAGAATATAAATTAGTTTTTCTTTATGCGAGCAGAGCAAACAAACTACAAGCCGCCACTATCGGCGTCTGCAATTCCTTTTCCTGTGGGATATTAGAAGACGTGGTCTGATCATACTGCGATTTAA
Organism: Macrothele yani; assembly: GCA_039090855.1. Taxonomy (NCBI): domain Eukaryota; kingdom Metazoa; phylum Arthropoda; class Arachnida; order Araneae; family Macrothelidae; genus Macrothele; species Macrothele yani. The sequence continues at coordinate 69,304,537 of CM077013.1, forward strand.
AACAATTTTAAACTCTTCTCAAATTCAAGAATTAGGAATTTAGCTGAGCAAAGGACATAAAACGAGTACAAAAATACTCACCAAACAGGAGGATAATAAGAGCGGAATTATTAGCTAAGCTTAACGGGCTGCGCTGTGAGGACGCAAGCAACCCGTGTGTATATCTATCAGAAGAAGCTGGCTCATTTACTAGCATAACCATGGGCCCATACATTTTTAGGAGAACAATTACACAGCCAGCCAAGGCGGTCTGCTTCCTACACGAATGTGAAAAGCGTTTGGCTTCGCTGGTTTTGAAATATGCTTTTCCCGATAGATACAGGAAGCGGAGCATGAGCACGATGACATTAGAGGGTTCAGCGAAGACAATAAGTGGTCACACAACTGGTCACTGCTCATGTCAGCTGTAATTTCAAAACCGTATGCTGCTGGTTACAGGAAGTACCTCCATGCACTTCTGTCAGTTTTAATTACACGACATTCGACAAGAAGCTCCTGTTACTCACTGGAATCGCCAAAACCACTAGGACCAAACTTCCTCAGGAGCCCAACAGCATATTGTCAGATTAAGTTTTGTTCTGTCCACGAGGGAATATTAGACAGTAGAGAAGACAGAAAATCCTAACTGCCGTCCAGTATCGCATCTTATTGAGGCACGCCACAAAGGCCAGTTGTTGCCCAGAAAAAGCAGATAGGCCTGATGAATAACAGCATAATACAGCCGTCACAACATGGAATCTAGATTCACCCTGGCTGTCAGTCAGTGCGGGCTCAGTGATGGCTGATGAGCAAAGAAAGCGCAACAAAATCAACAGCAGGAACTGCTATAATCTACGACAGTTGAAACAGCAGGAATCGCCGTATGGGTAGCCATCTCCTACGACAGGTGAGCCTATTCTGTTGTGATTTTCAAGACAAACTGACGGAATAATTATATTTCAAAACTATTTTATATCCTACTCCGCCGTCTTTTCTACGCCACACATAGCATTCATACGTTATTTTCCAATATAATAATGCAGACACATCGTATCTTTCTTTCTGTTCGTGAACTTTATCTGTTTTTCTGGCCCACCAGATCACGCTGATACAGTACGACATGGACTGACCATCGTAAACTGTGGATATCTAAACTTTGGGATACTTCATAGAGCGTAAAATATTTTATACCAGCATAACTAAATCCCACGACGAGTAGTTGCTTGTCTGATCACAGAAGGGAATCATAAAAGCTTTTGATTCGACAGATACGGATATAAAAACTTTCGGTGAACAAGGCTGTTCATTTTTTCCTGCTGCTGTAATTGAATTGCATCTTTTCATTATTCTTACATGATTGCATTATATCCCTGTCATCTAACTGATATAACTGCATTTCGCGAATAAATCATTTTGTTTGGCCAGATACTCTGACATTCCTAGACAGCACCGGCATCTTTTATATTCCGCATTTAAGATAATTACTTAATTACTTCAACTCCTGCTGGTGTGGCATTTCAACGGGGGGGGGGGGGGGGAGAGAAAGAAAAAGAAAAAAAAAACATTTTATGGTGTTCTACTTTTCAAGTAGCAACGATCTATGCACGTCCAAGATTACGTTGGTACAGATTCTGGCAAAATGACCCGTCTATATTTCGTTAAAGCATGCTAATCAGTATAACTTCTGTCTGACCTAGTTTCTTAAATTAATTAATTGAGCATGCAGAAATAGCAACACGGTCGGTTTTAGACCTACAGTGAAACACTAACACTGGGTTCGTGTCACGAAATCATTACTTAACTTGAAGCACTTTTCACACATTCCCTAGCTTTTGGCAAATTCTTTTAACAGAACTTTTATACTGTATTTCTATTAACAGAACTTTTATACTGTGTTTCATTTGGTAAAAATTCAAAAATGTGTAAAATTTCTGCTAAAAGAATTTAATGTCAAAATCTAGGGATTCCACCAATGATTCTTCTGAGTAGTACCACAATCACTACTAATGCAAGAGAGCACTCATTACGCGTTTGTGCACAGGTATTGCGTGGTCTTTGAATTTACAAAACAGGAAGCTTTAATGAAACAATATTTTGACTACCCGACGAGCGATTGTGCTCATCACGTGATCGAAACGACTAGGCCGAAGCCACTGCAATGCACGTGGGGTTGTTAGCCCGTTAAGCCACCGATACCCAGTCGTATACATCAAAATCTCCTGGCTTCATTCGAATTTCCCTATCCCCACAACTTCCACAGCTGTGTGTCAGAAATTGTTCAGTAAGTGCATCGAAACAGCTACGTCACGTACTTTGGTTTGATTTTACCGCAAAGCATTCACACTATATAATAATTTATATGAAAGGTTCGGCGATTTTTTTTATTTTAAGTCTAGGCAAAGAACAAACGTTAACTCCGTAGTACCAAATAATGTTCACAATTTTTTATTGGATTTAAACTGGCAAAAATAAAAGATTTTTTCACTAATTCACGACTCGATTGCGGGCGTACTTGCACCGTAATGTTAGTCCAATGAATTGTTGCGTTTAGAGTTGTCTTTAAGAATCAACAATATCGAAATACGACGAAAGGTCGTGCGATGCCGTTGCTGATCTCTCGATTCACTATCATCATTGTGAACACGAGCAAGTTTGAACTCGCTTCAGCCTGAAGAGTTTGTTCCCATTTGCGAGTTCTCTCCAACAGAGATTTATAAGGAATTAGAATGTCTCAGTCTCTAAAATTTTCATGTACCCGCAGACAGGCACGGAAATGCGAGCTACGAATGGCTGCACTTACTTAAAAGATTTTTTTTTTTTTATTGGAGGTTTAACGACTACCGTGAGCAACTCAATAGGCTATAAGTAGTCGCTCGTCCCTAATTTAGAGCCACTGGTTTCAGGGAAGGAAGAGAGCCATATCTCGGACTGACGATCAGAAGCCATAGCTTCGACCACTGCACCACCGGGGCGGGAAAATTTTTTTCATGCGACACATATTAGTGTTAATTACGAAGGTCATAGCGAAAGTCATGGCAACCTTGTGTTTATGATTGACAACGTAGTAGCACCTGAAATCCGATACACAGGGTGTCTGGATGAAAGGTATCCAAAATAAAAAAAAATTATATCTCTGAAAGTATTTTATTACATACGGTTTTAGTTTGCGCCATTACAAAGGGAAATGTCAAAGTTTTTCCCACTATAATTGTCTCAATGAATTTCAGTGTGAGAACCTTTGGTGGCCCGACGAACATCCAGACGATAGTCAATCTCATTCCACGTTGCTCGAAGCATCTTCGGTGTAACGGTAGCCACAGCGCCTGTTATGCCGGCATTCAGGTGCTAAAGGTCGGTGATGGTGATCTTGACCTTTGACATAACCTCCCAGGAAAAAATCCAGTGGGTTAAATCTGGTTACCGAGGAGGCCAAGCAATTGGTCCGCCTCTACCGATCCATCTTCCAGGAATTTCGCGATCCAGATGATCCCTAATGATGAAGCTGAGATGTGGCGGCGCCCTGGTGTTGAAAGAGAGTTTGAGGTGGTAGCGCAAACAGTTCCAGCATGTCCAGGTACAATATCCCGTTGACAGTTTCTTCCGGAAACAAGAAAGGTCCGATCATCTTGTTGCGCATCAAGCTGACCCTGACGTTAACTTTGGCGCTGTCTCTCTGTAGTTAACATGCGGATTTTAATTACCCCAAATCCTGCAGTTGTGCCGATTTGCAGTCCCACTGACATAAAAGGTCGCCTTATCCGAGAAGCACACTTAGTGGAGGAAATCGGTTGTTGCGTCAATTCTTTCCAGCATGTCTGCAGCGAAGTTTGCGGTGCAAGATGGTAATTCTGCTTCAGTGCCTAAAGCATCTGAATCTTGTACGCCCTTAGACGAAGCCGCTTGTACCATATTGTGCACTGTTGAATGTGGAACGTTTAGCTGCGAGGCAGCAGTTCCAGTTCTTACTTATGGGTCCAAGACATGTAACTAAAGTAAAAGGACAAACACAGGCTGCAGACAACTCAAAGGAGCGTGGAGAGATGGATGCTTGATGTAACAATGAAAGATAGAGAAACGAACTCCTGGATCAAGAAAATGAGAAGAGTGGATGACATCATGATCTAAGTAATACAAAACGATCTAAACCCTCAAATGACAATTGGCTGGACACGGTGTTAAAACAGAGCACAGTTGAAAAATTAAAATACTAGACTGGATTCTAAGAAAAGACCCAAAAGAACACCACAAAGAAGATGAGTGGATGAAATTAATAATCCTGACGGAATGGCATGGAATAAAATTGCTCAAGAGTTGCAGAAGACACTTGGTATGATGGCGATATAACGATAGGCGGTGAACTGTGAGGGAATTAACCAAGCTTACAAGTATTTCCGAGTCTACAATGCCCCGAATTTTAAGTTGGGACATAAAAATGCGAAAGATCGTTACAAACGGCTTCTCCGTAATTACAACGATATTGAAATGTGCCATGTCAAAATCAATCCGACATAATTTCGCTTCGTAATTTTTAAGAGAGACATGTCAAATTAATCTGACAAAATTTTGTAAAGGATGTGTCCGATAATTTTAGATGAGGAAATTTAAGTAAGGACATGACAACTGAAACTCACACGACAAACCTCTGAATGGCTGTATTCCAGTACAGCGTACAGTTTCATAAAATCTGTCACAGACGAAGCTGATGATCAATTTTAAGTACGTAGTCACAGGTGTTATTATTCGTCATGCAAGGGCGCTGTCTTCACCAAATCATTGGAGGGGCAAACTTAAAGAAAGCAGACATAGGAGGGAGGAGTCTCCTCTCTCGCACAGTCAGGAATGGGGGAAATGTGAAAGCTGTGTACTATGAGATCTGACATAATGTTTTACAACTAGAAAATGAAATTATAATTACTCATAAACAAGTAATAAAGAAAAAGCGAATATAAATATTAAGATTTCTGAAAATATGCACTCATCTTGCAATGTTATGAATACACGCTAAGATTTTATTGGGTTGTCGGAAAAGTCATGACGTATTTCAGCCATGTTTTGCAAAGGTAATTTATTGATAGAAAGAACAAAGATCAATCAATGATATAATGCCCGTTTTATTCGATAACCTTTTGCCATCTTTCAGTGAGTTGCAGAATGCTTCGTTCATAGAAGGACCTGTCTTTCGTGGCGAAAAACTCTACAAGGTGCTGATTTACAGCCTCATCTGAATTGAACGTTATAATACGCAAGGACTGTTGAAGAGAGCGAAACAAGGAGAAGTCTGACGAGGCAAAGTCAGGCGAGTATGTTGGGTGGAGCAACACATCCCACCCAAGCTCCACTATTTTTTGGCGGGTGATCAAACTTGTGTGTGGTCTCGCGTTGTCGTGATGGAACACAACACCTTTACGATGAACGAGCTCTGGACGTTTCTGGATGATGGATTCGTTCAAACTGTCCAATTACCGACAGTACACATTCGATTTGATTGTTTGGTTCCGTGGTAGGAGCTCGAAAAACACGACACCTTTAAAATCCCACCACACTGAGACCAGAACCTTCCGCCGATAAATGCAATGTGTCTGCAATCTCTCGTGTCGTGTAACGTGGGTTTGACTCATTAATCAATGCCTTGATTTGGTCGTCATCAACCTCGGTGGGCCTCCCGGACCGAGGAGCATTGTTGAGGTCAAAATCACCAGCACGGAATTTTGCGAACCACCGCTGGCACTGACGTTCTTTTAGAGCATTATCACCGTACACTTTACGCAACTTTTCACAAGCTTAACGCGCGTTCTTCCCTTTATGGAAGTAAAACAGTAAAATATGGCGAAAATGCACAGTTTGGTTTTCCATCTTCAACTTGATGTCAAATCTCTGCAAATCAACCAAATCGCTCACTATTCCTTTTAGACTGCAGCTAGAACTGGCCCCTGTCAAATGCCATAGCGATAACAGAGCTGCGCATGACTCTAATACTTCCAAAACCGCCCAACCGCCATCGGGTGCCAAAATACGTCATGACTTTTTCGACAACCCAATATTTTCAAACGTTGATTAGATATTCGAATATACAATTCCCTCGTAAAATTATTGGGTGTGGAAGATTTACTGTTTTTTGTTCCTTTTTTTATTATTATTTTAATGCAATGGGTAAAATTGTGAACGGCACAATTACAAATCGTTCATGCAGTCTCGCATTCGGCGTGCACTACGCGAGAAGCGTCCAGAGCTCGTTGACAATGCCCTCATCATGCCTCGCATGACAGAACTACATCGCACACAGCAAACACGAAAGAGACAATTTTCTGGTGACCCCCCCCCCTCCTTTATTTTTGTTTTGTTTTGGGGTTTAACGACCACTATGAGCAAAACTAAAGCTGCCATCCGTACCTAATTCGGGACCACTGACTCCAGGTAAGAGAGGTGAGTCCGCAGCCAAAGACAAACGCACTTCCTGTGCCTCATCCAGGACTGCAATCCGAACCCAAATCGAACAACTAAGCAGAAACTTACATTTCTAACCACTCGGTCACCAGGACTGCCCGTTCAGGATATAGGATGCATTACTATATCCACACAATTTTGTTTGATCTCAATCCATATGACCACGATCTGATTCTTGAACTGTGATACTGCGAGGAAACCACTTTGCAGTCAGACAGGCAATTTTTCACGACAGCCTACAGCGCAGTGGCAAAAATTCGCTCAGCAACGGCTATCCATGGTATTCGTAGCTTTTCCTTTTGTTCACAGCGAACCGTAGACCACATCGGATACTCTGCTACTGGTTAACTGCATGAGATTAAGTTGTGTTGTATTCATTCTGTTAGTTATACACTTAATATTATATGAATGTAATTATCGATACAGAAGGGCTGTATTTTCACTGTTTTCCATGTAACCATTTCTTGAGAAAAATTGAAAACCGCATCGCTCTGGAGAGAAAATCGAACCCGAGTCTTTCAATATCCTTCTAGTATACTATCAGGACAACGAACGTCCAAGTAACAGAAAGAAAACAACTGTAAATTACGAATCTGAACAACTTTATCGTTTGAAGTTAAATACGATCACTATGTAGGCCACATCCTGGACATTTGTTGTTAATACACTCTTTGCCAAATAATAATTATAATAAAAAAAGGAACACCCACAGAAAGTTCTTCAATCCCTCCGCATGGAAGTATCTCATACGCAAATGATTAAAAAAACCGGCCAATGTTTAAATGGTAGCCCGCCACAGCGTATGAGAATCGTGCATCGAGGAGGGCATATCAAAAGCAAAGTTCACACGCAGAGACAACTGTGACAGCGGATTGTAGTTCCATTAACCTCCATGGGCTGCGAGGATGCCTCGACATTGGATCCATGCACAATACAAGCAAGCAGTTCATTGATTTTCAGAGAGGCCGATTTGGTCAAGTCACCTTATCGCCAGACATTTGGGTCGGAGCGACGCGGCAATCGGACGATGCTGGAGTCAATGGGTCGAGGAGGCACGCACGCGGGCACTGGACGGCCGAGGGAAACGACAGAACACGAGGATCGAGCGATTGTGAGAGGCGTACAAACAGACCCGAATTCGTCGCTCAGAACCATCTGTGGCTAGATTGCGTCTGCAGGTACGGAAGTGGCCATCCGGACAGTTTCAAGACAACTTACAGCACGGGGACTAAATTCGAGGAGGCCACACTGCTGCCTAACACTGACCAGTGAGCATCGCTGGAGCCGGTTGCAGTGGTGTCGGGCCTGATCAATGTGATATAGTGTCCAGTGACATCCTGTTGTTTTCAGTGACGAGTCATGGTTTACACTTGAAGCTGATGACCAGCACATACGTGTCAGGAGAGAGCCGGCCAGCGCACGGATCCTGTCTTTACCGTGGAACGGCACACGGCTCGCACAAGGGAGTGACTGTCTGCAGATCCATTTCCTACGATAGCTGGACACCCTTGGTAGTTCTCCGTACGTCCTCTTGTGTTGCCATCCCTGTCGCAATATCACTGAGCAATTTTCTAACAGCATAATGCCCGGCCACACACGGCACAGCTGTCCCAGGCCTGCTTCCTTAATGTCGACACTTTTCTATGGCCAGCCCGATCTCCCGAACTCTCACCGATTGAACATGTTTGGGACATGATAGGATGCCACCTACTCCCACACCGGAAAGTCGGCGAGCTGGCTCGCAATTTGGACACCATCTGGCATGCTACACCTCAGGACAGAACTCGTGAACTGTATGCGTCTATGCAACGCCGAGTAATGGCTTGTATCCGAGCCAGAGGTAGCGCTACAACGCACTGACGTGTTCCACTCGCGCAGCTGTTTTATCCGAATAAATTGACCAACTGCTCTGGAACTGCAATAATTTCCTTTTCTATACATGTACACTGCACGTACCAATTTTGATTTCGATTGGATAATTCCTTCTGGATGCTTTTCTGGGTGCTTCGTGTTTTTTTTTTTTTTTTTGTCACGTGAAAGTCCTCGGAGTGACATGGAGTGGAGGAGTGGCAGATGTAATATTATTAAATCCCGGTCCATCGGCATAAAAATGCAGAACATCCAAATACACTATATACATTTTACAATACGCCAACGATGTATGCGGCTCAATCTCCGCCAGCTGAATATACCCCGTACGAAAACACAACCGCCAGCGCTTTGAACGGTTGGATACAGACGAGCTGGGTCCTTGGGTTTATGTGGTTTGTACTAAACCAGAGGTTCCCAAATTGTGCTCCGCGAAGAGATTGGGAAAAAAATAAAAATAAATAAAATGAATGTGACAAGATCTCAAAATTGTGAATTTGTGCGGTCATGAACTGTGTATACGTAAGTACTGGGTAGAAATTATTTAAGTCTTGCAGGGCGCTGTGAAACAGTGTAGATAGCAAGTATTATAGACCAAAGTGCATGTCATGCATCACCTCAGTCAACTTTGCCCAGCTGACTCTTCTCGGAATCACGCAAAACACAGAGAACGCCGGCCAGGCACTCAGACTGCACGCGGAGTAACCAGACAAAGGGACTCGACGGGGCCACGCTAACCGAGTTCTTCACCACACTTTCAGATCTGATTTTAGCTTCGACACCTTTCCAGAATTATATCTGGAAAGTTTCCACTGCATATCAAAACCTCATGTTTCTTCGCACCTTCAGTCAGCATTCAATCGAGAGTCGAAACGAAAAAAGTCGCAGTGCAACGTTATTATTTATTTATCAGTGCTTTTAGTGCGTACTTTTCAATTTAAGCTTTTTTTATTGTAAACAATTACGTTAATATAACTTTTCAGATCTTCCGTTTTGAGGACGAAATACCTGCCCGCTGAAGGCGTTTTGGAGCGCCTACGTAGTGATTCAGAAAATATCAATTTTTTCCAATGGACCACTGGCTGAAGTTTTGACACTTGAAAAAACTGTTAAAACCTCTGTCAGCCCGTAACATCGCTGAAAATCTTATCAAGTCTTGGGTAAAGGACATAGTTGAATGTATGCTGGATGGAAAAGCCACGAAACTAGTAGGCTTTTCTTTGTCAAATAACAGAATCTCGCGACAAATCGGGAACTTAGCAGAGGACGTGAAAGCTACTTCACTTTCACGAATAAAATGCACTGAGACTAAATTTTCGCTCCAAATGGATGAATCGACGGATGTGGCCTGGTTGGCAATTTTAATAGTATTTGGCTACCAGTACATGGGAGTCTTTTCAAGTGGATCTGCTTCTCTGCAAGCCGTTACCGACTAACACATGGAGCGCTGAAATTTTCAAATCAATATACGAATTTTTCACAGTGAGTGTCATTCAATGGGATAACTGCGTTGATGTGTGCACAGAAGGCGCGAAGGTCATGACCGGTGTTATCTCAAAATCAAAACAAAGCGTCGAGTGAAGCAGTAGACTTGCGTCCTCCACCGCCATGCCCTTGCTGTGAAAACAATGCCGTCCTTCCTAAAAGAAGTCTTGGGTGAAAGAGTGAAAATTACTAATTTTAACAAATCACGATCGTAGAATACAAGCCTATTCAAAATGTTATGTGATGACATGGGGTATCTATCCTACATAGTCTTTACTTCTCCACACAGAAGTAACGTGGCTTTCTGGCGGCAAAACTTTAACTAGGCTCTTCGAAATGAGGACTCCTGACTGACAACGACTTCGCTATGGGAGACAGGTAGTGTGATGAACGTTGGCTCATGAAATTGATATTTAGCAGAAATTCTTTTAAAAGTTAAGTCTCTCACTTCAAGGAAAAGAAGTACTGGTTTCGACTCCAAGTATAAAGTACAAGCGTTTAAAAACAAAATCAAGTTTTGGGCGGAATCGATGAAAAACCGAAATGTTCTCAATGGTAAAAGAATTTAGAGAAGAACTAGATTTCTACATACCTGGAGATATATTTAAATGAGCTTCACGTTCACCTGCTTAGTTTGCTTGACAGTTTCAACTGTTATTTTCCGGAAGAACTCTGCGAAAATATTAAAGAAAACTTTTGGGTTGTAAACCAATATTCCGCTGTGTCGGAAAAGCCAAACTGTCTGACATCGCAGCAGTATGAGTGCTTGATTGATTTGACATCAGTTTCTGCGGTAAAAGAGAATTTTGGAACTAAGAAGTCACTATCAGAATTTTGCTGTCAGCTAAAAGACGAGTTTAAAGTTTTGTGAGATAAAGCGAAAATCATCCATCTGCTCCTTGCAACAACTTACTTATGTGAATCAGGATTATCTGCCTATGTAAATAAAATACAGATTCCCGCCTCAAATAAAATACATCTGATCCCGCCTCAATGCAGAGCAAGATATTGGGTTGCAGTTGTCCTAAATTCAACTTGATATAACCACATTGTACAAATCAAAACAGTCCCATCCCTCTCATTAGAATCTAAATTCCTAGGCTATGCTTTATCGTTCTTTTTTGATGCCAAGGGATATTTTTGGTTTTGCAACTGTAACAATGGTTTTAAATATCATATCTATGTGGGTAACATATTGTGGATTTACAACACCTGCTTTGAATTCATTCTCAAATGTGTTGTTGCCTTACTTTATTGTTTTTCTTGTTGTTTTCCGTTTATGTTTCGAATGAAATAAAACTTTATGTTTAACATGCCCGAATGCTTAAAAATACCTTTCATCGTCAGTACTGCCGTCATTCTGTTTAGTACCTATGTAGGTGCTAGGTGAAAATATTTTCGCTTTTATGCCAAAGACACGTATGCGCAAAATTGATGTTTAGAATTTTCCGTGACTCACTTATAAACGAGGAAAGAGTGATGACTTCTGTTTGATGTTCCTAATCCACGTCAATTGTGCGTATTCATTGATGTTTTGAGAAAATTATATTTAAAGTTCCAATTTTTAATAACTTTCAATGGGAGAAATTAAGTTTAGATCAAAATTTTGTCCATCTATACGATAAAGTATCGACTAACAACTAGAAAAATGCAGTTAGATAAAAACGGCCAAAAATGCAAACACGTGTCTTTGACATAAGGGTGACAATACTGCTCCGTGACGAATTTCTCTCCTGAGAAGTGCTCCGCGACTCAAAAAGTTTGGGAACCGCTGCACTAGACTATTATCCGGTTTCGAAGTGAAATACGTGTAACGTCTTTTTTGTATTCAGGATGTGTCAAATTACATAATCTTTCCACTTTTCCGAAGCCCAGTCTTCATGTTTAATGCAGTGTATCAGCCGCATTCATTTGCGAATCGCCAACACAAACTTTTTTCAACAGGAAATTTACAAGCTATGTTTTATCTAAATTTAGAAGGTTCGCATTGAGATGGTAAATTCCCTGTCTACGCGGAAATCTGCCAAAGTAGGCTGGGAAACGCCACACAGATTCCAGCGCTCATCGCCAAACAGTTATGCTACCCCGATCTTGGAGTGCGCAATTCTTGTTGCAGACTTTTCAGAAGTGGGCAATGTTCTTGATTTCCATTTTGTGGAGTTCTCCAGAAGCAGCAGCTTTAGAAAAGCCACAGATTTCCATGGTCTAAGCAACCGTAGCTTCAGCCCAAGATGCGTTTACGATCTTTTTAGTTTTGTTCCGGGTTTAGTGACTTCCATGAGCAGCTCCAAGGTCTATAAGTAGTCGCCGATCCCTAATTTGGGGCCACTGGTCCCAGAGAAGGAAGAGATCCACGGCCGTAAGGGAAGAACACCACCCATGGCTCAGCAGAGACTGGAACCCGAACTCAACTCGGACGACTAATCAGAAACCTACACTCCTGACAAGACTGGCACCAGGAAGAGGCATTTACAATTATAACTTTTTCGAAGTCGCAAACGTCCCATATCTTTATGACTGTCCCATTATTAATGCTGGTGTAAGCTCTGTTATATGTCTCACAGTTATTACATTGTCATCAGCGCCGCCCCGGTGGCGCAGTGGTCTAAGCGATGGCTTCTGATCATTCGTCCGAGATGGGTCCGGGTTCGAATCCCGGTACGGCATGGATGTTGTGTTTGTCTTACGGCTCTGGTTCTCTTCCTTCACTGGAGTCACAAGGTTCGTACTCTTCCAAGCAACATAAATTCAAGGACTTTTTGAAACCAAATTATCATATGTGTGAGCTGTCGGTTGGTCAGTAGGTACATATTTTAGTACGCTCAAACCATTAAACTTATGTAAATAGACAAAGTAATCGCTCTTTCCACGTTTTTCTTTAATTAACACACAGCAACAGAAAAATTGTGTTTCGACACCACTGGGATCGAACCCCGGATCTCTCGATAACTACCGGAGTGCGTTCACCTTACGCTACGGTGCCAACAATCCACGGCGCTGTGTGTGTTTATCTGACAGCATATGACTTCACTAATCCGTAGGGATGGGCTTTTTTTTTTTTTTTTTTGATTGGAGGTTTAACGACCACTGTGAGCAACTCAATGGGCTATAAGCAGTCGCCCGTCCCTAATTTAGGGTCACTGGTTCCAGGGAAGGGAGAGAGCCAGTGCCGTAAGACAAACACAACATCCATGCCTGAACGGGATTCGAACCCGGACCCCTTACGGACGAATGATCAGAGGCCAGCGTCTTAGACCACTGCGCCACCGGGGCGGCGGATGGGCTCAGCAACTGAGACGTCTCCATCTGGTTGCGCTTAACGGCACAGGCTATTTAATTATAGCTAATAAATCCAAAGGGCCAGAGAAATGGTGAAAAACTTTCAAATACGTGGAGACAATGTACATAGACAAGTGCAATATCGAGAGATCTGGGTCTGGATCCCAGCGGTGTCGAAATACAGTTCTTTGGTTGCTGTGTGTTAATTAAAGAAAAACGTAGAAAGAGCGATGACTTTATCTATTTACATTGTCTCCATGTATGTGGAAGTTTTTTAACCATTAAACTTAGCTGGGATGGGCACACTTTCCATGACCTGCCTGTTACACCCTGCATCCCTGTTGGTTTATTTTATTAGCTTTTGAATTGCCCCTTTGTTTTGTTTTTTGAAATAATTTTATTTTGTGAAATATATTGAAATGGTACATTATCTTCTATCCACCCTCCGGCAGGAACGTGTCCCTCACCCCAGTCAACAGAAGTCCATCAAGATTTGCGAATGCATCATTAAACTTATTTTACTACCATGGCTGATGTTTTACTCCATTGTGATGTCATAGCCAAGATGCCAGCTGTCCATGCGCACCCATGAGTTGAGTGCAAGTTCTGTGCTATTTGATCAGAGCTTGGTGTTTTTATCGGAACTACACAGAAATTTCCTACACAATTTTTTAGCACAAACAATTATTTTGCACATGCTCTTTCATATCGTTACTTAAAAAAAAACATAAAAAAAAAAATTCAAGTGCTATTTACGGAGTCAAACTTTTTCAAGTACTTTCAAGGACTTGAAAATGGTTATTTCCTTTTCAAGGACTTCTCAAGGTTTTCAAGGAGTGTACGAACCATGAGGCAGTGGCCCTAAATTACGAACCGGCAACTGCTTACAGCCCATTGAGTTGCTCACGGTGGTCGTTAAACTTCCAATCGAAAAACCAAAACGAAAAAACACTGTCATCAGCTCGTCATTTCGCTGTATCTGCATACGCCACAATAAAACGCATGATATTCCTGCATGTCTAAGACATATTAACTCATGGTATTCCTGCATGCCTGGCACATGATACACTGGCGTGCAAAAATTAAGGACGAGACGGTTTTTCGAATGTAACGTCATGCAAAAGTGCTCCACATCGACTCAAATCATACCATAAGATCCCCAAGATGTAAGAATATGAGACAAGTGAGCAAAACCGTCCAAACAAGGAATCCAAAGGATACAAAGGCACTTTATTGAAAAGGTAGCTTCGAGCACAACTGGACAGAAGACAGAAACGTCCATTTGACGGGCGGCTGCCAAGAAAAATCCAGTCTTTAGTAGGGGATATGATCACCCCTGACTGCGTTGCAGGATTTACAACGTCTGTCCATGCTGAGGACGAGGTTGTCAAGGAGCTGTTGAGGCATCGCTGCCAATTCCTCTTGTAGCGCCAATCGCAACTGCGGAATCGTTGCTGGCGGCTGGTGACGTGCTGCCAAGCGTCTCCCGAGAAGGCCCCACACGTGTTCGATTGAATTTATGTCCGGAGACCTTGAGGTGTAGCGTTGTCGTCCATGAATAGGAACTCAGGACCCACAGCACCTCTAAACAGGCGCACGTGAGGCGATAGAACCTCGGTACAATAGCGGACACCAGTGACTGAACCTCCTTGGAAGATGTGGAGGTCAGTACGGCTACCAAGCATGATACCGCCCAAAACGAGAACTCCGCCACTTCCAAACCAGTCCCTTTCGATGATGTTGGAGGTGTGCTTGCGTGTCACCTGCTCTCTCCAGATGTGTATACGTCCGGAATCGCTCGTCAGACTAAATCGGCTCTCATCTGTAAGAGAACTAATCAGCAATGAGGTCTCATTGCTGATGTGTCCAGTTCTTTTGTTCCTGGCACCACAGAAACCACCGTCTCCGATGAGCAGGAGTTAATGGCACACACCGTACTGGTCGTCGTGCAAATAGACCACCTTTGTGCAGCCTCCTGGCCACGGCAAACCGCGATAACGGACGTCCAGTTGTCTGTTGCATGTGCCTTGCGATGTTTCCCGCTGTCTCTTCTCGCCTGTAGGACAATATACCGGTCGTCCGCCGCCGTGGCTGCTCGTGGACGACCACTGCTAAACTCTCGGATAGCTGTTCCTGTCGTTTGAAATGCTCTCCAAGCTCGTGAAACGATGCTGTGAGCGATCCCGAACTCCTCGGCCACACTCCGATCTTCTTCCACCTTCTCAATGACGCGACTCGGGTAAAGTCATCCAGATGTCGTCTACTGGATTGCCTGTTGGCCATATCACACGGTGTCAGCAACTCGACATCGTTTAAACCGATGTACACCGTGCAATAGCTTTCACCGAATTGCTGAGCGTACACCGCCCGTGTGTTTTATACCCTTCCGACCCCCCACGTCATGCTGCATATATGCGTATGCCCTACCGTACCGGGCCCTAGTCTATCTCCTGAGTGGTCTTTCGGTCCGTTATGCCTGCTCGTTCCGCTGTTAACTAATTTCTCCTCTTCGTCCTAAATTTTTGCACACTAGTGTATTAACGCATGGTATTCCTGTATGTCAGAGACACGGAATTTTTTTCACGTTTTTATAGAAGAATTAGTGTCTGCACTCACTTAGCCTGTTTCATACAGCAAAATTATTGAAGTAATTGAATGTTAAATGATCTGTAGAAGAAATAGGCGAAAGAGTCAACTTTGAAATTCGTACTGCGGCAGTTAAATTGTTGTAAATTTGAAATGAAAAGTAAGTTTGTGTCGTCATGGTGGAGAACGACATAATTTTCAAGGTCATGACACAAAAGCAACGTGGAAAAGGCACGACAGGACAGACTCTTACATGAAATAACGCAGATGTTCATTCGCTTAGAACTGTTTAACGGGCTGTTATTCAAAACACCTTCGTGTCATACGAAAACAACGCTACGGGGGAGGAGGTGGAAAGATAAAATTGAAAAGATGTATACCTTCTTAATACTCAGCCTGTTGCATCCGACAGCCTATTTAACCTAGATATACAGAAAGGAACTGAAGAACAGATTCTCTGCTTTAGAAGGCCTAACATCGGAAGAAGTGGATATTTCGGAAGTTAACAGAAAAGTAACCAAAGCTCTTATGGAAACAGCAACAAAATTAGCTGGGTCTAAGAACAAGTTGCATGTAAACAAATTATCAGGAAAAACCAAAATGTTGATGCAAAAAAGAAGACAGATGAGGACAACTAAAGAAGATGTGACTTCCAAAGTGGAATATATAGAGCTATGCAAGACAGCACGAAAAAGTATCACTGAAGACGTAAGGAAATTCAACTGTGAGCTAGTGAGGAAAGCATTTGAAAACAACCAAAGCCTAAAGATAGCAAAGGGACATCTCAGTAAGGGAAGAAAACAGATTATGGCTCTGAGAAAAGAAGATGGTTCTATAACAAGAAATAGAGGCGAAATTTTGACAAGAGTGAAAGATTTCTACTCCAAATTATATGAAAGGGATGATACATGTACTCCAGACATCATGAAAGGTACCAGAGTTCTTCCAGTCTTCCCAGCAGAAGTTGCTCATGCAATCAAGAACATGAAGCGGGGGAAAGCTCCAGGAGAAGATGGAATTACTATAGACATCATACAAGAAGCAAGTGGAGAAATTGAAACAGTACTCGCCCAAATTTTCACTCGATGCCTTAATGAAGGGAAGATTCCTGAGGATTGGAACAATGCTACAATGATCCTGCTACATAAAAAAGGTGACATTGAGGATCTCAGGAACTACAGACCTATCAGCCTCCTATCAGTGGTTTATAAAATCTTCACTAAAGTTCTTTCACACCGCTTGAAGGTAACACTGGACATGGCTCAACCGAGAGAACAAGCTGGATTCAGGAGTGGCTACAGCACAATAGATCATATCCATGTACTGAGAGAACTAATTGAAAGAGCGAGGGAATATGAACTTCCATTGTGCATGGCTTTTATTGATTATGAAAAAGCCTTTGATTCGGTGAAACCATCAGCAGTTACCACGGCTCTGAAATCCTGCGGTATTGAAGATGCATACATTAATATTATTAATAACATCTATGAAAATGCAAGTGCAAAGATTCGGCTGTTTGAAAATACAACACACATAAAAATTGGAAAGGGAGTGAGACAAGGTGACACCATATCTCCGAAGCTCTTTAATGCCACATTGGAAAATGTCTTTCAATCACTGAATTGGGAAAACAAAGGGATAAAGATTAATGGAGATTATCTAACCCACCTTCGTTTTGCTGATGACGTAGTCATTTTTGCAACTACCCCATCAGAGCTGCAGAGTATGATCCAGGAACTTGCTGACAAGAGTAAAGAAGTGGGATTAAAAATGAACTTTCAGAAGACGAAAGTGATGTTCAATGCTTTTACAAGAAATGAAGATTTATCGATTGATGGAGAAAAACTGGAGATAACAGATACGTATGTTTATCTTGGACAGCAGATATCAAGTGAGGGTCACATTGATGAAGAAATTAATCGGCGTACAAAACTTGCCTGGAGAGCTTTTGGAAGAAACAGCATAATTTTCAAGAGCAATATGCCATTATGTCTTAAAAGAAAAGTGTTTGATCAATGCATCCTTCCAGTGCTTACGTATGGTGCAGAGACGTGGACCTTAACTAAAAGAGACATACAAAAGCTGCAGACAACTCAAAGAAGCATGGAGAGGTGCATGCTTGGTATAACCAGGAGAGATAAGAAGAGGAACTCGTGGATCCGAAAAATGACGAGAGTGGAAGACATCATGATCAGAGTTAAATCCCTGAAATGGCAATGGGCTGGACATACTGCCAGAAGGACAGACCATAGATGGACAGCCGAAATTTTAGATTGGATTCCAAGGGACAGGAAAAGACCCAGAAAAAGACCACATGGGAGATGGGTGGATGAAATTCGTAAATATGCGGGAGTGACATGGAGGAGACTGGCACAAGACAGACCGTTGTGGAGGAAACTTGGGGAGACCTTCGTCCAGCAGTGGATTGATAATGGTTGACAATGATGATGATGATGATGATACAGAAAGGAAATGGCAAAATAGGGAGTTCACACGCATAGTATTCCACAGTCCACACACGTAATACGACGGAAAGAAAGATGAAATACTTAATAGGCGACCTTGACGATGCGTGCAGATGCCACCAGCCCATCGACATACCAAGATTTGGAAATACCTCCTCGGATATTTATAACTTCCGTGATTAGGTATTGTGTCCCTTCACTGAACAAATGAAAGGCTATATTAAAGGTAAACGGAGCGTCACAGCCATTTAAACAACTGAGAGTAGATAATATAACACGGAAAACTAATACACAGACCTTAAAAACAATATTTGAAAGCGTGCGTGCAAGTTCAACTGTCACTTAGCGCCTCTAGCACTACTTTTGCATGACTATATTGTTTTTTTACGGGTTCCCAGTTAAAACGACCGCCATTCACGTGACGTGATCGTTTAGACGTAATAACAGTTTGGAGTCCCTCTGATCTGGGACGTAATAATAAGAGGAAGTTTCCGGAGTTGAAAAATCGAGGGTACTATATTAATTGTTCCTGATGACCGTTTAAATGAAAAATATTTTCACATGTATTCGTCGAAAAACTGGTGATCAAAAGGTAGACTTAACCAATCTTCTAGCTATACCTGTGGAATTTATAAGCCTGCCAGTGTTTGGAGTCTTTCAGTTGAATTTCAACTCATGCCCAAGAGTTGAATCAAAAGCCCAAGCTCATACGTCATGTCGTTTCCGTTTACAGGGCGCTGTGGGCGGCCCTGTAAACGGAAACGACATGACGTACGCAGCGATCCGACAATATAAGGAGTGATGCGACAGGAATCAGTAAGAGTCGGAAGCAGTATGGGTAAGACGAAGGATCTGAGCGCATTTGATCGTGGGAAAATTGTCGGGGCCTGACGAAAGGGCCACTCCATCTCGGAAGTCGTGCAGGCACTGGGATTTTCACGAGCCACTGTGTCACAGGTACACCGTGAGTACATCGAATCCGGTAAAACCATACCTGCAAGGGCCAACTGCCGTGGACAACAGCGTGTGGATGAGCGGGGTCATCGTCGGCTAGCTCGCATTGTAACTGCGGATAGACGGGCCACAGTGCAAGAAATCACTCGGTAATTTAACGCTGGTGCACAAAAACGTGTAAGCAGCCACACCATCCAGAACCATCTCCTCGCTATGGGGTACAGAAGCCATCGTCCCACGAGGGTCCGCTGCTGACCGCACATCACAGGGTGCAAAGATAAGCATGGGCGCAGGAACATCGCCACTGGACCCTAGACATGTGGAAAAATGTTGCCTGGACTGATGGGCCGAGATTCACGTTGGTACATGCAGATGGCAGGATACGAGTACGGCGCAAACTACATGAAGCGATGGATCCTTCTTGCCAGCAGGGTACTCTTCAAGCTGGTGGGGGTGATATTCTTGTCTGGAGGCTGTTTACGTGGACTGAAATGGGACCCCTGGTACGTGTGACATCGTCCCTCACAGATCAACGTTACCGGAATATCCTGGACGACCATTTTCTCCCGTTTGTGGGTCTTCAACATCCCACTGGGGACCTCATCCTGCAACAAGACAATGCAGCTCCCGAATTGTATCCGAATGGTTGCATGAACACTCCGCCGACATGACCTCGCTTCCTTGGCCAGCTAGGTCGCCTGACCTCAATCCCATCGAGCACATTTGGGATGCCATCGAGAGAGATGTTCGAGGCTCTGACTCCTCTCCATCAAATCTTCGTGAACTGTGGGAGCTTGTTCGGGTCGTGGATCCGTATGGCTTCCCAACGCTTCCGGTGTCTTGTCGAGTCCATGCCGAGACGAATCGCCGCCGTCATCAGGGCGAAAGGTGATGCTACACGTTACTAGACAGGTATCTCTAATTCAATTGCTCTTTAGTGTATATGACGGAGGAGTAAATGGGAGTGTAGCCCTGGAAGTCGTACAAACACCTGTTCATCCTGCGAGACTTCTGCTAATACTAATGATTGCATCACCTTATGTCAGAGATGTCATGACTCAACTGCATTGCACCTGACAGTGATGCAATAGTTCCTAGGGGTGGTGTGCATGATAAGCTGATGCAGCATGACGCAATATGTTGTGGACTGAGTCTCTCCTACACAAGAGCCAATCGATAGATTTTATTGTCATTTTCGTGTTCAGCACACTGAAATTAGTAAAGAGTCGCTATTTTCATTTCAGAGATAAATTGTGTGTTGTCCAGTGTTATAATTCATACAATTTCTCAGAGTTTCAGGAACCTTTGTAAAATAATAA
This sequence comes from Macrothele yani, assembly GCA_039090855.1. Classification (NCBI taxonomy): domain Eukaryota; kingdom Metazoa; phylum Arthropoda; class Arachnida; order Araneae; family Macrothelidae; genus Macrothele; species Macrothele yani. The sequence goes on from CM077013.1 coordinate 69,324,917, forward strand.
TAAAATGGATAATTATATATACACTGAAGTGCCAGAAAAACTGGTACACCAGTCTAATACTTGGTAGGTACCCTACGGAAGCGCAGGACTGCAGAAGTACGACGGGGCACGGACTCCACTAGCTTCTGGAAATATGCTGTAGGCAATGCACACCATACTTCCTGCAGAGCGTTCCACAATTCGGGTGTATTCCGAGGTCTCGGATTCCTGTGTTCGATAGCGCGTTGCATGGCATCCCAAGTGTGTTCTATCACGTTCAGATGTGGGGATATGGGTGGGAATGGCAACACCCCAAACTCAGATGAATGCTCCTCTAACCATAATGTGGCCTCCCGATACTTGTGTGGAGGTGCATTGTCTGTTGGAACAGGCCCAACCCATCAGCATGAATGCAGGACATGAACGGGTGTACCTCGCCAGAAAGGATGCGCACATAGCGTTGGCCGGTCACAGACGTTTGTAGACGTACCAGGGGTCCAAGAGAAGTGCAGCTAAACACACTCCATACCATTACGGACCCCCCCCAGCCGGTACAGTTCCCTGTTGACAAGCGGGATACGTGGCTTCATGGGGTTTGCGCCACACACAAATCTTTCCATCTGCCCGACACAGTTGGAAACGCGACTCGTCAGACCAGGCTACTTGTTTCGAGTCATCAAGTTTCCAGTGGAGGTGTTACAGTGCCCAAGCGAGGCGCATAGCTCTGTGTCGTGCACTTATCAAGGGGACTCGAGTTGGACTTCGGCTCCCAAAGCCCATATCGTGCAGGGTACGTTGCACAGTCCGGACGCTGATGCTTGTTGAGGCTCCAGCATTGAATTCCGATGATACCTGCGAAAGTGTTGCACGCCTATCGCGTGAAACGATTCTTGACAGCCGACGATGGTCACGTTCACCCAATGTCTTTTTACGGCCACACTGGTATCGTTAGGTTGGAGGTTTTGCCGGAATTCTTGTAGTCACAGTACACACTTGCCATGGTCGTCCGTGAAAATCCGAACTTCGTTTCTACCTCCGAACTACTATGGCCCATCTCACGAGCGCCAACTAAGACACCGCGTTGAAAATTGCTTAAATCGTTATTACTTGTCATTATCATGCCGAAAACAGCTCGGACAGCTGGCAAGGATGTATATCGCTTTATACACGCACTGGCGGACGCAAACGAGTACGCGCATAGGTGACGTTGCTAAGCATTTTGCATAAGCTCGTCTGTACCAGTTTTTCTCGCACTTTAGTGTACATGGTCATTCGAAATAGGAATTTGCAGGGAGGTCCTAATCTGCTACGCCTCGATTTGAAAAAAAAAAAAGGTGGGGGTGATAAAGTTTCGTGGAAAATGGATAACTTAAAGAAAATAAAACCATTATTTTCTTTTTTTCTTTTCGTTTTTTATTTCCTTTCTTCGGAATCGTTGGGTGTCCAAAACTTTCCCTCATCCTAAGAGTCTGAAAGAAGATTTTCAAGAAAAAGGAAGAGCAAAATATGTAAACGTTTACTATATACAATCTCCCCGTCCCCTCTTTATCGAGGCAATATTTGGCAACCTCGCTTGAAATTCACGTTGCCACTTCTAGCACCCATTGAAGTTTTGTAAAGTCGGAGCCTTTGGTAACGTATAACACAGGTGGAAACGCTCAGACGATGTACTGTGTGTATTACAGTCTGAGCGGCAAAACGTTCATTTCCCCGACGAAGCACTTCACTGATATGTCGTTTAATCGAAATGATCATTTTACCGAAGGGTTGTTTCATCGAAACCGTTCAATTTTCCGAAAGAACCTTTCAACAAATTGTTCACTTACCAATAGGTCATATATTGTCAAACTGTTCATTTCAACGAAGGACTACTTCAGCTAAAACTTCTTTACGTCGAATTGAGGTCATTTCACCGAAGGGTCAGTTTACCAAAATGTGTCCACTTTACTAAAGCATCCATTGGAATACAATGTTTCCTTGGATACGTTTATGAAACGGGTATCTTAAGTTTTTACTCTTTTCTTGAGTTTTCTGCGATATGTCTGAAGCCGAATCATTAGATCTACGCTGTGAAAAAAATATCCTGAAGTTCTCGAGGCATTTTCTTCTTTGAATTAACGAAACATATTCCTAATTCAACCTTTTCCGTGAAAAGACGGAAAAAACCCTGAAATTCACGGATTTTCCATAGGGGAATTGACAGAATTGCTCCTGCTGATCTTTCTCCGGTTAAAAATGGAAAAACGCCATTCTTACAATATGTTGTAAGAAAAACTTGAATATCCGGGGAATCTTCCTGTGATTCCTTCGTAGGTTAACAGAAATTTTTTTTCAGTTTTTTCCATCTCCATATATTAGACAGAAAATTACCGTTAATAATATCGGTTCTTCGCAGGAAAACTTGAATTTAAAGGGATTTGATTAAATACAAAATTTTAATTCAACAGTTTTGCTGAAAAACTCATCATTCACACTATCGGAAGTTGTAATCACGAAGGCATTGCTTAAGCTTTTCGAAGGCAACACCCGTGTCCTCGTCTATTGGCGGACCTGCTTTTGCGGTTCTGTAGCGAGCCCGGATGTTGCTGATACTATATCACATTACATTAAGGTTATTGTGGCAACAGATATTCCTTCCTCCAGTTAGTGGACCTATTATTATATGTAGAATGTGTTAACGTAAGAAAGTGGGTACACATGTGATTGAGTGTATGATGTCTACGTATCAGTCTGTGGACTTCTCAACTCAAAAGCTATTAAACAGTCGAATCCATATATGATGAAGTTGAAGGGAGAGTTAAAAACATTCAACATATGCTAACTTTGTTGGAGCCTAACAGATCAGAAGGACAGTTTTGGGCACACTACATGGTGTCAGGAAAACACTAGTTAATAATATACTGTTTACCAATTAATCAAAGGAAAATAACACTTGCTAATTAAAAACTATACTTAGAAATAGAAATATGAATGAGAACTCTAATTTGCGAGATATTTAATTAACGTAACAATAGCTGCAAAAATTTTAAATTTCACATGTTACATTTACTTCGCTTTTTGTGTTTGTTATAATAATATTAACCGAACTAACTTTTTTTTTTTTTCCAGATTTCTGTAACGAAGTGGATGAGATTTTACTATATGCAAAATGAAGTCTAAGGCTGTTAAAAAAATAAATAGGAAAAAATAAAATAATATAAATCGTAAGTAGTATATTTTAATCTGTTAAAAATTGACATAGTAGGCTGTTTATTAATTTTTTTCTTCTATAGTGTACCGCTCGATTGATAACCATTCTTGCTTTGAATGTGCTCAGCTACGTCTACATCTGTATGAATCCTATTTGGAACACTCTTCTTCAACTGAATTTTGGTTTCAGTTTATCCTTGTTTTAAAAAATTGTAGAATGAGAATTTGAAAAGTTTTAACTCTTTTTTTCTCCGCAAAACTGATTGCTTCGATTTTCTCACCGCAAGTTTAAGATACGCGGTTGTTAAACGCCATGATTTTTCTATTTTGTAAGCACAGTCGAAGTCCAACTAAATTTAGCGAAGGCTACCAACGTCATTTTTTGTTACCTATGTGAGACTACTTGAACAACACCCACTGAGCAGCGGGATGACATTACCGAAAAGATCATACTGTGACGTCATTGATGCATTGTCAGTCCCCTTACACACTGGTTTGTGGCGGCCCCGAACAGAGATTTAATGACTGAAAGGTGACAAGGATACGATAAATTTTTTTTATTTTTTCCCATTCCTCCAACCTTTTCAGGAATTTCGTTGTTTCGAGAGAAGGAGATAGAAGATAGAATTTGCCCTGGAGATATGTATGTGTGTGTGTGTGTGAGACTGTAAGGTTGGGGCAGAAGTTAAAAACAGAACTGAAACATTTTTCTCTTCATGCAAATAGACATGTCTCTAAGGGAACCACGCTGCGTCGTAAACACCCCCTAAGTTTTTCGGTAAAAGGGGAAGGGGTAAAGACTGGGTGAATACCACTTGTTTTGTTTGCTGATAATACTTGCTTTGTTTGCTGATAATATTGCTGAAATTCAATACAGTCGAACCCACATATAACGAGTTCGCATAATATTAAGTTCCACAGAAACTGAAGGGGTTTTTTACACCCCTTACACTTTGCAATATTCTCCCTTGTTATTTTAACAGCATATCATGAACAATATTTTTGGAAAACCCGCATCATATATCGAAGTTTATCGCGGCTATCAGCATGCAAAATATGTTACATTCATCCAGTTTTCTCTCTTTCATTGGGAAATTAGGAATTACCTGTTGTTGACAACATTCCGTAGTTTCTCTTTCTGATGTTTCGGGGAGTTTTTTATTATCCTCCACTCGCTAACCATCAATCACTCAATGAACACCTTAACCAACTCATCAGAGAAAATTCAAAAACACTAAAACAGCGATCATGATAAGTACGAAACAAACAGCAATTTACTTATGCTTCCGGGGTAACGTGCAAACTGCGAATCAAATGTAATAGCTGAAATTTCAAAATATTGGCAGTTACTTTAATTTTTGCAATAGCTGCAGATCTCACTCATATTTTTTCCCAAGCTACATATTTTTAATTAACGGTGGCTGTTTATTATATTTATGTATGCGTGCATGCGTGATGCCAAATGGATAGTACTGGCTTATGTCTTGGTAATATCTGTGTATGCAGATTGCTGTATGCTGATGACATAGTCCTGCTGGCAGAGTGCAAAAGTGAGTTGCAGAGTATGTTGTCCCAAATGCACGCAGTTTGTATGAAATTCACACTGAGGCAAAACAAAGTTGTGTGGAACTTTTAATACTGACTAGGTGAATGAGTTTGTATATTTTGGCGAAATTAGTAAACGAGTGAATTCTTTAAAAGTTATAGCTTCTTTAGGATTTTATAGGAATGATGGGTTCTCAAGAAAGTTCCTTGGCTGCATATGAAAGTGTAATTGTTCCTAGTCTGACGCACGGCAGTGAAACCTGTGTACTGCAGATGAGACATAGGAGTCATCTGTCTGCTGGAGAGATGCGGTACTTACGGGGATTTGTGGCAAGACACGCTCTGATTATGAGGAATGAAGATGCGTTGCAGATGTGCAATGTGAGGCAAAATGTTGTTAGTAAGGTGGAGACTAATATTCTGAGGTGGTTTTGGCCATGTTGAAAGAATGAGTCATCAGGTGCTTACTAAGAGAAGTTTTTCAGCGCAAGTAGCGGGAAAGAAAGGTAAAGGAAGGAAGGCTAAGGAAAATATGGAGGACCAGATTCAGGAATGTCTGCTTGAGAAAAAGATTATGAGTACGATGCACAAAAGCTCTAGTGTGCTATGCGTGATAGATCTCAGTGAAGGTCGAGCTATGTGCTAAGATTGCTGTAAATGGAGACACTTGATGCACCAACAGTTAGTAAAATCCAGTTCCATTAGTTAAACGTTTATCTGGCAGACTGTCTTTCTTTCAGGAACTAACCTGTGAATGTCAAAGAACAGCGTAATGATATATATGTTTATCAATTACTTTCGATTAATTCATAAACAGTCTGTGCTCTTGACTAGTTTCAACCTGACATAACGTAAAATGTCAAAAATAACCCTCTTTTAATTTGTCCGGTTATAACGAAGTTCGCAATACGTGAGAAATCTTCACAAAATGACCTAGCAATACGTATATTCTCCAGGGTCTTAAGACAACACATTTTATGTATCTGACCAGTCTTCATAACGTTTTCCGACATTTACTAAGCCACTCAGATCTCCTGTTAAATTAATTAGGAACACAGTGCGCTTACTAATTTTTTTGAGATTTCACTTCTGTGAAATAACGAAACTAAATTGGTGTACCCTGTCTAGAGTAAATTGTTCTGAAAACTTGACAGCATATATTTGGGTACTCAACAGTATATCATTCGTCGCAAATTAAGCGGCAATTAACACAGTTTTATTACAGCATGAATGTGCAATAAATTAATGCTCATTTTACCAAGCAAGGTGTGATCATATTGAGAGATCCTAGTTCCGAAGTTTGAGTATGAAATATATCATCATCATCATTGCCAACCATTATCAATCCACTGCTGGACGAAGGTCTCCCCAAGTTTCCTCCACAACGGTCTGTCTTGTGCCAGTCTCCTCCATGTCACTCCCGCATACTTTCGAATTTCATCCACCCATCTCCCATGTGGTCTTCTTCTAGGTCTTTTCCTGTCCCTTGGAATCCAATCTAAAATGTCGGCTGTCCATCGATGGTCTGTCCTTCTGGCAGTATGTCCAGCCCATTGCCATTTCAGGGATTTAACTCTGATCATGATGTCTTCCACTCTCGTCATTTTTCGGATATATGAGTTCCTCTTCTTATCTCTCCTGATTATACCAAGCATGCACCTCTCCCTGCTTCTTTGAGTTGTCTGCAGCCTTTGTATGTCTCTTTTAGTTAAGGTCAACGTCTCTGCACCATACGTAAGCACTGGAAGGATGCATTGATGAAACACTTTTCTTTTAAGACATAATGACATATTGCTCTTGAAAATTATGCTGTTTCTTCCAAAAGCTCTCCAGGCAAGTTTTGTACGCCGATTAATTTCTTCATCAATGTGACCCTCATTTGATATCTGCTGTCCAAGATAAACATGCCTGTCTGTTATCTCCAGCTTTTCTCCATCAATCGATAAATCTTCATTTCTTGTAAAAGCATTGAACATCACTTTTGTCTTCTGAAAGTTAATTTTTAATCCCACTTCTTTACTCTTGTCAGCAAGTTCCTGGATCATACTCTACAGCTCTGATGGGGTAGTTGCAAAAATGACTATGTCATCAGCAAAACGAAGGTGGGTTAGATAATCTCCATTAATCTTTATCCCTTTGTTTTCCCAGTTCAGTGATTGAAAGACATTTTCCAATGAGGCATTAAAGAGCTTCAGAGATATGGTGTCACCTTGTCTCACTCCCTTTCCAATTTTTTTGTGTGTTGTATTTTCAAACAGCCGAATCTTTGCACTTGCATTTTCATAGATGTCATTAATAATATTAATGTATGCATCTTCAATACCGCAGAATTTCAGAGCCATTGCAACTGCTGATGGTTTCACCGAATCAAAGGCTTTTTCATAATCGATAAAAGCCATGCACAATGGAAGTTCATATTCCCTCGCTCTTTCAATTAGTTCTCTCAGTACGTGGATATGATCTATTGTGCTGTAGCCACTCCTAAATCCAGCTTGTTCTCTCGGTTGAGCCATGTCCAGTGTTACCTTTAAGCGGTGTGAAAGAACTTTAGTGAAGATTTTATAAACCACTGAGAGGAGGCTGATAGGTCTGTAGTTCCTGAGATCCTCAATGTCACCTTTTTTATGTAACAAGATCATTGTAGCGTTGTTCCATTCCTCAGGAATCTTCCCTTCATTAAGGCATCGAGTGAAAATTTGTGCGAGTACTGTTTCGATTTCTCCACTTGCTTCTTTTATGATGTCTACAGTAATTCCATCTTCTCCTGGAGCTTTTCCTAGCTTCATGTTCTTGATTGCATGTGCAACTTCTGCTGGGAGGACTGGAAGAACTCTGGTACCTTTCATGATGTCTGGAGTACATGTATCATCCCTTTCATATAATTTGGAGTAGAAATCTTTCACTCTTGTCAAAATTTCGCCTCTATTTCTTGTTACAGAACCATCTTCTTTTCTCAGTGCCATAATCTGTTTTCTTTCCTTACTGAGATGTCCCTTTGCTATCTTTAGGCTTTGGTTGTTTTCAATTGCTACATATAAAATATATATATATATATATATATATATAATGCCAACAAGATATCTGCAGGGCAAGTGTTACTGCAGTGACACCAGAAATCTTGAATATGTTAAAATCTCGTTTTCGTTAAGAGACATATTTATTACATCCGAGTCCATAGTTACATCAAGAACCGTTGTTAAAAACAGTATTATTGTCAGATTAGTATTTTTTATTTCTACGTTTTTCCCTGCCGCAAATATTAGGAACTTTCCCAAAATGTAATTTATAGAAGTCCAATTCATGAATGGGAGGGGGGAGAGGCTCTGTGAATTAAAAAAAATACAACAGTTATATTTACTACCTATTAAACATGCTATATAACCATAACACCGAATTTACTTTTATGATTATAAAAAGATGCACTCAAATCAAACAACAGATGTCTTAGCATACCGAGTGATCTACATTTCCTTAGAAAGTAGATTTCTTAAAATCATAACTGGCTTCGACAACGGCACACACCGCTAAGTTACTCTCTCGAAGGTCATTGGAGAGGTAAACCTGTTCAACCACATCGTGAAGATGGCGTACGGCTATTAGCGATACCATGCTTATTACAGATTTCCCATCCCCACCTCTTCTAACGACATGGAAAGCAAAGAAAAACTGTTACAACTGACTAGAACACGCATGTTTTTATAGCACGCAATTTATAAAAAAGGAAAGAAAAACATTCAACGGTAGCAGCCAGAGCTTGTTTACACTGTGTGCTCTTGAAAAGACTTTTGCATGACCACTACTACGATGAAAACAGAATGCGCACACCAGAAATTCGATGAAAACAGGAGTGCAACTAGGATTTTTTTCTTTTCTGGGGAGGGTAGTGATATCAATGAAATGTATATAAAAAGTACGCAATTAATTTGCATGCAATATCAATATAGTAAAACCTCCGAACAGCGGATACCCTGGGCCTTCAAAAGTTGTCCGCTACTGGGAGGCGTCCACTACGAGTTGACTTTTGAGACCAACTAGGCTCGCAATGCAAAAAACTTCATATTAAAAACCTACCTATAATATATAACTAAAACGTTTCTTAATTAAATTTTATTTTTTGCTCTTATTCTTATTTTACAGTGGGAAAAAATACACTATGTATGGATACATACAGTACATGTACAGAATATTAATTTTAGAATACAGTATATACAGCGTACGTATTTTGATGCATGTTTAACCATTTAAACGGAGGTCGTACCTAAGCCAAATGGTGCCTGAAATTTTCTGCGCCCGCCAAGCAGAAATCTTCACATAGGGGCTGGGTTTTACCAAAGCTACGGCAAAACAATTCCCTTTTCCCTCTCATCTCAGCAGTATGGACCATAAACCTGTCACTGCTGATAAACTCTCTCTTCTAGTCCTTTATTCTCTGCTCCATGACCATATTTATTCTCTGCATGATGGGAAAGGACACGTTCCCCTGACACGGATACCATGCCACAAGGTAAAATCAAGTGACTTGAACATTTTCATTCTCCTTTCTAAAGTTCCCCGCTATTGTTAAAGCCCTTTTAGAAGGTAATCAGCCAGAAAGGCCAATTATTCCCCTAAATGAACACTTTGAATAACAGAGCTAAGGGGAAAGCTACTCTTTCTGGTGCTCTGGTGCGCTAGTCACTTCCTAGACAGCAAATGCATTCCTTAGAGCAGATTTCAGCCCGTTTTCTTAACATTGAGTTAATTCGTTCCAGCTGAAAGGGTTAAACTGCGCAAGCAACAATAAAATATGTTACACCATGAATTTTAAAACGCATGAACTTGCCACTCATTATTCAATTAAATCAGTTAGCAAGCTTTCGCTGCAAAAAATATGCTAAAAGCGTTTTTCTTTCTTTCTTTTCTTTTTTTTTTTTTTTTTTTTATAATTCGTAGCATGCTTTTAAAAATGTTGTTCTTCAATTCTCCAATAGTGCAAATCCCGTCCGTATCCCCTTTGTAACTCTTCACTACATTTTACAGCATCTTTAAAAAAATCCTACACCTCTCCTGCATCAGATACTTCTCCAATCAAATCATTTCTTCTAATGTTTTCAAAGTAATTAACACGGGCATATTATTCGTTGCCTCTTCGATACACAAATCTTCATAGACCGTAATGAAATCTTTTTGTATTTCCTTCACTATTCAAAATACCCAAAAAACACAACGAATACCTAATTTTTGTTTGAAAAAAGTTGTTTTGATCACTTCTAAGAAAAAATCAGCCATATTGAAACCACAGACTAGTAGTTTTTGTAATGGGGATCTGGAAGACAAAAGTACACCATTTCTGTCCAAACAAAATCTTTGCGGGAAAAATTCGCCAACTTTTTCTTTTGAACGTTCATGTTTTTAACTGCCTTATAACCAGGATCACTGTCCGCTATTCGGGGAGTCGGCTGTTTGGAGGTATGTATACAGAATCGTATATACTTTGCAGTGATGGAAAGTTGCAAAATTATTTTTGGAGCAGGTAAAATATATTTTGGATAACTTTACCAATAACTTTTCACCCATATTCAAATGTTGCCTGGACTGATGAGTCGAGATTCACGTTGGTACATGCGGATGGCAGGATACGAGTACGGCGCAAACCACATGAAGCGATGGATCCTTCTTGCCAGCAGGGTACTCTTCAAGCTGGTGGGGGAGGCATTCTGGTCTGGCGATTGTTTACGTGGACTGAAATAGGGCCCCTGGTACATGTTACATCGTCCCTCACAGGTCAACGTTACCGTGATATCCTGGACGACCATTTGCTCCCGTTTGTGCGTCTTCAACATCTCACTGGGGACCACATCTTGCAACAAAACAATGTACCGTGCCATCGTCCCGAATTGTATCCGAATAGTTGGATGAACACTCCACCGACGTGACCTCGCATCTTTGGCCAGCTAAGTCTCCTTACCTCAAGCCCATCGAGCACATCTGGGATGCCATCGAGAGAGATGATCGAGGCTTTGACCCCCCCCCCCTCCATCAAATCTTCGTGAACTGTGGGAGCTTGTTCAGGGGTCGCGGATCCGTATGGCTTAACAACGCTTCCGGTATCTTGTCGAGTCCATGCCGAGACGAATCGCCGCCGTCATCAGGGCGAAAGGTGGTGCTACACGTTACTAGACAGGCATCTCTAATTCATTTGATTTTCTGTGTATAATATAACGACAGCACACTGAAAAAATATGACTCTTCAGTCTGGGATATCTCCTATCTGTATGACGACTGCGTTTTATAATTCTGGTGGTATGATTCACTGATTGCTCAATTACTTTCAGAAAAGGGAAAATGCTGGTCATGGACTTGGAAGCTTGTCCACACACTTCGTCTTTGATGGACGAATTTTAGTGCCGAGTGGCCGGTAAAAGAAAATAATTCTGGTGGTATGATTCCCTGAATCCTTAATTATTTTCAGAAAAGCGAAAATGATAGTCATGGACTTGGAAGCTTGTCCACAGACTTCCTCTTTGATAGACGAATTTCAGTGCCCAGAGGCCGGTAAAAGAAGATTCCAAAATCCTTTCATTCAACCTTAACCTATGGGAGGGGGAGGTTAGACCAACTAACACTAAAGGTCATAACCTAGAGGGTTTTACCATCCCCGACGTATAGATTAGACGGCTTCACAAGGACAAGTTTGTCCAGTTTTTTCTCTCAATGGTATATATGGGCAGTAGAAAAGGTCTATAATTGTGTCGTCTGTACTCAAGTCGCAAATAGAAATCCTGACCATGTGGGAATGCACAGCGCATCCAATTTTGTTTTAGGAGCGCTTAGTGGAGAGGAAAATGGAATCAAACTTAGAGACATAGGAGATGGCAAAATAGTACTGCTAATGCGAATTCTAAAAAAAAAAAAAAAAATAAGTAAATAAAAAAGGACTCTGGGCTCTGGACCGTTTAAAACCCTATCCTCGTTGCAGGGCCCTGGATGAAAAACTAAAGTTAAATTTGCGTTCATTCTACAAATCTTGTGAATGTTTAACTATTGTGTAATTAAAGCAGAACCTTCAATATCCGACCTAATGTGGACCGGCCCCAGATTGAATAATCGTGGAAGTCGGATATTAAGACGTTATAAAGTAAAAATATCAACGTTTACCACAATCAATGATTTATTATATATCGCCTATAGTTTCGCAGAGCTTCTGGCTCGGCTTCATCAGGACGAATGGAGCGTAAACATTCAAATCATTGTGAAATCATCAGAATTCTGACGGTCACGGTTTTTAGTAAGTTGTTTTGACGCGCTTGAAAGAAATGGAGTCGACGTCATGTCGTTGACAAGCAGTGAAGAGTTCCGGTATATGTGAAAAGCTTCTAATACATTAAACTTCATCGTTGAATCAGGTTTATCAATGAGCATAGCGTTTCCGAACAGAAATTTATGGTTGGTTTCGTGACAATTGCTGGGCTATAGACGACTTCTTCAGTTCGCAATTCCGTACGTAGGTCTGGTGTTCCTTCACACGGAAATGTTAAAGCCCTGCGGGTCTGTCCTATATACGAGAGTCCACATTCGCAAGGTACCTGATAAATTCCCCAGGAATTTATGTCTTCGGCGTAATGTTTGGATCCGAAAAGATTTATCTTGTTTATGGGTTTGAAAATAACTTTAAAATTAAAACTCTTGAGAATTTTTGAAATTCCGAAGCAAATCTGTGGAGCAAATGGGATAACCGCCCAATTCTGTCGTATTGGGTGGTCTACTGGCGTGAGTGTGCAGACAGGCTTTGGTTTCCTAAATTTGTGGACAGCTTTATCTACGACGGAACGTGTATATCCTCTGTGTACTGCAATTCGTTTAAGAAAATCTAGCTCTTTCTGCAAGGAATCCTCAGCTGAGCATATATGTATTGCACGATATACGTATGTGTAGAAGGCAGAGATTTTTTGTTTCCATGGGTGATTTGATTTTGCATGTGGGGGTAAGGAAGCAGCGAATGGTTTTCGATAAACTGTTGTGCTAAGGGATCCTTCAGAGCGTGACACAAGGACGTCAAGAAATGATAAGCAGCCATTATTTTCAGTCTCACATGTGAACTGTATATGAGGATCAATTGAATTGATGAGTTCCACTAATTTAGGTATTTCCGAATTCATGCCTTTCCAGAGAACGAAAGTATCATCAACATATCGAATCCAAAGGTCAAACGTAACGAGCTGAAAGAGTTTGTCCTCAAAATGACGCATATAGACTTCGCATAAAATAGGCGACAATGGACTGCCCATTGCAAGGCCTTCCGTCTGTTGGAAAAATTTTCCACGAAAAAGGAAACTGTTTTGTCTGGTACAAATTTCCACCAGTCTCAAAATTTCTTCTACTTCCGGTTGAATGAAATGATGTTTAGTGAGACTCAATTTCAATGATTCGAGGGCTCCATTCAGTGGGATGCTTGTGAACATGGATTTCACATCAAAGGATAACATGAATTGATTTTTGTACGGATGTCGTTTTAGTCGATTGGCAAACTCTATGGAATTTTTTACAGTTGTTTTGTTCGAAGAAGTCGTTAAGGCGGATAATTTTGAAGGTAGAAACCTGGCCAACTTATGTGTGGCTGAGCCAATGTTGCTGACTGTGGCACGGAAAGGGATACCAATCTTATGTATCTTCGGAAGTGCATAGAAGCGCGGACAACGGGCATATGAGGTCTTTAGACGACTTTTTGAACTTTGTTCAAGGGTTACACAACTTGATATCACTTTTCGAACTTCCTTTAATTGTTTCTCCGATGGATCCTTTTTTATTTCTTTATAGGGTCCTTCGGAAATAAGTTTTTCAACTTCTGTCTCATAACGTTTTTTGTCGAGAATAACAACTTGTCCTCCTTTATCTGCTTTAGTAACGACAATATCTCGATTTGACTGTAATTCTTTTAAAGCATTATATTCTTCTTTGTTGAGATTGGGTTTAAATGGTGGAAACGACTTTGATGTTATTATCTGGCTGACACAATGTCTAATTGTTTCTTCTTGATCAATGTTTAGATCGCTTTTTATCAGGGACTCCTCAACCGAAGCAACTATATTGGATACAGGTACCTTTTTCGAAATCGCAAAATTCGAATTGTAACGTAAAATCCTTTTTTGAATTTCGCTCGGCTTAAAACAAGAAAGGTTAGATATTACTTCATTATCCGAAAAGGCATCCTGAGTTTCCGCAGCGGAATTTTTTTATTGTTGTTGTTATTCAATAGTTTTTCAAATTTTCTTTCTAATGTCATTTTATGAGTAAAAGGCATATTGTAACTCCTAGACCAGGTTTTGCCGTCCAGGTCAGAAAAATCTGGCAACGTTTTAGCCAGTAAAAGATGTAGATCATACAGTTCGACCTCAACGTTTGCAATATTTTTCCTCGTATCTTTAATAACAGCTCTTAATAATGCAAACGAAGCATTAGATATGGCTTTCTTGACGTTATGGGATGTTCGTAAGTCCCATAACGTCAAGAAAGCCATATCTAATGCTTCGTTTGCATTATTCATCATCATCATCATTGTCAACCATTATCAATCCACTGCTGGACGAAGGTCTCCCCAAGTTTCCTCCACAACGGTCTGTCTTGTGCCAGTCTCCTCCATGTCACTCCCGCATATTTATGAATTTCATCCACCCATCTCCCATGTGGTCTTTTTCTGGGTCTTTTCCTGTCCCTTGGAATCCAATCTAAAATTTCGGCTGTCCATCTATGGTCTGTCCTTCTGGCAGTATGTCCAGCCCATTGCCATTTCAGGGATTTAACTCTGATCATGATGTCTTCCACTCTCGTCATTTTTCGGATCCACGAGTTCCTCTTCTTATCTCTCCTGGTTATACCAAGCATGCACCTCTCCATGCTTCTTTGAGTTGTCTGCAGCCTTTGTATGTCTCTTTTAGTTAAGGTCCACGTCTCTGCACCATACGTAAGCACTGGAAGGATGCATTGATCAAACACTTTTCTTTTAAGACATAAGAGCTGTTATTAAAGATACGAGGAAAAATATTGCAAACGTTGAGGTCGAACTGTATGATCTACATCTTTTACTGGCTAAAACGTTGCCAGATTTTTCTGACCTGGACGGCAAAACCTGGTCTAGGAGTTACAATATGCCTTTTACTCATAAAATGACATTAGAAAGAAAATTTGAAAAACTATTGAATAACAACAACAATAAAAAAAATTCCGCTGCGCAAACTCAGGATGCCTTTTCGGATAATGAAGTAATATCTAACCTTTTTTGTTTTAAGCCGAGCGAAATTCAAAAAAGGATTTTACGTTACAATTCGAATTTTGCGATTTCGAAAAAGGTACCTGTATCCAATATAGTTGCTTCGGTTGAGGAGTCCCTGATAAAAAGCGATCTAAACATTGATCAAGAAGAAAGAATTAGACATTGTGTCAGCCAGATAATAACATCAAAGTCCTTTCCACCATTTAAACCCAATCTCAACAAAGAAGAATATAATGCTTTAAAAGAATTACAGTCAAATCGAGATATTGTCGTTACTAAAGCAGATAAAGGAGGACAAGTTGTTATTCTCGACAAAAAACGTTATGAGACAGAAGTTGAAAAACTTATTTCCGAAGGACCCTATAAAGAAATAAAAAAGGATCCATCGGAGAAACAATTAAAGGAAGTTCGAAAAGTGATATCAAGTAGTGTAACTCTTGAACAAAGTTCAAAAAGTCGTCTAAAGACCTCATATGCCCGTTGTCCGCGCTTCTATGCACTTCCGAAGATACATAAGATTGGTATCCCTTTCCGTCCCATAGTCAGCAACATTGGCTCAGCCACACATAAGTTGGCCAGGTTTCTACCTTCAAAATTATCCGCCTTAACGACTTCTTCGAACAAAACAACTGTAAAAAATTCCATAGAGTTTGCCAATCGACTAAAACGACATCCGTACAAAAATCAATTCATGTTATCCTTTGATGTGAAATCCATGTTCACAAGCATCCCACTGAATGGAGCCCTCGAATCATTGAAAGTGAGTCTCACTAAACATCATTTCATTCAACCGGAAGTAGAAGAAATTTTGAGACTGGTGGAAATTTGTACCAGACAAAACAGTTTCCTTTTTCGTGGAAGATTTTTCCAACAGACGGAAGGCATTGCAATGGGCAGCCCATTGTCGCCTATTTTATGCGAAGCCTATATGCGTCATTTTGAGGACAAACTCTTTCAGCTCGTTACGTTTGACCTTTGGATTCGATATGTTGATGATACTTTCGTTCTCTGGAAAGGCATGAATTCGGAAATACCTAAATTAGTGGAACTCATCAATTCAATTGATCCTCATATACAGTTCACATGTGAGACTGAAAATAATGGCTGCTTATCATTTCTTGACGTCCTTGTGTCACGCTCTGAAGGATCCCTTAGCACAACAGTTTATCGAAAACCATTCGCTGTTTCCTTACCCCACATGGAAAATCAAATCACCCATGGAAACAAAAAATCTCTGCCTTCTACACATACGTATATCGTGCAACACATATATGCTCAGCTGAGGATTCCTTGAAGAAAGAGCTAGATTTTCTTAAACGAATTGCAGTACACAGAGGATATACACGTTCCGTCGTAGATAAAGCTGTCCACAAATTTAGGAAACCAAAGCCTGTCTGCACACTCACGCCGGTAGACCACCCAATACGACAGAATTGGGTGGTTATCCCATTTGCTCCACAGATTTGCTTCGGAATTTCAAAAATTCTCAAGAGTTTTAATTTTAAAGTTATTTTCAAACCCATAAACAAGATAAATTTTTTCGGATCCAAAGATTACGTCGAAGACATAAATTCCTGGGGAATTTATCAGATACCTTGTGAATGTGGACTCTCGTATATAGGACAGACCCGCAGGGCTTTAACTTTCCGTGTGAAGGAACACCAGACCTACGTACGGAATTGTGAACTGAAGAAGTCGTCTATAGCCCAGCATTGTCACGAAACCAACCATAAATTTCTGTTCGGAAACGCTATGCTCATTGATAAACCTGATTCAACGATGAAGCTTAATGTATTAGAAGCTTTTCACATATACCGGAACTCTTCACTGCTTGTCAACGACATGACGTCGACTCCATTTCTTTCAAGCGCGTGAAAACAACTTACCAAAAACCGTGACCGTCAGAATTCTGATGATGTCACAATGATTTGAATGTTTACGCTCCATTCGTCCTGATGAAGCCGAGCCAGAAGCTCTGCGAAACTATAGCCGATATATAATAAATCATTGATTGTGGTAAACGTTGATATTTTTACTTTATTCAACACCACAAGTTGGTAGTCATAAATTATATATAATTAAGACGTTATATTTTATTCAATAAAATATATTTTAGATAGAAACTATTTTAATTATGTCTTTAAGCTCTAAAAAATTAACTCTGTTCTTCCTAAATGCTTAACCAAATGAAACATAATTCTTTGGTACATTAGGTGCAATATAGAAACACCAAATATACATAGATGAATATGTAGTATGTACATATGTAAGGTACCTGTGCCGAATAAAAGCCCCCTTAAAAACGCTCAAAAACATTTAAATTATCTACGCTTAAAATAAAAAAATAAGAAAGATATTTCAGTCTGTCGCAGTAGTGCTGATGACCTATTCTTCGCGGCAATGCCTGGCAAATTTTTTCACCATAAACACAGCAACTGGTGTTGCACCATCTTGTTGCTCCTCGTACACCAGTGCAGTTTCAAGAGCGGACACAGTATTCGAGTGAGAAATTCTGTTTAACTACCTCTTCATCAGATTCTGACACTTCTTGAGACTTTTGTTCGACAAGGGTCGCTATCTCAGCATTAGTATACTCTAATTCTCTGTCGTTGCATATTATCCATTCTTCTATGTTTGTTTCCGTAATTTCTTGCGGTCGAGGGAGGGCCCCTGATAGTTCAAACAATGGAATCTGTTCACTTGGTGACTTCTTCTTGCTCAGAAAAGTCGATAATCTTACACCACGACTTACTCAAAAAGTTCCTGATTTTACCTCATTCCATGATTGAGCTAACCAAAACACTGCATCCTTCACATTGAACCTCTTTTAGATGATCAGCCAATTCTCCAATGTTTTCAATTGCCTCCAAAAAGGATTGTAAGAGGTGAAATTGGTACAGTCGCTTTAAGTTTTCGACAACACCTTGTTCATGAACTGAATCAAAGATGTCACATTAGGCAGGAAGAATTTCACGATGATATCGCCATTACGCAGCGTGTCTCTGTTTGGATTTGAAGGCACAGCATTATCAAAAAACAAAATGGCCTTTCTTGGAAGTTTCATCTTCTTCAAATGCTTTTCAACCTTAGGCACAAATTCTTCATCGAACCACAATTTAAACAGTGCCACGTCCACCAAGCATTTTTTTTTTTTTTTTAAAATCTTGGTATGATTCAAGCTGATAGATTTTGCTTCCGGTACGATTGAAGCTGATAGATTTCGGTTCCGGTACGATTGAAGCTGATAGATTTTTGAATGCCTGAGGCTTTGCAGATTTTCCAATGACCATAAGAGGCAGTTTATGGTTGCCAGAGGCCTTGTTCAGTTTGTAGCCTGAAACTGATGAATCTTCATGCCATACCAAGGTTTTAGTGGGCAACATTTTGTATTTCAAGCCGTTTCATCACAATTATATATCTGTTCAGAACATCAACCTCCTTCGTAGATCGTATTTTTAACCGTCTCTTTGAAACATTCACCGCATTAACGTCTTCAGATAATTTTTCTCCACAAATATTAAGTTGGTGTACGCCATACCTCTTTTTCCATCCATCAAAATAGCCATTGCTGGCTGTGAAACATTTAGTTTCTTCTGGGAAATGCGAACGTAGTGACAAAGCTTTTGCCTGTACGTAGCATTGGTCCTGAAATCGGAGCTCCTTTTTTCTCTTTGGGGCTCAAGCCATAAAAATTATGCTTTTTCTGCTTTCGCATACATATCAACATTTTTTCTTCTTTGACGTTGTCAATTTCGCAAGAACGCGCATCCAATCTACGACGGTGACGCGCCCTACACCAAGCTTGGCAGCAATCTTTGTATCACACTCCCCAATTGCCGCCAAGCTTGGTGTTGAAGAGCCTCATGCTTCGTTTAAAGTGAAATACAGACTTTCTTGCGTTTTGCTGACATAACTTGTGATTAGCTGTTTACGGGACGAACGAGACGAACAAATATCGCGTGTACACGGGAGCGCTGCGCATGCGATTTTACTGATACATATGACAGATAAGAGATGATATGACTAAGAGAGAACGCCACTCGATAGTGAGGTCGTTTAACAGGGGTTCTACTGTATTCTACAAATCTGGTGAATGTTTAATTATTCTACAAATTGCATCAATTTTCTAATTGAAATGACTGTCATCAACAAATCATTGCACATTGATAAATGGTTTCTGTGTTTAGGCGGCCACATAATATACACTGGTGTACAAAATTAAGAGAATTTCAGTGATGGAAAGTTGCAAAACCATTTTTGGAGCAGGTAAAATACATTTTTGGAGCAGCAAAATGTATTTTTGGAGCAGGTAAAATACATTTTGAGCAGCAAAATGCATTTTTGGAGCAGGTGAAATACACTTTTGGAGCAACAAAATGCATTTTTGGAGCAGGTAAAATATATTTTTAAAGCAGGTAAAATACATTTTTGGAGCAGGTAAAATACATTTTTGGAGCAGCAAACTGTGTTTTTGGAGCAGGTGAAACACATTTTTGCAGCAACAAAATGCTTTTTTGGAGCAAATAGAATACATTTTTCGTGTAAAAAAATATTTTTTGAGCAGCTAAAATATTAGTAGATAGAACAAACTTTTAAGCAGAAAATGTTTTGGAAATAGATGCACCCTACTCAAATTTAAAACATCTTGCATTGAAATACACACACACATATGCAAACATTTTAGTTTTCAAATAGATAAAAAAATGTGTAACCATAGCAGGATTCTATTATTAATAATTTATTTTAAAAAAATATCTAATTTTTCGCTGCTTTTCTCAATATTTAATCTATTCTTTTATTCTTTTCTAATTTTTTAAGATAGTTAGCAATGTTTTGTTTTGCTCCTTTTAATAGTATCTGTTCACTTTCTATTGCACTCGTGTCTTTTTTTATGCCACATTCAATGTTCATCTCAGCATTGTTTAACATTTTATGAGGCAATCCAACTGCTGCAAATGTTCAGCTTCTTCCCATTTCAAATCACCTTGTGAACATTCAATTTCTTCTCTATTTTGCTGCATTTTTCCAGCACTAATCTGCTCTTGATATTTTTTCTAGGATTCTTTATAAGCTGTCAGAAGTTTTTTGGTTACATTAATTTTACTCACATCTCCATTTAATTTTTTGACATGATCTTTGTGTTTCTTGCCCTCTGCATGACGCCTATAATCATCATTGCCGCCTTGTGACAGGCTAAAATCGCAGCCACATGGCTTATAAAACGTGATTCAGCAAAACTTTAGATGCTTCATAAAAAGGTCATTCTTTACTATACATACTGCGATACACTTGACGATAAGTTTTATCTGACTTCGTTCTTTTTGTTGTCATAGCTGCTTCACTGCTACGTTTCGTTTCGTTTTAATCTAAATTAACCTTTTCCCACTCAAATAACTTTTCACCCATACTCACACAGAACTCGCAATTTTTTTTTCTGCAGTAGAGGCCACAACTTAGCAGTGAAAGCTCAGCTTTAGCTCGCCAGCCCCGACATACGAGCTATAGAGGCATCATCAGCGTAGCGCCTGACACCTGATCTATTCGGCAAAAAAGAAATGTCTCGCGAGCGTCGACATGCGAGCTATAGAGGCGTCATCGGAATGTAGGGTGCCACCCGACACGTGCGATATTCGGCGAAAAAGAAATGTCTCGCATGCCCCGACCCACGAGCTATAGAGGTGTAATGAGCACAGAGGATGACACCCGACACGCAAGCTATTCGGCGAAAAAGAAATGTCTCGCGAGCGCATACATGCGAGCTATAGAGGCATCATTGGATTGGAGGGTGACACCCGACATATTCGGCGAAAAAGAAATGTCTCGGAAACCCCGACATACGAGCTATAGAGGCGTCATACACGTTGCGGATGACACCCGAATTATTCGGCGAAAAAGAAATTGCTCGCGAACGCCGACATCCGAGCTATAGATGCGTCGCGGATAACACCCGACACGCGAGCCATACCGTGAAAACGAAATTCCTCGCGAGCCCCGACATGCGAGCCATAGAGGCGTCATCGGCAGGGCGGGTGACACCCGACACGCAGATGACGTTTCTTTTTCTTTATCCGGTGAAAAAGAAACGTCTCGCGAGCCCCGACATGCGAGCTATAGGATCGTCATCGGTGTGGCGAGTGACACCCGACCTATTCGACGAAAAAGAAATGTCTCGCGACCACCGACATGCGAGCTATACAGGCGTCATCGGAGTGGCGGGGTGAGCTATTCGGCGATTTCGTAATGTCGGGTGTCACCCAACAGTCGAGTGTCACCCAAAAGTTGCACCGAAATTTTCACAAACACAAAGCCACATGCAATCAATGTAAAGAGTTGGCAAAAGGCGCTGAGCTGAGTTCCATCTCAACTTTTGCGCACTGTACTCTCAAATGGCTGCATGAGAAATCACGTGACACACTCCGCCTCCGTTGGCGGGCGAAGTCAGAACATCGAAGGCGCAGAAGGGACTATCCATAAAGGGCGTTTTTTCGACCAAAAGACGGTAAAAAAAAAAAAAAAAAAGAGAGAGAAATTGCGTGCTGGGATCTTGCGAGTGCTTTTCCGTAGTTTTTTTCGGGTGACTTCCGTAAAACCGTAAGATGGAGTGAAAATCCATAAAAGTTGGCATCTCTGAATACCTATGAATCCTTTAGAAACAGAACCATTGTATCCTGCCACGGGGGTGCCATTTTCAGCCGTCATCCGCGTCGACGAAATAGCTAATGACTGACCTTACGCTGTATTTACGTAATCGCGCACATCGCCCGGAATGAAATAACTGCGCTATCCCAAAGGGCAGGGAACGACATATAAACACTCTCAATTGCACAGCACTACGAAAGACCACCAGACTATCAGTAAACAATCTTCATCACGATTTTAAAACGTACAGCATCGTTTCTCCTACATACCACGTAATTACAACAAAACTCCTCCTCCATAAGCAAAAACAATTTAATTTCCTACATCGCGAAAATCGTTGCTTTTTCGTCACTTTTGCCGAAAAAACAACGAATTAGAAGGTAAGTGAAAAACATTTCGAAATTTTAGGATTGGACGGGTGTTGATTAAGCGTCGTTTTCACCAAATTACGCGTACACCTTAAAAAAGCGTCATTCGATTCGACGTTTAAAACGGCATTTTTTGCCGTAAAAAATTTTTTTCGCTCGGCAATTTTTGCTGTGGATTGCCATTTCGGCGCAGTTGGGCTCAAATATTAATTTTTTTCGTAATTTGTAGCAGTTTGGCGCAAGATAATGAAATTGGCGCAGTTCGGCGTAAACTTTCCATCACTGGAATTTGCACATTTTGTCGATTTTTACAAAAAGTGCGGAACCAAAGGTTCATATTATGCCGCCGAATAAGAATGCAAATTTGCAGTGTCGAATACGTAAGCGTACACGTGCGTGTGGGCGGAGATGTGACAGCGGAGGGCATGAAAAGCACATGTGGCTTTTTCCGCGATTAGTTCGCTCGTGCTGCTCTGCGACATTCATTGTGTTTCTTGCAGGAGTTGGTTCAATTTCATAAGCAATCAGGTAAAATGAGTTGCCAGTTGCGTATTGATGACGGAATGAGGTGGAGAATCGTCGGTAGATTGGAGGCAGGGCAATCGTAAATGCAGGTTGTTACAGAGTTCAATGTAACGCCCAGTGTAGTTTGCAATTTGTGGAAACAGTTTAAGGTCACCGGATCGATAACTAGAAAACCTGGGCAAGGTCATCCAAGAGCCACGACGTCCAATGAAGATCGTTATTTGGCACTTTCAGCGAAGCGCCACAGGATTGTTACAGCTGCACAGCTATCTCGTGAGCTGCATGCCGCCACTGAAACCCGGGTTTCAAGGGTTACTGTTTCCCGAAGGCTTCATGAGAGAGGGCTTTATGCCAGAAGACCCGCTGCTTGCGTTTCGCTTACTCCAGCAGACAAGGTAGCGCGTTTAGCATGGTGCAGACATCAGCCTTGGACCAGACTTCAGTGGGATAACGTTCTCTTTACAGACGAAGTCGCGATTCAGCCTGGACACTGATTCTCGACGTACCTTCATCTGGAGAGAACCTGGGAACCGATACTTTTCCTCCATCATCCGAGAAAGGGACCGCTATGACAGCGGAGGTGTCATGGTCTGGGCAGGTATCATGTTGGACGACCGCACACCTCTCTATGTGTTTGACAGAGGCTCCCTGACTGCTGAGAGGTATAGGGATGAGATCTTACAGCCCTATGTTCGACTTTTCTGGGGAGCAGTTGGTCCTCGGTTCCTTTTTATGGACGACAAAGCTCGTCCACATAGGGTTCACCTGGTTGACGATTATCTTTAAAGTGAGGATATTCGCCGGATGGATTGGCCAGCCAGATCGCCAGACCTAAACCCTATCGAACATGTCTGGGACGCTCTTGGGAGGGCAATTGCAGCTCGTCATCCTCCTCCGAGAACCATGCAGGATTTGAAAACTGCGTTGCTGCAGGAGTGGGACCGACTGCCACAGGGACTCATCAACTGCCTCGTTTCCAGTATGATGTCGCGCTGTGAGAGCTGTATGACTGTGAGAGGGGACCATACCCCATATTAGTCATTTTATGTTCGATCTTGCAACGTGGATTTTGGACATTCTTGCGCTGATGAGCCTTACTGATGATCATGAGTGGGTGCCATGACTGTTGTATGGTATCATTTTTTCTCTTATATAACTGTGTATCCATACCAAATTTCATTAAAATGTGTCCATTAGTTTTTCAGAAATTCGACAAAATGTGCAAATTCTCTTAATTTTGAACATCAATGTATATATGACTAGCGTTTCCCAAACTGCGGGTAGCACGCCGATTTTTGGTGGGACACGAAAAGTTTCTGAACTAATAACAACAGAGCAAACTTTGATAGACAGCCAGCCACAGCTCACAGAACAGAACGCATGTGACTCGGGAACCTAGCTGACTCGTCCATTTCTACAAGTTTCCAGAACTTTCAATCACCATTCTTAAGCACGACCAATTTATTTCGAGTCCAGTTTGGATACACCTGTTCGTGCGCTAATTTCGAAGTGATCTAAATAAAAGATTATCTTCTTTGTGGACACGTAGGACATTGAAGACTGCAAGTAGGACTGTTTTGAAACGTTTAGCAGCAAACCAGCTCATGACATATTCTCTGCATCTCCGCATATTTGAATGTGTTGAAAGAAAAATTTGGTTGTTACTTCCTTCAAGAGATAAAAAAACTGTCAGCAAAAGAACTGGACTGCGAATTCGTTTCAGAGCGACATGACGAACGGAATATCGACAAATGCCGATGAAGAACTCATCGATGGGTCCGAAGACACCTCGAATTTCAACAGCGAAAAAATTGACGCTGAAGCTTTGAAAGTTATGCTCCCTTTCGCATTTTCGTACATCTGTGAAATTAGATTTTCGCAGATGGCAGGAATCAAAGCCAAATTTCGAAACAACCTGCAACTGTTGAACTTATTGTGCTTGAAGATGGCTTGCATCGACATGGACTTCAATGCCATGTCTATGTGAGCCATCTTCAAACATCAACAGAAACAGAAAAGAAGCACACATTCCACATAGGCCTCATAATGAGAAATAAGTCAGTTCTTTTTTTGTTTTGTTTTTTGTAAAAATATATGCAATAATTAATTTAAAAATACAGCAGTATAGATAATTAAATTAAAAAAAATAGCCATCCTTCATCCTCATGTCCATTAAAGATAGGTGGTTCGCTAAAGTGTGTCGTTCTAAAAAGTTTGGGACGCACTGTATATACAACTGAATCTGGGAGCGGAGCGCACACTGAGGAGGATTATTTATTCTGGGCTGAGGGAGCAAATGCCATAGGCCACGTACCAGTATTGGTAGCTCGGTAGAGACCATATCATTGCATTCTAGTTTGCTGGAGAGGATTTCGACTGTTTCCCTGATGGCAGTCGCTTTAAAGTTCGTATAAGGGGCAATTCTTTTCCATAAAGGAGCGGCCGATGAATGACATAATGACTTCTCTGGCGAGGGCTGTATTCTGTATGTCCTGGTTGACACTTCGCACGTGTTCTTTACATCTAAGTGCCCAAGGATCACTTTGTCAGTTTTCCACATATTATGCAACATAAGAACCACATTTGTCTGTCGTTTCATCAGCGCATATCCAAATGTAGTCGCGTCCGATATCTTGCCGAATTTCATTAAGAACTTCACTGTAAATAATATCAAAGTAGTTTTTCCTGATTGTTGATTCATCTGGCACATTTGATTTACACGGTATTTCTCCAGAAAGTTTAAGTTTTTGTTGTTTAATTTATGGTGTGGAATATTGCTACTTTCCATAGCACTGCCTACCAAAATCATTTCTTCCTTTGTGCTATGAAAACGATGACGTCGTTAAGAACACTTGTACAGGCTATGGTTCTTATTTTACTTCAGGTATTTTTCAGTGTGAATGGCAGTTTTTACATGCTGACAGATTTGACACTTCTCCAGGCAAGTAATTTTTTTTTTTTTTCACATATCGCACAAAATGCAATTTTTTCAATTAGTAATCAAATCCTTGCTGTAGTCAGAAATCCGTGCTTTGATTGAAACTTCTTTACTTCATTTAATTTTAGGCATTTCAGTCGTTGACTTCCACTATCAAAACTGAGTTTTCCATAACACTCAATTATTCAAAGATTAAACGCGACGCACGTACACAAATATATGTTTAGCTTATTTGACCCAGCTAACACTTGGTATGAGGAGACCATTTGGTTTGAAAACCAGCTTACGAAACTAAATGTCGCGTGCTGTTTTTTGTGCACACCTTCGAATGAAATTCGCTTTAGTTTTTGTAGGAATCGGAACGAAATTTCAGCATGGACGGTCAAATATTGAATTGCCGACTCTTGAAGACTGGCAGAGGACATTTAGGACATTTCTTGCTGCCACGTGTGGAGGAAAGTACTTTATTATTTTTTTCATTTGCTTGATTTCAGCGGACTGCTGATCCTTTGAGATCTACTTCCTAGAAGTTCTTTGAGTTTAGGTACTGCTTTCTCATCCAAATCTCGGGATATTAATGCCCGTCTTTCTTTATAAATAAATGCGTTAAGTAAGCGTAAGTTAAAAGATCAAGTAAAGTATATAAAATGTTGCTTAAATTATGCGCTTTTACGGGTAATTTGCGAAGTTTAAGCATTTATATGCACTACCGTTAAAAACGGCTAAAATATGCTATTGTATATAATCCGGACCTTGGTAATAAGACAAGCTGAATGCAGGAATTTGCAACAACGGTGTTCAGGATGTTTACTTAACAATGCAGCATAATTCGCATTTTAATCCATCAACCAATTGGCGTTCATTTATGAAATACCAAGAGCTTCAGCGAAAGATCACCGCAGCCATCCTTCAGGAAACCGGAGTGACAGACTGGAAGCAGGTCTGGGAGCTAACTCACTGGGCTCCGTAACATGCATGCGTCCAACGAGCGGATAGGTTTCTTCCCTTCCACATCGGCGTCTTCTGATGATCAAGATGTGGGCAGTTTTTGTTTGGATCGATGCCTGAGTCCATTACGCTCCTTTTAAATCGGTGCCAGTCACATTTCTTCACACAACGTAGCATGAGAGATCAAATCGTAAAACGAAGAGTGGAGGAGAAGGGGAGAGGGCTCAGGTGCTATAATCAAGTCACTAGGAAATGGCTCGTTAAGAACGGTTTCTCTCACGATGTTTTGCTTTCATTTCACATTTTATTTTTAATCGGATTTTCTCTTTTCCTCTGAAGTTAACCTGAGCGTCGGAAATTCCAGTTCGTTAAGCTTAAGGAGCTGCGGCTCTACGGCTGATCTCAGTAAATTAAAGTCTTAAGTCAATGCATAAGAAAAAACCTGAAAAACGGAAACAAAGCATGTCTATCCTCCACACTTGTAAGAAATAAGAGTGAAAGCTACAAGTTATAACAGTTGTAAACACAGAAATTTGACGAAATTTGAAGAAAGAAAAAAAAACATCACACCTGCACATATTCTCCTTGATCAATTAAGGTAATTTTCATAATCTGTCAGAATTAAAACATACACACAATAGAACAAAGTCAAGTGACATCTATATGAACTTAGTCGTTTGTTCGTTGTCACTATAAAGAGTATCCTATACACAGAATACATTCCAGACTTTGTCTATAACCGTAAAGCTTCACAGAATCCGTCCGTCCTCAGTTATTTAAATTATTAAAATCAGCGATATGTAAACACAACCAACCTGCTCATGCACATGAAAAGCAACAAGCATAGAAAAAAAAAAAAAAGGACTAGTGTGACATTCTACATATCTTTTATTTTTTTATTGATATTTTTACATAGTGGCTCGTCTGGCGAGAATTTGGCCGTGATCCACCGTATGTCAGCGTTCTTTCTGTGCTGCTTAAATGCTAAGCTATTGAATAATTAATTTTTTTTTTCACTTTAACAAAGAAATTTTCAATTTTCATTTACGAAACCTTACCTCATCACCCTTTTGAATATAGCGGAGGTGGTAAGGTTTCGTACTTCAACTACTGTAGATTCTGGATCGTCTGGCGTGCACCGTGGGGTCTCATTATCATGGAGATGTACGTCCCATGGCGATTGCCTAATGCCGCTGTTTGGTGGACAGTTTTCCATGCATAATGTCAAGTTCTTGGAAGCTTGTCCGCCGTGATGGTTTGACCTAGTTGTAAGAAGGAAGAGTGATTCACACCAGCAGCATTCCACCCAACACTGACCATAGTTTTCCTGGGATGGAGTACCGGCTTCGGGGTGTGTTTCGGGGCTTCACCGCGGTCGAGCCATTGTCATACAGAATACATTTCTCATCACACGTGATGGGACACCTCGAAACGACGGTTGTTTGGTTGAAGATAAACAGAGGAGAGAAGACATCAAATTATTGTGTTTTGTGCTGTTTAGTCACTCATGAGAGACCCATTTATCCATCTCCTTCACTGTCAATGACCGTTAAATGACGAAAAATGGTTGCGTATTGCACGCAGTTTCTCATCAAGTTATCGTACCGTTTGACGTGGATCGGATTCAATCGAGGCCTCCAATTCGGCATGATCTATAGCTTCTATTGGTCTACCACGAGCTTCATTTTCAAACAAAGTTGTGTATTGCGTTCACGCACTGTGCTTTTCCCAACTGATGTACTGGTGTTGCGAGCTGCAGAGAATTTGGCCGTGATCCACCGTTTTTTTCACTGTAGCGCGATTCCTTTAAAACTGATACCGTTACCGAAATGATCAGTGCTTTAGAAGCAGCAGTCTTGACGCTCTAAGAGTATATATTGCAAGTAACATAACGCAGGGCTGCCAGCCTATCACACCCAAGAAAATATTTGCTTTAGTAGCCACTAATGGTAAAAACAGTAGCCTTAACAACTTATGTTAATGACTAAAATAGTTTCCTAAAAATGTTTATGAGTTTCGGAATGTAAGTGTTCCACACTTAAAAAAAAACATTTATTTTTTTCATTTATTTCACGTCACGGTGACAAAATTAGCACATGTTCACGTGTTAGTGAGAAAAAAATTATATACACACACACACACACACACACACACACACACACACACACTACAAAAAGGGCATCTAAGTTTCAATATAATGCTATTCAAGACATTCAGAACTACAAAGGTTATGGAAATTACATCCAAAAAATATTCTATTCAATTATATATCATAAACTTGATACAAACTTTGGAATTAGAAAACACTTCCTTCTTTGTCATTGTTCTGGAGGTCAGATTTTCTCATCTGTATCAAGCCAGTACAGAGAGCTTTCTTCTGCTTTTGTGGTTGGTAAAAAAATATAAGATTTCCCAAGTGGGCTTCATACACTGTGTTGAAAAAAATTGCATTTCTTCTTTCAAAAGTCATAGTTGTGTTCATTCGGTGTTATGATGATCACTTGTTTTGTTCTGTACACATAATCGTAGCTATCTGATATGAGGTATATCAAGAATCACATTCAAATAGATAATAATCAATCTCTGGCGCATTCCAAACAGAAAAACGGGACACTTTTTCAGGGGAATATCTTGATTTGTGTAGGTTGTTCCTTTAATCACAAATGGGTCTAGTCTATACCTGCTATTGACTTTCCTCCATGATACTTGCAGTAGAGCAGAAAACAATGAACTGAACAAGACATATCGATATCAAAGTTGATATCCACGTGTATCGATATTAAAACTGATGTTATACAAGCACATCAACATATGCAACACAAATCACGTTTTTTTTAATGGTAGACTTACAATTAAAATAGTTCAGAGTTTTTCTGAAAATAGTTGTTTTTGGCTGTTTTTTGTAGGAAATAGTAGCATAGCCGCCTGTCATAAAAAATAGCAGCAATAGTCGCCTATTAGTCGCCACTGGCAGCCCTGATCACGCGATGTGATATTTCCTAAATTATATACCAACTGTACGAGTCTGTGAAATCCGACATTTCATCTGGAACTATCTAATAATATAAAGCGCTGAAGAAAATCAAATTCCAACAGTGGGCACAAGGTGCTACTCCTGTGTTACAGAAAACCCTGGTTTTGATGACCGGAAAATCAATCAAATATTTTGTAAATAGCTTTAAGACGTAACTTCGCACATAAGTTTAATGCAGATTAATTATTCTTGCGCAAAGCAGACTGAAAAGAGGGACTCAAGTGGTGTGACTATTCATAAAAGCAAGGTGATTCTACTGCATATCTTATTAAAATCTTCACTTTATTATTTTCTAATTGTGTACGCAAGCATATAAATCATCACTCACTCATAATTCGCGACAAAGCGCAGAGTGACAAACGCACTACCCATTCACCATCCGAGACTGGCCTAGTTAAGGCCGGCCGTTAGTTGGGAAACCTACGCATCTGACCACTGGGCCAAAAGGGCGACAATTCTTTATACTGTACATATAAAAAAAAAAAAAATGTACATAAAAGATGACACATGTTTTTTCGTTCGTAATGAGCACGTCTTTTGAATCCTTTCTTTAAATTAAATTTATTAAAGTTATTCAAAGTCAATAATGCAACTGGTTAGAAAAAAAATCCGGTTGTGTGATTTTCAGAAATAGAAACAGCTACTTACTTCAACCAGCGGTTAAAAAGTATGTTACAAAAATTAACAAATGGCGCACAGAAAGTTTCTCACAGCAGAAGGAAGGTATCAGAGACAAACAGATTTTCAAATAGAAGTCAAAAGATGAAATATAGAAGGAAACGTTACATAACTGTACACCTTCTAGCGGAAGAAATTTGCATGATGGGATTACTGAAAGAGGCGACAAATATTCTTCATGGAAAAAACTATGCAAAGAAAAAGGAACGTTGTAAATGCGTCTTCCGGAAGCAGAGATAGCGAGAAAAACATACTGACCTATGCCCCCTAGCGGAAAATCTCCATAATTTAAAGAGGATACAGCAAATGACATACAGTAAAAAATGGCATACAGTAAGCGGAAATACATCTGCAAACAGAAGTACGTAAACACCACCTAGGGAGAAAAATGTGAACTTTAAAATTTCCCAAATACTAACATAAAGTGTTCCACAAGGTTAATGGCAGCCGATGTTAAAAGAAGTTTTTAAATCGTGCATTTAGAAGCAGAGATATTAAGAAAAACAGATTAAATATTTGCGCCACCTTGCGGCGAAATCGTGCATTCTTTTGGGAAAAAAATACACACAAAGAGTTTTCATAGTTAGTAGTATCTGACCGAAAAAGAATTTTTTATATCGGGCATTTAGTTCCACAGATATTGCTGTAAACGTGAACTTCTGCCCTCTAGAGGCAAACTTGTGCATTGAGAAAAATTTGAAATTATACAGTATGAGAAACATTTCGCACCGGAAACGCTCGTCAACAAAGAAAGAATTTTTCCAATCGGACTCTTAAAAGCAGAGCAATCGACAAAAATAAGAAACACATTTACGCCTCCCTGGCGTAAAAACTATGCACTATTTTAAGAAAAAAATATTCTGAAAAGGTTTTCCGAGGTGAGTGGCATGGGCCCACGAAACACTTTTTTCAATTGTGTTTTCAGAATCTTAGATTTTGCTGCAAATACATAAGAAGTAAAGATAAACACCTGAGCACCCTGGAGGCCAAACCATGCATTACCAAAAATTATAAATTATATGCAAAACATTTCCATCATGAACTGCATTCGGTAAAGGAAGAATTTCTCAAATCGGAGTTTTAAAAGCAGAGATATCGGGTGAAACGCATTTTACCAAT
Organism: Macrothele yani; assembly: GCA_039090855.1. Taxonomy (NCBI): domain Eukaryota; kingdom Metazoa; phylum Arthropoda; class Arachnida; order Araneae; family Macrothelidae; genus Macrothele; species Macrothele yani. The sequence goes on from CM077013.1 coordinate 69,356,128, forward strand.
ACGACCCCTACCGGAAAATCAACGCACTGCTGGAAAATTTTGAAATTATGTGAGAAGCATTTCGCACCGGAAACGCTCTCCAACAAAAGAAAAAACAATTTTTAAATCAAACTCTTAGTGATATTGACAAAAATAAAATACACAAATACGTCCCCTGGCGAAAAAACTATGCGTTGTTTTAAGAAGGAAGTATTCTGAAAAGCTTTTTCGAGGAGTGAGGTAACGGTTAACCAAATAATTTTTTCAATCAAGTTTTCAGAATCTCAGACTTTGCTTCAGATACAGCAGCAGCAGATACTTAAGCTCCCCGGTGCCAAACCATTCTTTATGAAAAATTAGAAATTACGTGCAAAACACTTCCAATTAGAAGTAGTTTCAGATGCAGGAAGAACTAAGAAGCACAGAGACATCGAGGAAATCACAATTTACCTTTACGCCCCCCAGCGGAAAATCTATGCATTACTTGAAAAAGAAACAGTGCCTAAAATAGTCTTCGTTATAAATGGCATCAAAAGGAAGAAAACATTTCTTTAATTGAATATTTAGAAGCAAATATATGGAACAAAATGTATTTTGAATCCGATTACACCTGCATTTACGCTCCTCTAGCGGAGAAGTTGTGCATCGGAAGAAAAAAACGATATACAAGGATCTTTATTTTCACATTTCAATCTTTCCAATGCAAAAAAAATAATTTTTCAAATTGCACTAATAGCTGCAAAAATATGGTGTCTACGGACGGCCGGACCGACGGACAAACCAATAAATATAAGCACGATCTTTTTTTGTAGAAAAGACGTGCGAAAAAGAAACAAGAAAGATGACACCGAATTTTCGGTTGTAATCAACACTACTTTTGAATACGTTCTCACCCGAATTAAATTTATCAAAGCTAATCAAAGTCAATTTAACCGGTTAGAAAAGCGATCAACCGGTTTCTATAATCGATAAAACATCCAGAAATAGAAACAGCTACTTAGTTCCACCAGCGGCTAAAAAGCATGTTACGAAAATTAACAAATGGCGCACAAAAAGTTTCTATTAGCACAAGGAAGGTATCAGAGACAAAGCGATTATCAAATCGAACGGTCAGAAGAAGAAATATAGAAGGAAACATAATGTAAGTCTACGACCACTAGTGGAAGAATTTTGCATAATGGAAAAGATGACAATAGGTGAAAAATATTCTAAATGAAAAAAAGCTATGGTAAAGAAAAAGAATTTCTCAAATACGTCACCAAAAGCAGAGATAGCGAAAAAAAAAAAAAAGGTTTCGACCTTTACGCCCCAAGCGAGAAATCTTTGCATATTTAAAGAGAATAATGCTCCACATCTCTATTGTAGCAAATGGTACATAGTAAAAATGAAATTTCTCATTACGGTGTTTAGAAGCGGAGACACAGTCGCAAACTAAAGTACACAAACACCACCTACCGACAGAAGTGTGAACTGCTGAATTCCTCACATACTGGCCTAAAGTGTTCTACAAAGTAAATGGCATCCGGTGTTGAAAGAATCATTATATTGCATATGGAGAAGCAAAAATATTGAGAAAAACAGATTAAACATTTGAGCCCCTAGCAGCTAAATTGTGCATTATTTTGGGAAGAAAATATGCACACAGAGTTTGCAACCGAAGAAAGAAGTTTTTCAATCGGGCATTTAGTCCCGCAGATATTGCTGTAAATGAAAATGTGAACTCACGCTCTCTGGTGGCAGACTTGTGCTTTAAGAAACATTTCGCACAAGAAAAGCTATACAACAAAGAAGGATTTTTTCAAATCAGACTCTTAGAAGCAGAGATACTGACAAAATAAAATATACATTTGCGTCCCCTGGCGGAGAGATCATGCATTATTTTAAGAAGAAAATATTCTGAAAAGGTTTACGACATAAGTGGTATAGGTTCATGAAGGAATTTTTTCAATTGAGGTTTTAGAAGCTCAGAATTTTGTTTCGAATACATCAGACGCAGAATTTAACACTTACGTCCCCTGGTGGTCACACCGTTCTTTGCCAAATATTAGAAATTATATGCAAACTATTTCCCATCAGGAGCTGTATCCGGTGCAGAAAGAATTTTTCAAATCGGAGTTTTAGAAGCAGAGATATCGGGGGAAACCTAGTTTACTTTTACGGCCCCAAGCGGAAAATCTGTGCGTTTAACTTGAAAAGGGGAAAAAAAAAAAAAAAAATGTAACTTGAAAAATTACCTAAATTAGTCTTCGACATAAATGGAATCGAAAGGTAAAAGATTTTTTTCAATCGGATGTTTAGAAGCAAATATATGGAATGAAATATATTTTGATATCATCTGCATTTACGCCCTCTAGCGGCGAAATCGCGCATCGTAAAAAAAAATAGAAATGAAAGATCATCATCCGCACATTTAAAGCTTTCCAATGCAAAAAGGATTTTTCAAATCGCACTAATAGTAGCAGAGATAGGGTGTCCACAGGCGGACGGACGGTCAACCCGGTAACATAAGCACGATCGTTTTTACAATAGGCGTGCTAACTTAAAGTATGTAGTTCAAATTTGAAAAAGCTACCTACAAGTACATTTACAGGAGATTCAAAATTGCAAGGGCAGCAGGTGGCATAGTGGTCAGCGTTCATGACTGCCATGGAGATAACCTCAGGTTCGATCCTGGGCAGGTACGAACGTTCGAACCACTAAAAACCCGCAGTGCGTCGGATGGGCACGTTAAGCCGTCGGACCCCGGGTACTGGCCCCCGGTAATAATTAAGGGCGCCTTCCTCCCCCTTTCTTCCTCGCCTCCGTGTCACTTTCCTATGGGGCACTCTAACCCAAATCTCCTAGCTTCCTATTTCTAAGGGTTGTTTAAGACCTGGGGTCAGACACTCCCTTCCTAAAATCCTCTACATATGATCTGATCTGTTCTGATCTAAATTGAAAACTTTATTTGTTAATGATCCCTGTAAATATAGAAGACCAGAAGTACTCATCTGTCCTAAACTTAATTCCAATGTTTAATGGCAGAAGAAAGACCCAGTCAGAAAAAAAAAAAGTAGAAACCATGTAACTTTTATGCATTAGGGGTTTCAAAAGTCATTTCCGTTTTAAAGAGTCTTCCTGTGTTAGGCAAGTACTGGGTGCGCATGCGTTTTGCAGTAAGAACAATGCATGACCTGAAAACTGGCATCGTCTGGTTAGTATAAATAGGAGCACACGTTGCCGTGATTTATTTGAAAATTTTCTACTGTCAAAAGCTATGGACGATCTAAGTGCTGTTACGGTTTTTCTTTAAAAAAAAAAAGTTGACCGTTGCAGCTGCAGCATGGGAAATTTGTACTGTGGAAGGTGAAGGAACAGTGTCTGAAAGAACGGCAAGATTTTGGTTTCAGTGATTTTAAAATAGGGACTGCAGCCTTGGAGACAAAGCACGTGATGGAAGAACTTCGACGGTGAGTTCCTAAGCTGTACAGCAAGCCGTAGAGTCAAATCCGCGTACAAGCACTGGACAACTGTCAAATGAGCTGGGAATACTTCGGCCTACAATTGTTCGCGAACTGCACAAGCTCGGCAAGACGCACAGAAGATGTCGTCTAGTAAAGTACCCCATGAACAGATTGCCGCTCAAGCTCAGCGACGTGTGCATGTGTGTCGCCAATTACTGAAAAATCCCCAGGACGACCGTTTCTTTAGGCGAATTGTGACATGAGATGAAAAGTGGATATATTTTCCCAGAATCCTGACATGAGAAAACAGCGGTCAGGTCCAAAATAGGGAACAATTTCAGCACAAAGTTATGCTATGCGTATGGTGAAACTTTAGGGCTCTATTCATTGGGAATTTGTTCCAGTTGGTCGAGGCACTGATGTGCTGTGGCCAGTGGAAGTGGATGTATGCCGCTGCTTTAAGCCGAAAGTACCTTGCTCTGGTGAACTATAAACGACTTATCCTCCACAAGGATAATTAATGCTCCTGCTCACCGTGCCCGGTCAACTAAGGAAAATAATACAAGATCTGGAGGGATTTTGAGCTAATGCCCCAATTTGCTTATAGTCCGAATCTTGCGCTTTCGGACTACCGCTTATTCCGGTACACGGCACATTTTCTATGTGGGAAACACTTCCAAAACATCCACGATGTTGAACTTGGGGTCCAAGATTCTTTTTGCCTCGAAACCAAAGGAATTTTTTCGCAGGGGGATTCAAGACATGGCATCACGATAGTACATCTACCACGATGGACTCTATTTCGAAGATTAAACTTTTACGTTCATGCGTCTATACACGTTTTCGTTAACTGACAGAAAACGATGACTTCTGAATCACCTTGATATGGACAGCTCGAAATGTACAAAGCATGAATGATAGTATCAGTTGCACTAGCTTCACAAAAAAAGTCAGAAAGGGGTACACAATTGGTCTAAGACTTGTTTCAGTTATTAATTAATCCAACATTTCTGGTGCAAGACCCATTTCTCAAGGGTTATGGCAAGTGTTACTACATGCCATATATATTATTACGAGGACGGACGCCTTCTGTCACGTATCAGTAAGTGAGCATATAGAAATTTTCTCTAGAGAGAACAGAACTAACAAAATTTACAGCAGCATTAATAACCAACCGCACAATAATGTTAAATGAAAACTGAATAACTCTTATGTAAATCAGTATGTCGGAACATGCAGATCTTTCCTCTTTTTTTTTTTTTTTTATTATTATTATTATTATTATTATTCTTTTTTTTTTTTTTTGTCTGGAAGATCTAACGAACACAGTTCACAACTCAATGGACTATATATAAAGGAGTCGCCCGTCCTTAATTTAGGGTCACTGGTGCCAAGGAAGGGAGAGAGCCAGTGCCGTAAGACAAACATAAGGTTCACGCGTCACAGGGAATCGAAACCAGACCAATCACAGACAAATGGTCTTATACCACTGGGTCACCGGGGGATCAAACCTTTCCTTTAAATCAATAAAAACATCTCTGTCGTTTACATATGGCAAAAGTATAATTTATTTAGTACCTGAACACACACACACACACACACACACACACACACAGGTATTAGTTCCACACACCATATAACGACGCCCGTCAAAAGAACACAAGTTTCTCTGTCACAAGAAAACTGTTTTTTTAGGGGGGGGTTCAATATGTTGCTTTTTTTCGGATGCACACACGACGACATCACGTGACCTACGGCCCAGCTTCGTCGACAATAAAAAGAAATGCAAATTGATTCTTTTGTAAACATTATTCTCTGCTCACACTGTTTTCGCACGAGCAGAGAAAAGAAAGCTGGCAGCTGGCAACACTCACGTTTGGTTTCGAAACCACACATTGTTTAACAAATCACCAGCATAGCATTTGAGATGACTTTTCGTAATCAGCAGTAAAAGAAATTAATTATGCCACGTAACAATATACATACACACATCTTGCTGATATCTAGCAAATCCAACCCCCCCCCCTCTAAAATTTACGAGAAAAACGAAAAGCTTATTCGTGAACATCTGGTGAATCTAGGCATGGTAATATTAACCCTCGAAGTCCCACATCATACAATTTTCGGTAAAAATAACTTCAGAAAATGGTTTTCCTAGAAATTTTTCAAGAGTAAGCAATATAATACTACTCAATGGTGCGATCAGGCCATATCACTGGTCACGAAGAATGATATGTGTGATCATATCATTCTTGAAACCCCGAATGAGTACTGATTCTAGCCGCTGTTGAAGAACAAAATGGTAAATGCATGAATGACAAAAAGATCATGGAAATTTAGATAAATTAGATTCACATCGTAGATCAATTTAAACTTGAAACAAGACATTCTTGCAAGTACTGATGGAATATGGACTTCACACACATTTCTCAGTAAGAGCTACCTTTTTAGTTGATTTTCAAATTTTTGTTTCTTACCTTAGTTTAATGGATAAATAAAAAAAAAATAAAAAAAAATAATATGAGAAATATGGAAACTCAATGACAAAAGATACTTAACAGTAAGTACAGTGGCATGACCCACCCCTCACCTCCCCTTTCCGGAAAGCACCAGAATAATATTTTCCTTTAACTTTCAACCCCCCCCAATAATTCTACATTGGTGATCAATAAATGCTTACCAAAAAAGTGGCGCCTTACAGCTTCCACTAAAATAATATCATCGAAACTACATAAAGCATTTTAATTAACTAATAAAAATTCATTAAAGTGCTTTCTGTAGTTTTATAGAAAATGGAGCTACTTTTTTTTCGGGGTGGGGGAGCTTTTGACAATAGCTAGTTAATTACCAAACAACAGTAGTTTTTCCAGCAGATTAATTACTGGAAGAGGAACTCTCCAAATCTTACCAACAACTCTCTGTGTTGAGGGTTTCGGTTTTACCAACAACTCTCTGTTGAGGATTTTTACACTCCATGTGGTTTCGGCAAACATTTTCATACCATATATCCATGTGTTTGTACAGCTTACGTGCTTGAAACTTTGTCCTTTCTAATTTGGTGTCCAGTTAAACATTTCAGTTGTTTAGACTTGATCCTTGCTTCTAGTGAAATGTTGAATCCAATTCTACTTCAGTCATTTATACATATTAGTTATGGTGCCATCAAACTCCTGCATATTCATTGATCTACATGCTTCTTTCATTGTCCTTTTCCGCTGCCTTCACCACATATCCCTGTCCTTACGATGCTCGAAGTTTCCCATATTTCCTGTAAATCAGTTTCAAGTTTCGATTAGGTCCATATTTTTCATCTGTCATTGGAAACTGGGGGTAGGGGAGGTACTGAATACTGTAACTACTTTTCCTTTTAAGGTAACCTGTATTATTTCTTCCACATTCATCCAGTAGAGTGCCAATTATCCTAATGTCTAATTATTAGCAATTATTGTGATTTTCTTTTGTTTTTTTTATGCAATAACAAAAGAAAATCACAAATATATCAAAAGTAAAAATTAATGATGAAACACAATGGAAGGTCTAAAGAAAATTCCATAACATCAAAACTGACTATGGTGAAGTACAAGGCGTTATGACAGACTAGAGTCCGATCATCTAAAACTGCCAGGCATGATTATACACAAAATAGCATGATTAATACACAAATCCATTAACACCACTTGGAGGTGAATATTGATCAGAAAAAAAAAAAAAAAAAAAAAAAAAAAAGCAAAATATATAAGAAAAAATTCTTGGGCTTGCTAATCAACAAGAATCTTATTTTTTTATTAACAAAACTTTCTGAAGCTATTCGATTGTTTACATCAATATCAGACAAAAATAAATGAAATATCAGTATCATGCAATCAAAACAAAGGGCACATGGTGGCTTTCAGCACAAAAAACCTATGATCCACGATTTTTGCTTACAGAATAAAGATGTTTTGTTCTTTTCTTTATCCTACTATTTTACATTAAGAACAGTTTCTCCTGTAGTACAGGATAGCTTGAAAATGTGTTAGACCTAGCTAATGGCAAAAAAAAAAAAAAAAAAAAAAAAAAAAGAAGACGACTTATGCGAACTCATGTATCGTCCGTAATTATTTCAGTAGATTATTCTTTATACTTTAAACATACAGAAAATAATTTGTTTCAGTTATACAGCCCCCCTCCCCCCGCCCCTCTTTCCCAAAGTTCCCTTTACGCCATTTTGCTTTTACGAAAGACCCGTTTCGCTTAATACCTGTTGTCGCTAACCGAAAGAAATCCGAAGAAGATTTTCGCTTTTACGGAAAAAAGCTAAAAGCGAAATCGCGTTCAGCATTTGTTTTGTAGCAAGTCATTATGGAGGCAGCGCACGCACACCGAACGGTGAGAGGCCTCTTTCGCTGCTCGGGTTGGGCGAGATTGGTGTTGCTCCGGGTGGTGGCGCCGCCAAACTCCTTACCTGGGAAGCACACTCAGCACCAAGCCGCCATAGCTTTGCAATGTGAGTATGTATGCTTTATCTCGATTTATTTTGTGAATCCGTCAGCAAGATGTGTCCAAAGGTATCAGAACAGCCTACGAGAGTTCGGGTGTTACGCTTATGGTAAAACCCGAAAACTCTCTTAGGGTGTTACGCTTATCGCAATTAAGCATTTCGATCGTGGTGAACGAAATAAAGAAAGGCATTGTGCATTCATTGAACTTGCCCAGTCCACCATTCGTATTATTTACATACAAAGAGAGCTGCCGAAGTTACTATTGGTTTTGCAAGTAGAAAAGTGGTCTCTTTTAGTCCGCATTCAGTAGTGAATAAAATGTGCATTTATCAATATGTTGTGTATTTCATCGTATTATTCCTGTTTTTACTGTATGCTAGTATTATTTTAGGTTTTATGTGTAATTTTGTATGATCCGGTAGATTACTTTTTTGGGTCTAGGAATGCTCAAATATTTTTCCCATGTAAATTAACGGTAATTGCTTCTTCGCATTACGCCATTTCGGCTTATAAAGGGTTTCATAGGAACGCTGTACTTTCGGATAGCGGGAGAAAACTGTAATGTCCTTTAAGCAAGGGCGTAATGACAGGGGAGTTTCCAAAACTGTCTCATTTTTTTTTATGTTTTTGGTCAAAATGGACTTACATAAAAAAAATGCCTTAATTTAATAAAAATGCGTCAACTTACATAAGAAAAGAATGTTTAAAATGTTCTTCTATTTTTCACTAAGGTCCGGTAAATTTCAAAAACTTCAATTTTTCGTCAGAACCCCCCCCCCCCCCCCCCCCGGGCAAAAAAAAATATGTATATATATATATATATATATATATATGCCCCTGCCTTTAAGTGAGAGCAAATTTTCAATATTACTGTCCTGCATGATGTGTGACCTCGTATAAAAAGAAGTAATACACACCTGATTCATAACAGGCTATCACAGTGCAGATGGAGATCAGTACAAACAGATGATTATGGCAGAGATATTTACGCAAACTCCCCACATGTTTCCTGAAACAGAAAATCCATACTGTTACACTGAAAATAACAACAGTAATAAATAATTCAGTTATAAAGTTAATACATTAACCAATATTAATAATAGGCAGTGCATATTTATTTTATTACTCCATTCTTATGTCCTCGAAGTAAAAATTTTAAGATCGATTATTTTAAAAGTCCCCTTATCACCTTAACAAAACCTTGAAGAAGCCCAGAGTGTTCTAAGTACATCTGTTAATATTTTTAACTTCAGCAGCACATATGCAACTGCTTAATGAGACAAGCATAAATAAGGGGGGAAAATGAAATAAATAAACACTGCTAGTAAATTAAAGCATATTTACCATAAACACACATAATTCTGCACACAAATGCCATCCTAAAAACTGCCACTGGAAAGATACGCTTGTTACAATTACATTCATATTTTTTTTCTTATTTCTACATCAAAGAACTGACTAGTGGCTTTGTGTGCTTAAAACATATACAGCTGTATCTGTGTCTCAGAATACTTCCGGTATTACAGTCATTTCTTTTCCTTTGAATATTAATTTAATATTTTTGCATTTTTGAAACTTTTACATGTACAGTAACTGCTATTTGGCAACATGAATTTTTTAATAACCATTAAATAATTAACTTTTCTACGTTGAGCATTACTTGTGAGACTTAATAATGATTTTAAAATAGTGTGCTTTCTGCTGAATCCAAATGAAGAAGTTTCGATTTAAAAAAAATTGCAAAACTAATTTAGATTTTTGAATTTAAAGAGTAAGATAATCCACATAGAACACGGATTTTGAAACTCTCCCCAAAACAATAAAAGGTGTACTTATAAACAACCACTCAATAAAGATTAGTGGCAAAACATACTGTCATTTCATACAACTCCAGTGATATTTTGTTTACTGCTTGCCACTGCCTTAACAATGCTCTTCCCTATCCTCCAAATCCAGGAGTTCCTCACATATTGAAAACCATGAAAGGTGAGAAATCAAAGTTTTTAAAAAAGCAAAAGGTAAGAAATCAAGGTATTAAATAAAATGCATATCTTGAAACTAACACAATAGGGAACACTAACCAATAGCATATCACTGTGTTACAGCAGACACTTTTGTTGTTCTTTCAGGAACGTGATCGTAAGGGAACAATTTTCATTTCATTAAGAAGGGCAGAAGACTTCAACAGCATGGCAAATAATGCAATAAATATTTGACCATGAAATATTAACATCGTCTGTTTTTAGGTCCGCATATTTTGAAAACAATAGGAAACACATGTTACTGGTGCATACAGTCCTAAAATGATTAAATGGCAGCAACGTCGTTATGCTATAAATGAAGAAGAGGTAGCACACTCAGTCTTGTAACCTGAAATAGCGTTTTTATCAAAACATTGGAGCAAAGAACGTTGCAGAAGTTGTTGAACTTACGCTGATTAAGTCAAACAAATGGAATTACCAAGATAACAGTTATTGCTAATATTTCAACTTGCTACGCATTTTTTCAAATTTTCAAAATAACCAAACAACATGTGAATCTTTAAATGAGATTTTAGCAACTCCTTCCAGTAAATGGCAACACTGTTGTTTCTACAATAGCATTCAAAATATGTTATCTCTCCTGTACAGCTTTGCAATTCTATATTTTACATCTGTTTAGACCACTGAGAAACAAACAGATGGAAATCACACAAGTTGCTTAACACTTTGTTGCTCCACTGGCATGAATATAATAGCAGAGGTACCAAGTTTGAAATGCTATAACAAGAACAGTATTTTGTCATGCCAAAATGAATGTCAAAAAGATTCACCCTTTACTTGCGTATTCTACAATGCACTTAATAGAACAATATCAAATAAAAAATACCGGCAAACACTTTTTGACTTACTCTCATATTTTTGCAGAAGTTGGGATTTTTCATCTAAGTTTGATTTTTAAAAAATCATATGGCATGATTAATTTTATCCTGAACAAACATTCATGGAGGAAAGAGTCATCACTTCCTATAGATCTGAACAAAATTTGGATAAAAGATCGATGAGATAATATACATTTTTTCAACATCAATTCTTGGTTACTCACATTGTGCCACTAAATTCAAATAACTTTTGTCCCACTGTTTTTAAAATTTTGTTGTAAAATGCTGCTTAAATAGTTAAGAAATTCTGAATGTACTTCCCCAAAGACATGATATAGAGGTGTCACAATTAATTTACAATGCCGAGTATACTGTTTACATTTTGCTGAACTTTGACGAATGGAGTATACATATATAAAAGAAAATCATCAACCACCATTATCGATTTCTCCTTCTGAAAACTGGCGAGGAGATTTAAAACTATGTGATGATATTTGGATATACTATAAGAAGCTGTTATTACTACAATAGCATGGGCTTTGTGGCAGCTCTGTGATAAAAGCATTTCAAAAGGTTAGCCTTCATGGTCTACCTACGACCACACGAAGTAGGTGAAGTGCCTCTTCACCTATTTTATTTGAAATACAGTTTCATTTAATAATTTCGTATAATATATTCTTTTTTTGCCTTTATTGCGTGCTAAAATACACAAAATTTTGATTAGATATCAATTCACAATGCGCGTCCAATACGGAAAACAAGTCCTTTTACGTAAAACAGTTCAAGTGAAGAGCTGAAATGAGAATGCTTGGAAGTCTGCACTTTTCGCCCGAGTTGCCATGGTAACTGTGACGTCACCCTCCCTATCTGCCGGGCAGGTGAAGTGTTTTAGCTTGAGACGCCAAGCCTCTGCACCTGAAGTCGTGACCTTCGGAAGAGATCGCAGTGGAACGGGAATCCTTGGCAATCCACCAGCTAGGGCTTTGCGGTGTTTCCGTACATACTTTCTGAAAGTGATTTGTTTTTTCGTGTTTTGTGATTATTTGTTAAAAACTTCATTAATTACTTTAGTTTCGTGTACAGTTTAACTGACAGTGATAGTTTTAGTTTTCAGTATGTATCCTGTGAACGACATAGTCTGTAATTTATTGCAAACTCCGTTCAATCGGTGGAAAGATGAAAAATAAAAGAGACATTTTACTTCAACGACGACCGACGGATTCACTGACAATTGTCGCCAAGAAAAAAATCAAGGAGAGCGGCAAATCTTACAATATTAATTTTAAAAATTGTTAGTTTACTGAATATAAATGGCTTTGTAGCCCTTCTGTGTTACAAAAACTATTTTGTTGGCCCTGCTTATTTTTTAGTAATAAAATTCGGCGTGGAATAAAGACAATTTTCAGATTTCTTCAATATAAAACGGTCACTTCACAAACGTGGGGATTCTACCCGAAATGCGAATTAATGCTGAATAATTTTGAAAAGAATCAGAATACCATTGCCGATGCCCCGAGGGAGAATGCTAGGCTTTTGAAAATGCATTTCAGCGAAAGCGATCGATTAAATAGACTTTTCCTGCAGACAATGATTGATGCAGTACTGTATTTGAGTAAACAAGAACTAGCATTCCGTGACCATGACGAAGGCATTGACTCGAGAAATCGTAGAAATTCAAGGAATTGCTTTCACTGTTGATATCAAGAACTCCTTTAAAAATTCAAAATCAATACGAAACGATAAAAAAGTCTTCACAGGTGACTCAAAAACTATTCAAAACGATTTAATTGAATATATTTCTGAATATATAAACGATCACGTCAAAAGTGAAATAAATGAAGTTCAATGCTTTTATATTCAAGTAGATGGGAAGACATAGCCAGACTTCCGAGTGCTCTTTAATAATAAGATCTGTTGATTCGGAAGGTGTATTGGTTGAGCGATTTTTGGGTTTCCATGGTGTGAGTGAAGATAGAACGTCAGAAGCTTTATACAAAATGCTAGACAAAGTTTTGGAACAGTGTGATTATCAACACAAGTCAACAGGACAATCATAAAGGAAGAGGATACTGTTACGATGGGGCAAACGTAATGTCTGGACACTTGACTGGACTCCAGAAAAAAATGAAGCATAAAGCTTCTCAAGCTGTTTCTGTTATTGCTTAGTACATCGTTTGAACCTTGTATTACAGCAGAGTTTTTCTAAAATTTCTAAGTGTCGAATATTTTTTGCAAGCCTCAGTGTAATTCCTTTGTTTTTTCACCACTCAGCGAAGCGATCGCTTCGCTGAGTGGTGAAAAAACAATATACTCACATCAACAACCGCGAGATGCATGCCAACCATAACGGAAACTTGATGGTCCTCCACTTCGAAGTTAGTATGTGTAATACTTGAAGATTAGGATAAATTGAAGGAACTATTCGAATTTCTCACAAATAGTGACCAATCAGAAAAAAATCAATTCAACTTGCCCAAGGGTTTTCAAATGATATGAACACTTTTGAATTTACATTTTTGGGAATAGTATTTAATTAAATATTTGACTTCGCCGATCTATTATTCGAAATTTTGCAGAAAAAATCAATAGACATAAACTACTACTGTGTTACTCAAATTAAAAACAACTTATGAAATTTTGAGCCATAAAAGGAACGATGAAGTATTTGGAACACTGTTTGGAAAAGCTAGCAAAATCACAGAAATAAGCAGATCTAAACGGGAATATGCTGCTCTTACACCAGAAACAATTTTTCAAAATTATAAACAATTGTATTTTGAAATTTTGTACCACATTCTTATGGAAATGGATATAAGATTTCAAGACTGTGAGAAACTTGAACTTCAATTTGCCAGGCTTGCTGACACAACCAAATTCGACCAATTTAATTCATGCTTTCCCTCTCAAGCTTTTGAAAATCTACAACATTTTTACGGAAATTTTTTACTAAACACCAGCGCCTTAAAGATGAACTGAGTCTTGTATATGCTGATGAAAAATTAAGGAATATATCGACTCATGAACTTCTTCGAGTGCTACATGGAGATAAAGGCATTTTTACAGAAGCTTATAAATTGGTTTCCCTGATTTTAACAATAGCATCTGCAAGTGTTTCAGTGGAAAGAAGTTTTTTTGCCTTAAAAGAATACAAACTTACTCTAGAAACACTATTTCTCCAGATAAACTTGATTCTTTGGCAAATATTTCTATTCAGAAAGACATTTTCTTGATGTTACGAAGAAACACCCATTTTCTGACGACATAATCGACAAATTTCCAGCTTTAAAGGGAAGAAGAATTTATCTAATATATATAAAAAATAGGTAAGTTCTCATTAACTGATTTTCATTTAAGAAAGTAGATATCTTTTCATAATGCTCTTGTAGTTCTTCACCAATTTTTCCTACCACGAGCCGCCACTGCTATGCAAAGTGAGTTGTGAATTACACCCGATATTGGCGTAACAAGGAGGGGTGTATGGCCTGTAGCCTAAAGGAGTGTACACAACAGGTTGTTGGACCAGTTGAGAGTTAAGTTACGGACGTCATAGGTAAAACCGAGCATTTATTAGTGTTTATGAAAGGCAAAATTGTGGGTGCATGACAGGTTGGAGAGTCCATTTTGAAAAAATCGACACTTGTGGGTTGTTACTGGGACTCCGTGGTTGAAGCAAAGAATATCTAACTGATAAGAAGGTAAGGCTCAGCGAGACGTAACTAGCGCCACTATATTATGCGGCAAAGAATTACTACACAGAAGCCAACATTACAGGCTGATGCCGCAGGATGCCGAGCAGACTGAGTTAGACTGAGCATGCGTGTTTGTGTTCAAAGAATATAAACGCTTGTTTGTGTTGGCGTTTTGTTCAAAGGTTTTGTTGTTCTTATCTAGATCTGCGTTTATATTACAGCCATGAAATACACCCACTCCATTCCGATGAATAACAATTCATGGAATGGAGTGGATGAATAACAAGAACAAATTTGAAACCGTTTGAAACAAATATCCTGGAAAACCATTAAAACAACGTTTGCTGAAAAAAAAAGCTATCGTTACGTTGAAAAAATTAATTTATCAATTATATGAAACTGACTTTTATGAAAAATACCTCGTAATATTGTAAAATGAAAGAGGGAAACATTCGATTACACATTGCATACCAAAGAGACAGCTTTAAGGATGCACTCGAACGTGAGAAATTAGTCCGGTCGGTAGAGAGCTCAGCTATCACGCCAACAGCCCAGGTTCGAACCTACTCAGATACGAATGAATGTTTTTCAGATCTGTTGAGAAAATTTCCCCAGCGCAGTGCGTTTAATTTACAAACTTCGGAAGGGTAGAAAAAAAAATTGTAGCTTTGGGAAACTGCGGTTGTCTTTGCTTTTTTTTTTCTTTTTTATTATTATGGCTACTACTGGGAAATTGGCGGACAGTGCTGGCCCAGCAAGACTGTTTTTGCTGGGTACCTAATGTTTACGTTTTGTGGGAACCCATTCCTTTGTTTTGCTACTGAAAATTCCATGCAAACAATTTTTAATACGAAGTACCACGAATCCCATGGAAATTCAAAACCAGCCTCAGCATTTTTGACATTTAAGGTATATTGTAAATGTGAAATTCATGCCAAGCAACCTGGTATTACTACGGTGCTTAAAGTGAGAATAAAACTGCTAAAATTTCCTTAAAATAATATTAATTGCTAATGTATATATTTGTTTCACCAAAAGAAGGGACAGGAGGGATACTCAGAAAAGAACAAAAAGAAAATGCTTTAGTAGACCCAATGAGACCGAAGGAAACAGTCGCAGATCAAAGCTTAGCTTCCTTTCCGTGAAATAGGCTTCCCGTCCCGTGTCTCCTACGCTTTTTGCGCCTGAATGTTAACTTTCCCGCAGAGCATCTGCGGCCGCATTACATGGTGGCGCTGCTGTCGCCTGTTTTACATTATCTCTACGAGAGTTGAGCTTCTTCACGCGAAGCGTTTATATTCTTTGGTTGAAGTGTACCAGGAGTAGTGCCAGGATGGCGAAACAACCAACTGGCCACACAAACGTAAAGTAAAAGGTCGGCGAAAGGTGGATTCCAGAGATGAACAATGGGGTGTGTTGCCTTGTCCAGGGCAATCAGCACAGCACTCTTTTGCAATTGACGGCCCAATACAATATGGGTCAACCAGAAACAATGCCCCATGTGACTATGCATCTCATGCTCATATGGATGGGCTACAAGAGAAGATGCCCTATATGCCATCTTCTCCTAATAACAGTCCATTGATGTAGAAGACTCTTGGTGCCAATAGCGAGTGGATGATAAAAGATTGGAAGCAGATGTGCTGGTCCGATGAATCGCGATATGTATTTCATTCTGCCGATGGTTGAGTCCGTATTTAGTGTCAACAGCTTGAGGCCATGGATCCCTTATACACTATCTACCAACAAGTAATTGGACACCTGTGATAGCAAAGGAAAACAAAGTTTATTCACCTTCAATAGTTGGTGGAGCCTCCACGAGCGGCAATTACAGCTGCGACCCTCCGGGGCATACTCTTAAACAGGCGTTGTACGACGGCTAGCGGTATTTTCTTCCACTCGGCTTGGAGAAGACAGGTCAGTTCCTTCACCGATTTCGGACAGTGGGGGCACCCTTTAAGTCGACGCTCCAACTCGTCCCAGAGGTGCTCGATAGGGTTAATCTCCGGGATCTGCGCAGGCCAGTCCATTTGATTAACCCCATTGTCACCATACCAAGCCATGGTGGACCTCGCAACATGGCAGGTGGCATTGTCATCCTGAAAGTAACATGGGTCCACCCCGTAAAACTGCCACAACGTAGGAAGCGCATGGTCATCCAAAATGGTGCAGTAGATCTAGGCGTTGAGTCTACCAGGAATTGCAACCAAGGGTCCCGTGCCATACCAGGAGAAACACCGCCATAGCATAATTCCATCGCCGCCGAACTTCACAGTTGGCACAATACATTCCGGCAGGAGGCGTTCTCCAGGCAGACGCCAAACCCAGACCCGGCCATCCGAACGGTAGACGGTGAACCTTGATTCGTCGCTCCACAGAACTTGTTTTCACTGTTCAAGGGTCCACTGTCGACGTTCTTTGCACCACGTTAGCCGAGCAGCGCTATTGGACTTGGTGATCAAAAGCTTGTGGGCGGCAGCACGTCCATGATAACCGAGCAGACGGGCTTCTTTACGGATGGTATTCATCGAAAGAACCCTCCCGGATGCCTGTTAAAACTCCTCGCGGATGTGGCCCATCGATTTGGTGCGGTTCTTCCGAATTTCTCTGGCCAGCACCTATCAGTCTCTAAGTCCCAGTTTTGTAAGTCTGCCGGGTCGGGGCACATTCCGACAGTCATCTCTCATCTTCCACTTGCCAATCACATAGGCCACTGTCGATTTTGGGTACTTCAACTCGCTGAATATGTCACGTATGGATCGGCCATTTCTGTGATACCCGACGATTACACCTTTCTCGAAATCAGAGAGCTCCGAACTGCGTGGCATCTTGCATGCGACTGGTTGCGTTGTTGTTTCCCATACGATATTTAACGGCGGCGGCCGTGACGTGTATCAGGACCGCAGATATCATCGATTGCAGGGGTGTCCAATTACTTGTTGGTAGATAGTGTACATTCATTGTATCAAGTAGGAAAGGTTGTATGACATAGGTTATGTTTAGCAGACATGAAATGGGATCCCTGATGCGTGTGGACCAACGCGTGGACCCGGCTACTACCAGAAACTGCTTGCACACCATGTACACCCCACAACTTTGTTCCTCCACATATTGGAAGATGAATTTTTCCAAGATGATAATGCTCCACGTAGGAATGGTTTGCTATAAGGCATATTGAATGGTTTTCTAAGTTGCATGATCTCAACCCAACTGAACTCTGCGGAACATTGTGGAACACTAGATGAGGCAGCTGGACGTACCACCCTGCTCCATACTGGAACTGTTGACTGCAATACAGACAGCTTAGTTGCAGATCCCAGCACAACTGTAGAGACACCAATGAAGTTGATGCCATGCCAGGTGACAGTTTTTCACCAGGTAAAAAGGGGGTCCACGAAGTGTTTGTTAGGTGGTCGTAATTTACTAAGCAGTTAGCGTATAGTCTGTATTGTAAATGCTTTCGTATTCTACGTATATTGTTTATAGCAAGTACACACACCGGCCACTCAATTAGAAGCCTTTATGCAAATGAACGTGAACGTCCTCACGCAGCGCATATGCAAAATACACTGGTTTCCATAAATTAAGCAACAAACCGAAAAATCGCGATAATTGGGCAAAATATAGTTCAAATCGCACGAAATTTGCATATGTTACGGGCGAAGGCATACAGCATCGATGTACGGAATGCAAAATGAGTGGCGCTGGTAGCGCTTTATGCAAATGTGCAATAACTTTAAACCAGTTGTTACGGAGGGAGTCGCCAATTCGTGTGCGGCGGAGAATGACAAGATTTCGAGATAGCGATTTTGTTAACATGGCTTCGAGATATCATTTACTAGCGGAGTTACGCTACAGAGCGATAGGCCGACTCGAAGCAAGGCAACGGCAGGCGGACTGCGCAAGATGGCTCGACGTCGATCGTTCTGTAGTCAGCAGGATGTGGCTGCAGCTCCAAGCCACGGGTGCAATTTTCCGAAAGTACAGTGAACGTAGGCCAAGGGCGACGACCTCCACAGATGACCGGTATTTGTGGCTTTCGGCATGGCGGTACACGACGGCTACACCGACTCTTCTCAGATATGTGCCTGCGGGAGCCACCAGACGGACGGTATCAGCTTCAATGGTACGCGAAAAACACTTTTTTTTCATTTGAAACGTCACCATGTGCAATAGTTGCGATTTTATTACTGAAATGACCCCCGAAATATGGATGGCATTATTTGATATCTTAGGCTGCCCCAAGAACCTCGAAGTTTGAAAGTTATAGGGAAAAATGGTTTAAAAACACCCGCTTTCTCCATTTTGTAAATATAAAAAAAACTGTATCACCATGTTATTTAGTATCACCTTTTAGTGTATAAACACGGGTAAAAATTCAGCAGACATGAGTTAATTTCTTAGGCTTTCCCAGATCCCTTAAAGTATGTAATTTTTGCCAAACATGGCATGATAAGTTGCGTAAGCATTAAGTTCGACAGCAGCCTTATTGTTACCAATTTGGGTTTAACATTAACAATCCCCCCCCCCTTCTCTCATACTTTCTGGAAACCTCTTGTTGATTTTCAGAAACATAGCTTGCTGTTTTGCGCTCTGCTTTGTTTTTGTTACCTTTTTCATCTCAGGCCAGCCTTTCTCTCACAGCGGAGCTCTGTTTGCGAACTCGCTGAGTCATCTCATCACAGTCGCACAGGTCCGTTTGGGAGAGAGTGTGGCGGGTTTGCGTCATAATGTTGCAACAGTTTCTTTCACTCATAGTGACGTTGATTGGATCGTACCGGCATTTTCGTTATGTCGTCCAACTACTTAAGATGGCTGAAACAAGAAATAAAGGTGATTGTCCTATCCTCGGGAGTTATAAGGAGATGCATAAAAATGTGTTGCCTACGTACGAAGATGTAATGCGCCATTACTACCTTGTGAGAAATACTCTTAGGCAGGAAGGTGCAAATTCTGAGCATGCTGCAGCAGAAATAGCAATTATTGTAGCGGACAAAGTGCTAAGTATATGGAAGAAAGCATCTCTTCCGACATCTCTCCACAAATCTGTTGCAAAGCGTATTACCGCATACAACACTGAAATCCGAAAGCTGAAAAAACAAGCTCCAAGAATGGATGAAACCTATCGAAAGAAGATTGAACACTTTCGTGCAGATTCGCAACGTATCTTTGACATATGCTCATGCAAGTGCAAATGTTTTAGAACCTGCAAATGCAGCTCTGCAAAAAAGGTACCCGTGAAAGAGGGAGACTTTCTGATGGATCAGAGAACAAACAGAAGAATGATAGTAGGTGGGCTTGACGCAAAACCACCAGTGTACTGAAGAAAAGATCAGCTCGAAAGAGTGATAGGGAAGAGCATGTCCCTAGAAATTACAGAAAACTGCATCACTGAAATCGGCCCTGCGAGTCGAGGATAATCCTTCAGAAGAGGGATACAAATACTAATTCTGCAGGAAAACCAGACGAGCCGGGTCCTAGTCATTTGTTGGCCTCCTGGAGAAAGATTACGATTTCACTCCACGTCGTTTTTCGAAACCTAGGCGTCAGATGACACTGTCTGCATTTTCTAGAAAGTGCGATAGGCGAGGCATCGGCGACCGAGCGGCAGCTGATCTTGCGTCGGCGTTGCTTCATGATGACAAGGAACCGGTTCATTCGAAAGAATGTAATGTATTCTGTTATTGACCGGCATAAAGTACGACGAGAAAGGAAAAAGACCCGTCAAACAATTCAAGATGAGGTAAACTTGACTGGTCGCAAGATTGTAGCTTTATTTTTGGACGGAAGATGGGATGAAACTCTTACGAATACACTGACAGATGATGGCAAGTGACACAAGCGAAAAGAATGGGAGGAGCATATTACACTTGTTGAAGAACCGGGTTCAGTCTATTTGGGACATTTTGCACCGAAGAGCAAGAGTGCAAGGGCCATTCCCGACGGTATCTTCAGCTTATTGAACCAGAAGGCATTTGACTTGTCGGAGTTAGTCTTTATTGGAAGTGACGGGGAAGTGACTAATACCTGCACAAATGCAGGTGTAATTAGGTGCCTTGGAAGAGAAGCTCAATTCTCCCGTACACTGGATTATATGTCAACTTCATTTTAATGAACTGCCTTTTCGCCACCTCACTGAAGCACTTGATGGGAAAACATCAGGTCCAAGAGGATTTAGTGGATTGATTGGAAAGCACCTGAAGACGTGCGCAAACCTTCCTATCGTTAATTTCCAGAAAATTGAATTTTCGCTTCAGTCCGACATTAACTATGGAGATCTTAGCTCGAATCAACTTTATTTGTGGGAAATTTGTAAGGCAGTCTCTGCAGGTGATTGCCCACAAGATCTGGCAAATCGGGATCCTGGAGCACTTGCACATTCCCGTTGGCTTTGACCTCGCAAATCGCATTCTGCGTTTGTATGTTGGAACTAGTGATCCAACACCACAACTTGTCTCATTAGCCACCTTCATAATGAAAAGTATATGGACCATCGTGGTTCACAATCAAATGTAACGGTACTTGTAAAGATGGTCCAAGAAATTTGCAGCTTTTTATATCTAGGTTTCAGTATCTTCAAGATAATTTAAAGGATATTGTAAAAAAGAGTCGTCCAAGACAACGCGTATTTTGCCCACGCAGAAAACTTGCTCGCTGCAATGTTGTTTGACGACAGAAGGTATGTCCGTGAGCTTGCTGTTCGACGTATCATGAAGGCCAGGAAATCTTCCGAACAAACAACTACCATTAGAAAGTTTCGGATTCCTAAGCTGAATTTCCAGAGCATCGTCCTAATCGACTGATGGCAAGAGTGTAATGTGACTGAGCATCCCATCACACGGAAATGGAAAGACGGTGAGCTTCTGGAATTACTACAGTCGGAAAAATATCCAAGTTCTTGCTACGAATTTACAAAAATACCCTGCCATTCTCAGGCAGTAGAGAGGATGGTTAAGATTGTAACTGATTCTTCTGCTCATGTGTGCGGCCTTCTTGCAAGAGATGGATTCATCAGAGCAAACATTTTGGATAGGAAGCTGATGCCAAGTTTTGAAAAAAAGTCTGATTTCCAAGTGAAATTAACTCACTCTTCAAGTTATGCTACTAGGTAAGGCCGGTGTCTATCATATTTACATAACTTATGCAATTTTTGGAGAAATACGACAAATCTTGAGCTCTTTGGGGAAGCCTAAGAAATTAACTCACGTCTGCTGAATTTTTACCTGTGTATATACACTCAAAGGTGATATTAAATAACATGGTGACACAGTATTTTTTTATATTTACAAAATGGAGAAAGCGGGTGTTTTTAAACCATTTTTCCCTATAACTTTCAAACTTCGAGGTTCTTGGGGCAGCCTAAGATATCAAATAATGTAATCCATATTTCGAGGGGTCATTTCAGTAATAAAATCGCAACTATTGCACATGGTGACGATTCAAATTAAAAAAAAAAGTGTTTTTCGCTCCACCCTAACGCAGAAGGTTACATGCAGGAGGACTGTTTGCTTGGCGACCGGTATTATGCGTGCCCCCACCTCCGCCACCGGAGGGAACGTTTCAATTGGGCACGAATACATGTGAACTGGACTCAAAATCAGTGGAGGTCCGTTCTGTTCACTGATGAGTCGCGATGCTGTTTACAGAGTGAGTGATTCTCGCCAAGTTTACATCTGGAGAGAGGCCTGTACTGGCTATCTTCGCTTTTTTTTTTTTTTTTTGATTGGAGGTTTAACGACCACCGTGAGCAA
The DNA here is from genome assembly GCA_039090855.1 of Macrothele yani. NCBI lineage: Eukaryota > Metazoa > Arthropoda > Arachnida > Araneae > Macrothelidae > Macrothele > Macrothele yani. The sequence continues at coordinate 69,378,331 of CM077013.1, forward strand.
CTCAATGGGCTATAAGCAGTCGCCCGTCCCTAATTTAGGGTCACTGGTTCCAGGGAAGGGAGAGCCAGTGCCGTAAGACAAACACAACATCCATGCCTCACCGGGATTAGAACCCGGACCCCTTTCGGACGAATGCTCGGAGGCCATCGCTTAGACCACTGTGCCACCGGGGCGGCACTATCTTCGCTCTATCATGCTCAATGGGGTTCAGATCGGGAGTGGCCAGCAGCACTCCCGATCTGAACCCCATTGAACATGTCTGGGATGCTCGGGGGGGGGGTGCTGGCCTACAGCCCCTCCCCGGACCCTGCAGGGATTCCGCACTGCTTGGCTCGAGCAATCGACGCAGCTACCCACGGAACTGCTCGACACCATATTTAACAGCATGGAACATCGCTGTCGGGCCTGTATTGCTGTTCGGGATAACTACACTCCCTATTGAAGCACCTTTTCTTATTTCATCTTATTACCTATATTTCTGTATTTCCATATTTGCATTACTCATACAAAATGTAAATGCTTTGTATCACATGTTCTTACATTTTTTTTTTTTTTGTTGCTGTTGTTGTTGCATTTGGTCTGATAAAGCTTATAACCAAATTTCATCCGAATCGGTTGCATACTTTTTGGGATATGACGATTTTTCCGTTTGTTGCTTAATTTATGGAAACCAGTGTACGTAGTCACCACGTGATCTAGGCAGTTATTCGAGACTGCAACTCGTTAGCAGGTGTGGATCACAATGGAAAAAATAAAGGATCTTTCCGAGTTCGATAAAGGACTTATCGTCGGCACCCGTCTAGTTGGGTCGACGATTTTGAAAACAGCAGAGCTGATTGGTTTCTCAAAAGGTGAGATATCCGAGTTTTTAATCAGCGGAAAAATAACCCATATTGCTTGTATAAGAGGCGTAACTGAGGTGCGGCGACAATCTGTCAGGAAACAGATCGACGTTGTCTATGAAGGCTTGTACAGAGAAACGACTTATCGTGAGCACTAATTGATCGAAGCATTGAATGAAGGCTGTTTCTGACCCTTATCTCAGCAAACTATGCGCAAGGAATTGCGGAGGATCGGTACTGTAAGTCGTATGCCTATAGGAAAACCACTGATTTCTGTGAAAAGTGTCAAGAACGCTGTGAATGGACACTGCAAGACTAGAAAAATGTATGTTGTTGGACGAGTCGCGGTACACTTTGTTCTGTACCTATAGTAGGCACAGACTTTGGCGGAAGCCCATGAAGCAGTGGAACTAGCTTTCCTTGTAAACACAACTGAAGGTTCTCAAGGTAGTGTCATGGTGTGGAACACATTGTATTGGTACGGAACGGGTCCCCTGATATTGCTGGAAGGTTGGGTGTCCTCCAAGGATTACCTGAACATTGTTGCCGATCAAGTACATCCTGCAATGTTGACTTTATATCCAGCTGGGGACTGCTGTTTCATGGACGTCCATCGCGCAAGATGTGTTCAGCAATGGTTCGGCCAGTATGACAGCGACTTCCACCATCTTCCCTGGCCACCACAAAGCCCGAAGAATCTGAATTCCGTTAAGAATGTAAGGGATATGTAAAAGAAACAGATACAGGAGCAAAGTCATCTTCCATCAAATCTGAGCCCAGTTAAAGGGCTGGTGAACGCCTGGTATGCTGTAAACGTAGATGCACTCCAACTTAGGGAATGTATGCCAAATCGCATAAGTGCGGTCATTCGGACGGAGGAGGTCCAACCCAGTATTGAATTAAAGTTTCCAATTCAGTGGCCGGTATGTGCACAAACTAAGAGTAATAGTAAAAATCAACTGCATACAACACAAGGTTAGATGTTACAGGAAGAAAGAACAGTCTTAATGGATGTTTACAAATAAATGTGGTATGTATGGTTTGCATACAAAGATACTGAATAAGTAGCGAGCATAATTCGGCAAATTGAATGAACTAGTGGAAAAAAATCACTAAACAAGCAGCACAGACTGCCATTCCACTAAGGATGAAATGTTACGGTGAACAAAAACAAAAAACCATTGTACTCTTGTGACAAGTAGTGCCACCAGAAATAGCAATGGAGAATTTGAAATTTCTGCGAAATTTATGTCTGACAAATACCAGACCATTTATGCACGAAACAAATGCCATTAACAATAAGTATTAACTTAACTTCTCATCAAATATGAACAAGAGGGAAGTAACCTTCTGCCCTGTACTAAGCAACACGATGAATGATCATAGATATTGCCAGGTTTTTTATTTATTTTTATTATTATTATTTTGCGTAATGCGCCAGAACAGCGTTCTGGTACCTTTTTTCACTTCAAATTTTTTTAAGTTTCGGAATCATTATTTGAATAAAATACCGTAATATAACCGTAACATATAAAAACATTTAATTACCGTAACATGTGAGAGACAGAGATTGCAGGAGTTAAGCCCTTGTATTTAATTTTTTACCAGTTGTACATGGAAAACTCTTTTTCAGGTACATAATGTATCGCTCTGCAACCTTCGTACAGAGATACATTATACGTAAAGGGAAATATATTAAATAGTGAACAAGAAATCCGGAAATTATCAAACAGATTTCAACTTAATGACCTGATTCGTGGTTTCAGAGATACCTATGACTTCAAGGAAATGAAAAACCTAAGCAACTTTTACAGCTGAAGTGAACTGTGCAAACTATTGCTGAATCTCCTAGCGAAGGTGAAAGGGAATTTCCTCAGCCGAATTTGATAATCATCCCAGTTAGGTCTTTTTGTTCAATACAGCAATACTTTCATTGTTATTCATAAAAATTGTTGGACCTCTGCTAACCCAATTTGATCATACAAAATACGTCCGATTACGACTCCTTCGAGGACACCATTCGGCAGTGGATATGAAAAGCAAGGAGCGAACGGGAGCGTTAGAAATATCTTAAGATCTGAACAAAATTTGGACTGTATTTTAAGCTCAAAATGCAGTTCTCTTTGTTCTTCAATGTAATATTATTCTTTGCGCAAATTTAATTCTCATTTGTGGATTAAATTTTGCTATGTTTTATAAAACTGTTACGGAATGACGGTTTCGTAATATAATAATTTAATTTATCTTTTTTATTAGGTTAACCCTTCCCCTTTACAGCGACTTTTATGTTTAAGAGTTCCGGTACATTTTCTGCAGAAAAAAAGGTTTGGATATTGTTATATCACATATCTAAACACCGTATTGTTATATCTAAATACGATAGATACCTCACCTTTAGGCTTGGCATCGAGTATATATTGACGGGACATGAATCAAGATCACTGAATAAAGAAGTCCTCAATTAGATGGAAGGCACAAATATTAATAAATATCATTATCGGCACCCCTGCGCTGATGATAATATGTGTTTGTGCCTTCTATGCAATTGTATTATAATTATTTCTTAGATAGCCATCCTTTCGGAAAACTTGAAAATTATATTGCTTACAGTGTAGGGCATTCCGTGTAATTTATTTTGAAATTACGTCGCTGTTTGCAATATAAAGCAGCTGAATCCATTCACATTTTTAAAATCTGAATCGATTCAGGTTCCTAAGCTATAAACGTCTTTGCTTCAATTGCTTGGAACTTTGTTGTAAAGGTGGTAATGGTAGCTTGTTCGAACAGAAATTGGAAGATGCGGCTTCGCTCCCCACTCCAAGTAGATGTAATTTTCAAGTTTTATGAAGGGTGAAATAAAAGAAATACGGTACCAGTGTGTCCATAACGATATTAGAAGAATGATGGTGCTACCACCATAAAGGGAGAGACCACAGATGTATGGATAAACTCAACAGAAATATATTATTCTCGTAACAAAATTTTGAAGATATTTTTACTAATATTTCGATAGTAATTTTCAAGGTTACATGGATTTTCCACTAAAAGGTCATGAAACCCAACAAATATGTTTTTTAAAAAAACTTCATAATTTTCGATGAGTTTATCACTGTCATCGGGTTTTCATGACTATAATTCACCATTTTTACTAGGTTAACAACGCAGGATCATATTTCGGTAGCCATTAGCTTATGGTAATAATTCTCGATGGAGTGCTTTTTCTCAATTTCAACTCATTTTGATTTTCTTTGCAAAAATGTCTTGTTCATGTCTTCGAATTCTAAGTGAATCCCAGTTTGTTTGTGACCAGTTTATCTGATGTGGTCCACTAGACATTTTATTAATCAATCTACACAAAGAAAACCTTTCAATAAGCGCAATAATAAATACAAATAGGCTGTTGAGACTTCACGGACAGAGGGCGCAGCGGAGGCGGCCAACGTCAGATGTGAGAAGATGGCGGACATGTGAGGACGTGTGGAAGGGGCGGAACAGATAATACGGCAGAGGTCGTAATGTAAGAACCGATATTAAGACTTATAACGCGAAAGAAAAAGAACGAAATCTTCAGTGTGTGTGAGTGTTTGTGTAATTACATCTAATTCGTATAAAATGATCTGCAATAAATTAGTAGTATACCTTTGATGTCGAACTGTCTTGGAATATGATGTTCTTGTGTATTCGACCGTGAGCATAGATGTTGGATAAAGAAGTTCTTGACTGCAGGAGGGCCCGTATACGGACTCACGGAAGAGTTAAGAAGTTAAATATAAATACCTCTAATTACTGAAATTGAAATGGAACGCGAATGGAACGCGAAAAGTAAGAACATAGGCCCTATACTTTCGAATCGGAATTATTTTCCCAAAATGTATCTTCATAAAAGAACTTTACACACTAACAAAAAAAAACGTCAAATGAAATGAAAATGATTGATCAACTCCCAAAAGATGAACTCACCCATCACGGGAATGTTTGACATCTTCTGAATTATATCAGAATTTATTTAGATTTACCCTTAAAGTTTTTTCATCTCATTACTTCGCTGAATTAGTTGGTTAGAGTTTATTGGCGTAAGGGTCTCAATAGGCCAAAGAGCGGCATATACATAAGAAACTGTGATATACAATACAGAAAAACATAACAGCGGCAATCTGTCCAACTTATCCCCCCCCCCCCCAAAAAAAAAGTTGTTGTTTTTTTATTTTTAAATATTTATAAAAATCTAAAGTACCTTGAGATCTTTTGGCAAATCATTATGTGGGAAAACTTGAAGATACAAGAAAACCTACAAATGTTTGCATATAAGCGAGACATATGGATGGCACTCTTTTCATAACCAATGGAAAGAGAAAAAGATACGCCAGAAAAAATTCTTTGAGGTTTTAGTGATTTGGAAGAACCTTTGAAATTCACTTTAGAAGATCAGCTTGACAAAAATATTATTTTTTAGGATGAACTATTTATATAAAAAATTATAATTTTTTTCCTCAATTACACAAATGGCCCATGAATACCAACCATATATTAGATTTCAAATCATATTATTCATCTATAAAAAAAAAAAAACATTCTCAATAAATTAGCACAATGAAGGAGCGAAAAAAAAAAAAAAAAAAAGACGAGCTTAAAGCGGAATTTGAAGAAATCCGTACAGAAACTAGTAAACGATCACCAACACTTACTTTAGCAAAATAAAAACCAATTAAAACAATTCAATAAAAATAACTTATTTACATACGAAGTTATTTACAATGTATATTATAATTGTGACTTTCATATATTGAAAAGAAAGGTTGTCAACTGAAAATTCACGTCGTGTAGCGTAAAGGTATTAACAAAAGACTTGCCAAATCAAAACTACATTAAACAGACATAAGATAAAAAAAATATATAAATTATGATTCACTTAAAGTTACTGAATATACACAAGACCTTGCTCAAAAGAAGTCTTCAGAAAAAAAAATCAAATTGAGAAAGAGGGAGACTCCATCGTTAGCAACTGCATGGGTTTATTTTGTTACAAAAAGTATAGTTCTGCGTGGTTAACCCTAATCAGGATCGAAATAGTCAGTTGTATTAATGTTCGATGTGAACTGTCTTTGACTACATTCTAGTGGAAAAGCCATATAACTTTAAGAAATAAATATGCACATCCTAGATGCATTCAAAGCTATGGACAATTTTAAGACTCAAAAGACCTTGAATGACCTTTAACGCTTCCGTGCATGGAAAAAAATGCACCAATGTTTCCCACGTTCTTTTCTCAGCAAACCGTTTTCAAACAGCCCTGAAATTCGGTATGCTGATTCTGGCAAATCATTCTTACAAAACACAGTTTTTCTACGAAGTTGCGATTGCTTTTTACAACTTCTCACTGGAAAGCAGTGGTGGAAGCTTTCTGAACCATTCAGAAATTGATCGGGGGAAGCAGTAAGATACCACTTAACTCTGACGTTTTGTTTCTCTCTCAAAAGTTTTGCGTCGTTTAAAGTTTTTCAAGAGGGAGAAGTTTCAAACGTATCTCTTAACGATGATTTCTAGTAAGAAAGCAAATGATAAAAAATCTGCAAAGTAAGATTTATGTTTTTGGAGTTTTACGTGTTCTATGAATAACACTGTGCTATGAATATCAATCATGTAACTTATAAAGAAATTTGCCTTCTCTTGTTTTTATCCTTCCTATTTTCCCGTTTTATGCACAAGTTGTTTTTTTGTTTTGTTTTTCTTTTAGTTGTAATGCTTTTATTTCTGCGGTTGTTAACATTCCTTCCGTTGCAATATTTGGTGGGCTGTGAACATCAAACAATTGTCAGGTTGATTAAGTGCAACAATAACGATGTTGCTGCGATAGCAAAATTTGTATTTTGCTTTCTCTTGCATGATGGCATTTCATCTTCCTTTTGGATCAAAACCTGAAGTCCAAAGATAAATAGGAAGTCCCAAAAATTAGACTCAATTCGTTGAACAATAAACGATAAAACAAGGAAATTTTACTAGAACAGGAGCGCCGCGTGATTTTTAAGAATTTAAATAGCATCGCGCGCAATAGCGCTGCATTCATCAAATCAGATGTTCGAACTGCCAAACAGACAAAGAATCAGCAGACACCAAACAGCTAATTGCAAAGATAGCACCTGAAGATCATCATACCGAGCAAATCTGCATACGCAACGCGAAAACTGAAGAGCGAACGAAATATAAAAGGTAAATGACGTTATTTTTTGGGCAGGAAATCAGTGTAATGATATGCCATAAAAAAAGATTTCGGGGAACCTCGTACCTTTCTAGTGTGAAAAAAAAAATGAAGACTGAAAAGAGAATTAATTAAAAAATGTAAAAATATATGCCAACCATTACTTCAAACCACATCGCCCTCACATCCCATGTCCGGTTTAGAACAAGAGATCGTGTTGCTGACGGACAGTCACTCAAGAAATAGTACAAATAACTCATTGCGTGAAAATAAAGTGAATGAACAAATATTTGAACACCGGAGGTACGGAGTGTTAACAACCCTTTATCACAAGATCACATCTAGCACGCAAGCATAGAAAGTGTTCTCATTGGCATTCTGACTCCCAGTCTGTTGATCTCTGGGGATTAAGAACAGATGCGTGAGACGTTCTCCTAGTATACGGTCCAGTGGTCAGCCAGTTGGTACCTCCGCCAAATGACAATGGTTCATCGGCGGAACTGATCACTCATATCGGGCTGTCATAGCCAACCGCACGATAACGTAACACAGTACCTCGCAAGGAAAGTTAAATGAACCCTACGTACAAACCTCCCCAGCCAACATTATTAATGCCTCGGCACGAAGCAGAGTAGTTCCTGGGGTCACAGGTGCCGCTGCTGCCACAATACGACAAATTCCCGAAACATTTCACTGCAAAATCACGTTTCATTACGCATCTATAATAAATTCTCCATAGTCGCTATTGTTAGCGATTCACAGTTTTGGGCCACGATCTGAAATCTTCCACAGAACGGATGAGTTGTTCGCAAAACATTTACAATGTCACCATAGTAAAATTAAATTTTCGCCGACTTTACTACCCCACCCTTACTACGATGTTACTGTATGTAAATAAAACAGAAATATTCACTGTGTTTTAAATTTCTAGTTTTTTTTTTTTTTTTGGGTTTTAACGAGCACCGTGAGCAATTCGAAGGGATATATGCAGTCGTCTGTCCCTAATTAAAAGGGCCACTGGTTCCGCTGAAGAGAGAGAGACAGAGAGCCAGTGCCGTAAGACGAACACAACATCCATGCCACATTGGGTTTCGAACCCAGACTCATCTTGGACGAATTGTCATCGCTTAGATCACTGCGCCACTGCAGGATCACATGAGTCATCTTGGACGAATGGTCATCGCTTAGATGCCGCCCCGGTGGCGCAGTGGTCTAAGCGATGGCCTCTGATCATTCGTTCAGAAAGGGGCCCGGGTTCGAATCCCGGTGAGGCATGGATGTTGTGTTTGTCTTACGGCACTGGCTCTCTCCTTCCCTGGAACCAGTGAACCTAAATTAGGGACGGGCGACTGCTTATAGCCCATTGAGTTGCTCACGGTGGTCGTTAAACCTCCAATCAAAAAAAAAAAAAATCATCGCTTAGATCACTGCGCCACCGGGGTGGCTTTTAAATTTTCCTCAGTGGGTGTGCTACTATGGCATTCCAGATATAACTTCTCTGCCGTGTCCACGACAGATGAGTAAAAAGAGATTATTTTGGTGCTTTCCACCTGTTCTTGCGTAGACATATATCATTGTCGGTCGTCTGAAACACGCCGAAGAATGATGCAATTATGTCGCCCACGCTAAACATCGATTGTATGTAATTTACAACCAAAACTGCTTAGTTTTACCATGCGCGCGTGTGTGTATACACAAAACGGTTGCCCAGCGTTGGCTAATGCCTTTTGTTTTCAGACAGACGATGTTAACGCTACTGAAGGCATTAACATTGTCTACCTCAGAACAAAAGGTATCAGCCAACGGTAGGCAACCGTTTTGTTAAAAAGTTAACTCATACATTAAAAAAAAATAAAAATTAAAAAAATTTAGATCCCATTTTAAACGATAAGAACAACACTTTACTTTGTTGAGTCTCATGGAGAAAAAAAAAACACATTCTAATTTTTAGTTTAGTTACTAAATCCTAACTGAATACAAACATGCTACTGAGAAAATTCTCACTGCCTTTTAACCATCGAAACGTGTTTTTAAAAAGCAAAGAATGGCACTACTTTTTAACCTATAATATCTGGACGCAGTTTAGAAGTAACTCAGGGTTCGTACTGATTTTTGAAAGTCCGTGAAAGGATTTTTATGGACCTATTCTCCAGGAGACGACGACGGCATCTGAACATTAAAAAAAAAAATGTTTCTACTTTATGCCAAATAATTGTTATATACCGGATATTTAACTGGAATTCATACTAACTTAAATATGTAATTTCATAAAGTTTTTTCCTCTTCAAAACTTGAAGTATGAAATCCAGAAACACAAATTTATGAAACACACTGTAAACTATTCTTAATTTGTTTTTATTGTACAAGGAATTATCGGCATTTCTATAATAACACACTTGCCTGTCAGGAAATAAACTTGCGTTAACTTTATTATGCATCTTTTAGTTTTGCTAATTTTACTGCAAACAGAAAAATCACTAGAAAAGTAAGTAAGCAAGCACTAGAAAAATCACTAGTAAGCAAGCACTAGAAAAATCACTAGTAAGCAAGCACTAGAAAAATCACTAGTATCTGCTTTTTTTTCTTTTTTTTTCATTAGCAACGAACAAAAAAAAATCGTATTACAGGCTTTGAAACTTGCGAACTTTGAGTTAAGTAAATTAACAGTGTAAATTCATAACACTGATTTTTTGCTTTAAAAAACTGTCCATACATTGAAAACTTCTAGTGTGAAACACTGTAAGTAGCAACAACTATACCCCCAGTTTTCTTCAAAAACCAATGTCTGTTCCAAAGGGAATCCTGCAGTAAACATAACAACTGCCTTCACAGATTGAAAGTACAAAGCGCAGTTCAAATAATTAGAGGCACTTACTATATCAATCAATGGATCAAACACTGTTTAAAAAAAAATCTATGATCAAACATTTGTTTAAAGCAAGATTCAAATTGAAAATCGTTTACTTACCTTGTCCTTTTTCGAAACTGCATGATTTCCGAGTTGCGTAAGATGGTTTTTACAGCACAGTGAGAAACGGCATTATAGTTTCTTCAAGTTTAAATTCAAGGAAAATGCACAGTTTTCCATTGCTTAGCCACTTCTCTCTTACCTCAGCAAGCAAAAAGAGCAACTATTTTTCCGTTTGTTCACAAAAAATAAATAATTAAATAAAATTAATAATCATAACGTTAAAAAACGAAACTTCAGCTCTCCGTCGTCCCCCGTGTTTTCTCTATACAACGACCAGGAGTAGCGTTTTTGAAATACTGAATTCACGGTAACCATTAGGGGGAAGGAATGCTTGTTTTGCCCCCTGATATACATTGAGTGGCCACTTTATTATGACCACCCTCTCAGTACTTCGTTGGGCCACCTTTTGCCTATAATACTGCGTCGATTCTTCGTGGCATGGACTCCACAAGATGTTGAAGGTGGTTTATGGGATCTGAGACCATGCTTGATGAATAGCACTTTCCAGGAGTGTGAGATTGCAGGGTTTTGGATCCAGCTGTCTGATGGCTCGTTCAACTTCATCCCACAAATTCTCGATGGGGTTGAGATCTGGATATTGTGGGGACCACCTAAGCAAAGTAAACTCACCGGCATGTTCCTGAAACCAATCCTGTACACTACGAGCACTATGGCAGGACGCATTGTCTTGTTGAAAGTAGCCATCGCCATTGGGATTAACCATCCACATGACAGGATGCACTTGGTCCGCAACGATGTTTAGATATGATGTGCCAGTCAGACGTTGATCGACACGAATTAAAGGGCCCAAAGCATGCCAGAAAAACATTTCCCAAACCATAACGTTGCCTCCACCAGCTTGAAGGGTTGTAGCAATGCATTTGGGGTCCATGCTTTCGTGCTGTTTCGGGCAAATTCTCACTCGGCCATCGGCATGGTGCAATTGAAAACGATCATCGGACCACATAATTTGTTTCCAATTATCGACTGTCCAATCCTTGTGCTCCTGTGCGAACTGGAGACGTTTTCTCTTGCTAACTCCAGACAGCAAAGGTGTTCGAACAAGCCTTCGGCTGCCATATCCCATCCGATGCAGTGTACGGGGTGCAGAGATCATTTGAGGGGATCCTTGATTAAGATGGTCTGTAATGTGCTGCACTGTTGCTCTTCTGTTGTCTGTTACCAGTCTGGACACTCTCCGTTCCGCCCGAGCAGTCACTAGTCGATGACGACCACACGTTGCACGTAGAGACCCAGTTTTTTGGCTGACAGTCCAGTCTTTTAACACTTTAACAACAGCTGCTCTGAAACATTTCACGAATGCGGCGGTTTCGGTGATACTCGCTCCATGGCTCTGAGCTCCTACAATCATCCCACGTTGAAAGTCCGTCAAATCGCATTTTTTACCCATCTCGTCACCCAAAAATCACTTCTACTACTGTCGCAAGCACTAAGCTTTCCCTTTTTGTACTAGCCTCGCCCTCTGGAGGCAACAGCGTGCAGCCATAGCTCATTTGCTTAAAAATGTCAGGTGATCATAATAATCGTAGTGTACAGGATTGGTTTCAGGAACATGCCGGTAAGTTTACTTTGCTTAGGTGGCCCCCGCAATCTCCAGATTTCAACCCCATTGAGAATTTGTGGGATGAAGTTGAACGAGCCATCAGATAGCTGGATCCACAACCCTGCAATGTCACATTCCTGGAAAGTGCTATTCATCAAGCATGGTCTCAGATTCCACAAACCACCTATAAACATCTCGTGGAATCCATGCCACGAAGAATCGACGCAGTATTAAAAGCAAAAGGTGGCCCAACGAAGTACTGACGGGTTGGTCATAATAAAGTGGTCACTCAGTGTATATGCTAACGTTAAAGTGGTCGCGGTTAGATAACATCCTAGCAAGCAAAAGAATATGTAAAATGACGAGATGCAAAACTATGTATGTAAATAGAGATCCTCAACCACTATTTTTAATTTTTTTTATTGGAGGTTTAACGACCACCGTGAGCAACTCAATGGGCTATAAGCAGTCGCCCGTCTCTAATTTAGGGTCACTGGTTCCAGGGAAGGGAGAGAGCCAGTGCCGGAAGACAAACACAACATCCATGCCTCACCGGGATTCGAACCCGGAACCCTTTCGGACGAATGATCAGAGGCCATCGCTTAGACCACTCGGCCACCGGGGAGGCCCTCAACCACTAGAGACCCAACAAAAGGTACTTTATATTGCCTGACTTACTTAATATTGTTAGGTCCTAGATTAGGAAAGCGTGTCAATGTGCAATTTGAAACTCTTTGCAAGCGAATTAAAATTCAAAATTAAATGTTTTAAATAATGCTTTAAAAAATTACTAGGAAAGTTGTTAGAATGCAGTTTAGATAGAAGTGTTTCACGATTTTTTACAAGCAAGAACTGTGTGGGACACATTTTTGCTGTACTGTGAAATTGGGAAAGAAGTAGATAACGGTGTACTTCTTTAGAAATGCTGGAGGACCAATGAGTGTAGAAAATGATATCGAAATCAAAAGCATTTCTTTTACCATAAAGATTTACCACACCCCTTACCCCCCTCATCCACCTGTACCTCTAAATCGAGGTAACAAACGTAAGTAGACGAGCTGTTAGTTGTTGTTGTTTTTGTAGGGTGAGAACCTTAGGATACAAGTCAACAGCGCATCGCAAAAAGTCCGGCACGTTAATGACAATAATGTCATCAACGTACATCAGAATGATACCAGGCAAAGGGCAAGTAGCAGTAAATCTATCCTCAAAAAAGTGCAGATAGTGATTGGCTAAGCTACTTGAGAAGCGACTGCCCATCGGAATACTATGAGTTTGGAGGCATAGCCCATCGCCCACGGTAACGAAATTGTTATTAATACAGAAGTCCACTAAAAAGTGCCAGAACTGTTCTGTAACCCCGGACTCAAACTTTGTGTGTAAATTTAAGGCCACCTGCCATAAACCCTTATCATCATCATCATCATCATCATTGTCAACCATTATCAATCCACTGCTGGACGAAGGTCTCCCCAAGTTTCCTCCACAACGGTCTGTCTTGTGTCAGTCTCCTCCATGTCACTCCCGCACACTTTCGAATTTCATCCACCCATATTCCATGTGGTCTTCTTCTGGGTCTTTTCCTGTCCCTTGGAATCCAATCTAAAATTTCGGCTGTCCATCGATGATCTGTTCTTCTGGCAGTATGTCCAGCCCATTGCCATTTCAGGGATTTAACTCTGATCATGATGTCTTCCACTCTTGTCATTTTTCGGATCCACGTGTTCCTCTTCTTATCTCTCCTGGTTACACCAAGCATGCACCTCTCCATGCTTCTTTGAGTTGTCTGCAGCCTTTGTATGTCTCTTTTAGCTAAGGTCCACGTCTCTGCACCATACGTAAGCACTGGAAGGATGCATTGATCAAACACTTTTCTTTTAAGACATAATGGCATATTGCTCTTGAAAATTATGCTGTTTCTTCCAAAAGCTCTCCAGGCAAGTTTCGTACGCCGATTAATTTCTTCACCAATGTGACCCTCACTTGATATCTGCTGTCCAAGATAAACGTACGTGTCTGTTATCTCCAGCTTTTCTCCATCAATCGATAAATCTTCATTTCTTGTAAAAGCATTGTACATCACTTTTGTCTTCTGAAAGTTCATTTTTAATCCAACTTCTTTACTCTTGTCAGCAAGTTCCTGGATCATACTCTGTAGCTCTGATGGGGTAGTTGTAAAAATGACTATGTCATCAGCAAAACGAAGGTGGGTTAGATAATCTCCATTAATCTTTATCCCTTTGTTTTCCCAGTTCAGTGATTGAAAGACATTTTCCAATGTGGCATTAAAGAGCTTCGGAGATATGGTGTCACCTTGTCTCACTCCTTTTCCAATTTTTATGTGTGTTGTATTTTCAAACAGCCGAATCTTTGCACTTGCATTTTCATAGATGTTATTAATAATATTAATGTATGCATCTTCAATACCGCAGGATTTCAGAGCCATTGCAACTGCTGATGGTTTCACCGAATCAAAGGCTTTTTCATAATCGATAAAAGCCATGCACAATGGAAGTTCATATTCCCTCGCTCTTTCAATTAGTTCTCTCAGTACGTGGATATGATCTATTGTGCTGTAGCCACTCCTGAATCCAGCTTGTTCTCTCGGTTGAGCCATGTCCAGTGTCACCTTCAAGCGGTGTGAAAGAACTTTAGTGAAGATTTTATAAACCACTAATAGGAGGCTGATAGGTCTGTAGTTCCTGAGATCCTCAATGTCACCTTTTTTATGTAGCAAGATCATTGTAGCGTTGTTCCAATCCTCAGGAATTTTCCCTTCATTAAGGCATCGAGTGAAAATTTGGGCGAGTACTGTTTCGATTTCTCCACTTGCTTCTTGTATGATGTCTACAGTAATTCCATCTTCTCCTGGAGCTTTTCCCCGCTTCATGTTCTTGATTGCATGTGCAACTTCTGCTGGAAGGACTGGAAGAACTCTGGTACTGGTACCTTTCATGATGTCTGGAGTACATGTATCATCCCTTTCATATAATTTGGAGTAGAAATCTTTCACTCTTGTCAAAATTTCGCCTCTATTTCTTGTTACAGAACCATCTTCTTTTCTCAGTGCCATAATCTGTTTTCCCCTTACTGAGATGTCCCTTTGCTATCTTTAGGCTTTGGTTGTTTTCAATTGCTTTCCTTACTAGTTCACAGTTGAATTTCCTTACGTCTTCAGTGATACTTTTTCGTAGTGTCTTGCATAGCTCTATATATTCCACTTTGGAAGTCACATCTTCTTTAGTTGTCCTCATCACTCTTCTTTTTTGTATCAACATTTTGGTTTTTCCTGATAATTTGTTCACATGCAATTTGTTCTTAGACCCAGCTAATTTTGTTGCTGTTTCCATAAGAGCTTTGGTTACTTTTCTGTTAACTTCAGAAATATCCACTTCTTCCGATGTTAGGCCTTCTAAAGCAGAGAATCTGTTCTTCAGTTCCAATTTGAAGGTATTATGGTGTTTTTAAGGTTGGTTATGTCAATACATTTTGTTTGTCTTATGAGCTTGCTACGTTCGAGTTTAGTGTTGAGGTGCATCTTACATCTCACCAATCTATGGTCACTGCCTGTGTTGAACTTGTTTAGCACACTGCAGTCTTCTATGACGAATTTTTTGTTACACATAATAAAATCAATTTCACTTGTCGTCCCATTTGGATGTCTCCATGTCCATTTCCTGTGTGGCTTTTTCTTGAAAAAGGAGTTTAAGATGAAAAACCCTTCTGCCTCTGCAAACTCTACGAGAGTATTTCCACGCTGGTTTCTGTTGCCGTGACCGAATTTACCTACTGAAGTTTCATTCTGTTGCCGTTGCCCTATTTTTGCATTGAAATCTCCCATAATTATCTTCAAGTGCTGCTTACCTTTATTATTTAGATCACGAATTTCCTCATAAAATTCTTCAATTTCTTCTTCAGCATGACTTGTGGTGGGTGCATAAGTTTGAATAATCTGAGCCTGGTATCTTCTCGAGAGTTGAATAACGAGTCGTGCAGCTCTGTCAGAGGAACTTTCAACTTCTACAACTTTATCCTTCAGTTTCTTGTTTATTATAAATCCAACACCACTAGTTCTGCCAGTATCTGTCCCACGATAGTAGAAGAGATGTCCACTTTTCAGTTCAATGAGATCTTCTCCTTTTCTCCTTACCTCACTTAGCCCGCAAAAACAATTTTCTAACCAAGATTCCAAAAGCAACATTGTAAAACTCATATTCTGACTGGTATGTGTAAAAAAATAAAAAATAAAAGCAAACTGAATATAGTAAATGTCGAGAATGCCGAGCCTTGGCTATATATATATATTTCGACTGCAGTGCATTAAATGTGGAAGATATTTGTTATCAATAGTAAGGATACATACGTTTTTCCACATTACATCACAAACATACATAGCTATCGAACCTGCGCTAAGGGGATGCGTGGAGGGTCAGGTCAGCTGCTGATACAAAATTATCATTCACTGCAGTGGAAACTATATTATATAGACTGCATATGATGAGTGAGAAAAAAGGCAGCATAACTGGAACAGTTCAACTAGTAAATGAATAAAGACTAAGAAAACAAACAAACAAATTGAAAACTACAGGCATGGTGCAAAAAAACACACTATTGTGACCACAAGGTACTTATTACAAAGAAAGGAGAAAAGAAAAATAAGAAAAATCTGAGAACTCAGATATCAATTCTTCCTATGTTCTTGAAACACGCTAGTTCCTTTGAACTGACCGACTGCGACCGCAGAATAGAATAAAATGCGTATCTGCATTTTATTTATCCGAATGCCAATCTTGGGGACTGTCCTCCATCTTTGCAGAGACAGAGAGAAAGATGAGAAGCGATTAAAAGGGTTACGAAGGTCGTCTGACACGTTAGTCATAATAAAAAAAACAGAGAAAATACTTCCAACATTGTGACATCATCATCAACAACAACCGTTCTTAACCCACTGCAAGATAAAGGTCTTTCTTTTCCACAACTGTTTGTCTTGAGCAATTCTCTTCCATTTCGCTCCGGCATGCTATCGAATTTCATTTACCCACGTCTCACGAGGTCTTCTGTGTCTTTTCCGGTCACTTGGTGTCCAGTCTAGTATTTCAATTGTCCAACGCTGACCAATTATTCTAGCAACTTTCAACTTCGAGGCCTTCTGTGTTCCATGGCCTCTACGTTGCCACTTGAGGGTCTTTACTTTGATCATGATGTCATCCACGGTCGTCATTTTCCTGATCCATGATTTCCTTTCCCTATCTTTCTTGGTAACACCAAGCAAGCATAACACGTTAAATTCTCCGCAGCCTCGGTATGCCTTTTTTAGTTAAGGTCTACGTCTTTGATCCATGAGTAGGAACTGAAAGAATGCATTGATTAAACATTTTTCTTTTAAGACAAAATGATAAACTGCTCTTGAAAACTGCAAAATGGCAAATGGCACTTGAAAACCGCATTCTTTCTTCCAAATGCACTCCATCCAGTTTTATACGCCTAGTATTGTAGGTGCAGAATCTTGGGTGCGAAAGGAACTTTCCACTTACGTCCTATAAGTGCCCTATTGGGTTCGTGTCGAGAGAACGTGGAGGCCACGCCATCCGTCGGAACTGTCCAGAATGCTCCTCGAACCAATTTTGCACAAATGGGGCCCGACAACATGGTGCATTGTCCGCCTGGAAAATCCCATCGTTGTTAGGGTACATGAATTCCATGAAGAGCTGCAAATGGTGCCTTCTTGACAGCTGAAGTCCATGGCCTCATGGGGTCTGAGCCACACCCGAACCCTACCATCAGCTAGTAAAAACTGGTAGCGTGACTCATCGGACCACGCCACATGTCGCCAGTCTTCCAGGGTCCAATTACCGTGCTCACGAGCCCAGGTGAGGCGCTGTGTCCGATGACGTGCTGTTAACAAAGGCAAACAGCTCGTCATCGGACACAGCGCCTGTGTGCTGTTGGTGGATCTTCTGCCCCCATACCCCATGGACGCTAAATTGCGCTGCACTGACCTGATGGATATGTCTCTGGTACCTCCAGAATTGAATGTGGATGTTATTTGAGCCAGTGTCGCTTTTCTCCACCAGTGTCGCTTTTCAACCCCCCTTTTCCCACACGCCCAGCAGACTAAATATGTCGAAGCCCGACCTCACACTCGACCCGAGCTAAATCTGAATGAATAATAAACTTAGAAGTAAAAAACACCAATTACCAAGGAAATAAACTGATACAACCGAACGTAAAACTCTAGTTATTTACAAGCTACTTCATGAAACCTAAATGTGGAATAAAACTTGAGATTAGTTGCTTATTTCCAAGAAACTGCCAAATGAGTGTTTCTATTGTAAAAAGAGAAAAGGGGGAGCCAAACACTCGTCTGGGCCTAAAGCTAACCGAAAACGAGGCTTGAACAATGGGGCACATTAAGCGATTGACTCTAACCTCAAAACGTAGGAGAAAACAAGTCAACAAATTCGAAGGAACATATGAGGAAAGTAGGTACCTTCCCCAAAATATTTTTTACTAAATAAAGCAATTAAAAGTCAAATAACACAACAAGATGATTCCTACCCTTGCCAATCCTAACTTGAATTAGATGCCCAAAGGGTACGTACGTCTTCAGCGCCACCTGGCATACAAGAGGGTAACCCCTAATCAGAAAGTGCTGTGGTTACGGTTAAGGTAATACATGTCCCGATCTGTGTTAAAGTTACGATGAACTGGACAGAATACTTTAGCATTCCAGTTGGGAACAGTTTGAGCTGTCTCCAACTGGCTTCAAAAGTATTAAAATACCCAAAAAATTAAAATCCTAACCTCTTTTTAATTAATTATATTCTTTTTTCTTTATTTTTTACATATATATATACTTTTTTTGCAAGAATTTTATGTCAGTTTTAAACTTTTTTGAATTAAAAGGAAAGGGAGTAGTGACAGTATGTTGGGTTCCTAATAAAGAAATAGTAACCACATCATCATCTAAATTTCTAGGTTATAGCTTTCATTTAGATAATTCATTCGGTCACTAGGTTGTTAAATTAGAGTAGGTCTACAATCCTGATACAATACTTGAGAATTATTTTCTTTAGTGTAGCTTTGAGGAAAGCTCTCGGAACCTGGTTATCAATAAAATGACTGATTAGTAATTGAACTTTGCAAATAAAATCTTCCTCCAAGCTGCAAATTCTAGACAACCTTAAGACCTGCGAGATAAAGACATCCTCAATAATCCTGCTAGAAATATTACTTGACCAATTTATGAATTTTAGAATTTGAAAACTGAAGCTATTTCTCTTTTCAAACAAACTAATAACAGGGTTACCTTCATTAAGGTTAATAGCCAAATCTGAAAAATCCAGATCCTGGTTATTACAATTAGTTTTAATTAACTTAAGGCAGCTTGGATAAATTGCAGGAAAATCAGCTTCAAGAACTTGGTATAACAAGGAAAGGTAAGAGGAGGAACACATGGACAGGAAAATGACAAGAATGGAAGACATCATAATCAAAGCAGTGGCGTACTTGACCCCGCCCTTCGCAAAAAATATCTTCGAGGCCCTTTTGCGAAAATCTATTTGCTTTCAATTACTGAAATTTTTAAATTCCATATTACACTAGGTTTTACGAGCGTCCTGTAATTCAAATTTTTTGGAATCGATAGGTAGTTTGGGTAGAAACAAAATCGTTACACTTTTATTGCATGTAACATAAATGTACACGTTGTAATTGAAATGATTGCCTTTGTTTTATACCGATACAAAGTCTTACAAAATGCTTACGCCAAAGTTAATCACATCAAGCAAATTTAATTCTTTTAGAAAACTAAGGCCAGCCTATTTGAAATGCCTCACAATCACGCGCATAAAACACCTAACTGCCATGTGACAAAATGTAATGACCTTTTCCGATTTACACGAAAGTACAGAACATAAGTAAGCAAATAAGAAAGTAACAATTAAGAATTGTGACACAAAAAGGGTAAAATTACTTAAATTATTTACTCTTGAATATGAAAAAAATGCTTAAGATAACGTTACAATGTTTTGCACATAGTAAAATTCTTTTCTTTTGACTCTGTTATAAAAAAAATGACACAGGTCTCTGTTTCTTCGTTCCCGCGAAGAACACCTGTTAGCTTATTGTATTTTGAAGGATGAATAGTTATGTGCAAACAAGTGTAATATATGACGCCTTATCCTTATTGGTATAAAAATTTCATTTATCCAACTGATATTTCTTTCACATTCTCTTGTTAAACATGTATAGGAACTAAAGGGTAATTTTAAAATGATTGCCCCAATTACAAATGACAACATGTTTATGAAGATAAACAGACAGTTGATACCCCTACACGAGAAAGCAGGAAGTTTAGAATGGTGACGTAGGAATGTGAGCTGCCCGTGCGCCAAAGCCAGTGGGGAGAAATGGCGACGGCAGCAGAAAAGGCGTTTTGTGTGCTGGAGTTTGAAAAGTGTCATTATGTTGTTACAGTGGAGATAATATAGGAGTGACTTATTTTTGTGGGAGTATGTCAAAGACCATGTGTATATGCCACCTTTGCGAGAACACTGCAAAAACTAAAGATGCGCATTCAGCTTGCACTGGCATCAGTGACTACGGACATGCTTCATAATGTTTGGCGTGAAATGGTAAACAAGTGTAATATATATTACTGTTTAGATGTTGTCCACATGACCCAGGTGAGTCACATAGAACATTTGTAAGGTATGGAAACAAAGTTTTAAACTACCTTTATTGTGCAACAATGTGATTTCTGTATCTATGTTCATAAACCAGGTATTGTGATTTCTTATCGGGGCAATCATTTTCAATTATCCTGTATCGCTATGGCTGTGAAAAAGGGCCTTAAGTTGTTTGGAATAACGCCTTTCTCTCATCAACCAGTTTTTATAAACTATTACTTAGTTACTATAAAAAAATTACCAAAAATTGCTTTTCGTTTTAATACTTCATTCAAAGCTGTCGTCAAAGATTCCTGGCTATTTCTTCAACCAGTCTCATATGAAGTTCCCGCAAAAATTGTGTAAAACATTTTTGCTAAGGCTAGAGACCCTCTTAACTGTGAGGCCCCCCGCACTGCTGGGGTTGGGGGGCTATCAGTACGCCCATGGATCAGAGTAAAATCCCAAAAATGGCAATGGGATGGACATATTGTTAGTAGAACGGACCACCGATGGACAACTGAAATATTACATTGGAAACCAAAGGACAGAAGAAGACCATGTGGGAGATGGGTGTTTGAAATTCGAAATCATGCGGAGTGACACCGAGAAGAAAGGCTCAAGACAGACGGCTGTGGAAGAAACTTGGGGAGACCTTCATCCAGTACTGAATTGATAATGGTTGATGATATATATAAATTCTGTCTTTTCCTTAAGGTTGCTACTTGCTAGAATATTTAAGAGACAAGAAACCATATTCTCTATGCTGAAATTTAGGATAGCTTCATCACAGGAAATGAAATTCACCTAATTAGCAATCAGAAATTTACAGAGTCAGGTTTTCATAACACAGAAATCTGCATGGCAGATAATTTGCATTTCAACACGCGTCGGCTGAATGTGTACACGCTAAATGTGTTCACATATAAATACGTACTTGCACTGGAAGTTGATTTATTACTCAACTGTCCAACAAAAAGGAATGTAATGTAAAGTGAAGTGAAAAGCATATGAGTAGGTTGGTGCACTGTTCGGAGAAATGCATCCGTTTTCAACAAGACTGCTTCCTCAGATATAATGCAAAACAACACGCCTGAATACCACAGAGAAAAAAAAAACAGTCGCTAATGACCAAGACGACAAACGAAAGGAGATCACTAACATTTCTACAACCTACGCAACAACGTTTTAGAAATTATCGCCAAATGAAAAATGCAAATAGGAATATGCCTCTGAGGAGGAAGGAGTTCATTAAAAGCAGACAAAAGATATTTCAGGACTCGAAAATGAACAGAAATGAGAAGTTTCTATAAATTCAAACTCTTCAGTAGGAAAAAAAAAAATACCTCTTTAAATTTCGTAAAATTAAAATGACAACAAAACAAAAAAGATGGCAGTATTTTTCTTCCAGGTGAAAAATGTTATAAAACGATAAATAAAAGCAGAATTGTCGGAAGTAATGACAAAAGAACACAAAGGTAAAGCAGCCACACCGCAGAAGCAAAGGTGAATCCATGCGGCTAGAATGAGGAGCCCACGGTCTCCACTTAAAAAACCAGGTACGGTGTTAATTTAAAATGTTCATGAGAGGATAAATACTGTTTAAAATAAAACGCTTCAGTTTTTAACAAACACAATGACTGCCGATTTAATCTCTTAGAGCAAATTCTTCCACATTCGAAGAACAATATAACTGATGTTGTATTATGGCGTGGTGCCCGGTTGAGAAACTGAGTAATCGTGAGAAAACTGATATACTATCGAGCCAGGATGTTTACCAGGGAAAACGCGCTCAGTTCATGCAATTCTAAAATGATAGATTATTAAGGTGGCTCCAAAATTACAAATTGTTCCTAAGGACAATCTTATATTACATCTAAAGAGAATAGTGTATTTGTTGCAACGCTCCTCACGAGGGTGAGATTGCCACACAGAATCATAATTCCTAAATTCAGAAGGGCAGTAGTCATGTTGACTTCGCAGTTGAATAATTTTGTTATGTTTATCTTAGTTTCGGAAAAATTTGATCAAAGGAGTCAATGGGAAAGTTACGGAAAGCGGAGTTCATTGCGACAGGAATTAATCATTTCAATATTTAGTTTCTTTTTTTCTTCATTTCTCGATTTAACAAATTTAATACTGAAGCAAGCAGCAGTAGGAAAAATTCTATCTTCTTTTTCTTTTATTTCGCATTTCATCTACCTGCAGAAGAAGTGGAGGTGTGACATATTTATCGAACACGTCGGTGCTGACGGAAGTTTGACGATTCACACAAGCATGAAGGTTGTGAATAAGTAGCCGCCACTCAGAAGTTACGTTACTCGCTCCAAGAAAGGGTAAAAAAACATAACCAACATAACCATATAAATATCTCTCTCACCCGAAACGATGGAATAGCAAACAGAGGACATATACGCACACTGGAGTTTATAGCATTCTTAAGTTTTTAACAGTTTTTACATTTAATGTATTAATTTTAGTAGTATAACGAGTGCAATAAACATTGGAAGTTAAGGAGGATCCTATGTTAAGGATATTGATTCCAAGGGAAAGAAAGAATCTGAATCAAAATTATTCGGGATTCAAACCCAGACTCTCGCTACGAAGTGCTACCACCCAGTTCGGTCTCTGCGGAAAATTTTAGATAACCTCTAGATACTTTTCAACTTCGTTTGGTATAAGAAATAGAGTGCTAATATTTTTAACTCCTATTTCCCAGATCCTAAGATAAAGAATTTCATGAAAATCAAAGAAATCAAAAACTTAAAAACATATACTGCTTTTATTTTGTATTTCACATAAAAGAACGCTATCAAATAATTTAATATTCCATTAATCCACAAATAATGCACAAGGAACAAAAGAGCTGATTCAGAAATCCTGAAAAAACACAAATACGAGAACCTACCCAAATGTCAGCAAAAAAATTAAATTAAATAATTAATTAATTAATTTTTGTTTGATTATCGAGATCACCGTCGATTCAGACTCATCAGCATGACTTACATTTACATATGTAAGTAGATTATATGCATACAACATTAGCCTATGAGCTAACAATTTACTGCAAAAAAAAAAATTTGATTAAATCGAAAGTAAAAAAAATCGCATGAGACCACATTTGGAAATCGCATGAGACCACACTGGCCTACAAGGGATTCAAAGATACAGTCATTACCGCCTTTGCTCTTCCGAAGTTCACGTTATACTTAAGATACATGTGATTAAATTCAAACATCAATAGTTCAGTTGTAAATATTTTGCTTAGTCTTTCTTTAGCCATGTTTCAGATTTGAAATATTCATCAGCGTACGTTCTCTCCACACACACACAATAACGGACAATATTACCCAGAACAACTACTTTTTCTTTTACTTCATTTTTGCAACAATTCTGCCGGCTTTGCAATTTCTAATGCACATCAACTCGTTGATTACAGACATTTCAAAGCCTTTATTAGAAAATGTTCATTGTTCGATACAGTCAACAATTCAACATCTACAACGGCTGTTATGAAAGGCAGTTTCGCTTAATTAAGTAATTCGCAGAATGCACAACAGGTTCGGACGGATGGTAGTTAAATTATACCTTTCAAGTGCTCATAAAGGGCGTTACGAATTTCCATTCAGGGGAAACCGGCATGTGCTAGGAGAGTTCCAATCACTGCCACAATAATAATATATGCCACTTTATAGAGCGTAGCACAGAGCATTTGAATATGGAAAAGATGCATCCAGTGTTGGACTCCAGCACGTTTAATACACAGAACGGCAAGAACTGCGATTTACACAGTTAATAAAGCAGCATCCCAGACGCCATCGTAAAATGAGCATCTAGAAGTTCTTTATGCGTCTCGTGTTATCTACCTAGTTTTATGAGCTCGGATATAGGAGCTAAGGTTCTTTGCGAAGACAATATATTTAATGAAAGAGCCATGTCGCCGAGACTAAAATAAACACCACATTCTTCACGGCTTCCGCTCACCTCTGCTAAGTAACTGTTGAGACTGCGTAACAAAAGAAATGCTCCTTCGCACATGAGTACATTACCATTTCTAACGCGCAGATAAAACACGAGCTTAAGCACCATCTGTGTAGAATTTTTCAAAAGTCGCGATCACAGTTAACAAAACATCTGACGAGACAGGGAGAAGTGGCGTACTTTAAAACTCTCCACTAATTTTAAATTTTTCTTTTGAAGCTTATACCTTTCACTCCAAGTTTCTTTGAAGGAAGTTTTTAATTCCAGCTATAAACAGGCGCGTGCTCGCACAAACTCCCGTTTGCATAAATTCGCAAGCATGAAACTCAAATTATATTACAAAACATTTTTTTCCCCAATTCGGTTTCTTTATAGTTTTTAAAATACACTCACAATTCAAATTTAAAGTAATATTCAACATTCCTCCGCAGGTACATCCTTCCTGCTATCTACTAGACAAATTTCATTTGTTAATGAAATTTGAATTCAGTCTACAAATTAATTACATCTTCAGCCAAATTATTACAAAACAAAATTGGTTTAGCTAGAATCGTCGGTGTTTTTTTATTAAACTATTAGCTAACATTTTCCAACGATGAGAACATGAATACACCCTGCGTCAATAAAATTGCACCAACTAGAAGATTTCATTAGAATTCCAAATCAATAAATAGACATGCGAGTAGCCGAGTAAGACCTAAATACATTTGCAGAGAAGAGGCAGAAATATATTATTTCATGTACAGACGAAGTTACACGTCAGTATAATCAGTACCTTATTGCTCCTCGAGGTTCATAACACATTGTTTCAAGCCTTGGTATGGAGAGTTACAAGTAACCAATATTCCGTCTTCGGGCATGACTCATATCTGTTGCAGCTGGTCGCTCACGGTTACATGATATATACTCTAATTCAATCACAGAATTCCACGATGTTTTCACGACTTTTTAATTCTTCTTCAGAACACGTGACACAAATACTCCTATTTAAAATATAGCGAAAAATCACGTCTGTCCAACCTGTAACCTACAGCAAACAACCCCACAACAGACTTCAGCAAACTTAATACACAATGCAGAATTTTTGAAAATGATGTTTGCTATACGTAATAAGAAACTTAGGATCACAGATAAAAACTGAAATACCAAAACTGCCCATGAAAATGTAACCAAGTTAAATTTCTACAAAACTTTTTATGTATATATTATCTTATAACTATTTTGAAAAAAACTGAGTTTCCACTTTGACTCTAATTCAAGTACTGAAGCAAATTATGGAATAAAAAAAGAATAAAATTTAAAAAATTTATATAAGTATAAAGTCTATAGTTATACCGTATATGTGCCGTCACTCTGGAAATTACCACAATCAATATATAATGTAAATAATAATATACATTTAAATATTTTAAAATATATACATACATTGGAAATTTAAGAATAAGGAAAAATGAAACGGAGTAAGCATTTTTTATTTTATGAAAGAAAAACTCAAATTGAAAAACATTACTTCATTTATCCTTGACAGCAACTGCACCTTTTTCGTGACCGCACGATTCTTTTCATGACAGAATGGGAAGCAGTATTATCACTTTTTAAAGTTCAATTTCTACGAAAATATTTGTTAGTAACTTCTTGTTATATTAACAGACAAAAAGGGCACGCATTTTTTTTTTTTTCATTTCAAAGAATTTGAAGTCTGAAACTGGAACTTTAAACTCTTCATCACAGTCTTTGGGTCCCCATAAAATCATTCCACCATGGAAAGATTAAGTACTGACTTTAAACTTTAATTTCGCTTTAAAAAACGGAAAGGGGAGGGTCAAAAATGTTTGCTCTAATGATTGGAGTTGCGGATACTGTTAGAAATAGGAAAGCATACATTTCATTAGAAAAATTTCTTAAAAAATACGAAATTGCTTTTCTTCTTTACACTATTGCTGAAGATAAGGAAAACTAGGAACATTGTCACAGAAATATAAAAACTAATAATACATATAATCAAGGAGAGAAATGAGGGAAGAAAAAACAAAGCTTTTCAGAAAAATTCGAAGTTCTAAAAATTAGGGAGCATTCTCATCCCTGCTAAAACAATCATTTCTAGCGGTTCAGAACATTCACGATCGGCGGACGCCATAGAGAAGTCTAAAAAAATATATAGAAGAAATGTCACGATACTAAAATAATCTAAGAAACAATCTCAAAATTATTTAATAAACGTTAGAATCTTGGAAACATGAAAATAATTCAGATGTTGACTAACATTACTTCACTGACATTTTCGAATTCCGTAATGCATTTGATGTATCCCGTGCTCTGTAACGGATGAACGATTACCGTAGTGACAAAGGAAAATCCGTAACACTAGAAGTGTATGTATAGTACTAAACAAGAAACATATTACAGCAGAAAACCAATAAAAAATTACAAATTATTAATATTCCACAAAAACCGGATGTTTTTTCAAATTATAATCGTGTTTCCGCACTCTGTGTTCGAAAACTGATTAAATCGGGACACTTGGCACTTATGCATAAGTTAAAAAACTAGTAAAATCATCCACTGCAGAATACAGCGTAGGAGCAAAAAAACGTGAGTGGATAAATATTTTAGGACATGCATCATAATTTTAGGACATTTCCAGGACAATATGGAAACCCAGGACTTTTCCAGGATTTTCAGGACAAGTGCGAACCATGCGATTACTACAGCATGTGTGCAGATGATGTCCTACCAAATTCTCCATATGTACCAAGGGCGAAGAACCCGCCGGCTTGACAGTTCATGCAAGAGTACTAATAAGTGGTGGGCATTTTCCCATACTGTTAGCGGTTTATATAACCTGAGCTATCTTGCTGAAATAAGGCACGGTGAAAGGGAGTTCTACAGGTTTCGGTAAATCATCAACACAGAATAGCTTCGTCAAAGAGTTGATGATATGCGTACAACCTACGTCCAATAAGTTCGAGGACTGACCGCATAACTGAAGTAACAGTAGTGGGATAAAAATATCACGTGTATGCCAGAAGGCAACAGTCCTTGGCCAATCAGCGAACAGCTGGAAACCGGTTTATACCGGTTCCGACAGGCAGCAGACGGCCACTAAGGGTACCATAGCACGCGTTCTCGTTCCATTTCATTTCAGCCACGGAAGTGCAGAGAGTCAACATCTGTTTTTGTTGGAAACTTGGTAAATGAGCTACTGAAACTTATAGAATGTTAAAAGAAGCGTATGGAGACACAGCATTATCCTGCAGCAGAGTTTTCGAATGGTATGCACGGTTTCGAGACGGGCAGCAATCCTTTGATGATGCTCCGAAATCTGGGCGTCGCTCCGAAATCTGGGCGTCCCTCCAGTGTGCGGACAGCGGAAAAAATCGAAGAGGTGTGGAATCAGCTAAAGAAACATCGCCGAATTACAGTGAGACTTTTGGCTGAGTCGGCAGGCATCAGTAAGTCTATCTGTCATGAGATTCTACGCGAGGGTCTGGGAAAACGAAAACTTAATGCCAGATTGATGCCACGCATTCTGAATGATGACCAAAAGAAGGCTCTTTCATCGATCTGTTCCAATCTCCTGTGCACTGCAGCTGAGGACCCTGATTTTTGCTCCAGATTTAACATGATGCCTGCAGTATGATCCACAAACCAAACGACAAAGCGCTAAGTAGAGATGTACCAACTCACAGTCGACCAAGAAAGCCCGCAGACAACCATCAAAGACGATGCTGATAGCCTTTTTCGATTCAAAAGGTATAGTGCACAAGGAATTCGTACCTGTGGGTCAAACGGTAAATCAGGAATTTTACAAACAGGTCTTACGAAATTTACGCTCAGTATTCTACGCCGTCGCTCCCAGTTATGGGAATCTGGAAATTGGATCTTGCTCCATGATAACGCAAGACCGCATACCGCATTGACAGTCCAACCGTTCCTGGCTCACCATCAAATCTCTGTGTTGTCACACGCGCCGTATTCCCCTGATTTATCACCCTGTGACTTCGTCCTGTTCCCCAGGATAAAACGGGCACTAAAAGGTCAGTATCACGCAGATATTACATCTACCCAAGCAGCCGTGACAAAACAACTTGTGGAAAGTGCCTTCAGAACTGTTTTCAGGATCTTCAGAAATGCTAGAAACGGTGTGTTGATTCACAAGGGCGGTATTTTGACGGTGACCAGCATGAATTGTGAGTATACTTTTCTATACTCTTTATTGCGTCAGTCCTGGAACTTTTCGGACGTAGGTTGTACAACAGAGCTGGCCAGCTAACAAAAGTTATCGCACCCAAGACCATAGCACCTGCTGCACAGGCATATATCGCTCAAAGGTAGCAGCTGAATCGCAGCGATGACCTTGTAGAACTTTTCTACACCAGTTGATTCGTCGCTACAGCCGATACGGTCAAAAGCTGGGTTAACCGCTTCCCTGATAGTGGCCAAAGACACTACTGGTGCAGTAGACGCCTGCAGCGCAGTCAGTCAGTTCACTCATGATGCTTTCTTCTAACCAGCGTAAAATTCTTGCTGTCAGCTTATGCATGACATCTATCTGGAAACTGCTGTCGCCAGCATCAAATGACGGCCGGGTAGTTACAGCAGACATTTTGCGCTTAGCACAAGCTTGCCCACTTTGCTTCGTGCAGTCAAATAGTCCGTCCTTTCTCAACGGCAGAAAGATGGCGCCATGATAACTATACTTGGGACAAAGCTAACCTGGTTACACTGTCAAGGTTGTGAAACCGATTCACCGACATGAAATCTCTTGTTTATCAGTATCTGCCCGCGCATTAATGGGGTACCATGTGTCGCGGACCCTTCCCCTATGGGTGACTGAAGGCGAAACAAAAGGAAACTTCCCGCGTTCCATCACTATGACCCCCCCCCTCCTCCACCACCACACCTTCTCAACCTTGCCGACCACCAGACAAACGATTCATGAATGAGTATTTTAAAACAGCAACCACGACAAAAGGAGTAAACTCATTATAGTGACCGCCAAGCCATTATCTCTCCGCCTCTGGCTAGCAAATCTCGCCTTCCAGTCGCAGTAAATATTCTCCGTGTATAACTGTATAGGCTCTCTGAAGCAAAACAGAACTGACAATGATGCCGCCAAAACGCGAATATTTGTATTTTTTAGAAGCGCGACCGAAACTGGGATCTTCATTTTTTTATAATGTGCGTACGTAGGACATTTAGAACATCTATATATCCATGTGCTCTTAGATCTCAGTTCAAGCTCGAACACGGCTTTTAAACTGGAACTATATATGAAAGTACACACTCCGTAACGTTAACTCTGTAGTCAGGTTAGCCTTGCCCCGAGAATAGTGTCCAAACGAACAGAGCTCCTCCTGTTAAGAGACCGTAATATTTCTTACCAGAAGGCTTGCGCTGCTCTCAACAAAAGATAATTGGACATATTTTCTGCGAAACAGTAACCGTTGCCCATTAGGAATTAATTATGAATTTCATATCTCGATGAAAAACAGAACTGGTTCATCTATGGCGTATACAACGAAGTTAACAATGGAGGTGCTGTGAGATTTCGTTGGCGATCATAGTACTCCTGGAAATGTGTGACCTCTTCGTTCCCGGATCTACCAGCACCAGATTTCAATTTTTTCTGTTTTTCGGAGAATAGCATATTAAAAAATACGGCACGGATTTGATAAGAGAAAAAAAAAAAAGAAAAAAAAGAAACAACATTTGAAAGGTGGGCAACTGTACACCTAAAATATCATTACAAACCTATTTGTATGTTTCTTCTGACATGAGAAAAAGAGCGAACGTATATACCGGTAAGGGCGGTGCACATTTCGAACATGTTAATATAAAATCTGTTTGTTTGTTTGTTTGTTTTTTAACTTTAATTTTCATATGCATTTTCTGCAGTATATATACTTGTACAAGGAATCGATTGCGCGATTTTCCTATCGCTCTGTGTTTGTGTTCATTTGATTAATATTATTATTATTATTAGGGCCACAGTCAGCAACAGAATGGGTTGTAAGTACTTGCCATTCCTTAATTTGGGGGCACTGATTCCTCTAAAGGGCGACAGCCAGTGCGGTAATACAACACGCCATCCGTGCCTTACCGGAATTCGAACCCGTACATATCCACAGGTGAATGGGCAGAAGCCAACGCTTAGACCACTGCGCCTTACTTGAATTGAAAGAGTATTTCAAAAGTTCTTGGACCTTGAATATGCGCTTCCTTTGTAGAAAGTTTTTTTTTTTTTTCTTGCATAAGGGATTCGAAAAATTTAGCCTAAATAAAATAAAATTGTAGGTACATTTTTTTTCGGTTTGAAAATTGATTTACGCTCACCAAATAGAAAGCTTCGTCTTCCTGTTGTTCTTCTAATACATTGAACTTTGTGTATTAGTCGGGATTACATCTCCGTACTGATTAACTGCCACAAAGCACTCGGTTTCTTACGATATAAAATAAAAGGTAATCTCTAACAGAAAAACGCACTGTAAAAAATATTTGAGTGAATTCACGGAAAATTCCTGAAAATTTCCGTGAATTCAAAAGTTGCCGGTATATGGCGGTCTTTTAACGAAACTTTTTTAAAAGTGCCTGTTTTTTAACTTTGGTATTTTTACAGATTTTCCGTAGTCAGTAATTCCGTTTATTTCATAAAAGTACGTTTTGGGTTTTTCCGTATTTATACAGAAATTTCGCGAAACCGATAACTGAATTTTTCGGCTCTTGCATTAGAGAATCCTTCTTTCGCCTGCTGGGATTCGATCCAAGGTCGGCTCAACAGAAACCGCGTGTCTTACCGCTGTGCTGAAAAGAGAGAAATCGTAGTCACGTTTAAGGTATTCTAATTGTGCGATGACGATTTTTTTTTTTTTGTCATTAAAATTAAGTAGATTAGTCATTTCACTTCTGTTGAATTATTATTTTGTTTTAATATGTTTGTAATTTTATTTTTTTCTGTAGGACTTATCACAAATTAAGCATTATTTCATAGTGATTTTTCGAAGCAGTCGAATGCTTTGGAACTTGAAATCTTTTCAAACTGGAATGAATTTCAATTATGTTTAAGAAAAGGTGCCAGGTTCTACTTTACAGTATAATTTCACAAACTCCTAAATATAAAATTTACTCTTCATAGTGTTACAGTGGACACGCCCCCCTCCATCCTAAAACCTGAAGAAAACTTTAAAATTTGTCCGCCATGTCGCGTATTGTATGAGGCAGCTAGGAATCACAGTTCGGCAGGCTCACATGTTCTTTTACAGTTCAGTTTTTTTTATTTATTTCTCATTTACGTTGTTTTTTTTTTCGGATGTTCTCTAAATTAATTAACAAAATTGCGGGATAATTGGGAAGTCGCTCCAATGCTCTTGAAGGCAAGAAACGCAATATTTTTGCCATTTTGAATTGTTTCTACCTGTGGGAAAAGGTAGCACTCAATGGTTGCTCTGGAAATTGATAAGAGCAAAGCGATAGGCCCAGAAGAGGACTTCTGGATTTCTTGAGGAGGGGCCGATGTTACGACCCACCCCCGCCATTAATTTAGTAATTAATGGGCGTGGTTGATGCGTGAAATTAATTAAGTATTAATTATGTTCGAGGCTTGATTGGAGTTTAAAAGTGTAAACAGCAGATAAAGTTTTATCTGGGGGTTTGGAAAGAAAAGAGGCGAAGAATTCTCTCTCTGGCTGGGTGGTCTCAGAATAGCTCTGTTAGGTCATAAATATCAGGGCGCAGCTGACGGGAAACTAAGCAACACGGAATGGTACCTTTCGAAGAAGGGTCCACTTGAGTAAATGAATGAAGATGGGGACAAAAGGTTTAGCGAATAATCGTAAATTCGTCGATTGTTTGGGGCATTTTCGAGAACAATTGCTCTCTGTGTGGTCCGTGCAGAAAAATAAGAGTTCGCACTTGGCATGAACATAAGGAAGAAAGTTCAGTTGTCTGTATGATCTCCGATGTGAAAGGCTGGATGCCTTGGATCTGCAAAAAATGAATTGGGAAAAATGAAGCAGCAAACCTCCCCGCATTTGGTAAGAAATGGAGACAACTCGAGGCAGCTGGAGATGCCAGTTTGCCATAAAGACAGCAGAATGCCTAAATCCGCGTGATAACGAAGAAATTTCTAGGCTGGAGCGTAATGGAAATCAGCGACTGTTTGGCCTAATGAAAGCCAAGTTACAGGGGAATTAAGAAGTCTGCGAGTGGACAGTGTTCATTCCAATGAGAAGCGAAGCCAAGCAAAGTCGGGTTCGGATGCCAACCACTGCAGTGTGGAATCGTCAGCCCCCATTCATCCCCTACTGTGGAGGAAGTGAAGAGATGCGCTTGTCTTACGGGGCGAAGCGAGGCCCCATGTGTGCGTGTGTGTGGTCACGTAAGCAGCGGAGCCACTACGTGTAAGTGCGACGGGATAAAACATGGCGAAAGAAAAATATGAGCGTAAGAGCGGTGGCTTCGATACCTAACAAATATACAGGTGAAATGTTGAGTTGCCGATATACGCTTAAGGTAAAAGCACGTCTGATTTCGCTCGGCCGAGAAAATTAATCTCAGGGCTGGCGGTCGCAACTCGATAAAAAAATGGAAACAAAACCTGCGAGTGGCATATTTGAACTGCGTACTCAGGCAGGGTAGATGGTTTGCTAACGGAAAGGAACTGACTGAATTGGGAATGAACGGTCAAAAAGGACGGAAGGTAGCGACGGACGGAATCAACTATAGCAGCAGCGGAATTGAATGTGTTCCACTCTCCAAGCAGTTGATGGTCAGAATCATTTCTTCACGACAACAGAAATCATTTCCCAGGAACACAGAAAATCAATCTTGGAAACCGCAACAGCAGATGTGAGAGGGCCTATTTTGCTTAACGGCCACCTTCAAATCGTCACGAGAATAGATCAGTGTGCACTCTAATCATTGCAACAAAGTGCGGCGTGATATTACCATTTTAATTGTGTGCTTCATTTACATCAAGCGTCAAAGTGAAGTGTTGAATCATCGGTGCTGCCACATGGTGCAAGTGTCTGTGTGTGTGTGTGCGTGTTTTTTTTGTCGTGTGATATTATGTGATGCACAACGGATTTGCACAGCAAAGTCACGAAACTGTAAGTAGATGAATATTTCCTTTTTTTCTTTCTTCGCACATCTGCGAACTTGTGCCATCCCGACACCCAAAGCTGCATGGACATAGATGCAGTAATGCTGAGTGACTGAACCTCAGAGGAAATACCTGCACATACAGATTTCAATTTCTTACAGGGCCCATTTCCTGATTACTTTTTTTACATGAATAAGGGAGAAGGTGTGGCCACAAATTCCGCTGGGCGGGACAGTTTCTTTTAACTTTGGTTCAGGACCAACGTCAGCGGGGCAGGGTTCTGCATGTGCATGCTTATTAGATTTAGTTAATTAACTTTGGCAGTATTTCGCACCTATAATCTCATACCGCAAATTAACGTGCCTGTGTATTTTGTGTCGAGAGTATTTTTAATGTGATCGTTTGCATGTAATTTTTTTTTCATTCTCTAAGCAATTGTATATGAATATCACCTGCAGCTCTATTTAGTGTGTAAACGAGTAGTATCTCTTGTTCAGATAGTCCGGTGGAGACTCAGTCGGCTTGCGTCTTCCGACAGTAAAGTGTGACACCGTATGCTGCCCACATATGAGGGGCAATTGTCTATGCGCCTAGAGAGCGCCGTATCTGTTTAAATCTCGCAGAACGTTATTAAATGTTGTGTTGTGTATTTGAGAATCATGTGTTATTTGCGAAAGTGAGTGTTGTACTGGCTGGTTGGGGATTGAATGTACCGGAGTAAGATCCGGACCACTACACTCAGTCACGAATTGGTGATTGCGGGTGAACCTCATCACAACTCTGATCCCAAAGTATCATTTTTTTTAGATTATTTTATTTTTTATTTGTTGTTGTTATTTTGTTCACAAGGTGGATTCACCCAAGCCTTATGCTTCGGGTCATTCTTCAACTTTTCATTTTTTATGTTCTGGTGTGAATCTTTGAGTGCAGCAGTGCACCTGAGATTCTCACCTGGTGCCGCGGCCAACTAAATTGTACTTCAGGTCTTAAGCACCGTTACCGGCCGACTCGGCAGGAACACTGCTAGTGCCGTGTAACAATAGCTATAATAGGTTTTGTATTAAAGAGGTCCACAGACTGATACATATACATAGACATCATATAATCACATGCACGATAACTGAAATACTCTATTTCTTACGGTACCACAACATACTGTGTAGTAGCTGGTGCATACAAAATGTCATGCGATATGCGATCCACAATATGCGATTTCTCTACAAAACTTCAAAATCAGTTCCTTCGACAGACGATTGAAATTTAACAGTTAATCAAACCCCAAATATTCCCGCGAATCGTTTTTATTACCAGAAATTTTCCGTCATATGGATATGGATAAGTGAGTAAAGAATTTTTACCTTATTATACGAAAAGAATTGAGAAAATGTTTCTAAAAGTACAGAATTTTCCGTTAACACGTCTTAAAAGTGGCAATTTAAAATAAATGTACGAAAGGAATTTAAAGGTTTCTGAAAATTCAGAATTTTCGTAGCGTACGAAAAATCCGTGAAATTCAGGTCCCCCCCCCCCCCCCCCGTTATTTCACGGGAAAAGGTTGTATCAAAAATATGCTTCGTTAATTCACGAAAGAACTCACAGAAAGTATCTCTCTCTCTCTCTCTCTCTCTCTCTCTCTTTCACCTCAATTATCATTTTCATTACTGCAGCATAAGTATTGTGCATAAACCTTAAACACAACAATAAAATAGAAATAACTTTGTCCCAGTTTGTTCTGAATGAGATTTATTCCGATAAATCAAATAGCCCAAGAACAAAATATTTAAAACACATCAGTTTTGAGTATAAAGACATATAATTATATTTCTGCACACATTTTACACACCTTTACTAGAAATAAAGCGTTCTTTATTAAAATACATCAAACAATCAACACATATGCTGGAAAACTGACAGCTTTTGATTTTCAAGGTGATGTCAAACGTGGTTTACTCCCTGTAGAATTTCCAGTTTATCTTATTTTACTATACTTTATTTCTATTCATTTCCATTGCCAATTCTTTTCAGATAAATAGCTCAACGAAAGAGGAAAATTAATACGTGTCTCAACCGTTTCTTCATACTTTTCCGTAAAGATAGCATGTTTTGCCTTAGTAGAGAAGAGAGAATAAGCATTTCCAAAACACAAATTCAATCTCTCTCTACCAACAGACAGCAGTACCGTGGACAGAAAACGTAAAACGTTACTGAAAAAATCTTACAGCTGAAAAACTAATCTTTGTTGCAGATGAAATAGTGCTTTCTCAACACCTATTTAAAATATCGTGACTTTACGGCTTCTCGCACGATATATGTCAAACTATGGAAGAATCACGCGCGCGGCGATGAACAGGTAACACCTGAAATTATTTTAATGCTTACGTTTCCAGTGAGGTTTAATTGCCCAAAATATTTTAAATCATATTTCTTATTTCTTTTCTTTTTTTACAAATGGGAAAAGTAAAGTTGCTAAAATTTGCAACTTCCAAAACGCCTTTCCTTTTTTTCTAATCTCTCATTCCTTTCAATAACTATCAGTCTACACAGTTAGTGCTGCTTCATTTTTTAATATATACGTTACGTATGCGTGAACAACGGATGGTTCATTCACTCTTACTTTTCCAAAATAATTCATCCGACGCTTAATGCCTTCAAGTGACAATTCTACTCAAAGTTGATTTCCGCTGTCCTACGCTATTCGGCACACTGACCTCACTAATTCGTTCTGAGCGAACAGAAAGCGTCGGTTCGCTGACTGTTCAGCAGGCAGTCTAGTCTCTACACCAGCTGGTTGGCTTGGCGACGCAGCGTCTGCTGCCTTGCTTCCTTCCGCCCGTTCGGCACGCAGAAATCTAGGATGTCTACACAGAGGTGACTGGACGGACAACCTATTCGTCTGTAGTGGAAAACGAAAAAAATCCGTACCGGGAAAGCTTGATTTTGAAGAAACTGAATTCCGTGAATAACGGCATTTTACAGCCGTAGAACGAAGCAGCCATGTTAAGCTGAAACATGAACTCCATTAACTAAGGCACATCGTTATGGAAACATCACATGATACTGCACGAATGAAAGTCAAATGTCTCAATTTGTATCAGGCTCATAATTTGCAAATGACTCAAGATGTATTTCGATCCATAACACAGTGAAACCTGTGTTGGCGGTAACTTGCTGCGATAGCGGGCAGGTTTGTCTGACAGAGATGCTATCATTAGGGAAATAATTTTTAGGCGCTAACAACAAACAGAAAAATATTAATTTTTTTATGTGCTAATAATTTAAAAAATATTTGCTAAAAATAAAAATATTTTTTCTTCAATGGTAACGTAACTAGTTATTTTCTGTGATAAAAGGTAATGTTAGTATTTAACTTACTAATTACATTTGATGAAAAAAGTTATTTGGAGTTGCAGTGGAAAACTGTCATCTCGAGATTTTCCAACGCAAATATATGCCTATTGTCATGGAAACAATGACCGATATCAAAAATACAATCGTTCCACGTCACAGGAAGTCAACCTTGCATAAGGGGAGGATGTCACAAACATTTAAACAGTCAGTTTCGCGTACACGTTGGCCTTCTAAAACTTAAGCAATTCTACACATACAGTAATTTGAAATAAACTGGGTTTTTTTTTTTTTGGGGGGGGGGGGGGTTGTTTTTTATAATACACATATGTATTTGTTTCGCAGGCTTCTATTTTTGAACATGAAAGTGCATTAAATTTTCTTTCAGCATCCCCGCACTTAATTCTTCAACTGTTTCAGATAGGAGGTTTGCTGTTGTTTCTAATTTCTTTACCGAATGACACAAGAAACTTAAATTAAAACAAATGAATGCCGAACCTCATTTTTAGCTAGTATCATTCATTAAATGCTGAACAATGTCAATGGAAAAAGAATCGTCTTTGCCCATTTCATCGACAATAGATCTAAAGCCTTCAAAATGGCATTCATAAGATACCACAACAATGAGACACGTACCCCAGCTTATGAATACTGGTGTAGGCAACAGTGGGAGATCAGAATCATTCTTTCTGAAAAGATTTCTTGGTGATTTAACAAACACTTTTTTCCCATTCGATACTAACTTGTCCACGTTAAGAAAAGAGGTTGGATATCTTCACACAACCGATGTAAAGCATGAACGACACATATTACGTGTATCATTCTCGGAAAGGCCGTCGGCAGCTTTCTTCATGTATGCCACTGCATCCGTAAACAATAGTAATAATACATTGTCGTACTTCACACCATTTGGCAACAAGAGGAGCATACAATCATTAAATGATTTAGCAACTGCGACATGATTTGCCTTGGAAAAGTACTTGCTCGCTAGAAAGAAAAAAAAAAATTTGGAAAGGGGTTTCGTCATTTTTCAACACGCCGATTCACGGTAGTTTCATCCAAATTTTATCATTTTCACACGTGAACCTGATATACCTTAATGTTTTTTTCATAACACTTTGGAAGATACGTTTTCTTTAGGGTCGATTCATCAGGGAGATCAATGCTCGTATATCAGTTGATAACACTTTCCGAGGTTATCAACTGATATACGAGCATTGTTGATAACACTGGGTTGTTAACTTTATGTAGAGAAATATCGGCTGAAACAAATGCTTTACATAAATCTGAATAATATACGGAACACTTTGACGGGCTGCAATACGAGGATGGAATTGGTTCTCCTAGAAGGGTTTGTCTAGGAGTCAAACCGTGAAGCAGCGGCGATATGGTGAATGCTGAACAAATGCGGTGCTACATTGGGAACGCTGATCTGCTTTCGTAATTTCCCACATGGCTGGCAAAATAGAACGTTTCCGTCGGAATCGGAAGTAAACGTGTTTTTAAATCCCACGACATATTGTTGCAGACGAGAACTTACACTCGATTTGATTTCGGCATTGCATTTCACTCGATATTTTTCTAAGCAATTGACTACGTCACAAATGAATGAGCCTACTGGAGTACTGAAACAAAACGAACGATATCGCCGGACCAAATCAAAACTTGCAACTGTTGAAAATTTTCATTTAGAACTCAAGCAATCTACAGAAGCTGATAATCAGCTAGAGAAATACGAAGTAACGCTGTAAACTTAGTTCAATGTTTTTGCTTCGCATTTGGTTTTGATTTATTTTCTTTATGGAAGGTAATGCCAATGATGTCACATCCACCCTAGATTTTTGATAGGATGCTGTTCCGTTTTTGTTACTTTTCTTGGGCTTCGGTTTTGGAGAATCTTTTCACCCACGCACTCGCGATGAAGTGGCAGAACTCTCGTTAAAACTTAATACAGAAATTTATTCGGTGCAGTTATACAGCTCCTAGAAATAATTAACACAGTGCACTTTACAACTGCACTTTAGTACATAATATAAAGCAGAGTAGCATCGCAGAAACAAGAAGACGCTGACCACCGCAACTGAACCGAACAGCATCAACAACAACGACAATAACGAGAGAGGCGTATATGTACTCTCCGTGCTGGACTTTGACACCTAAGCCTACGTGAGCACGAGAGAACCTCCGGTTTTTCTTCTCCGAGTGGGAAGAGAAGACGTCATTCGCCAAAGCGCCGATGAAACGAGTCCTCCTCGTGGAGGGAAGGATGGGCGCAAATTCCACCCGCTCCCTACAATACTGTTCTTTTTTATTTTCCCCGGGGTTTTTGTTGTTGTTGTTGTTGTTGTTTTTTTTTTGTTTTTTTTTTTTGCGCTGAATATTTTTTTTTTGGGGGGGGGGGGGGTATTTACGCTAAAAAATGAAAAATGGAGGAAACATGCACATTTGTGTATTTCCGAATTTCGGAAAATATGTGTTTACATGCAAAATTTGGTAATATTCTAATATAAGCAACTTTGAAATCCAGTGGGAGATGCAGTGAAGTCTAGTGGCGTATGTCGCAGGCAGATCCGGCATCTTTCTTCACTGACGACCGTAGAACTGGGACAATTAACGGGGCCGTCTTCAAATCGCGTTTTTAACAATAATGTAGGAATCGCATCCAGGATTGTCAAGAGGCGGCACACAATTTCAAATCTGACTCACTACATTGACAGTAAAGCATCTGCACTCTATTGTAATGCGATGACGTGTTTCGACTATACTCTTACAATAAGCAGTTGTGTGGCAGGAAAGCCCAAATGAAAAAATCAAGGGGTCAGTTTATGTAAATGAGCTGATCGCAAGAGCTACCTCCGGATGTAAGGAAGATACAGAAATCTAATACCACTCGTATTAAAGCTCAGAATAAGCGCTATCTGTATTAATTACATGGTTGGAATAAACCCTGAGCTAACACTAAAAAGTTATTGAATGTTATTAGCCTGACAGCAAGTGAAACAGTGAGTTAATTGGTGAAATAAAACTTCTTCAAGACTGAAGTTTTACAGTACAATGTAATAACAGCAGTTAAATGGAGGCTCATAACAAGAAGCAGAGAGGCAAGACTAGCTGGAAGCAACAGAGACCATTTTAGTAATTTGCATAACATCCATTTTTATGAATTGCATAGATAAATGGATCAGAACGCTTAGGTTAAGAATTATGGCAGCATGTCACTTAGAACTCCAGTAGAAGTAGTGACAAAGAAGTACAAGTGTATGTGTATGTAAGACATTTGCTCTTGTATACGGTGTAGGACACAGTAGCAGGGTAGCAGCTCAAAGTAATACCAGGAACGAAAACTCTGAAAAGCAGTAATGGTATCCTTCCAAATCCAAGTTAAAACACCATATTTTGTTAAGAAGGCAACGTGTTGATATAAGAAAAGAGAAGTACATGAAGAAAGGTTTGGACGAATCACGTCATCGAACTATTGGGTTGTCGGAAAAGTCATGACGTATTTTAGCCATGTTTTGCAAAGGTCATTTATTGATAGAAAGAACAAAGATCAATCAATGATATAATGCCCGTTTTGTTCGATAACCTTTTGCCATCTTTCGGTGAGCTGCAGAATGCCTCGTTCATATAGAAGAACCTGTCTTTCGTGGCGAAAAACTATACAAGGTGCTGATTTACAGCCTCATCTGAATTAAACGTTATAAAACGCAAGGACTGTTGATGAGAGCGAAGCAAGGAGAAGTCTGACGGGGCAAGGTCAGGCGAGTACGCTGGGTGGGGCAACACATCCCACCCAAGCTCCACTAATTTTTGGCGGGTGATCGAACTTGAGTGTGGTCTCGCGTTTTCGTGATGACAACACCTTTACGATGAACGAGCTCTGGACGTTTCTGCATGATGGATTCGTTCAAACTGTCCAATTGCCGACAGTACACATTAGAATTGATTGTTTGGTTCCGTGGTAGGAGCTCGAAAAACATGACACCTTTAAAATCCCACCACACTGAGACCAGAACCTTCCGCTGATGAATGTCTGCTTTGGATGTCGTTTGAGGCGAAGCAGCACGTTGGGACCAAGACCGTTTGCGCAGCACATTGTTGTACACAATCCACTTTTCGTCACCAGTTATCAGTAGCTTCAAAAAAGGATCGTTTTCCTCGCGTTTAATGAGCATATCGCAGATGTTTATACGCTACGCGCCGTCAGTTGAGTTTTTTTTTTTTTTTTTAGTTCATGAGGAACCCACACATCGAGCTTGCTTATGTATCCCAGCTTTTTCAGGTGGTCGTGAACGCTTCAATGATGGATGTGCAATGTGTCTGCAATTTCTTGTGTCGTGTAACGTGGGTTTGACTCGATCAATGCCTTGATTTAGTCGT
This sequence comes from Macrothele yani, assembly GCA_039090855.1. Taxonomy (NCBI): domain Eukaryota; kingdom Metazoa; phylum Arthropoda; class Arachnida; order Araneae; family Macrothelidae; genus Macrothele; species Macrothele yani. Next base: position 69,419,379 of record CM077013.1, read on the forward strand.
CATCAACCTCGGTTGGCCTCCCGGACCGAGGAGCATCGTTGAGGTCAAAATCACCAGCACGGAATTTTGCGAACCACTGCTGGCACTGACGTTCTTGTAGAGCATTATCACCGTACACGTTACGCAACTTTTCCCATGCTTGACGCGCGTTCTTCCCTTTACGGAAGTAAAACAGTAAAATATGGCGAAAATGCATAGTTTGGTCTTCCATCTTCAACTTGATGTCTAATCTCCGCAAATCAACTAAATCGCTCACTATTATTCCTTTCAGACTGCAGCTAGAACTGGCACCTGTCGAATGCCATAGAGATAACAGAGCTGCGCATGCCTCTAGTATTTCCAAAACCGCCCAACCGCCATCGGGTGCCCAAAATACGTCATTACTTTTCCGACAACTCAATACATATAATAAAATGTGGGTTTTTCGCTGTCAGTGTAATCTAGTAAGTCAGATTTAAATTTGTATGGCGCCACTTGACTATCCCGGCTGTGTTTCCTAGGCTACAGTTACAAAAGCAATTTGTAGATGGGCCCCTTGGTGGCCCTAGCATCGACGGTCGCAAGCGAGAAAAGCTACCGGCTCAGTCGATGATCTACGCCGGGAGGCATCACTGTACCGGTAGATTTCAAAGTTGCTTGTATTAGGACATTACCCAAAATTTTTGAAAATGTGTTTTTTCATGTGAAAATATTTATTGCCTAAACATCCGTTCCCTAGGTATCACCAAAAGAAACAATAAAATGTATTTTGAATTCGATAACATCTGCATTTACACTCACTAGTGGCGAAACTGTGCATCGTAAAAAAAAAAAAAAAAACGAATGCAAGGATCATTATTCTCACTTTTCAAGCTTCCCAAAGCAAAAAGAATTTTTCAAATGGGGCTAATAGTTGCAGAGATATGGTGTCTATAGAGGGACGGATGGACAGAGAAAGTTAAAACATAAGCACATTCTTTTTTTACAAAAGACGTGCTAAAAATGTAAATCTTTATTTTATTTTCAAGTGAAGATGGGAAACCACACTAATCAGCGGTCAGCTGTCAAGACATTCATTTTTTCACAGAACTGTGGATGACCTTGCTAGACAGGCTTCATTATACAGGGTGATTCATAAAGAAGTATACAGTTTCTAGATGCTGTAAAATAGTACAAGTTGAAGACACGGGCCACAACTGCAAACCGTTTGGTAGATGTATATAAATAAAGTTTGTGTCCCGCTACTGAGGGAAGTGACGTAGGCGATATAGTGCGCGTCATGTGATTAGTCAGTCGATTAACATCTTCCTCACCGATGGATTGGACGAGCCGCGGACTACAACATGCCACTGACCCAATGGCCACCTAGAAGTCCTGACTGAACACCTTCTGACTTTTTCCTATGTAGGTACGTAAAGGACAAGGTATTCGCCCCTCCCCTTCCTGTTGATCTAGCGGAGCTGAAACAGCGTATCACAGCCACTATCACTGCGCTTGATTCAGATATCTTACCTCGCGTTTGGGCGGAAATGGATTACCAGCTCGATGTGTGTCGTGTGACTAAGGGTGCACACATAGAACATCTGTGACTGTCTCTAAAAAACTTGAAACATTCCCCTACAATTCTGTTACAGGTAACATAAAATATCTTACATTGTTCTTGTTTTATAGTGCGTTGAAACTGTGTACTTCTTTATGAATCACCCTGTATAATCCTAATCATCACAATACAATGAACAACGGAGACAAATGGGCAAAGAACATTCAATTTACTGGCCGCTGTTCAATGGATAATTTTGTAACGTATCTTTTGAAATGCATATCCGAGTTAACAAATCAGCCTAAACCTAATCAGTTGTCCGACAGCGGAAAGCATGAAAAAATTTTCATATAATACATAAAATGTTTGGCATGTCTTTTGAGAAAAGTACGCGATAATTTTTTGAGAAAAGCACATTATAGAATCACTATGAATACTCGAGAAATGCATGTAGTGTATTGAATCCGTTTATTTTTTGTGGTGTAATAAGCACAAAGATTAGCCAAGCTTTCGCACTCCACTGGAAGACTTTTTCAAGATAATGGTAAGACATTAAAATGCAGAGGTTGGAACACGTAAGGAACAAAGATTATTTTTTGAAAATAACGTGGGTGATATCACGAGCATATTACACATGAATTTTTATCACGCCAATTATACGGTGTGCCGCGATGTGTTTCCATCTTTTAATAACGCATGCCAAACCATTGGTAATTCAGTAGAGACCATATTATTGCATGCTAGTTTGCTGGAGAGGATTTCGACTGTTTCCCTGATGGCAGGCAGTCTCTTTAAAGTTCGTGTAAGGGCCAATTCTTCTAATACTACCGCTCCTGTATGGAAATACAGAAGCGGTAGTATTAGACATTCATACGGCCGCTCCTGTATGGAAATACGGCAGCGGCCGATGAATGCATGACTTCTCTGGTGAGGGCTGTATTCGGCTTTATTCTTTTAAGGGAATGGTCTTAAAAAACGTACAAGAAATTTCGAAATGTTCAACACTAAGGTAACATTTTGAATGCCTCAAAATAAAAAAAAAGACGAGGTACATAATTTCATATTACGCCGCTAATTTATGATGTGAAACATACGTACATGCATGCATATATAAATACTTTGTTTGCTACCTTAAACCTGTCTAATTTGACTTTCGTATTAATTTGTTTATTCCATTTTCATTATAAAAACTAGGACAAGAAATCATGCACGACTTCATATTTACAATACGTGATGAGGGGGCTTACCTTTGAAATGCAGGTAGTAAATCCAAACACGATTTTGTTTTGCATTCGACACTCCTATTACACATCCTTTATTATATTATAAGCATCGCTCTTTTCAAAGCAGTTTGTCCATTAGTTTACTTACTGCTGAGTAAAATATTCACTAATCTTTGTTTGTTTCACATTTCTTGTATTCAGAGAAAAAGAAAGTGAACTGTGAACAAACCTGATTTAGTAAATTTTATGTTGCATCTTCCATTCCTGGCTGCGAAAAAAAAAAGAAAAAAAAAAGGGCTCTCCCGATTTTCTCAAAGTTGTAATATGCCGGGTTACGTATAAAAGAATCCAAGAACCGAGTATCTTTGATAATCTGAACTTCAAAATTTAACGTATAATCCCAAAACGCAGATAAATGAATTACGTATGACCGAATTGAACAATTGATAGAAACTACGATATAATATCAGGATTAGCACCGAATTCCGCAAAAAAGTGAAAAATCGTATAACTGGGAAACGCATAACCGAGATTCCACTGCATAGTTTAAACATTATCGCTTCTAAAAACTCAATTTAAAAAAATATTTTTTTTTTCTCCTTTAGACAACTTTTACCACGGGTTCCATTTTGCCCAGTAATAAGTTTTGCCGCTATGGGTGCAAATGTCTATAGTATTTTCTTTTATATCTGTACTTCTTAAAGCCCGATTTGAAAAAATCTTTCTGCGTAACGCGTATAATTTTAAAATTTTCATACAAACAATTTTGCCACTAGACGGCGTATGAGCATATTTTCCTTTGTATTGTAATTGTGACCATACCTAAGACTTTTAAAAAACCAACTGAAATTTTTGTTTTTTTTTGTTGTTTTTGTTGTTTTTTTGCTCAGATACCAGGTCATTACGCAAAACATTTTTTGCATATTTCCTAGTCAAAATAACACCGATTCCCCGCTAGGGAGCATAAAAGCACATTCCATTTTCTTCGATATACCTCAAGCTCTCGGCTCTCGCTTATTATTACGTCGGATACTCAAAGCTCTCGCTTATTATTACGTCGGATACAAATTACCACGCAGATCCCATCTCATGTATCGCTTTTTTAATTTTTCATGACACAGTTCTGCCTCTAGGTAGCGTTGCACCTCCGTTTGCAACTGCAATACGAATGGAAACGTCGTATTCGCTTTAAATAGTGCACAATTTTTCTGCTTGGGGCGTATTGCTGTTTCTTATTCTAAAGTCGCACTTGAAAAAATATATGTTTTCCATCACAAAGCTCTCGCTGTGAATAAAATTTTGCATATATATTTCCTACTTTTCCATAAGGAACAGTTCTGCCACTAGGAGGACCTCAGGGTATATTTATGTTCGCACAAAGAACATCTCAGCTTCTAAAAATTCCACTGAAAAAAACTCTTTCCTAGTAGGATGGATATCTTTAATATGAAGAACACTTTGGGTCCATCATTTTCATTCTCAAATAATCCACACTTTTTCCACAAGGGGCATACAGTTATGTCAGAGGGTGAGGTTTTTCTCCAAATCTTCGCTTCTGAATGTTTGATTTGAAAAAAAATTTGCTTCAGCTACCTTCCATTATGAGGACCATTTCGCATACAACTAATGATTCCTCATAATGCACATTTCTGCCGTTAGTGGGCTTATGTGCATATTTCTACTTGAAAACGTCTTTACTGATGCCAGAAATCCGTTTGAAAAGACTATTTTTGTATCTGGTGCGATTCACTATGAAGTACACTGCGCACATTGTGTATTTAATGTACAAGTTTCTTCTAGAGAGCGTAAACACATATTCCTTTTTACTGATTTCTTCCTTTTCTGAATATCTGCTTTGAAAAATCCTTTCTGTATCGGAAAACTTCCATTACGGCATACGTTTTGTCTACTATTTTTTTCCCCATAATGCACAGCTCTGCACTAAGGGTTGGAAATGCATATTTGCATCCGAAGTCATAACTTTACTTCAAAAATATCGATGGATTTTTTCTACATACGATAGCCGGTGATAAAAATTTACATATGTTGCCTACTTCTAATGATGCACAGTTTTTCTATTTGAGACGTAAGCTTTTAATAACATTTTCCACGAATTTTCTACTACCTTAAGTTTTCAGGTAGGAAAGCAAGTGGATATTTCTGTTTGCAACTGTTTTTCTGCTTCTAAAAATCCGATTTAAAGAACTCTTTTTGCATCGGACTTTCTTTGTCTATGGCAAACATGCTGCTTGTCATAATAGATTATTACTTATAAGATTTCGTATGCCAATAAATTTCTTAAATATCACAACGTTTTACATTTTCGCACATTTTTTTCAGTTCAGAAGACGTGCTCATTACATCCAAGAATTCGGTGTCATCTTTCTTATTCCATTATGCAAAAACTATCTGGATTTGCATCAGGACTTCGTTTGTTTCTCAGAAACAGACTGAAAGCATTCTTTTCAGATTGGGAAAATGTATGCGGGTCAAAGATTTAAAATTAATTTTCCAGCTTTCTCCGGAGCGTAATTTTCCCACTAGGTGCCACAGAAGTAGATATTTGTGACACCTTTCTGTAGCTGGCAGATTGCGAATTTTCATTTTGGATTGCATAAATCAGTGGTGACCTACCTTTCAATTACGAAGGACACGTTTAAAATGAAAAACAGATCCACATGAAAAACTGCCGTCTACACCAAAACTGGGAACTGTCGATTCGTATCCGTAAAAACAAAAAAGAGAAACAAAACGGGAATGGAGCAGAAATCGAAGTATTTTGCCGAGTTCGGTAAAAAGTTTCATCAAAACTTATAGTTCAAAACTATTTATTATACCGCAAAAAATACGAATAACAGAGAGCTTGATGGTCGTTAGTTAACGAACCCAGGTAGCGCACCGTCAGAAGAAAAAAAAATGCAAAAGAGCCCTTTCTGTTTAAAAACAAAAACAAAAAAAAACCTGATGTGTGTGTGGGGGGGGGGGGTATCATCAAGTACTTGAATGTTGCCGCTCTACTTTTACTAGACTCGCTCCTTCTTATATCTTTGCGTAAGTCGAGGATGCAACACATTTAAAAAGTTTTTCCACATCATCAAACATTAACAGTCCATTGTTAAATAAATCTTTCTCTCCCCCGCCCTACCAATCTCTTCCACAACTTTCTACCTTGAGACTCCATGTCACTCGCGGCAAGCTTTCGAATTTCATCTAGCCATCTCTCACGTGGTGTTTCTCCGGTGTCTTTTCCTGTCCTTTGGAATCAAGTCTAGTATTTCAGCTGTCCAACAATGATTAGTTTTTCTACAATAGTCCAGGCATTTCTTGTTATGATATTACCACTATTTAGCAATTGGAGAAAGCTATCAATAAATATCAATGAATTACTAATGTCCAGTGCGAGTACGCCACATTACCTCAAAATAAAAATCTACATACTTTATGGGGACAACGCTTTCTGCAGGGTCGATGACTTTAATCTACGTACATTATAGATTTTCACCTCCGCTCCTGCTTCAAATGCCTGCACTAACGTTTTCAATGCACAGGACTATTAATTACGCGTCAAGGTTTAAAAATTACCTGCCTGGTGAATCTTTCCTTCCGCTCTCCGGAGAAACCATGTTTCTCCCTTTATTGCTTCTGATATAACGCCTCTTTCGACGGCTGCTGGCTTCACGCGTAAATTGTAACGGTAAACTTGGCTTCATCAGCACGTGCGGTGTGTGTGTGTGTGTGTGTGTGTGTGTGTGTGTGTGTGCTGAGAGGGGGAGACAAAGAAAGAGCCTGCAGCGCGGGCACGACGGGGATGCGAAGGAAATGAGTTCTGAACGCGATCGCTCTCGGAGGAGAGTAATTGGCGGTTTCGGTGTGTTAGTGGATTTTTCTCCGTTTTAACCTACTTAATGAGCAAGTCTGAAATGACTTACCCTAAAATGCATGTCCTGGTAGCTCCATTTCGTTAATTGGACTGTATTTAAAACCTTTTGAGAAATTATTATCGTTTGTCTGGTTGTACGGGATGCCACTCTTCTCCGTCCAAAATCCAATAATATTAATTCCACAGTCGTGCTTTACATTCTCCATCCTCAAGCAAGAATGAATATAAAACAAGAATTTTAAGTCAACCAAGCAACAGAATCTAGTAACTGCAAATAATAATAAATAATGTACTGCTACTAACAATTACGTCTTTTTCAAGGGGACTGTATACATAAATTTTGGTTTTGCCTTGTTTTAAATCCATTCTGAATTTGCTGAACTACAATGGAAATGGATGTTGCACTAATATTACGAAGTACCAATTCCAAAGTTATTAATCTATTATACACGCACAACCTTAAATACATGCCAACAGCAACAAACAACTAGATCGCCTGTTCAATACAATCAAAATTTGTTGCGATAATTTAGGTGGTACAGGAATTAGGCTTCAACAAGTGCACCATGTTAAACATACAGGAAAAGAGAATCAATGTTCTGTCAACCTTATGAATACCTGGGAAACAAGGAAAATCGAACTACGAAATAAAGTAAGTATAAAAAAAAAAAAAACAGAAAATAAAATAAAATAAATTTCTGACAAACCCCACCGTTGAACTTAAAATAATCCTGAAAAATTAATTATGCTTCAAATATAAGATAGTTGCTATTAACTCTTGAGCTATACCTATGCTTTTGATATACTTAAATGGACCATCCCAGTACTGTGCTATAAGAACCTGAACGTCTTACAAGAAGTCTGAACCAAACACATATGTCCATCATCCAAATTCACCTGCTGAAAGTCTAAAAAGAAAAGGTAGTGGCAGATTGTTGATAAATAAATATTTTCGATCTCTGTGGGAAATGAAAAGGGAAACACTACTGAGGGAAGAAATACTACATGACTGCTCCAGTGGTTGAACTGACGAAAGCTCCACTAGCCTAAAATGACTCAGTAATCTAAGTCGACTCCTCGCTAGGAGAGCAATTCCTCACTCGGAAAACAACCAAGAACAAGTAAAGAGCTGGAAGAACGATTCTTCACGGAAGATATCCAAACTCCCTGCAATTGCAGTGAATTTTTGCAGGTTTTACAAACATTCTCTACTACATGGGAGGGATTCTTCTTTGGCTTTCAAGACCCCTTTCATTATAACTCAGAATTACAAAAAGCACATAATGGATGTTGTCGAAGATAACTCTGGCAGAATTTCTTTTTTTTTTTTTTTTTTATGTGCTGAAACTATAGACCACATTTTACATGGCTCTCCTCTTGATGCATTAAGAGATATAGCACAAAAGGCACGACTAGATTGCTAAGATCTTCCATCAAAAGTCTTGGTGGTAAATGACCTGCTGCATCCACCTTATTCAAATCCTAATCAGAACTATGTCGTTTACGGCGACACGCTGGTGCACAGATCACATAGACCTCCATCAACACAAATGCCTGTATTCCCTCTCACACACACGTAACTTGTCCAAATAGCAAGTTCTGCATGTTCGTGAAAAATTGTTATCCAAGAGGACAGCCGGGTTTTTTATTATTTAGAAATTTAAATAACAACTGAATTGTGTTTTCCAAACGTACAATGAGCGGCAGCTCGTCCAATCATTTATTTGATTAAAAGAGCATGATTTCATTGTACAAATGTTTGCTTCAGATCAAAAATATATCTGCATTCTTGGTATGCTCTTTTTTTCCTCATACAGAAAAAGGCTCACAGATCAAGATGTCGCAGTTTTGTACATTTAAACAATTGGAGGTGTAGACCATAGATGCGTTTGCAGCAGTTAAGCTCAATACTCAGAGTGAATTCTCGTAGGTTTTTGCATCTCTTTAGAAAAAGATGTCACATGTGACCATAACATATCAATTTGGAACTTGCTCACGATTATAAATGCAGAATTCTTTATAGTAAGGCATACCTTGATGTTATATATAGAATACGAGTACATCTGCGCGCGCGTACACACACACACGAGTGCGGAAATGCGCTTGCCAACTCGCCATAGAGAGCCCAAACTTTTGTCATAAGACCTATCCACTTGACCTATAAATTTTCAATTGTTTATTTTTAATGATTTACAAATTATCTTTTATTTGAAAGAATACTATGACATCCACAGGAAACTTAACTGAGAAAATTCGTTGAATTAAATGCTACAAATGAAGTGTTTCTATCTAGAAGGGTGGTTCACACAGTCATTGAACCAATACGATGCAATAAAGTAAAGTATTTACTGAAACGCTACTCTAGTGGAGGGAGGTATATTCATATTACGTGATCACTGCGGTCTTTGTTGGGTTTTTTTTTTTCCCATGAGAAGTAGAAGGTTATAAATGTTAAGCACAAATAGAGGAGCACTAAAAACTTTGTACCCATCTAATTCAATCTCCAAGTGGTAATCAGTGTTTCTGAACTAAACATGTTATGGAGCACATAGAAAGTTTCGAACATCAAAATGCCATTACTGTCTTCTCTTAAGAACGCCTGTGTACGGAGAGTATTTTCACGTACAGTGGAACCTTTATTTAATGAACTCCGTTTTGCGAATTTCTCAATTTCACGAATTTTCTGGGGAGGCCTTGGAACTTCAGCTGAAATGAGTTCAAAAATACTTCCATTCAGCAAACTGATTCTCTATTTAACGAAGTGCTTCATAGAAGTTCCTTTCATTTTGTTCCCGTTTGTGGTGCTCGAATTTGATAAGAATGTTGCTGCTACTGATCAACTTACTAGCGAGGATATTCTACAGAGTGCACAGAAGTTTTTGAAATGCTGGTGGCTCTGAAGTTGAACTGTGAATGTGAGTCACAACCAACTAAAAAAAACGTGATGAAAGCATTTCAGATTATTCGAAATGGACTTCAATTATTGACAATGTGCCAAAAGATGTTTTCCGTTGTCTTAATATAAATAAATGAGACACTTGTTACGAAGAAACATCTTGTGCTAAAGAACAGGAAAAGGAAATTTTCATATGGGTTACACACGTACACATGCACAAGAGCAAACATATACACCGCATTTCCTCTAATTCCGGTCATACAACTATACCAAAAAATAGTGGCACAACTATACCACCAGGATTAGAGGAAATCCTATCTCACACTCACCAACCTGCTTTGCGAACGTGGTGAGTTATAAAATTGACCCACAAGTTATTCATAAGCTCTCAGTCTCCGGCAGCTGGAATGTAATTGGCCAAGGCGACGGGCAGTAAGACATAAAGACAGACGATGCAAACATTCACCAAAGGTGAGCCGCGGGTGGCTTAGTGGTTAACGTCTGTGACTACAGATGGCAAGAAAGACCAAGGTTCGAGCCTAGGTGGTGACAGATGTTAACAATCGCTGAATATCCGCCATGCTTCGGACGAGAACGTTAAGCCGCTATAAGGGTGTCTATTCCTCCCCCCCCCTCTTTTTGGGTTCCACTTGCTCTTATGGTGGCGCCATCTACTGTGCTCATTCTAACCTACAAACTGTTCTAAGTCGCTAGAATTAACCCACTTACTTCCGTTTCTATAATACCGCCTAAGAGGCTGTAGCAGCTGTAGGTGGCAATGGAATCTAAACCTCTCTCTGTGGACGTTAAGTCATACATGAAAATAAATTGCTGAGCCATTCATAGTGTTCGCTGTCCGCGGGCAGGGCACCGCATTTCAGGACGGCTTGAGAAAGAATGGGTTAATCATTCACTGCAGGAACCCACTAGATTGCCATCTGATGCTGACCTTGGCAGCATACAATGAACGAACTATTATCTTCTGATTTCAAGGCTCCTTGAATTGCAGAAGGAAAACCAGAGGATCAAGGGGGATGTCGTCGAGCTGGGTGAAGTTAGGAGAAAAGGGGAGGATTTCACGGAACTGAAAAGTGAACATCTCTTTTACTACGGGGGAACAGATACTGTCAGAGCTAGTGAGGCTGGATTTATAACAAACAAAAAATGAAAGACAAAGTTCTAGAAATTGAAAGTTTCTGAAGCAACTACGACTTGTCATCCAACTCTAAAATTATACCAGATTCAGATCATTCAATCTTATGCACCTACTACTAGTCATCCCAATGAAGAAACAGAAGAGTTTTATGATGCCATTTGGTTTTTAAATAATAAAGGCAAGCAGCATTTGAAGATCATTATGGGTAATTTCGATGCGAAAATTGTGCAACAGCAGTTGAATAAAACTTTGGTAGATAAATTCAGTCACGACAACAGAAACCAACGTGGAAATACTCTTACGCTCTTTGCAGACACAAGAAAAGTTTTTCATCATGAACTAACTTTTTAAGAAAAAGCTGAATAGGAAGTGGAAATGGAGGCACCTAGTTGGGTGACAAATGAAATTGATTTTACGACGTGTAATAAAAAAATTTACTATAAGCCAGGTTCAACACAGGAAGTAATCACAAATTGATGAAATATAAGATGCATCTTAACCAAAACTTCAGCTCATAAAGCAAACAAAAATTATTAACTTGACAAATCTTAAAAAGCATAAAGCTTTCACATTAAAACTGAGAAACTGATCTAACAACATAAGACATCTTTGAAGTTAACAGAAACCTTGCTAAGGCTCTTATGAAAACAGCAAGAAAAAAGTGGTATTATAAGCAAATTGCATATGAAGAAAATATCAAAACAAACATAACTATTGATACAAAAAAGAAGGGGATGAAGATGAAAAAAGATAATGTAGCTTCCAAAGTGGAATACATAGAAGTAGGCAAAACACAGCGAAACAGCATCGCTGAAAACATAAAGAAAGTCGATTGTGAGCTAGTAAAACAAGCAATTGAAAACAATCAACGCCTAAAGAAAGCAAATAGACATCTAAATAATGGAGGAAACCAGATTCTGGCACTCGAAAATGAAGACAATAATGTGACAAGAAATAAAGACGAAATTTTGACTAGAGTTAAAGAGTTCTACATTAAACTATATAAAAGGAATGATACACCTATACTAGACTATAAAAATGTACCTGAACTAAAGTTCCTCCAGTCCTTCCGGAAGAAGTTTCACATGCAATTAAGAACATGATACGGGAAAGGGCTCCGGGGGAGATGGAATTACCCTGTACATTATGTACAAGAAGCCAGTGGAGAAATAGAAACTTGCGCTCGCCAAAGTTTTTATTAGGATGTCTTAATGAAGGAAAGATTGCTGATGAATGGAACAATGTTACAATGACCGTGCTATATAAAAATTGGAATCTTGAGGATCACAGAAACTACACACCCATCAGCCTCTTATCAGTTGTTCAAAAAATCTTCACAAAGGAACTGTCACATCATTTGAAGAAAACACACTAGATATGGCTCAACCAAGAGAACATGAATTCGGGAGTGGTTACAGGTATAAAGTACATCCATGTACTGAGAGAACTAACTGAAAAAGAGAATGAATACGAACTTCTATTATGTATGGCTTTATTGTTTATGAAAAAAGCTTTTGATTCCACGAAAACATCAGTAATAATTACGGAACGGATTTTTAGGTGCAAAATATTTGCTAAAAATAGAAATATATTTTTTTCAACAATAATGTAACTAGTTATTTTCTGTGACAAAAAGATAATATTGCAACTCAACTTACTAATCGCAGCTATACAGGGAAAGATCGTCAGAAGCTTCATGTTTGCAGCGGAATCCGTGCGCAAAAGAAATACATTGTCGTACTTCAAACCATTCGACCACAACAAGTGCACAGATTCATTAAATAATAATCTAACAATTATGACACGATTTGTTGTAGAAATGTCTTTGCACCCCCCACCCCCAACCCCCAAAAAAGTTTGGGAAGAGTTTTGTTTTTTTCAACACTTTTCTGCCACTGGAATCAGTAGTTTTCATCAAATTTATGTAGTCATTATGAAATTTTGGAAAACACTATTTACATACAAAATTTTCGAAAATATGTGTTTTTATGCGAAAATATTTATTTACCCGAAAATCCGTTCCCAAGTAATAAGGTGCTTGAAATACTCCAGGACTGAAGATGCATAAATTAATATTATTAATAATATCGATGAAATGCAAAGTTTCGAGTGTATGAGAACACAGCAGTTATAAAAATTGGAAACGGATGAGACAAGGTCACACCATATTCCCCTAGTTCTTCAGACCACACTACAGAATTGTTTTCCAATCCTGAAACTGGGAAAACAAAAGAATAAAAATTAATAGAAACTATTAGGTGTGCAACTTAATTCTCGGCCCCTAACCGCAAGCGATCATAGAAATTCGGCAAATGCAAATAGCTGTGTGCGATAATGGCTGATTGCAGCGCCATCCAACAGCTATCCAGGCAAACGTAACCGCTCACAGCTGTAGTGGACAGAAGGGACGAAAGTTGACATGAAAGCAATGTCGTTCGACAAGCAACATTTGAGGCAACGCCTCCTGTTCGCGTTTCAGCTGAAAATAAGTGCCGCGGAAGCCCAGCAAATGCTGTGTCTTACAATACGTGTAAGAAGTGGTTCCAGCGGTTTAATCAGGGAAATTTCGATCTCCGTGATGCAGAACGTCCGGGACAGTTACAGAAAGTTGACGATGAGGAACTGGAACAACTGTTGGACGCGGATCCCTGTCGCACACAATCAGAGCTCGCCCAGGAACTCGGAGTAACACGACAACCATTGCAAAGCGCCTGCACAAGCTTGGACGGATTCACAAGGAGGGCTGTTGGTGTTAGAAATTATTATAAGAAATATGACTGTCATAGTTCTTCGAACCAGACGCCTCAGCGAACATTTAACAGAATTGCAGGTGGCGCTGCTCGAAACGTTTTTATTTGTTTACTCTAGCGAGCGTTGCCTAAAATTCCTTCTGCTGCTCACGTCGGTTAGTAATCTAAGTGGTTGATCTTTGACTGAACAACAACAATGTCGGTGATATGTAGAGGGTGTGCGTGTTGGAAAAGTGAGTTATTACCTTTTTGTGGAGATGTACAATAAATATTAGTGTGTTGTCATTGAAGCGTTTATATGTGTGGAATCCCCTTTTTCTCTCTGTGATTACTAAGGATAGATCTTCCTTCAGCTGGTAAGTGGCTTACTGCGTTACTTAAAGGAATTATAGATTTTATTTAAATAGAAATATCTAACAATCTTGATTATGAGACTGAAATCTCACTGCTGTCAGGAAGATTAAAAGCAAAGTTCGTCAAATTCATCAAGCATTTGAGTCGAGTGGATTGAAGGCGTATTTGTTACTGCGTAGTTCCTCATTCGAAAATCGAAAGCGGAACAAAATGGCGTCATTCATAGGAAGCGGCATGTACAGCATAACAAAGTTAGATAATTTTAATTATCAAATTTGGAAAGTAAGAATGGAAATGATTCTTATTAAAGATAATTTATGGAAGGTTGTTTCAGAGCCAATTCCAGAAGAAAAGAGATGATGCATGGTTGAGAAATGACGAACTGGCTAAAGCTACAATAACACTTTGCGTGTCTGATGATCAAATTATTCACGTACGCGATAAGAGAACAAGTTCCGAAATGTGGAATGCTTTGAAAATGGTTTACGAAAGAGAAAGTTTGAGTAGTAAATTGTATTTGCTTAGAAAACTATAGTTTACGTTTTTAAGAAAATGGATCAACTATGCAAGAGCATGTAAATAGAATGCTGGAAATAGTTCACAAGCTTAAAGCACAGGGAGAGGAATTCAAAGACACACATTTGGGGGCTATCTTGCTAAATAGTTTACGAAGTACCTATGAAAATTTAGTTACTGCATAAGAAGCAAGACAGGAAGAAGATTTAACACTTGAGTTTATCAAATGTAAAGTGATAGATGAATCTAATAGAAGGAAAAAAACTCACAGGCACACACCGATCACACAACTGTTTTGAAAACAAGTTATAAAAAGAAAAATTACAGCTCTAAACAAGAAAGAGTTTGGTCAAAGATGACTGTTGGCATTACAAAAGGAGTCAAAATAAAGGTAACACTGGTAAGTTTCACAAAATAAACCCACATACAGAGTCTCACAGTAATATTGCCATGAAGACAAGAAAAACAAAATTAGATTGTGAACAAAATGACATAAAAAGAGAAAATGAAAATTTCTCATTAGAAACAAGGTCAAAACCCAACAAAATATCCAAAGGTTGGTCAATTGATTCCCGTGCAACGTGTCACATGACAAATGATGCAACACTGTTTAAAGAACTTTCAAAAGGTGAATCAGAGCTGATCACTACTGCCGACGGTTCTCAGATAAAGTCAGAAGGCAAGGGAAATATAACCTTAAACTGCAAAATCGAAAAAGGAAAAATTCGAAAAGTGGAAGTAAAGGATGTGTTATATGTTCCAGATTTAGACACTAATTTGTTATCTGTTATAAAAGCCACAGAAAAAAGATTTGAAGTTTTATTCAAGAATAAAAAATGCACAATTAAGTATGGGGATACTATTGTAGCTATAGGATTAATAGATGCCTCAGATAATTTGTACAAACTACAAATATTAGATGAAAAGGCAAATTTGGCCACTACATGTGAAAATAAAAATTGTTTGAATTTATGGCACAAAAGGCTAGGTCATAGGGATATTGAAATGATAAAACAAATGGAGAAAAAGGAGTTAGCAAGAGGAATAACTCTTTCCAATTGTAAAAAGGAAGAAAATTGTGAGTTTTGCATAAAAGGCAAACTTACACAGAAGCCATTCTCCAAACAAAGTAGTTTTAAGGCCAAAGCTGTATTAGAATTAGTACACACAGATATTTGTGGTCCCATGGTTGAGGCCAGTCCTAGTGGTTACAAGTATTTTATCACATTTTTATATGACTGTAGCAGATACTGTTACATCTATTTGCTTAAAAGTAAAGATGAAGCATTAGTAAAATTTAAGCAATATGTAGCTTCAGTGAAAACCAAATTTGGAAAAATGCCAAAATCAATAAAAACAGATAATGGAGGAGAGTATTGTGGAAGAGATTTTGAAAATTATTTAGTGGAACAAGGAATAGAACATAAAACAACTGTTCCATACTGTCCTCAGATGAATGGAATTGCTGAAAGAAAAAACAGATTTTTGACAGAAATGACAAAAACTATGATGTTAGATGCTAATATGGAAGGTAAATACTGGGCAGAAGCTGTAATAACAGCAGCTTACATACAAAATAGAGTTCCAACACAAGCAACAGGAAAAACACCTTTTGAATTATGGAAAGGATTTATATTCTTGGTCATATTAAAGTATTTGGATCAAAAGCTTATGTATATGTACCAAAGCAACAAAGAAGAAAATTTGGCAATAGAGCACAAGAGGGAATCTTATTAGGATATGATCAAAGATCTAATGGATACAGAGTATTAAATAAAGAAACAAACAAAATAATCATTACCAGATCAGTAAAATTTGATGAACGTCAGCAAGCTATTATAATAAAAAGTAAACCTGCTGAAAGGAAAGAAGATGAACAAGAAATTTTCGTTCAAAATGAAGTAATGTCATCAGAAACTGTGGAAGAAAATAATGATAGAGAAGAACCTGAAAATGTTCAAAGAAAGTCTTCAAGAATAAACAAAGGAAAACCACCAGAAAGATTGGCATATGTTGCAGAAGTTCAGTATAAAAAGGATCCTTAAAATTTAAAAGAAATCCAGGACATGAACAAAGTAGAAAAAGAAAACTGGTTGAATTCCATAAAGGAAGAACTAGATGCATTGAAGGAAAATGAAACGTGGACTTTGGTAGATCTTCCAGAAGGAAAGAAAACCATTAAAAATAAATGGATTTTCAAAACAAAATACAATGCAAGTGGAAAAGTCGAAAGCTATAAAGCAAGGCTTGTTGCAAAGGGGTAAACACAACAACCGGGATTAGTCTTTGAAGAAACTTTTCACCCGTAGTAAAACATACCACTTTAAGAACTCTTAACAAGTAACAAATAGAAAATGGAATGTTCATCATCTTGATATAAAATCTGCTTACCTGTATGGAAAATTAGAAGAAGATGTATTTATGGAACAACCAGAAGGTTTCAGAGAATCAGGAAAAGAAGAAAAAGTTTGTAAATTGCATAAGAGCATATATGGTCTCAAACAAAGTGCCAGAAACTGAAATGAAACAATAATAGAATATTTGTTCAACAAGGGCTTCAAACAAAGTACAACAGATCCTTGCTTACTATCACTAAAGGATGGAAAACAAACAACTTATTTAGCTATTTATGTAGATGATATATTAATTGCATCGAATAACACAGAAAATATAAAGAAAACTGCAAATTTGTTGAAAAATCAATTTGAAGTTAAACATTTAGGCCACATAACATATTATCTTGGAATTCAAATAGAAAGAGAAGAAGATGGAAGTTTTCTTCTGAGTCAAAGTAATAAAATAAAGGAAATTATACAAAGTTATGCTACAGATCAAAATAAGGAAAGTAAAACACCAATCAGTACAGACTACAGAAAGAACATTCAAGAAGAAGAAGAACTTCTAAAAGGTAATGGACTTTATAGAGAAATAGTAGGAGCTGTCATGTATTTATCTACAGTAACAAGACCAGACATTTCAAATGCCATAGGCATCTTAAGCAGAAAAGTAGAAAAACCAAGTAAACAAGATTGGTTAGCCATTATGAAGTTAATTTATTATTTGAAATCAACAGTAAACCTTAAATTAAGACTATCTTCACAAGACCCACTAATTTTAAAAGGCTATGCAGACGCTGACTGGGCAGGAGACCGGACTGACTGAAAATCAACATCTGGATTTGTTCTCATGCTTGGAAAGAGTGCCATATGTTGGACCAGCCTCTGCTTCGGTTGTCGATAAGGCAGTCAACAACAGCCTTATCGACAACTGAAGCAGAGTTCATTGCCACTGCAGAAGCAAGCAAAGAACTATTGTGGTTGCGAGAGTTACTCAAGGATTTTGATTGTGAACAGACTGGAACCACTACAATATTTCAGGATAACAAATCAACTATACATCTTATAGAAAATCAAAAGATGAATTCCAGATCTAAACACATTATGGTGCGGTATCAGTTTGTGAAAGAACTGAGTGGAACTATTCTTCAGTTAAACTACTGTAATACTTCTCAAATGGTTGCGGACATTTTCACCAAGCCATTGGCTGGACCCAGTTTGAAAAACTTAGACTGACACTAGGCATGATAAAATGAACTCCTCCAGCCAAGTGGGAGACTGTTAGAAATTATTATAAGAAATATGACTGTCAGAGTTCTTCGAACCAGACGCCTCAGCGAACATTAAACAGAATTGCAGGTGGCGCTGCTCGAAACGTTTTTATTTGTTTACTCTAGCAAGCGTCGCCTAAAATCCCCTTCTGCTGCTCACGTCGGTTAGTAATCTAAGTGGTTGATCTTTGACTGAACAACAACGTCGGTGATATGTAGAGCGTGTGCGTGTTGGAATAGTGAGTTATTACCTTTTTTGTGGAGATGTACAATAAATATTAGTGTGTTGTCATTGAAGCGTTTATATGTGCAGAATCCCCTTTTTCTCTCTGTGATTACTAAGGATAGATCTTCCTGCAGCTGGTAAGTGGCTTACTGCGTTACTTAAAGGAATTATAGATTTTATTTAAATAGAAATATCTAACAGTTGGGACAAGTCTAGGCGCTACGATGTTGCTGTGTCCTTGCTCTCTAGATTCAAGAAGAAGGATTTCCTCCACAAGATTTTGACCTGTGATGAGAAGTGAATCCTCTACGATAATCCTAAGCGGCGCAAATCGTGGGTTTATCCAGGTTAGCCTACCACCAGTACTGCCAAACCGAATATCCATGTCAGGAAGTTGCTGCTGTGCATATGGTGGGATCAGCGCGGTGTCGTACACTATGAGTTGCTCAAACCTGGTGAAACGGTCAATGCTGAGCGTTATTGTCAGCAACTCATTCGTGTGAGTGACGCGATGAAGGCGAAAAGGCCATACACCGGCAAGGGCAGAAGGTCGGTCCTGTTGCTTCAGGATAACGCGCATCCTTGCACTGCGAAAACGACTTTAAACACGATCACTGACCTGGGATGGGAGATTTTGTCCCAGCCGGCTTATTCTCCAGACTTTGCCCCGTCTGATTATCACCTCTTTCGCTCCCTGCAACATCACCTGAGTGATACGCACTTCACTTCTGTCGAGGAGGTCCACACAAGTATTGATGACTTTATCAACTCGAAAAAGCTCTCTTTTCCGCAGTGGCATTCGGCAGCTCCCTGGCCGATGGCTCAAATGTATCCAACACTACGGGGATTATTTCCCTGATTAGGCAATAGGCACGTATTTGATTTGCTATAATTTGCTGTCAACGTATCGCGCCTGTGGCCGAGAATTAAGTTGCACACCTAATATTTAACTCACCTGCGTTTTGATGACAACATAGTCATTTTTGCAAGTAACTCCTCAGATCTGCAAAATATGATCCAGGAACTTGCTGACAAGAGTAAAGTGGGCTTGAAAATAAACTTACAGAAAACAAAATTGATGTAAAATACTTTTACAAGATTTAGCATTCGATGGAGAAAATCTAGAAATAACCGATGTCTGCATTTTACCTAGGACAACAGATATCAAGCGAGGGTCACATCAAAGAAGAAATTAACAGGCGTATAAAACTTGGTTGGAAAGCATTTGGAAGAAAAAGCACAATTTTCAGAATCAACTTACTGTTATGTCTTAAAAGATGCATGTTTAATCAATGCATCCTTCCAGATTTTACCTATGAATCAGAGATATGGACCTTAACTAAAAAAAGACATACAGAGGGTGCAAATTACTGAAAGGAGCCTGGAGAGATGCATGCTTGGTGAAACCAGGAAAAGATAAAAAGAGGAATTCATGGATCAGGAAAATGACCACACTTGATGATATCATAATCAAGGCAAAATTTCCTGAAATGGTAATGGGAGTGGACACGAAGAACAACTGAAACACTACACTGGAATTCAAGGAACAGGAAAAGACCCAGAAGAAAACCATGTGATGATGGACGGAGTGACACGGAAAAGACTGTTTCAAGAAGTTGTGGAAGAAACTTGGGCGTCATTCATCCAGCAGTGGAATGATAATGGTCGATAATGATATAAATACATATATATTGCTTGAGGTTCCATGGTGTACACTGGAATTCAAGGGACAGGAAAAGACCCAGAAGAAAATCATGTGAAGACGGACGGAGTGACACGGAAAAGGCTGTTTCAAGAAGTTGTGGAAGAAACTTGGGGCGTCATTCATCCAGCAGTGGAATGATAATGGTTGATGATGATATAAATACATATATATTGCTTGAAGTCCCCCCCCAATGGAGCACAACACAAGCGCATGGCCAAATAAACAAAAGAAAAAACGCAAGCTAAACCAAAGCCAAACAAGAAAAAAAGTATTTTAGCAGGGACAGAAACGACAAGAAGTATACGAAGATCCTCCATATGAACAAATGAAAGAGCCTACCTGCAATGCTGTCATCCTAGACTGCCTCACGGACAAAATGGCAGACCGAAATCCAGTAGTCAGGGGGAGACAGCTTGAAGACTGTCCCGCACAAAAAAACATGCCACACACGTAATTCCTCCAATCAAAAATTCCAAACTGAGAATGATGACCTGTTTGCCTAGTAAGAGTAGAAAAACTCGCCAGAATGCACGAAAATTATTATCAAATACACCTGATGTGTATTGAATAATTTTTACCTGTATTAAAACACCTTAGTGTACATCTACAGACAAAAACAGTTACTTATTTAGTTCAACGCAAGTTTTACCATTTTTATGTTAGCTATTCTTGAGATAGAATATCTAGTTTACGTTTTAAATTTGTTTTGTAAATTTTTTATATATAAATTATAAACTTTTTTGTGATTTTTAATATTTTATTATTTTAATTTTTAATAACACTGGCCGTGTTTATAGCACTAAAGGTTCCATATAGATAGTTAATATACATCCTCTAGACCAACTTCCAAGAAGGCATTCATTGGCCAGAATCATTTTATTAACTGTAAAGGAATTAAAGCAGATCTGCTAACCTAACTCTATTTTCCAGAACTATTTTTCTTAAAACTGTTTTAATGAAATAAGCTGAAATTTAGTTGTCTAGAAAACTATTTAATAGGATACTGACCATGGAAATCCAAATTATTGCTGCATATTCTGGAAATTCTAAGTACCTGTGAAATAAGTACATTCACTATTTCTTTGGTTGAGATATTATTATTCTTTTACATGGGGACTGACACATTTCAATCGCTTTTTTACTTTGGTTCCTGGTTGGGATCTTCCCTCGGGTAACTCGCCACGTGTCGGCCATGTTGCATTGCTGTGGGTAATTTTTGGAACTTCTGTCTTCAAATTAAATCCTTGTAATGAGTGGTATTTTAGTTAATCCGTTGTTTATTACTGTAGTCTTACAAGTTGGGCATTTTTTGAATTTAAGTGTTCCTCCATAAAATATATATATATATATATATATATTTTTTTTTTTGGAGTTGGTTTTCCCACGTTGTACAGGTCGAATGTTCTAAGCCTTTCATATTTGTGAGCTCTGGGCATATGTTTTTCTGGTTTTTGTGGGAGATGATGAGTATGGGTCAGGCCAGTTAAGTTATAGATGTAAGCTAAAAAAATTTTTTTAATATATATGCTTAATTATAATGTTTCCACACCTTTGTGGGTGGTTATGTTAATTTGGAATTTTTTAGGGACTTATATTTACATCTATGACTTAGCAGAAACCAATTTTCAACTAGGTCTTTGTGGAAGTGAGTAAATGCAGAGTTTTGCTGGTCCTTGAGAAAGCCAAGGCTCGGCATTTTCGACACTTTCTGCATCTCGGTTTTATTTCTTTCTCCCTGCTTGTTGGCTTTTGCGTTTTTTTATTTTTTTATTTTATTATTTTTTGTTGCTGTAGTTTCTGCTTCGTTTGTTATATATATATCAAATCCCGGTGAGACATGGATGTTGTGTTTGTCTTACGGCATTGGCTCTCTCCCTTCCCTGGAGCCAGTGACCTTAAATTAGGGATGGGCGACTGCTTACAGCACTTGAGTTGCTCACGGTGGTTGTTAAACCCCCAATCAAAAAAAAAAATCCATTGCGCATCTCAAGTCATTTAATTCTTTTTTTATTCCTGGTATGATATCTAGTTTCTTATTTATTTGTAAAGTGCCATATTAATATCTTCATAGTCAGTATTTCTTTCTATGTCCCTATTATCTGGCTCAGGTCCAGAAAACTGCAAAATTCAATCTCCAGCCATCTGTCTGATTTCATCTTCGTTATCATTATTATCAGATGTTTGAGCTCCTAAAAAATATTTCTTAGCATTAGACACAAGTCTAAATAATTTTTCTGGCATTCCAAGACACGAAGAATGATATATTCTGAACATTTTAAATGCTCTGGGGTCATAGTATACTGGGACAAGAATTTCTGAAGCACACACATCACATTTATCACTTCTCGAAGACACATTTTACAAGAAACAGAAGAAATTATAAGTTTTAAAAATTTCTCATCAATAACAAATCCAAACCAAATTCAGCTAATAAATGATTCTTTGTCCTGTAGCTATTTAGAAAACAGTATGTCCAGTTATCCACTATAAGTCATGTAAAGTTATCATATACAATAAGTTTTCAAGAACAAGTATCATAATCACAGTCCATAATGAGAACCACAATTTTTAGTGTTTACCTTGACATACTATCCTGTAGAGCAGTCCTCTTTACAAATCCAACAAATTATGACACTGTTCTAATCTGTATACATAAAACACAGTTCCATTAGCACACTGTATACACATATCCGTTTACATTAGCTTGACCCATACGAACAGTATTACAGTTGTAATATAATATCAGTACTACATATGAAATCATAGTTTGTCTTTTATTTTTTAGTCCCCTCTTTCCTTTCATAAACAAACTAGTCCGATGCTCTTATAGATATTTATCATAGACTATTTCTGAAATATATTCGATTTGATGTAGGTCTGATATATATTTTTTAATACACACTAATGAGAAATTTACCAGAAGAGAAGGTAAACAAACGGCATCCATTTTCAATAGCTTGACTTGACTATGCAGCGATTTCGTCGGAGCAACTGGCGCGAACTTTCTGTAATGTGGAGTCTCGTGTCGATACACAGGAGGACACTTTCAACATCTCTTATGATATATGGTTCTGTTTTCCATGAATGAAGGTATGTTCTTACCAAATATCATTCAATTACTGTAATTATTCACGATGTTATTAATAAACACTTGGTACAGTAGCGAGTGGGACACCCTGTATAAATTAGTAACTAGGGTATGACTTAAGTTAAGCAACACCCTGTATTACGCCATAAACGGAAAGATGAAGGGCAAATGCGCCGTTTCGTTCAGTCCGACTGCTGACCGATCGCAGAAAGAAATCAGCGTAGTAACTATGAAGCGGCCAGTAGGCTGAGATCGATTTCAAATGTCATTATTAGAATGTGCACATCTAGCGCAATGATGGTTTCGTTCCTGACTTCTTAGGTGACCTTAAAGAAACAGCATTGTAAGTTACCAAAAATCGTTTCAGCTCTGGTCTTAACTAATGGCATCTCCTCCAACATCTGCTATCTCCAACTGCCGCGTAACCTCACTTCCCCTAATCCATTTCCCCTAATTCCCGTTTGCCCTAATCCCGTTTACCCCAATGGCGTTTCCCGAAATCGCTTTTACCCGAATTCCCATTTCCCCAAAATCACGTTTGCCCTAAACACGTTTACCCCAATGGCGTTTCCCCGGAATCGCTTTTACCCGAATTCCCATTTCCCCTAATTTCGTTTGCCCTAATCTCGTTTCCCATAAATCTCATTTCCCCTAATTCACGTTTGCCCTAAACACGTTTACCCCAATGGCGTTTTCCCGAAATCGCTTTTACCCGAATTCCCATTTTCCCTAATTTCGTTTGCCCTAATCTCGTTTTCCCTAAATCTCATTTCCCCTAATTCACTTTTTGCCTTAAACACGTTTACCCCAATGGCGTTTCCCCGAAATCGCTTTTACCCGAATTCCCATTTCCCTAATTTCGTTTGCCCTAATCTCGTTTCCCCTAAATCGCGTTTTCCCCTATTTCACGTTTGCCCGTATCAAGTTTTTCTTAATTCGCGTTTGCCCTAATTTATATTTGTCATAATTTTTATTAACCGAATTAAAACGATGGATCTTGATAACGCAAGAGAATTATTCTTTCCTTTCTTGTTGATGACTTCGATAATCATGCCAACAAAAGTGTAAAGAAGTGCACATGGTGAAGACCATTATACGGTTAGTCCTTAACGCAGCCATTGTATCCGTCACGCCCCCACAAATAAAGTACTACATCGCACTAAACTTTTATTAAAGCAAGAAATAGAATCGTGAACGCAGAATGCCCACGTTTTAAGAGTTCTTAGCGTACTAGACCCCTCCCCTCTCCCCACCTTTCGTCCCCTGGTGGCCAAACCATTTTTACCAAAAAATTAGAAACTATAATTCAAACGATTTCACATCAGGAGCCGTATTTTACGCCCTTTAGCCAAAAATCTATGCGAAACATGAAAAAGTGACTATGCCTAAAAAATAGTCTTCGACATAAACGGAATCGAAAGTTAAAAGCATTTTTTTTTTCAATTGGATGTTTAGAAGCAAATATATGTAATAAAATGTATTTCTAATTTAACATCACCTGCATTTACGCCCTCTAGCAGCGAAATTGTGCATCGTATAAAAAAAAACGACATGTAGGATCATCATTCGCACATTTCGAGCTTTCCAACGCAAAAAGAATATTTGAAATCGGACTAATAGTTGCAGAGATAGTGTCCACAGACGGACGGACGGACAAACAGAAAACATAAACACGATCTGTTTTACAAACTACGTGCTACAAATATTCCCTTACACGGCGCGGCAAATGTCCTTCGCTCGCCCTTGTTTGGATGGATGCTTTTGGAAGAAACAATACAAGTTTAAAGAGCAATACGCCATTATGTCTCAAAAAGAAAAGTGTTTAATCAATGTATCCTTCGAGTTCTTACATATGGATGGGAGACATGGATCTTAACTAAAAAATACATAGAAAGGCTGCAGACAACTGAAAGAAGCATGGAGAGATACATGCTTGGTGCAACCAGGAGAGATGAGAAAAATAACTCATGAATAAGGAAAATGACAAGAGTGGAAGACATGATCAGAGTAAAATCTTTGAAAAAGCAATCGGCTGGACATGTTGCCAGAAGAACGTACCTCCGACGGACAACCGAAATTCTGGACTGGATTCCAAGGGACAGGAAAAGACCCAGAAGATCACATTGGAGATGGGTGGATGAAATTCGAAGGCATGCGTGAGTGAGATGCTGGAGACTGGGGCAAGACAGACCGTAGTGGAAGAAACTTGGTGAGATCTCCATTCATCCAGCAGTAGATTGATAATGGTTTATGATGATGATTAAAAATACATATATTTTCCTAAATTTGACGATAAAACATTACATACAATGATTTTTCTCCTAAATTTGACGATAAATCCTAGTTTTTCCCCTGAATTTTGGCGATAAAAGAAACGTTTTATTTCGCTCAACGAAAATCAGGACAAATATGAATTACGGAAAACATGAATTTGGGAAAACGCGAATCAAGGCAAAGGAGAATTAGAACAAACTTGATACAGTAAATGTTTTTAAGGGAAACTTTGACACGGACAAACGTGTTAAGGGCAAACGTGAATTAGGGGAAACGAGATTTAGGGGAAACGAAATTAGGGAAAATGGGAATTCGGGTAAAAGCGATTTAGGGGAAACGCCATTGGGGTAAACGTGTTTAGGGCAAACGTGAATTAGGGGAAACGAGATTTAGGGGAAACGAGATTAGGGCAAGCGAAATTAGGGAAAATGGGATTTCGGGGAAACGCCATTGGGGTAAACGCATTTAGGGCAAACGTGAATTAGGGGAAACGAGATTTAGGTGATACGAGATTTAGGGGAAATGAAAATTCGGGTGAAAGCGATTTCGGGGAAACGCCATTGGGGTAAACGCATTTAGGGCAAACGTGAATTAGGGGAAACGAGATTTAGGGGAAACGAGATTGGGGAAAACGAAATTAGGGGAAATAGGAATTCGAGTGAAAGCGATTTCGGGGAAACGCCATTGGGGTAAACGTGTTTAGGGCAAATGTGAATTAGGGGAAACGAAATTAGGGGAAATGGGAATTCAGGTAAAAGCGATTTCGGGGAAACGCCATTGGGGTAAACGTGATTAGGGCAAACGGGAATTAGGGGAAACGGGTGCTCACCCCAACTGCTGGTCTCTAAGAGACTGAAGTTTTAAAGTCTCGCAAGAAGCCAAACAGGACAGATCACAGGATTATAAAGCCATTTCTGTTTTCAAGAGCTTTTTTAACAAACCTTTTGTTTAAAAACAGGCACTGTTTACCAAAATCATACTTAACAATTTAATTAATTTGTCAAAAAATACATTAAAAAAATCAAACAGATTCTTTCACAAGTGCAGTGCAAAAATTCTAAAGAACTACCGTTACGTCTCGTAGTTATCAACCATAAAAGCTTCGGCGTGAGATCTTCAAACACCCGACTCAATACCATCCCTGAAATCGACAGTATAACCTGAATGAAGCCGTGAATGTACGTGATTAAGTAGCTTGGTATTTCCGATCTTCTTTGGCCGCAGCTGAGAACAGCCAAGAAATTACGTGCTGTTTTGTTCTTTAAAAAAAAAAAAAAAAGTCCATCGAATTATTTTTTAAGACATAAATTTATAAATTTTACGTAAGAAGTGTTATAACGACAGCAAATAACAGCAGGAAAGAGCGAAAAGTATTGACGTAAGCAGCAAAAGCATTTAATCTTGGTGTGCCACATATTCATTGGTTCCAAATATATTGAATGTATGTATAAAACTCCACGTCACAATAATATTACCTATTAGGAATTTCTTGAATTTCGAGCGGGAATACAGATAATGCTTTAGGGAGTTAAAAAAGTTAAGGATCTTACTGTAATAATTTTCGCGCGCATGTAGGTTTTCTTTTCTTCTTTTATAAATCATTTCCGGAGTTTAAAGGCATTCTTCATATTAAGGCATCATTAAAGGCATTCTTTGGAACTTAACACTTTGTTTTATCACTTTATAAGAATCAGTTACATTCATAAAAAGGCAAAATTCATCGCCATCATCACTGTGAATTCATGATAATTATACACTGTGGGCAATTCTTCATGAACTTCAACACCATTTTTCTCGTTATTTATTCTTCTTTTGCTGCTTTTCGAAGGAAGAACGCGTTATGCCCTATTTGGATCCAACCTTGACTTTGCATCAACTGGTATGTCAATGCAACCATCTCGAGAGAACGAATTTGACAGCTGTGCACCACAACTGCGACGTACTCCAGTAACACATTATTGAAACGCTCGTTGGAGGAGAGACACAAAAGACCGCGGTAATTTACTCGAAACATCTTGTGACTCAGAGTCAGTTCTAAAATGACAGAAATTAGGATGGATCCAAATCAGTGACAACAAGGTCGCATGCCGTTCACCAAAAAGCGATCTCTTATTCTCGTTACTCTTACGGAACCGACCGTTTCACAACCTTGTTTAATCGCTATTAAAATACACTGCGCCAACGAGGCAGCATAGTGAAATACATCCAACCAAAACTAGATTTTTGGGGTTTTTTTACAATAGTTTTCTATTGTAAGAATTTGACGGAAGAAAAAAAAAGTACACTGAAGCCCAAGGCTGCAGAATTGAGCATTATGAAGAAGCATACACAGGCGACTCTCGATAATTCAAACTTCCATTAAACAAAATTCTGGGTAACTCAAAAAAAGTAAAATTCTCAGCATATGACTTGTGAGCATAATATCTTATCGACATATTAACATTTTTTTCGCACACCCTTTGGATTCGACTAATCGAGAGTCGACTGTAAGACAACAAAAAATGTTCCTCGCAGAAAGCTATGCGAGGGAAAAAGAATTTTTCACACAGGACTTTAATAAGCAAAGATAACAAGAAAAGAGTTTAAACATACACGCCCCCTAGTGGACAAACTTTAAATTATTTGAAGTGGATAAATATTTGCAATTCAAAGAAGAATAAATAGCATACAGTACAAAAAGTAATCGAATTTTTAAAAGCGGAGGCACAATCATTCTGTCGTTCGCATGCGCGACTGAGTGTCAAAACTAAGTTATGAAAAATTAAAAACTAATGCAGAATGTTCTGTAAAATTAATGACATCGTATGCAGAAGAATTTTTTTTACACGGACCTTTAGAAGCAGAAAAATCCTGAAATATGGCATAAAAAAATGACGCGCACGGACCTGAAGGAGAAACTGTGAATTATTTTGGGCAAGAAAAGTGAAAAAAAAAATGGTTTTTCACGAAGAGCGGTATTTGACCAAAAGCATTTTTAATCAGATTTTTAAACGCGCAGATGCGGCTACAAGTATGTTGTAAACAAAAATTTTCACTTACGCCCTCTAACGAAAACACTGTGCATTACGAAAGAACAGAAATTATATGCAAAGTGTTCTACATCGGAAACCCTATCCTACGCAAAACGAATTTTAAAAATCGGAATTTTAGGATTCGTAACGTTGGAATGTGTACAAGAAATACAGGTACTCCCCATAGCGGAGAAACTGTTTCATTATGGGGAAGAAACGCTCTCTCAAAGTGTTTACCGTTGTGAGTAGTATGTGACCGTAAAATAATTATTTTTCAGTGGTGCTTTAGAAAATCGTTCTTTGCAAAAACAGAAATTATATGCGTAACAATTTTATAATTTTCACCAGCAATGCTTTCCGGCGGAAAACTAAAAACAAAAACAAACAAAGACTTTTTGTTTTTGAAGCTTACACGTCTCAAAAAAATATATATATGCATTTACACTGAACGCTTTTCGTGGTACACGTATCGAACGAAAAAAAATAACTGTTTCAATCGGATTTTTTGAAGCAATGTTTGAAATAAAATATATTTTGAATTCAATAGCATCTGTATTCACGCCACCCAGCGTCGAATTTATGCATCTGAATAAGACAAAGAGACAAGGACTTTCATTCTCACAATTAATGATTTCCAAAGCAAAACGAAGTTTTCAAATCGGACAAATAGGGGCAGAGAGATATGGCGTACCACAGATAAACGGATTAAGTGATAACATACGCACGAATTTTTTTCCCAAACGAAATGCTAAAATGCGATAACTCGAGAATTGCAGTACAGTAAGGTAATGAAAGAGAGATATTTTTGGAACCTTTACACGTAATGCAAAAAAAAAAAAAAAAAAAAAAAAAAGAAGAAATGAACTTTCCATACGGAAAAACAAACACATCAGGCTGCTAAACTTTATACAATTATTCTTCAGAATGCAATATGCAAGTAAATTTGGCTAACGAATTAAACAAAAATAGAGAAAATTCTCAATTTTTAGAAAAAAGAAATGGTTTTTCACGAAGAGCGGTATCTGACCAAAAGCATTTTTAATCAGATTTTTAAACGCGCAGATGCGGCTACAAGTATGTTGTAAACAAAAATTTTTACTTACGCCCTCTAACGAAAACACTGTGCATTACGAAAGAACAGAAATTATATGCAAAGTGTTCTACATCGGAAACCCTATCCTACGCAAAACGAATTTTAAAAATCGGAATTTTAGGATTGGTAACGTTGGAATGTGTACAAGAAATACAGGTACTCCCCACAGCGGAGAAACTGTTTCATTATGGGGAAGAAACGCTCTCTCAAAGTGTTTACCGTTGTGAGTAGTATGTGACCGTAAAATAATTATTTTTCAGTGGTGCTTTAGAAAATCGTTCTTTGCAAAAACAGAAATTATATGCATAACAATTTTATAATTTTCACCAGCAATGCTTTCCGGCGGAAAAATAAAAACAAAAACAAACAAAGACTTTTTGTTTTTGAAGCTTACACGTCTCAAAAAAAAATATATATATGCATTTACACTGAACGCTTTTCGTGGTACACGTATCGAACGAAAAAAAATAACTGTTTCAATCGGATTTTTTGAAGCAATGTTTGAAATAAAATATATTTTGAATTCAATAGCATCTGTATTCACGCCACCCAGCGTCGAATTTATGCATCTGAATAAAACAAAGAGACAAGGACTTTCATTCTCACAATTAATGATTTCCAAAGCAAAACGAAGTTTTCAAATCGGACAAATAGGGGCAGAGAGATATGGCGTACCACAGATAAACGGATTAAGTGATAACATACGCACGAATTTTTTTCCCCAAACGAAATGCTAAAATGCGATAACTCGAGAATTGCAGTACAGTAAGGTAATGAAAGAGAGATATTTTTGGAACCTTTACACGTAATGCAAAAAAAAAAAAAAAGAAGAAGAAATGAACTTTCCATACGGAAAAACAAACACATCAGGCTGCTAAACTTTATACAATTATTCTTCAGAATGCAATATGCAAGTAAATTTGGCTAACGAATTAAACAAAAATAGAGAAAATTCTCCAAATTTTTGTAAATATTTACGAACAGCTGTAATAAATACATCAAGGGCAAGTAAAATTTCGGCCAATTTTCAGAGAAACTCTAAATTTCCGCAAGGCTGGCAACCTTGGCATGTATATGTATGCTTCCTTCCATACAACCTGTGAAAGATTGTTCATACATAATTAGACTGCTTCGGAAGTGATCGGAACATGCTCGTTGTAATAATGAAAGCTTCTTCCTTCCGGTGTTACCGCGCACCAAGCAGTTTCTCTTGGACTTGCACAGGCACAGTAACCTAACAACTTCCAGAAGTTCTGCTTTGAGCTATTCTGCTGCTACTTGCTGGGCACCTCACACAGCGTCGCCCCGAGAAAAATCAATAATCTGTGAGAGCCTAAGAGAGGGAGTGAGGACATGATTTATCAAAGCACTCTCCTACTTTCAAATCTCAAGTATGCTTCAGCAAAACCCCTCTTCCTGCCCCTTTCCCACTCTCTCTCTCACACACACACACCAACAAGAGTCATTTTGCCTTTCAGGGGTTCTTCAATTATTTCTTACAACACAAATATCTCCTATTAAAAAAAAATCTTTGTCCCGATGTTTCTTCATTTCGAGTTTCAAAAAAAAAAATTTTATCTTGAAAAAGTGGATTGAAAAACCATAAAATTGTGATTAACAAATGAAACATAAGAAATGACATCCGTCGGTCACAAATGTATTGTAAATACTTTAGTTAGCACAGACCACCGGTAAAAAAAGAAAAAAAAAGAATGTAGGTTATTTTTCAGTTCAGAATTGAATTCACTCTTTACAAAGGTACCGCGTTTCTTTGGAACAGAGAGACAAACGAGTGAATGAAAAGTATCAGAATTTAATGCACGATAATTTTAATCACCTAATTTTAAATCAAAATATCACTGCAAATGTTGCCTTGCCAAATGCTGAACCTACTAAAAATACCATCAGTTTTCAATCGGAAATATTTACCAACGGAAAAAGAAAAAATCGCGTTAATTATAAATTACCAGCAGACAAAGTTGACCCTACCAAGACAAGCATGCAATGCAATACACACGATTTTTGGCAGAAACAAGACTCAGATTTAAAATGTCCCAGTGTCATATCGGAGCTTGGTATACTGAGTATAAATACTACGGCTCAGAAAAAACTTCTCTGCCATGAAACTGTTGTATTCAAGATTTTAATATAAAAACTTGGCAATAAGCTTTCAGCCATTTTGGTTATAAAGACATAATTCCAGTCCCCTTTCGTGTTAGCGCCCGGGGATAGTGTAGCTTTGTGTAAGCTAAACAACTAGGAAAGTTGAAAGTACGATCTTCGTTGTTAGCTGAATTCATCGTTCCGGAATCTTAAGTAGAAATCCCTGTGTGATTATTTTTGTGTAAGAAACTGTAAGAGAGGATTAAGTGCAGTGTCTATTGATTGATATTGATTGATTCGTTATAGTTCATTTTTTCGAGATTCTTGGAAAACTACACAAAAGGTCAAGGGTTCCCCACCGTTTCCCCGAATATCGTTTCCCCTAATGCGTAATCTTGCCCTAAGGTCCTTTTGCCTTCCCTCTAAGGGCTTACTCGTTTTCCATCAATTCTTTCTTTGAGGGTGGGGTGAGAAAAGGTCATTTGTAGACAACACGGTACTGCAACTTCGGACAGTTTCAAACAAGAAACGCCGTACAATACTATTCAGGGCAAGGATTTCATATGTTTTAGCGTTGGTTTATTAGAATTTAAGTTTCCTTGGTTAGCAGTAAAAAAAATGGATTTCAGTGTTGAAATTATTCAGTCAAAAAAAGTCAATTTATGTATGTTATAAATGGATATTACGAATTCATCAACAAATTAAAAACCCTGCCTGACAATTTTAAAAATCAGATGGCTTTGCTTGACGTTGGAAACCGGCCTCCACACCTCAAATTGAAATACAAGAAAATCAATGAAAAAATAATGAAGTTGACAAACGAATATATTAACGAAGAATGTAGTTTAATTATTTTTATGTCATCTGTTGGATTTAATTTAACAGATACGAGGTAACTTAGCAAATGCTGTTGCTAAATGCCATTCAATGTTTAATAAATGCTGATTTAATTAGTTATTCAACAAATTATTACAATGTATCTTATTTTCAATGCCATGAGTGTTTTTAAGTTTTTGTTCTATGTCAAACTGTACATAAATGTTGTTGTAGCTATGCTTCTGCCTACTAGTTAGGGCAAAATATATGTATGTAATCTGTATGTATAAAGAAAGACATGACGCTCTTCCTTTGCAAATTCAAATAGGAATACCAATATACATAAGAACTGAACCTGACGCTGTGGAATTAATCCTAACTTTGACGGAACTACTAGGGGAAACGGGAATCGTAACTTCTGACCCAACTATATTAGGGGAAACGGGAATTGCAGTAACAATATTAGGGGAACCGGGATTATATATACATAGGGAGAATGGGCTTCAACGAACCACCTGATTAGGGGAAACGATATTCGGGGAAACGAGAGGACACCAAGGAGGTCAATTGTTATTTCTAGAAAACTATACAGGAAAGTTGGTCGACCTCCCTCTCCCTCCCCCAGCTTTTCGTAGGTAAAAGTCTTCTTTAGTGAATATTTCGGGCCAATAGCATGTGCATTTGTTTTAATATCACAACTAAAAAACGGCAGAGATATAATGAATTTGGAATACTGTCACGGCGTTTACGCCATGACAGTATTCCAAATTCGGAGTCTTTCATAGATTCCTATGAAAGACTCCGTACATGTGGGTTCTATATTTCGTAACATAAAATGCCGAATATATGAACACAAATGCAATTTAAAAACAAATTCCTCTGCTACGGCATTATCCAGATTATGCTCGGAAAGTAATCACGAGCCACTATGGAACTTTACTACTATCCTTTCATCTCCAACAACACGCTTTGCTACTCTATTCTCTGAAAGCTTATGAATTTATAAGTATGGACCTAAATATTGCAATGACGACACACTTGTTCAAATACCTCTGCCTTGAAAATTTCTTTTAAAACCGGAACTATAACTTCAAGTTGTTCAGAACTTTAATTGGTGTATCTACTTTATGTAAATTTGATTCTTTGACATGCGTAGTGTACTTGTATCATGACATCTTCATTCTGTATTTAAGTCACCCAACTTTTCATTTCTACTGCTCAGTGTGTATGGCTGATGACGGGACCGACGAGGTCACCGAAAGATCTCGTCCCTTTTTAATGTTTTTAATGTGTTTTTAACATCATTTTTAAATATTAATG
This sequence comes from Macrothele yani, assembly GCA_039090855.1. NCBI lineage: Eukaryota > Metazoa > Arthropoda > Arachnida > Araneae > Macrothelidae > Macrothele > Macrothele yani. The sequence continues at coordinate 69,452,916 of CM077013.1, forward strand.
AGTGGGTTTTACCAGAAAATCGTGCATAAGACGGCTTATTCTATGACTTCATTATTGAACGGTTTTAATCGGATCATTGCGGACGAGCGTAGACAAAGACCGTAGGAATGAGAGTTAGAAATTTCGGAAGAGTGAGGAGTCAACAGTTAGTTGTCCATCGAGGAAAGTTGATTCTCAAAGTGTCGGTGCTACCTGCAAAGCGTGCCCAGGCCGGATGATGATCAAGTTGCAATGCTAAGAGAGTGCCCGAAACATGAAGATCCTCAGAAATGAGGCAAATAATTTTCCTTTTACATTTGTTTCCAAATTTACTGTGCCACAAAAGTCGTCACGCTAGATAGGAATTTCAATTATGTCTAAATTAGGAAAGTTACATCTTAAGCAAAAATTTTACAGCAACCCAATAGTAACCTCGCATATTTGATGCAGAATTGTATTATCACATAAGAAAATAATATTAAGTGTTTGAACACTGAATATAAATGTGGCATATGGATAGGCTAAATTGTAATCGTATCAGGTCTCACAACCGTATTAATTTGTAATGGTAATTTTCATCATTATCAAAATTGTTTTCATACGTTACACTTCAGTTGCTGTCGCATTTATCTAAATTTTAGTTATCTTTGTGTTGATTTTCAAGAGTAAGATGTTTGAGTTCATTACCAGCGTTTTATATGGCGAACGAATTAACCTACGTATTCTAAATCTAATACTTTGCAGCATCCGATTCCTTCGCTACGAAAAAGGAAGTAGGATGAAGCACAACGCGATTCTATTACTTATGTTCAATTTTAAAGACGATCACTTATCCTACGCGTAAATACGCATACACCGATGAACCATTAAATTATGACCACCTACCGAATAAGATGTAGGGCCCCCTTTAGCCAGCAAAACTGCAGCCACTCAGCGAGGCATCGATTCGATGAGGTGGCGATAGGTATCCTGGGATATCTGGTACCATAATGCCAATAGCAGGTCCTCCACTTCCCCTACATTTCGGGGTGGTGGTGATTTAGCGGAAACCCACTTTTCCAAGTCGAACCACAAATGTGTCAGGTGAATTTGGAGGCCACGGCATAAACAGAAAGTCGCCACCATGTTTCCCGAACTACTCCTTGACGATTCTGGCAGTGTGGCATGGCGCATTATCATATTGGTAATGGCCATCACCAGCAAACACAGTTGTCATGATTGGGTGAACTTGGTCAGCAACGATGTTCAGATACCCGACAGCTGTCAGGGTTTGTGCTATTGGAATAATGCGGCCTAAAGTGTCCCAAGAAAGCAGCGCCCACAGCATAACACCGCCGGCCTGTTTCCGCCTAAAAGAGCATCCAGGCGCCACAGCCTCCCTTGGTAATTGGAGTATCCCCGCTCGGACATCTACGTGATGCACCAGGAACCTTGATTCGTCAGACCAGGCTACTTTCTTTCAATCACCCACGGTCCAGTCTCGATGATCTCGGGCCCATTTCATGCATTGTTGGCGATGACGGGCAGTGAGCATGGGGACCCGGCTGAGTCTTCGGCTACGCAGGCCCATGCGCAGAAGGCTGCGATGAACTGTGTGCTGTGAGACGTTGCCCTGATTACCACTGTTGTAGCTGCGGGTGATTTGTCGCACTGTAACCCTGCGGTCGCTGTGAACAATGCGCGATAGTCTCCACTCCCCTCTGGCATTAATGAGCTGCGGACGACAAACGGATGGACGACGGTTCTTCGTTTGGTCATCTGTGCACCACTTTTGATACATACTCACTACAGTGGCACGTGAATAACCAACAAGCCGCGCCGTTTCCGAGATCGTAATTCCAAGGCGCTGTGCAATCACAAGCTGTCCGTTATCAAAGTCCGATAAATCGGCAGCTTTTCCCATTCTGACTCCGAACACTCTACTAACCGAAAGATGGTCCTCGGGTTGTATATATACTGCTCTGTGAACTTCACCTGCGCCACCGTTCGGTCTTCAGGCGCGCTCATTTCTCTAGGCAGGGGGTGGTCATAATAGAATGGCTCATCGGTGTATGTGTTTGAACGTATGCCCCCCCCTCCTTCTAGATTGGTTATTCAATTACAATTTGTTTATGATCCCATTGTTTTAAGTTGAAAAATACAAGCTCCAGTTGATGTTGCAGTTCTCGTAATATAGTTTCTGAATTCCACGAATTATAACGCTGAAATTCCGCTTTATAACAGTTATATTTGGTTTGGTTTACCTTTATACGTTGGCACGGTAATATTTGATTTGATTTTCATAACATCATTTAGTTAATATAGCATTTGCGTTCCAATCTAATTTACCTTTATAATAAAACACTAAAATATCTCAGTATGTCTGGCTAGATCTATTAAATACAAAACACATTTCTTTTAACGATCTCCTAAAATCACAGATATCGTAACAAATACATAGCATCAAGTGTCAAAATTTTACGGCAAGGAAATACAGTCAAACCCCGCTATAACGAACTTCAAGAGACCGAATTTTCGGTGCGCTATATCCGGTGGTTCGCTATATCTGATCCGAAAAAAAAAACAAAAAAACTATGACCTCGCTAAAAATCGTAAAAAACTGATTAGCATTGTCACACCTACCAAGAGACGTTAATAACAATAATTCTACTTGATAATAAATTCATATTACGGGTTAATTACACTGATTATTCTGTGCAGTTATTAAATGTGTTTTCGTTCTTTTTCAATTTCATCATACTATAACACAGTACATACATGATAAATTACATACTTAGCATAAAGGTCATGGTTCAGACTCTTCCCTCGAAATACATATCTCCCTCTAAAACACACATTTTTAATTATGAATTATCATTTTATGCATAAAAAATATAAATTGATTAAAAATTAATAAGGGAAAATATTGGTGAATTTGCCTTGAATTTTTAATTAACGTCTGAGTACAAAAAAATAATCTGTAATCTTTCACTGGTGTGATGCAGATTGCAGGAAAATTTTATCCATATTTTTGTCCAAAACTTGAAAAGACTATATCACTGCCGGTTCTATAGTTTGTGTGGACAAAAACGTATTAATACCACGCATCGTTGCTTTGACCTCCGCAATGGTGGAGAGTTCGCTTTCCATGTGTTGCATTTCTTCAACTTCTTCATTAAAATCAGACGAAGAATCTTCGATGTCAGCATTTTTCAATTTAATTTCTGTCACAATATCTTTGTCACTCGGATCTTCGCATGTAACAACATCGTCATCACATGTTTGAAAAAGCTCCACATCACATTCTGAAAATGTTGAAATGCCGTGTTTTTCTACCCTTTGCGCGATAGGTAATTCCTCGTTTTCATCATCTTCCTCATCAACACCCTTTGCTAGACCAGCGTGCCAGAAACAATTTCGAATGGTGGATTCTGTAACAAGTGGCCAAGATTTTTCTAGCATTAGCATTGCATCAAGAAGGGAAACATTACAATCCAGTACATCTTTGTTGTACCCCTCCAAATTACGTAAAAGGAGCTGCTTTCTGTAATGACACTTCAAGCTCCTGATCACTCCTTGGTCCATAGGCTGCACGATAGAAGTTGCATTCGGGGGCAGGAAAACAATCTTAATCCATTGTAAGTTTTCGACATTTGTGTGCAGTACAGTTGTCTATCAAGAGCAGAATCTTTCGCTTCTGGCTTAAAGTTCTTCATCCCACTTTCGTAGCTCTTCTTCAAACAGTTCCAACGTCATCCATGCCTTACGGTTGGGCTTTACAAGAAACAGGAAGACTTTTCACATTTTTTAAGCATCTTGGCTTTTGAGAATTTCCAATCACCAGAAATGACGTTCAGTTCCGTTCATGTTGCCACACACAAGAACTGTGATTCGCATTTTCGACAATTTTCCTCCAGTGCACTTTTCGCCTTCAAATTTTGACGTTTGGTTTGGCGTCATCTTGTAAAACAGCCCAGCTTCCTTGGCGTTGAAAATGTCTTTTTCATTGTATTGAACCAGAGACGTCATCCCAAACATTTTTTTTTCCACGTCTCGACAGCAGATGTTGAAGCACTCCCTGATTCTCCGACAATTTTTCCTGAAGAAATGTTGTTCTGCTTCTTAAACCTGTCCAACCAGCCATTTGAGCACAAAAAGGCAGTCTCTCCGAATTGTTTGGCAAATTCACTTTTGGGTGAAATAATCGGCCTTTGTATGAAGCATTTGCCCAGATACTGGCAGATTGCGGCTTTTTTGAATGATGAACCATTTCAGCAATGCTTCTTCAACATCCTTATGCTCGGCCTTTCTCAACTTTTCCCTCGCATCCAAATTTTTTTCACGAGCAGAAATTATCGAGTCTCGATTTTTCCACATGGCACCAACTGTATGTAGATTTAGATAAATTGTATTCCCGACAGATATCGGTTTGGTTACATCTATTCTGTATTTTTCTAATAATGTTGACTTTATCTTCAATGCAGAACGCTTTAAGTTTACAATTCGCCATATGGATGAATTTTTGACACATTTCCCCAATACGTATACAGATTGAAGAGAGTTAGATCAAACCTTCATTCACTGTGTCCGGGCGTAGACTGACTGGTTGTCCTTCTACCGATTCACCACAGGGAATGTTCTCTGTCCAATCAGGTACATTCTTTTCTCTGCCCAAACAGGTTTTCTCTCTCCTCTGCTTTGCGTGTTACGCGATGAGCCTTCGCGTCGGGAGAAATTGTTCCTCCGCTACCGCCAAGGTCATTTCGTCACCGACCGGTACTGCCCAATGTGCAATGAGAAAGCATTCGTGTTCCCCAAGATATGCTTATTGTGTGTCCTGTTTTTCCAAGAGTTGGGTATTGCACCTGCTTCGCATGGACTTTGTTTGGAATACAAAGAAAGACGAGGGCGAAGATAAAAGAACAGGTACAGTATTTAACGTAAAGGTATTTATCGCTGTCCTAATAGCCTAAACATGGATAAGGATTGGTAATTTTTCAGTTAGAACCTGCAGAAATTCTAGAAACAATTACGAGAAATGCAAAAAAATATTTCAGTCGAAGACATTGATTAAGTTCGTTATATCCGATTTTCATCCTTTCATAGTTTCGTTATAGCCGTATGAAAATAACATGTATAGGAAATTGGACGGGACCAAAAATGTCGTTCGTTATAAGCCGGGTTAGCTATAGCGGGGTTTGACTGTACATCGAAAGTATACGTCACGTCTGGCTCCATTCCATCTTTTAACATTCTCTACAGTCCTTGGTATTGTGACAAATACATATAAATCTACATCATCACCACTTAATGGAAAATTATGCATCATGAAAAGATAAAGTACATGAAATACACGTTGGTTATACTTATCGCAATCTGACACGGTAACGCGTTCCTCCAATACGATTTCCAAAAATGGAGGACTGCGTGACCGTAGACGTACGGGTAAACATGAGCTAACCATTACCATACTTTCACAAACCTTAAATTTTTTAGCATGCTTCTTCTGGAAGACACATATGCACTAGAGGGAGGGAGAAGAAAGTAAAGGCGAGCGTCACAACAGTACTTAGAGACGAAGCTTGTCACAACCCATTCCCTCAACAGAAATACACTTCGATCCAAAATTGAAACAAGGGCGACATAGAATTTTTAGACTTCATATCACACACACACACAACGCAAACCTCGCATATTAAAATACTTTACAGGTATTTTAGATAATGTAACCAGAATGGGGCCCTAAAACCTGATGTTTTGCTAGATGTGCCAAACGGCAATATTCACTGAAGTTCGAATCACAAATTATTTTTCAGTCAGACTTGCAATTTCAAAAGGTATCGTCCTAAATGAAAATCCACACCACCTGCCGGTAAATTTTTATATAAATAAAATACCTGGGAAATGTGTGAAGAACTTTAGTCGTGGTTATAGCAATCAAACATACTAAATGATTTTTCGAGACGTACTTTTACCAGCCGAAATATAGGACAAATAGATATACTCATATGCCATCTAGCTAGAAAATTGTACATCCGGAGAACCAGTAAATACGTGATTTATTACATCAGTTTGCAATTGCTTGATCATAGTTATAGTTAACTGATGTCATAACAAAACACTAAAAGATTTCAGTATGTCGTACAATCGAAAGTAACGCCGAAGTAAACATCTAAATTTGGGACACCTAGTAAAAAGATTTAGCGCTAAGAAAAAAATGAAGACCGAACAGAAAATGTTGTTGTTAACGGTTATCGTACACAAATTTCAAATCGGACTACAAGCTGAGATACGGCGCAATACGCATTTCGCTGTTAGCGCACCACAAAGCGAAAAGACATCGTGCGAAACAGTAAATACGCGAAATGTCTTGTTCATACTTCCAACGCAGAATGAATTTCTTCACACTGCAAAAAATTGCAAGGTCAAATTACGGTAGATACCCCGGCAACTGAGTGGCTAGTCAATAAACCGTAATTTTACAGTACCATAACGCAATGTTCATTGACATGTCTAATGACCGGGTAATAAAAACGTCTAATGACCATAATATTCATTAACATGTCTAATGACAAATAAATAATAATACATGTTATGTTCATTAACATGTCTAATGGGAAATCAAAACGTCTAATGCCGTAATGTTCATTACATGTCTAATGGGAAATAAAAACGTCTAATGCCGTTATGTTCATTACATGTCTAATGAGCGGGAATAAATAATGTCTACTGGCCAGGAAATAAAAACGTGTTGCCCACAGAGGTGTTGCCAGTCGACTGATTGCACATGAAAAAACAGGTATAAAACCACTTTAAAAAGAACGTTTCCAGATTGTCAAGGTTAAAATACAGAAACAGTTTAAACACCGTGAACATGTAGTTTATCTACCGAAAATTTACGGTTGACCGCCAGGTGGCGTGCTTACGATCTGTAAACCGTCTTAATCTGGGTGAAACACCGACTATTCACGGCAATTTTGTACAGTGCATTATGACTTTGGATGTAGAAATATCGCACACAATAAATTTATTCTTAATTTCTTGGCTGATCTTAAAATCACGAAGTACCTCTGTAGTTAAAAATCTTCATTATACTAACGAATTTATTAAAATGTTGCACAACAAAATTTTGAAGCATTCAACACACCAGACATAAATTTCGGAATGCTGATTGAAGCGTGTACATAAGTATAAAGTTGATGAACGTAACGATTAGTATAAATATGGAGAGCGAAACTGTTAGATTATGACTGTGGATGTCTGACGTGTGTGTTTAAAGCATCTGTAGCATTATGTATTTCCTTTTACAGGTACAACTATGGGTCGTACAGGTGACGTTACTGAGTGACAAAATGGAGCCATTGTTTTTGGCCTAGAACATGGCTATTCATTGCAAGAGGTGGCGAAGTTTATTGCTCTGACCGAGTCAATAGTCAGTAATGTCCATTTCCAGTGGAACACGTATGGAAGATATCACTGTAAGCTGAGCAACTGTGATAGAATCTTTATGATAACAAATCGGGATCGCAGGCGTTTGGGATGATTAGCAACAACTGCGCATTTCCAGACTAGTCAAGAACTGCTTCAACAGTACAATGCTGGACCAAGTAAACCAGTCTCAGAACGAACGCTACGGAGAGAACTGCACGGCTTGGGCATTTTCAGTCGTATTGCTCGGATATGTCCGAAGTTAACAATTGTCCAGAAGAAAAATTGCCTTGCTTGGGCAAAACAGCATCGTCACTGGATCATTGAACACTGGCGACGAACACGAACGATGTGGCCTGACTAATCCAGATTCTGCTTGTATTCCAATTATGGCCATTGCGGAAGACTGGAGGACTACATTAATCATGGAGCCTGAGAACATATACCGAAAGTGTGTAAGCCGCAAAAACATTTCAAAAAGTCGAGGCTACGCTATGATGGCACAAAAAGCACGTTTGGCTATACAATGAAATCCAAATCACCGATGATCCACGATGCATTGACGCTGAGTATTTTTATATGAGCTGCAAGCACACAGGTCGATGCGATGTACACGAACAATCCTACATGCACGACTGACAGTCTTATCTACTGCATCCCTCGTCGTCCCATACTGCTTGTGAGAATGAAAGCTCTGGTGCTTTGTACAAGCTTCGGTTATATGCTTCAAATGATGTCAGAAACATCATTGACAGACGAAGGAGATTTCACCAGATTCCTTCATTAACTTTGCAACGTATCAGTTACCATGTGAGTTGTGCAAATTGCTCTTCATCGCTAAATGCCAAAACAAAGGTTTCACAAACTGTCCCGCGTAACTCCGATTCTTACTTCACAGAGTCCTTGGCAACTGTCCTTAAACAGAGATTTTCAAATATGAGAAGACATTATTTTTTTTCATAACGAACGAGGTGTATTTGATATCACATGCGTCGACTTTCCAGAAATTCAATGGGTGCTCATGCTTTGAACATGAAGTCCAATGGGTGCTGAAGCGCTGGGCATGAAGTCTAATAAGTGCTCGAGCTATGTCCCTGTGGTGGAAGAAATCAGGATGTGAAGTCCAATGGATATTCGAGCTCTATACATAGTTACATACGTATATATAAATCTACAGTGGGGCCGTAATTTAATCGGTGATACGTTTTTAAAATTGGGATGGATAAATAAGCTTGTGCTCTTAATTTTTCTTGTGAACTTTTTTCTAGTTATGAGTGTTGTCTCTTGAAAGGCGTATAACGGACGTACCACCACGGAATTTACTTGTCATTCGTGTATATGTACATAGTTGTAGAATGTTTCTGAAAAGCAGAGTTTTAATATGTTCTTTCTGCCTCTTCTCTCATCACTCTCTGTGTATGATTCTAAAACCGGATTTTGGAAGTGTTTCATGAGCACGAGTAGATCAGTTTATGTTCATTTCACGGTAGTTCATAATCTCCTAATTGTATAAACCACATAACCTTTTACATCTCCCAAAAGAATATCCACAGACTTAAATATAAGTATTTTTCACAACTTGTACTCGCGTTGTAATAAATCACTTTATTCACAAAAGTACTGAAACGAAGGAAATTACAGTGTTATCCCTCAAAATATTAATGAAACGGTTTAAATTTTTATTTGGGGATGGGGACTTCCCGTTATCAGTAATTTAATGGTTGCCTGGGCCCCAGAGCATCACCTAGTCAGCACCTGTGTTTGACAAAACATGTTTGTTCGTATAGGCCCTTGCAAGGAGCTCGTTTTATAGTGGAGGAGCAGAACGATGCTTTCCTTTTGACTTCAGTGTTGAACAGAATGCGTGTGAAAGTATGCGAACAAAATATGACTGCTTTACACAAAACCTTGACGTTTTATTGCCAACAATCACTAACGATGGATCTTGGGAAAGACATTATGACCCGGAATACAATGTAAGTGCAAAATATCTACGAATGACTACATCATGAAAGTTGGATGATCCGTGGAAGGGAGGAGCGTAATTTCCAAAACCAAAAACAGACCACAACCCTCAGGAATACGAAGAGCTTGAATGTTTTTAAACTGCACCCCCTCCCCCTAATAACTATACGTAATGGACACCGATTACATGATCTTCGTCTAAGTTAGGAAAAAAAATATCTAGGGTGTATAGATTTACAATACGAAAACTAACAACGCAATAAAATATTTCGATTAGAAAGCATGCTCTCCGTATTTGACCCCCACACACACACACACACACACACACACACACACAAACTGAAGTTTTTACACATTTCCTCATAAAATTGGCTCCTGTGTCGCTTCAGATTTTTGGGATCTTAAGTGGTGGTTTAATACATAAAAAAATGTGAAAAGAAAAACGTGAGGATGCATCGAGAAACAGTGAGAGATAATTACTTTTCTTAATTGCTGAAATTTTCTTGGCACGGAATGCGGTAAATTGTCGCTTTCTGGTGTGACCTACATAAATGAATAATTGTACTCCCAAGCTTCAACAAAACGAAATCAATTTGTGTCACTCCAAATGGAAAGCACTCCCCGTGAAACAATTTAAAAAAAAAAGAAGGGTGAAACGGAGGAAGCAACAACAAAAGTTCAAAAGAAAAAGGGAGTGAGTTGTTAAGGTCGTATTTAATCGCGGAGAGCAAAGAAGACTACAATTTCCCCCCCCCCCCCCATACATACATAATACGAATGATCTTTAAAAGCAAAGTCATAAACCTTACCCTTGCAAAATTCATCGGAAAAATAATGAATTGTAGCATATATTGCCGAATCGTCGACATGACATAATGCAATTTCTATGCATGGTACGGCAACATGAATTTTTCCAAGCAGGAAAACATACATTAGATGTTATTTCCATGTTTAATAACCCCAAACTCATAATAGGGAGAGGGAGTAATAATAACAACATAACCAAACAGAAAATTATTTCCATGGAACTGATAATTTTGCAATTTTGTACACTGTAGCTGTAGAGGCATTTAGTTGAACTACTGCAGCTAGAAGGAGTTTTTCTCACAAAAAATTGCTAAACGTAAAGTTGTTTTTTGTCCGTCTACTGCCAGACCACAATTTCCTCGATGTCAATCGGTCTTTAGCATTCCTCAAAAATCTATCATATTATTCGTCTTTCTCTCCTGTGATGCGTTCCACGTGCTAAGATCAGCATCCCAAGCGACATGGCCGGATCGTCTCAGCTTTGATTTTTTCAGACTTTAAACCTTGGCCTGTTGACCAGTGCTGAGTTCGGACTCATATTTACGAGACCGAGTCGGAAATGTGCACGGCGCCCAAATTTTGTATTGCAAAATAGAGTCTGGACCCCTTAAAGCCCGAAAACACTATGACTAACCTGTTTGGGAATTAATAGTAATAAAAATAATAATAATTATTATTATTATTATTATTATTATTATTATTATTATATATAAGGATAACAAGGGATAAGCAAGCTAAATATATTTTAAACAATTAAATAAATAAAATAAAAAATAATGAATAAAAAATAAAAATTTGCAAAACAAACATGCACCAGTGCAAGCAAACAAAATTAAATTTCAAACAGGAGAAAAACAGGGATTGCAGAACATGTGGCAGAAATTAATCATGGCTTCGTCAGGGGCAATCACGAAGAAAATCTTTCACATTTCTACATAGACCAAAAAAGTGTGGGTTTCTGCCTATTCGGTTTGCTATAAAGGACAAAATAAAATTAAGGATATACACAATGAACAAAACCGGGACGAAGACCCCTCCCAGCGAACCGAAAAGCCATTGCCCGACGCACACTCAACAATGACCAGTTCAAGAGAATTCATGCTAAATACAATACAAAAAATAACGAACACCCAAAATACCACAAAATTAGAGAGAACAACCACTAAATGAAAAAAATACGTAGAGCATTGCTCAAAAAAGTTTACATGTTTACCATTTATTGTTCAAATCAGTCTCAAGGTCGAAAGACCGACTTAAGCTACAAGAGTATGAGCATACTAAAACCGAAAAACGTAGTTATTTGAACAAAGAAACCCGTTCGCGGATCTAAGGTTGACCAGCAACTTTAAAAAACCAACCGAACCGATTTTCAAACCTCAAAGGAGATAGAGGAAAAAACTTATGACGCACACACAACAAAGACCAGTTCAAAAGAAATTATGCCAAGTACACTGCAAAAAAATGACGAACATCCATTACACCACTAAACTAGAGAGAGCATCCATTAATTGGCAAAACTTACGTAGATCATTGCTTGAAAAATTATATACTTATTTACAAATTATTGTTCAAATTAGTCATTAAGGTTGAAAAACGGGCATAAGCCAAAAAGCAAGAGTGCAACTTCAAACTAAAAAAACGTGGTTACTGCAACAAAGAAACCCGAACGCCGACCTAAGTATGCCCGAAAAAAACACCAAACCTAAATTCAAACCTCTAAGGAGACAGTGGAACAACCCAAAAAACAGAAGTTAATAAAAAATAAAATCATAAAAAAGCTCAAACATTAGCAAAACCAAGGAAGAACATTGGGGCCCAGGAGCCAGCTACATGCTGCTCCGTCCTCGGAGCCGAAAAGAGAAATGACGCCGCAGCGTGACCTGGCGGACAGCCGAAGAACAATCAAGAAAGTTTGTGAGTAGGGGCTGCTAAAGAAAGAGCCTAAATTCCACTCCTGGAAACGATTTACAAGAGAAACTGTTTTGATGTTGCAGCGTCAACCCAGAACACTAAAAAATTCCCTCTGGGAACAGAGGATATTTTATATATCTCTGCACCCATAAGGTTTTAAAGTATTTATAACAAATAGCTAAATAAAAGAATCCTTCCCAAACCTTTTATTATTACTATTTTTAATCAGTTTTTATTTTTTATATACTAGGGGCTGCGCCTCTAGGCTCGCTACGCTCGTTTCCAGAGTAGCGCTCGGGCCCTGCAACCCGATCTCTGAGTATATCACATGAAATAAAAACTGGAAAATTCATATAAATTTCAATTTTTATTGCATGTCTAAGCAAATAAGGCTTGTTATTCCGAAGTTTCAGAGTTTTTTTACTGTTGTTAATTTTTGGAAGGTCGGACTTTTGTCGTTTGAACTTATAACACTTACTAAATTTACCACTAAGGAAAACAAAAGCGGTCCAAAAAGCATTTCCGTAAACCGTTAAAGTAGACGTCAAGTAATTTTGCTTCCTATACTTCCAATGGAAAAACTTTTGTACACATTTCCTTCACAATTAGTGTGTTCACAAGGATGAAACTTTGAACATCCATTAAAATAACTTCATATTATAACTTGAAATACTTAATATTTTCTAAAATTATATTAAAAATAATTATATTAAAAATAATTATATTAAAAATCAATAACTTCTACTTTGGTGGTGTTGGAACCAAAAAAGATGACGCGACCTGTACTTTGATGACGTCAGTAGACAAACAAATGTTGAATTGCATAATTATGGTTATGTTTTAGAAAATATTAAGTATTCCAAGTTATAAAATGAAGCTATTTTAATCGATGTTCAAACTTTCATCCTTGGGAACGCATTAATTGTGAAGAAAATGTGTACAGAAGTTTTTCTATTGGAAGTATAGGAAGCAAAATTACTTGACGCCCACCTTAAACTGAGATAGCTTTACCAACAAAGCATATGCATCACAAATTCTCTGCGTCACCATGGCAGCAGGTCACGGGACCAGAACGTTCCTCTGTGGTTATCGTGAAGACAGACGAGCCGTTCGTTTCTTTCCTTTGCGCATTTAAAAAATGCTTAAAAATCAGAAAATGGCTTTTTCTTAAATTTGTTTTTGTACAAAAGGGACGATAGTTGTTAGTTTATGCTGTAAAAATTGCAAAGCGTTATGATTTATAGTTTGCCATATATCCGTTTTTTTTAATGGATCCCATTGCGAAATACAGAATTTTGTGAAATTTAGAAATTTAATTTCTCGTAAGCTAAATCGATGTTCAAAAAGGGCGACGAGGTACAAAAATTCGGTCATGGCACTACATGCCTACAAAGTTTCGTGGTTCTGTTGCTGTTAGTGTGTCCGGAACGCGACCTGATAGCACTTTTTTGCTTACCTTAACCTTGAAATACAATAGCTCTTGAAGTATCGCCAGAATTGAAAGACGGTTTACTTCAACGTGTTCTCCATACAATTATCTACAAATGATGTAAATTTCGTCGTATTTTTGTGTTCAATACGTTTCGCGCTGCGAGCTAGGAAAGCAAGAGTACCGCGAAATTTCTAAAACAGCGGTAGCAACGGCGACAGTTACTTTTTTTTAGAATAGAGAGATTTTTTTATTTGTTTTATATAGGAGTTTTTATGCTATAAGCACTTTTTTGTAAATTTATTTACTTATAAACTTTTTTTGAAAAGGAGAGGGAATAAATAGGGTATTATAGGTCCCAAAAGTGGAGGTGACTACATCCTCAACTAAAATACACTAAAATTTAGCTATAATTTAGACGATTCATTCGGTCACTAAGAATTTAAATTAAGTCTGCCATCCTAACTTAATACCTGAGAACTATTTTCCTTAATGCTGCTTTTAAGACGGTTTTAGGTACTTGGTTATCAATAAACTGATTGATTAGAGCTTTAACATGTACTCTCAAGTTCTGAATATCCTAGCAAGTTGTTTCTCTTATCAAAAAGGTTATAACAGGGTTATCTGAATTAAGATTAATAGCTAAATCTAAAAAATCAAGAGCCTGATTACTTGCATTGGTTTTATTTAGTTTAAGGCATCTAGGATATATAGCAGAAAAACTATTTTCAAGGCTTCCTGAATTATTTAAGCAAAGAAAGTCTATGTAAAAGGCAAATTAAAAGATATTAATTTACTACACAGTATTTGCAATTCCAAAGCGTCATACGCTGCGCATAAGAAAAAATCAAAAACATAACACAACAATCATAGCAAATTTCTGAAAACGTGAGAAAACTATTATTAGGAAAAGCAAAGGAAGAGATAAAAGAATCAACCAGGAGAAAAAGGAAGGATTATAGAACATACGTTCTATAATACTTCTTTTTCTCCTGGTTGTCTCACGTTTTCAGAAATGTGCTATGATTATTGCGTATTTTGTGTGTTTCTTGCCATATGTTCTACAACCCTTCCTTTTTTCTCCAGGTTGTCTCACGTTTTCAGAAATTCGCTATGATTATTGTGTATATTATTACATACATATATATATATATATACTGAAGAGCAAAACTGAAAACTAAGGAAAAACTTTAGAATTTAAAACGAAAGTTGCAAAATAACCTGAAGATCAAAACGCGCAACGCAGCAGTTATGAAAATTCAGAATTCACATTCTATTTAGAAGAGACCTAAGCAAAAAAATACATATATTTTTGACTCATACCAAGTACAACATAGAAAAGGTTATGTATCTACCGGTGTGAGTAAAAGGAGAAAAGATAAAAAAATAAAATAAAACAACTGAATGTAGAAAGTGTCGAGAATACTGAGCCTTGGCTTTATCAAGGACCAGCAAAAACTCTGCATTTTCTCACTTCCACAAAGACCTAGTTGGATTGGTGGGCATGTTACTTGCATCTATGGCCTTGCAGAAACCCATTTCCAACTAGGTCTTTGTGGAAGTGAGAAAATGCAGAGTTTTTGCTGGTCCTTGATAAAGCCAAGGCTCAGTATTCTCGACACTTTCTACATTCAGTTGTTTTATTTTATTTTTTTATCTTTTCTAATTTTACTCACACCGGTAGATACATAACCTTTTCTATGTTGTACTTGGTATGAGTCAAAAATATATATATTTTTTTGCTTAGGTCTCTTCTAAATAGAATATATATATATATATATATATATATATATATATATATATATATATATATATACTGAAGAGCAAAACTGAAGACTAAGGAAAAACTTTAGAATTTAAAACGAAAGTTGCAAAATAACCTGAAGATCAAAACGCGCAACGCAGCAGTTTTAAAAATTCAGAATTCACATTCTATTAAGAAGATACCTAAGCAAAAAAATACATATATAATTTTGACTCACACCAAGTACAACATAGAAAAGGTTATGCATCTACCGGTGTGAGTAAAAGGAGAAAAGATAAAAAAATAAAATAAAACAACTGAATGTAGAAGGTGTCGAGAATACTGAGCCTTGGCCTTATCAAGGACCAGCAAAAACTCTGCATTTTCTCACTTCCACAAAGACCTAGTTGGAAATGGGTTTCTGCAAGGCCATAGATGCAAGTAACATTCCCACCTAAAATTGTTTTAAAAAATATATATATGTCTTGTCCTCCGCAGAGTCGTATGACCCAGCACTAGTTAACAATTTCGCTTGCATCCATTAACCTTCCTGGCCCGACCCATGCTCTTCATCCGTCACCATCAAACAGAGAGAAGAAGACCAAAGAGAACTCAAGCCGTGAGAGTGACATAACAACTAGAAACAACCCTCAGCCATAACGAAATGCCAAGCCCGCCCGAGAGAGAATCTAAACCTGAAAAACAATGCAAAAGAAATCCAAATCTTTATTGCAATTAAAAAAGGAAATACCAATTTTTAAAAAACAGTTTTTTGAAAGAAAACCCGAGTCTAAAACCCCCACTCTACAACCCATGAC
Source organism: Macrothele yani (assembly GCA_039090855.1). Lineage (NCBI taxonomy): Eukaryota > Metazoa > Arthropoda > Arachnida > Araneae > Macrothelidae > Macrothele > Macrothele yani. The sequence goes on from CM077013.1 coordinate 69,468,976, forward strand.
AGCACGAAAACGAGAATAAGTTAAAGACAACAACCAACTAAAGAAAACTTTGTGAAAGCTATATGACCCAAACAGTCAGTTGCAACACGTACAAAGCACCTCAGCAGTGCCCCAAGTGCACAATTAATCAGTTATCAAGAACCCAACCACTTTGAAAATACAGCGCAAAGAAAAGGAACAAGCTTAGCCATCCGCTGTTCCTAGGTACCCCAAAAGACGCGCTAAGATACCAAGAAAAGAAAGAGTCAAAACCCGCAAAAAAGTTAACAGACAAGCCAGTGCCCAAAAGCTGAAAAGCAAAAAATCAACAGGGAAAAAGTACATGAAGTACAAACATTGAACCCATAAAACCCAAAACCCAAATACAAGGAAGAGAGCTTACCTCTTGTGCGACTAAACTTTCTCCTCACATGAGTAAAACATGGCTGACCTCTTCCGTAACACTTTTGCCACTCCCTAGTCGCTGGGGGCAGTGTGGGTGGGGCTGATGGCCTCCTCATACAGAAAGAAACCAACTCGCGGAGATTTTAACCAGAGAAAAAAATATACAAACTTATGACTGTGGATCTGTATGATCAGAAAGAGCAGAATTAACTCTCCAGAATACATGAGAAATACCATAAAATACACGAGTAGTGTATTCAATAATCTTTGCATGTATTAAATCACCTTAGTGAGCTTCTATAGATTAATCAGAATCTTATTAATTTTAATGTTGTAATGTTGGTTTTACTATTTTTAGTATAGCTATCCTAGTGATGAATAACTAGTTTTCTTTTTTATTTGTTTTTATTTTCTTTTATAAACAGATTTTTAAGCTTTTTTTGTGATTTTGTTTATATTATTTAATTTTTTGTTTTAATAGGACCTTCATATCCATAGCACTAAGGTTCCTTTTAGTAGTTAATAGGCATCCTCTAGCCAACTTCCTTACGGCTTTGATTGGTCAGAATCATATTATTAACTGTGTAGAAAATTAAAGCAGATCTGCCAACCTTACTCTATTATTCAGAATAATTTTTCTTAAAGTTCTTTTGATGAAAGAAGAAGGAATTTCGTTCTCTAGAAAACTATCTAATAGTATATTAATGTGGTAATTGAAGTCCAAATTGTTGCTGCAAATTCTTGAAATTCTTAGGACCTGAGAAATTAGTACATTCTCAATTACTTTGGTTGATATGTTATTATTCCAGTGTAGATATTTAATTACTTTGAAAGGAAAATTAACTCTTTTATCAAAGAGGCTAATAGATGGGTTACCTCTGTTGAGCTTAATGCTTAAGTCTAGGAACTCAAGTTCCTGATTACTGTGGTTGGTTTTACATAAGTTAAGAGAGCTAGGATAGATATTATCAAAATCACTCTCTATAACTTCTGAATTATTGATACACAGCAGATCATCAATATATCTAAAAGTGTAAAGGTCATCAATATATCTAAAAGTGTAAGTTATCTGAGCAGGTGGGGTGATTTTTAATGAATTTATATTCCTTAAAGAACAGGAATAGATTAGCGATATTCGTGGATGTTGATGTTCCCATGGGAATACCGTTCACTTGCTTATAGAGAGTATTATTATATAAGATATGGTTATTTTTTATACAGCAATTGAGATAAGAGTTCCAAGTTCCTACATTAACAAATTGGTTAAGTTTAAATTCTGCATACAGCTCTTTAAAGGTAGTGATTATATCTGATAGAGGCAGATTAGTATATAGGTTTTCAAAATCATAACTATTAATATCTAGGGGACAAACTTTGAGTATAGTAGAAATTACTTCTGCATTATTATTAATTATCCAAAAATCTCTGTACATCAAGTTAGTACAGTTTCTAATGTGTTTCAAAACCTTCTTTAAGACATCTTCAAAAGCAAGATCTATTTTCTTTTTATGACTCCTTACTCCACTAGCTATGAACCTGAACTTCACAGGATCCTTATGAAACTTAACCGTTGCAAAAAGAAATGGAAATTCAGGCTCATATCTTCTAGTTTGTGGAATTTTAAGTTTCTTGAAGAATGCCTTAAACCGATTTTCTAACTGCTTGGTAGAATAACTTACGGGCTCGTATGTTACTCTATTATTGAGTTCCATAGTTAACAATTCAAAACAGAACTTCTTACAGATAATTGCAAAATTATTGCTAGCTTTATCCATAGTGGTAAAAATAAATAGGTCTTGCAGTTTGGAGAGTGACCTTTTAGCTTCTCCAGAGAAAAAGAGATTTCTGTCGAAACAAAAGTCCAGACCTGCCAACTCACCGGTGAAGCTATTGATTATATTATATTTCCATTCTGCGAAGGCCTCAATAGGCTGATTGTACGTTAAACTGGTTTTTACGATGTACCTATTAACATCTTGAGTGAAGCTCTCAAGAATCCTTTCTTTGGAAATTTTGAAGGAAGGTCTGAATTTAGAGCCATACTCTAATAAATTCCTAAGCTTTACATTTTCGACAAAACTCAAGTTTCCGGTGATAATATGGTTGTAATTCTTATCATAGTGAACTGTTTCTTTATGTTCATCACAAGAACATGTAGTAATTACAGGAATGTAGCTCGAAGAGTTAAGTTTGTAGTTTTTAACTATTGACCCTAAGGTCTTAACATATTTAAAACTTACAATAGACTGGTGCCTGTGGATGGGAAAAAAAATTGCATTATTGTAGAACAGCTTCCTTACATTGAGATTATTGTAGGCTTTATTTGAAGTTCAGGTTCATAGCTAGTGGAGTAAGGAGTCATAAAAAGAAAATAGATCTTGCTTTTGAAGATGTCTTAAAGAAGGTTTTGAAACACATTAGAAACTGTACTAACTTGATGTACAGAGATTTTTGGATAATTAATAATAATGCAGAAGTAATTTCTACTATACTCAAAGTTTGTCCCCTAGATATTAATAGTTATGATTTTGAAAACCTATATACTAATCTGCCTCTATCAGATATAATCACTACCTTTAAAGAGCTGTATGCAGAATTTAAACTTAACCAATTTGTTAATGTAGGAACTTGGAACTCTTATCTCAATTGCTGTATAAAAAATAACCATATCTTATATAATAATACTCTCTATAAGCAAGTGAACGGTATTCCCATGGGAACATCAACGTCCACGAATATCGCTAATCTATTCCTGTTCTTTAAGGAATATAAATTCATTAAAAATCACCCCACCTGCTCAGATAACTACCTTTACACTTTTAGATATATTGATGATCTGCTGTGTATCAATAATTCAGAAGTTATAGAGAGTGATTTTGATAATATCTATCCTAGCTCTCTTAACTTATGTAAAACCAACCACAGTAATCAGGAACTTGAGTTCCTAGACTTAAGCATTAAGCTCAACAGAGGTAACCCATCTATTAGCCTCTTTGATAAAAGAGTTAATTTTCCTTTCAAAGTAATTAAATATCTACACTGGAATAATAACATATCAACCAAAGTAATTGAGAATGTACTAATTTCTCAGGTCCTAAGAATTTCAAGAATTTGCAGCAACAATTTGGACTTCAATTACCACATTAATATACTATTAGATAGTTTTCTACAGAACGAAATTCCTTCTTCTTTCATCAAAAGAACTTTAAGAAAAATTATTCTGAATAATAGAGTAAGGTTGGCAGATCTGCTTTAATTTTCTACACAGTTAATAATATGATTCTGACCAATCAAAGCCGTAAGGAAGTTGGCTAGAGGATGCCTATTAACTACTAAAAGGAACCTTAGTGCTATGGATATGAAGGTCCTATTAAAACAAAAAATTAAATAATATAAACAAAATCACAAAAAAAGCTTAAAAATCTGTTTATAAAAGAAAATAAAAACAAATAAAAAAGAAAACTAGTTATTCATCACTAGGATAGCTATACTAAAAATAGTAAAACCAACATTAAAATTAATAAGATTCTGATTAATCTATAGAAGCTCACTAAGGTGATTTAATACATGCAAAGATTATTGAATACACTACTCGTGTATTTTATGGTATTTCTCATGTATTCTGGAGAGTTAATTCTGCTCTTTCTGATCATACAGATCCACAGTCATAAGTTTGTATATTTTTTTCTCTGGTTAAAATCTCCGCGAGTTGGTTTCTTTCTGTATGAGGAGGCCATCAGCCCCACCCACACTGCCCCCCAGCGACTAGGGAGTGGCAAAAGTGTTACGGAAGAGGTCAGCCATGTTTTACTCATGTGAGGAGAAAGTTTAGTCGCACAAGAGGTAAGCTCTCTTCCTTGTATTTGGGTTTTGGGTTTTATGGGTTCAATGTTTGTACTTCATGTACTTTTTCCCTGTTGATTTTTTGCTTTTCAGCTTTTGGGCACTGGCTTGTCTGTTAACTTTTTTGCGGGTTTTGACTCTTTCTTTTCTTGGTATCTTAGCGCGTCTTTTGGGGTACCTAGGAACAGCGGATGGCTAAGCTTGTTCCTTTTCTTTGCGCTGTATTTTCAAAGTGGTTGGGTTCTTGATAACTGATTAATTGTGCACTTGGGGCACTGCTGAGGTGCTTTGTACGTGTTGCAACTGACTGTTTGGGTCATATAGCTTTCACAAAGTTTTCTTTAGTTGGTTGTTGTCTTTAACTTATTCTCGTTTTCGTGCTGTCATGGGTTGTAGAGTGGGGGTTTTAGACTCGAGTTTTCTTTCAAAAAACTGTTTTTTAAAAATTGGTATTTCCTTTTTTAATTGCAATAAAGATTTGGATTTCTTTTGCATTGTTTTTCAGGTTTAGATTCTCTCTCGGGCGGGCTTGGCATTTCGTTATGGCTGAGGGTTGTTTCTAGTTGTTATGTCACTCTCACGGCTTGAGTTCTCTTTGGTCTTCTTCTCTCTGTTTGATGGTGACGGATGAAGAGCATGGGTCGGGCCAGGAAGGTTAATGGATGCAAGCGAAATTGTTAACTAGTGCTGGGTCATACGACTCTGCGGAGGACAAGACATATATATTTTTTAAAACAATTTTAGGTGGGAATGTTACTTGCATCTATGGCCTTGCAGAAACCCATTTCCAACTAGGTCTTTGTGGAAGTGAGAAAATGCAGAGTTTTTGCTGGTCCTTGATAAGGCCAAGGCTCAGTATTCTCGACACCTTCTACATTCAGTTGTTTTATTTTATTTTTTTATCTTTTCTCCTTTTACTCACACCGGTAGATGCATAACCTTTTCTATGTTGTACTTGGTGTGAGTCAAAATTATATATGTATTTTTTTGCTTAGGTATCTTCTTAATAGAATATATATATATATATATATATATATATATTTTTTTCATAGATGTTATTAATACATCTATGAAAATATATATATTAATAACATCTATGAAAATGCAAGTGCAAAGATTTGGCTGTTTGAAAATACAACACACATAAAAATTGGAAAAGGAGTGAGACAAGGTGACACCATATCTCCGAAGCTCTTTAATGCCACATTGGAAAATGTCTTTCAATCACTGAACTGGGAAAACAAAGGGATAAAGATTAATGGAGATTATCTAACCCACCTTTGTTTTGCTGATGACATAGTCATTTTTGCAACTACCCCATCAGAGCTACAGAGTATGATCCAGGAACTTGCTGACAAGAGTAAAGAAGTGGGATTAAAAATGAACTTTCAGAAGACAAAAGTGATGTACAATGCTTTTACAAGAAATGAAGATTTATCGATTGATGGAGAAAAGCTGGAGATAACAGACACGTACATTTATCTTGGACAGCAGATATCAAGTGAGGGTCACATTGATGAAGAAATTAATCGGCGTACAAAACTTGCCTGGAGAGCTTTTGGAAGAAACAGCATAATTTTCAAGAGCAATATGCCATTATGTCTTAAAAGAAAAGTGTTTGATCAATGCATCCTTCCAGTGCTAACGTATGGTGCAGAGACGTGGACCTTAGCTAAAAGAGACAAAGGCTGCAGACAACTCAAAGCAGCATGGAGAGGTGCATGCTTGGTGTAACCAGGAGAGATAAGAAGAGGAACACGTGGATCCGAAAAATGACAAGAGTGGAAGACATCACGATCAGAGTTAAATCCCTGAAATGGCAATGGGCTGGACATACTGCCAGAAGGACAGACCATCGATGGACAGCCGAAATTTTAGATTGGATTCCAAGGGACAGGAAAAGACCCAGAAGAAGACCACATGGAAGATGGGTGGATGAAATTCTAAAGTATGCGGGAATGACATGGAGGAGACTGGCACAAGACAGACCGTTGTGGAGGAAACTTGGGGAGACATTCGTCCAGCAGTGGATTGATAATGGTTGACAATGATGATGATGATGATATATATATATATAGATAGATAGATCCTTTTCCAGACTTTATCTCCTCTTCTTGCAATTAACCGATGTCTTTTTCAACTGGGGAGTGGGAATGGGACTTCTATCTGTTTCTAAAGTACATAGAAACAGATAGAGGTTCTTTCCCCCACAGTATATTTATTTTTACCATTCGTTTTGCCCTGAAATCTGCAACCCGATTTCCGGCAAACTACGTAGATTGTTCAATAAAATTAGCAGGAAGCTGCCGCGCAGAGGGACGGGGCGAAATTACGAGGGCATGTAATCTATTACCTGAAGTTCTTGAAGAAGCTTTCCTTCTTCGCTGAAATCCACTAATGCGTGGCCTATGGCATTTGTTTCCCAAACCAGAATAAATAGCCCTTCCCAGTCCATACACGCTACCAAGATCCGGTTGTTGAAGAATTTTTTCTACTAACTAGGATATGTAATAAAAGTCTCATATGCTAGATCATACAAGATCACAGTTAAAACAAGAAAGATGACACAGAATTTTCAGGTGTAATGAGCACGTTTTTTGAATCCGTTCTGACGCAAATTAAATTTATCAAAGCTATTCAAAGTCAATGGAACCGGTATGGAAAACAACAGTATCTGAGGGAAGAAAGAAGTTTTTCCACCGGGTTTTTAATACCGCAGATATTGCTGTAAACAGAATCGCGAGCTTACGCCCTCTGGTTGCAGACTTGTGCGTTAAGAAAAAAAGAAAAATTTGACTTTATGTGAGAACCGTTTCGCAGCGGAAACGCTCATCAACAAAGAAATAATTTTTCAAATCGGACCCTTCGAAGTAGAGATATGGACAGATATAAATATGCATCTACGCCCCCTAGCGGGGAAAACCATGCATTATTTTACGAAGAAAGTATTCTCAAAAAGTTTTTTGATGAAAACGGTATTGGTCCAAGAAAAAAAAAAAAAAAAAATTAGCCAAGTTTTCAGGAGCACAGATTTTGCTGCAAATACATCAGAAGTAGAAATTAACACTTGTAACCCCTGGTGGCAAAACCATTCTTTAACAAATTTTAGAAATTATATGAAAAACATTTTGCATCAAGAGCTGCATGCGATACAGGAAGAATTTTTCAAATCAGAGTTTTAAAAGCAGAAATAACGAAGAAAACACAATATAACTTTGCGCTCCCTAGCGGAAAATCTATGCGTTACTTGAAAAAGTGACAGCACTTAAAATACTCTTCGACATAAATGAAATCGAAAGATTTAAGAATTTTTTAAATCGGATGTTTACAAGCAAATATATGGAATAAAATGCATTTTGAATTCGACATCATCTGCATTTACGCCCTCCAGCGGCAACATTGTAAATCGTAAAAAAAAAAAAAAAGAAAAAAGAAAACGAAGTGAAGAATCGTCATTTGCATATTTCAAACTTTCCAATGCAAAATTAATTTTTCAAATCGGAGTAATAGTTGCAGAGATATGGTGTCTACAGACGGACGGACGGACAAACCGATAACATAAGCACGATATTTTTTTACAAAAAATGTGCTGAAAATAAAATAAAAGGAGACGAAGAAAACTCAGAGCACTAGCCCGTTCACATCTTGAACGATGTTCATTTTAATTTCTTGAACGATGTTCATTTTAATTTCTTGAACGATGTGAATGCAGCATTTGTGGTTCAGTAGTTATATACACTGACGGAAAAAAATCCCAACACCACGAAAAAATAGTTGTAGAGGAATGAAATGGCGGCAATACATTTGTATAGGTAACATATTTAATCGATTAAGGTTTCAAGATCACAGCTTATTGTAAGCGCGAGAAGAGCCATTTTAAATGTGAAATGCTGGTACATTAATAACCGGTGCAACCGCCAGAATGTTGAATGCAAGCACGCAAACGTTCATGCATTGTGTCGTACAGGTGCTGGATGTCAGTTTGTGGGATGGAGTTCCATGCCTGTTGCACTTGGTCGATCAATACAGGGACGGTTAATGCTGGTTGGGGGTGACGCTGCAGTTGTCGTTCAATGATGTCCCATACGTGCTAGATTGGTGAAAGATCTGGTGATCTAGCAGGCCACGGCAACATGTCGACACTCTGTAGAGCATGTTGGGTTACAACAGCGGTATGCGGGCGAGCGTTATCCTGTTGGAAAACACCCTCTGGAATGCTGTTAATGAATGGCAGCACAACAGGTTAAATCACCAGACCGACGTACAACTGTGCCGTCAGGGTGCGTGGGATAACCATGAGAGTGCTCCTGCTGTCATAGGAAATTGCTCCCCAGACCATAACTCCAGGTGTAGGTCCAGTGTGTCTCGGCCGCAGACAGGTTGGTTGCAGGCGCTCAACTGGGCACCTTCTAACCAACACATGGCCATCACTGGCACCCAGGCAGAACCGGCTTTCATCAGAAAACACAACAGATCTCCACTCCGTCCTCCAATGAGCTCTAGATTGACACCACTGACGTCGCAAACGGCAGTGGTTTGGAGTAAGTGGAACGCACGCTACAGGACGTCTGGCTCGAAGCTGTCCTTCAAGTACCCGATTTGTAACAGTTCGTTGTGTCACTGTGGTGGCAACTGCTGCTCGAATTGCTGCCGCAGACGCGGTACGATGCGCCACGGCCATACGCCGTACACGGCGGTCTTCCCTCTCAGTAGTGCCACGTGGCCGGCCGGAACCCGGTCTTCTTGAGGCAGTATCTTCCCTTGACCACCGCTGCCAACAATCATGCACAGTGGCTACATTCCTGCCAAGTCGTTCTGCGATATTGCGGAAAGAAAATCCACCTTCTTGTAGCCCTATTACACGACCTCGTTCAAACTCCGTGAGCTGTTGATAATGGTTTCTTCGTCTTCTTAAAGGCATTCTTGACTAACATCAACACCCTACGTTGAATCTCAACGATAACTAACACTCACGAACGTTACAGCGCGTATTTACAGCAAACCTGCTTTGCATGTTCCGAGGGCACTACTAGCGCCACACGTATGCGCCGAGCGCGAAATTTGCATAGACGTCATCTTACAGATGTACTCTTACCGCTTACCAACTGTCGTTTATTTAACACAACCCCTTCTTGGTGTTGGGATTTTTTTTCCCCGTCAGTGTATAAGCCTTCATCTAGACTTGCGATTTCATCTTAATATTCCGTAACGGAACTTTGAGGCAAACCTTTAAAGCTGTTGCTGTATGGCAAATTGTAGTCAGTAGCATCTTTTGCCCAAAAGAAACCAACCCTGTGAGATGGACACGTTTTTCTGTCACTTGTTTCCACGCTTTACTTATATAAAAATCCGTAATTTTTACCATAAGTAGGTCAGATATTTGCGTTTTAAACTGCGGATGACCCTTTTATTCAGAGGGCGAAATTCTCTGGTACAGTTTAGATGACAGAAATATTTTTTTTACAAATCGAACTTGCAGCAAACAACTCACTCACTGGACTTTGTGCCGACATTATTATTATATATTTTAAAGATTCGTAATTATAGTGCGTCGCATAAATATAGAGACAGAACAAATTCTCGAATAAAAAAGAAACAACAACGAGCTGAAACGTACACCTCATATTTATAGCAAAAATAGCACAGGACACGCAGCTGCACACTAGTTTGACGGAAACATAACAATTCCAACGCCAAGTACAAGAAAAAAAAAAACAACAGAAATATGCTGTCTCAAAAATATAAAGACTTACTAATTATGAGCACCTCCGGTACAAATAGTGGAGCCGTTGTTCGGAATAACACTGAAAACCTGATTGGGCATGCTGTCCATCAAGTGATGTAAGTGTTTTGGACGGAGTACGTACCAGCTTCGTTCAATCTGCTCTTTCATTCGCATACACATCAACTGCCGTCCATTTGCATACACATCACGAGCTAGGATATACCCCAGAGGTTCTCGATAGGGTTCAGATCTGGACTGAGTGCTGGCCAATCCATTACGGTCACATGATGAGTGTTAAACCAGCTTTTCGTTGATGCAGACTGATGGATAGAGGCATTGTCTTGCTGGAACAGATAATCAACACCCGCTAGAATTTCGGCAAACGGTAGAAGGTGGCTGCTGAGTATGTCCTGATACGTTTCGGAGTTTTGCCTGCCTTGCAGAATAGCGATATCCGCTGTCCCATTGAATGCAAACGCTCCCCTGGCCATCACAGATCCACCTCCTTTCTGTCTGCTGAAGAAGGTGCGTGGCTCGCGTCGTAAATCATGCCAAAGCAGTTCCAACCGTCAGGGCCGTCCCGGTTGAACTTTTTCACATCGGAGAAAATAGTTGTGATCCACTCGTCCGTCCAGTGGATGTGGCTGCTTGCATATAACAATCTAGCTTCCTTCTGGCTCCGCGTGAGGTGTAGCAGACGGCGCATTTTACGGAGCACAATGTTGCGAATTTTCTTGATTCGTTGATGAACTGTGTCCTTTGAGACGGTGACACCAACAGTCCGAGAAACTTGACATAGTGATAACCTTTGGGATGAAACTAACCGCATGGTGGCACGATCATCTCATTTGGTTGTTATTCGAGGCCTTCCAGGCCGTTTTCTGGCAGTTAACGCACCGCGTTTCGACAGATTCTTATAAATGACTGCCCTACTCCTCCCCATGGCTTTACAAATTTTCGCTACAGGCAATCCATTTGCTTTCAGTCTCCAAATCTTTTGCACCTCCTCAGCAGAAAGTTGACTGTTGCGTGGCATTTCGGCAAATGAATGTCTGACGGTAGGTCCGCTGTCTTTTGTAGACTGGACCGAATTACGGCCCATCCGCGTGCGTACAACATGCTAATTTGTACCTCTCATTTGCATGTGGCTACTTTACATAGTTGTCTTTATATGTATGAGACACCTAAAATTACCCTGTTTCACTTTGTGGTGTTTTTTTTCACACAATCCGGTCATCTCGACGGATCGAAACGTTTGTTGTAGGGTTATGTCTAATTAGATACCACTTCAGCTTCCTACCTATATTCGCATTGCGTTCACGGAGCAAAGTCGGCTGTCTCTATATTTATGCGACGCACCTTAATAGTCACAAGAGTTAATGAAATGTTTTCAATCAGTATTTCAGGATCTACGTTATAAATGATAAGAACTTAAAAGGAAAGTAATGGATGACGTTGCCGCCCCGGTGGAACAGTGGTCTAAGTGTTGGCTTCGGACTCGTCAGAGATGGGTCCGGGTGCGGATTCCCGTGAGGCATGGACGTTGTGTTGTCTTTCGGCACTAGCTCTCTTCCATTCCTGGAACCTGTGGCCCTAAATTTAAAGCGGGCGACTGCATATAGACTATTCAGGGACTTACTTTAGTCGTTAACCCCCCCCCCCCCAGACATAAAAACCGAACTGACATTTTTAGCGATGCTATTGTTAGCAATATTGCTAAGCATTATCTCTAACGGCAATTTCTAGAGGCCGAAATGTGTTTTTTCCCCCGGTTGTTATAACCGTCGTGTCGTTTATAGCGAAAAGGTTACAGGCAAGATTATCTAGAAGTTATTTTCTTCAAATACGTACTTCATTTACCTAGCCTTACCATAAATATTGTTACAAAGTATTCAATGAAATAACATAAGAAATTAGAAAATATTTTAATATGCCTGTGATATGACCTAAGTGGTACTCTTGAGACTACATGGCACCAATCACTTTTTAAAATGGCATTGTTTTGCCTTCATACAGTCCTTCAGTCTCTGCGGCCACTCATCAATAGCTTTATGCGGGGTCTTCACAAGGAAAGCTGCTACTGCCCGCAACAAAGAGCGTTTGAGACTGTCAATACTGGGGTGTCTCTTTCTGCAGGCCATGTTCTCCATTGTAGCCCACAACTTGTAGTACAATGGGTTGAGGTCTGGGCTGCTAGAAGGTCAATCAACTGGAGAAATGAAGTCTAGCAAACACGCCTGAAGTCACTCCTAGGTTGACTTGACATTATGGGCAGGGGAATCCTGCTGAAAGCTACACTCTCGGTTTTGGAAGAGGGTGTGACTCACATTTCTGACCACTGGCTCCAAAACAGTGTCCTGGTATAGACTTTGGCTGATGTTTTCACTTCTTTCTCACAAAAATAGAGCTCCGTGGTACCCTCGTAGGAGACTCCTCACCAAACCATGACAGAAATAGGATGATGGCCCCTCATGATCCTTCGAGCTTTCTCCTGCGCGTCTCGTGAGGTTGACGCATGCACCCTGTCATTTTGGCTGTTGAAAGCCTCTTCAATACTAAAAATTTTGTCATCAGAGAAAAGGATCTGTCTGTGGCGATTGTCTGCGTAACGTTGCAGCAAAGGCTTCGCTTCAGTTGGGGGGTAAGAAAGTTTCCTGTACACCACCGGTAAGCTCTCAACCTTAGGTCACTCAGCAGCATGACATCGACATTCGTAAAATGCTCAGCTCAAGAGCCATCACTGACTGTTTTCTGACAGCATTTAGTCGAGTACGGGCTGTCACTACTTTCAACAGGCGAGCAGTCCTCACGGTACCCGGCCGACCTTTTCTGGTGCGGGCGGCGACGGTCCCAGTCTCAAGGTACCTTTTTAAGGTCCAGTCGACAAAAATCCGGCTAATTTTCAGCTTCTTCAGCATGTTCAAAATCTCGAAAGCTGATTTTCCAACTTTGCGCAGCGCTATTACAGCAACGTGATTCTCATAATCGTCCCACTCCATGGCAAGTACTTCACGAAACAAGTTATCTCCTCTGTCACAGAACGCACAATGACTCACTAGCTGTTTCATGCCTCCTGATTGGTCGGTGACTGCACACCAGTTGCGCGCCATTTGTCGAACGCTTGTATAACAGTATTTATGCTAAGACTGGGAACTTTATCCCAGTCATATCCTTCCATACACTAAACACATTTCAACTTCATTCAATTTGTTCTTCCATCACTTGTAAAATATGCTTTTGAAAAATATGCTTCATTTATTCTATACACATTTATTCATCATTCATTCTAACGATGTCATTGTCTCACGATGAGTTCTGCCTAATTTTACTTAAACTAAGTTTTATTTAAATTTCGTGTAATCTGAATCCACGTGGTGTCAAGAGAGCTGGTGGTTTGGGGATATATATATATTCTATTAAGAAGAGACCGAAGCAAATATATATATAAATACAGTCATTTGCAAAAGTTTAAGAACACCTGTTGGTATTAGGAGATTTCTGCCAAGCCGATTGCGTCAGCTACTGTCTGTATTACTCAATTTCCTGTCTGTGTTGTATCATCCTACTGCGGCTGTTATTGAGAGAGTTGGGGGAAGCGTGCGGGTGTCAGTTTGCTTCTGGTTTTAATGCTGAGAGGTTTTGTACGTATTTTCTATATAGCAAAAAATGGGCAAAAAAGCGTCATCAAGTGTTACTCAGAGGACACAAAAAGTGACTTTATATTATGAAGGATACTCCGAACGTGACATAAGCAAAAAGGTGAATGTGAGCAAGACTGCTATTCATAATATGATCATGAAATATCGAGATACAGTGAATTTAGAGACCGAAAGAGAAGTGGACGTCCAAGGAAAACAACTCCACGTGATGACAATACCAAATGCGAATAGTTATGCTTTCTCCGAGGAGTTCGTGCAAGAAAATCAAGGCCTTTCTACATTCAAAATGGTCTGATATTAGTATCAGCACTGTTTCCCGAAGTCTTAGCAAAGATTTGGGATTTTTTAAGTCTTATAAACCTGCACATAAACCTATTCTAACCTCTGTCATGAAAAAACGAGACCCAGTTTGGGAAGTGTTATCAATCGTGGACTGCTGAAAATTGGAGTCAAGTTCTTTTTCCGATGAATCTTTGAATCACGCAAAGCACATGTTCGACAACCAAAAGGCAAAGGTTTGATGAAGAACACACCGTTAGCACTGTGATACATCCGCCTAGTCGATGATATGGAGTGCAATGTCAGCATCCGGTACTGCTTCATTATCCTTTTTACCGACAGGCACTACCATGATTGGTCCTTTTTTTTGTGGAAATGTTACGTGAGAAGCTGTTAACTTATATGCAAATGCACAGATGCACAATCATTATGCATGATGGTGCTCCATGCCACAGATCAAAGACAGTGAAGGACTACCTGCAGAGGAAAAACATAACTGTGCTTGACTGGCTCAGTAATAGTCCCGAACTTAACCCCATCGAAAGTTTGTTGACCATTTTAAAATACAAGGTAGCAGAAAAACAGCCATTAGATTCCCAAGCTTTGATTGACGCCATAAAGTACGTGTGGTGCAAAGGCATTTCAAGTGACTACTGCATATCCCTCATTGAAAGTATGCCATTATAAAAAAGTGACCGTTATAAAAAAAACAACGGTGGCCACATAAAGTACTGATTTCGGTCTTTTTCTGTTCTAAAGAATGTAGGTATTTATCTGTGGTGTCATTTTTTTTTTTTTTTTTTTTTTTTTTTCAAATATCTCTGACTAGTAATTAGTTGTTTCTTTGAAAATTTTAATTTCAGTAAATTGACAGGTGGTCTTAAACTTTTGCAAATGACTGTATATATCCATCTCTGTAAGCATTTTGAAAGAAAGTATGACGGAACATAGGCGCGCTCGCGGAAGGCTACGTGCTGCGGGAAGACTGTTGAGTTATTCCACAGTACGTAACCGTTGTCGCCTACAGCCAAATCACATTGCGAATCGCTTTCCTTAGTTGTGTTGCGCTAATGGAATCAATTAAGGCTTTGGTTCGCTCTTCAATTTTCAGAAACATTTTGAGAAATGAAAAATACTACGGTAATACTGAAAAAACTAGGGTTTTTTGTTCACTCGCTGTAGAACAGCACAGAAATACTTAAAAAATAAGTTACTTTTTTTCTAATAAGGAGATCAATTTGTTTTTCTTTGGACTTTGGGTCATTCTGTGAAAACCATTTATTTATTTATGTATTCATTTATTTTGTCGGGAATTACAATTCGGGATTAACATGGCAAGTGCTGACAACACATTTTTTTTTTTTTTTTTTTTAGTTTCCTGGCCTGAATTTCCTAGCCAGTGGATTAATACGCAGGGGAAATCTTTCTGAATTTCACGGTCTGAGGATTATGGATAAGATTTTTTGTTTTGCGCTGAATTTTATCGCCTGTGGATTATACGCAGGGAAAGAATTTCTGAATTTCACGGTTTGCGGATTACACGAAGGTAAATATGATACTTTGATTTTATTTGTCCAAAGTTTAACTTCGGAAAATTGTATTTTAATGAAATCAAAATCTTAAATTTTTATCTTTTGAGAGCAGCGACAAGCAGCAAATACACTATATTAAATTTCGTTCCAGCATCATCAATCACCACACATTATCTTTATGTGTTATCCTTTGAAATTTGGATTCGTTTCATCTGGCTCCTAGATCTGAAACGTATTTGTACAACTTTGAGCTAGATGCTTGGCTCTGTTTAGCAGTTGGAAACATAGAAATACAGCACCATACAAGGCCCAAGTAAAAAACGAAGTAACAGAATAATGACCTTTCCATCTGTTGATTAGAGAGAGTGAACAGTATATGATCATATTACACCATCGCTAAAATTACACAGAAATTCAAAAGTAGAAAATGATTTGGGAAGGAATTCGAAATAATATATTCCCTATGGTCATATTATGGATAATAAAAGTTATATACAGAAACTTATTTCGATCAATATTTGGCTGTGCTCGCTCCTTTTAGATCAGAGAGTTGGTGTTTCGTTGTGCCGCGCCAGGAAGACTGGGAGTGGGAGGCACTGCTCTGATCAGACAGTCAAACAGTGCATTGTCAAATCTTCAGTGATGATGGACGACATAAGATCGTTCTCTGCACAATGAAACACCAACACAAATGTAATTACAAAACTGTCAGATGTTAAGGGATCCATTACGGTCGTGAACAGCATCCGTCATACTATTGGTCGGACGTTCGTCGTCAAAACTTACACATACCATGTAACTTAAAAATGTTACAAAAATGCATTTTCACTGCACAGCGCCAACAAATGGTGAACATTGCGTAAAATAGCAAAAGTTTTACAGTACTACAACTTCTTTTTTTTTTTTTTAGTTGGAGGTTTAACGACCACCGTGAGCAACTCAATGGGCTATAAGCAGTCGCCCGTCCCCTAATTTAGGGTCACTGGTTCCAGGGAAGGGAGAGAGCCAGTGCCGTAAGACAAACACAACATCCATGCCTTACCGGGATTCGAACCCAGACCCCTTACGGACGAATGATCAGAGGCCAACGCCTTAGACCACTGCGCCACCGGGGCGGCTACTACAACTTCAACCGTGATTGTCACCTACCATTTTGTCTCACGAAGTTGTAAAATTATTGACACAAATCTAGCCACTCAGGACAGAAAAAACCTAATTGCAGCATTTAAAATATAATGACATTTATTTCCATACCAATCACTCGTAATTGCGATCAATAGCAAAATCTGCGAGTTCTCCATGTGCACAACATGATTTTTTTTACAGTTTTCTAGGAATCTGGGACAGCATAAGGGCAAGTTTTTGGAGGCATATATTGAAGATTCACATACGTTTTTAATTCATTCTGAATAATAGCTTAATCCAGGTTAGAACTTTATATTTTTAACCTAGATCAATTTTCACTAAGTAAAATTACGGTAGGTTACCCCCTACATGTTCTATTTGCTCTTCTATTGTCCCAATAATGGTTTCTTTGATTACTATATTGAATTTTTGCCTTATCTTTACTCCCCAGTTTCATTGACCGGTGACATTTCGCTTGGACTGTCTTCGCTATTGAGATGCTCTAACACTGTACCACACTACGTCCTCTTATCACAGTTTCTGAGTCAACGCACTGTATATGACGTTTCCTGTTAACCTTACATAAGAATGATAAACAATGATTGCAAACAAACTGAGCACTTTGCAACGTCTTTGTCTGACTCAGATATGACAGCACATGGATATAAATGTTACTACATAGATGTGAAGTTGACTATTTCAACATATTCGATAACTTGATAGAAAACGTGCTTTTTCGAGATAATTACCGAACTGGGTTTTATAGTTCAAGATAAGATTATTTATGATATGCACTGCATGACTCATCCCATTTGTATCCTTATCACACTTACGACTTACTGACTAAGCATCGAAAAGTGCTGTCCAGAATGCAAAGAAAATGTGGTACTGCACAATTTTTTGTTAAAATGCTGAAAAAAGCTTTACACGCCTTTGATGAATAAACCGGGAGGGGGTATTCGTATTAGTCTCGTTTCGCAGAGCCTGGCTTAGAGAACCTGATGGGAAAGTTCTATGGAAGAGAAGTCCTCGCCTTGATGGCAAACAAACATTTTGAGACCTTGGAGCCCCGCGTAAATTTGTATATAATAAAAATTAGGAGAGCCTAATATGTTTATATACATTTAATATTGAGTATTTGTATACACTAAGTGGCCACTTTATTATGACCACTCCCTTAGTACTTCGTTGGGCCACCTTTTGCCTTTAATACTGCGTCGATTTTTCGTAGCATGGACTCCACGAGATGTTGATAGGCGGTTTGTGGAACCTGAGACCATGCTTGATGAATAGCACTTTCCAGGAATGTGAGATTGCAGAGTTGTGGATCCAGCTGTCTGATGGCTCGTTCAACTTCATCCCACAAATTCTCAATGGAGTTGAGATCTGGAGATTGTGGGGGCCACCTAAGCAAAGTAAACTCACCGGCATGTTCCTGAAACCAATCCTGTACAATACGAGCACTATGGCAGGACGCATTATCTTGCTGAAAGTAGCCATCGCCATTGGGATAAACTATCCACATGACAGGATGCACTTGGTCCGCAACGATGTTTAGATATGATGTACCAGTCAGACGTTGATCAACACGAATTAAAGGGCCCAAAGCATGCCAGGAAAACATTCCCCAAACCATAACGTTGCCTCCACCAGCTTGAAGGGTTGTAGCAATGCATTTGGGGTCCATGCTTTCGTGCTGTTTCCGCCACATTCTCACTCGGCCATCGGCATGGTGCAACTGAAAACGTGATTCATCGGACCACATAATTTGTTTCCAATTATCGACTGTCCAATCCTTGTGCTCCTATGCGAATTAGAGACGTTTTCTCTTGTTAACTGCCGACAGCAAAGGTGTTCAAACAGGCCTTCGGCTGCAGTATCCCATCCGATGCAGTGTGCGGCGAACAGTGCGTGCAGAGATCATTTGAGGGGATCCTTGATTAAGATGGTCTGTAATTTGCTGTGCTATTGCCCTTCTGTTGTCTGTTACCAGTCTGGACACTCTCCGTTCCGCCCGAGCAGTCACTAGTCGATTACGACCACACGTTGCACGTAGAGACCCAGTTTTTTGGCTGACAGTCCAGTCTTTAAACACTTTAACAACACCTGCTCTGGAACATTTCACGAATGCGGCGGTTTCGGTGATACTCGCTCCATGGCTCCGAGCTCCTACAATCATCCCACGTTGAAAGTCCGTCAAATCGTATTTTTTACCCATCTCGTCACCCAAAAATCACTTCTACTACTGTCGCAAACACTAACCTTTCCCTTTTTATACTAGCCTCGCCCTCTGGCGGCAACAGCGTGCAGCCATAGCTCATTTGCTTAAAACTGTCAGGTGGTCATAATAAAGTGGCCACTCAGTGTATAACAACATACACAGGTATTAAGTGGCTATTAATGTTTATTATTGCAGGCCCAAAATACCATGTATACTGAGCATCAATTAATATATATAATTACATTAGTGAATAAAAATGGTTTTAGCAATGATTAATTCGGAGAGGCTTTCGGTTCCAGCTTAAATAGAAATCTGGGCAAAATTCGCCATTCCTGTGACTTTCTAGAAAAAGCATCAACATTATAATCTGTTGGTTCACATGCTTTATTCATTGAATTAATTTCCTACCCAGCATAACGTTCCATATGGTGGATCGCTAACGACCTATCAGTTGGCCATCATTGTTATACGGAGTTCGAAGTCCTAAACTACGACTGGAAGACTTAACTTTTAACAGCATTTGAGATATTAAGCAAATTAAAAAGTTCAAGCAAAAGGACGGAGGAAGGGAAATTATTCAATTATGAAAGCTAGTAAAACAGCACAGCATTTCTCTGTAGAACAAAGCAGTGTTATTATAAATACTGCTTATGAAAAGTATGGTCTTGGTAGGATAGTTTTACGTTTATCGACATATTTAAAGCGGCGAATAAGTTTAATAATGTTCGTGTTTCACAAAGTGATTCTCATCATTAAAAATAAAATCGTAATCACTACAGCCATTACCCAACCATTTAAAACTCTCGAATGCTCAGTTAAACATATGTAATGAGAAAACTTCGAGAAACTTTATACCGGAATTGTTCTTTCAACCCTTTTCATCTTGAACAATTTCAGCGAGTGCTTCGCTCACAGCTAATTAACCAGGAAAAGCGACATGCCGACAACACTGAAATGTACATCATTTTAGTTATTCTGTTGTTACCTGCCATGACGAAGCATAATCAACGGAAAGGTCTCATCACATCGTTTTTTGGCAGTGGAAAATTAAAGACAAAATTCTGATGTCCCTTGTGTTACGTTCGAAGTATCCTACACTTCCGCTCAACGTTCCTACGTCATTTGGTCAAGGATAATGATGTGCAGTAAGGAAGCGCATTTAACACAAGGAACGATATATTAGTGGGCGTAATAAAACGTAATGAATATTTTTATATCACAATAAATCTATTTCTTACAAAGATACGCAAAATTCACAGTTACGTTTCGAATAACTCTCATGAACTATTACGTATATATCATCATCATCATCATTGTCAACCATTATCAATCCACTGCTGGACGAAGGTCTCCCCAAGTTTCCTCCACAACGGTCTGTCTTGTGCCAGTCTCCTCCATGTCACTCCCGCATACTTTCGAATTTCATCCACCCATCTTCCATGTGGTCTTCTTCTGGGTCTTTTCCTGTTCCTTGGAATCCAATCTAAAATTTCGGCTGTCCATCGATGGTCTGTTCTTCTGGCAGTATGTCTAGCCCATTGCCATTTCAGGGATTTAACTCTGATCATGATGTCTTCCACTCTTGTCATTTTTCGGATCCACGTGTTCCTCTTCTTATCTCTCCTGGTTACACCAAGCATGCACCTCTCCATGCTACTTTGAGTTGTCTGCAGCCTTTGTATGTCTCTTTTAGCTAAGGTCCACGTCTCTGCACCATACGTAAGCACTGGAAGGATGCATTGATCAAACACTTTTCTTTTAAGACATAATGGCATATTGCTCTTGAAAATTATGCTGTTTCTTCCAAAAGCTCTCCAGGCAAGTTTTGTACGCCGATTAATTTCTTCACCAATGTGACCCTCACTTGATATCTGCTGTCCAAGATAAACGTACGTGTCTGTTATCTCCAGCTTTTCTCCATCAATCGATAAATCTTCATTTCGTGTAAAAGCATTGAACATCACTTTTGTCTTCTGAAAGTTCATTTTAAATACCACTTCTTTACTCTTGTCAGCAAGTTCCTGCATCATACTCTGTAGCTCTGATGGGGTAGTTGCAAAAATGACTATGTCATCAGCAAAACGAAGGTGGGTTAGATAATCTCCATTAATCTTTATGCCTTTGTTTTCCCAGTTCAGTGATTGAAAGACATTTTCCAATGTGGCATTTAAAGAGCTTCGGAGATATGGTGTCACCTTGTCTCACTCCTTTTCCAATTTTTATGTGTGTTGTATTTTCAAATAGCAGAATCTTTGCACTTGCATTTTCATAGATGTTATTAATAATATTAATGTATACATCTTCAATACCGCAGGATTTCAGAGCCATTGCAACTGCTGATGGTTTCACCGAATCAAAGGCTTTTTCATAATCGATAAAAGCCATGCACAACGGAAGTTCATATTCCCTCGCTCTTTCAATTAGTTCTCTCAGTACGTGGATATGATCTATTGTGCTGTAGCCACTCCTGAATCCAGCTTGTTCTCTCGGTTGAGCCATGTCCAGTGTTACCTTCAAGCGGTGTGAAAGAACTTTAGTGAAGATTTTATAAACCACTGATAGGAGGCTGATAGGTCTGTAGTTTCTGAGATCCTCAATGTCACCTTTTTTATGTAGCAAGATCATTGTAGCGTTGTTCCAATCCTCAGGAATTTTCCCTTCATTAAGGCATCGAGTGAAAATTTGGGCGAGTACTGTTTCGATTTCTCCACTTGCTTCTTGTATAATGTCTACAGTAATTCCATCTTCTCCTGGAGCTTTTCCCCGCTTCATGTTCTTGATTGCATGTGCAACTTCTGCTGGAAGGACTGGAAGAACTCTGGTACCTTTCATGATGCCTGGAGTACATGTATCATCCCTTTCATATAATTTGGAGTAGAAATCGTGAAAGATTTCGTGAAAGATTTCTACTTGTCAAAATTTCGCCTCTATTTCTTGTTACAGAACCATCTTCTTTTCTCAGTGCCATAATCTGTTTTTTTTTCCTTTACTGAGATGTCCCTTTGCTATCTTTAGGCTTTGGTTGTTTTCAATTGCTTTCCTTACTAGTTCACAGTTGAATTTCCTTACGTCTTCAGTGATACTTTTTCGTACTGTCTTGCATAGCTCTATATATTCCACTTTGGAAGTCACATCTTCTTTAGTTGTCCTCATCTCTCTTCTTTTTTGCATCAACATTTTGGTTTTTCCTGATAATTTGTTCACATGCAATTTGTTCTTAGATCCAGCTAATTTTGTTGCTGTTTCCATAAGAGCTTTGGTTAATTTTCTGTTAACTTCAGAAATATCCACTTCTTCCGATGTTAGGCCTTCTAAAGCAGAGAATCTGTTCTTCAGTTCCAATTTGAAGGTATTATGGTGTTTTTTAAGGTTGGTTATGTCAATACATTTTGTTTGTCTTATGAGCTTGCTACGTTCGAGTTTAGTGTTGAGGTGCATCTTACATCTCACCAATCTATGGTTACTGCCTGTGTTGAACTTGTTTAGCACACTGCAGTCTTCTATGACGATTTTTTTGTTACACATAATAAAATCAATTTCACTTGTCATCCCATTTGGATGTCTCCATGTCCATTTCCTGTGTGGCTTTTTCTTGAAAAAGGAGTTCAAGATGAAAAACCCTTCTGGCACAACTTCGAATCAATATGCATCTCATCAAAACTTAGAATGCAAATTTTTTCCTGACTGGATAAATTCACGCAACATTTTTTCATTAGCATAAGGACATCATTTTAAAGCCCAGGATTGCATGTGAATTTTGCGCACCATCGTTTCAAAGTTGTAGCGCTAAGCAATGGAATACCAATTTTGTCTCTCCAAAAATCATAGGATTTGACAGAAAGGGCTCGAATCACAATGCATCTTTGAAATATCTTCTGGTGTCCACTTTAGCCTCTGTTTCTTCTCACCAAGAGCATCCATTTGGGTTTTAGTAAAAACGTTGTTAAGACATTTCTTCAATCTCTCCGAAATTTTTTTGATTTTTTTTTTTGCAACATGCTTACTTTTTTCTCAGTTGTTTGATTTCAGATAAAAGAGATCTTCTTGAAGTCACTCATCTCTTGGATCGCTGAACGCAAGTCCTAAAATTTCTCTTTTTTTTTCTGTGACAGAGAAATTTTCGAGAAGCTCTTCGAGGGAGGAAATTTTTTTCAACAAAACGTCATTACAAATTTCCATTTTTGAGCAGTTTTCGCAATGTGTTATTTCAACATCTCTGTTGTTTTTATCAAAAACAGTAAGGTCATTATCCTCTTGGATTTCAGTATGCAGGCAAATCTTTTTAGGGCTCAATTCTCGCAATCGTTCTAATGCAGCTTGAAGAACTTTCCTTTTTGCCTGTCGACAGCTTCGCGGAGTTTCTTCTGCTGAAGTTACAGTAGATGGCATATTAATAGTGGTAGTAGCTGAAGATTTCAGTATTTTCCTCAAAGGCAATCCCAGCACTCGATTCTGCATGTCATCTTTGTAATCACTTGTATGAAAGTGTTCGCTACAGATCTTGGCATATTTCACGTTCACTGTGTCCAATCGTCGGCATCTATTCAGTAATTCTTTCGCTAGAACGTGATCATTCCGTGGGAAAACGTGAAAGACAATGTCCCGTCCTTTCGTGTTTACGTGTGTATTTCGGCAAGTTGCAACCGCACATCACGACATTTCGTTAAAAAAACGTAAATAAAAATCAACACTCCACTAGTGTACAACTTAAATAAAACACAACGTGAAACAAATACTATAAACCAAGAAAAGGCGTGGGCGTACACAAAACCAACAAGAGAAAAAATTGGATCCTGTAGGCAGGTTGACAAACGAACTCGGGGAGCAGGCCAGCGCGATGACGTAGAAACAAGTGACCTACCCATTTTTCACATTCCCTTCCAGACACGGGTCGGCATCCAGTCTCTCAAAGGGATGGACTAGCCCTTCCTCTGTAAAGCCCTGCCGGCAACCCTGCCACACATCTTTCAGCAACTTGGCTACAACAGTTCAAAGAGTGGGGGGTCTATAAAGATTGCCGTTTCTGGGCCTATAATTGAGAACTGAATTGGGAACTCCAAACGAATTTTGCGAAAACGTTCCATGTATGCCAAGCAAGAATTGTACTTTAATTTGAAGAAATAAATTGCCGAGGATCCGAGGTACACTTGGTTTGGGGGGGCTACCCCGAACTTCCGTAATATTATATTCTGGACCGCTGGAGTCTGTCAGTGTATCCAGGAAGTTCCCCTTGAAGTGTCCCAAAATGTTAAATTAAAATGGACGTAGAGCTGCAAACATTAGTACCATGCTTTATATAATGACTCTGTACACGACCACGAATTTTCAGGACTGTTTTGTTTTGTTTTTAATGTATGTCTAATAAGACTCGCAGAAGTTTGTCCTAAGGCTTTGCGTGTGTGGCCAAAATTAATTCCCTTGTGCAATTTTCGTGAAGAGGAGGAAGGTTCGTTGCTTTGCTCAGTAAACAAAACGTAGTAAGTAATATTCAATTTGAAGAACTTCTTAATAGAATGAAGAATTGGGAGTAATAGATTAAACACAAATTTTAGTGAAAACCCTCCAAATACGTGATGTCAGTGAATAAACAAAGACATCGCTCTTTTCACGTTTTAGCAACCGAATGTTTTTTATTCATAATTGGATCCCCAGCGGTGACCGAATAACAATTTTTCGGTTGCTATGTGTTGCTAAAACGTGGAAAGAGCGATGTCTTTGTTTATTCACTGACGCCACGTATTTGGAGGATTTTCACTTTGGATCTCTCTCTTTGGATTTAACTGCTAAATTAATATATAGCCAGTGCCGTTAATGCCCACCAGATGGAGACCTCTCAGTAGCTGAGCCCATCTTACGGATTTATGATGTCAGAAGCTGACAGAAAAACACACACAGCGCCGCGGATTGTTGGCCAACGTGGTGCAATGCTAACGCGCTCAGCTAGATATCGAGAGATCTGGTATTCGGATCCCCAGCGGTGACCGAATAAAAATTTTTCGGTTGGTATGTGTTGCTAAAACGTGGAAAGAGCGATGTCTTTGTTTATTCACAAATTTTAGTTTTGCAGGAATGAGTATAATATTTTTCGACTTCGAATGCTTTTTTTTTTTTTTTTTTTTTTGGAGGGTGGTGAGATTGTTATTAATTTAAGACTAAATATTCTCTCTGATCGCGGAGATTTTAACTGGCCGACTTTCTACTTCACGAAAGTCCCTATTGGAAGGGGGTTGTCTCCACGGCTCGGGACCTTAAAAGTTCTGGGTTCAAGTCCAGCTGAATCACTCATGATTAGCCGAGGTTCGGAAGTCTCGTTAATTCGTTGGTATCGGGATACAGACTCCTCGTTAAAAAGTCTGACCCCAGTCCTCGGCGTAACATAAGTAATGCCCGCTGGATCCACAAAGCAACAACTGAAATCGATCGCCATCGTTTCTGACTTATGGTGCAATAGTATCCCACGGAATGGTCAATTACATGTTCACACAAAGGAGCTTTTCTTCCAGGGACTTTTTTTTTTTTTTTTTTTTTAATTTTTCAGTTTCAGGGATCTTCTGGCGAAGGTATTTATTCCGGATGATTTTTGGTTAAATATGAGCATACGGGGTCTTCAAAATTTCCACTTCGAGCACTGCGTCAAACACGCAGTCTTCCTCTGCATTTGAAACATATTACTGTTAACCATAAATCGTCACATCTTTATCAGTTGCTAAATGTTTTCAAAAGAAATTTTGCTAATATATCAAATACGCATTAGCTCATACTTATAATTTTACACGTAACTAATGATTTCACATATATCTTAAGTTTTGACATTCCCCTCATTTCTTGACCAAAGTTCTGGATGCGGCACAGCGTGGAATGATTCTGGGGAATAATTTACTCCTGTAAGCTGAGAAAACCCTGTAGAAACACGTACACTGTGATACAGAAAACAGGAAATGGAAGACACAGCTTTTCACTCTAAATGAATTTGGCCGACATTCCACTGAGACATCCCACCAGTGACTTCCCACAAGTTGCGATCAATAGCTTGCAGACGAACAACCACCCTAAAACCCCACAGTGAGTTCTGCGAGAAACACTGGGGAAAAGAAAAGGCCTTGGGCCATTTGTGTCAGCGACACAGCAGCACATAAAGCAAGACTCAGGGACGAATCGAAGTGTAATAAGAGGAGGGGTGGGATAAGGTGGGAGGCAGGAGGAGAGAACAAGCAGAGCTCGAGAACACGTAATGGACCCTCCGTAAGATGCCATGGCACCGACATAATGTCTTATGTCTAACAGACGAGAAGAGCTCGCTACACAGACAACCAAAGACCAAACGAAAAAGAAACGCCAATAACTCTTTGGAGATTTTTTGTCATTTTCTTGTCACTGATTTAGTACGGTCATTTAATTCCCAACCCAGCGCCCGATAATTGCGGCCTGTCCGCCGAACAAAGATTTTATTTTCTTGGAACTAGCAACCACGGTACAAAAACCACAAGGCGGAAAAGTACAATTACAAGATGTACTACATACACATAACTTATCACAATTGATTTGCCAAGACTTAGCTAACATTTCCACTCCTGCAAAAAAAAAAAAAAAAAAGTCACTGAAAAGGTTTTATTTCGAATCTTGTAGTTTTACCGCTTTTGTAGCAGACACGAAAAGCACTTTTCATTTGTGATTGCGATATTAAATAACGAAATGAATCCATGTGGAAAACCTGTACGATAGTAAGAATTACGGCGAAACTCAGCAATTTCTCCAAGAAAAAGAGTTTCATACGAAATCACAAAAGGCAGTAATTTTAAATTGATTTGTTACAAAAAAAATGTTACCGAGCCATTATATCGGCGGAAAGGGAAAAAAATAACAAAATGAAGAAACATACGCGACATGTGTTTCTAATGTGCATTAATCTTTGCATTCAAATCAGGAAAAAGACACTGAAGATAAATTCAATAACCAATAAAAGTGATCGAAAGCACCAGAATTTCAAGAATTCAGTTAGCAAGTTCAACAATGATTACATGATCATTTATTATCAAAGCAAACAATAAAAAAAACTTTGACCTTGGCCTGGATTTTTTCCAGTTTTTTGGAGAACCATTTTTTTAAAAGAACAAAGAAACAATATGTCAAAACCGCTAACTCATGAAATTTTAAACACCAAAATCTCGCCTTCTGTTAAAATCACAGGTCTAGAACTGGTGTTACTGTAGCCCTATTAGGAACCGAGAAATTGCTATAAACTTCAGATAGTAGGCAGTTTTACAGCATTCTTTTATTTATTTATTTTTTATATTCGGCACCTTCAAAGCCAGATGCCCCAAAAAATAAAAATAAAAAATAATAATGTTACTCATTGCAATGGAACTTACCAAAACAGTAAGCTTACAGATATGAAATAAATGTTTCATTACAAAAGTAATTTATGTCAACTTGATCTAAACTGAACAACAAACATCATCATCATTAGTAGCAGTAGTAGTAATAGTAAGATGTCTTATAGACGTAGGAAAACGACAGAAAAGAAATTAACTTTTTTCACTGTGCCAATCTGCGTGGCATCCGCATCTGTAACTGCTACTCGGAAAATTATTTTTCGCGCTCGACAGTTGCGGTCATGAGAGCGATAAATCTGTTGTTTGTATAAAATGGGATTTCTTGTTTGTTTTTTCGGTTTGACGAAATACCATGGGAGCAACTCTAAAAAAGGCAATGAGCAGTTGCCCGTCCAAAATTGGGGGGCGACTGGTTTCAAGAAAGGGATGGTGCCAGAAAGCGTCAGGTGACACACACACACACCACTCATGCCTAATCCGGGAAACGTACCCCGTCACATCATTCGGCCATCGGGGCAGCAGTTTTGTATTTTCCGACTTTCCTGCAGCACACTTTTCTGGGTAGATGGTATAAAATTATTTCCATAATTTGCACATTATTTTCGATTTCTAAACGCTAGACTGCACAAATTCTTTTTAGCTGGAGAACCAGGATTTAAACTTCACTAGCTCTTGCTACTTTGTATGAGATAACAACCCCACCTCCCAAGGCCATTGTAAACGTGTATGACTCTGCGGTGGCGTAAACATACATTCTCGCTGAGCGTGATGCGTCTACTTCTAGAAGTTATACCTGAAAATATTTTCTGTAACTTATAGTTCATATCATGGCTAAGATTATCCAATAGCATCCAACTTTTCTTAAAATGTAAAAATATTTTGCTACATGCAGTTAGTATATAACTGAATTAGACATAATTAAAGTCAGGTTGCAAAAATTCTTTACCCATCGGATAAATTTGTAATCATCATTTAGGAATTTTTATGCGTTTTTCCAGATTCTTCCAGATGCACAATTCTACTGCTTGATGGCGTGATAATTATGTGTACTGAGACCGTTCAATAACTTCTAACCTAGAGTATGTACCTCAACAATGCATGGACAGCGGCAGAGCTTGCCCGTAATATATAAATAATATTTCGTCGATAACAAGAGAACACACAGCAGCCACCGCATATCAGCTGTTGGAGTTCTGTACGTTGATTGGTTACGTCGACCGTAATATGACGAAGGGTTGATATATGACGATTGGTTGGTATATGACGTAATGATATATGACGTAATATGACGTCGACCGTAATATGACGATTGGTTACGTCGACCGTAATATGACGATTGGTTACGTCGACCGTAATATGACGAAGGAAATCCCGAATGTGAAGCGTCTGTCATCGATTCAATTTTCAACTGAAAAAGAAATTGAACTGGCGATAAAGGTACGGTTTTTGCAGCTGTCTATGAACATGAGAGATATCTCAACAGCAACGACATTCGATGGTTAGATCAGCGAATGAGGGGAACTAGAACTTACTATTTTTCTCGTGCACAGTATGTATCTAGGACGCAATAAATATCTGTCTTGAGCACGATTACAAAGATACTCTACAACTGCACATACCCGTCCTCAATGAACAAACACTTTAATGAGGGGAATATGTAATTACCACAGACATCAGGTTCGTGCTCTATAGGAAATACTGCACTGGCAGCGGTACTTACTGCAAGACGATCAGAATCCATTTAGAACGCCACGCATCCCATTCTACGCTGCCAAAGCCTCTATGCATAATACTACTTTAAAAGAAAGAAAGATGACACCGAATTATCGGGTATAATGAGCACCTCTTTTGAATGTTTCTTGACAAGAAAATAATTTTTAGAAAATAATAATACAACGAAAAATAGAATATATTCACACCCCATAGTAGAAAATCTGCGTATATTTTAAAATAAAAGATGCACTCAGTGTTCTTCATAGTGAATGGAACCAGTAACAAAAAGAAATATTTCAATCGGATTTCAAGAATAGGTAAAATGTACACAAGTAGATAGAGCTCCATGCGCTCACCATAGCTGCAGAAATGTGCGTTACGGAAATCACAGATTGTGCGCAAAGGAATTTTTCAATTTTAGCAATTAGAAGAAGCGACATGGAGACAAACGCGATATAACATTAAGGCCTCCTAATATGAAAACTATGCGTTATCTGAAAAAGAAAGTGGACGCAAAATATTCTTTATAGTGAAGGGGCATTCCACCAAGAAAGGATTTTTCCAAGGGATACTGAAGGGGTATTCCACCAAGAAAGGATATTTCCAAGGGGTAGGATCGGAGATACTCCTTCAAATAGAAATGACGCCGTCTGGCGGCAGAATTGTAAATTATGAAAATGCGAAAATTATGCGATGGCTACAGAAAAAAAAAAAAAAAAACGTCTGATATACAGACCCGTAGCGAGCGAAATATGTATTATTTCAAATGGATAACGTTAGCAATTTTCACTATAGCGAGTGGCGTACAGTACAAAAAGGATTTTTCCAATAACTTTTTTGGAGGAGATACAGTTGCAAACAGGAAAGATCAGTAACATCAACTAATTGTTCCACGAAGCCAATGGAATACGACGTAAAAAGAATTTCTAACGTCGGACTTTTTTTTAGAAGATATTGAGGAAAATAGAATATACATTTGCGACCCATAGCGGGTGAAATGGTGCATTATTTTGGGCAGGAAATGCGAATAAAATGTTTTCGTCGTGAGTAGTATAGAATTTTTTTCAAAACTGGGTTTTAAACGCGCAGATACAGTTGCAAAAACACTCCTCAAAAAATTTTGGGGTAGGAGACTGTGCACGGACAGACACATGATAGACTGGTATCTAAAACACGAGTGTGAGACAGTAGTAACATGAAACACGACAGTACAGACAACACACAAACCATCTGAACAAACTGATAGCAATACTGTGGCAACGCGCATGTGGCAGTGAAATTACATATGAGCAAACGCAAGAAAGTGATGTGTACTGACCTCAAGCGGAGTGTATGGTTAGCAGCGACGGCTTAAACACTTGTAAATGGAGGAGTGATCGAAAGGATGAAATTATCCAGTAGTTCTTGAGGAGTTCTCCGACACTTCTTGTTATGGCCATGATCCAGCTGCAGAAGTGTCATGGGAAGGTGCTGTGCGGAGAGCCCAAAGGCCAGTTCATATGCTCAATGCCTTATTCCTGAAACATGCTTTCCATCAGCTGGACTCGATGCGAACGTGCGTTATCATCCATGATGTGGAACGTATCCTCCAACTGCTGCAACATAAGGCACAACTATAGGTCGCAGGATCTCATCTTGACATCTGGCCACAGACAAGGAACCTTTCCTAATGATGTACAACCAACAATGCCCGGCCATACCAGGATTTTACAGCCACCGAAGGCATCTCTTTCCTGCATGAAGCCAGAATAACTCAGTGTTCCTCGTTCACACCAGAGAAGCACGCTATGATTACTGGACTGCAATCTGAACAGAGGGACATTCGTGAAAAGAACGGAGCTTCACTGTTCACGATCTGCACCACGACAGTTTTCAGCCCACACTGTGCGGGATGTCCGGTGATGTGCAGAGAGGGGGGGGGGGGCACGCACACCGTCGGTCGCCGAGCACACAGCTGGGACGATAACTGTCAGTAGTTTATTGCTGACTATGCACTGATGAAGGTATATTATACCAGAACAGCAATTTATTCCAAGTCCGAAAATTGATAGTCTTGTCAGCCATTAGTTAAAATGTGTTTAATATTGCGGTGAGTACTTTGAATAAACTTCGTATAATGTAAAATGCAGCATTTCAACTCTTTACTCAAAGCTCCACAATAAGTTGTACAGCAACCCAACATGACGGTCATATACAAAAACACAACTTCTAAGCTCTTAGTGTGCACTGTACACCAAGTAGACTGGAATTAATAATAACGCTTTATCTTGGATAAGGTATGGCATTGGTGAAGAATTTTGCTTTTACACTATTTCCAAAATCTCCGCTGAGACGTAGTAGAGGAGGGCCTCAAGAAATCTACCCCAAATATACCTAGTGAGAAAACTGTTCTAGACTTGAGGAAAATCTAGACCTCAAAAATGTAAACAAAAGATCAACTGATAATTACATGTTGCATGTAGTAAAATTGAAATTGTACTTATCTGGGTTCACTTTATTGGGGTAGTGCAAGAAACTTGTGCAGAAATTAAAAGAGGGAGAATTCATTTGACATCCAGCTCATACAGTATTCATTTTATAATATTTATACTGAGATAAAATTGCATATTTTGTTTCTGTAATAGTTAAACGAGAGTTTTGATACATACAACTGGACAACGAACATATTAGCTGCAAAAAGTCCAATATGTACAATTTATTATAATTGTAGATATTCCATCCATACATGTCAGCAGAAAATTTCATCTTTTTGGATACCTACACAGAATTTTGTTTTTAAACCAGTTTTTCATGTTCTTCTATTTCTTGAATGTGTGGCAGCATATCGGGGATTTTTGCTTTGATTCTTAATTAGGTTGTTCCAGAAGGTATCGATAAAGGCATGTCTATCCATCAAGGTACATGCAAGTACTCCCGAACAGCTGTGTTCATATGAACCTTCCCCAGTAAGAAAGGATGAGGGGTTGGAATGTGTAACCGTCACACGTTGTAAAGCCATGCTAATATTGCAAAGATAGAAAAAAGAAAAATATGTTGCTACTGCTAAGCTGAGTCGGGTAGAAGCGGCACCTAAACTTTGTAGCCTATGTTGGAGCATCTTACAAGAGTGATGAAAGGGTTAAGTGGCTTGCGGTGCCAAACACTGTCTGCCTACATAATAATAAAGGGAGGGCAGTAGGGGTGTGGAGGGGACAATTTTAAAAAATGGTAATATGCGGAAGAACATATTAAGAAATTTTGGTAACAGAAACATATTTTTTATCCCTTATAGTCCGTTTTTTGCTATTTCAATCACTGGAGCAAGCAACCCCCACCCGTCCCCATTTTTAGGGCAAAATTGAAGTTGGAAATCGTTTCTCACCCTGTGCATGCTAAAAATAGCGCAATTTTCGTGCTCCGTACAGTTGTTTTCACGGAAAATGAGAAACGGCAACATCGCGCTTTAAACTTTAACTATGATGAAAAATGAATATTTTATTATTCCTTTAGTCAGTTTGCTATGCCAAGAAACAAAAGGAGGGAGCGTTTTTCCTGTTGTCTGAAGATAAATTAAGGTTCAAATCGGTACTTCAACAGTCCGTCGCAGTCTTTTGTGACACGTGAAGTCTGTATAATAATCGAAAAATGACTGCTTTGTACCTTGACATAACAAGAAGTAACTAAGGAATGGCAAAACGTGCATTTTAAGAGAAACTGACTCCAAAAATCAGCACTGCTGTAGCTCGCTTTAACATGAAAACGATTTTACGTCACGGAAATGATGTCAATTCCGTCACACACAGAGTAGCTCATACACTTTTTCCAAATACAGAATTCCAGGACTTTTCCAGCACAAACGATCCAAACGCTCCTTCTTAAAATACAGTGAAACCATAGATAGGTCAGTTCTGTTCAACCTGTAAACTACAACAAACAATTCCCTACATCTTGAACAAATTTAACGGGAATGATGAAATGCTTGTCTGCTGCAGCTAATCAGAAACTTACATTCACAGATAAATACTGAAATACCAAAACTGTCACTGAATATCATATGTCACCATGTTTTATTTCTACAAAACTTATCAGTTGTTACGCTACACTGATTTTGAGAAAAATTTATTTCTACTTTGGCTTTAGTTCAATTATTGAAGCAAATTATAGAATAATAAAAAAACATAAAACTCAAAAATACATAGGTATAAACTCTACAGTTAGAACATAAAGGTGTCATTACTCTTGAAATGCTTTCATAATACACTTGTATATAAACTAAATATATAAACTAAACATATATATATTTAATTATTTTGAAAGAATGCTTACATTGGAAATTTAGGAGCAAAGAAAGGTGAAATATTTGAAACTTTTTCAAAGGAACAAAGGGACTATTTTAGTTCTTAAACAAACATTGATGGGAGCATGGATTTGCATTACATTTTATTTTGAGAAAAAAATTTCAACATAATATATTCTTCTAATATTGATGTTCTACGTTTTAAATCTGCACTCACCAGCACACGAAATGCGCACAAAAATTCCCAAAAGGAAACAAAAGAGAATAAAGGGAAAACCTTAAATTCAAGGTTATGAGTACAGCTGAATACACCAGTAATCAAGGCAATTTAACTGGTCACGATTAGAAAATTAGTTATAGAAGATAGTAATTAGTTAACTCAGAAAATACTAACAAATTTAAGTTTCTGATCTTAGAAAGTAATCTGATTTCATAGCAAATTGTTTACATAAAGCAATCATTAGCAAAGTTCAGTAAAGGTTAAAACTAAAAACATGGTCTTGAAAATATCCTTCACACTCTCCTAAGCTATTGTTTCTAAACAAGTGTGCTCTACTTATTCATTTAATGAGCATATTTCAACAGTTAGCAGAATAAATATTGAAGGAAACATGATAAAACTCTATGCCTTCTAGAGGAAGAATTTTACATAATGTAAGAATTGAAAACAGCCGAAAAGTATTCTTCATGGCAAAAGCTATACAAAGGAAAAATAAGTTTTCAAATATGTATTCGGGAAGCACAGATAGCGAGAAAAAGGTTTTGACCTTTATGTCCCTAGCGAGAAAGCTGTGCATTATTTAAAGAGGACAATGCTCCCCATGTTTATTGTAGTGAATGCCATACAGTAAAAAAAGACATTTCTTAAAAGGGTTTTTAGAAGCGGAGATACAGCTGCAAACAGAAGTACACAAACACCACCTAGCAACAAAACTGTGAACCACAAAACTCCTCAAATACAAACCTAAAGTGTTCCACAAAATAAATGGTATTTGGCGTTAAAAAGATTTTTTAAATCGCACGTTTACAAACAGAGATATTAAAAAGAACAGATTAAATATTTGCGGCCCCAAGCGGCGAAACTGTGCATTATTTTGGGAAGAAACTATATACAGAGTTTTCATAGTTAGCAGTATCTGACCGAAAAAAATTTTTTTTTTCAATCAGGTTTTTTTTGTCCGACAGATAGTGCTGTAACTGAAAACGTGAACTTATGCCATCTAGTGACACACCTGTGCTTTAAGAAAATTTTAAAACCATATGAGAGACATTTCGCACCGGAAACGCTCTTTAATAAAGAAACAATTTTTCAAATTTGGTCCTTAGAAGCAAAGATATTGACAATAAATAAGATATCCATCTACGTCCCCTGGTGGAAAAACTATGCACTCTTTTAAGCAAAAGGTTATTCTAGAAAAAGCTTTTCAAAGAGAGTGGTATCGGTCCACGAAATAATTTTTTCAATTGAGTTTTCAGAAGCTCAGATTTTGCTGCTAAATACATCAGAAGCAGAAATAAACACTTACGCTGCCTGGTGGCCAAACCATTCTTTACGAAAAATTAGAAATTATATGCAAAACATTTCCCATCAGCAGCTGTATCCGATGCAGGAAGAATTTTTCAAATCGGACTTTTAGGAGCACAGATATCGGGGAAACGCAATTTGCCTTTACGCCCCAAAGCAAAAAACCTGTGCATTACTTGAAAAAGAAACTGTACCTAAAATAGTCTTCGACATAAATTACATCAAAGGGAAAATGAATTTTTTAATTGGATATTTAGAAGCTAATATATGGAATAAATTGTATTTTTAATTCGATATCATCTGCATTTACGCCCACTAGAGGCGAAGCTGTACCTCGGAAAAAACCGTAATGCAAGGATCATCATTCTCACATTTCAGGCTCCCAAAAGAATTTTTCAAATCAGACTAATAGTTGCAGAGATATGATGTCCCGGACAAAGTGATAACATACGCACGATCTTTTTTTAACAAAGGATGGGCTAATAACGCAGCTTCAGTACTGCTAACAGACAGGAAAACCAAAAAATTCCCCCCAAACCCTTCCTTTTGCATTTTGCTGGGGATGGAGAGAAAAATTTGTCAGATATAAGTTATATCAGTTGAAAAATCCTCAACTACAAAGCATCGCGCAAGGACAAAAAGGCAGGAATGGATAAAATTCCAAGACATGTAACAGAATATTAGGACATTTTCAGGACAACATGCAATTCCAGGACTTTTCCAGGATTCCAGGGCACGTACGAACCATGGACTAAGCACTGAATTTGAAATTTAATTTCGCTTTAAAAAATGGAGAGGGGGAGTAAAAATGCAAGCTCCTTTGATTGATGTTGTAGAAAACCTGCGAAAAAAGAGTTAAACACATGTTTTGCATTAGGAAATACTCTTAAAAATTATGAAGTCGCTCCGTTGCTTCATTACGAAAAAATAAGAAAGGAACATTTTCAGAAAACAATTAAAAAATGAGGAATACAATCAGAAAGAGGAAAAAAATAAACAGAACTTTTTCAGAAAAATTCAAAACGTGGAGAATCACGGAACATTCTCATCTCCGCTAGAACTAGTATTTCCGCCGATTCTAAAAATATTCCGTCGGCGGACGGATATCTTAGGGAGCTTGCAGAGATTTGACGAAATCTGGAGAAAAGTTTTTTCTGGTCGGAAAACCGGAAGACAACAGTACAATCTGGAAAACTTGGTATGCAGTAGTCATATTTGGTAGTCATTTATTGCACGTGACAAGACAGCGAGGTCACCAGTTTCGGTGGAATTTGGTTACTAATTGTGGGCTGTCACGACTGGTAGAATTCAGATCGGTCCCTATCCTCTGCCCAGAAAGTCTGAATTCACATTCAGCTACGCAATTTTCCTACAGTTTTACGAAAAGATATTTTCATTGAGCATTTGTTGAACACGCTGTTTTCAGTAACAGGGAGCACCTTGCCTCATTTCGAAGCTGAGATCTGATTGCCGGGATCACATTTCTCCTGGCAAACGGTTTAAACGATAATAGTTCTATATCATAGCGTCACTCCTCTCCAAATCCTAATCCCATTGATTTTTAATTTGGAGTTACCAAAACGAACGTGCGTATCGGATGCCAGAAAACCGTCTGGAAGATTAGTCAGTGTAACTGCATGCTGTATTCCTACTGTCAATGGTGATTGGCAAAACGGGCTTATGCGAGAATTTCTTAAACAGCTTTTGCCAGATGCAGTGAAGACATTCTGAACACTGAGTGAGCGGTGTATTAAAGCTTCTACAACTATAACAAAAAAAAAAACAATAAGTGGGTACGGTATTTTTTTTTTTCGAAATATTAGTTCTTTGCTCCTTTTGTTGAGTAACGGACCACAAAATGTATGTATGTGTGTGTGTGTGTGAGCGCGCGCGCGCTCAATGTGTGCGGCTTCCGCTCAGTGAACTTGAGCGAAAGCCGTTGTATTTTTGGGAACTTTCCATGCCATTTTACTTCACTTCATAAAGTCCAGTAAAACACATTTCATGTACTGCTACACTACTGACACCTTCTACTACGGTCATTTATTCTTTCTGCTGCACTGTAGTTTCCATGTTCCATAAAGTATAATAAAAAAGGAGTCACACTGAACAGCACGTGAAAATTTTCTGAGTCACATGTGAATAAAAACAAGAAACTGAATCCTGCTGAAAATCAATGTCACATGTGAGCAAATCATTTGCATACTGCAACAAGTCACCTGTTTGTGCTCGAGATAACTGAAGAACGAACAAGTAGAAAATAAAAACTATCGCTCTTTTTGCTGTACTGGAATGCTAGACTGCCAGTCTCAGCAGGTCGTTTAAAACCTACGATTGAGAAGTAAAAATAAGTAAATTCTGTTCAGTTTGGAAATGCGTCCAAAAAGGCTTGTAGCTGCCCTAGCAACTGCAAAAGTAAAATAACAGCTGAATGCCATACAGCCGAGGATACGTAACATGTACATGATGCTAGGTGAATGTAGCAATACACTTTGCAGGAGCAGAGCTTTCTCGTGGTACTCATATTTTGTTAGAAGCTTAAAATAGCGTTGGTGACGGAAATGACTTTACAGAAAATACACCTTAAATCAGAAAGTGTCGGAACTTTTTTTCTTGAGCGAGTGCAACGAGTCGTCGTCCTGGATTGTTTTTTTTTTACACCCGCACCATTTTCTCGGTCATACTATACATGTAATTCACCCGAAAGTCGCAGTTTCGAGCTTTCATAAGGTTTGTATGCTACAGTTGGCCTCGCTCTTACTGTGTCTGAGGATAACGTTAAGAAATATTATTTACAAATGGCAACAACAGTTAATTTGGCTCCCAGCCAAGGGCTTTTCATCTTGAAATTTTGGTCATTCGTTCGGGATTAGGTTACGAACCTTGTCTCTGTGGTGTTCTTAACTGCACAAAATGTACACGCCAAGGAACTGGCAACACTTTTCCTTATATTCAGCAAATTAAGGTCATGACGAATTTTGTTATACCCACACAGACCGCCGCTAAAATCAAGATCATAATTAAGTGACAGCTAAAAGCCATATTTTCAAAAATGGCCCAGAAACAGTATTAAGTTTCTAATGATCTGAAGATAATGAGTGCGCCACATAATATTCAGAAGAAACATGCAATCGAGATTTTTTATTTATTTATTTGTCTGTTTTATCACCAATCGAAATCGTAGAAAAAGTAAAATAGCTGAAAGATGGCATCCAAGAAACAATAATAATACTTCAACTAACAAACGAATGGAACTATAAATAAACAACATTTAGCATACTATTTTAATTATGATTGTATTAATGCAGCAGTGACACAGAACTTCCTGGAAATTACTTCACGACGACGAAGTAAGAAATCACTATCACTTTAGCATTTGCGCAAGATTACTGCATGTCTAAGAAAAATACGAGCAGCAAGCAGAAGACAAAAAGGGAGAAAGGAGACAAAGGCTTCTTCCGTCGTCTTCAAGCTTCTTCGTAGCTCTATCGCAATTTCACCGCCCCCCCCCCCCACCTTTTTTTTTCTTTTTTCTTTTAAAGGAATTATTGTCTTCCTCTCCAGGTGCAAAAGTGAAAATCTTCACACAAAGCAGAAGCATTGATTGTGAACGAATTGTGGTTCATCAGGATATTGATGCTCCACTGGCTTTTACGATGGGGCAATTCTTCTGAACCGGAGTTGGGCTTTTGTCCAAATAACAAAGACATTGACATCTACGCTTTTCCAGCAGAAATGACAAGATTCATCATCACTAGATGACAGGAAGATGCGTGAACTATTTCCTCACTCATGAAATTTCACACAAAGGAAAAGCACCACTTCAGTAAGAACTAGGCTTATAGATCCTGATGACGTGGTCAAACAGTAGATCAGGCAGAATTTATCGAGGTCAGTACCACAGCTATTATAGCGTAATCACTTCAAGGCAGAGGCATGTTACCTATGAGGCAGCTACTCAACTGTCAAGCCACAAGAGCTACTTCCTTTCTACCCTCAATTTCCCAATAAAAATCTAAGAAATCACTAGAAAAGATGCCATTAAGTAAGAATTATTACAAATCATGCCAACGTTCTTTATGCTGCAGTTTTGAGACGCTTTCGTCAGTGATAATTTTAATTTGACTCCAGATCCGGTGGCCGAGTGTTCTGAGGCGCTGGCTTCTGACTATTCGTCAGAGATGGGGACCGGGTCGAGTCCGAGATAAGGCATGGGTGGTGTGTATCTCTCATTGTGCTATCTCTCACCCTTTCTTGGAACTAGTGGCTCTATTTTAGGTACGAACGACTGCTTGTAGTAATGGTGATCGTTGAAACAAAACAGATAAAAAAATAGCCAGTGACTTCGTATACATATATATGTATATACATACATAAAATGAATCAGAAGACAGGGAGCGTCCGTTGTAAGTAGTCAAGGTCAGCATCAAATGGCAGCCTAGTCCGGTCCTCCGGTGATTCTTAGCACCCTCTGCCTTCATGCCGCACTGGCCGCTGCCTTGGCCAGGTACATTCCAGCTGCCGGAGACTGAGGGCCAATATTTAAGTTGTGGAGTCATTTTGGAGGGTTTGGCCATAACTCGCCAGCGTGGTGAGTTATGGCCAAAAATCTTAAAATACAATTGTAGAAGGGAAACAAACACTTTAAGAACGTATCCTATAAGGATACGTTCATCGTACGTAATTCTTAATATTAATATCGTACGTAATTCTTATCCAGCAAGAAATCTTATATCTCCTATTTCGGATGAACCGATCTCAAGAGAATAAAGTAAGGACAATAGTAGAAGGGAAAGAAACACTTTAAGAACGTATCCTTAAGCAATACGCAGAAAAAAGGGATGACAAGGCCCCAAACCATGTCAGCTAAACCAAAACACAAAATAAAAACTTCCTGAAATTAACAATAGGAATAAAAAAATGTGACTACTTACCGAGCCCAACCTTGCACGCTCCTCCTAAACCGACCACACACAAGTGACAAAATGACCGTTCGAACCTCCCTTCCAAATCTTTTGTATATATATTTAAGTTAAAAAACTAAAATGATGAAAATGACGTAGTAGTGAACATGAAACATGTATTAATATTTAGGTAGTGGATATAATACTCCTTTAACCAGGTTATCGGACAATTGTTCATGGAAATACCATAAGATACGATTTTTAAACGAAAACTTCCAGGTTTGGTCGTCAAAGTGGTTCCCAATTCACCCACTTTAAGTACACGAATTTTCATGCTTAGTATTTTAGACTGAATGAAGATACCAAAGTTTCACACAAAATTAGAAATTTTGAGAATGCACCATCTTGTCTGACAAACGCAGATTTTGTTACAGGGCTTGGTGCTGAGTTATACAATTATTACAGCGCCATGTGTGAAGGGATCGTTTGATGCTTCGTTTTCAGCAAGTTCTGTATCGGTGGTTTAACCCGTATTTCTCCCAATTGGAGCAGATAAATAAAATACAAAGCATAAATAAAATCGACTAAAGTTAAACTTTGATCTTGCAGTGAGGAAGATGTTTATTCAAATGCCATGGGGAATGTCTCCAAGCATTGTCCATCATTTTCATTCTTTCATTATCTCAAACAGAAATCATCGCTCTTTCCACGTTAATAAGTGAGCCTCGGAAAAGTTATCATCGGCCGCCACCGGGAAACGAACCCAGGGTCTTCCAGTTATGTGCCGGATATGCTACCACTATACCACAGCTGCCTCGAATTCGCCAGACTCACATGTGATTAACTGCCAAACTACATGGCAGGTTGCATCATAGAATGACCGTTTGGGCAGTTCGTATCTTTTTTTCTTTAAATACTTCCGTTGGACTTACCATAAGAAAACTAAGTCATTAACAATGACACGGAAGTCTTGGGGACACCGAAATTCGATACACCAAGCCATCATTCTAAGTGACTTGTTCAAAAAAGCTCTTGTTTGTTCCTGGAATAATCTAATGGAACCTAACTGAACCTCTTTGGAAATTAAATAAAGAAATAGCTCACGTCCAATGGATCGCACAAATATTAACATCGTTGGAAACCGTTTATCGCTAAAAAAACTCTACACTAAAAACGTCATGCTAGGTAAATTACATGCGATTAAATTAAATGCACCTGGCCTTTTACAAGCATGAGTATGAAATGGCGTGTTTCTTAACTTAGTACGAGAGATATTAATTTGTCTGTATTGTTATGAAATATGTCCCGAGTAAAAATAATTACAGATTCGCCGAAGTACCGCGAAGAAATTAGTGAGACAGCAGATTTAAGAATGGTACCTCAAAATTCAGCCGTGAGCTGAAAACAAATCTTAAAATTGGCTATGCCGCTAGAGACTCGAGTTCATCTAAATTTGGCGAAACTGGGGGCCGGACGGAGCTGCAGTTTTCTGTTGAAATGATCACGATCTTAACTGCATTCCATTTTAGAAAACAAAACTATTATCTACAGGAAATCGGGTGAGATACTATCCTGGAATACGCACAGCATCTGCGCGTTGATTTATCAATGAATTAAAACAAAATTTATTAATAAACGGAATGACTGTTTCGAACTACTGGCCAAGTAAAGCTTGATTACGCACAAAATTAATATAATGGCGCTGGTACGACGGGCTGATGAGCTCTAAATGCCACAATTAATCACACAAAATAAACAAAAAAATAAACATCAACAAAAAAGACCTAAAAAGAGGGGACACATAAAATACTACATGGGACGGTGTAAAGAGCTAACAGAAAAACAGCGAACAACAGAAAAGAAAATACCGATACAACATGCAACAAGAAAGCCAGGTGTGTCCACAGACCATGAAATTCAGCAAGGAAAAAAAAAACAAAAAAAAACGATCGTTGTGTAATCCGCACTGTGACGTTGATCCTGAACCGTTATTTCCGACAGAAAAGCCGCGATTCACGGTTGCCCAGAAGTATAAAAAAGTAAGAAAGAATTTTTTTTTTATTTAAAAGAGGTAACTGCCATTTTTTAAGTACTTCTGTGTTATTTTTGAATTAAAAACAAAAATCCCTAGTTTTTCTCAGCATTACCCTAGTTCATTAGTTAAACACAGGCGCGTAATGACCCCCCCCCCCATTGCCGGAGGGGGGAGGCTTCACGGGCAAGAGGGCCTCTAGCTTCAGCAAAAACATTTTACAGAATCTTTTGCGAAAACTTATTATGAATAAAGAAATAACTAGCAACTTTTTACGGCAGCTTGAAAGAAGTGTTAAAAAGAAAAGTAATTTTTGGTTGTTATTTTTTTTTTTTCGCGGTTAAAATTCATTAAAACTGGATGACGGGAAAGCAGTTATTTCAGAAAACCTGAGAGGCCCCTGTTTTATAGTCATAGCAATAATTTTTATACATGTATATTAACAAGAGAATGTGAATGGGATATCAGTTCAATCAATGAAAAGTTCTTACCAATAAGGATAAGGCGTTATGCATTACAGTTGTATGTACGTGACTACGCATGCTTCAGAATATAATGAACTGAAAAGTAAATTGACAACTAAAAGGTGTTATTCGCGGGGAGAAACACAGCCCTGCGTCTTTTCTTTCTTTTTTTTCATGACAGAGTCAAGAGCAAAATTTTTGCTATCATTATTTTTAAAACAGAGAAAAATTTTCACTATGTGTAAAGTCTTGTAGCATTATGCAAAGTGAGTTTTTTTTATATTCAAGAGTAAATAATTTAAGTAGTTTCATTTTTTTTCGTGCTATAATTCTTAATTAATACTTATTTATTTGCTTCCTTATGCTCTGTATTTTCGTATAAATAGAAAAAGATCATTAGACATTGTCACATGAAAATTACGTGTTTTGTATGGGTGATCGTGCTGCATTTCAAAGAGGCTGGCCTTAGTTCTGTAAAAGAATAAAATTTGCATGATAAATTCAACTTTGGCGTAATTGCTTTGAAGTGCTTTCTGTTGGTATAAAATTAGGACAACTATTTCAATTGCAACGTGCACATTTGAGTGCACTAATTTTGGTTTTGTGAAAAATACCTGTAGGTTCCAAAGGATTTCAATCATTGAAACCCTATAAACAAACCTTAGTTAATGATATGGAATTAAAAATTTAAGTAATTGAGTGCTAATATACAGTATTTTCGCAAAAGGGCCTCGAAGAAATTTTTGCGGGTGACCCCGAGATGTTCCGGTACGCCACTGGTTAAACATAAAAATCTGTGAAAACTATGGGCAGCCCGTTGCATTTGTCTTTTCTGAAAATGTTTAAACTGAAGAGCGAACAAAAGCCTTAACTAATGCGATTAATACAGCAAAAACTAAGGAATGCAATTCGCAAAATGATTGGAATAGCTCTGAGGGCTTGTCACAGCACGTAGTTTTTCTTCCGTGAGCGCAAATAGGGCCGACCGCCTTCGTTGCGCCATATTTTCTGTTAGAATGTTGGTAAGTAAAGAAAAGAAACTTTCCATCTCTTTGCAGATTTTTTACAATGCACAACAAAACTTTTTTAAGCAGTGTAGAAACCAAATCAATTTTTTAAAGCTGTCCTCAAGAAACCAAATTTATAGCTCCTTACAGATAATCCGCGGATTATATAACAGAAACTACGGTATTTAC
The DNA here is from genome assembly GCA_039090855.1 of Macrothele yani. Classification (NCBI taxonomy): domain Eukaryota; kingdom Metazoa; phylum Arthropoda; class Arachnida; order Araneae; family Macrothelidae; genus Macrothele; species Macrothele yani. The sequence goes on from CM077013.1 coordinate 69,512,187, forward strand.
TACAAATTACGAAATTTGAAGTAAAAAAAAAAAAAAATTGTGCCACAGGCCCAAATACGTACGAATCAGAGCGACGACCTGATTGCCAGGATTTGTCCAGCCCTGATTAAATTTAAATGCTTTTACCAACTGAACCTATCTACAGAAAGCCTAAAACAAATAATGTTCTCTAATCATAAAGTTGTGTTGGAAATTACCAAAATATTAAAGGGAGCACTTTGATGTTCCACAGAGCAAAAAAATGCATTACTGAAGAAAACAAGGTAATCATAACGTATTCGCATTCTTATGATCGAATAACCCATGTTTAAATTTTAAAAATCGTGCGCATTAATGAAATAAAAAATAGCGAAGAAATCAGACGTTTATTGGTAGTAGAGAAGTCCATGCTATAGAGCTATACTTTTATTCAGCAAGACGCTTTTATTTGCAGTGGTTGATTATTACTTTTAAAGTAGATTTGAACAAATATTTTACTAACAGATACTGTATAATATGCAGAGACAAATATTCAATTTACAATCAATTCCTTAAAACACAAAATGGATAAGCAAATGTTGCAGTTTAATAGAATCATATGACACTTCGAAAAACCTATTTGATGTGCATCAAATTTTACAAGAACATTTAATTACTTTGGAAGTATCTCTTTTTTGTTGTTCAGTCTTCATTTTAATATAGAAAAGAACTGCATGAGGTTTTCCTTTAAGATTTCTTGAAAAAAATGTGGGTACCTTTCTACGTCGTTTAATATTTTCTAAGCAACAGCAAGCTGTTTCTGAAGTTTTTTCTTCTTCCTCATCTTCATTTGATGGCTTTCCCGCCACCTGTGACACACTACCTTTATTTTTTTCGTCAATCAGAAGATTCTGATAAAATGAACTAATTCCAGTCGACATATTGAAATAATTCCTTAACTTTTCCGACAGCGGTGGAAATAGCATGGGTTTCTACGTGAAATGATTACAGTAGAATGCCATCCAAATAACACCCGTAATTTTCCCGCTGCGATTTGTTTTCTCTTTTTGTATTCTAATAGAGAAATTCGTTCACGCAATGAAGCCACTTTTTCTCCTGAAGAATCAGATTACTTTTTTTTATTTACATATTTGCATTTACCAAGTCCTAGATTAGTCTATTAACTTCGGATAATCACATTCACAGAAAGCTGGAACTTTTCCGAGGGAAACAACATTTTTTTTTTAAAAGATGAATGTACTAATTTAAAAAGAATAGCATTGAAGTAATGAATGCCATAAATAACTTTTCCGCTGCAGGAATCGTACTTTTTAATTTGACGTAAATTCCAAATTAATTAACTTTATTTTAAATACACCAGATATGAATAACAATAAAAACGCATATAGCGCATGAAATCCGTTTATTTCTGTGGTGTAGTCAGCAAAAAGATTCGCCAAGCTTTCGCACTCCACTGGGAGGCTTTTTCAAGGCAATGGCAGACTGACTACACCACAGAAATAAACTGATTTCATACGCTATATGCGTTTCATTAATATCCAAATTAATTATTGTATTCAAATAATTCCGTAACCTTTCAACTGAGAGCACTATCTTTACTTTAAACGTTGCATTGACAATAAATTCGTACGTAATTCTTACCCAGCAAGAAATCTTATATCTCCTATTTCAGATGAACCGATTTCAAGAGAATAAATAACGTAAGATTTCCGATTTCCCACGAGAACCGGTTTTTTTTTTTATTATTATTAACGATCTGCTTGGTTCTAGAAGAATAATAGCATTCAAATAATGGCGAATGCAACTAAACGTTGAGGGAGATCGTACTGTTTTTTTAGACGTACCGACTCCAAGAAATTTGAGCTCTCATAACTGTTCAACCGCGGGGAACCGGGTTTTCCTTCTTGAGACATGCTGTTCCAAAAAGAACCTCACCAGTTAAATAATGGCGAAACCTTTCCGACACAGAAAACTGCATTTATTTACAACTTGTACTGATCCAAAGAGAATCGCTTTAGAATTGTAAGGCACATAACCTGCTCACGTGAAAAATCGCATATTTCTTCTTTCCCAGGCTTGATATTGCACTAAAACAATGCAGTAACCTTTTCCGAGCAAGAAGTCGATTACATTTTTTTCCATGTACTGTTTCCAAGAGAATCATAACAATTCCGCCGGAATCTCACACTTTTCCCCTGGCCCAGAGATTTCAAGAGAATCGCAGTAATTAATGCACCATGTAAAATTTCCGTCGCGGGAAAATAGCATGTATACAATTTTTTATAAGTGCGCTGATGCCACGAGCGTTGCATTGAAATAATACCGTTAACTTTTTTGCTAATCCTATAAGAAGTATGCCTTTCAATCAAACTTTAAAGTACATATCGAAGTCCAAAAAGTGGTTTTTCGCTCAGTATTTGCGCTAATTTGCTAAAAAAGCAGTTTCGGAGCAAAATGGTGCAATGAGATCTGTACTTACACCACTGCACTTACTTACAAGCGATTTTTTTATCGCAACAGAACTACTTGTAAGTAATAATTACTAACTCAGCTACAAAAATAAAGCATTTTAAATGTCACTAAATAAAAAAAGCATTTTAAATGTCACAAAAATAAAGCATTTTAAATGTCACTTACTAAGAGTAATAACTTATAAAACTTGAATGAATGCGCCGCCGACAGTTGTATTTCAATGTACGATGATAACCGCTTTTATGAAAGCAGAACTTCCAGGAAAATCAGATTTTCTTCTTTCTGGAGATTTTTTTTTATTAGGTACGTATTTTTTTTTTTTTTTTTTAATGTTCAGACACGACATAAGGACGAAACCACATATTTAACATGGAAAATAAGATCATAAATGCATCAGTTTTCCCACCCCCCATTTGGTGAAAACTGATGAAGAATCATATTCGCCTACCGAGAAATACCTCTCAGGAAAAAAAGTGATGAAATTTCGCAAGAAAATAAATCGTGGGGAGAAAAAGGGGAAAAAATAAAAAGCTCCCAAGAATTCTTGACTGTTCATTCAAGCCAAAAATGTTCCCTTTGATATAAGAATCTTGTCTCCAGTAAACTGATTTCTTTTTCTTCCGGATTACATTTCCCAGTACCAAGAAACACTAAGGGTCTCCACGCACGGGCGAAGGGAACGGTGAATAATTCGGTTTTCATCGTAGAAACTGCCTGAAGTGCAGAAGTAGCTGACGTTCCGTTGCGCCGAAAGAAGGATCTCTCCGCAAGCCCAACTCTACACAATTCAACATTCCTCTCCACATTGATCGGATATTAAATTCTCTACACGGAAGAAAATAACAGAAGAAACAACCTAAGTTCCGTCCTCTTTCCAAATGGCCGCCGGCATTGAAGATTGTCAGTCTTCAATTGGCTCCCAGATTTCCGAATTTTGGAAATCGGCAAGGAAGTCAAAGGGCGAACTGAAATCTCTGACTTAAAACTGAACACAGCTAAAGCCTGCGGGACGCAAGGATACATTTCATTTCCAGTACTGTACCCACCTGCCTCACGGAAAAACAAAAACATGTTCAACGAACTCCTAGTCCAAAATTAATGTGTCTAAAGAATTCCAGAAACAATCATCAGATATTGAGATGATGCTTTTTAAAATACTTCATACACATGTTTAAAAATACTCTTAAATTTTGCGTAAAAATTAAAATATCAATTACACAACAATTCACACGATTATCTCATACTGTAAATGCCGTTTTTTTTTGGTTTTTTTTCTACTGGGGGAGCAGAACAGAGGAAAACATCGAAAAGAAAAATGAAAAAATAATAATAAAAGTAAGTCGGGAATGAATTCCAAGAAGAAAATGAAAAGAGGATATTCTGTTGTGTCAGTTTAGGTCAGTACTGAAAGCGCAGCTTAGTCCAGCTGCTTTCCGAGGTAAACAAACTAACTTAGCTAACTTTTCCCGATGCTCGGAACAATCTACATAATTCCCGCACAGTATACACTAGTGGCCAAAATTGTGGAAACATTTTGGAAAATTTGTATTTCTCAGGTGCGATGGCTTATAACTTCACGGTCCTTTTTAGAATAATACAATAAAATTTAATGCAGAATGTAATGCAACAAAATGTGTTGAATTATCTTTATTCTTCAAAAGTTATACCCAAATAACCAGAAAAAGAAAACACAACTGCCTTATGTAAGAAGTGGATTTCCTGAACTCAAACTGACCAATGAGACTGATGGTTCTGAGAATTAATCAGGTGTTTTTATGACACAGCATTCAACCAATAAGGTGTTAGTATGAGTAAGCTCTCATTTCCAGGTGTCAGAGCTAATAATAGAACTCCTATTCTGTTGTGTGAGTGTCATCAAGTTGGACACTGTTTTTTTTCACGGATATTTCTATTTCTTGATAACATAATAAATAAGCTATGTAATTTAGTAAGATGACAAACAGACTGAAAATAATCACCTAGAAAGCGATGTAAAATACTAACCTTGCATGAAGAAGGCTACATGAGGAAATCAAAAGAGAAGTAGGTGGAAATCTAACCAAAGGAGTATTAATTTGTAAACTGTAAAAGAGGTATCAGCAGACTCAGTCAATTCAAAACCAAATAGGTAAAGGCAAAAAAATATGCACAACAGCACGTGGTAATAGAAGAACTGACAGACTGTGTTTAAATAAAGAAAATGAGTAAATTAAAAATGACTCATTTTCTAAATTGAGGAAAGAAGGAAATTGAGTCAATTAAAAATGAATTGTCATAATGTAGTTTGAGAATGAGTGCCAGAACTGTTAGACGCGGACTTAAAGACTTTGGTTTAAATACTAGAATTCCTAGGGGAAAAAAGCAAAAACAAACATTTCTATCTCGCAAACAAAGGAAGATATTAGAATGGATTAAAAATCACGTTAATTGGTCTGAGGAGCAGAGTCATCTGGAGGGATGAGACCAGATTATCCATATTTGGTAGTGATAGAATAAAGTATGTAAAAAGAAGAAATAGATGTTTGCTGCCTGAATGCATTGCAGCTATCATGAAGCATCCAGTTAGTGTTATGACCTGGGGTTGTATGACAGCAAAATGTGTGGGCAGAATTTGTGTGATTACTGTTACTTTAAATGGCAAAAAATGCATCAGTGATGTACTTCAGCCAAAACTGAAGCCTTCGGCACGTGATCTTTTCCAGCACACTGAAGCCTATATATTTCAACAGGATTCAGCTCCTTGTCATGTTGCTGCTATCTGCAAACAGTGGTTCCAGGAAAATCATATTACACTGCTAGAAGGGCCAGGTAATAGCACTGACCTGAATCCAACAGAAAATCCGGCGAGCCAATTAACACGTTCGAAAAACGTCGCTGACACGTTTTCGCTGACTTTTTTGTGGTGCGTCACGACTCACCGGTTCGTCGTACACTATTTCAATACAGTGCTGTACGACACACCGATCGGTCGTTTCGTGGAAATGTTTTCCTTGTCTGCCAAGAGACGGCGGTTGATGCTTGTGGTTTGTACCTTTGCATTTCGCAACGAATGGAGATTAGATAGCATACTGCAAAAGCAGAAGCGATCACCGGTGTGTTGTTTAGCCCACAATAATGAAATTGATGAACGCACTCCATTTAAACGCAGTAAAGTTTGCCTTTTGTTTGTTAGCCCTAAATTTATTATAGCTATATGAATTACTTTATGGAATCTATCGTGAGGTGATACAGTAGCACAACGTTCTTAGTTATATCAGCTAATTTCTAAAATAAACAAAAAGAAAAGTGAAGAATGTAAAAAACATACATAACACATATTACAGTATATAGAGTTTATGCACTAAATATCTGTATACGTGAATAATGAAAGATACTACATTGTAATTATAATATTAAACTTAGATTCTACATTTTAACTGTATAATAAGATATATCGTATCTTATTATCCACCGATGGGTCGTTCAGCACAGAATGATGAAACAAATTAATACACTCCGTAACGTTAAACTAAATGGAAAAAAACAATTTGATTTTTATTTATTAACCCTAATTTTATTATGCTTATATGATTGATTTATCAGAATCTGTACTGAGGAGATACAGTAACACAATTTTCTCAGTTATACACATGATTTATGTCTTTTACGGTAGGGGTACATAGGCAAAAGAATGAGAAGATGGGTGTCATATTACTTCTTCCCTTCCAACAGGCGCGGCCGGGCCGCCTTCAAAGTACACTCGCGTGTAATGGGAGGAGAGAGGGGGTCGGCACTAAATCAAACAAAATGTAATAGGTGTTGTTGTCTTAAAAGCAGCTATAACCATGCATGTATTTTATAAACTATCACTAACCTACAACGTAAGCTTCAAATATGTGCGTTACGTACCACCGGTGGATCGGTCAAAGATACCCACCCACTAGTGACGGATACCTTCTGTAGATTTATGTATATAAACTTTTTTTTCCTCTGAAAAATGTAGAAGTTATTGCTTTAGCACAGAAGAACAGAACGCATTTCTAAGTGCCACACACGAAACACGTTACGACCCGCCCGTGGGTCGTAACGCAGCGAACATGTTAAAGGAACTTGTTAATCAGAAGCAACCAAGGAATAAAAGTACAATTGATAGAAGCAATCACACAATCTTGGTTTTAGCATCTGATGAACTAAAACGCTTGGTTTACTCCATGGAACGTCGTTGTATGGCTGTAATTGTGGCAAAAGATTTTCAGAATCAGTACGTACGTAACAGAAATAGTGAGAAGTTATGAAACACGCTTTATCATGGTTTTCTATGTATAATTTCTTTTAAAATGCAATTTTTTAAATAAAGTTCGCCGAATTACATTCTGCATTAAATTATCGTTTTAATTATATATATAATTTTATGGTATTATTCTAAAAAAAGACTTTTGTGTTATGAGACATCAAACCTCAGAAATACAAATTTTCCAAAAGGTTTCCACAATTTTGGCCACTAGTGTACATCGTTTATAAAATCGCATAACAAAGCTACGTCGAACTTATTTCTTCATTAGTAACCTTTAGTGAAAAAGCAGTGATTACGTGTTAGTTACTGAATGTAACCACTATGTTAACTCCCGAACAAGGAATCTTACACAGTTCTGTGCTTTGCTTCAGGCGCGTGAAGTTCGGCTGTGATCTGGCTGGCTTTCCTGGATTGTGTGGTCTGTCTGTATTGCTGGGATCGATTTTAGCAACCTCTCTCCCTGCTGATGATCTTTTCTAGCTTGCCTTCTGTCCTTCTTGTTTAAAATATCTTTTCACGTGCAAATATGTGCGACAAGAATGTTCATTTACAGCTACGTATCTTTGCATGTAGCTATTGAATTCGGTGAAAATTCTTTTCACATCAGAAAAATTGCACGCGCAGAACGACGTACTTTCCGCCTTTTCTGATGCACAATTTCCCTGCTATGTGACGCAAAAGTAAAATTGTATTTCTCACTATATCTCTGTTTCTCGATGGCAGATTGGAAAAACTCTTTTTGCATCACATAGATACAAATATGATTAAGACATATTTTATTTGACATCCTTCCAGATATAAAATTTTCGCGCTAGGTGGTTCACCAGCCACCGCACATACCTAATCAAATATTTGTTCCGAAAAAACGACCTCCAAAAATAGCTTTTCGAGTCGAATGGTTGCATGCATGTCCCAAGATTTTACAAACACATCTGGCTTTTTTTTTTTTTTGCTTTTTTTTTTGTTGTTGTTGTTGTTTTCTAGCGTCGCAAATGCACATTTGCATCTGTGACAGAGTCTCTGTTTCCAAAACAGAAAAAAATTCCTTTTAAATCAGATACACGTAAGCTTGATCAAGATTTTTCATATATTTCGCTATGCCAGATGTGCAGTTTTCCTGCTACATAACGTAAATGATTTTTTATACATGTAACGATATCTATGTTTCCAGCCAAAAAATCGGAAAAATTCATTTTGGGCCTTACACATACGTGTTTTTCTACATTGTAAAAAAAAAAAAAAGTTTCTTTAATTTACAGCTTCCTTGTTATCCAACGGAACAGGAGCGTTGAACCGTTACCGAGAGCATACAATGTTCATTTCTGAATATATAACCAGCAAATTCTCAAGTTTAGTAAAACACTAAGTATTATGAATAGTTACGAAAAATGTATCTGTGCATACGAAATACCCATACAGGTATGTATCACTCTTCATACGTTTCTCCATTTAACAGATCTTCATATATTTATCCACCATAATAGGTCTTCATATATTTATCCACTTTATTATGGAATATTTCCAATATCATTAAACATCCATGCATTGACAAAATCGATATACATTTTTTTTATATACCAGCTAACTGATGATGACTCTAATAATGCATCCGAGACTATACATTGAATAAGAATAAAGTGTTCGAAAATATCGTTATTTTTTACATTTATTAAAAATTAAACAGTTCCAAAACGCAGTATTTTGTTAAGTTAATACTCTGGAAAAAAAAACAGCAGGAGAATGTACTGTATAGTGAGAATACACACAACCCTAACAGAGTTCATAAGGTTAGCGTATGATATTTTTTAAGGCAAGGCAACGGGTAACGATGGTAAAACAGGTGTTCGATGCCAACCCGGGGTACTTCGTGAGCTTGCTCAACGAGTGCTTGAAGAGCGGATGATTCCCAGAAGTGTGGGAGACACGACAACTGGTGCTGTTCAAGAGAGTTGACCCAGCCATCGGCCTACAGACTGGCCTGCCTTCTCACAGCCTGGAGCAAAGTGTTGAACTCGTTAAACCTCCAATCAAAAAAAAAAAAAAAAAAGTGTTGGACAGGCTCGTAACAACTCGGGAATCAAGTTTCTCGTGGGCCAGGGGAACTACCCAACCAGTAGTTCATTCGGGTTTTTACCCGAAAAATACACCGCCCAAGCGACCCAAAAATTGAAAGAGAAAGGTAGACGAGAATAAAAGCAGAGGGTTCCACACTTGCTTCGTATCTCTCGATGTAAATGGGTCGTTCAACGGCGTCTGGTGGCCACTGGTTCTCACGAGGTTGAAGGAACTGAGCTGTCCTAGAAACCTCCGCTGCCTGATTTGTGACTACCTATCAGATAGGAGAATAGAATTTGATACAGAGAAAAAACAATACCATACGAGTTATAGCAGCGGCTGCCAGCAGGGATCTAAATCGGGTCCTCTGTGGTGGAGTGGAGTGGCAGATACAGTCCTGCGAATAACACTGGAAGAGCACGTAGGAATACAGGCATATGACGATGATTTTGTATTAGTGGTCTCCGCGTCAAGAAGACACACAATCGATTAGAAAATCCCTGATGCATTGTCGGCATTAGAGGAATGGCGTAGGAAGTGCAAGCTTTGTTTTGCACCGGAAAAGATCACTCTATTAGCAACAGCTAAAAGAGGGAACATGTCTTCCCCGCATTGTCGATTCCAGGATCGAATAATTAAGGCGGTAAAAGAAAAGATCTATAACTACGGGTGGTCCTAGACTCAAAATTCTCAGGACTGCTCACCCGTGACCAACAAGCGGGAGATGCTCCCGCATTCTCAACAAGTGTAACGGCATGAGGCTGACTGGGCCAGCCAGAAAAGCCGTGTACAAGCAGGGCATAGAGCGGATTTTCACCTATGCGTGTGGTGGTCCAATATAGTGAGAATAAAAAGAGGCAGGCTCTTCTAGGGATCACTAGATGTTCCCGTACGATGTCCACGCTGGCATTCCTAGTGTTAGGGGATGTTAATTTTCTAGGATGCGCGACACGAAATAGAGAGACCAAAGACTGATTAGTCAATCCCCCCGGCGGCAGAGATCTGCCCCACCTGGGACACAGATCCCCCAACAGGGGTAAGAAGAGAGCTGTTCACAGACGGCTCGAAATTAGAGAGTAGCTAGGTGCTGGGTTTTGCGCGCTCTCGGATGGCAATGAGGCGTACGCAAAGCGTATAAAACTCTTTGGGGAATGCGTCTGTATTCCAGGCTGAGCTTCTGGCGATCAGAGAGGCACTGCAATGGGCAACCTCAAGTAAGAGTACTGATGAAATAAAGGTGTATTCGGACGGTCAGGTGATCTTAAAAGCCTTAAGAAAATTCCAAAATAAAAATCCACTAGTAAGAGAAATAAAAGAGCTGCTGGGGAACAGCGGAGCGGCAGACGTAAGTCTCCACTGGGGCCGAAGTCACGTAGGAACCAGGGGTAACGAGCGTGCCGACCAGTTGGCCAAAGAGGCCACTAGAATGATAGAAGTGAGTATAAGGTTGGATACACCACTGCAGGGTGTGCGCACTAGCCTAAGGAATGCTGTCTTGGTGGAATGGCAGGCTAAATGGGATACTGGATACAGAGAAAAGAACCCACACTATCTTTCCAAAAGTCTCGGTGAAACGGACGAAATCGAATGGATTCCTAAACGAGATCCTAACGGAACATGGAGTCGCACCCGCGTATTTCGCAAGATTTGGAATGAAGAACTGCTATTGTCGCTGTGGCGCCCGAACAGCGGACATCGCGCATATGATTTTTTACTGTTCTTCACTTTCAGCAAGAAGACAAATCCTGATCCCAGAGGTAAGTAAAGCGAAGAACATTGCTCTTTTCCTAGGTGTGCCTAATGCCAGGGAGGGTAAAGGATCTAGCGGCGAACCAAGACGTTGAACTAGAAAGGAGATCAGCACAAGAACCAGGATCAGAGACTGAAGAAGGAGATGCAGCAGAAGACGACCCCCGCCCAGAGTCAGAAGACTAGCGACCGCACATCTTTAAGGAAAAGTGTAGACAGTGTAGATAGCTGGGTATTGTGATTATGATTTCGGTGTAATTGTGTAAGTCTATGTAAAATGCTTATAGTTCAAATAATAAAGTATCTAAATATCAATAGAAAATGAGTATTCAGTGAAATTAATGTGAAAAACTGTGGTTTTTAAACAACGGTCTAGTGAGCTTAAACAAAATCGCGTTGGCGAATGAATCTCCCCAGTCGCCACCCATTGGTACGTCCAATGGGGTCTGAAAAGAGGTGAATGGGTTCGTGGAGGTAGCTCGTGCCGGTCGGTCCCTCGACCGATCCCATCCGAGGGGCGCCACCAAGCGGATCCTGGCCGGATTGCTTCGCAACGTCTTCACCATCTAAATTTTTCGATAAAAGAGTCCCATTAATCCCTGCAGAGCCAGCCAGCACAGTTTGCGGCTACACTAGGATGATCTTCATCAATTTATTTTCTACTCCACTGGGAAATTTGACGGCGATAGTGCCACACGCATAGATAGCCAAAGTAGCAAAGAAAATAACAGCGCAACAGCAGTACATAGAGAGGAACAATACATCGAACTCAAAACTTTTTCTCAACTCTTTAAATTTTAAGGGAAGATAAGCTCAGTAACAACGAAGCCGCAAGACAAACAGAAGAACTAATACTGAATCTTCGGATGGAAAAAGAGAACGGGAAAGGCACAGGTTAGAGAAGGTCAAAATACTGTGACCCGTACACGGTTAAGAACCATCAGTGTTTCGTGGGCTTCAAGGCAGTTATTAAGCTCCAGAATTGATTACTGCTATCACAGAAAACTTTAATTTACTCAGAGAGGCACTGTGAATCTTCACAGGCAAATCTTACAGTACTGCTTAACTGCGATGAAAATAATAATTTGAATCTGATACGTAACCGCGTTATATCTTTCACAAAAACACTGGCACTGAATGTATGACTCCCTACAGAGGGAAATACATTTTCGCACACAAGAACCCTGTATCTTCGTTGTAACCGAGTCCAAAAGTTTCTATATACAGAGGATGAGTCGAAAGTTTTGCAATATTTGGATCACTTTATGTCTTCATACGTACCTTCACGACGAAAACTGACTAGCATTAAAAGCAAGGCTATCGTGTTGCACTGTCTTTAGCCATCTGTCTGCCAGTTCTTCGATTCCGCGGCGGTATCAGTTCTTGTCCTTCAAGGCGAAGAACTCCTTCACCCCAGCTGCTACCTCCTCCTGGTTGTTGAAGTGCCATCCGCGAAGGAAGTGGGCCATGGACCGGAACAATCCGACAGGAAAGGTCCGGACTACATGCTGGATGTAACATCAGTTCGATGCCCGGAGTTTTGCCCGGGTTGTTCGCGCCGTGTGAGACCGAGCGTTGTACTGCTGTAGGAGAGCGAGCTTTCTGTTCACCAGTGCCGGGTACTTCTCCTCCAAAACGTCATACATCCGCTCCAGCTGTTCAGAGTAGAGGTTGGCGTAGATGGTCCGACCGTCTGGAACAAATTCGTAATGGATTATCCCCTCGAAATTCCACCAGACGCAGAGCATCACCTTGTGCTCGAAGCGACCACGTTTGGCAACAGGTTCAGGAAGCTGGCCTGGGATCAACCACTGCCGTTATGTGTTAGGATTACGGAAATAGACCCACTTTTCATCGCACATAACAATTCTCTCGATGAAACATACATCGCGCGGGTTTTCTTGGAGTTTCGTGCACACTTCCACTCTGCGGTTTGCTTCAGCTGGCGTCAGTTCGTGAGGGACAATGCGGCAGCTCCTGTAGACCTTGCCAAGGTCCTGAAGGTGATGAACCACTGTGGTCTGTGATATGGCCAGTTCGCCAGATAATCTCCGAGTGCTGGTTGTCGGATTTGCCTCTACGACCTGGCGCACGGCCTCCGAATTCACAGTTTACGGCCTACTTGACCGTGGCTGATCGTCGAGGTTTCTGTCACCTGAGCGAAATTTCTTTAACCATCTGGTTGCGGTGCTGTGGTCCACGGAACCTTCCCCTTTCGAATGAAAAATGTTTCGTGTTGCTTGAGTAGCGTTACGGCAGAGTTCAAACTCGTAAAGCAAAAGTTCCCTAATTATCCGGTTGTGGCTGTTCCTCTTTTAGGAGTCCCAACCACAGACAGAACGACGACATGCAATACTGTTCACAGCAACGACTATCACTTTATATCCCTTTTGACTGACTGCAATGCGCCACTTGAACTAGTTTAAACATGTGACCTACCCGGCGCAGTACATGCGTTTATGCAAATTTGCAAAACTTTCAACTCACCCTCTGTATTTTTTTTTTTATTTTTATTTTATTTGTTTCACACAAACGTACTATGTTCCTTTCTCTTTACATCTCTGCTTGGAGATCAGCAAACATTTCAACAATCATCTCGGTGATATTACAAACACTTCAATCAGAGTCACATTGTTTACAAGGTTTACAGCGCAACTATTACCGCTAAGTAAGCAGTAATGAACACATATTTCAATAACACACTTTTACAGTCCGCGATCATAGTTTCTAAACGTCAAAATATGAAAATATATTCCACACTGATACCCCTAAACCGGGGGGGGAAGCACTGGTTTATTTATAGAGTCGTCACGAGTCTAAATCGAGCAGCATACACCATACTGTGATTGCACTTTAGCAGTTTCCTTTAGGTCGGGTACTTCAATTGGCTGCAGTTTCACATAAACTATCAATCTTTCTTTCAACTGGATAACATTTTCAGTCAACAGTTTCCACTCTATGGCGAACTAAAGGCTTCAACTATAGCATATCATCGTTCTTCTCATTTCGGAAGCCAACATTTCCAGCTCGAATTTGAGTCCTGCGCAGACAATGTACCATGGCGTCCAATCTAGGATAGTAACCAATTTTCTCCTAAGTTTAATAATTAGCACATTTTCACTGCAAGAAAAAATCACAGAGCACCACGATCCTCTTTCAGGAAACATAACACACAACTACTCAAATGCGTTAAACGAAATCAATGAAATAAGTAGTGAATTACACTTGCACACAAAAAGAAATAATTACGTAAGATATCAAGGCTTCATATGAACTACACCAATTTTACGCACAATTTTATACGAATCTGTTAACCATCAAATCCAGAAATTAGTCTCAGTGATGTATGTACTGGTTGAGCAATGTTTTGTTGTGATGTTTTGAAATAATGCAGGAAGAGCTCGCTGAAAGATAAAGGTGCTATTGATGAAACCCGAACGCCGTTGGTGTTATCGGGTTGGAGGAGGGAACTTTTTTTTTATTATTCCCATGCCACTCTATATGGAACGCAGAAAGAGAGAGATGCAGACAATATTGCGCTAGAAATGATATGTAAATTTATATTTTTTTCTTTTAAGAAGTATCGATTCATTTAGAAAAGAAAAACATGTTTAAGAAACGGGCCAAGAAGCTCTTATACTCTAAACTTTTGTCATAAAAACGAAATCCTGTCCACGTGATTTGTTCCTATTTAAAACTGACAAAGGTAATTTGCAGATGCTGAAACAAACATTACTGAAATGGTTTTGAAAATAAGGGGTGATACCAAGCAGGAAAACGTGCCATTGGGCTGAGGGTTCCAATTTGAACATACAGAATGAAACACCAGACAGACCGGACATTCTCTTGACTTCGAAATTCGTATAAAACAATTAACACCAGTGACGCTTATCTTTTTCCAGATATGAATCCAGCATTTCATTTTTGCTATACTTTACTCTTAAAAACAGCCTTATGAAGGTATGCATAATCATCTCCATCCTAATAGAATTAGGCTCAAATGAAGCCTATTTATTCTCGCAGCACTACATATGTGAATCCGAAGAGCGCGTAGATTACGCGGAAAACACGTGTACCCCGTGCGTCACGTCCTTGCAAACTACACAGAGTCGATGCAAATTCTCCGAACAGCTAGCAAAAGATGGGGAGGGTGGCGAGGCGCATGCGTTGTAGAAAGACAGCACACTGGGGCGGGCCAACACAACACGTGCGTGAAGCTGACCTCCATTCCGATGGGAAGAAGAATGGGGGCCATTAAATGAATCGATTTTTATCGGTATAAGAACTCCCAACGCTGTTTCATGCACTATTACCGATGCACGAGGCAACACATCCGCGCAAAACTCACCAGGCCGATCTCCGGGAACACACAATTTAAGAAAGCATCGCATTATGCAGCCTAATTATCCTTACTAGACACTCATTATCGGTCCAAAGGATCCGTGAGCACAGGATATAGAAGATTAAGAATGAAGAGCAGGTAACTGCAAAAAAAAAAAAAAAAATAAATAAATAAATAATAATAATAATAATAATAATAATAAATGCAAAAAAAAAAAAAAAAGAAAGAAACCTATCACTAATGCTTTGCGCAAATGATATAAATAAACACTAAATCAAAATAGCGAGGTAGAAATAGTAATTCATTTCCAGCTGATACCAATTTATCTATAACGTGGAAAGCCGGCCAGCACTGCTATAATAATTACCTGACTGATAAGAAAGAAAATCGAAATAAACAAAATGGGTGCGTGACATATAGGAATGGGTTTATCAAGATTACAGTAAGGAGGTGGAAATTACGAATCCTAAAGCAGGTTACTTCTTGATTCGCCTATTCTTGTTTTGCCTATTCTTCGTACGTCGAAAGTTAATGGGTTCTGCCCTTTTAGGCGAAAGAATTCTTGATTCGCCTATTCTTGTCTCGCCTAAAACTTTCACCTGCTAGAGGGGCGGGGGATTCACCTGGAGCACTAAATCTTTCGTACGTTAAAGAAAAAAAAAAGGACAGTTTGTTCCATGAAAAAAAAAAAAAAAAAAAAAGCTAGGTTTCCTTAGGTTCGAAGCTAGTTTTTATTTCTTTAATCGAAAAAAAAGCCAAGTGGAAAACAAAGTTGTGGAAAACATTTATAATTTAAAAGGGGAGTAGTGCCATTACATTATTTCGCATAAGCTTTGACGGAGTAATTTTAAAAAAAGATACATCTTAACCTTCCATGAATTTTTAGCACGTCTTTTGTAAAAAAATATCATGCTTATGTTATCGGTTTGTCCGTCCGTCCGCCTGTAGAAACCATATCTCTGCAATTATTAGTCCGATTTCAAAAATTCTTTTTGCATTGAGAAGCATGAAATATGCGAATGATGATCCTTCATTTCCTTTTTTTTTTTTTTTTTTACGATGCATAGTTTTGCTGCTAGAGGGCGTAAATGCAGATGATACCGAATTCAAAATACATTTTATTCCATATATTTGCTTCTAAACGTTCGATTAAAAAAATCTTTCACCTTTCGATTCCATTTATGTCGAAGAGTAATTTAAGTACACTCACTTTTTCAAGTTACGCATAAATTTTTCGCTAGGAGGCGTAAAAGTAAAGTGCGTTTTCCCCGATATCTCTACTTCTAAAACTCTCCATCTGAATTTTTTTCTTCAGCGGATACAGCTCCTCATGGGAAATGCTTCTCATATAATTTCAAATTTTTCTTAACGCACAAGTCAGCAACCAGGATTCGTAAGTTCACGATTCCGATTTAGAATTTTTTATTCATAATGAAGGTAGTCTATGTTACTAATGAGTAGCTCATAAACAGATATGATTCCGATCTCGATCTACATCGGCCATTATACCGTTTGCCCAGTCAAACCTGTCACTACGCTCAAAGCAAGGCATTTTCCTCAGGCTCCTGGTACACTATATGATGAGTAATAAATTGGAATTTATCGATTACTAGTTCTCTGAACTAAAAAATAAAAACAGCTGGTATGAAATTCTCCTTCCCGACGTGAAAACAAGTTCAGTTTAATTGACCTCTAGAGTACAGAAAACAAACGTCTACTATTCCTACTTTCTCCCTGCTCCTATAAAACTCCTATTATTCTCATGTATAATAAATACTATATACAATGACAAACCCCTGAGTACAGAAATCACCACCAGCAACTACGGTGCCCATAGAATAGACTTGTTTCACCTGTTTGATGGCAGCCCATTGAGTAGATGATGTGAGCTTTTTAGAAACCATGATAAAGACTATATATGTTAAATTGCATTTGGGGGTTAGCGCCCCTAAATTTAAACTTTTCGAAATTTTCAAGTGCGTTGTTCGTCTATTGATAGCCTTGTCTAATGACTTAATTTTGAGCTTTTTAGAGCCCATGAAAAATATTATATATGTCAGTTTGCATTTTGGGGGTTAACACCCCTAAATTTAAACTTTTCCAAATTTTCAAGTGCGTTGTTTCTCTATTGACAACGTTGTCTTGTGATTTAAGTTTGAGCTTTTTAGAACCCATGATAAAGACTATATACGTTAGTTTGCATTTCGGGGGTTAGTTTAAACTTTTCCCAAATTTTCAAATGCGTTGTTCGTCTATTGATAGAGTTGTCTTGTGATTTAAGTTTGAGCTTTTTGAACCCATAACAAAGGTAATATATATATTAGTTTTGGTTTGGGGTAACCCCTTAAATTTCAACATTTCTAAAACAAAGTGCAGTTTTTATATGGTCGGTAAATATTTATGTGATCAGATTTCCTAGACTAGACCGGAAGCGTCATCCGACGTTACGTATTATATACAAATCATCCATAGTGGGCAAATGTCCGGGTGGGCAATTGGCCGGTGGGCAAATGTCCGGGTGGGCAAATATCCGAATGGGTCAGTGTCCGGTGGGCTTTAGTCGGGACACCGCATCAACATCCCTCTACCCTTTATTTTTCTTTACCTTTTAATTATCAGCGCTTTCTTGAATTCTGCCTTACACACACATAACCCCGCTCCCACCCCTCACTATAGTTTCTCCCGAATTTGATTGGACGACAACATTTAATACCTTAATCACGCTGACGACTACCTGTGAGGACTATCTTCTGTTTTTTTTTACTTTTTACTCATCATTTGATATCTCCTACAATAACGCAAGAAAAATTTAGTGTTTTGATTAAAAAAAAACACGGGAGGTAAAGATGAATCTTTTTTTTTAATCTCTCCGTCAAAGCTGATGCGAAACGAAATAATGTAATACCATCCGCCCTCCCTGTTTTTAATTATAAATGTTTTGCACAACTTTGTTTTCTACTTGGCTTTCCTTTTTTTGATTAAAGAAATAAAACTAGTTTCAAACCCTAGGGATAAAACTAGCTTTTTTTTTAACACACAAAAGATTTAGTGTTTCGATAACAAAAAATTCACGGGAGGTAAAGATGTATCTTTTTTTAAAAAAATCACTCCGTCAAAGCTTAAGTGAAAATAATGCAATAGCATTTTCTCGCCCCATTAACTTTAGACGTAGGCGAATCAAGAAGTTTAAGACACGGATACATATTTGAGTAAAAATATAATACGGCTTCATCTCAAAATGAAACAACATCATTTAAGTCACACAGTGCCTATTCTTTTCAGTTTCCAAACTTATCATTACAAGCATTTAAAAATGATTCAAAGCAACTTACTTTTCAATAAATATAATTTTTACAGAATAAAATGCTACATATAGTTATCCCTTCATATTCCTAAAAAATAAGTAAAAGTTGTCTCCCCTTTCCCACACCCGAACTCACTGAACCACTATGATAACCCAAAGATGGAATCGTTGAACAGCTTCTTGAACCTCGGACACATAGCAAGCGACAACCAAACCAGTTTTTTCTAACACACTCACCGTTCATGCACATACGAAGTTCTTCCTTTTCTTCTCTCCCAATTCTTCTTTAGCTCTTCCCACTTCTGCCGTACTGAGTTCAAAACATAGTTTAATAATTTGGATTACTTCTTTCTTTTCTTTCATTTTTCAGCGATGCTCGGGTTTAATATGACTTCCTTACTGCACTTTTTCAAATTAAATAATGGAGGTTTTTCGTCGTTCCTGGTCACAGCGTCACATTACACTATGGCTAATTGCTCTCGGGCTTCGTAACATTTTTAATGTCCATAAAAAGAGTATTCCAACAAACAGCTTTGATGATATGTAAGAATGATATTTTATGGGAAATAAGTTAGTAATACTGTAGTTCCATGTAGTCATTTGCAAAAGTTTGGGCCGCTGGTGGCCTAATGGGCAACGTTCGTGACTGCCACGGGAAGGGCCTCAGGTTCGATCCCAGGCAGGTACGAACGCTCGATCCACTAAATACCCGCCGTGCGTCGGATGGGCACGTTCAGCCGTCGGACCCCGGGTGCTGGCCCCCCGGTAATAAATAAGGGCGTCTTCCTCCCCCTTTCTACTTCGCTTCCGTGTCACTTTCCTATCGGGCGCTTTAGCCTAAATCTCCCAGTTTCCTGTTTCTAAGGGCTGTTTAAGACCTGGGATCAGACACTCCCTTCCTAAAATCCTCTACATATGATCATCCTTTGCAAAAGTTTAAGACCACCTGTAATTTAACAGGTGGTTAAGATTAAATTAAGATTTTCAAAGAAACAACTAATTACTAGTCAGAAATATTTGAAAAAAATGACACCACAGATGAATTTTTACATTCTTCAGAAAACAAAAAGACCGAAATCAGTACTTTGTGTGGCCACTTTTATTTTTTATAACGGACAGAATACGATGTGGTATGTATGCTCTCAATAAGGGACTTGCAGTAGTCACTTGAAATTTCTTTGCACCACAAGTACTTTCTAAGCTTGGGCATTTGATGGCTATTTTTTTTTTTTTTCCTGCCTTGTCTTTTAAAATGTTCGACAAATTTTCGATGGGGTTAAGGTCAGAACTATTACCGGGCCAGTCAAGCACAATTATGTTTTTCCTGTGCAGGTAATCCTTTACTGTCCTTGATCTGTGGCATGGAACACCATCATGCATAAAGATTCTGCATCTGTGCACTTGCATATGAGTTAACAGCTTCTCACGTAACATTTCCACATAAAAAGGGAAAGTCATGGTAGTAGTGCCTATCAGCACAAAGGATAATGAAGCAGTACCGGATGCTGACATAACACCCCATATCATCTGACTAGGTGGATGTCTCACGATGTTAACGGTGTATATTTCATCAACCCTTTTGCTCTTTGGTCGTCGAACATGTGATTCACGTGATTCAAATTGACGCACATATGATTCATCGGGGAAAAGAACTTGGCTTCCATTTTTAGCAGTCCACGATTGATGACGCTTCGCAAACTGGAGACTTTTTTTTTTCATGACAGGTTT
Organism: Macrothele yani; assembly: GCA_039090855.1. Classification (NCBI taxonomy): domain Eukaryota; kingdom Metazoa; phylum Arthropoda; class Arachnida; order Araneae; family Macrothelidae; genus Macrothele; species Macrothele yani. The sequence continues at coordinate 69,532,089 of CM077013.1, forward strand.
ATGAGACTTTAATCCCAAATCTTTGCTAAGACGTTGGGAAACAGAGCTGATAGTAACATCGGACCCTTTTGAATGTAGAAAGGCCTTGATTTTTTTGCACGAACTCCTCGGAGAAAGCAAAACTATTCGCCTTACGGTATTTTCATCACGTGGGGTTGTTTTCCTTGGACGTCCACTTCTTTTTCGGTCGCTAAATTCACCTGTATCTCGATATTTCATGATCATATTATGAATAGCAGTCTTGCTCACATTCACCTTTTTGCTTATGTCACGTTCGGAGTAACACTTAATGACGCTTTTTTGCCCACTTCTGGCTATAATAGAAAATACGTACAAAACCTCTCAGCATGAAAACCAGAAGCAAACCGACGCTCGCACGCTTCCCCCAACTCTATCAACAGCTGCCATTGTAGCAACACCGACAGAAAGTTGAGTAATACAGACAGTAGCTGATGCAATCGGCAGAAATCTCCTAATACCAACAGGTGGTCTTAAACTTTTGCAAATGACTGTACATAAAACAAGTTCCCTAAATGGTCGTAATTCAGCAAAGTTTTTGGTTTTGATTCAGCATTCCTCAGAATTAAGGAAAATTGTCCGGAACTGTACCTGCTGCCGAAAAATGACTGCCATCATTTCTGGCAGACTGGCGGCTGTCTAAGCATCTGTGGTAACTGTCACTCAATTAAGTTGAAAGTATAGAAAAAACTGTGCGAGCAATTAAAGAAGTTTGTTTGTTTGTTTGTTTGTTTATTTATTTGCAAAATGTACGTACTTGCATTGTCGAGCATGCACTGACCACAAGAAATTATATCTTGGACATACCAACATAGAACTGTTGTCAAATAATTACGCGAAAATTTCAATTAACCAGCTTTCAAAAAGGCAAAAGTTCAATACATTTTGATCAGGAAAAAATCCATTTGGAAAGCATTTTACATTCTAGAGCGTTTGGATGCTGTAGGGAGAAAGGAATCTTCACGTATAAGTGCCATTTGCTTCAGGAATTAGGTTCAACGTGTTGCTAGAGCAAGATCCGCGACAACAAGCTTTCTACTGTACACCCATGCCGATGCGAAGGATGACTTGCAGCAACAAGGGAATGCGAGCCAGTAGCAATTAAAGTCGTATCAGTCTCATACATTTTAATTAAATTTGCCCCAACCAAATTCTTCTCGGCCACGGGGACGAATTAATTATCCCTCTCTCGCGCTCCATCGCCATTCCCCGAGAAACTCGGTAAAGGGATGGGCATCTTCCGCCTCAACAGCCGCGACGTTATAAAATAGCCCTGCCCCAACCAAACCCATGCAAGGTAAACAACAGTATTCGTTTCCGGTGAGTGAGAGAGGAAGACAGAAAAGCAGATCATTAGGCGACACACTTATAGGAGCAGCAGCTCATACCTTAGCAACCCACGAGGAGGAATAACTGTGCTTTATCGGAGATAATGGAAACCGTTGGTAGAAACAATCTAAACAGTTCCGATTAGAAATCACTGATATGGAATATAAAGTCTTAGAAAAAAAAATATGGAATTACAGCAGACGTATTGCGCCATTAGTAGAGCTCAACAGGACCCGTGATGTTAGATTAGGGTTCAATACAACTCTCTCTCTCTCTCTCTCTCTCTCTCTCTCTCTCTCTCACACACACACACACACACATACACACACACACAAAAGTCAAGTATCTCCATTTTTTCAATGACTTCATCCAACATATCACATAATTTCAAACTTTGAAAATCGAATAACAAATTAAATACAGAGTTTTTAATTTTATTACCGCTCATAACCTGATATATTAGAAATTCTTAAAAGTGGCAAATGTAGAAAAGATCCAAACTGCACATACCGGGTGCGCCATATAAAAGAGGCCCAGTGGCCAGACGTTGTTAGGCGGGTTAAAATTGTTTGGCGGGTTTAAAGTTAAAACCGCTTTGTTCCACTTCTAACCGGTTTCTAAGTGTACAGCTGCAAAGGATTCTCCGGAGTAGTTAGTCACAGCCAGAGGTGTACGTACGCGGTCATAAGTGTAAGTGAAGATAGAACAAAGGCGACGGAAATGGTTTTTAAGTACAGAACAGCGGATTTTTATTGTGGAACAGTATTTCAGAAATAACTCATACAAGGTTTTAAATGAGTTCTTTACAGAAAAATTTCCACATTGTAAAGCACCGGCGAAATCAGTGGTACAGAAGTTAGTGCGGAAATTTCGTGAAACCGGCACGGTGTGCAAGAGGAAAAGAAACAAACCCAAGACAATTCATACTGAATTCATACTGAAGACAATATCAAGGATGTGTGCACAATAATGTTACAAAGCCTTCGGAAGTCGATTCGCCGATTATCGTCTGTAATGGGAATATTTGTCATATCATGCCGACGCATACTTAAGGTGGATTTGCATTTTCGGCCGTACAAAGTTATGGCGCTTCAAGAACTTAAAACTCCTCTGATTATGCAAAACGGATGCAATATTGTAAGTGGTTTCAGGTGACCATTTGACAGCGGTGAAATGGACCCAACACTTTATTACATGACAGATGAAGCATGGTTTTATCTGTCCGGGTATGTTAATGCGCAAAACAGCAGGATTTGGACCGACACGAATCCCAGGCGGACAATGGAAACTCCTCTGTACGACCAAAAGATAGGTGTTTGGTGTGATGTGTCTGTAAAGAAGATAGTCGGCCCATTCTTTTTCACTGACACCATCAACTCGGAGCGCTATGTTCAGCAACTGTTCAACCCATTTGTTGCCGCACTTACACAAGAAAGGCGAACACATGTTTTCTTTCAGCAGGATGGTCCAACGGCGCATACTGCGCGGAACAGTCTATGTGCAGTGCATGAAGTGTTTGAGGAGGACAGAACTGTATCGAAAGGACTATGGCCACCCAGATCACCCGATCTCTCCACCTGTGACATTTATCTGTGTGGAGCATTGAACGGGAAAGTGTACTCAACTAATCCGCACACGCTTGATGAATTAAAAGTGAACATTACGGATGCCATAGCCCAGATTATTGCCGATAAATTGTGGCGTGTTACGAACATGTTCCGTCGTGTGCAGCTGTGTCTTGATGTCGGAGGACAGCACTTTCAGCAATCGTTGTAAACGCAGGTAAATTACTCCTGTTTTCTGTCATTTCAACTATTCTTTACCATGTATAGTAACATTGCCTGACTTGTCGTTCATTATACTCGGGCCTCTTTTATATGGCACACCCTGTATATAGTACAAGTGCTCAAATGTTCAGTATTTGCGAAGTTTTTCACAGTGTGAAGCTTTCCGTTCACTGCTTGTTCAATCTTCACAACCTCACTGAAATTATGAATCTTCACGAATACATGGTATACAATAAAAGAATAATTTCGAATGTGTCGGTCGCATTTACTTGAATTCATGAGTTTTATTAGCGTAGAACCTAAGATGACGTACATTACTCACTTGTGCCTAATTTATAACTTGTCTAATTCTGTCTTCTGCGATGCAGCGTTGTTCCCTATTTCATTCTTCTTGGTTTGTTTTTTTCTTTTTCACTGACACCAAGTACAGAATTTTTTCACTTTTGTTGATGACTTGAAAATGATCATTACAATAAAATATGACTAGATATGATAGATGCATACCCAAGTTCTCAAAATAAATCAACACTACAGGAGACGGCAATTGAAAACAAAAGTGAAACAAGTGTTCATCCAACTCCCGATGGAATTACTAACAGCACAAGCAATATACGGTCAAAAAAGTAATTTAAATTTTAGCAAGATGTTTCAGTTCTTCAAGCATTCAATTTACATTCAAACTTCACAATTTCTTTTTTTCTTAAAATTTTCTTTCAACTTTGATTTGATCAGAGACCCAGTTCAACACTTCTAATTTCAGTGTGATTCTCAAGCCTAACTAATATCCGGTTGTAAAAGTTTTCCAATGGTTAAACGCGGAGTTAGAACTGTTCTTTTAATAACCTTTGACAGAACTCATTCAAAAAAAAACAATCACTTGCAAAGAACGGCAATAAAACAATTGATGTGTGCAAACAATGAGCACAACCCACGGACATCTTCGAAATGTGGATGCTTTCACCGATGAAACCCATGGACGATCCTTTACAACACATTCATTATGAGTATGTATACCGATGAGCCATTACATCATGACCTAATGAGCTGTAGCCCGCAAAACAGAGGCCACTCGAAGAGGCATCGATTCGATGAGGTGGCGATAGGTATCCTGGGGTATCTGGTACCATAATGTCAACAGCAGGTCATCGAGTTCCCGCACATTTCGGAGCGGTGGTGATTAAGGGCGAACCTGCTTTTCCAAGTCGAACCACAAATGTTCGATTGGGTTCCTGTCAGGTGAATTTGGAGGCCAGGGCATTAACAGAAAGTCACCAGCATGTTCCTCGAACCACTCCTTGACGATTCTGGCAGTGTGGCATGGCGCATTATCCTGCTGGTAATGGTCATTACCTGCGGGGAACAAAGTTGCCATGAATGGGTGAACTTAGTTCGCAACGATGTTCAGATATTTGATAGGTGTCAGGGATTGTGCATTGGGATAATGGGGCCTAAAGTGTCCCAAGAAAACATCGCCCACAGTATAACACCGCCGCAGCCGGCCTGTTTCCGCCCAACAGTGCATCCAGGTGCCACAGCCTCTGTTGCTAATCGGCGTATCCGTGCGGCAAAACTGACTGGCAAGTACGACGCCGCCATCTTTCTGTCGCCCGTTCCGCTTCCTTTTGAAAGGCTCAGCAAGGATCAGAACTGTATATCACTTATTCTTGCTTGGAACCACTGGCTGGCTGCTCTTGGCTACTCTTTATTGACTTTGATGCTCATGGAGGCGTTAGATCCCTAAAACAAAGGAAAAAAAACCAACATTTACCTTCATTCCCACCCCACTTTTAGCTTCTCTTCAGGTCAGCAGTCCAGCACGCCACACACATGATGAAAAGAACGACAGGAGTTACGGGACAGCAGAGCAATGGACGCCCGCAGACCACGGTGACAGCAGCGCGCCCATAGTCAAATTCCACGGCAAACTCCCCTCAAACATAATTCATTATAATAACTCTCGCAACACTTTACGCAAATTAATTGTTTCGCGGCAATTTTCCTGCCAACGTATTAAGAAATACCGAGACCGCGGAGTAACACAGCCATGTTTCCTACATGCATATCAACTAATGTTCTTTAAATAGCTCTATGGGTATCTGTTACATTCCACCATAAATTTACACAAACACCGCCAACGGTGCTGGGGCACCTGACACTCTTTGCCCTAAGACAGGCGTTCCCGAACTTTTTGAGACCACGCCGCCCTTCACGTCACATTTTCCGTGTGACGCCCCTGTATCCACCCCCACCCCCAAAAAAATTAATGCCCAAATTCGAGTTTGTGGTATTTTTTAAAATAAAATAGCCATTTACTTTACTAGCTTGTATTCAGGCAGATTACACACAGATTACAAACTGAAGACGTTCTTCGTTCTTAACAACAGTGCACGTGAAACCGAAATCCAAGTACGTGGCACGTCATCATAATTTCTGGACTTGTTCCTTCTCGCCTGTTTAGAACTACTTGCAACTTCTTTTGCACCCCCCCCTTTTTTTTTTTATTTAAAACCTTCTCTATTATCATAAACCAACGCACACTCGCATAGAAATAACTATGTTCACACTTATAAAAACACAGTAGCTCAGTTCTAACTAATGTTTATACACGCTACATGTGTATTGAACGAAGACTACGTGGCGCCCAACAATGCGGCGGCAGAACGTTACCGCTTGACGCTGCCTGGCTCAGTCCATTTTCAAATACGCCGTCGAAGTGTGACGTCACGAGATGGCGCTGGTCATAAACAAATGTCTGTTCCCCCAAGATTCCCATAACGTTTCAACGTGTTTGGTGAAATGTGCTCATATTCTGCAATTTCTTCATTTTTTCTGACAATTTGAAGCTAATTCATCACGGTGAAAATGCTGTGAAGTCCTCTCACATTCAGCCATTTTATTATGAACTTGCATAGCAAGAAAATATGTGATCAAATTCATTCTTCTATGAAAGGTAAGATATATAGCTTCGAGGTACTGTCTGCTTTTTATGCTTATGTTTCATAAATTATTTTGTCTTACTTCTTTCAGTTTTATATTACATTTGAACTGACCACCCAAAGAGCCCACAACTTTTAAGGTTGGAGCGTTCCATGTTTGTAGTAAAGATGGATGAAATGCCGGGCCAGGTTGTAATTTCGTAGGGGCATCTGCTGCTTCACATTTGCGAGAAACCTTACGATTGCACAGTATGCCAGAAGACATTTTCACAGAAAGGTAGTCTGTTACAGCATTCGCTGATTCACACTGGTAAGAAACCTCGCCAACGCACTGATTGGATTTAACCTTACAGTATTGAAATACCTAATGATTTAATTTTAACGCATTTTGGTAAATGAATTTTATCTTATAGTATTAACTTACGAAAATTGTAGTCATATTGCTTCCCAATCACACACACGTCACATAGTTTTCGACATTGGTGAAAAACTTCACCAATGTACAATATGTAACAAGTATTTACGCAAAAAAGTCATCTATCAGCTCATCTATGGATTCAAACTGGTGAGAAACCTCATCAATGTGACCTTTGCAACAAGTCATGTACACGTAAAGGAAATTTGACATGTCATTTGCTAATTTCTGTTCATTTACATGCTTACCTTGCAAAGTGTACATTTTATGGATGCTCTTCAATTGTGTCAATATATTTTAACACCTATTAGTAAAATTTATATTTTCGTAAAGGGTACGTAAAATCTCCTAAAGGCATCGCATGTTATAAAAACTTCGCATGAGTTTACCCGTAATTCGGTACGGAGATAGATATAGCAGCCTCCAGGCAAAACCTAATGTTCTGAAAACCATAACGAACCAAAAAGTGGGGAGGGGGTGATCTAAATTCATATTTTACAGACCACAAAAAATATGCTTGTTCACAAGAATACCAGTCAGTCCACAAAAGCTTACCTTGACATTATAGTCCACAGGGCGTGTTTCTCGGAAATCTATAAAATGAACACTGATTTTTGACAGTCTGGTGATTACAGTCCGCTGCAAAACATAAAACCACATCTAATATATTCAGTTTCACCTTAAAAAATCAATTTTACAGAACTATCGATAGCCGCCAACGATAAAAGTAACGTTAGCTAACATGTAAACAGCATGTGTTATCCCCAGTCGCCATTCCGTGACGACAGGACTTCGACGACGTATTGCAGGGGGAGCGAGATCCGCACGACATCACGCCAAGTTTTCAAAGAGCATTACAGTCCGGAATTCAGATGAAGATTATTTTTCTTGTTGCTTTCACAACAAGAGAAATAATGTGTTTTCTTTTTTTCTTTAACATTCTTTCTTACAATTCATTCTTTAAAATATGTACACGTCTTGAAACTTTGCATGTTGCATTTTACTAAAAATTATATAAGTTTTAATTTTTCCTTATAGTCGCGACGAACAGATTGGAAACCTGTGCCCTAGGAGGCTCGCGTGCGGAAGACATTCCTGAGAGCCGATTCTAGAGGGGCATTGCTACTATGATTCAATCAACATCTGTTTTGCTTCTCAAGGCCACACGGAATGGAAGAGATGACATCATCTACCATGCTGCGCTCCATGTAAATAGAAATTACGTCACCGCGAGCAGACAGTCCAGGCCTACAATTATGGGAAGAAGTGACACAACACCTCTCTGTACTACTTGCCAGGTAATAATCACGCCTTTCGGGTAGCGTACGACCCGAATCACCAGTAGAAGTGAAACTTTTCCATCCAAACAGAAAACTTATGGATCCTTCAAAAATAATGTTAATGATAAAAAATAAAATAAACGAAAATTTTGACTATCTACACACACGCCTAAAATAATAGAAATAAAATTCCACAATTTTTCCAGTTTGGCCTTTGCTAAAGCTGTAATGGGTGGATGAATCAGTTTCGAATTTTGTACACGAGATGTCTATTACTAAGCCTCAAAAAGCAACACAATTTCATTCGAAACTTGTCATTGGGTTTTGAGATACCCTTTAAGCTTTTGCTAGGGTTTGTTTGTTTGTTTATCTATTTTGTTTTTTTAATATTAGGAAGATTTTTGATGCGTGTTGGCTACTCCTATAACTTCGGTTGTAACTGAGTACATAAACGCTGTTTCCATTGCAAAGAGGCAGTGTTCAAAACAATGAAGTGCGTGATTTTATAACATCTGCTTAAAAACATGGAAAAGAAACATGACGTCACGGTTATTCAGTTTCCCAGCTTTTCCATCATAATAAACATTTTCCAAAACAAATACGTGTATTTATAAATAATTAAACGAAGTATTCCCTTTCATTTCTAATGCAGCTCAGCTGTACACAGAGTCAGTAGAGTAAATAAATACGCAGACTTAAGTTACACTAATTTTTTTAATATTACAGTAACGCACAGTTATACGTTTTTCTAGGGACCAAAATAAAAAAACGCATCACTAGAAAAATGTTTAAGTGAAATTTCAAATTTTAATGATACTACTATCGAAAATACGAACTTTTACATTTAAAAAATATAGTATTTAACGCAGAATACTGGTGCATTTACCACCATTAGTGTAAATGCCATCTGTGGTAAGTATTCTGTTGGTGAATTTACCAATAATAGAACATTATTTCTTAATTTAATCGAATTTCATTTTTATACAAACATTTTCTAGATTAGGAATGTGCTGTATGGTATTTTTACCAAAACATAGTATAACTCGGATTAACAGCATGCCTTTGGGCATTATTTTTTAAATAGTTTTAAAATACTGTGCGAGTTGCGCCTAAGATGATTTTTTTAACGTAATCCCAAAAGTTCATTGTACACTGTAGTGAGAGCACTTTGAGTACTCCCATTTACATCATGACTAATGAGAAATGTTTTCATCACGTCATAGGCAGCAAGAGCTTGGGCAAAGTTTGATGTCGACAGAGTGGGCACACTTCATCATCACTGCTGTTCTCGCCATTTTTCACTTCAATCAGTTCATCAATTGTCAAAAGTGAAAAGGTTGCAAGTTAGGAATCACAGCTGTCATAATGCTGAAAAGTTCGTGTGCTTAACTTCGACCAAATTTCAACATGTGTTATCACTAGTTCCAAAATTTCCTGTTGCGAGGGACCTTCGGTTTAAATGGAAACCGAAGGTCCCTCGCAACAGGATGATCAAGGAGTTTTTTACCATCTGCGGTAAAACCTTTTTTGCCAAGCCAAGGCAGCAAAGTTCATAGCTTTCAAAACTACAATTTTCGTTTTTACCAATTCCCCCTGTTCAAAGTATTCCACGACAGATCTCTTTCCCCCTCACCAGATGCATGTGGCAGCGATTAATGATTGAAAAGAAGAAAGTTTACAATAAAAAAAAAGGAAGTGATTGTTCTTGCTCTCCAGAGTTACGAAAAGGAGAATTTTTCCTTTTGTCTAGAAAATGAAAACGTATAAACGACGCATAAAATCTGACGAATAACGTATAACTGAAATAAATTAATGTTATGCAAAATATCGGAGTATGTCGGGACTGCAGAAATTCAAAATATAAATAACAAAAACGTATAAACAATGCTTTACTGTAAACTACAACTAACCGACCCCTCCGTAACAGTTTTCTTAAACGTAATTTGAAACGCATCAAACAAGGGGCTTTCTCCGCTTGTTTATTTATCTGTGCATTAATTCATTAGAGAACAGTTGAAATCTCAGAGAAGAAAAACACCTGCGACCTCATTAAGAAACTGATGAGACCAGAAACTATTAAGTAAGTACAATGGGGCAAGCAGAGATTTACTCCGTGCGTTTTTTCTATTGGTGCCTGTTTTATTAGTGGCTGAGTCTTCTGCATAGGATCACTTGGCATACACAGGAGTAATATACAAATCTGCAGAAAATTCCCTAGATGTAGCTTTCATCAGGTTTTTAGTGGAGTATGTGTATGTGTGGAGGAGGGGGAGGGGTTAGCGACCGCCACGAACAACTCTAAGGGTTATAAGCAGTTGCCTGTTCCTAACTTGTGTGGGACCTGATTAGAAGGGAGAGAACCATTGGCGTAAGTCCAACACATTAAGAATGCCCCATCCGGAACTCGAACCTGGGGCTTCTCAAAGGAATTGTCAGAAGACAGAGCCTCAGACTACTCTGGCACTGGGAGCAAGCAAAATTTCCCCATTAAGCGGCATGAATGCACTTTCACATTATGTATAGACATAACGGTAGATTCTCAACAAATGTTCCAGCTTTTCTTCAAATAAAATGCAAACCTGAATGAAACCAGAAAATTTCTCCAATGGAAGTCACACTAGAATTTTTTTTTTACACATTAGATAATTTCAATATCATGAATATGTATGTGTCATGATGGGTTCTAGCTTTTTTACCATCTGTAGCTTTGATGTGCTCACAAGGTGATGTGGTACATGTGAACGCAAGCACATCTTGCTGAAAGTTTAAATACATTTTTTTCTTTTTTTGTAATTGGTGGCTGATACCACTGGCAAGAATATTCACTTATTTCATGGTAATTCCTGAAAAACTTTCATTACTGGGTGGTGTAACCTAGTATTTCGCACTAGGCAGTGGCATACCAGAAAAACTCAAGCCCCCCCCCTCTTACGCCTGCAAAAAATGTTTCCGAAGCCCTTTTGCAAAAACCCATTAGCTTTCAATTACTCAAAATTTTAACTTCCATATCATTAACTAAGCTTCATGGGTGTTTTAATAAATCAAATTCTTCGGAACCTACAAGTTTTTTTGTAAAATCAAACTTATTTAATTTTATTGAGAGAAACACAAATGTGTACGTTATAATTAACATTATTGCCCTGATTACTGACACAAATTATTACACAAAATACTTACGTCAAAGTTAATTATATTACGAAAAATTTATTATTTTAAAGAACTGCATTCATTAGAAATGCCTCACAATTGCACATACAAATCATGCAACTGCCATGTGACGTGCGACGGTGTCTAATGACTTTTCAGATTTATACGAAATGCCACAACATAAGTAAGCAAATAACTAAGTAACGATTAACAACTGTAGCACAAAAAATGTAAAAATACTTAAATTATTTACTCTGGAATATAATAAAGACACTTAACATAATGCCACAATGTTTTGCACATATTATTAATTATTAATGTTTTTTTAAAACTTTGTTTTCTCTAAATATATAAAAATGCAGGGTGGGGCATAAGTTGTTCACTTGCCCAGAGCATTAAACAAGCTCAGCCTGTCATTGTTGGTGATTAACAACACATATCCTCTGGTGACAGTATGTTTTCCTAACCACGCTTCCAAATTTTCTTAGCTTAATTTTTACATAAAACATTCATGTCATCACTTTCATGCATTTACTTATGACACATTTTAGCTTGAAACATTTGCCTGCCCATTTTTCATCTATATGCATTTCAAGAAACTGCAATGTAAACCTTAAGGGGATTTTTTTTTTATCTTTCTTAAGAAACTTTCGTCAGAGATTTAGGTCCTTACACCTGCTACACAAACTTCATAAATATGAACAGAATGCAGAGGAAGCAAAAACTGCTTACCACTTCCAAGCATGGACTACCAATATTACTGACCTATAATGATTATCTCATTCATCATCATATAAGTTAAAAATTTCAAAAAATATGCTAAACTTTTACACCAAATCTGCATGCCTATCACACATTTGAAATTAATTATAAAATTGATACTGGTCAAGCAACAACTACTCTTACGTAAGGAAAAAAAAACTGTGTGCTAAACAGATAGAATATAACAAAAGGAAATGTATTCAATGATATCACTTGAAATGTACTTGTGGAAAATGTAATAAATGGAAAAGCAAACATTCAATTATGTACGAAAGCTGTGAGTCTACTCAGTGGCCTATCTCTAATAAACAGTGTGTGTGTGTAAATCCAGCATTTGATCTATTGTGAAACTAGAGTTTCTGCTCAACAGAAAAAGAAAGGGAGGAGTGGGAGAATGGAGGTATGAGAAACCCATGGTATCTGTAGTTTTCTTTTAAAATATAACTTCTTACTTTTATGGGAGCATTTTCAAAGATAATCAGTCTTCTTCATCAAGCCCCTATTACAACATGTTGTCACTGCAATTGGTACACATAATTAGGCCTGACCCTAGCCAAAGATTAACTTGGAGGAAATTGCATTTGCATTTTTGATGGAAACAATATTTTTTTTTCTTTTTCTTGAAATACAGGAACTTCGAATAACTTTCCCAAACAATTGAAAGTTGCATGAATTTTTTCTGAAATTTCTTCTTTATGGTAAATAACAAAAATTTGTTACATATTTATCTTGTATACAAGCAAAAAAATGAAATATATATATTAAGATGTTCCATTAAGACTTTTGCCCATATTTTTACAAGAGAATGTTGATCCATAGTTATTTAAATTTCTGAATGAGAAAAAAAGTTCTGAAACTGAATGAAAAATACATACTTTCAGTGAGAAAACAAGAATTCCAAAAATGACTGCTTTATATCATTGTTTTTTCCCCCTAATATTTTCTAAAATCAAGTTTGCTGAGTCATCTACTAAAAATTTTATGAAGTTTATAAATCTTTTGTATACATGGATACTACATCCAAACTATCCACTGTGGAGGAACTCAACCTTTCTATCAGTTTTTCAAAATTGTTGCTGGTCATACTTTTTTAATACTAATGGTAGAGAAGACCAGTTTTACAGGGTTTGTACAAAAAGAGAAGAAATATCAAAATAAAAACTTCCTTTCCATTGTAGTCCACCTTCATCCATTTCTTCCAATTTGCCTTTCTAGAGAATAATAAAGTTTGTATGCTTAATGGATTTTCATGTTTTAACCTTTTACAGAAAAATGGCCATCAAAAATAGAATATAGTCTATGGTTTCTTTATGGAAAATGTAACTAATCAATGGCATGCAGTTTGTTTGTCCTTAATTTAAAAGGCTTGGATTGTAACATTACAGGGAAATGTAATCACATAAAGAATTCCAAAATTTTAATAAGTTAAAATACTGGTGTTTTGCCATATTGAATTTACCAGCATTGATTAAGTTTCAGGTAGAATACAATGGTCATTGGGTGAACAGTTCTGCATGGTAGAAAAATTGGGATGTGCTTGAAAGGGGTAAGGTTATAACAACTATTGAGGCAATCAAAGATACCTGAAAAATAGTATATGAAACTGTCTCTACCTCCCTGTGAAAAGAGACAGAACAAAATCAGTACACTGTTTTTAATCAAGTAAATTCCTATTTTCTGCACAACAGCAACAAAAAAAAGTTAGGGCTTATAATGATAAACTACCTCAAATATAAAAAGGTAACATCAAGTTTGCATGAACGTATAACTTACAGTGCCAAAAGTTGTTCAACGGAACAGCGTTGTGTAGCTCTAAGAAGAGAGCTTAGCTTTTCTTCAGTTTGGGGATGGAGTGGAGGCAGTGATTTAGCAATGGAAAAAAATTGGCTGTACAGGAGGAAATATTCAGACCAAGAGCTGGTCAAACTATTTGGAATGGTAACAGAAAGAAAAATGTGATTCCTTTTGCTGCTTTACAACAAAGGACTACATTTTACACAAAAAAAAAAAAAAAAAAAAAAAAAAAAATGTGGGAGAGGGCAGAAAGTTTTACAAATCCAGTTCATTTTCAGCAATGTTGCTCTCACTCCAATGAGAAATGGATTCAATTTCCCAGTTCCAAGAATACTGTGATGCTCATCATTACTATATATACTATTACACAAGGTATAATTACATTATCCCATCTCATAATGAAACTGTGACTGCACTCACTCCCTACTCCAGACACATTCCCTTCCCACAGTTTATGTATGCTTACTACACCATTTCGCAATAAATCCCTTTTAAAGAGTTTTTTTGAGGGGGAGGGGGGGGGATTTATAAAGTTCTGTCAATATTCTGTATCCATATAAGTATTTATTACTCTCATAGAAATTTTGCTACAGTCGAGATTTTGAAGATACTCTTATTCTTTTTCTCAGAGGTTTTCCCCCATCCATCAGGATGCATTTTCAGGAACTTACTTTCTTCTTCCCCATTTTCAATCACTCTCAACATAGACTCTTTTGGTTGTTGTTGTTGTTTGTTTTAGCAGCTCTTATTATTTTCTTGCCTTTTCTTGGTTGTTGAGACATCCTAGGTAAATGTGTGTGTTATTTTGGGGGAGGGGGAGCTTTTAGGTTTTGATTTGAACTTTTTGGGGCATACTTGGCTCATCTTTATTTTCTATTTCAGGAGCTGAAAGCTTTGACAGGCACCTGTTTACTTATTATGCTGCACTCATTCCCTCTGCAGTTTGATTCAAATAAAATGAAAGAAAAGTCTGGAACCAGCAGAAATGGGAATTAAATCAGCTGTAATGGAGATAATGTTATTGATATAATGGAGAAAATGCAGATGAGAGAACTGTGAGGCATATCTGCATTTAGTTATTTAATGTAAGGGCTCCAGAATTCCTCAAAATTGAAATCATTACAAAAATGACATAAAACCTGCAGATAATTTTCTTAATTTCAATTACTGAATATACAGGGTGATTCATAAAGAAGTATACAGTTTTAATGCACTATAAAACAAGAACAATGTAAGATATTTTATGTTACCTGTAACAGAATTGTAGGGGAATGTTTCTCAAGTTTTTTTAGAGACAGTCACAGATGTTCTATGTGTGCACCCTTAGTCACACGACACACATCGAGCCGGTAATCCGTTTCCGCCCAAACGCGATTATCCAGGACTTTTAAGTTTGCACAAACAGCCCGTAGTTTCAAATTTTTTATGCCAATCTTTTCCGAATCGTGATCGAAAATGCTGTTGCACAACAGTTAGATTCCGTTATGCTCAATTCAAGAATACAAAATGCCTTCTCAACTGCAGACGCTGTTATTTTGACTGACTAGTCACGTGATGCGCGCTGTTGGCTATGTCACTTCCCTCAATAGTGGGACACAAACTTTATGAGTACATCTACCTAGCGCTTCGCAGTTGTGGTCCGTGTCTTCAACTGTTACTGTTTTACAGCATCTGGAAACTGTATACTTCTTTATGAATCACCCTGTATATATACATAAAATGGTGTCCAAAATTAATATGACAAACACAAAATCATGAATAACACAAAATCCAAAACAGAGTAGTTTAATTACAGCTAGTACGGACATACTTATGTCAATAGGGGTTTGTCCAATTCATCTTTACTCCTGCCAAGAATAAAATCATGAGGTTGATGTGGTCCTAAATGTTTTATTTCTAATATTTGTTAGAAATTCATTGTATTAAACTCATTGTTCAGTTAAAAATCAACTTTGTTCATTGTAAAAATTAAGGTTTAAGATCATGATTGTGTTCATGATTCACAAATGCACACAGCAGCATTAAAATCACAGGTAGACATGGCTGCTGCATCTCTTTTAAATGCTAAAGTTGTTACATGGAAAAATAAGTCATACTTCAGCCACTTGTTTTGAGCAGGAAGGGATAGGTTTGTTTAACCGCAACGAGGCATCATGCACATTTATGCATCCTTCCCAAGAGCTGAGGAGCCTTGATTGCTACATCGAAAACTGCATCACACAATTATGTTGACAGTACACAGTTATCCCATTTAGTAAATCATGCATAAGGAAAGAGCAAGTGATGTGCTAGCTTTGAGAAAAGGAGAGACCAAATGATGATGTGAAGCAAAAGTGGGATAGAGAGAAAAAGCTAAATGAAGTCAAAGCAGACTCAGTGCAGTTATATCTGTTGTGACGTACTACAGAGGTGATGAACATGTCAAAACGACAAATTTGCAGCGATAAATTCCATAAGTGTAGTTCAGTCAGTTGGAACAACAGGCCCTGGAGCAAGGAAGTGCGATTCGATCCCCACCACCGACAAATTGGTGTTTTCACACTACAGAGATTGTATATATCACTATTGAAACAAAATAATAAAAAAAAAAAAAAGTTTGGGCTTTTAAATTTCAGGTGGGGATGCACCCCACTATCTCCTTTTAAAAAGACACTGCTGCATAAGACAAAAAGCAACTCCTGACATTTAAATTAAATATTGTTTAGAGCTGTGAATACGGCTGGCTTTGGATTGGTCAAATCCTAACGAACTGTTCATTAAAAACCATTCACGTGCCATCAGAGTTGACTCCTGAAGCTGACTGCTATAAAATCTTGTTGGCTAAAAGATTCTAGAAATTTTTGGAGCCCTGCAAGAGGATAAAGCATGTGCATGACAGCACGGCAGTCCAAAAGTGATGCAAACTTTGATAGGTTAATAGGAAGTGTGATTATCCCGAACAGCGATACAGCTCACACAACGAGCCCTCATGCTAGATACTTCATGTATATCTTCCGTATAAGGAAGTCACAAGTTATATGTGGTTAAAATACATAATACATAGAGATTCAGTACCTCTTTTAGAATTGCTATTACGCATGTTAAAATATGGACATGTGATTATGGTGGTGCAGTTATATGTGAGTAATTGCTCTTGCTTTCTTTTAGTCTTTATTTTTTAAATAATAAACGTCATAATTAACTGCACCACCGTAATCACATGTCCGTATTTTAACATGCGTAATAGCAATTCTAAAGGAGGTACTGAATCTCTATGTATTATGAGCCCTGATGCTGTTTACAAGGCTGTGAAAGATAGTTTGGGGCCTCCATGAAGGTATGTCGAAGTCCAGGGAAGGGGCTGCTGGCTAACAATTACTCTTCCCAGGGTATTCCAGACTACTTTATCAAATTCAGGTCCAGAGATCTATCTTGAGGGTCACTCAATCCTGTGAATATCCTCCTTCTCCAGGTATTCGTCGACTAGCCAATCCCTATGGGAATGGTCATTATCATACATCAAGAGTTAGTGCAGATAAAGCTGTCTTTGGAAGACCATTGGAAACATCTTTTTCAAGTGTTCCCCAAGTCTTGTATTGATGTTTCGGTATGTGCTTCCAATATACACTGAGGGACCAGAGGAAGTTGAAATGGGTATAGCATAAACTCCAGGGGTGTCCAAGGGTGAGACAGGATCCCTGTCTTTAAGCAGGCACATTATTGCAGAAGGGTTTGGTTTCACTGTGAGAGTGTAGCCCATAGTTTTGAAAAGTTTACACGTCTTATATGAGAAGGATCCATGGAAAGAGATGGAACCAATGAATGGTGGTTTTTGCATTAGTATTGGTAAGAGAGCAGACAGATTTTTCAAATGGGAATTTTGAAGGATTTTTTCAATTGTAGAAGGTGGGAACTGAAGGGCTTCAGCAATTTTCTTTATGGTGTCAATCTCTTCGTTGAAGGAAGATTCTGTGTTGCAGACACTCCTGGCACAATGAACATAAGTTTTTAAGGTGGCAAATTTGTGAGCAGTTGGGGAGTGGGATGAAAATGGGATTATGTTTGCTATTGCAGAGGGTTTTCTGTAGACAGATCTGTTGAGATGATTCTCTTGCCTTGTCAGATGGACATCCAAGAAGTCAATGCCTTGCTGTGATTCTTCATTGATAGTGAATTTTATTGATGGGAACTTTAGGGAAATCTTTTCAAGAAGAGATTCAAGGTCAGTTCTATTGTGTGGCAAATTACAAAAATATTGTCAACATTTCGAAGCCAAATGAAAGGTTGTAGGTCGTGTTCCATGACTATGTTTTTTTCGATAGTTGCATGAAAACTTCAACCAGAAGTGGAGAGAGAGGTGAACCCATCGGGAGTCCTTCTTGCTGACAGTAGTATTTGTTGTTGAACTTGAAACAATTAAGATCCCTCAGAGTTCAAAGGCAGTCATACAGGTCTTTTGTTAGTGGGCCAGAGAGCGATTGGTTTCCTTTGAGCAATTTTACTAGCAGCATATGAGAGTGGAAAAGAGGGACTGAAGGGAAGAGAGAGACTACATCCAGAGTGAACATTTTGTCAGAGGGTTCAGTGCTAGGAAGGAGTTTTCTAATGAACTCTTTAGTGGAGGAAATTGACAAAGGATGGCTGGAGGTGAGATGTTTACATTTTTCCACAATCCTCCTTTCAAGGTTAGGGGTGGGAGAGAAAGTATATTCCATGAGTGGCCAAAGACAGAACCAGTTTTATGGAGTTTAATCTGGAAGAATAAGTGCGGAGTTCGGAAATATGGTGGTGGTGTAAAATCTCCAAGTAAGGTTTTTAGGGTGAGTTTCTTGTTGAGTCTTTCAACTGCAGTTTTAAGTTTAGGGGTGGTATCAGATTTTAGAATCTTGCAATTTGAAATTGAGAAGAATGATTCCGCTTTTTCATTGAGAAGACAGCTTTTTCATTGAGAGACAAGGCAGCCAGTTTTATCAGCTTTACAGATTACAAGATCCTTTTCATTCATTAGATTGCTAATTTCTAAGGGCTGTTTATGATCTAGCGTCAGATACTTCCTTCCTAAATTCCTCTCCGTTATGCATTCATCTTTCAGTTTTAATCAACTTTTGAAAAAATATAATTCTGCTGAAATAATTGTACGACTTTTTAACTTCTCGTAAATATTCAATAAAGGAAATCATAACCAGCTGCTTGAAAAATTATATTATTATCAGAAGTGCACAATGTAAATTATTTTACAATTTATAGGGGAAAAAACACCTGTCAAATAATCAAAAACTTGTGTCTCAAGACAAACAATTAGACACAATAGTAGAAAATTCAGGGGGCATTAAACAGAGAAAAATCAGTAGATTACAAAAGTCTATCAATAGACAGGAATTAAAATCAGTAGGAATACTGCTAAACAAGGCTCAATTTCGACCAGTAGTAAGTAGCAAATTGCTAGCAAGTAAATGCATTTTTCTAGTGATAAAAAGTGGTTCTAGCAAAAGTCTAGAGGAAAAATTTTGAATGTTTTAGTGTGAACTGTAAAGTGCTACTGCGTTGCACGTGTGTAATATTTTAGACACATACAAAAAGGAACAACTGCTTTCTGGAAACGAATGTTTCTTGAAAATTACAAACATTATAAAAACATTTTGGCACTAGTAGAAATATCCGGTATATTTCCCTTATCTATTTCTGCATGTGAGGTTGGGTTCAGTTTCATGAAGAGAATCCAGGATGATTGGGGGGGGCAGTTTAAACTTACAAATATTGAATGCTCTCATGAGTATAGAGGTTGAAGGTCCGTCCAAAGACAAGTTTGACCTCATGCCTACTGTTTTAAAGTGGTATGATGAAAAGCGTGAAACCCAGAATGTAACCCATACGGAAAATAACTTGAGATTTTGAATAGTGTTCTTGAATTTTGGGAATAAAGTTAAATAAAAAAAATGTTTTTTTAAATATTTGCATTTGAATTAAATTGTTAGAATTAATCTGTTAAGTCATGAAAAGGTGAGTTATATCTAAATACATTCATCGTCAAAAAAATTGCACCCAGAAGGACATGTCAGATTGCAATTTGCTATTCAGGAGGAAGGTAAAGGTTACCAGGAACAATAAATGATTAAACATTGAGACTGATATGGGCAATATTTATTGAGCTACACGCCAATAAGTAGTGTCTCTCTGTATGGCGCCGGGCCGCCATGTTTGCTCACACATCATACCAGACATCTCAGCATGGAGTTGTACAGGTTCCTAATGGTGTCCTGTGATAAGACATCCCATGCAGCTTGAATCTTCTCATGCAGTTCCTGCAGATTGTGCGATAGGGGTGGAGTGTGGACAGTGTGTCCAATAGCATCCCACACATTTTCAATCGGCGATAGGTCTGGCGATGGCAGAGTGTCAGTGCCTTGAAGGGAAGCTCTTGAAACAGCAGCAGTATGTGGACAATCATTGATCTGTTGGAAAATTGCACCAAACTGAGTGTTCAGAAAAGATACGGCCACTGGTTGCAGGACCTCATTAACATAACGCTGGGCTGTCAAAGTGCCTGCAATGAACACCAAAGGCGATGGCACCATAGGCAATTGCACCCCACACCATGCCTTTTGGACGTGTGACGCTCTACAACAAACTGTTCATATTGGCACTGACCACAGTGCCTCCACACACGGATTTGTTGGTCGTCTCCTCCAAGACAAAAGTGGCACTCATCAATGAAGATCACCTGCTGCCATTCTGAGTGGCTCCATGAGAGTCTGGCATGACATCATTGCAGTCTTTGATGATGATGCAATGGTGTTAAGGGCAGTCATCGTAAGTGTGTATAATCCTACATCGTGTAACCGTCTGCCAATGGTGCTGGCACTAATCAGACAATGCATGGAGGGCATCGCTGCTCGCTGAATATCCGCAGTCGTGGCTGCTGGGTCACTCCGCACATGTCGGACAACCCGTCGGTCCTCCCTCTCCGTGGTTTGTCTTGGTCTCCCAGACCCTTCCTGTCACTGCTGCATGCCTTGTTCTATCCACTGCCACCAACAGCATGATATGGTGATATCCACGCGACCGGTATGGCGTGCAATACGGCAATACGACCATCCCGTTTCCCAGAGCCCGACGATGCGGCCCCTCTCGAACTCCTCCAACTGCTCAAATTGCTTCCGAACTTTTCTCCCAGGAATACTTCAGTTGCAAAGAATGCAGCCAACACAACAGCACGAGTCGGAATGATAAGCATGTGCAACAGGACGACCTTATACACTGAGTGACCACTGTATTATGACTACCCCCTCAGTACTTCGTTGGGCCACCGTTTGCCTTTAATACTGCGTCGATTCTTCGTAGCATGGACTCCACGAGATGTTGATAGGTGGTTTGTGGGATCTGAGACCATGCTTGATGAATAGCACTTTCCAGGAATGTGAGATTGCAGGGTTGTGGATCCAGCTGTCTGATGGCTCGTTCAACTTCATCCCACAAATTCTCAACGGGGTTGATATCTGGAGATTGTGGGGGCCACCTAAGCAAAGTAAACTCACCGGCACGTTCCTGAAACCAATCCTGTACAATACGAGCACTATCACAGGACGTACTATCTTGTTGAAAGTAGCCATCGCCATTGGGATAAACCATCCACATGACAGGATGCACTTGGTCCGCAACGATGTTTAGATATGATGTGCCAGTCAGACGTTGATCAACACGAATTAAAGGGCCCAAAGCATGCCAGAAAAACATTCCCCAAACCATAACGTTGCCTCCACCAGCTTAAAGTGTTGTAGCAATGCATTTGGGGTCCATGCTTTCGTGCTGCTTCCGCCAAATTCTCACTTGGCCGTCGGCATGGTGCAACTGAAAACGAGATCCATCGGACCACGTAATTTGTTTCCAATTATCAACTGTCCAATCCTTGTGCTCCTGTGCAAACTGGAGACATTTCCTCTTGTTAACTGCAGACAGAAAAGGTGTTCGAACAGGCCTTCGACTGCCATATCCCATCCGACGCAGTGTACGACGAACAGTGCGTGCAGAGATCATTTGAGGGGATCCTTGATTAAGATGGTCTGTAATTTGCTGCACTGTCGCCCTTCTGTTGTCTGTTACCAGTCTGGACACTCTCCGTTCCGCCCGAGCAGTCACTAGTCGATGACGACCATGCGTTGCACGTAGAGACCCAGTTTTTTGGCTGACAGTCCAGTCTTTAAACACTTTAACAACAGCTGCTCTGGAACATTTCACGAATGCAGCGGTTTCGGTGATACTCGCTCCATGGCTCCGAGCTCCTACAATCATCCCACGTTGAAAGTCCGCCAAATTGCATTTTTTACCCATCTCGTTACCCCAAAATCATTTCTACTACTAGCAAGCACTAAGCTTTCCCTTTTAATACTAGCCTCGCCCTCTGGCGGCAACAGCGTGCAGCCATAGCTCATTTGCTTAAAACTGTCAGGTGGTCATAATAAAGTGGCCAGTCAGTGTATAGCTGGTTAGGAACAGCGCTGCGACCCCTCATTGCTTGCACATGCATGGACGAGTGTGATATTTGAATTATTTGCATGTCTCACAATGTCAAACTTACCCACCAAGTTTCATTCCTGTCAGTTGCTTCCATCTGGGTGCAACTATTATTTTGACCATAAGTGTATTTGCAATCTTTTCAGCATTATAATGTGACAATCACAGGGGTGAAATCAAAATTTGTCATGATTGGCTAATATAAGTGGACATGCTAAAGTTTCTTTTGTATAATAATGTTAATAAACTTTAGCAAGTAGATAATGCAATCTGTTAGAAAAAAATAAGGCCAAGTGTTGCTACTGCTAAAAAAAGAACGAAATCAAGACCTGCTGATAAATCAGTAGAATAGCAACACTGGTCAGGGAGGGGTCTAGGGGTGATGTTGACAGGCCCAATTCAGATGTGCCCTTCTGTGCAATGAGGTGAGAGGGATACAAAACCACTGGCCTTCTTGATACAGACCGCTCTTGTGGAGTCTTCTGTACACAGCTTGCCTTGATATCACAATTCCTACAATAGAGGAAAGCTCCTGCAAGAGTTGCTTGGCTGTCAACTCCCTGTAGTGGCAAGCTGTTACAAATACCGGTTGTCTTGACTTGTCATAGCTCATGGGCATCTCTGTGCCAGCTTTCTGGTAATTATTCCAGTTTCTTGGAATTGGAGACTACTTGCCTCAACACATTCAGCCATCTTGCAACCTCAACTTGCAATTGCCCTGCTTCCAATCTATGATCATTCTTGACCATAAACAGTTTTTTTAAGTGATGGTACGAAGACATTCTTCCACTAACAGTCCAACTCAAGCTTCAATTGTTACACCCCACTCAGAACAAGATTTATCAAGGTCGTGTGCCTGCCAGCTTGACGATGAACAGTCATCATTCGCATATTTCCAGAGAAGGTTTATTTTATTCCAATGTTGTTTGGGTACGTCCAATTAGCATATTTCCCTTTGCACATCTCTGAAAAATCTTCAAAATGCTGTCATGGTTTGGACATATTCTTGACTTTATATTTGTTACATTAATATTGGACACCTGTTTGTGTGTGCACCCGCATGTGATTATGAAAATGAAAGTGCAAAGATTTGAATATCCAAGAGCACAGCACTTATAAAAACTGAAAAGAGAGTGAGACAAGGTGACACCATATCTCCCAAGCTTTTCAAAGCCATATTATCCAATGTTTTTCAATCATTGAACTGGGAAAACAAAGGTATAAAAATTAATGGATTATTTAACCCCACATTCATTTTGTTGATAACATTGTCATTTTTGCAAGTACCACCTCAGAGCTGCAGAGTTTAGGAATTCATTGTCTAAGAACTGGCTGACAAGATTCGAGAAGTGGGCTTAAAAATGAACTGATGGAAAACAAAATGGATGCACAATGCTTTTACAAGAACTAAAGTTTCAACAATTGATAAGCAAATGAAGAAGTAACCAATGCCTACATTTACCGTGGACAACTAATACCAAGCAAAGGCGATATTAATAGGCATATAAAACTTGGTTGGAGAGCATTTGGAAGAAACAATATGATCTTTAAGAGCAATTTACTGTTAAATTTTAAAGGAGAAGAGTTTAATCAATGCATCCTGCCAGTTCCTATTCATGGATCAGGGACATGGACCTTAACTAAAAACGACAGATAGAGGCTGCAAACTACTGAAAGAGGCATGAAGTGGTGCATGCTTGGTGAAACCAAGAAAGATAAAAAGACAAATTCATTAATGAAAAAATGACCAAAGTTAAGGACATCATAAGTAAGGTAAAATCCCTGAAATGGCAATGGCTGGATGGGTGGTGGCAAACTCCCACACTTTCTTCTGCTTTGCATATGTAATTTAAGCATTGCATGTGCCTAGCTTAAACTGCACTACCTGGTAATATAATGTTATTAGCTATATAAATATTTTGCAATATCTATTATATAATTCTCTTTCAACATTTTATTAAATTCATTGGTAGCATTTTATCTGGATTCGTTTGTAACATTTTATTCAGTTTCAACATTTTATTTTGGATTCATCTCAGCATTTTATAATATTCGGATTCATATAAAAAAAACAACTATATCAGTATGAAGCCCATAATGAGAAAACACAGGAACAATAGTCGGAATGAACAACTATCAATTTACTGCTGACTTCATATGGTAAGAAAATGTGGTATTCTTACAATTTATGCATTGCTCAAGGGGTTATTTTTGAAGTAATAATTGATTTATGTCTGAATGTCATGTTTTAATGCTAGCTTTAAACATGCAAAACAGATATTGTAAAATATTTATATAGCTAATGACTTTCTTCTGCTGCACAAAGGGTAAGTGGCGGAAAACTCCCACACCAGTAAACTACACCTTCTCGTATAAGGGGATGCACCCAAATTGCATTTCGTTCTGAGATCTTGTCAAAGTGTGGGAGTTTTCTTAGTTGACCAAAATTAAATGTACGAGTTTTCCTAGGGATATAAATGTGTATCTCAGATCATAATGACACAAGGTTTATGTAGAAACTTTCTGACTCACTAAGTCTTGAGTTGTAATTTTAATATTTTCGCAGAGCTAATCAACAGGGACTTAATGAATCGATTTTCAGGGACTGAGAAGACACCTATGCCACAAGGACTTTTTTTAGAAAATTTTGAGTTTCAACCTAGACATTTGGTAGTTACTTGTAAATATTTTATAAAACCAAATAAAAGGCACTCATCGTATCATTTCTCAGCTCTTTACAAAGCACCTAGGCCACTGGCCTTTTTAGACGATTTTAAGTCACAACCTAGATATTTGTAAACATCTTATAAAACCTAATAGAAGGCACTCAACTGATTATTTCTCAGCTCTTTACAAGGCACCTAGGAAGAATTTAAGCTACAACAAAATATTTGGTATGTGTATTACTGTGAGAACCGTACGGGATTCTAGACCTGTGTATTCAAGCACGTTTTCAAGATGGTGGACTTTTATGATTATTTCTCTGGCATTAAATTTGGGTTTCTGAAGGGATTTTCTGTTGTTCCATGTGAAGGGGCATTTACACCCCGACATGTAATGTATTGCCTTTGATGTAAAAACTTTTTCATTCTTAAAAATTGATTTTCTAAGGTATTGTGCATCTGCTGAACTTGGAAGAAGAGGGGTGGGGATGTTCATTATTTTTGTTGACAGGTTTATTCTATGTAAAGTATTAGTTTCCAATGTGACTATCATTTGTTCTTAAATTTGTGACTATACAACATTCAAATTACATAATGGTTTTAATGGTGTGTATATAACGGCATGCAGACATGGAAGTGTAACTGTACAGTTATGCTTCTTGTGTACGCTAAATCTTCCTCCAAAATATCAAAAAGTGGTGAGAAATATTTTTCTAAAACCTGAACACGAGAAAAGAGACCAGAAGGGCAATGAACATATTTTTGTTAACTACGTTTCTAAGCCAAAACCTGAAACCTTTCCTTGAAATGATTCTCCTAATGAAATGTAAAACAAAGGAAGTTAATAAACACAAAAGATCAAAGCAAGTGATGAGATAGATTTTTATGCACAGGTAATTTTGATTTTTAAATGAATTACATATAAGCAAGAAAAAAAAATCAATCCTCGGCTTTCTTGTGGACCATTTTCCACCCTGTACAGAATAACTTAGTAAAACAGTCAGTTAGCTTGGTCGTTCCTGGGCACAAAAATTTGCTGATTAGAGAATTTCAATATTTCATAGCTAATATTGTTACTTAAAAAAAAAACTAGAGAATTTTTTCCCAAAGTTGAAATGTTTCTTCACAATAGTATTTAAAAAATTTTCATCTTCGACTTTGAAATCTTGTAGCAGACTGTAAGGCAAATAAGTATTGTAGTTGATGGAAAGGAACAGGTAGTCACTAAGGTCACCATTCTTTTCTTGACTGCAGGAATTTTTGACCATGCACAGCACCCCCTTGAGGGTCTTTTCAAGTATATATATATATCATCATCATCATCATCATCATTGTCAACCATTATCAATCCACTGCTGGACGAAGGTCTCCCCAAGTTTCCTCCACAACGGTCTGTCTTGTGCCAGTCTCCTCCATGTCACCACTGCATACTTTCGAATTTCATCCACCCATCTCCCATGTGGTCTTCTTCTGGGTCTTTTCTTGTCCCTTGGAATCCAATCTAAAATTTCGGCTGTCCATCGATGATCTGTCCTTCTGGCAGTATGTCCAGCCCATTGCCATTTCAGGGATTTAACTCTGATCATGATGTCTTCCACTCTTGTCATTTTTCGGATCCACGAGTTCCTCTTCTTATCTCTCCTGGTTACACCAAGCATGCACCTCTCCATGCTTCTTTGAGTTGTCTGCAGCCTTTGTATGTCTCTTTTAGTTAAGGTCCACGTCTCTGCACCATACGTAAGCACTGGAAGGATGCATTGATCAAACACTTTTCTTTTAAGACATAATGGCATATTGCTCTTGAAAATTATGCTGTTTCTTCCAAAAGCTCTCCAGGCAAGTTTTGTACGCCGATTAATTTCTTCATCAATGTGACCCTCACTTGATATCTGCTGTCCAAGATAAACGTACGTGTCTGTTATCTTCAGCTTTTCTCCATCAATCGATAAATCTTCATTTCTTGTAAAAGCATTGAACATCACTTTTGTCTTCTGAAAGTTCATTTTTAATCCCACTTCTTTACTCTTGTCAGCAAGTTCCTGGATCATACTCTGCAGCTCTGATGGGGTAGTTGCAAAAATGACTACGTCATCAGCAAAACGAAGGTGGGTTAGATAATCTCCATTAATCTTTATCCCCTTGTTTTCCCAGCTCAGCGACTGAAAAACACCCTCCAATGTGGCATTAAAGAGCTTCGGAGATATGGTGTCACCTTGTCTCACTCCCTTTCCAATTTTTACGTGTGTTGTATTTTCAAACAGCCTAATCTTTGCACTTGCATTTTCATAGATGTTATTAATAATATTAATGTATGCATCTTCAATACCGCAGGTTTTCAGAGCCATTGTAACTGCTGATGGTTTCACCGAATCAAAGGCTTTTTCATAATCGATAAAAGCCATGCACAATGGAAGTTCATATTCCCTCGCTCTTTCAATTAGTTCTCTCAGCACGTGGATATGATCTATTGTGCTGTAGCCACTCCTGAATCCAGCTTGTTCTCTCGGTTGAGCCATGTCCAGTGTTACCTTCAAGCGGTGTGAAAGAACTTTAGTGAAGATTTTATAAACTACTGATAGGAGGCTGATAGGTCTGTAGTTTCCGAGATCCTCAATGTCACCTTTCTTATGTAGCAGGATCATTGTAGCGGTGTTCCAATCCTCAGGAATCTTTCCTTCATTAAGGCATCGAGTGAAAATTTGGTCGAGTACTGTTTCGATTTC
The DNA here is from genome assembly GCA_039090855.1 of Macrothele yani. Lineage (NCBI taxonomy): Eukaryota > Metazoa > Arthropoda > Arachnida > Araneae > Macrothelidae > Macrothele > Macrothele yani. The sequence goes on from CM077013.1 coordinate 69,559,433, forward strand.
TCCACTTGCTTCTTGTATGATGTCTACAGTAATTCCATCTTCTCCTGGAGCTTTTCCTCGCTTCATGTTCTTGATTGCATGTGCAACTTCTGCTGGAAGGACTGGAGGAACTCTGGTACTGGTATCTTTCATGATGTCTGGAGTGCATATATCATCCCTTTCATATAATTTGGAGTAGAAATCTTTCACTCTTGTCAAAATTTCGCCTCTATTTCTTGTTACAGAACCATCTTCTTTTCTCAGTGCCATAATCTGTTTTCTTCCCTTACTGAGATGCCCCTTTGCTATCTTTAGGCTTTGGTTGTTTTCAATTGCTTTCCTCACTAGTTCACAGTTGAATTTCCTTACGTCTTTAGTGATACTTTTTCTTACTGTCTTGCATAGCTCTATATATTCCACTTTGGAAGTCACATCTTCTTTAGTTGTCCTCATCTCTCTTCTTTTTTGCATCAACATTTTGGTTTTTCCTGATAATTTGTTCACATGCAACTTGTTCTTAGACCCAGCTAATTTTGTTGCTGTTTCCATAAGAGCTTTGGTTACTTTTCTGTTAACTTCAGAGATGTCCACTTCTTCCGATGTTAGGCCTTCTAAAGCAGAGAACCTGTTCTTCAGTTCTAACTTGAAGGTATTATGGTGTTTTTTAAGGTTGGTTATGTCAATAGATTTTGTTTGTCTTATGAGCTTGCCACGTTCAAGTTTAGTGTTGAGGTGCATCTTACATCTCACCAATCTATGGTCACTACCTGTGTTGAACTTGTTTAGCACACTGCAGTCTTCTATGACGAATTTTTTGTTACACATAATAAAATCAATTTCACTTGTCGTCCCATTTGGATGTCTCCATGTCCATTTCCTGTGTGGCTTTTTCTTGAAGAAGGAGTTCAAGATGAAAAACCCTTCTGCCTCTGCAAACTCAACGAGAGTATTTCCACGCTGGTTTCTGTTGCCGTGACCGAATTTACCTACTGAAGTTTCATTCTGTTGCCGTTGCCCTATTTTTGCATTGAAATCTCAAAAAAAAAAAAAAAAAAAAAAAAAAAAAAAATCAATCCTCGGCTTTCTTGTGGACCATTTTCCACCCTGTACAGAATAACTTAGTAAAACAGTCAGTTAGCTTGGTCGTTCCTGGGCACAAAAATTTGCTGATTAGTATATATGGCAGAAAAAATACATACCAGAAAAACTCGAGGGCCCCCCACAAAAATGTTTTTGAGGCCCTTTTGCGAAAATCTATTAGCTTTCACAATTACTCAAATTTTAACTTCCATGTTATTAACTAAGCTTTACAGGTGTTTAAATAAATCAAATTCTTTGGAATCTACGAGTATTTATTGTAAAATTAAAAAAAATTCACTTTATTGTGTGAAACACAAATGGGTATGTTATAATTAAAATGATTGCCCTAGTTACCGATACAAAGTACTACACAAAATACTTACGTCAAAGTTAATCATGTCGATTATGGGCAAAACACGTAACAATATTAACAAAGAAAGGTGACTTGATCACGCTAGTTACGTTAACTAAAACTTTTACAAAAGTTCGTAAGTTGGAAGCTTTCGACCTTATCTTAGGTCTTCATCACGCCAATGGAGGACTAAGATTGTTGCCAGATTCTACATTTGAATTTTTCCTATTTTTGTTGCCAAAACTTAGAATTGATCTCCAGATTAACGGAATGTAGAGAGGAGATTCGGAGTTGCAAGTCATTGAGTTGAAAATAATTTCTATGCTTTCACGGTAACGGAGGGCAAAACGATTGTCAAACGAAGCAATTCGTTTTGCTTCGTTCCAGTGGGGAACTGCAGATGTGTCTTCCATTGTCAAAATAGACAAGGCAGTGTTGGGATTGCCTTTCGAAACATCTTTTCTATGTTCTAAAATTCTATGGCTTATGCTCCTGTATGTGCTTCCAATGTATAAGTTATACCCAGTAGAAGAAGAGATAGGAATGCAGTAAACTCCTGGGAGGTTCAGGCTTTCAACTTTGTCCCTATCCCTTTGTAGAAGTTTCAAGATGTTTGGGGTAGATTTAATGGCAAGATGGTAACCAAAACTTCTAAAAAGAATCTGTAACTTATAAGCATAGGAAGGATGGTAAGGAACAGAACCACAGAATTTCAGGTCTTCTTTCTTGTGAGGAAGGAGGCATTCGATTTTCGAATGGTTTTCATATTTCTTTATGAGGGAGTTGACTGTAACAGCAGGGAAACCATGAGAGAGGGCTATTGTAGAAATTTTGGAGAGTTCTTCTTGAAGAGAGAGTTGGCTGTTGCAAATGATATGAGCCCTGTGGATGTAGGACTTCAATGCTGCAAGCTTGTAGAGATGCAGGGTGCAAGATTTGTAGGGAATGATGTTAGTGGCTGCAGAAGGTTTTCGATAGACGGAACGAGTAATGGAGAGATCAGCGTTTCTGCTCTCCATTACTCGTTCCGTCTATCGAAAACCTTCTGCAGCCACTAACATCATTCCCTACAAATCTTGCACCCTGCATCTCTACAAGCTTGCAGCATTGAAGTCCTACATCCACAGGGCTCATATCATTTGCAACAGCCAACTCTCTCTTCAAGAAGAACTCTCCAAAATTTCTACAATAGCCCTCTCTCATGGTTTCCCTGCTGTTACAGTCAACTCCCTCATAAAGAAATATGAAAACCATTCGAAAATCGAATGCCTCCTTCCTCACAAGAAAGAAGACCTGAAATTCTGTGGTTCTGTTCCTTACCATCCTTCCTATGCTTATAAGTTACAGATTCTTTTTAGAAGTTTTGGTTACCATCTTGCCATTAAATCTACCCCAAACATCTTGAAACTTCTACAAAGGGATAGGGACAAAGTTGAAAGCCTGAACCTCCCAGGAGTTTACTGCATTCCTATCTCTTCTTCTACTGGGGATAACTTATACATTGGAAGCACATACAGGAGCATAAGCCATAGAATTTTAGAACATAGAAAAGATGTTTCGAAAGGCAATCCCAACACTGCCTTGTCTATTTTGACAATGGAAGACACATCTGCAGTTCCCCACTGGAACGAAGCAAAACGAATTGCTTCGTTTGACAATCGTTTTGCCCTCCGTTACCGTGAAAGCATAGAAATTATTTTCAACTCAATGACTTGCAACTCCGAATCTCCTCTCTACATTCCGTTAATCTGGAGATCAATTCTAAGTTTTGGCAACAAAAATAGGAAAAATTCAAATGTAGAATCTGGCAACAATCTTAGTCCTCCATTGGCGTGATGAAGACCTAAGATAAGGTCGAAAGCTTCCAACTTACGAACTTTTGTAAAAGTTTTAGTTAACGTAACTAGCGTGATCAAGTCACCTTTCTTTGTTAATCATGTCATGCAAAATTTATTATTTTAAAGAACTAAGGCCTACTTTTTGAAATGCCTCATGATTGCACACAAAAAAACATACAACTGACTATAATGTGACAGTGTCTAATGACTTCCGATTTATACGAAATGTCACAACATAAGTAAGCAAATAATTAAGTAACGATTAAGAACTGCAGCACGAAGAACACAAAAGTACTTGGATTATTTACTCTGGAATATAAGAAATACACTTAACATAAAGCCACAATGTTTTGCACATAAAAAAAAAAATCTTTTGACTCTGTTATGAAAAAAAATGACACTGGTCTCTGATTTAAGAAATACACTTAATATAAAGCCACAATGTTTTGCACATAGAAAAAAAAATCTTTTGACTCTGTTATGAAAAAAAAATGACACAGGTCACTGATTTTTCACTCCAGCGAAGAACACCTTTTAGTTCATTACATTCGGAAGGATGCATAGTTATATACGAACAACTCTAATACATAACACCTTACGTGATTGGTATAAAAATTCCACTCATTGAACTGATATTTTTTCACGTTCTCTTGTTAACATACCTGCATAGAAACTATTGCAAGGGCTGTGAACTTGAGGCCCCTTGTAACAGCAAGGGCTACTACAAGGGGCCTCAAGTTCTTTTGAATAACTGCTATCCCGTCATCCAGTTTTTATGAACTAAAGCAACTAAAATAATTTCTAAGGATTTTGCGTATTAACTGTGAAAACAATGCTTTTCTTCTTAATACTTTCATTCAAATCTGCCTTAATTCTTGGCTATTTCTTTAACTAGTTTCATACGAAGTTTCCGCAAAAAATTTTGTTCTTTTTGCTCAGGCTAGAGGACTTTTAACCAGAGCCCCCACCCCCACCCCCCACACACACACCCGCTTTGCAGGGGTTGCGGGGACTATCAGTATGCCCCTGTGGCAGATTTCCACGAATGTCAACAATGGTGAAAAAATATATGCACTGCATCCATTGTTTGTTTGTTTGTTTCTCCTATTTAATTCACACTGGAATCTTATGTGATATGCATATATCCTGAGAATGTAGATGTATCCATTGAAGGCCACACAAATATAATCAGTAAGAAAAGGAACATAAATGTTTATTGTGTAGTTTGGAGTACAGAGAGTACCCCTCTGTTATAAATAATAGCATTTGGAAACAATCAAGGATGAAGTCCAGAAATGGACACACAAAGAAGGCTGCGCTTATCATGCAGCACCAAAGCATCCCATTTATTTGCCCTCTCACTTTTCCTCATGTTTATATGTCAGTGAAAAATCAGAAAAATATCTGGATTTCTGTTATATAGAAATATCAGAAATATATTTAAATAATGACAGATTTATTCAACAGAACAGCAGATCAAAATTTGCCTTCAGAGAAAAAAAGGCACTTAAAGACCTTTCTGGGACCAGAACCACTCACAAACAAAAGGAAGGGTGACCCTCTCCTTATCCCTACATTGGGGGATAAGAACTTCATTCTTTATCACCTGATGTAGGGAGATAGTTGGACCTCCAGCAATCAACACTCCTTACATCGTTCCTTCCAGCCATAAAGGGGAAAGAAAAAGGGAATGTTTTTTTTTGGGGGGGGGGACAGAAAGGAAAATCCAACGTACAGATCTTCCAGCTGGAAGCAACATATATTTTGATTGATCAGAATTTTCCTACCCCCCCACCCTTTCCCTCCACCAAACAGAAGAATAAAGATTTTTTGTGCAACCAAAAGCCCTTGTTTTTATCTTCAATGTATTTATTTGCTTCCCTACTCCAATCACATATAGGAACCTGCAAAAAGCAATTTTTCTGATATTTTGGCATCCACTTGAAAGGTCAACAATAATCACGCCAACATTTCTTTATTTCCTGCCATTTAAAATTATTTCCAATAAAACTAAACATTATTTTCTATTTCAACGTTTAATCATCTAGAACTTAGAATCTTTTAATGCCATCCATGAGATGTGGGTTAAAGTATCCTGGCTAATCCATGATGAAAATGAAAAAAAATCACAAAGTACCACATAAAAAAAGAAAACAACTCTCACAAATGCCAGCCTTAACAAAAAACAGTTTTCCTGAAATTGCTGAAAAGTATTGTGCTTTTGCAAGAAGGGCAGAAACTGTTTCTGTTTCATTTAAAAGTAAAATAAAATCAGTCTTTCCTTAAAGAAAGAAAATATAAGACAGAGGGACAGAAAGGAGTGAGATATTCTTATACATATATTTGTTTGATCAATAATGTAAAAGCCAGGGTTCTTGTGGAATTTATATAAATGTAGAGATGTCCAAATCAATACCGTTTGACAATGTTTGTTTTACAAATATGAAATACGAGTATCTAGGTTGTAATTTGAAATTTTCTAAAAAGGCCTGCAGCTCAGATGCTTTGTAAAGAGCTGAGAAATAATCTATTGAATGCCTTTTATTACATTTTATAAACTGTTTACAAACACCAAATATCTAGGTTGTAACTTAAAATCTTCTAAAAAGGCCTCTGGCTTAGGTGCCTTGTAAAGAGCTGAGAAATAACCTGTTGAGTGCTTTTTATCAGATTTTATAAAATAATTACAAATACAAAATACCTAGATTGTAACTTAAAATCCTCTAAAAAGTGCCATGGCCTAAGTGCCTTGCAAAGAGCTGAGAAATAATCTGTTAAGTGCCTTTTAATTGGTTTCATAAAATGTTTACAAATACCAAATATCTAGATTGGAACTTAAAATCTTCTAAAAAGGTTTGTGTGGTATAGGCATCTTCACAGCCCCTGAAGATTGATTCATTGAGTCCTTGTTGATTAGCCTTTATTGCATCTTATCACGTGAAACATGAAAATCACAACTCAAGACTTAAGAGAGTCGGAAAGCTTCTACCTTGTGTCATTATGATCTTACATACGCATTTATAACTCTAAGAAAACTCGTACATTTCGTTTTGGTCAACTAGGAAAACTCTCACACTTTGACAAGATCATGGAACAAAACACAATTTATGTACATCCCTTTATATGAGAAGGTATAGGGGTTTACTGGTGTGGGAGTTTTCCACCATTTGCACTTTGCACAGCAGCAGAAGAAAGCATGGGAGATTTCCGGTGTGATCGTTTACCTGGATGCAGGTTAGACATACTGCTAGAAGAACTGACCACCATTGGCTAATGAAAAAAACAAACTGAATTCCAAGGGACAGGAAAAGATCCATAAGGAGACCATATGAGAGATGGGAGGATGAAATTTGAAAGCATGTTGCAGTGACACAGAGGAAACTGACTGAAGAGACGAAGTTTGGAAGAAACTCAGAGATAGATTCATTCAGCAGTGGACTGATATAATGGTTGATGATTAAGTACATCGTATGTACATTAACTCTTTATCCAGTTGTACAGCTTAGTTTCCTTTTAGTGCTACACAGAAATAAGAAAAGAAAAAGAAACTCTGCAATATTTGCATTGTAAAAATAAGATTAAAAAAATGAATCACAAGGCATGCAACTTCTAGAACATGTATACTATGTCCAGGAAAGAAGCTAGATGACAACAAAGCAGGTTCCAGATCATATGACTAGTGTTTGTTCAAAAAACTTCTATAGCAGAATTTATCAAAACTTTGTAAAATATCAAGTATGATGGGTTCCATTTCAACTCAGGCAGGGTCGTACCATCATGGTCTCAGATTTCTCTAAAAAAATTAAGGGGTGTTCCTTGACTAAAATAAGAAGACCCATATTTTTTCTTTCGGCAAGAAAAAATTTTCCCTTCGAGATAAAGGGTTTCAAATCTTGCACCGTCAAACAAGCTCTCTAGAAAACGGTTATTTTTCCTAACTTCAGCGAGTCATTGCAGCAGAGGTAAAAATGATACCGTGTTCTTGTATTTTTTACATTGTGTATATAACATATAATAATATATGGTGCTAATATTTGCTACACATCGTATGATTAAAATTTTAAAAAATCGCAAACTTTGTGATTTTTAAAAAAATTTCAATTTTTTAAGTTTTTTTAAACAGGTTTGGATGGAGTTTTTTCTATATTCGTTTTTTTCGTTAAAGACATACAAATGTGCACTTTATTTGAAATTTTTTGTGTGTCTGTGAAACTGCTAGTTTCCGCGTTTCGGCAGCGTTAAAAAAAGCCGATTTTGAAAAATCTCTAACTTTGCCAACGATTTTCTCAAAAAGGCCATTTTTTAAAATTCTGAAAATTAAATCCCTGCTTGATTATCAACAGGAGAATATCTGTGTAAATTTTCACGGACCTAAAAACGCCCGTTTCCGAGTTAGACGCGTTTGAATTCGGTTTGAAAGCCTACGATTTCCCGTGTTCTAAAGGCGCCATTTTGGAAAAATCTCAGGCGCAAAGTACGTACGTTATCTCTTACCCGAATCAAAGCGTTAGATATTCTTTGCCCGAATGATGGAATGAGAGCATTGGGTCAGCTGGCCCTGGTTGGATATATCCACCTCACCCTTCCCCGAGTGATGACATGCCTATAAAACTGTCGGGGGGGGGGGGTAACCAATACATAAAGAAAATTCTTGCTGCTCCACTAACAAAGTTGAGTTGCGAAAGACAGCAGCAGTTGTTTGTTTACGTATATACTTAAACATCGCATAAGAAAAGACTATGAAAGAGTAGAAAACTGTTGTGAAATAATTTTAAGAAAAAGAGTGCAGGCACGTGTACCGTAAGTTAATTTTCGATGGCTAAACAACCTCGAGTTTTTCTGGGAGTTGCTAATTGTAGGCTACTGTCAGAAGAGCAGTTGCTGTTTTGTTATAGTTGCTAAAGTTAACCTCAGTTTTTCGTAATAGTAAAATATTCGCTCAGGAGAATTTTGTCCTCTGCGAACGGGGGAGAAGGTGCAATGCTCTTGACCTCGCTGCTGGGTTGATAGCGCTGGTCGCTACCGAAACTCTGCTTACCTCCTCTCCAAAACGTAATGGCAATTGTCTAATCTACTAAATAAATAACAATTAACACATACGCGTGCATGCTTATTCATAAAATGTAAGTTGAGTATATTTCCTGTTCAATCAACTGATTTTATAAGTAGAATACATATACAACTTATGCACTTATAATGGTGTAAAGATTTTTATCTATTTAAAACATATTCATAGATTTCAATTTTTTTAAAGAGGGGGGGGGGGGTGATTGTGTTCTTAGTGATTTCCACCTGGGCCACGATAAACCATGCACTGCCCATGGCTTCTGTTCCCTTAGAAGATAATCCTGGATCGATGGGAGACCAGCGGAGTTTTGACCCCCCCCCCTCACGTGTTGGTGAGGTGTCTCAAAGCTAGGTAGCTTTCAAAAATGTTTCAACTTAGTTGGCTGGTAACAAGAGAGGGATTCCATTTCAACTCTGGCAGGGTCGTACCATCACGGTCTCAGATTTCTCTAAAAAAATTAAGGGGTGTTCCTTGATTAAAATAAGGAGACCCATATCTTTTCTTTCGGCAAGAAAAAATTTTCCCTTCGAGACAGAGGGTTTCAAATCTTCCACCGTCAAACAATCTCTCTAAAAAACGGTTATTTTTCCTAACTTCAGCGAGTCATTGCAGCAGAATTAAAGATATTTTGTTCTGGTATTTTTTATTACATTGTGTGTATAACGTATAATAATATGTGATGCTAATATTTTTTACACATCGTATGATTAAAATTTTAAAAAATCGTAAACTTCGATTTTTAAAAAAAATTGAAATTTTTAAGACTTTTTTAACTGGTTCAAATGGAGTTTTTTTTTCTATACTCGTTTTTTTGTTAAAGACATACAAATGTGCACTTTATTTGCAATTTTTTATGTGTCTGTGAAACTGCTAGTTTCCGCAGCGTTAAAAACAGCCGATTTTGAAAAATCTCCAACTTTGCCAACGATTTTCTCAAAAAAGCCCTTCTTTAAAATTCTGAAAATTAAATCCCTGTTTTATTATCAACAGGAGAATATCTGTGTAAATTTTCACAGACCTAAAAACGCCCGTTTCCGAGTTAGACGCGTTTGAATTTGGTTTGAAAACCTACGATTTCTCCGTGTTCTAAAGGCGCCATTTTGGAAAAATCTAAGGCGCAAAGTACGTTTTCTCTTACTCGAATGAGAGTGCTGGATCCGTCCACCTCACCCTACCCTGAGCGATAACATGCCTAAGAAACGGTCTTGGGAAAAAAAAACAAATCTCTATATATAGAGAATTGAATGTATGTCAATTTAAAACCATCAAACTTGGTATACTATCTCATGGTACCCTAACTTAGATCGTAGATGGTTTTTGGAAGGGGGAGCCCGGGTCAAAGGGCCCCACGCAAAATTTCCGTAAAATCTAGTTTTCAATTTAGAACCATCAACTTTGGTATACTTTTTCTTGGCACCCTAACTTTGACTAGACGGTTTTGGGAAGGGGTCGGAACCCGGGGTCAAGCCCCCCACCCCTACAAAATTTTCGTAAAATATTTTACAAAGTTAGGGTGCCAAGAAAAAGTATACCAAGTTTGATGGTTCTAAATTGAAAACTACATTTTACGGAAATTTTGCGTGGGGCTCTTTGACCACGGGCTCCCACCCACCCAGGGCTCCGACCCCTTCCAAAAACCGTCTACGGTTTAAGTTAGGGTACCATGAGATAGTATACCAAGTTTGGTGGTTTTAAATTGAAAACTGTAAATTTGTTTAGCAGACATACATTCAAATCTATATATATAGATTTGTTATTTTTTTTTCCAAGACCGTTTTTTAGGCGTGTTATCGCCCAGGGTAGGGTCAGGTGGACGGATCCAACGCTCTCATTCGGGTAAGAGAATACATACTTTGCGCCTGAGATTTTTCCAAAATTGCCCCTTTAGAACACGGAGAAATCGTAGGTTTTCAAATCAAATTCAAACGTGTCTAACTCGGAAACGGACGTTTTTAGGTCCGTGAAAATTTACACAGATATTCTCCTGTTGATAATGAAACAGGGATTTAATTTTCAGAATTTTAAAAAAGGGCTTTTTGAGAAAATCGTTGGCAAAGTTGGAGATTTTTCAAAATCGGCTGTTTTTAACCTGCAGAAACTAGCAGTTTCACAGACACATAAAAAATTGCAAATAAAGTGCACATTTGTATGTCTTTAACAAAAAAACGAGTATAGAAAAAAAAACTCCATTTTTACCAGTTAAAAAAAATCTTAAAAATTTCAATTTTTTTAAAAATCAAAGTTTACGATTTTTTTTAAATTTTAATCATACGATGTGTAAAAAATATTAGCATCAAATATTATTATACGTTATACACACAATGTAATTAAAAATACCAGAACAAAAGATCTTTTAATTCTGCTGCAATGACTCACTGAAGTTAGGAAACATAACCGGTTTTTTAGTGAGCTTGTTTGACGGTGGAAAATTTGAAACAATCTGTCTCGAAGGGAAAATTTTGTTTCTTGCCGAAAGAAAAGATATGGGTACCCTTATTTTAATCAAGGAACACTCCCTTAATTTTTTTAGAGAAATCTGAGACCGTGATGGTACGACCCTGCCAGAGTTGAAATGGAATCCCTCTCTTATTACCAGCCAACTAAGTTGAAACATTTCTGAAAGCTGCCTAGCTTTGAGACACCTCACCACCACGTGAGAGGGGAGGGGTTGTCAAAACTCCGCTGGTCTCCCATCGATCTAGGATTATCTTCTAAGGGAACAGAAGCCATGGGCAGTGCATGGTTTATCGTGGCCCAGGTGGAGATCACTACGAACACAATCCCCCCCCCTTTAAAAATTGAAATCTTTGAATATGTTTTAAATAGATAAAAATCTTTACACCATTATAAGCGCATATTTTGTATATGAATTTTACTTGTAAAATCAGCTGATTGAACAGGAAATATACTCAACTTACATTTTATGAATAAGCATGCACGCGTATGTGTTAATTGTTATTTATTTAGTAGATTAGACAATTGCCATTACGTTTTGGAGAGGAGGTAAGCAGAGTTTCGGTAGCGACCAGCGCTATCAACCCAGCAGCGAGGTCAAGAGCATTGCACCTTCTCCCCCTCCCCCGCCCGTTCGCGGAGGACAAAACTCTCCTGCGCGAATATTTTACTATTACGAAAAACTGAGAAGTTAATTTTAGCAACTATAACAAAACAGCAACTGCTCTTCTGACAGTAGCCTACAATTAGCAACTCCCAGAAAAACTCGAAGGGTGTTTAGCCATCGAAAATTAACTTACAGTACACGTGCCTGCACTCGTTTTCTTAAAATTGTTTCACAACAGTTTTCTACTCTTTCATAGCCTTTTCTTATGCGATGTTTAAGTATATACGTAAACAAACAAACAACTGCTGCTGCTGTCTTTCGCAACTCAACTTTGTTAGTGGAGCAGCAAGAATTTTCTTTATGTATTGGTTAACCCCCCCCCCCCGACAGTTTTATAGGCATGTCATCACTCGGGGAAGGGTGAGGTGGATGTATTCAACCAAGGCCAGCTGACCCAATGCTTTCATTCCATCATTCGGGCAAAGAATATCTAACGCTTTGATTCGGGTAAGAGATAACGTACGTACTTTGCGCCTGAGATTTTTCCAAAATGGCGCCATTAGAACACGGGAAATCGTAGGCTTTCAAACCGAATTCAAACGCGTCTAACTCGGAAACGAGCGTTTTTAGGTCCGTGAAAATTTACACAGATATTCTCCTGTTGATAATCAAACAGGGATTTAATTTTCAGAATTTTAAAAAATGGCCTTTTTGAGAAAATCGTTGGCAAAGTTAGAGATTTTTCAAAATCGGCTTTTTTAACGCTGCCAAAACGCGGAAACTAGCAGTTTCACAGACACACAAAAAATTACAAATAAAGTGCACATTTGTATGTCTTTAACGAAAAAAACGAATATAGAAAAAACTCCATCCAAACCTGTTTAAAAAAAACTTAAAAAATTGAAATTTTTTTTAAAATCACAAAGTTTGCGATTTTTTAAAATTTTAATCATACGATGTGTAGCAAATATTAGCACCATATATTATTATATGTTATACACACAATGTAAAAAAAATACAAGAAAACGATATCTTTTTTAACTCTGCTGCAATGACTCGCTAAAGTTAGGAAAAATAACCGTTTTCTAGAGAGCTTGTTTGACGGTGCAAGATTTGAAAACCTCTATCTCGAAGGGAAAATTTTTCTTGCCGAAAGAAAAAATATGGGTCTCCTTATTTTAGTCAAGGAACACCCCTTAATTTTTTTAGAGAAATCTGAGACCATGATGGTACGACCCTGCCTGAGTTGAAATGGAACCCATCGTATCACAAACTGAATTTTGCTAAACTTCTCTACAGAAATATCCCAAAAGCAATTTAATAAGCCCTAAGGCATTGTCTGTTAAAAACACAGAACAAAGGCTACACTGACTGAATGTTAAAGACCATGCAAGACTACAGATATCATAACAGTTGGCCAATAATTAACTTTCCCTATTACTTTAAACAAAGCGTGTCAGATCCCTCAGTGTTACTGAACAATACCTTCAGGGACAGAAAGATGGATCATTTTTTTTTGGAACAGGTTATTCATACAACTCATTTTCCAACCTGTTGAAAATACTTCTTTAGAAAATGAAAACTAAAACAGGTTACAGTACATAAAATAGATCATAGCTTGGATATGTAAAAATTCTGACAGAAGGTATGCCACTTGAAAGATGGACTTTATTCATTTCATCACTTAAAAATGTGGGACTGTTTTTCTTAAGAAGTTGAATTCTGTCAAAATGTACACTTCTGCAGATATTTTTTAAATTCAATGCACATTTTCTGCAAAACATACAATCTAATCCTTTCAAAAGAATAACAACTATTACTTATGCTATAATTTCTGTACAATGCTTCTTTTTTCAAACATCTCAGGATATCTAACTGTCACACTGAGATACAAAGATATAAGTTTTATATGTGCTTAAATATTCATCATTGGCAAAACATAAAATGCCTAGAAAATAAACAATTACAAGAACAACTATCAAAGTGTTTTTGATGACATACTGTTGGAATTCAAATTATATTTTTTAGTCTTTAAAAAACATAAAAAAAAATACAGGCCAGCCATATAATTTCCCTGTATTGATGTATTTGATTGGCTGTTTGAAAGCTAATGAATACCCACATAGTTCAGTTTGACAAGACACTAAAAATCCACAGGACTTTCAACAAAAATTACTGCTTTATAGGCTGCATTAAACACAAAATTCTCCTGTTGCAAATAGCCTGACCCAAAGGCTTCCCAAGCCTAGTGAATTCATTTAAATTTACAAAAACTTTCCACAACTTCAAAAAATTCAGTAAGTAAAGAGTGTGCATTAGGGTGGGCCGAATTTTTTTTTTTTTTTTTTTTCCAAAATCGTTAACACGATAGTGACCAAAAGTTGATCTACCTGATCTTTAGTTAGTGTATTAATTTTTAAAAGAACATTCCAGTACCTTCAGGTCTCTATCTGTCCATAAAGTTTCAAAATTTAACGTTTTAACACTGCAAGCCGATGTAATTTTAATTAAATAATTAAACTGCAAAAATTTGAAATGAAAATACTTTTCCGAAAAAATAGTTGCTGCCCCGGTGGCGCAGTGGTCTAAGGCGCTGGCCTCTGATCATTCGTCCGTAAGGGGTCCGGGTACGAATCCCGGTCAGGCATGGATGTTGTGTTTGTCTTACGGCACTGGCTCTCTCCCTTCCCTGGAACCAGTGACCCTAAATTAGGGACGGGCGACTGCTTATAGCCCATTGAGTTGCTCACGGTAGTCGTTAAACCTCCAATCAAAAAAAAAAAAAAAAAAAAAAAAAAAAAAGAAAGAAAAAAATAGTTTTTAGATTGATGTTTTATGTCCGAATTTGTCCAACAGATGGCCTCCCTCCTAGAAGCTGTGAATTTCGCAATACTACGGAAGTAAGCAATCGAAAGTTGGCTCTCTCAGAGGGAGGACAGGTTTTCAAACGACGTTGTTTTTGCAGCACAGTGTTTGTTGAATGCGCTAAAAGTCCTCTCAAATTGTGCGACAACAATGTAAGTACTAGAAGTGTAAATTCTTCAAGAAAGGAATAAGGGATTACACCATATAATACAAATTTTGAAGATGACAATCCGTTTTTTGGTGTAAATGTAACAAGGATGGGAAGTCAGATAAAATCCGAAAACTTGAAAATTTCATCGTCCTGGAGCGGGACTCGAACCCGCGTCTCCCAGATAGCGCCCGGGTATGCTAACCACTACACCACCCAGAACGACCAAGTCTCAAGTTTCCAATTAATTTGAATATAACCATCACAGGATTCGCTAGTTGAAGCAACCGGCATTCATGTTTAGCGAATCTGGAGGTTAAGAATCCTATTCTGTGATTGCCCGAAGAAGCAGATAAATCAAGAAAGAAATACGGGATTACACCATATAATACAAATTTTGAAGATGACAATCCGTTTTTTGGTGTAAATGTAATAAGGATGGTAAGTCAGATAAAATCCAAAAAACTTGAAATTTTCATCGTCCTGGAGTGGACCCGCGTCTCCCAGGTAGCGCCCAGGTATAGCTAACCACTACACCACCCAGAACGACCAAGTCTCAAGTTTATGATTAATTTGAATATAACCATCACAGAATTCGCTAGTTGAAGCAACCGGCATTCATGTTTAGCAAATCTGGTTAATTGCCCGGAGAAGCAGATAAATCTTTCTTGATTTATCTGCTTCTCTGGGCAATCACGGGATAGGATTCTTAACCTCCAGATTCGCTAAACATGAATGCCGGTTGCTTCGACTAGCGAATCCTGTGATGGTTATATTCAAATTAATCAGAAACTTGAGACTTGGTCGTTCTGGGTGGTGTAGGGTTAGCATACCCGGGCGCTATCTGGGAGACGCGAGTTCGAGTCCCGCACCAGGACAATGAAATTTTCAAGTTTTCGGATTTTATCTGACTTACCATCCTTCTTACATTTACACCGAAAAACGGATTGTCATCTTCAAAATGTGTAAATTCATGTCCAATTTTTGGTGCACCATCAGATTTACGCCATTGTGTGCTACCCAAGTACGAAGACATTATAAAGTGTTGTTTATTTGTTCAACATGACCTAAAACATACATCACCTGGTAAAGATCAGAGTGTTTTTGACATCAGTCAGATAGTTGCAAAAAAAATTCCAAAACATCTGGATGCGAGCATCAATTCCAACTGTTTTTCATGATCGTGTTTTACAACTGATTCGAGCATACCACGACAAGTAAATTTAGTTTGTTATCCAAAAACCAAAAGAAACAATGGTTATGAATTCAAAGTCCACGACATTAAAGAAGATGCACAAAAACAGTTATTGGATATTGGATCTTGCAAATGTGAAAAGGCGCGAAAAGTCTCCGCTAAAGAGAAAAGTTCCTTGATGGATCAGAGGACATGCAGGAAAATGATTATAAGAAATATTGATGTAGTAGAAACAGAAAGAATAACAAAGAAATATGCAAGAATAGGGAAACTTACATTGTGGGAGGAAAAATCAAAACATGCAATGGCCTCAGCAGATGAGATTTCAAAAGTAAAATGCGATATTCCTACAAATTTAAAAGTATGCGCAGTCTGTGAAGAAAGCCAGAATTTTGGCACACGTGAGTCATATTGTTCATCTTGTAAAAGAAATGACGTGACAATTCCCACAGTAGCATAAAGTACGAAGAGCTCGGCAACGTAACCGTAAGACACTCAATGATAATTTTAAAGGCAGTGATCCTGGTCAAGATCATGTAAGTGGACTGTACTTCGATGGGAGGAAGGACAAAACTCTTTATCGAGAAAAGTTTGCGGGAAAGTATCATAGGAGAAGAAAAATAAAGAACATTATACTTTATTAGCCGAACCTGGGTCTTCATATTTAGGTCATACAACACCATCTTCTGGTACCAGCAAAAGTATAGCAACGTCTATAATTGATTGCTTTGCGTCTACAAACCTCAAACTAAATGACGTAAAAGCTGCGATAGAACTAACATAAACACAGGATATACGAATGGTATGATCAGATGTTTACAAAATGAGTTAAATCATCCCCTATAATGGTTTGTGTGTCAATCACACAGCAACGAACTGCCTCTTCGACACCTATTTCGACATGTTGATGGAGCAACATCAGGGCCTCGAGAACATAGTGAACTAATTGCTTCCAACTGGGAAGCAATTAGGTAATTGCGAAAAGAAATCCATTGCAAACTTTATGCTTATACCGTGCATTTTGCCTGATGTTGATGTTATTCTGAGTACAGACCAAAAATACTTGTATGAAATTTGCCAAGCAATTTCATCGGGATTTTGTCCAGAGGCCCATGCTAACAGACATCCAGGAAATTTGTCCCATTCAAGGTGGCTAACAACAGTCAACGCAATACTAAGAGTTTATGCAGGAAGTCAGGATCCATCCCCTGAATTAAAGCATATAACTGAATTTATTGTCAGATTTTATGCACCATCATGGCTCTATACAAAAAAATATCCAACTTGTAAATATGGGGCTTGTCATGTTCATAGGTTAGTAGAATCTTCAAGATACCTCGGTTCTAGTCTCAAGGCAATAGTTGACCCAGTAATACAAAGAAATGCTTACTTTTGTCATAAAGAAAATTTACTGCTTACGATGATAGCAGACGATCGTCGTCACATCAGAGAATTAGGATTGAGATGCATTTTGAAAGCTAGAGCGAAAAAGGATCAAAGTACACATGCAGTTAGAATTTTCAAAATTCCTACTATAAATTTTGAAGTCCAAGATTATACCGATCTCATATTTGGGCCAGGTTGTGGCATCACTTGTCCGCCTATTCTTGATGCAATCTCGGTTACTGAGTTAGCAGAGTTAATTGAAATGAAGGAAATTCCTGCTATTGATTTCCCTTTATACCCATGTCACACACAGGCTGTTGAACAATATGTAAAACTGATGTCTGAACCTCTGTTTGTGTAATAGGGCCTGAAGCCAGAGATGGATTCGTCAGAGCAACATCAAAATCAAGGCAAATTCTGCCAAAGTTTGACACCAAAAAACAATATAATACTAAACAAATTCGGTATTATAACTATGATTTTAATTTTTCTTTTCCGTTATTGAATTTTCAGTGTTTTGCAGTAATTTACATATTATTTTTCATTATATTTACATATTACATTTCATTATATTTATATATTATAGTACAATAATGTAAAATGTAAGACGTTTTAATTTGAATATACAAATGTAAAAGTTTGTTTCACTGCATAACACTATCAGAGAATTTCCTTTATGTGTAACTTTTGCAGGATGTTTTAGGTAGATTTTCATAAAATGGTTTAAATATGTGAGTTATTTTTATGATTATGATATAATAAGGTACAGATATAGATAAGTCAAACAAGATATTTTTTTCTTTCTAAAAAAACATGTTTTTTGACAATTTTACTTGTTTTTTGTACATTACAATGCCTGGTAGAGGCTTCAAAAGATTGTATTTAAAAAAAAAAGTTCCTTAACAAAAGTTTTTTGTTACAAAATGGGGCATCTTTTGCACCCTATTGCATTTTGAAATTCTAACAATATTTTTTTTACCTATTCCAACGGCCCAGCCTAGTGTGCATTCACATGTCTCACAAATGAAATTTACTGTCATTTAACATTTCTGGAAAATAACAGTTTCTCTTAATACCCTTTACATTACAAGAAAACTATTTCTAATGAGTATGAGAAAAACTTTTGACAAATCACCACTCCAATGCAGAGGCGGATTTCCAACTAGGTGCAGAAGGCGCGCGCCTAGGGCCCAAGAATATGAGGGGCTCCGAAAAAGTATAACAGGACTGCCAGTTCTGTTTTCGTTTTCACGGATTGAAACAAATCAATCCTTAAAGCTATCACTTTATTTGTATTTATTTATCACATATTAGTAACATATATTTTTTCTTGCTGGCGTTGATACTACAAATTTTCGAGTTCTTATCGATGTACTTGTTTTGAAAGGAACAGTTAAAATAAATTAGCCTTTGTTTTAATTGTAGGTGTGAAGGAAGTATTCATGCTTCCCACACTTTTCATTGCATCAGGCAAATACTTAACTGGCTTGTTGTGCTATAAATTACTTTCATACTAATTCCAGGCAAGGGAAAACATCTGTGCCGCCCCGATGGTGCAGTGGTCTAAACGTTGGTTTATGATTATTCGTTTGTGGTGGGGTCCGGGTTCAAATCCCGGTCAAGCATTGATGTTGTGTTTGTCTCTCTCTTACAGCACTGAATCTTTCCCTTCCCTAGAACCAGTGGACCGAAATTGGGGACCAGCAACTGCTCTTCTGAGTTTCTCAGGGCGGTCGTTAACCCCCCACCCCCACCCCCTCCCAAGAAGTTAAAACTTTTTCCTGACTTAAATTTTTTGTTAATCTGATTGATGAAAATTTCTGAGGTGATAAGAAGGGGGAGGGGCGCTGAATCTTTTAGCGCCTAGGGCCTGAAAATATCTTGAGTCGTCTCTGTTCCAAGGTGCAAAAACAACTTTTTTCATAAGGACCTTTATCTTCCACCAGCGAATAAATAAAACATTCTTACATGAATTTTAAACAAAAACTCTATGTTGAGTCAACAAATGTGTTTCTTCAAACTTATTCACTCAGCTGTTTACAGAAACATCACAAGAGATAACTGCAACAAATGGTGTCCAATAGTGTCTTTACTTTATAAATATGCTCTACATTTCCCCCTATCTATACATCTATACCACCAGGAGAATCAACAGAACATGACTTCATCCATCTCAGAAATGCCAGTAACTGACTTTACAAGGCTCAAGGCAGGGGTGTCGACTTCACCAAATCATTGAGGGGGGGGGGTTAGACGTGAAAAGATCAGACATGGGAGGGTCACATCTCTTCCTTTGTCAGGAGAAAAATAAAAATGGGTAAAAAGATAAGATTCTACATATATTTTAAAAAGCAATTGTAATTGCTAATCAGCACATGAACAAAGCAACAGAAATATTCTTTTGCTGAATATTAATATTTTAAAAATATAATTCAGCCTGTGATTTTATAAAAATATCCAGAGAGATTTTATTTCTAAATATTTATAAAACAAAATGTGAGAAATTAGAATAATTACTCAAACAAAGAACAAGTGCAAAAAATAAATAGATAAAGGTGTTAGAGATTATACATTTCTGTATTTTTATTTTATTTTTGATAATTGTCTTAAACATTTACCACATATCACAAAAACATGTCAAACACAATATGGGGCTGGCAACCTAATTTCTTATCAAATGAGCAATGCTGAATATGGGGAAAAAATAGTTTTTACTTATTTTGTTATTTATTCATTTTTTTAGAAATAAATCACTTTAGCCTCATATGATATAAAGAATAATACATTTCTATGATGGAAAGAAAGACCATCTTATAATGAATAATACAATTCTATGAAGGAAAGAAATGTATTTTAATACAATAGATAGCCTTAACTGTACGGAAAAACATTTTTCTCTGCAGAAATATTTCAACTTGTGCATTTCAAAAATGACATACACACAAACTTATTTAATTAAACTGGGCAAAAAATATTGAGTGGGCACTGCACCTCTAGTAAAATTATTGGAGGTGCGAGATCCCCCCCCCCCCCCCCGAGTTGGCGCCTATGGCTTATGGTGTCCGCCTATGGCTTATGGTGTCCGAGACAGCTCCTCAGCCACCACATTCTGCCAAGTAAAACAGACAGCAGCGGATCACATTTCAGCAATCTTTTAGAAGTCAGACTTATACAATTTTGTACTAGTTAGTGATTTTAGATAGGCCTATCACCTGATTGTGAAATATTAAAAATTAACTATGTAACCAAAAGAAAAGTTTTATTTTGCACTGACACTCATTTATCATATCAGAATGACAATGCTGCCAGTGAATAATACCACAAGAGTCTCCCATGCCCCCTCCCCCCATTTCTGTCTCCAGGTTTGATAACCACCACACAAAACTCACAGCACTATAAACAGTCACCCATCCCTAAATTGGGGCTATTTGTTCTAAGGAATGATCAGAGCTAGAGTAATCAAACATACTCACCTCTCATACCTCATAATGATAAGAAGCAGCAGTGAAAGTAGATGGTTTGTTTCGGGGAACGCAACGTTTTTTAGTGTTTAAAGTTGGGCAGCTTGGCGGACTCTCTCTCACTCTCTCACACACACATTTTATATGTCTGTGTTCTTTTATATACACATAAATGAAAAAATAAAAAATATTATAATGAATAAAATTAAACCCTAATAAATTTATAATCAGCTAAAAACATCTACATCACAAAGGTTGCACATCAGCTGAAGGAGTTTCGTTTTTCTTAATTGTGCAGCTGAAAAATAGTGAAAACATCTGGAATTCATTAATTGTTTTCCTACTTAAGTAGTAATTATTGTAATAAATGAGCATATTCAGTTCATCGACGTTACATAGTATCAAAAGGACAAAAATGACACAACCTGGTAATTTAAACTTAGAGAGAAATACCTCAGACAGTGTTCATGTCTAAATTTAAGTTGCCAAAGAAACTAATGCTGTTTAACACTACTTAAAAACAATTAAAGGATGCCGTCTCTTCCTGAAGCTAGTGTGGTCTTCATCAGCTGCTAAGTATCGAATCATTACCATGAATGAATTTGTGTTCTAAAGTCAAGGTTAGTAGGCTCTATTAATTATGTTATAAATCAAGCCTGTAACAATGTTACTATTTCAACATTCTTCCCTGCACGATAATGTACTAAACAATAGGACAGCAAAACAGTCGAATGTGTGCATCCCCTCTGGCAATGAACTCACAGTCCAAAGAACAAAATTTATTTTCTCGGGTCAAAAGCTCTTAAAACTGCAAAATCAGAAATAAATTTTGAAATGTAAAAATCCTACACAAATTACGAATAGAATTTATAGGTAAAAATAAACTGCAAGTTAAAATTTCCCCGGTATAGTTATGCGACACATTTTTTTTTTTTTCAAATATTGCATACTTTAATTTGTCACTATTTAGGGAAACACCGTTCTCCTTTAAAAAATTTTAAGGGAACGCCATTCCCGCCCACTTTCACCACTGGCATTCTATAGACCAGCTGAAATATTGCATACTTAATTTGTCACTATTTAGGGAAATACTGTTCTCCTTACCAACTTTTTAAGGGAATGCCATTCCCGCCCACTTTCACCACTGATCATAAGCCAGCATCTCAGACCACTCAACTGGCATTCTATAGACCATGCAACTCTTGTCCATCACAGGTCTGACTAGATGTTCTGTCAATCATCATCACTCCTCAGCATAAATGTTTAGGATAGCCACCAACTGATGCCATAACATATAGCAGTCTGACTAACACCAGAGGGTGGTGCCAGAATTGTGGGAGTAGGTGTTAGAATATTGTGTCAGCCAAAAAAATAGGGGCATTGTCCCCCTTTGCTACAAAAAAACAAGAAAAACAGGTTCCCCATTTCTCTATGAAAAAGCTGTCACCCATTTCTCACATCACAACTGACCATAAACCCAGCAAAAGGGCATGGAACAGTGTCCTTCCTGTGCCTCCACTGTAGAAGTTTGACATTGGGAATTAGCATCAGAATAAAACATTTTTCTAGGGACAAAAAATTCATTTGAGTCATTACTGCAGGAAATACCTAAAATTGCCAAACAATACAATAAGCCAACTAAAATTGGAACAAGCTTCAGAAACAATTTTTTAGGTGTGACCTCTTTGCAATATACTTCCAGAGAGAGACAGATTTTCCAATAAGTTGACTAGGCCCAGGCCAAGGGTAGCTGATTTGATGATAGTAAAAATTAATAATTTTTAAAAAGCCCACAAAAAATGAAAAGAAATTTTGAAATAAAAAAAAAGTGGATGTTAGCATTTAGTCTTGCGAACTAAAATGAATGCAAATGAGTGGGGGTGACAGAAAGAGTGTTAACATTGCTCTTTGGAGTTCGGTAAAAGATTCCTGGCCTACAGAAAAGAAAATCGCTTTGGGCCTCACAGGGAGTACTTACAGGATATTCACCCCAAGATATCCCTTCTCCTAAAGTAGGAGAAAGGAGGCTGAATTTACACCATCAGCATATTTTGCTCCTTACAAACACCAATTTCAGTGAAGATGACTCTTGCAAACTTCCTTTTTCTGCACACAACTGCTTCATTAGAAGTTGCAAACACATCATAAAATTGGAGCCACTGGCTCCACTGATGGGAAACAGCTAGTGCCATAAGAAAAACACACCACCGAACCCAGGCTCACTCAGACAAAAGGCCAGAAGTAATGAATAGACCACTAAGCTACTCTATTTATTACTTGACTGCATTAAAAGAAATATGACACAGAGTAGCAGAACGTAGATGTACGCTGTACGCAGATAGATTCCAAATTATTATCAGATTTTGGAGAGTTTCTGCTTGTAGATTAAATAATAAATAAAAAAAATATGTACAGCAATTCAAACACTTATTTAAGGTTTTACTCAGATTAATGTATATAATTCTATTTTAACTAGAAGAATTACTTTTCACACCAGAGTTCTTTTGGTTTTACAGACATTTCTGGCCTCTTAGATTTTATCAAAGACTGTAGTTATCAATGTATAGGAATTGTATCAAGAGTTTCATTTACACAGAAAGAATTTAAATTCTATTGCCAGGCTCCTCTTGCAGTTGTCAGTTATTAAATGAAAATCTTTGCCTTGTGTATTTTGTACATCTACAATTTTTTAATTAAGTTGTTGAAAATGCTATATATAATTTTTGAAGGTTGATTAATGGAACTATTTTTATGAATATAAATTTTTTTAATTAGTTCCTTGTTATTAGGTTCATAGTCCAATATTTTAATATTTTGCCATAAAGGTCTATTTCACAGACACTGCTGCACATTCAACTGTAAGATACTTATTTTGTCCTCATTGCAATCTGTAATGTTCTAATAATTATTTATTGCTTTATTAATTTTTCTTTAATTTATCTTATTCTATTGTTACTGTGGTTCACGCTTCATGCGTTTGCAGCAAGTTTTCTGTTTCAATGGCTGTGTACACAGATACATTTTATTTTTATACAACTCTGGACACAAAAAGTTGTATGTACTGAAATTGTAAACAAAAGCAGAGTTCACAAGATGCAATACCATTTAGTTTTCAGCCACCAGTGTCCATAGCTGATGAGTGAAAACTATAGTGAAATATATATCCTGTTGCCCTACCTGAAAAGCTTGTGTGCCGCCCCGGTGGCGCAGTGGTCTAAGGCGTTGGCCTCTGATCATTCGTCCGAAGGGGTCCGGATTCGAATCCCGGTGAGGCATGGATGTTGTGTTTGTCTTACGGCACTGGCTCTCTCCCTTCCCTGGAGCCAGTGACCTTAAATTAGGGACGGGCGACTGCTTATAGCCCATTTGAGTTGCTCACGGTGGTCGTTAAACCTCCAATCCAAAAAAAAAAAAAAAAAAAAAAAAGCTTGTGCTGCCATGTATGAAAAATTTAACAAAAGAAGGAGGAGGAAAGAAAAACAGAAAAAAGATGGAAATTTCTACCAAACGCAACTCATTACTTACAAATGTTTAATTCATTTAGGAATTAATGGCAAAAGTCAAACATTTTTGTCAATGACAGATGCTATTCGGTTGTTCATTGTTTAAGAATAGCCTTGTTTATAGTTTTACCACATTTAAGCTCAAAAATATTACTTTTATTTGCACTAACCATTGAATCATGCTACACCCCCCCCCCTTTTCATTTTGCTCCTGGACAATTAAGGGCAGCAGTGGTAGAAAATTTTGTCAAGGCTGGGGGGGTTAAACCTTTGATCTGTGGTTCCACAGCACTGAGAGTTGATAATGCCAAAATAACATATTCAAACTAGGCACCCATATTGCGAGGATACTTTTGCAAGGAACTGATTGAACCACAATAAAATAAAAAAACCTATTTGCACACTCCATTATTTCTTCTCTTTTAATCTTTAACAGTTAAATGTATTTTCCAGATAATTTGGTAAATACGTTTTTACCCCACTATTAGAAATTCAAAGAAAACAAGATGCTAGCATTTTCTTTGAATTGAAAGCTAAGTTTGTGGTATGGGACAAGAGGCTATGTAAATAGTAACTTCTTAACAATGTTTAAAATTATTATAAAAATTTCACAGAACAATGAATCTAAGTTTTCTTGCAAACAAAGTATATATAACATTTTTTGTTTGGAGGTTTAACGACCACCGCGAGCAATCGCCAGTCTTTAATTTCGGGCCACTGGTTCCAGGGAAGGGAGAGAGCCAGTGCCGTAAGACAAATACAACATCCACGCCTCACTGGGATTTGAACCCAGACCCACTTCGAACGAAAGGTCATATGCCGGCGCTTAGACCACTGCGCCACCGTGACGTCACACAAAAATTGTAAACATCGGAACAATGTAAAACACGGAGCACTTTTTTATGAACAAAGCAGGGAACAACAGGAAAAGCGCACAAAATTTTCGGAAATATAATGAAATGCATTTTAAACTCTCATTTGAAATTTTTAGGGAACCCCAGAATAAATACTTCAGTAATCCCAATATTTGAAAGTCACTTCTGATACAGGATATGGAAATAATTTCTATCATATTAATTCAGAACTCTTTTTACCATTCTACATAATGTGAACCTGGCTAATTTTAATTGTTTTACAGAATCTCCATTATAATTAAAAGCCAGGAAAACTACTTGTCCCGATTATTTCAGTAATATTAGTACATGAAGAAAAAGCTTTCTATGATATGCAAATTGCAAGGACCGTTCGACCGCACAAAGCATCACATAGTCGTAATGTGAAAACAGAAAAATGCTTTTAAAAATTGTGTTCATGTAATAAAACTTAACTAAAATTCTATTTATTATTGTTCAGAATTAGGTCTTGATTTTTTTTCTTTTAAAGTAACCAGTATCTAAACAATTATCAACAAAAAGAAGTACCGGCAGGGTTTATATTTTTGTTTCTGCGTTGAAAGCATTTGATATTCCGATTGATTTAAATTTATATCGAAAAAAGTAATAAACACGCTGCTTTTTCTGATATAGAGTTAATTACCATCTTTCCTAAATTACTTTCTGTTTTTGAGAATGAGATTACGTGGAAACATAAGGTAGAAAACTCGATTTTTCCATTTGTTTACTTGTCGGTTTAAACACTATCACATCATAACAACAATAAAACTCTGCGGCAAGACGCTACGTGCATACACAAGATGGGGGAAAAAACATTAATTCGCACTTAACTTTTCCTAAAGTCATTGGTAATAAATAACATTTAAATGGCACTGCAACAATAATTGTCAGTTCATGCAACTCTGACCTGCAGCGTCTAGCCATCTGTAAAACCAACAAGGTCAATGTTTTGTCATCTCAACATCACTGATCATCAGAGCATAAACATAAATATACTCACGAAACAAATGACAGTTTCTAAGCCTAAATCCCACTGCTACTCACTCCACCAGCATCTGCTGGAACATCGACCGTTTGTTTTTCAAAATCCTTCACAAATCCTAATTAAGGAAATTCTTCACTCCAGGTGCCTTGTAATTCACCATAATGCTTGTAAATATTGTGATCTCAGGATTGAATTAAGCATTGCATTAAAGAAAAGCTTTATTTTTAACTAAACATATTCCACTAAACATCAAACTCCAACACTCGCATACTATTGCTCTCAGTATGGCCGCTGGAAATTAGGAACCCGAAGACGCTCGCAGGTGACAGAGCGAATACGGTCAGCGCCATCTATTGTCGTAAGTTAATTACATGATTTATTTATTTTTTATTGTAATGTATGGAAAACCTATTTGCCTAAAATTGAATATTATTGCACCCAGAAATAGATTTAAAAATTCATTGCTGGTCTGTATGATGAAGTCCTGAAACTTCAAGTACTCTGTAACTTAAACAAAACGAAAATTTTCACTTGTTAAAAAAGTGTGTGATAAACTAACTCGGTGCGGATCTCTGCTACCCCTCCCCCACCAACACCACCACCACTATCCGCACCACAGAGTCCAATCTGTTTTTAACTCTTCTCCAGAAATGTAACAAAAGCCCTACGTGATCAGTTCTACAGTGAATTTTCATTCTTAAAGCTCACATTCAGTGTATTTTTTTATTAATCAACCTGAAGGTAATAATAATAAGCATACTTCTCCGTTCAGCTCCTTGTGTATTAAATGGATGAGTACTTATTTCATGTCGCGTAAAACATACTGAAAATATTTTAATTGCATATATGTATTAGCTAGCCGGAAAATAAATACTATATATAAAAAAAGAAAAGGAAAAACAGGCGCCTGCATTCGCGGTGTACCCCCCCCCCCCCCCCATTGTTTTATTTCCTTTTCTCAAAAAATATAGGAATAGCTCCTGTATGATCACAACTGAGTTAAACATTTTTTAGCACGTCTTTTATATAACAAAAAGTAGGAGCTTAAAGTATCACTGCCCGTCCGTCCGTCTAAGGACACTATATCTCTGAAACTATTTGTCTGATTTGAAAAATTCTTTTTGCGCTGTAAAGCTTGAAATGTGAGAATGATGATCCTTGCTTTCCGATTTTTTTTTTTCGGTTTTCGTTGCATAACTTTACCGCTAGAGGACGTAAAGGCAGATGCTATCGAATTCAAAATAAATTTCATTCTATATATTTGCTTCTAAATATTTGATTGAAAAAATTATATTTTCCTTCCGATGCCATTTATAACGAACACTAGTTTGGGTACAGTTTCGTTTTAAAATAATGCAAAGATTTCCTGCTAGGGGACCTAAAAGTAAATTGCTATTTTCCTGATATCTCTGCTTCTAAAAGTTCTACTTGAATAATTCTTTGGGCATCGGATACAGAGCCGGATGGGAAGTGTTCTACCTATGTAATTTCTAATTTTTGGTAAAGAATGGTTTGGCCACCATAGAGGGCGCTATTGTTTATTTCTGTTACTGATGTATTTGCAAGCAAAATCTGCGCTTCAGAAAAATCGGTTAAAAAATTCTTTCGTGGTCCGATACCGTTCACATCAGAAAACTTCTAGGGCTTTTTTTTTTTTTGATTGGAGGTTTAACGACCACCGTGAGCAACTCAATGGACTATAAGCAGTCGTCCGTCCCTAATTTAGGGCCACTGGTTCCAGGGAAGGGAGAGAGCCAGTGCCGTAAGACAAACACAACATCCATGCCTCACTGGGATTCGAATCCGGGCCCCTTTCGGACGAATGATCAGAAGCCATCGCTTAGACCACTGTGCCGGGGCGGCTTTCTTGGGAATAATTTCTACTTAAACAGTGAATCTTTTTGCCAGGTGGCGTACATGTATATATGTTTTTGTCGATATGTCTTCTTCAAAATATCCGGTTTGAAAAATTATTTCGTTATTGGAGAGCGTTTTGGTGTGAAATACTCTGCATGCGTAGACTTATATTATGGTTCCTCCTGTATTTCTTTTTTTAATTGTTCGATTTGAAAATTTCTTCGTCTCTGATACTTCTGCTAATGAAAACTTTTTGAGTACCATATGTTAATTTTCGTAACATACTTTTTAGCTCGTGTTGGAAGTAAGTAGGTGTTTCAATTCCTAGATGTTTTGTCGATTGTCGAAATCCGGTTGATTTTTTTTTTTGATTTTTTTTCCTAACTGGTTCCGTTGACTATGAATAACTTCGCAAATTTTATTCGCGTCCGAAAGCAAATTTTATTCTCGTCCGGGGGCTGCACCCCCCACAACCTCCTCAGTGTGGGAGGGCCTCATGGCGAAGAGGGCTTCTAGCCTCAACAGACGTATTTTGCAAAAAGTTTGCTGAAACTTCATATGAAACTGGTTAGCCAGGAATCTTTGACGACAACTTTGAATGAAGTATTAAAAAGAAATGAAATATTTTTTCAGTAAGTAAGTAAAATCTTCCAGAAATCATTTTCACTTAAGTTTATAAAAACTGAGTGACGGGAAAGCAGCAATTCCAAAGGATTTGAGGCCCCTTTTCACAGCCATAGTAATAGGCCCATGTGCAGTATATTAACAAGAGAATATGAATAAATATCAGTCATAGAATGTGAACAAACAACAAGGGAATGTAAATAAATATCAGAATATATGAATTTTTTATATCAATGATAATAAGGAGTGTTATATGTATTATGCGACTGATGTACGTATATTATATTGCACTTGTTCGCACATAGTTACGTAGCCTTTAGAATATAATTTGTTAAAAGGTGTTCTTCGTGGGAACGAGAAAACACAGACCAGGGTCATTTTTTTTCATAACAGAATCAAAAGAAAAGACTTTTACTGTGTGCAAAACATTACGACACTAAGTTAAGTGTGTATTTTATATTCAAGAGTAAATAATTTATGTAATTTTACTCTTTTTGTGCCACAATTCTTAGTTACTTTTTTTTTTTTTTTAACTTATGTTTTATATTTTCGTATACATCGGAAGGGCATTAGACACTGTCACTCGGCCTTTACGTTTTTTGTGTGTGTGATCGTGAAGTATTCCAAAAAGTCTGATCTTCGTTCTCTAAAAGAATAGAATTAGCATGATATGATTAACTTTGGCGTAAGTGTTTTGTAATCCTTTGTATTGGTCAGGGTTGGATTAAAGGAGAGGGGGTCTACAGGGGCTATAGCCTTGGGGCCTACCATGTCCAAGGGCCCAGGAGGCATGCTGGGCAAATAATAGATAGATGGATAGATAGATATAGAACGAAAGAAAGAAAGAGAGAGAGATTTATAAAATAGTTTTTAATTTTGTCTCTTATGATTTCCACTTGGTCAGAAACGGAGGCTGGAAGAAGAACAGATTCCAAAGCAGTTACTCACCAAGGGAGTAACTGTCGCTATGACTTTTCGCTATGAATAGCGGGATCGGCGAGAGGGTTTCAGCTTTTTCACGTAATCCACCCAGACCTCCCAATTTGCTGTTGGAATCATTAATAGTCAAAGTTCTTTGTGGCTTCACATTACGTTACAAAAAAAAAAAAAAAAGATGCACTAGGAAAAGTATACAATGAAAAATCATTAGAAAATCCAAGACAAAATCTACAAATGTTAAGCTCAGTGACGTGCCAACGTTTCAGCAATTGGGAGAGGGGGGGGGCAAAGTATTTTCCTATTTTCTAAATAAGGCTCTAAAACTATATCAGTACGTCGCGCTAGCGCATATATATATATCATCATCATTGTCAACCATTATCAATCCACTGCTGGACGAAGGTCTCCCCAAGTTTCCTCCACAACGGTCTGTCATGTGCCAGTCTCCTCCATGTCACTCCCGCATACTTTCGAATTTCATCCACCCATCTCCCATGTGGTCTTCTTCTGGGTCTTTTCCTGTCCCTTGGAATCCAATCTAAAATTTCGCCTATCCATCGATGGTCTGTCCTTCTGGCAGTATGCCCAGTCATTGCCATTTCAGGGATTTAACTCTGATCATCATGTCTTCCACTCTTGTCATTTTTCGGATCCACGAGTTCCTCTTCTTATCTCTCCTGGTTACACCAAGTATGCACCTCTCCATGCTGTTTTGAGTTGTCTGCAGCCTTTGTATGTCTCTTTTAGTTAAGGTCCACGTCTCTGCACCATACGTAAGCACTGGAAAGATGCATTGATCAATCACTTTTCTTTTAAGCTCTTGAAAACTATGGCATATTGCTCATGAAAATTATGCTGTTTCTTCCAAAAGCTCTCCAGGCAAGTTTTGTACGCCGATTAATTTCTTCATCAATGTGACCCTCACTTGATATCTGCTGTCCAAGATAAACGTACGTGCCTGTTATCTCCAGCTTTTCTCCATCAATCGATAAATCTTCATTTCTTGTAAAAGCATTGAACATCACTTTTGTCTTCTGAAAGTTCACTTTTAATCCCACTTCTTTACTCTTGTCAGCAAGTTCTTGGATCATACTCTGCAGCTCTGATGGGGTAGTTGCAAAAATGACTATGTCATCAGCAAAACGAAGGTGGGTTAGATAATCTCCATTAATCTTTATCCCTTTGCTTTCCCAGTTCAGTGATTGAAAGATATTTTCCAATGTGGCGTTAAAGAGCTTCGGAGATATAGTGTCACCTTGTCTCACTCCCTTTCCAATTTTTATGTGTGTTGTATTTTCAAACAGCCGAATCTTTGCACTTGCATTTTCATAGATGTTATTAATAATATTAATGTATGCATCTTCAATACCGCAAGATTTCAGAGCCATTGTAACTGCTGATGGTTTCACCGAATCAAAGGCTTTTTCATAATCGATAAAAGCCATGCACAATGGAAGTTCATACTCCCTCGCTCTTTCAATTAGTTCTCTCAGTACGTGGATATGATCTATTGCACTGTAGCCACTCCTGAATCCAGCTTGTTCTCTCGGTTGAGCCATGTCCAGTGTTACCTTCAAACGGTGTGAAAGAACTTTAGTGAAGATTTTATAAACCACTGATAGGAGGCTGATAGGTCTGTAGTTCCGAGATCCTCAATGTCACCTTTTTTATGTAGCAGGATCATTATAGCGTTGTTCCAATCCTCAGGAATTTTCCCTTCATTAAGGCATCGAGTGAAAATTTGGGCGAGTACTGTTTCGATTTCTCCACTTGCTTCTTGTATGATGTCTACAGTAATTCCATCTTCTCCTGGAGCTTTTCCCCTCTTCATGTTCTTGATTGCATGTGCTCAACTGCCACAAGCTTGTCTCTCCCATAGTGCATTATGAGGAATGCTTCCAGATTGTCATTTTGAAGATCGGAGACCAGCCTTGTTTTTATAAATTTAAGCTTAGATAAAGCTTTCTCACATCTTACTGGGGTTAGAGGTATTGTGAGCAGATATAAACTTTACTGAGCTCTGTGTACGAGACAGCACATGTAGTCATTTATCATTTCATACACACAGTTTAGGCAAACCTTACAAAGTTCTTTCATTCGACATGTCTGCATTTTTTCATTTGCTTCAGCTTCCTTTGACATTTCACTTTCTGAATTCATGTCCATGTCCGTAGCATATTCTCTCAACGTTGAGGACATTTGGGGCCATTCTTGTACAAAAGATTGTAGCATTTCAGTTAGCTTGCCTTTTCAATGTTGGGAATTAAGTCCCATATTTTGTCGAAGGCGTTTGCTGGTAAATCGTGTTTAATCTCAGCGAACTTCAGCAGATCGAAACATGAAAGGTCTAGGTATAGATTCTTTTGATCAGCAAATATGGTCTTCATACTCTGGTTAAGCTTGTCAATAACAACATTCAAAACTTTCATTCGGAATCTATTCTCTTCGGAGGAGCCTGTTTCATCATCTTCTGCGAATTCACCAGGCATTATCTTGACCTTTCTTCCTCTCTTACGTGGCAGCTCCAAGTCAATGCAAAAACTTTCCATTTCCAGAGAAGGATATTCTATCTTTTTATCTAATTTTTCTTACATAGCAGATAAAAATCTTTTCGTAGCTTTAATCACTGGCACCCCTCCGTGCAGCGGAAGCAAGCCTCCAAGCCTCGAAATAGTCTAGTTTTTTGGTTTTGGGGTAGTCTGGAAGAGGTGTTGAGATTTTGAATATTAACAAAAACATCATAGAAACCACTATAATTTCAAATGAAAGACACTTCTGGAGAAGTGCATTAGCCTCATTCCGTACCTTTGGGTTGAACTCTTGTGAGCTTCCAATCGTACAAAATGTCCCGACCCGTTCTACGAACACTGTTTTTGATTGTGATCTGTAACTTCACTGTGGAACCAGTAATGGGAGCAGCAAAAAATGTTGGTTGTTGCATCGCTTCTTGATCTCCATCTAGTGGTTCCAACGGCTCCTAGACGTACTCCTGGATTCTGTTGTAAGTACACAGATAATCTCTTGTGTGAGTCCTTGAGAAACACCTGTGTTTGCTGCTGCAATTCGAAAAACGATATGGTTGCTGGTAAATACTGAGCGGCATCGGCCTTTATGTAAGGTCAGGCGATGCGTAACATCACAGCCTCTCCTTGACAAATGTCAACCCCGCCTTCTCGTGGTGCATCCTGTTCCCACTAAAGGGGCTCTGACGACCGCTTATAGCGGTATAACTATACCATCGGGATTAGAGGAAATGCTATCCCACACTCACTAACCCGCTTGGCCAGCGTGGTGAGTTATGGCCAAACCCCTCCAAAATGACTCCACAACTTAAATCTTGGCCCTCAGTCTCCGGCAGCTGGAGTGCACTTGGCCAAGGCAGCGGCCAGTGCGACATGAAGGCAGAGGGTGCTAAGAATCCCCGGAGGACCGGACTAGGCTGTCATCTGATGCTGACCTTGGCTACGTGTAATGGACGCTCCCTATCTTCTGATTCAAGGCTTCTTGAATTAGAAGAGGAACTACAAAGGATCAAGTGGGACATTGTCGGGCTAAGTGAGGTAAGGAGAAAAGGAGAAGACCTCATTGAACTGAAAAGTGGACATCTCTTCTACTATCGTGGGACAGATACTGGCAGAACTAGTGGTGTTGGATTTATAATAAACAAGAAACTGAAGGATAAAGTTGTAGAAGTTGAAAGTTCCTCTGACAGAGCTGCACGACTCGTTATCCAACTCACGAGAAGATACCAGGCTCAGATTATTCAAACTTATGCACCCACCACAAGTCATCCTGAAAAAGAAATTGAAGAATTTTATGAGGAAATTCGTCATCTAAATAATAAAGGTAAGGAGCACTTGAAGATAATTATGAGAGATTTCAATGCAAAAATAGGGCAACGGCAACAGAATGAAACTTCAGTAGGCAAATTCGGTCACGGCAACAGAAACCAGCGTGAAAATACTCTCGTTGAGTTTGCAGAGGCAGAAGGGTTTTTCATCTTGAACTCCTTTTTCAATAAAAAGCCACACAGGAAATGGACATGGAGACATCCAAATGGGACGACAAGTGAAATTGATTTTATTGTTTGTAACAAAAAATTCATCATAGAAGATTGCAGTTTGCTAAACAAGTTCAACACAGGTAGTGACCATAGATTGGTGAGATGTAAGATGCACCTCAACACTAAACTTGAACGTGGCAAGCTCATAAGACAAACAAGATGTATTGACATAAGCAACCTTAAAAAACACCATAATACCTTCAAGTTGGAACTGAAGAAGAGATTCTCTGCTTCAGAAGGCCAAACATCGGAAGAAGTGGA
Source organism: Macrothele yani (assembly GCA_039090855.1). Lineage (NCBI taxonomy): Eukaryota > Metazoa > Arthropoda > Arachnida > Araneae > Macrothelidae > Macrothele > Macrothele yani. The sequence goes on from CM077013.1 coordinate 69,592,991, forward strand.
TATTTCTGAAGTTAACAGAAAAGTAACCAAAGCTTTTATGGAAACAGCAACAAAATTAGCTGGGTCTAAGAACAAGTTGCAGGTGAACAAATTATCAGGAAAAACCAAAATGTTGATGCAAAAAAGAAGAGAGATGAGGACAACTAAAGAAGATGTGACTTCCAAAGTGGAATATATAGAGCTATGCAAGACAGTACGAAAAATATCACTGAAGACTTGAGGAAATTCAACTGTGAACTAGTGAGAAAAGCAATTGAAAACAACCAAAGCCTAAAGATAGCAAAGGGACATCTCAGTAAGGGACGAAAGCAAATTATGGCACTGAGAAAAGAAGATGGTTCTGTAACAAGAAATAGAGGCGAAATTTTGACAAGAGTGAAATATTTCTACTCCAAATTATATGAAAGGGATGATACATGTACTCCAGACATCATGAAAGGTACCAGTACCAGAGTTCTTCCAGTCCTCCCAGCAGAAGTTGCACATGCAATCAAGAACATGAAACGGGGGAAAGCTCCAGGAGAAGATGGAACTACTGTAGACATCATACAAGAAGCAAGTGGAGAAATCGAAACAGTACTCGCACAAATTTTCACTCGATGTCTTAATGAAGGGAAGATTCCTGAGGATTGGAACAACGCTACAATGATCCTGCTACATAAAAAAGGTGACATTGAGGATCTCAGGAACTACAGACCTATCAGCCTCCTATCAGTGGTTTATAAAATCTTCACTAAAGTTCTTTCACACCGCTTGAAGGTAACACTGGACATGGCTCAACCGAGAGAACAAGCTGGATTCAAGAGTGGCTACAGCACAATAGATCACATCCACGTACTGAGAGAACTAACTGAAAGAGCGAGGGAATATGAACTTCCATTGTGCATTTCTTTTATCGATTATGAAAAAGCCTTTGATTCGGTGAAATCATCAGCAGTTACAATGGCTCTGAAATCCTGCGGTATTGAAGATGCATACATTAATGTTATTAATAACATATATGAAAGTGCAAGTGCAATGATTCGGCTGTTTGAAATTACAACACACGTAAAAATTGGAAAGGGAGTGAGACAAGGTGACACCATATCTCCGAAGCTCTTTAATGCTACATTGGAAAATGTCTTTCAATCACTGAACTGGGAAAACAAAGGGATAAAAATTAGTAGAGATTACCTAACCCACCTTCGTTTTGCTGATGACATAGTCATTTTCGCAACTACCCCATCAGAGCTGCAGAGTATGATCCAAGAACTTGCTGACAAGAGTAAAGAAGTGGGATTAAAAATGAACTTTCAGAAGATAAAAGTGATGTTCAATGCTTTTACACGAAGTGAAGATTTATCGATTGATGGAGAAAAGCTGGAGATAACAGACACGTACGTTTATCTTGGACAGCAGATATCAAGTGAGGGTCACATTGATGAAGAAATTAATCGGCGTACAAAACTTGCCTGGAGAGCTTTTGGAAGAAACAGCATAATTTTCAAGAGCAATATGCCATAGTTTTCAAGAGCTTAAAAGAAAAGTGATTGATCAATGCATCTTTCCAGTGCTTACGTATGGTGCAGAGATGTGGATCTTAACTAAAAGAGACATACAAAGGCTGCAGGCAAATCAAAGTAGCATGGAGAGGTGCATGCTTGGTGTAACCAGGAGAGATAAGAAGAGGAACTCGTGGATCAGAAAAATGACAAGAGTGGAAGACATCATGGTCAGAGTTAAATCCCTGAAATGGCAATGGGCTGGACATACTGCCAGAAGGACAGACCATCGATGGACAGCCGAAATTTTAGATTGGATTCCAAGGGACAGGAAAAGACCCAGAAGAATACCACATGGGAGATGGGTGGATGAAATTCGAAAGTATGCGGGAGTGACATGGAGGAGACTGGCACAAGACAGACCTTTGTGGAGGAAACTTGGGGAGACCTTCGTCCAGCAGTATATCGATAATGGTTGACAATGATGATGATGATGATGATGATGATGATCTGCCTTTACAAGGTTCAACACATGCGCATAGAACCGGGTATGAAGGTGGTTTAGTATTATATCCTTGAGTATGGATGACCCAGCTATACTCGCCGCTAATGTTTGAAGCACCATCAAATGCATTTGCTACGCAGTTTTCTACAGGAAGTCTTGTACTTTTCAAAATTCCTAGCAATGTGTTGAACAAAGAGTCCCCTGTGGTGAGCTGAACACACATGAACCCTACGTCTTCCTCCTTCACTTCTTTTGCCAGCAGATACCTAAATACTACACTTGTCATAACTTGACATATCCATGGTTGTGTCTATTAATATAGAGAAAAGTTTTGCTTGCTTTACTTCATTCGCAATTTCAGTCTGGATTGCAAGCTTGATAATGTGTACTATCTTTGTAACAGTCGTCTTACAAAGAAATGTGATCTGACTACCTCTTTCCTGTTTTCCAGATTTTTTCTTGCTTCAACTGCATCTTTACTCATCTCAGTCACACTCCTTACATGATTGGCTAAATTCTCATCAAAATTAGAGAGCAGCAGAAAAATTTCCGAAAGGTTTCCATGATTGACAGTAGGATCATCAAGGTTGAAGGCACGTTCTTCCTTCCGTCGAAAAGTAAGACCCTGCTTCCCAATCAGCTTGAATTACCTCAATAAAACCACACGAAACGTTTTTCTTTCCATTATATCTTCTTTCTTTTTCACGTTGCTTTTCAAAAAGCATTGTTTGAGTTGTTCTTAACTGTTTGTGTACGATGCAAGTCTTCACTAACTCTATGTGAGCATTTGATTTCTCACGTTCCCCAAGTGTTTGGCTCAAATGTCTATATCGGTCAAAGCTTTGACAAAATACTGAGAACCCATCAGTGAAAGCGAGGCGAACACTACAATATAGCTTTTGATTATTTACATTGTAACTTAGCCAGTTCCGCTTGAAAATTTAATCATCGCTAGGTTTAACATGGAAAACTATCGTCAATGACAGGGAGGTACATCCTTTTGTTGCACTTGTTGGACTGGATAAAACGAAAAAAAAAAAAAAAAAGTCCGAGCTGTTCTGTCCAGGCTTTCTAAACAAATCAACCAAGTCTAACCCTTTCTTCTTTGAGTTTGAACCCTTACTTTCTTCAAGATCTGCATCCATTTGCTGCAAAATTTCATCTTGTTTTTTGCTCTTGTTCATCAAAATTATGTTCTTGCTCAACGTTACATTCCAAAGTCTCAACACTTTCAATACTCATTTGTTCATCTTATGCAGAAGATGGAGGTGTAGCAGTGCTTTCGGTGCTTTGTTATTAAGACACACAAGAAATTGTGATTTTCGCCCATGACAGGGCAGCCTTTACTCTCTGCGAAGCTGCTTTCTCTCTCCTAAAATAATGGCCTCTTTACGTTTTATACGAGTCTTTCTTCCATGATAACCTAAAAAGGAAATTCTGAAATTCACCGAATGAACAAGCAAAATGAAGAAATCTAACCGAACACGAGTAGATGGGTCACTCAGTGCTCACCAGCGGCGTAGCCAGAAATTTTTTCAATGGGGAGGGGGCGCTTCATGCACTATTACTAGTCACAGTAAGTTTATTAGAGAAATTAGAAATGGAAAAGGGTGAGAGAGAAATCATTGTGATCAAATCTTATTCTAGGGAGCTGAGTTAACGAGCTCAGGTAACGAGCTCAGTAAGATTATGTGGGTACGAACTTGGCCTACGAAAGGCTCTCTCTACTAACCAACTTAATTAAACAATATATAGTTCTTGTTGTCTAATAACTTAAATTTTCTTAATTCTTACCTCAGTAATGTAAAATTACACAGGAGCAGAACACACGTTGCACACGCATAAAATCAACACAAAATGCAATAACTAAAGTCTTGTAAACAACCAAACAGCTGATTTCCACTGCTCCAAGGGCATCACACGACACGACAACCCTAATCATGTAAGAGGTGTGCCTTCTCATTCCCTGTCGCCGATCGCCTGTTGTTGCAATTTCTTGAAATTTACTCAAAATTCAGGAAACACAGATTGAAATAAATTATATCTCATAAAAGCATCATATGAACCTTCTATGGGTATGCTAAAATTCACCCTAAAATACGCTAAGCGTGGGTCAATCGTCTTGAGAGACGCAGCCCACTTACACACAAAAAAAAAAAAAAAAAGAAAAAGAAAAGAAAGATTCAATCGAATCTACCTAGCAATCAATAACTTCAATGCTTTCCGGAAATGACCTTTTCAGGAGATTCTTAGTATTAATGATCATCGTAGATGGTATGAAAGTTTAAGGCTTGGGACAAAAAACTGAAAAATTATATATTTCGCATCAATGCGATATATTTTGAATATCTTTTGGTAAAACCTCATCAGAGCATGCCTCTCGGATGATAAAAATGTTTCATATTTACAATGGGTAAAGTTTTGGAAACCTGGATCAGTGAAATAGTTTGCACAATTTCTAACTTCAATAAAGTTTCAAAGCTTATTAGGGAACTGAACCTGTGGGAATGATCAGGGGAACTGCATCTATGAAGGGCAAATATGCAAAGTTTTTCAGTTTTCAAAGGAAGCGTTAAAAAACACGAACTTCAACCCCTTTGGCTACAATAATTTTGATGGATCTTCTGTGACCTTCTTGAGAAATCTAGAATAGACACCAGTTTCTAATTGTGCGTGTGCGCAAACTCATGGAGCTTAAGTACTACGTTTTTGGCTTCACATTGGCTCTTAGGCTGTTTTCATAGCATTTAATACATAATCGCAGAAATATCATTGAAGATTATTTTCAAATGTGCACCATTTTACGTTATGAAAGATATTTCACTTTTCAAATACCTATATGAAAGATAAACACTTTTTTCTTCGTGAGATATACCCTGAGTTCTCACTGAATTACGACCACCGAACTAGTACTTCGTGGGTTCTCATTTCGTCCGGAGAACAACCGCCACCGAGCGTGACATCGACTACACCAGGTATCTGAATACAGCGGTATAGGGACCTGCAATCAAGGTGTTTGTATTGCGGTCCACAGTTCCGGTACGCAGTCCAAATGCCTCACCTGGTGTTCTACAACACCCAACAGATGTTCGATTCGTTTGAGATTAGGCAAATTTAGAGACCATTCAAGATATTTCATATCAGCACTGTGTTTGTCCAAACATACCTACAAAAAGGAGGTGGGGGGGTCAAAGGGCCCGGCACATTATCCATTATCCTTCATGGAAGCACCCAGCCCCTCTCGGTGGAAGCACCCAACCGCTCTAGGTACATTGTGAGTGTGTCCGTGGCCGGCAAGCAGTCCCACGTAAGAAGAGTAACAGGTCATGCCAGCTAAACATGTCCCATAACCTATAACCCCCCCCCCCCCAACGGCTTGGATAGTCGATACCATATATGAGGGGTCCATAGCCTCATGATACTGAATCCAAATATGCACCCGACCATCGGCAAAATGAAGTACATGTCGTGATTCATCGGACTTAGTACATCTGCTTTCAATATTCTGTCGTCGAATCCACATGCTGTTTGCAACAGGAGAGTCGTTCACGTCGATGGTGAGAAACAGGGCGTCTGCTCTTGTGGCCCATCAGTGCCAGCGTGTGAAGCAATAGTCGCACAGTATATTGTTTCTGGTTGGCCCACATTGTGCTGGGTCATCAGTTGTAAAACTGTGCTAGGCACCTTTGTACAAGGCACCTTTCACGCCTGCAACTTTGCTCTCAACTGAACCGCCAGCCATTTTTATACACCCTTTTAGCCTACAAGCCACGCCCTTCTCCTCGTTACGCCAGCATCAGGTGTAACTCCCTTCGCATAAGGGTAGTTGTAATTCAGTAAGTACTCAGTGCATGCCATGGATATTTAGCAAACCATCTTAGTTATAAGTTATATTTAAAAGTCATAGGAAATTGAATTTGAGGAAAGTTCTTTAGCTGTGGGAGCTAATTGCAATCATTTCAGCTAGCTTATCTGAATCAATATGAACTGTGTAATGGTATGAGGCATAGGAGGTGTGTTTGAGTTATTGTACTAGCTCTGTCCCTATTCTGGGGGCAATGGCTCTGAATTACACTGCTGGCCACCCAAAATGCAACACCAAGAAGGAAGCATCCGATTGGCCTGAAATTCGCAGCATACGTCGCCCGCAAAAGGACATGCAAACGGTTAGCATTACAGGGCATATGCAAATCATGTGCGCCCGGCACTCCACCGAGAAACACTATAAGAAGGGTGCACAGAAGGCGGGGTGTAAGTAGTGGAAGTGTGTTGTGCTGCCGGACCTGTGCGTGGGAAGCTTCCTGATGCCTCGTCGCAGAATACGGCAGTCATTCCAGCAGGTTGCGGTGTTCGACACAGGACGAATAGTGGCTTATCGCGACAGCGGTTTATCGTACCGAGACATCGGCGCCCGTGTGGGACGACATCCAGCCACAGTGAGGTGAATATGGACTCGGGGGGTGCAGGGAGGACGGGCGGACCGACGTAAGCGATTGCCGCAGCCGCGGCACATCACCAAACGAGAGGACCGGCATGTTGTGCGGTGAGCATTGACGGCTCGCACCGCCACATCACGAACGTTAGCGCAGGAATTAGGGTGTGTTGCGCAACAACCTGTGTCAGCACGTACCGTTCGACATCGTCTGCAGGAGCTGGGACTTGTCGCACGGCACCTATTGCTCCGATTACCATTGACGTTACACCACCGGCGAGTGCGGCGGCAGTGAGCCGTTGAACGCCGCACCTGGACTACGGAATGGCACGACATTGTCTTCTCCGACGAATCCCCGCTTCTGCCTGCAACACCACGGTGGTCGGATCCACGTGTGGTGGCACCGCGGCGAGAGACTGTATGACGCCTGCATTATGCTTCGCCATACCGGTACGTCGCGTGGTGTTATAGTTTGGGGCGCAGTTGGATATGACACCCGCACCCCTTTGGTACGCATCGCCGGTACACTCAACAGCCACCGATACATCTCCGACGTTTTGGAGCCTGTAGTCCACCCTTACCTGCAGGACCTGCCAGAGGCCACGTTTCAACAGGAGAATGAGCGCCCGCAAGTGGAACGCATCGTGCAACAATTCTTCACGGCCTACCAGGTGTCACTGATGCCGTGGCCCGCCTGTTCTCCCGATATGTCGCCCATCGAACACGTCTGATTGCTGATCGGCAACCGAGTGGCTCGGCAAGCACCACCCGCGGCTACGCCTGATGAACTGTGGCAACGTGTGGAAACAGCCTGGACCGATATACCCCAAGACCACATATAAAGCCTCTTTCGTTCGATGCCGCGGCGTGTAGCGGCCGTTATTGCCAGCCGTGTGGGCCACACGAACTATTGATGTCTGCGTGTTCCGGAAGTCGCACGGGCCTGTAAGCTCAATCGTTTCATCTTTGTTGTTATGTGTCCAGTAAATCTGGCTTTGATATCTCGTGTCCTTCTTGGTGTTGGATTTTGGGTCGCCAGCAGTGTATATCCTTTACATTCATGGAAGTCGTTCAACCTCCTCCTCTTCACCAAAATAAGAAAAAACTCGTTCGCTTCTAAACGTTAAAATTATAAAATATTTTTAGTCCTAGTTTATAAGAAATATAACAGTAACGAATATTATGATAGTTGCATGCCTGGTGATATATTCGCGTGTTGTTTATGCAACCAAAGAAAACATTGATGTGACTGAGGCTTGCGAACAATTTCTAGTAATAATTTTATGCCGTCTCTAGTAATAATTTTATTCAATTTTTAGTAATAATTTCATTCAATTTCTACTAATAATTTCATTCAATTTCTACTAATAACTTCATTCAATTTTCAGTAATAATTTCATCTTTTGCCTTAATAAAGCCCTGACGTGTGCATGCTGTATTTCCTTTCTTTCCCGTATAATCAAATTTCTACATGCGTATTTTCAGCGAGATATATTTAGTTACGTCTGCTAAAATAGCTTTTCAGCGTAAAATAAAAGTATTAATATTTAAGTGATTTTGGATCCGTGGAATTGTAAGACCCCAAGCCCTGGGTTAGACATCTTTCCGGTGATCAAGACATGAACGTACACACTCAAACGAGTTATTGGTGTATCTATGTGCCTGAAAAGGGAGAGAAAACAACGGAACTTTAAAATAAATAAGCTCAGAAGCCAAAAAATCCTGAATGTGGTAATAAATAGCGTATAGAATAAAAAAAAAATAGTAACAGACAAACAAACAGAAACATGCAACAACTTGTGCTTGCGCACAAGTTTCCTATTTCTGGCAACGATCTGTGTGGTTCTGGCTTCTGATTTCATCTGACAGGCTGAAATGAATCAAAACTGAATTGGTATGTCGTTTGTACAAGATGAGCTGGGCATTTTGCCAAATCCTCTTTGTTATTTTTTCCATCTTGTAGGTTCCTTAACTTCTGATATTCTTAAGTTCCCCAAGTGTTTTCAAATTTTTGAGAGCAATACGAAAAACAGGAGATGGGCTATCTTTTCTTTCCGGAAGATTAACCACCCCCATGAGCTTCCGAGGCTGTGACGATTCGCCTTTCCTTGATTTGGGTACCATTGTTTCCCGGGGAGTGTTGGGCAAGCACACCGCACATGCATCATTGGGGACCGAGGTTTGGGGTAGTCTCGGACGGTTGATCAGAGGGGAACGCAGTAACCGCTCGGCCACTAGGTCAGCATACGCGCTGTAAACTTGATATTGAGAAATCATACTTTAGTTTTGAGAATTCTCATTGTTTCGAATAGTACTTCAGCAGGAAGCAATTTTTATTTTATGCCTTCTTTTCATTTTGAAATATGTATTTACTTATTTCTGTCTTCAGATATAATCCACGTGCAAACAAACAATACTTCTTAAAATAGTTGTTCCATCACAGCAAGAAACAGCAAAATAAAAAAAATAAAAAAATAAACATGGCGCCCGATTCGTGCAATAATAACCTTTTTTTTCCCCTCTTTATTATTATTATTATTATTTTTTTTTTGAAAAACATGCTGTACATTGGATTTTTACGGTTTCTGAGATACTTCAAGACAAGTCGAATCAATGTTTCTCTATCTAGAAACACACGAATTCCCAGATGTCATGATTATAAATCTGGTCATGATCACTGTTATCCAATGCAAAAAGTTTTTCTGTGTGACTTTAGCAGCATAGATACCGTGCCAAATAGAAAGTCATGACTGCAAACTTTCCATCAGAAAAAAATGGCAAAGGCGTGGTAAATTTTGGTGATGGTTACAACTGTCCGATAACAAATATTTTCCCCGTTCCAATAAACAGGAGCTGAGACCAAACACAAATACAGTGTTATGCCATCCAGAGGAAAAATTTAGCATCAGGAAAGTTGAAAAGTGCAGGAAAAGATCGTGGCTACAAAAAATCGGAAAATAAAAACTAGAATTTTCTAGCCGATATATACACTGAAGTGCCAAAAAAGTCATGGGATAGCAGTATGCAAATTTTTAACTAGGCATCCACATTCAATGCAGGAGGTACCAGAGACATATTCATCAGGTCAGTGCAGCGTAATTTAGCGTCCATGGGGTATGGGAGCAGAAGACCCACCAGAGTGCCTTTGTTAACACCATGACATCGGACACAGAAACAGCGCCTCACCTAGGATCGTAAACTCGGTAATTGGACCCTGGAAGACTGGCAACATGTGACGTGTTCCGATGAGTCACGCTACCAGTTGTTACGAGCTGATGATAGGGTTCGGGTGTGGCGCAGACCCCATGAGGCCACGGACCCAAGCTGTCAACAACGCACTGTGCAAACTGGTGGTGGTTCCATAGATATGTGGGGTGTCTTTACGTGGCACGGTTTGGGTCCCTTGGTCCTCGAAAACACGTCATTGACCGGTAATAGCTTTGTTGCTCTGCTGGGTGACCATTTGCATCCCTTCATGGACTTCATGTACCCCAACAAGGATGGGATTTTCCAAGCGGACAATGCACCATGCCATCGGGCCGAAGTCGTCCGAAATTGGTTCGAGGAGCATTCTGGACAGTTCCGACGGATGCTGTGGCCAACACGTTTGCCCGACATGAACCCAATAGAGCACTTATGGGAGGTGGTGGAAAAGTCCATTCGCACCCAAGATCCTGCACCTACAAATACCAGGTAACTGTGGGCGGCTGTTCAGGCGGCATGGCTCAACATCTCTCCAGAAGTCTTCAGGCCGCTTGTGGAATCGATGCCACCTCCAGTTGCTGCAGTTCGCAGGGCTAGAGGAGGTCCTACACGATACTAGGTACATGTCCCATAACTTCTGGCACTTCAGTGTAGTTCGAAATGCCTAATATGCTATGAAGTCACCAAGCGGAGTGTTCTTGAAATATCAAAATACAATACAGGCGAATAATACTGATCGTGACTTCAGCTAGCTGATGTTTTAAAAAAATCAGTTCAGTTATTTAAATACAAATTTAAAAGTGTTATCAAAGAAAAAACTTAAAATTAAAATAAATGGTGTCAAAACTATGAACAGCGGAGCAGGAAAGTGAGTAAACCAGTTTGGTCTTAATAGCAGTTTTAGAATACAAAAAGTCTTAAAATTGGAATTTTAAAAGTACAGCATCACTCTCAGAAACAAATCTTTATTCCACCTCGCAGAAATACAAATTCATGCAACCGAGAAGAAAAGGTGCATACTATGTAATAATGAAAATTTCTGCTTATAGTTTCAGCTGTTTTCTAATATGAAGCGTGGAATATCGTAAAAAATACAGAAATGCGGTTGCTACTACAGTGTGCAATTTATCGGTCGCATACCTTCATTATAACTTTTACTGAAGTTATTGAAGGTATTTATTAACATATGAGATGAAAAACAAATATTAAAATTTTAAAATTGAATCACGCACAGTTAAAAAAAATTTCAAAACTTCTTCAGCTTTGCTTTATTTTATAAAATGTTCTTTAACGACACATGTCATTCAAAAACGCTGCAAAAAAATTATGAAAATGTTGTCTTAGAACTTTTCAGCAATTTAATTCCTTGTTGGCTCTTCGTATCTTCTTAAGAATGAATATCTTAGCATCCAACCACGACCTCTAAGTTGCTGGGTTGTTTGCTGTAATATAAGGATCGACGTAAAGTTTTAGTAATTGACTGTAAAATGGAAATTACCAGTGATATTTAGACTACCATAGATTGCAATTCATTACGATGAAAAACTGAGCCACGGAGATCAAAGTATTTCTCTCACGCCATTGAACTGAGATGTGTCGACAATCAGATCTTTGCCTGAGACCAAAATCCCAAAGTTCGTTAATTATAATTCCAGATTTCCCATTATTTGTTACAAGTGTATCATTGTCTTCAAGCAGAGGCTGTTTGTTGCCACTTATATTTTCCCAAGATTGTACTTTCGCCCACCAGGGCAGGCCTTTTGCGTAAGCGTGTTAAGCAGCTGTCTAGGGCCACCATTTTAAGGGCCGCATCATCCATTTTTAATATATATTATCTTTGGAAAAAAAGAAATAATATCACTTAGTATGTTAACAGTCGAAGTACGCTTTTTTATTTATATATTATTTATTTGGGGATGCTGTTAAGTAAGGCTATGTAAGGCTATACAGCCTTTTTCCTCGTCCTGCATGCTTTGCAGCGAAGATTTGTAATTTTTCCCGCCGGCTTTACAAGTAAAACGTTAATGACAAAGAAGGAATGTGTAGTTAGTAAACAAAATGAAAGGTAAGAGTTTCTTGGGCTGATTGAAAAGCAAAACATTTCTTGGATCTGCTTATTTAATAGGATTACAGTTCCCACGCTTTCCAGACAACAAAAGATCGTTTAATCAATGTAAATCTAAAAATTTGCTTTATCAGAGGGAGGCAGCCGCAGAATCAGGGAGGTTGGCAATAGATATCCCATTACAGCCTCCTTGTGAAGTATCTTTTATCCATTTACTCGTTATACAAACGAAAACGACGGCGTCTAATTTAAAGCATACTTGTCCTTTGCAAATGGAAAAGTAGATGCGTGGAAAATTTAACAAGGCCGATTGCGGAAGAGCGTTTCTGATGGTGGGAAATAAATCTGATTGATTTATCATGGGAAGAGAGCGATCTTTTTTTGCCCTCTACAGTTGCTGCTACAAATTTCATATTAGCGGAAAAGTTTCGGATTGAAATTTTTAATGAGCTCTTGGATTAACGTATAATGTTTCTAAAGGACAGGTGTACACAACTCAGAGACTTGAAGAACAGCTTGGCTTTATTTTTGATGCTTCAAAGTAAAACTCTAGAAAAGAGGAGATATTGTCAAAAAGGTGCAAACATTTAAAATATTTCTCACAGCAAATGATGGCACAGAGAGTGTTATAGGTGATATACGCATATCTGGTAGTAGAAGTAAAATTATTAATTACCATTATACCTCAAGAATGATCTCCGTTGCAGTTATTATGTCATGACATCATGAGAGTCTTGTTGTCTTATTTATGTACTCACGAAGATTGCTAATCTCCTCTCCCAAGTGATTATTAAATGGATTTTTATTATTGGTTTGCAGAAATCTAGAAAAAGTGTGAAAAATGGCTCGCACAAACTTAAGCAGAACCCCCCCAATCTGAATTCAAGCTAGAAGATCAGTTTACAGAATCGAACCTAATTATTATTATTATTATTTATTTTTTATCACCGAAGTACCTTAATCTAGCTAGGGAAGTTGTCAGTCCCTGATTTAGCATCTTCGGTTCTAACGAGGAGAGGGAACCAATGTCACCGGAACGAACGCAGCATTTCTTTCTTGAAATGAAAACCCTCGAAAAGCTTTTAGACCACGTCCTAGATTTGACCATTGAGCTTCACGATTAATTCCTATTCATTTCTGTACATTCAAGTGTATTATAATTAGACCAGACAGTCCTAGGGAAATGTTGGCAGTAATTTCACCTTTCATATGTACATCAAAACTCAGTTCATTGATTTATAAAAAGTTTGAAATATGCAGAAAATTCCACTCCAAAATTAATCGACTTGAATATTGCAGAAGCACATTTTTTTTTCAAGCGAAACGTCCTGGAAAGAGAAAAATGAGTCAAACTTTATTGATCGCAGAAATGAATTAATTTAATCACTTCTTTTTCCTTTAATAGTTCTTCACTTTTTTTAACGAAACATATTTCAGCAGCTAAGGCATGTCATAGTCAAAAGGAAGGTCCTGATTAAGTTACAGAAGAGGTTCGAAAGCAATTTATAATTACTGCGTGATTAATCATGAGAGTCGGTGTAATTAGTTGCGTTGTTTGGTCCGAAATTTTGACGTTTTTAATTCATCTTCGTCAGAAATTTGAATGCACTTATTAATGTTCATGACAAGCAGCATCTCACACGGAAAGTGAAACTCCACAGAGGGAAACTTATATGTGAATAAAAAGAGACTCCACTGCAGATCTTTTCGAAGAGCAATTGAGCGAGTATTTTAAAGCACAGTCTTTTTCTTGTTTTTTTTTTCAAGGTGCTGAGTGAACAGTTTTTTATCTGCTCGAAATTCCTCTTTCTGTGTATGCGTTTGCAACTTCAAGCGAACAATTCAGTTACCAGTTTTCCAAGAAATTTATACATAACGGCGAAGGAGATAACAAGTGAAACGCTAGCATGTTTTCAAAATATAATTTATATTCTTTTCGTGTAATTAAATATTTAATCCTCTTCACCAGAATGCTTACGAAAGGCTAGAAGTTCCCTCTACCAAGGTTGCTTATACAACGTGTCGATTTTTGACAATGCGCTTGTTTCGTTTATGACAGTACTTGAGTACTGCTGTCAGGTATTGTCATATTAAGCATCACCTTCCTTGGAAACGGAATATGCCTTGAAAAGGATATCTTGGTGCTGACTAAACACAGAGTGATTCAAAATGATTTTTTATTTTAAATTAACGTGAAAAATCAAGCAAAGAAATAAAAAAAATGTAAATATACTTGAGAAGAAATCCTCAAAAAGTTTCGTTAAATTTCTCCCTGCAACTGTTTACGTCTCAGATGGTCTGCCTATCCAGATTCTGACAGTCACAAATGGCTTCATTAGCCCAGAAAACATGTTGTGCAACTGTGCATCAGGTGTGACAATTATGGCATGGGAAAGACATACTAAGCAGTTACTCTATTCCCAAATATTACGGAAAATTTGAAGAGACTAAAAATGTGTGTAAAAGGGATTTTCAAGACCGGCGTCTACAAGTGCAGCATGCGTTGAGTGTATTCAGATATTCTTTGTTCACAGCCTAAACAAAAAAGATGACACCGAATTCTTTGGTAATGAGCACGACTTTTAAATTAGAAAAATGAGTGACAATATAAAACATTACAATTGTCGAATATTGGCGTATGAAATCTCATACGCCAATATTCGAAAAAAAAACTGAATAAAAAACTGTTCGATCGTGATAGACATAGTACTCCGCTGCAAAAAGGATTTTCCAAATGGGTTCATTAGAAGCAGAGAAATGTCAGTTAAGAAGTCACCAAACTGTGAAGCGCTTATATGTAGTATCAATCCGCGGTATATAAATACAAATCGCTAAGCTTTCGATCTCCATTGGAATGCTTTTTAAGGCAGAGGTTAGACGTAAAATCCAGAGAACAAAAACGCGTAAGAAACGAAGACGATTTTTTTTACAATAACGTAGAATACAGCACGAGCCGTTATGACGCGTTCTTTATCACTCGATTATACACTGTGTTGCGAAGTGTTTCCATCCTTTAGTAATGTATGTCAAACTACTGTTACGTGGAGACAATAGCATTGCATGTCAGCTTACTGGAGAAGTTTAAATGGTCTCCCTTTAAAGTTTCTGTACGTGGCAACGCTTCTAATCCTATTCCATACAGGATCGCCTGAGCAATGCACAATTTCCCCGGCAAGCGTCGTATTCTGTGTGTACTTGGCGACAGACATCTCTCATGCGTTCATTACATCTAGTGAAATATCTGTTTACGATTCTACCAATAAACTAAAGTACGATAGTAAAAAATTCAAGGAAAGAGTTACTAACAAAGAAATCTCTCTGAAGCAAAACTTGTTTTCTGTCGACTTCACGAACGGAAATCTGATCAAAATTAGAAATAAATATTTGAAACTCTAAAACAGAAACTACTCATCATTAGAAAGCCGTAATGTGCGCAAATCTTTACCAAACTGACTTCCATCCTACGCAGAAAAAAATTATTTCAATCGATATTTTTGAAGAAAATCTACGATGTCGAATGCAGATATGTATGTTAGCATTCGAGATTTTAGTGGCAAAACTGCGCTTAATAGAAAAATAAAAAAGCATAAGCAAAATGTTTCTCATGTAGTGGAAACTTTCCGATATAAAGAGAATTTTTCAAAGCAGGTCTTTAGAAAAGGAGAACATAAGCTCAAAGAAATGCATTTGCTACCTCAACAGGAAAAAAAGCAGCGTATTATATATAATGCATAATGTGTATAGTTTCCTTTATAGTGAATGGAATCAGATGCAACGAATTTTTTTAACTGGATTTCTGGAATCGGAAAATCCGACATGTGTCAATTGCACTTACCCCAATCTCTGATCCTTATCTGATAGCTCAGTTGCACTTACCCCAATCTCTGATCCTTATCTGATAGCTCAGTTGCACTTACCCCAATCTCTGATCATTATCTGATAGCTCAGTTGCACTTACCCCAATCTCTGATCCTTATCTGATAGCTCAGTTGCACTCCAGAGGAAGACAACGAAGCGATCGACTACACTCGCCCAGCCCTCACTTACTAGAGGAGGAACGTAAAAACCCAGTGGGTGGAACATGGAGCTTCCGGTATAAGAAGCTGTCTGCCGGACAGTGCTCCACTGACTCACTGAGAAACACTGGTATCATTACATCATTCATCAAACAGCCATTATAGAAGTAACACGGAGTTTATGTACATCGAAAAAGGAAGAAAACTATTGATATATTCAGGACACAAATTCTATAAAGATCGAGTAACAGGGATTGACTGGAAGTGACGTTGTACACTACTGAAATGTTTGGCAAAACTGAACATGGACATTAGTGCTTCGGTTATTTTACAATCTGATTTGTGCCACAGCCATGACCGACCAAAACTTCTATATCGCAAAATCATATCAAATAGTGTTAAGCGAAAAGCAACAGACGATATTTCGGAACTGCCATTAACTCTGATTGGAAAACAGATTAAAAAAATAAAAATAAGAAAATAAAAATAAAATAAAAATACTGGTATTAATAATATAAAAAAACTTTTTGGGGATGCAGAGCCAAACTCCAAGTGGCATCTCACGTGGAGTATCGTGGTATCTCACGTTATATATACACTGCTGGCCACCCAAAATGCAACACCAAGAAGGAAGCATCCGATTGGCATGAAATTCGCAGCATGCGTCGCCCGCGAGAGGACATGCAGACGATTAGCATTGCAGGGCATATGCAAATCATGTGCGCCCGGCACGCCACCGAGAAGCACTATAAAAAGGGTGCAAAGAAGGCGGGGTGTAAGTAGTGGAAGTGTGTTGCGCTGCCGAACCTGTGCGTGGGAAGCTTTCTGATGCCTCGTCGCAGAATACGGCAGTCATTCCAGCACGTTTCGGAGTTCGACATAGAACGAATAGTGGCTTATCGTGACAGCGGTTTATCGTACTGAGACATCGGCGCCCGTGTGGGATGACATCCAGCCACAGTGAGAGGAGTATGGATTCGGTGGGTGCAGGAGGGACGAACCGACCGACGTGAGCGATTGCCGCAGCCGCGGCACACCACCGATCGAGAGGACAGGCATGTTGTGCGGTGGGCATTGACGGCTCGCACCGCCACATCACGAACGTTAGCGCAGGAATTAGGGTGTGTTGCGCAACAACCTGTGTCAGCACGTACCGTTCGACGTCGTCTGCAGGAGCGGGGACTTGTCGCACGGCGCCCATTGCTCCGATTAGCATTGACGTTACACCACCGGCGAGTGCGGCGGCAGTGGGCCGTTGAACGCCGCACCTGGACTACGGAATGGCACAACATTGTCTTCTCCGACGAATCCCGCTTCTACCTGCAACACCACGATGGTCCGATTCGCGTGTGGCGGCACCGCGGTGAGAGACTGTATGATGCCTGCATTATACATCACCATACCGGTCCGTCGCCCGGCGGTATGGTTTAAGACGCAATTGGATATAACATCCGCACCCGTCTGGTACGCATCGCCGGTACACTCAACAGCCACCGTTACATTTCCGACGTTTATGAGCCTGTAGTCCTGCCTTACCTGCAGGACCTGCCAGCGGCCACGTTTGAACAGGACAATGCGCGCCCGCACGTGGCACGCCTCGTGTAACAATTCTTTACGGCCCACGAGGTGTCACTGCTGCCGTGGCCCGCCTGTTCTCCCGATATGTTTCCCATCGAAAACGTCTGGTCGCTGATCGGCAACCGAGTGGCCCGGCAAGCACCACCCGCGGCCACGCCTGATGAACTGTGGCTACGTGTGGAAACAGCCTGGACCGATATACCCAAGCCCACATCCAAAACCTCTTTCGTTCGATGCCGCGGCGTGTAGCGGCCGTTATTGCCAGCCTTGGGGGCCACACGAACTATTGACGTCTGCGTGTTCCGCAAGTCGCAGGGGCCTGTAAGCTCAATCGTTTCATCTTTGTGTCTGTTGTTATGTGTCAAGTAAATCTGGCTTTGCTATCTCGTGTTTTTCTTGGTGTTGCGTTTTGGGTGGCCAGCAGTGTATATGCACTGAAGCGCCAGACAAACTGGCACACCAGTCTAATACTTGGTAGGTCACCCACGGAAGCGCAGGACTGCAGAAGTACGACGGGCCATGGACTCCACTAGCTTCTGGAAATATGCTGTAGGCAATGCACACCATACTTCTTGTTCCACAATTCTTGTGTATTCCGAGGTATCAGACTCCCATGTTCGATAGCACGTTGCATGGCATTCCATACGGGTTCTATCACGTTCAGATCTGGGGACTTGGGTGGTAATGGCAACACCCCAAACTCAGATGAATGTCAGTCTAACCATAATGTGGCGTCCTCACACTTGTGTGGAAGTGCATTGTCCTGTTGGAACAGGCCTAACACATCAGCATGAATGCAGGACATAAACGGGTGTACCTTGTCAGAAAGGGTGCGCACATAGCGTTGGCCGGTCACAGACGTTTGTAGACGTATCAGGGGTCCCAGTGAAGTCCAGCTAAACACACCCCATACCATTACGGACACCCCCTACCAGCCGGTATAGTTCCCTGTTGACAGGCGGAATCCATGACTTCATGGGGTTTGCGCCAAACACGAATCCTTCCATCTGCCCGATACAGTTGGAAACGCGACTCGTCATACCAGGCTACTTGTTTCCAGTCATCAAGTGTCCAGTGGCGGTGTTGCCGTGCCCAAGCAAGGCGCATAGCTCTGCGTCGTGCACCCATCAAGGGGACTCGAATTCGGCATCGGCTCCCAAAGCCCATATCGTGCAGAGTACGTTGCACAGTCCGGACGCTGATGCTTGTTGAAGCTCCATCATTGAATTCCGATGATACCTGCGAAAGTGTTGCACGCCTATCGTGTGAAACGATTCTTGACAGCCGACGATGGTCACGTTCACCCAATGTCTTTTTACGGCCACACTGGTATCGTAGGTTGGAGGTTTTGCCGGAATTCTTGTAGTCACGGTACACCCTTGCAATAATCGTTCGTGAAAATCCGAACTTCGTTTCCACCTCCGAAAAACTATGGCCCATCTCACGAGCGCGAACTATGACACCGCGTTGAAAATCTCTTAAATCGTTATTACTTGTCATTCTCATGCCGAAAACAGCTCTAACAGCTGGCAAGGATGTCTATCTCTTTATATATACGCACTGGCGGACGCAACCGAGTACGCGGAAAAGTGACGCTGCTATGTATTTTGCATAAGCTCGTGTGTATCAGTTTTTCTGGCACTTCAGTGTATATATATATACATACATAAGAGGAGAAGCTAAAAGGAAAAATAATACGGAGAAAGCGAAAGTAATGCAAAAGTGGGCACACAACTTTTTTATTAACTGACAGAGGTCGTTCAAATTGCACATGTTGGTAGAGTAACCCTTTCTCTTTTCAAAGGTACTACTCAACATAGTCTCCATAACAAGCGATGCATTTGCGCCATCATTGAACTCAACTCTTGAATCCTCTTTGAAAAAATTCAGGTGTGGACTGTTATACCCACTTCTTCACATCACTTTCACCTCATCTGTGTCATCAAATCCTTGCCCCCGAAGACTGTCCTTCATTGGACAGAACAAGTGGAAGTCGTAGGTTGCCAGATCTGGGATGTACGTTGGATGCAGGACCGCCTACCAGCCTAATTTGCGGATCGCCTGATTTGTTGTCAAAGATGTGTGTGGTCTCGCAATGTCATGGTGAATGTGGATCCTTTTTAGATTCTTGTTCGGTCTTTTCCTCCTTATGACTTTTCTAAGCTTCTTGAGTGTCTCAATGAGCCGCTCGCTAGCCACGGTACGGCCTCGTTCCAGAAAATCAAGGAGAATGACACAACTGTCCCCCTCCCCCAACAGTCACCATGACTTTCTGTGCTGAACGCTGGCTCTTGAACTTCTTAGACCTTGGTGAAGAGATGTGACGCCATTCAATGGACTGATTCTTCATTTCCGGATCGTAAAGATACTCCCACGTTTCATTCCCTGTCACTAGGTCGTAAAAAAAAAACGTGTCTTCATTGGTTTCAAACACTTCCAGAAGACGACAGCAGACTTCCACTTTTCTCTTCTTCAAATCGTGTGTCAATTGCCGAGGTACCACTTTGCACACACTTTCTGATACCCTAAGTCTTCCGCCATCTTCTGTATGGCATTGTGACCACAGTCCAGTTGTGCAACAAGCTCATGGATTGTGACTCGTCCCTCCACGCGGATCAATTCATCCACTAGCTGACTATTCGCGTCAGTGGTCGCAGATAATGGTCTCCCACTGCGTGGTTTGTCTTCTTTCCCCTTCTTTAAACTTCTTCATCCATCTGTGCACATTGCTCTTGCCAATGGTGTCATCTCCGTAAACATTCTGTAGCCTTCTGTGGATGTCGGACAGCCTGCATCCTTCCTTCGTCAAGAATTCAATGACAGCATGTTGCTTCTGTTTGGAATCGATTATTTACTTGCAATGAAGAAAGGTTACTATAGAGGAAGAGTTACTCTACCAACATGTGCAATTTGAACCGCCTCTGTCAGTTAATAAAAAGTTATACCTACTTCAGCATTGCTTTCGGTACAACCCTCGTATATATGTAGTATATACAGTATATATATACACCGATGAGACATTACATTATTACCACCTACCTAATAAGGGGGACCCCCTTTAGCCCGAAAAACAGTGGCCACTCGGCGAGGCATCGATTCGATGAGGTGGCGATAGGTATCCTGGGGTATCTGGTACCATAATGTCAACAGCAGGTCTTCCAGTTCCCTTAAATTTCGGGGTGGTGATGATTTAGCGCGAATCCGCTTTTCCAAGTCGGACTACAAATGTTTGATTGGGTTCCTGTCAGGTGAATTTGGAGGCCAGGGCATTAACAGAAAGTCACCAGCCTGTTCCTCGAACCACTCCTTGACGATTCTGGCAGTGTGGCATGGCGCATTATCCTGCTGGTAATGGTCATTACCAGCGGGGAACAAAGTTGCCATGAATGGGTGAACTTAGTTCGCAACGATGTTCAGATATCTGATAGCTGTCAGGGATTGTGCTATTCATGGACGTCGCCAAAGGGGTGCGAGAGTGGGCTGAAGCCCACCTTAAAATTTGTCTTCCCCACCCTGAAATTTGTCTTGCCCACCCAGTTCAAAATGGGCATTTTTCAGTATATTTAACTTTAAAATGTAATCTGGACTTCGCCAAGTAATAAGTCTTGTGTTTTTATTTCATGTATCCATACGTATTTTCCCATAGGAAGTGCGTTGTTTACTTCTCACTAGAAAGGTTATCAAAATAGCATCCGTAGTGCCATGAAAATTCAATTGCCCTTCATTCTTCCAATTCCTTAGTTTAAGCCTCTTTTTCATGGTTGTAAGGCTAGGCGGGCTAATGAGAAGGGTAGACAGGAATTCACTGAGGGAGTCTCTATTAATTGCTCTGCTGTTTGTTTTCTTTACAAAATAGGATTTTCCAACACGGAAAGTGGAGTCTAAAGCTACACTAGAGCTCTTAAGACTGTCCTGGGACACTGAGAGTGTAGGAAGTGGCTGAAGACTGCTTTGTAGGACATTAGTGCAAGTAAAAGTTGCTGGCTGGAAGGGAGGAAGTGTTAAGAAGGGGGGGGGAGGTATTGTGTCTGCGTGGCACGATTTTAAATTTGATTCAGATGACGAAAAACGACGTTTTCCTTTAAATTGTTCCAGTGCAGTACTATTTTTGTTAGTAAAAATGCAAAATTTTGAAAAGCAATTTAAGATAATGCATTTAGAGCAAGCAAAAAGTCGAAGGCGACATTTTAGCAACACTTGTATCTTACACCAATGGCGTAACTAGTTAGACCCGTGTATATGTGTCCAGGTGGTGGGGGGATTGCACGAATTTCTATGTAGCAGATAGTGAAAAACATTAAAAATGAGTTCTTCAGTGTTTCGAAAGAAAAAAAAATTGCAAATTTCTCAAGTTTGCCCCACCAAAAATAATGATCGCCCACCTTCGCCTATCCTAATTAATTTTGAAGTCTAGCGACGTCCCTGGTGCTATTGGGATAAAGGGGCCTAAAGTGTCGCAAGAAAACATCGCCCACAGCATAACACCGTCGCCGCCGGCCTCTTTCTGCTCAACAGTGCCTCCAGATGCCACGTATTCGCGCTCGGCCGTCTACGTGATGCACCAGAAATCTTGATTCGTCAGACCAGGCTACTTTCTTCCAATCATCCACGGTCCAATCTCAATGATCTTGGGCCTATTTCATACGTTGTTGGCGATGACGTGCAGTGAGCATGGGGATCCAGCTGATTCTTCAGCTACGCAGGCCCATGCGCAGAAGGCTACGATGAACTGTGTGCTGTGACACATTGCCGTGATCACCACTCTTGTAGATGCGAATGATTTGTCGCACTGTGGTCCTGCGGGCGCTGTGAACAATGCGCGACAGTCTCCGCTCCCCTCTGGCATCAATGAGCTGCGGACGACACACAACTAGACGACGGTTCGTCGTTTGGCCATCTATGCACCACTTTTGATACGTACTCGCTACAGCGGTACCTGAATAACCCACAAGCCGCGCCGTTTCCGAGATTGTAGTTCCGAGGCTCCGTGCCATCACAATTTGTCCTTTATCAAACTCCGATAAATCGGCAGCTTTTCCCATTCTGACTCCGAACACTCTACTAACCAAAAGCCGGCATTCGGGCTGTATATATACTGCTCCGTGATCTTCCCCTACGCCACCGTTCGGCCTCCAGGCGCGCTCATTTCTCTAGACTAGAGGCTGGGGCGGTCATAATATAATGGGTCATTGGTGTACTCACACACACACACGCGCACACACACACACACACACACACACACACACACACACACACACATATATACCATCATCATTGTCAACCATTAACAATCCACTGCTGGTTGAAGGTCACCCCAAGTTGTTTCCACAACGGTCTGTCTTGCGCTAGAGTCCTCCATGCCACTCCCTCATGCTTTCGAATTTCATCCACACATCTCCCATGTGGCCTTCTTTTTGGTCTTTTTCTGTCCATTGGAACCCTGTCCAGAACTTCAGTTGTCCATCGGTAGTCCATTCTTCTGGCAACATGTCCAGCCCATTGCCATTTCAGGTATTTTATTCTGGCCAGGATGTTTTCCATTCTGGCCATTTTTTTTATCCATAAACTCCTTATTTCAATTTCCTTCAAAACGCCAAGCATCAGATTTAGTTAATTTCCTTTTAAACACCAAGCATCAGACTTAGTGTGAATGAATGGATGGGTGGATGAAACTTCTTGTTGTGTCTCGCTTTTCTGATGCTGTGTCATGAATAGCAAAAGGTTCACTGTACTGATTATTTGCAGAATCAAATAGGTAGACAACGGACAGATCCAAATCACAGTTTAGTCCATTCAGTGGCATTCACATATACTGTATGCGTTAGTTTCGGATCCTACATTGGTATTCTACTTTAGATCAAATGTTCACAGTCATAAGTACCATTTTATTCCTAGATTCATAAATTTTGTTTTGTAGCAGAATTAAGGAGAGAGGGCATCACTGCATTCTAAACAAAACAAAAAAATCATTGTAACTTAGATTATCATCTCTTTCTCTTTCCTTCCCTTTTCGGGGTTTAAGGACCACCATGAACAACTCTAAAGTCTGTAAGCAGTCTCCCGTCCCTAATTTGAGGTACTGCTTCCAGGGAAGGGAGAGATTCAACGCCGCGGGACGGGCACACCACTCATGCCTCACCGGGGACTCGAGCTCGATCCCACTCGCACGAGGTATCAGAGACAGAGCTTAAATCCCTGCGCCACCGGGACGGCCCATCTTTTAATTCTAAAGCGATGGCTGCGTCTCTGACTCTTCAACTGGCAATCATTTGTTTGCCTGCTGCTGTTTGTTGCATATAAAGAACATAGCGGCGCACGCTTCTGATAATAACGTAAACTTTAATGGAACCCAGGTTTCACGCAAGCAGCACTTTAGCTCTTATATGTAATTTATGACCACAGAACTTGTGGTGTTGAGATGGAATAAAAATACCAACGTTTATCACAATCAAAGGTTTATTGTGCATCGACTATAGTTTCGCAGATCGTTTGGCTCAGCTTCATCAGGACGAATTATCAGGTTCGGTAGAAAGCCAGTGTAATTCATTTTTTTACAAACGTTAGAAACTGGCTCAGTTTCATCAGGATGATTCGTCCTGATGAAGCTGAGCCAAACGCTCTGCGAAACTACAGTCGACGTATAAAAAACCTTTGATTGCGGTAAAGTTGGTATTTTCATTCTAACTTTAGCTCTTAGCCAAATATTGTTATTATTATTACAGTTCTGTATCGTGGTTTAAGGTCCACAGTGAGCATCTAAGACTATATGCAGTTGCCTATCCTTAATTCAGATCTGGTTCCGTGGAAGGAAGGGGACCAGACCCGTGGGGCAAGCGTATCAACCACGTCTCATCCTGAGCTTGGATCGCGGGCTTAGATCTAACTATTGACCAAAAGCCCTCGCCACTGACCATTTGGTCCCCAGGCGGCGTTCATGATCATGCGGATAGTCGTACTGGCGGTATGACGTCAATAGCGTTGACCATCAATGTATGTGTGTGTTGTTGTTCTTGGTAAATGAAAACTTAAGAATTTAAATGGGTCAAAAATGCCCAGCAAGTATGGTGCTTGAGATTCTAGGCGAAGTTTCTCATTTAAGAAGATTCACTGTAAAGCAGAGAAGGCCTGTGGTAAGCGAGCACAACTTTACGACGACGATCCCCGTGCTTGTACTTGGCCCCCGCCAAACAACCGCTGTGACTAAAAAGCCAGCTAAGGCCCTGCCACCCGGGAATGCTATACCCCATTTCTTTATAAAGACTATATCCATTTCTACGAATTGACCCGGGATCATTTAATCCATACCCAGCAAAAACAGTCTTGCTGGGCCAGCACTGGGCCATTGTTGGCAGTCAGCCGGGCCATTGCTTGCAGCCAGCCATGGCCCAGCACTATGTTGCCGCTGCCGAACCGTCAATAAGATGTCCGGGCGGCCAACAGAAGGGCCAGCAGTTCAGGACAATAGTTGGAACCCCCATCCGTTGTCATATGTCACAACAGGGCCATCAGTTATCCATCACAGGCAGCAGCTGCCACAAGTGGCCCTTCAGAGGCCCTGCAAGCACGTGCCATAAATGATGGCTCGCCTAATGTGGTCAGCTAGTTTCCCGGTAGTAACAGCCGGTAATCACGTGACGTAACTGATGGCTTGCGGAATCTTGTCCGCCAATTTCTCAGTAGAAGTCATAAAAAAAAAAAAAAAAAATCAAGGATAGCCGCAGTTTCCCAAAGCTACAACTTTTCTTTTCCATCCTTACGAAACCTGAATTACAGCACGGAGCTGGGGAAATTTTCTCAACAGACCGAAAAAACGCCCGTTTGGATCTGAGTAGAAACGAACCAGGGCTGGCAGCTTGGAAGGGGAGCTCTCTACCGACAGGACTGATTTGCCACGCATCAGCTTGTGCTTGAAGCTGTCTCTTTCCAGCGGAATACAAAATCGAATGTTTCTGTCTTTAATTTTATAATATTGCGAGGTATTTTTCATAAATGTCAGTTTCATATAATTCATAAATTTATTTTTGTAACGTAACGATAGTTTTTTTTTTCCCTTAAGGAACTTCACCCATTTTCAAGGAGTGTACCAACTTAAAGGCGCTTTCCAAAGTTTTGTGCTGTCCTTGTCGTCTTGAAAGGCGATTGTTGAATTAATATATTTACACGTCCATTTCGCATTCTGTTACATTTTTAACATTGTATTTTTCCTTTCCGTTGTCCGTTGCTACATTTGTTTTAAAGAGGAAAGATATTTTATTTTACTTCTCATTATTTTTAGAAGCGAATTCTTCCAGTCTTGTATATTCAACCCATGGATGAGTAAATTATATTCACATAGCGTTGCTTTTTTTTTTTTCTTTCACATAATTGATAAATTTTGTGCGCGTATAATTCTTTTTTTTTCCAACAAACGTTTTTTTAGTATTTTTCCAGGACTGTTGTTTCAAGCGGTTTCAAATTATTTCTTGTTATTCATGGGAATGGAGTGGGTGTATTTCACGGCTGTAATCTAGTATTTCATGGCTTAATCTGATATCTTCGTTAACTTGGCATTTCATTAGGAAATTAATTCGCCTATCTGCATATGGCTTTTTTTCTTAACATCCACTAAAATAACACTATGGCGATAGCGTCGTCTTCAACTAACTGGTACCACGAGATACACAGCACGTGTTGCTTCTGCGCATGCGAAGTCCCGTTGCTTCCACCTGGTGTTGGGGTTTCATCGGTTGCCAGCTACGGGCCACTAGTAGCACTTGCTTGATGGCCCGCAATTCACAGCGATGCTGCAGGGCCATCAATGGCTCGCCAACTGATGGCGCTGCTACCATTTTTTGTCATTTTCTTGTAGGACTTCCGTCCACAGTGAGTAGAGTTTAGGTCCCAGCCACCTACACCGAGATCGCCTTTTGGGCAGGACACAGAAACGGAAGGAATGAGAGCAAGTCTAGCGACTTTGACAGAACAGTTTGTAATGAGATTAGAGTACAGTAGATGGCGCCACCGTACAAGTACGATGTTGCACACAAAGGGGTGAGAGAATTTCAGGTGCTGGGGGGCATAAGAAAGGATACCCATTTAACCAGTTGGTCCAGCCTGGGGGCCGTCACTTAACGTGCTCGTCCGATGCACGGTGGATATTCAGCGATTGTTAGTAAATCACACTATCTCTGAAAGATCAGCCCAGGCTCGAACCTGAGGACCTTGCAACGATAGTCTGACTCGCTAACCACTAAGCCATCCGCGGCTCGGCGCTGCTACCAACGGACCGCTACCGGGTAGTGAGCGGCAGATTTCAGCCAGGAGTGACCCATCACTGCCAGCTGGTGGCCAGCAGTTTCCCAACACTTGTATTTTTGCTGGGTAGCATAGCATCCGGTCGGGACACCCCAACCAGCACTCCGATGGCACCTCGAGAAAAACTATATAAGATGCTCAGCAAAGTTGGTAATGACGTCATACCGCTAGAACGCTCGATCTATTGAGAAGCCTACAATGAAAGAGATCCCCATTTGTCGTTGCACATCAAAACGAATAACGTGCTTGTTATTTAATCAAACACTGATCGTTACGCTTCTTTGGCGAAGGCGACTTCTTGCTTGTGAAACGGTAATCACGATCTGCCAGTGTCCAGCGCATAACTTTGGTGAGAAAGGACACTTTTCATCCTTATTCACAGTTCTTGCCGAAAAGTTCATGTTTAACAGAAAAGTTCATGTCTCCATGAGTACATTTTCTCGGTGCACGTTAACGTGCGGTCCAGAAACAGGACTTAAGACATCTTTTTGATTGCCATGATTTGTTAAACACTACTAGAGCTGCAAACCACTTTCATTTTGGATGCAAAACACTTTCATTTTGGCTGCAAATCACTTTCATTTTGGCTCCAAACTACTTACATTTAAATTCAAAACATCCAGTTCTAGAAGGCCAGGATGCTATTCATGTAAGCATTAACTCATCGAACCGGAATTTTCCACATCAGCTTCATGAGGTCCTTACTGATAAACATTGCTTATTATAGACATCCCTAATACACTGCTGGACAATTGCTAAGGACGGATCATAAACGGCTATATAGCGCATAAAAAAGTAAGTGTGGTTGGATGCCAAGTGAAATAAAATAACGTCAGAATGCCAGGACATTACAAGAAAGACAATTTATCGTGCTCTGAAATCCAGAAGGCTTTGGAACGTGTTCAAGGGACAAACAGGCCATTTTGTGCAGAATACGTAAACGTGAAAAAATGCTATTACCGTCAGCAGGCGTTCCGACGTAAGATGTCAATACGGGATATGGCCACCATGGAGGGTGATGCAAGATTCCACACGTCGTGTCATGCTTTGCACAACATTATCAAGCAGCTGTTGGGGTAATTTATCCCATTCCTCTGTCAGTGCACGGATGAAGGTGTCCTTGTTTATTGGAGGGTATTGGCGACCAGCAAGACTCCTTCTCAAAGCATCCCACACATTTTCAATGGGATTCAGAACTGGAGAACGTGCTGGCCATACGAGGCGTTGAATATCCTCGCTCTCAAGACACTCCTGGACAGCGACTGTTCGATGACATGTTGCGTTGTCGTCCATGAAAATGAATCTATCACCGACAGCACCACGGAACATGTGAACATGAGTTAGCAGAACATCATTAATGTATCGTTGGCCAGTCATAGTCCCAGTTGGAGACACATAGAGGGACGTACGGCCATTGATCATGATGCCAGCCCATACCATGACACTACATGTCGGATATCGGTCCCTTTCCTGTATGT
Source organism: Macrothele yani (assembly GCA_039090855.1). Taxonomy (NCBI): domain Eukaryota; kingdom Metazoa; phylum Arthropoda; class Arachnida; order Araneae; family Macrothelidae; genus Macrothele; species Macrothele yani. Next base: position 69,621,044 of record CM077013.1, read on the forward strand.
TTGCTAGACAATATGCAGTACCACTATCACGCCAGATCAGTTGTCGTCGACAATCAGACGATAGACTGTATCTACTCTCATCTGAGAAGAGGAGAGCAGACCAGTCGTTATCAGTCCAATTGCGATGTTGATGGCACTATTGCAAACGGGCGGTACGGTGACCTCTGGACAATGGGATGCACACAACAGGACGGCGGGTGTATAGTCCTCCTTCATGCAAACGTCTGGGGACAGTTTTTCGGGAGATCCGCTTGCCAGTAGCAGCCATAAACTGATTTGCTACCTCACTAGCTGTGCTGCGCCGGTGTCTTTTTGTTGATAGCACTGTGTACCGATCTTCTGCAGGTGTCGTACTGCGAACACGACCTCCCCGTGACGTTTGCTACACTCTCCATTTGTTTGAAATGATTTCCAAAGCCTTGAAACAACACTGTGGCTGACGTCGAACTCCCTGGCAACATCTGTTATTTTTCGCCCTTCTTCAATCTTGCCAATGATACGGCCACGCGTAAAATCATCTAGGTGATGTCGGGAAGACATACTGAAAATTGCAAGTTCGTCAATTGATTCTTTCCCTTTCAACTTTGCGTTTGAACAACAACGGTCAATACGCGTCAAATCCTTTATATCTCTTATCAGCGCTATGACGTCACGAACAAGTTCGGCAATCCAAAATTTGCATACGCACAACACGTCTTACTGTATCCGGCACTTATGCTAATTTCCACATTTTCCTGCCTTCCATTTTATGGTTGTTATCGTTGCTGTTGTCATCCGTCCTTAGCAATTGTCCGGCAGTGTATTTCTTCAGGGCAAAATAACGTTTTAATTTTCCTTCTACTGCTGCAACTGTGTTTTTCCACGTATTCTCTTTTCTTCTGAGAGAACGTTTGAATTCGTTAGCAACCGCAGACTGCAGAGTTCCTACATAGCAACAGCGAGCAAACTCTTTTCTAAAATATGTCTGGAATCAAACATTAAAATAGTCTGAATTGGGAGCAGTAGTTGGATCAACATACCTCCATTGCACTGGATGGGCGTATGTGCTATAAAACGCCGCAATTTATCATTCTTTTTTTGTTCAGTCAGTATGGCAGCTTTAGCCTCCTTATCCCTAGAACCGTATACAACTGTTAATTATTTTCCGTTTAAATTTTTTTTTTCTTTCTTTGTTTCGTAGTTTAACGCCCTGCACGAGAAACTGTGCGGGTATTTTGGGCCACTGGTTCTAGGGAAGGCGAAGAACCATTAGAAAAAATCACCATTCGTGCCTCATACCGGGGCCCATCTCTGATGAATGGTAGGAAGTCATCGCCTCAGACCATCTAGTTATCGGAGGAAGCGTGGCACCATTATTACTTTTTATCGGGATGATTACTATTTCTTATTGCTGCAGACGTACAAAATAATGCTATCTGAAAATCACATGAGAACCTATCGGAGAGAAAACACTGAGTTAGAGCGACAGTAAGAAGGGTGGGAGAATCTAAATACCTTTGATCCATAATAATCACACAGATGGAACTTTTCTGGTGACATTGAGAGACGAACTGGAGAAGACACGAGGAAATCTTAAGTGCTAAACCTAGTCCTCTAGAATCACTGAAATATTCTTCTTCTTCTTCAGGAGTTTTAACTCAAAGACGGGGATCCTCAAGCCACGTTTTTAACCAGTGCTTTTATCCATTCTCTATAGTCCAAGACTAACAGTTTGGCTAATACATGGTCTGCTAAGTTCTCACTCACTTCATCTATCCATTATTTTTCTTGGTCTGTGTCTTCTTGTTCTTCTTCCTACTTCTTCCAGACCATCAACATTTTAGTCAGTCATGCTGTTGCCATTGTCTTCACATAGCCAAACCATTTCTGTCTCCTCATCTCATTGGTCTGGGTTCGGTTGTGTGGGTGTGTGTCTGTGGGAATAATCCTTTTCACATCCATAATTTCAGGGACCACTGAATAGCATACTTTTCCTATGCTAGATGTTATCACTGTGCGTCTCCAAAAATACATCTCGATGGAGATTAAAATGTCAAACATCTATATGAAATATTTTCTGATAGCATTATGTACAAAACATCCTGCCATACAACAGAAAATCGGAAACTCTGATATTATTGTACGGCTGAGTTCAAAATAAAATTCCCTTTAAAAATTCCTTCGCAATAATGCTGTGTGTTTTACATTGTTGCCGAAGGGAGGAAGTACGCAGCAAGGAACCCTGCTTCAAGCATTCAATAGAAAAACGTATGCGAGTTGTCCCGAAACATAGATCGTAGCTCTTCATTAGTCTTTTTTGAGGAATGAACAATATTTATCTCGTGACTATGACAGATCTTACAAAGATGTCAACAGATTGTGACGTATATTCTAGATTAACTTTCCTTTTTAGTTTCTTTCCCTATGTAAATCTTGAGTTTATTCTCAGTTATACTTCACTCTTAACGTGATATCTTTTCTCTTAAACGAATATTGTTGGCAACATAATTGAGGTTGAATGAACGTGACGTATGCCTGATATAAGATAAGAACGCGAGATGAAAATGACGACAAGACTGTTGCTTAGCGAGTGTTGTTAAAGCGAGCGTTGCTTGGAGAAGTGTCGCAAGTTGAGCGTTGTGTTAAGAGCTGTGTGATGTGTGGAGTACTATGTGATGTTATGATTTGTTATGTAAGTGCTACATCCTGAATAAAGCATCTTTTCTGTAAGTTTGACTTTTGTTGTTTACATGTTTTATCTGGCCGTTAAGGTTTAATTTAGGAACTATTTCATCTTATTATTATGTTTTTTTAAAATAACGTAGAAGTACGAAAAGACTTCTACGTCATAAGATCTTACATAGATGTCAACAGATCTTACAAAGATGTTTGAAGGAATAATCTTTTCCACTGAAGTTCACAATTGCTTTTTCTGTAGTACGATAATTCCTTGCAGGATCACTATTCTCCGTTGTTGTTTTTGGTACATGAAGATCCCCTTGATCTCAGAAGAAGGACTAAGAGAAAGAACTCAACCCTGATTTAAGGTATGGGGCCCCTCAGACAATCAGACCGATGGACAAACACAACGAAGCTAGCACCTTAACTGATTGGCGGAAAGGAGACTCCGAAAGGACATCCAGGAAAATCTGAACCCACGGTATATGCAACTGTAATTTGTCAAGTTCCCAATTGTCATACCAGCAGCAGCGATTGGTTTTATATTAGTTTTGACTGCAAACAGATATGTCAAATGCCTTCACAAGCAGTAGCAGCAGGTGTTTTGGTCGTGGCAACATATGATGACTTGCAAACGACAGTACTCATGCTGTGCAGAATCACTCTCCTCCCTCGGAACTGTTAGTACACTGCTGGACAATTGCTAAGGACGGATCATAAACGGCTATATAGCGCATAAAAAAGTAAGTGTGGTTGGATTCCAAGTGAAATAAAATAATGTCAGAATGCCAGGACATTACAAGAAAGACAATTTATTGTGCTCTGAAATCCAGAAGGCTTTGGAACGTGTTCAAGGGGCAAACAGGCCATTTTGTGCAGAATACGTAAACGTGAAAAAAATGCAATTACCGTCCGCAGGCGTTCCGGCGTAAGATGTCAATACGGGATATGGCCACCATGGAGGGCGATGCAAGATTCCACACGTCGTGTCATGCTTTGCACAACATTATCAAGCAGCTGTTGGGGTAATTTATCCCATTCCTCTGTCAGTGCACGGATGAAGGTGTCCTTGTTTATTGGAGGGCATTGGCGACCAGCAAGACTCCTCCCAAAGCATCCCACACATTTTCAATGGGATTCAGATCTGGAGAACGTGCTGGCCATACGAGGCGTTGAATATCCTCTCTCTCAAGACACTCCTGGACAGCGACTGTTCGATGACATGTTGCGTTGTCGTCCATGAATATGAATCTATTACCGACAGCACCACGGAACATGCGAACATGAGGTAGCAGAACATCATTAATGTATCGTTGGCCAGTCATGGTCCCAGTTGGAAGCACATAGAAGGACGTACGGCCATTGATCATGATGCCAGCCCATACCATGACACTACATGTCGGATATCGGTCCCTTTCCTGTATGTTTGCTAGACAATATGCAGTACCACTATCACGCCAGATCAGTTGTCGTCGACAATCAGACGATAGACTGTATCTACTCTCATCTGAGAAGAGGACAGCAGACCAGTCGTTATCAGTCCAATTGCGATGTTGATGGCACCATTGCAAACGGGCGGTACGGTGACGTCTGGACAATGGGATGCACACAACAGGACGGCGGGCGTATAGTCCTCCTTCATGCAAACGTCTGGGGACAGTTTTTCGGGAGATCCGCTTGCCAGTAGCAGCCATAAACTGATTTGCTACCTCACTAGCTGTGCTGCTCCGGTGTCTTTTTGTTGATAGCACTATGTACCGATATTCTGCAGGTGTCGTACTGCGAACACGACCCCATCCGTGACGTTTGCTACACTCTCCATTTGTTTGAAATGATTTCCAAAGCCTTGAAACAACACTGTGACTGACGTCGAACTCCCTGGCAACATCTGTTATTTTTCGCCCTTCTTCAATCTTGCCAATAATATGGCCACGCGTAAAATCATCTAGGGGATGTCGGGAAGACATACTGAAAATTGCAAGTTCGTCAATTGATTCTTTCCCTTTCAACTTTGCGTTTAAACAACAACGGTCAATACGCGTCAAATCCTTTATATCTCTTATCAGCGCTATGACGTCACGAACAAGTTCGGCAATCCAAAATTTGCATACGCACAACACGTCTTACTGTATCCCGCACTTATGCTAATTTCCACATTTTCCTGCCTTCCATTTTATGGTTGCTATTGTCATCCGTCCTTAGCAATTGTCCGGCAGTGTATAACGTAGTTCCGTTAAGAGAATCTTTTCCCTCTGTATAGTGAATGAGCTCTTTTGGGTTATCTGTATTTTCGAAATTTCATAGCTTCTGGTGGAAGATCTGTGAACAAAGAACGGGAGTTAAAATTAATATGTGCATGCATTCTTTATTAGATGTAAAATACCATGAATTCAAAATTTGAAAAATGTTTGAACCCCTGCAGCAGAAAACGAGTGTGGCATCTGGCAAATACAAAAAATGCATAGTAGAAATTTAAAATGCAGGCACGACGAAGAGAATTTCAAAAATATGAAAATGTGCGTGCTATTTTTACAGCACCTGTGAAGTGAAAACATATACGTTTTATTAGAATATAAGTGTTGTTCCTTATAACACCTGTGAGATGAGAAAATATTTTATGAAAATACACGTTATTTTTTTCCAACACCTGTGAGGTGCAACGCGTAGGGCCCAGTGATGTAGAATGAATTCCGGCAGCCGGAATGTTTCCGAGGGATCACTTTTTGTCCTACCTGTAGGTCTAGTTTTTTTCTCCCTCTGGTAAAAATGAAAACGCATTATAATGTACAAGTTTGTTGGCGCCGGACATCGATTCCGGGTCCTCGCACTCCGGAGTAAGTCGCTCTCCCAACTGAGCTACACAGACATGTGCTCTCACTGATATCTGCCTTTAACTCATGTGCGTCCTGCGGTGCAGGCACGTCACAGTATTTTATTATTGGGAAGAAAAATTTCACCTCCATCCTCCGTCACTGTATAAAATTTTATGATTGATGGCACCAAAAAAGTGCTGCACTACTTTCTGTGAAATGATGCGCCACTGTGTGGTGAGAACAAAACCCAACAATACGGTGCAACTTTGCACTGCGCTATAGTACAAGGTTGCACCACATTATAGTGCAAGGTTACACCATGTTGTTGGGTTTTGTTTAGAGCGCATTGGTGTACCTTTTCTCAGAAAGTGGTGCAGCTGGTGTAACAGCTCTTTTTGGTACAACGTACCACAAAATTTTTGACAATGCAATAATGAGAATATTTTTCCAAACGAGTTAAGAAAAAAGAACCTCATGTTTTCCGGCACAATGTTCGTCAACTACTGTGGCGTAAACGCTAAGGCTCCTTTCTCCCAATTCAGTATATCTTTACAAAACCTCAAAAAGTGGGGATGGCCACAGGTCACTCATTGTGCCTTCACCTGGAACGAAATTATGCAAACACCGACTTGAGACTATAAGCAACACTTTTTTACAAAAAAAAAAAAAAAAAATTGTAGCTACATGTTCATTTTACTCAAAAAGCAACACATACCAAAATAACAAAGTAACTGTTTTCGGCAAGGTGTTTCCATTATTTTGGACAACCCCTGTATATATATATATATATATATATATATATATATAACCACAAACAACACCTCTCGAACATGTATATGACAACAAATGAACTCCAGACCACAGCAAAAGAAAAAGGAGAACGATAAACGATACCTAAAAGTCACACAGCAAAATTATAAAGATAATAATAAGGAAAAGAAAAACCCAAATAAAATATGATATCAAATGTCTCCGAACCCCTGACCCACTCATCAGGGAAAGATGGGCATGTATCAAGGGAAAATGATTTATACTGTATATATACACAGAAGAGCAATTGAACTAGAGATACCTGTCTAGTAACTTGTAGCACCACCTTTCGCTCTGATGACGGCGGCGAATCAACTCGGCATGGACTCGACAAGACACCGGAAGCGTTGGGAAGCCATACGGATCCACGTGGCTTCCCAACGCTTCGGTGACTATGGAACCGAGCCTTGTTGGTACCAGCAGGATAATGCACTGAGCCATAAAGCAAGGACTGTTACGGCATTGTTTGACGATAATTCCGTATCGTGTGTTGACTGGCCAGCACAGAGCCCTGATCTTAATCCCATAGAGCACCTATGGGATGTATTAGAGCACTGCATGAGAAGTTTGGAACCAAGGCCTACTACTGAGCAACAGTTAGCTGCAGCATTGTGTACTGAATGGAAGTGCATACCTATCACTGTATTCCAAAACCTTGTCGAAAGCATGTCTCGAAGGGTCAGCGCATGCATTAAGGCCAAAGGTGGACCGACACCGTACTAATGTATGTCAAGAAATGATATGTTGTGTTTATCTTCTAGGTGTCCGGTGACTTTTGTCAATATAGTGTATATACACTGAAGAGCAATTGAATTAGAGATACCTGTCTAGTAACGTGTAGCACCACTACCTTTCACCCTAATGACGGCGGCAATTCGTCTTGGCATGGACTCGACAAGACACTGGAAGCGTTGGGAAGCCATACGGATCCACGACCCCTGAACAAGCTCCCACAGTTCACGAAGATTTGATGGAGGGGGGTCAGAGCCTCGAACATCTCTCTCAATGGCATCCCAGATGTGCTCGATGGGATTGAGGTCAGGTGACCTAGCTGGCCAAGGAAGCGAGGTCATGTTGGTGGAGTGTTCATCCAACCATTCGGATACAATTCGGGAGCGATGGCATGGTGCATTGTCTTGTTGCAGGATGAGGTCCCCAGTGAGATGTTGAAGACGTACAAATGGGAGCAAATGGTCGTCCAGGATATCCCGGTAACGTTGACCTGTGAGGGACGATGTCACACGTACCAGGGGTCCCATTTCAGTCCACGTAAACAGTCCCCAGACGAGAATGCCACCCCCACCAGCTTGAAGAGTGCTCTGCTGGCAAGAAGGATCCATCTCTCCATGTGGTTTACGCACTACTAGTATCCTGCCATACGCATGTACCAACGTGAATCTCGATTCATCAGTCCAGGTAACATTTCCCCACATGTCTAGGGTCCAGTGGCGATGTTCCTGCGTCCATGTTAATCTTTGCACCCTGTGATGTGCGGTCAGCAGCGGTACCCTCGTGGGACGATGGCTTCTGTACCCCATAGCGAGGAGATGATTCTGGATGGTGTGGCTGCTAACACGTTTTTGTGCACCAGCGTTAAATTGCCGAGTGATTTCTTGCAGTGTGGCCTGTCTATCCGCTGTTACAATGCGAGCTAGCCGACGGTGACCCCGCTCATCCACACGCTGTTGTCCACTGCAGTTGGCCCTTGCAGGGTTGGTTTTACCGGATTCGATGTACTCACGGTGCACCCGTGACACAGTGGTTCGTGAAAATCCCAGTGCCTGCACGGCTTCCGAGATGGAGTGACCCATTCGTCGGGCCCCGACAATTTGCCCACGATCAAATGCGCTTAGATCCTTCGTCTTACCCATACTGCGTCCGACTCTTACTGATTCCCGTCGCATCACTCCTTATATTGTCGGATCGCTGCATACGTCATGTCGTTTCCGTTTACAGGGCCGCTCACAGCGATACATTTGCATAACGCCAGCTGTCTCTAATTCAATTGCTCTTCAGTGTAGAGGGTGCATAGGAAAGTCCCTTTAGCCTGAAATAACTTGCGAACGGAGAGAAGTACAGTTATGTGAGTGAGATAACGGTATAGTAAAGCGACTACGTCCGATCGAATGCAACCAATTAGCCATTGCAAATCGACAACGAAAAGAGATAGAGCAAAATTTCCAATTACAAAGTTGTAGAGCATCAATTTATTAGTACAAAACAACGTTTGTTTCACACAGATAAGATAAATTGTCGCCTGAATACCTTAAAATGTCGGAAATCGATGCGCGACCTTTTGTGTGAACGTTTGAAGGGAACATGCATAGGTATGAGCAAATGCCCACAATTTATTGCATAAATGCGTACTTATGCCAATACAGTTTGATGACGTCAGACAAAAGAAAAACAAAAAAGGCAAACTGGCACACAGCGATAAAAAGTTAATGTCAAGTATGTTCGAAGAGTTCGCCATTGCCTACGATACACATTTGTATTCGTGAAATTAACGGTGGAACACGGCCTCGTCCGACCAAAGAATGTTGGATAAAAATTCTGAGTCACCTACAACATTAATCAATGCCCAGTTGCACCAATCAAATCGACGCTCATTGTCCCGTGGTAACAGTTCTTGCTGCGGATTAACACGACAGGGATGTACACCTTGAGCATTCAGTATTTGCCATAGACGGCCCCGTGTTAAGCCATTCGCCTTGCTGATATATCTTGTACTGCTTTGTGGATGGGCTAGTGCATATACCAAAATATCCTCTGCCATTATACGCATACCTGTACCCACTGGTCTGCCAGAACGAGAACGACTTTTAGTGCTTCCTGTCTCCTTAGCCGTATCACTACACTTGCGATGGTAACCGCCCTTGGATGTGGCCCAGCTGGAAAACGAACGACATATTCCCGTGCATCTAGGGCCGCATTTCGTTGGCATTTGCCGTAAATAAGCACCATCTCGCAATATTGGGAATCTCTCCATTCTCACACAGCGAACGTAGACCTAAACTTCTGATCAGGGTACATCCTGCTACTGGTTTTTATATCGTATAGGTACGGTACAACGTCAAAATCTGCATTTGCATACGGCTACATTTGCGAAATGTGATTATGCAGATTCGAATCGTCGCGCATCGATTTCGGACATTTTAGGGTATTCAGCCGACAATTTATTTTATCCGTGTAAAACAAATGTCGTTTTGTACTAATTAATTGATGCTCTACAACTTTGTAATTGGAAATTCTGCTCTATCTCTTTTCGTTTTCGATTTGCAATTGCCAACTTCCGCATTTCGCCCCTAGGGGCGCTGCTATTGGTTGCATTCGATCGGGCGTAGTCGCTTTACTATGACATTATCTCACTTCAATAACTGTACCTCTCTCCGTTCGCAAGTTATTTCAGGCTAAAAGGACTTTCCTATGCACCCTGTACTGTATATATGGGTTACTTTACGTGGCTTAGAAAACACTGTCAGTGAGTCCTTAAAACACCAACTTGGTGTTTTCCTGATGAGTACAAGTTGGTTTGTGTTATTTGTTCATACTTCACCTGTTCATTGTAGCATTTTTACATAAAGAGACTTTTGATGTTCTAAATAGGCCTATACTCCTAGTAAGCTGCAAACTCCGCGCAACTTGGGTATATTAGCAAATTCTTCCTTGTTTTCTTTTTCCTGATTGAGAGTTAGGGGTTCAAGTATTATTTATTTATTTGAGATTTGTTGTTGCTTTGTTCTCTTTATTGTGCTTAGCTTATTGGTTTATTTAAAGAGGTTTTTTAATATATATATATGGGATGTAAGGTCAGGTGATGCGTTACATCACAGCCTCTCCTTGACAAATGTCAACCCCGCCTTCTCGTGGTGCATCCTGTTCCCACTAAAGGGGCTCTGACGACCGCTAATAGTGGTATAACTATACCATCAGAATTAGAGGAAATGCTATCCCACACTCACCAACCCGCTTGGCCAGCGTGGTGAGTTATGACCAAACCAGTCCAAAATGACTCCACAACTTAAATTTTGGCCCTCAGTCTCCGGCAGCTGGCCAAGGCAGCGGCCAGTGCGACATGAAGGCAGAGGGTGCTAAGAATCCCCGGAGGACCGGACTAGGCTGCCATCTGATGCTGACCTTGGCTACGTATAATGGACGCTCCCTATCTTCTGATTCAAGGCTTCTAGAATTGGAAGAGGAACTACAAAGGATTAAGTCGGACAGATCTCATTAAACTGAAAAGTGGACATCTCTTCTACTATCGTGGGACAAATACTGGCAGAACTAGTCATGTTGGATTTATTATAAACAAGAAACTAAATGATAAAGTTGTAGAAGTTGAAAGTTCCTCTGACAGAGCTGCACGACTCGTTTTCCAACTCTCGAGAAGATACAAGGCTCAGATTATTCAAACTTATGCACCCACCACAAGTCATCCTGAAAAAGAAATTGAAGAATTTTATGAGGAAATTCGTCATCTAAATAATAAAGGTAAGCAGCACTTGAAGATAATTATGGGAGATTTCAATGCAAAAATAGGGCAACGGCAACAGAATGAAACTTCAGTAGGTAAATTCGGTCACGGCAACAGAAACCATCGTGGAAATACTCTCGTTGAGTTTGCAGAGGCAGAAGGGTTTTTCATCTTGAACACCTTTTTCTAGAAAAAGCCACACAGGAAATGGACATGGAGACATCCAAATGGGATGACAAGTGAAATTGATTTTATTATGTGTAACAAAAAATTTGTCATAGAAGACTGCAGTGTGCTAAACAAGTTCAACACAGGTAGTGACCATAGATTGGTGAGATGTAAGATGCACCTCAACACTAAACTCGAACGTGGCAAGCTCATAAGACAAACAAAATGTATTGACATAACCAACCTTAAAAAACACCATAATACCTTCAAGTTGGAACTGAAGAACAGGTTCTCTGCTTTAGAAGGCCTAACATGGGAAGAAGTGAATATTTCTGAAATTAACAGAAAAGTAACCAAAGCTTTTATGGAAACAGCAACAAAATTAGCTGGGTGTAAGAAAAAGTTGCATGTGAACAAATTATCAGGAAAAACCAAATTGTTGATGCAAAAAAGAAGAGAGATGAGGACAACTAAAGAAGATATGACTTTCAAAGTGGAATATATAGAGCTATGCAAGACAGTACGAAAAAGTATCACTGAAGACGTAAGGAAATTCAACTGTGAACTAGCGAGGAAAGCAATTGAAAACAACCAAAGCCTAAAGATAGCAAAGGGACATCTCAGTAAGGGAAGAAAACAGATTATGGCAATGAAAAAAGAAGATGGTTCTGTAACAAGAAATAGAGGCGAAAGTTTGACAAGAGTGAAAGATTTCTACTCCAAATTATATGAAAGGGATGATACATGTACTCCAGATATCGTGAAAGGTACCAGTACCAGAGTTCTTCCAGTCCTCCCAGCAGAAGTTGCACATGCAATCAAGAACATGAAGCGCGGAAAAGCTCCAGGAGAAGACGTAATTACTGTAGACATCATACAAGAAGCAAGTGGAGAAATCGAAACAGTATTCGCCCAAATTTTCACTCGATGCCTTAATGTAGGCAAGATTCCTGAGGATTGGAACAACGCTACAATGATTCTGCTACATAAAAAAGTTGACATTGAGGATCTCAGGAACTACAGACCTATCAGCCTCCTATCAGTGGTTTATAAAATATTCACTAAAGTTATTTCACACCGCTTGAAAGTAACACTGGACATGGCTCAACCGAGAGAACAAGCTGGATTCAGGAGTGGCTACAGCACAATAGATCATATCCACGTACTGAGAGAACTAATTGAAAGAGCGAGGGAATATGAACTTGCATTGTGCATGGCTTTTATCGATTATGAAAAAGCCTTTGATTTGGTGAAACCATCAGCAGTTACAATGGCTCTGAAATTCTGAGGTATTGAAGATGCATACATTAATATTATTAATAACAACTATGAAAATGCAAGTGCAAAGATTCGGCTGTTTGAAAATACAACACACATAAAAATTGGAAAAGGAGTGAGACAAGGTGACACCATATCTCCGAAGCTCTTTAACGCCACATTGCAAAATTTCTTTCAATCACTGAACTGGGAAAACAAAGGGATAAAGATTAATGGTGATTATCTAACCCACCTTCGTTTTGCTGATGACGTAGTCATTTTTGAAACTACACCATCAGAGCTACAGAGTATGATCCAGGTACTTGCTGACAAGATTAAAGAAGTGGGATTAAAAATGAACTTTCAGAAGACAAAAGTGATGTTCAATGCTTTTACAAGAAATGAAGATTTATCGATTGATGCAGAAAAACTGGAGATAGCAGACACGTACGTTTATCTTGGACAGCAGATATCAAGTGAGGGTCACATTGATGAAGAAATTAATCGGCGTACAAAACTTGCCTGGAGAGCTTTTGGAAGAAACAGCATAATTTTCAAGAGCAATATGCCATTATGTCTTAAAAGAAAAATGTTTGATCAATGCATCCTTCCAGTGCTTACGTATGGTGCAGAGACGTGGACCTTAACTAAAAGAGACATACAAAGGCTGCAGACAACTCAAAGTAGCATGTAGAGGTGCATGCTTGGTGTAACCAGGAGAGATCAGAAGAGGAACTCGTGGATCCGAAAAATGACAAGAGTGGAAGATATCATGATCACAGTTAAATCCCTGAAATGGGAATGGGCTGGGCATACTGCCAGAAGGACAGATCATCGATGGACAGCCGAAATTTTAGATTGGATTCCAAGGGACTGGAAAAGACCCAGAAGATAACCACATGGGAGATGGGTGGATGAAAATCGAAAGTATGCGGGAGTGACATGGAGGAGACTGGCACAAGACAGACCGTTGTGGAGGAAACTTGGGGAGACCTTCGTCTAGCAATGGATTGATAATGGTTGACAATGATGATGATGATGATACATATATGTATATATATATAACTTTTTAATTTCAATTTTTGTTTTAATATACACTATATTGACAAAAGTCACCGGACACCACTTTAAAGGCAAATGAACGGATCCGCTGCGTTGTTAAGATGCGCGGTACAGCAACAAACGGTATAAAAACAAGCCTGCAGCTGACCGCGATCATATCGCACTGTGAGGTTGAGTGAAAATGTCGCGGCGGGAGAGAACTGACTTATATTGGCAAAAGTCACCGGATCCGCTGCGTTGTTAAGATGGAAAAATTGTTGGGTGTTATATTAGTGGGTTGTCCATAAGAGAAACCGAGAGGCGTTTAAACACACCCAAGTCAACTGTTTTGGATTTACCGAATGAGTGAAAGACACATGGCGTGCCTGAAGCAGCAAAACGTACCAGCAGATCAAAGAAAATCAATGTTAGAGGAAGTCGAATCCTCAGGAGAGGCGTTACAGCTAATCGACGAAGTACTGCACAAGACCTCAGTGTACAGGTGAGTAAACATGCTGGAACCTTGGTATGTACACGTACCATTCGCCGAGACCTTCATTCCATGGGTTACCGGGGTCGTGCGGGTGCTCATAAGCATTTCATCCACACTCGAAATGTTACTCGTCGTTTAGCATGGTGTAAAGAACATTTATCGTGGACCGTAGATCAATGGAAATGGGTCCTATAGGGACTGATGCATCCAGATACACGATCCATCAGTCTGATTACCATGTGTGGGTATGGCGGAAGCCGGGGTAACGCTATTTACCTCAGTGTATTGTTCAAACGGTCAAGTTTGGAGATGGCAATGTACTCGTGTGGGAGTGTTTTTCGTGGTACGGTCTTGGCCCATTGGTTGTGGTGGACAAACTTGTTAACCAGCACGTCTACCTCGATATTCTGGACAATTATGCCCTACCAACTCTGTGGCAGTACTATGGAACCGAGCCTTATTTGGTACCAGCAGGGTAATGCACCGAGCCCTAAAGCAAGGACTGTTACGGCGTGGTTTGACGATAATTCCATATCGTGTGTGGACTGGCCAGCACAGAGCACTGATCGTAATCCCATAGAGCACCTATGGGATGAATTAGAGCGCAGCATAAGAAGTTTGGAGTCAAGGCCTACTACTAAGCAACAGTTAGTTGCCGCATTATGTACTGAATGGAAGCGCATACCTATAGCTGTGTTCCAAAACCTTGTCGGAGACATGTCTCGAAGGGTCAGTTCATACATTACGGCCAAAGGTGGACCGACAACGTACTAATGTATGCCAATAAATGCTATGTTGTGTTTCTCTTCTAGGTGTCTGGTGACTTTTTTCAATATAGTGTATTTTATAAATTATGCTGTTTTATTAAGTAAACATTTAAATGTTTTAATTCATGTGTTTCTCACCTGCATGAAAATAATGAAAGTAGCTTATCTGAACTACACAACACTTTTCATAGTACTTTTTATTTAACATTATCGGTATTTTGAAAACTTTTGTGACGAGGGATGTTGCTGCTACGAAATATTGTATTTGTACTATTGAAGCAGTTTTAATTAACACTTCACCATGGTAAAGGGAAAGGCACAAATGAAGTATTCTATGGCGTAGCAATTACGTATAGCACTTACCGAATTGATGTTACGAACAGAATATAACAATTTTCCGAAGACAGTTTTTCTAAGAACCATTCGTGATACAAGGGTCCTGGCTGCATCATCCAATTTTTTTTCAACTGTTCAATCTTTGTAGGTATACATTAATGTTTTAGATTTGCGGCATGACGCAAGGAAAGTAAAACTGAATAGTAAAGTATTTTCCGTTTCTGTTCAGTGGTTTGAGGGGCTGTGCAAAATCTTTATCAGATCTGTTAAGTCATCCTAATATATCTTGCCACCTCGGAAAATGTTCAGACTTGGAACCTCTTATACAGCCCCTTCTACCTCCAAGACGGGGGGGGGAAGCAATAGTCACCACACAAAAGACTCTTTTCCGTGAAATGTGCTAGACAATTGAAAATAATTTAAGGTGATGGAATCGTTTCATGATTTTTCGGCACTTTTCAGTCTTAATGTAACAAAGTGACATAAAGGGATGTCTCCACGCCGTCTGAGAGAGAAAGGTTTACCGTTCCCTTGGGGAGTGGTAAGCTGTCCTCTGTTATTGTGTTTTAGTAGAAAGTACAAGACACGAATAATTAATTTATGGGCGTATGTTGGGCATTGGAATAGATAAGGACACTTGTAGATGCGACCCTGTGGCGCGTTGTAGTGAGAACGTCTTTACTTTAAATTCTGTAGGCTCGCAGCTGAGTATATCTTCGTAGAAAAAATTGTTGGTACCATCAGTGATTCTCTAAAGCATGTTGGTGTTCTCTTTGGTGCAAGCATAAGAAATAGGGGAAAAAAAAAAACAAAAAATATTAAAACATGATGCTCACTAAGATTCTTTGCTTACGGTATCCGTGTTGCTCACACATCCTCTGATCTGAGAGGGCATGTGCCCTACTGCCCCTAAGGTTAGACGCCACTGTGTTGAAGTATTGCCGAGTTAATGGGATATTAACAAAGCTGTCTTATTTGGTTTCACCAGTCATGACTCCTGAATGGTAGGGAAGGGATATCAATGAAGAAACAGAACCCTTTTGTTAATCTATGAAACAGATAGCACTTTTAGCTTGTTAAAGGCAAGCATTTCTGTCAAAAGATAAATTTTCTTATTTGGTTTACGAATCGATATGTAAAAATTGAGAATTATTGCCGATTGCTTTCACATCCGGTGAACTCTTGGCTTTTAATTCGAAATACGTACATGATGGAAGGAATTGTTTCCCGTGGTTTTTATTCAGTTGTTTCCTTAAAGCGTTCATTTATTTGAAGATTTTCACATGAGAATGAAATTCAACATATGAAAAAATGGTGTAAACATAATACTTTCATTCGGTTTAAACCCAAGCTTGTTCATTAGTGTGTTTATAACTTCCTAAATTAACAAAGTATTTTTTACGTGACGGAAGACACAATTTCTTACGGATGCTGGGAAATGGAAGTCCACTAAAATATATTCGCCTTTTATGCACTCTGTTAAAATCTTGTTAGTATTGCAGCATTAATATCTTTAGAACGCACGAAAATGAGAAAATTTCAGTTACAAGTTGATAAATACCCCTCATAAACCATGACAATAATTAATAATGGTTCTTATTATAAATCTTCAACGAAATGCATAATTTTGCAAGATTTACCCCCATCCGCTGAGTCCACTTCCGCTCAATCCATGCCATCCAAATGGTGGCGCACCATGTTTTGAGTACTTTGCTTAATTCTCATTATTATCCAAAAATATCTCTTCAATTTAGATTTGTTGCATTCTTTCACCTTCCTCCTCTAGTATAGGTGTTACCTGTTATGGAATGAACCATAGCCTCCTTCTCTAATGGGCCAGTCATGAAATTAAGAGCAGACCGGAAGATTACATTCATTGCCTCGTTACCTTTAAACACCGGAGGCTCGTTAATTTGCAGACGACACATTATCTAACCTCTACACTAACTTCAACAGTTTTGTTCGTTTGAACCTCCACCTTTTTTATTTCAGAATTGCTACTTCTACTCTTCTGATCATTTACAACGTTTTCAAAAAGCATATGCTTATTTTTACTGATAGTTTATATTAGCCAAACTTTTAAAGGATAAAAATGAGTGACATTTCACACCTGAATTTTTCCGATGAGAACGCAATTATTAATGGTCCGAAATAAGAAAAAAATTCGCTTAATCTCAACGGACTGTGGAACTCGCCCTTTTATGTCTTGTGTAATTAGTTTTGCTCTTTGTCCGTGCTACCAGCCTCTGACCTGCAATTCCTGGGGCCGCAAGAATAAGTAAGCCTTCCAGTTTAATTACGAAGCACCGCCAGTGTTTGCAGATTCTTCCGTAAACAATGGCAGTCATTTCTCGAGGCAGCCAATGGTAGTGATCTTCTTTCGGGAGAATGAACCAATCACAAAACGCGCCTAATAAGTCTTGCTCCGCTGCTGCTGCCAGATTCCGGAAGATTAATTAAAAGCCTCGTCATGTGGCTGAAGCAAATTCATTGTTATAATTAATGAAATGGTCAAAGATGCTGAAGATTTTCGGTTTTTAATCAGCCGTTTTGCTATATGCAACATCATCGCTGTCTACTGAATTTTCGATGTGTTGTCTTCAGTGCTCGGCTTACAATGCGCTAAATTTCAAATATACCTATATATTCTTTGGGGTTTTAGTTCCATCTAGAATTTTTCGGATATATTTTAAAATGCCGAGGCTGCTTTTTCTTTAATTTTAAACGTACTAACAGCTGTTTTAAGTCGTCGTTAGCATTCAAATTAACAGCAGCCTAATTTCCTTTTCACTTGGTTCGCCGAATGGAACACGAATATAAATCACTCATTCCATGTAATTATTTTAATCATAAAAATTGCTCCTGAAGCCAACCAAGTAGGCCCTACTATTATTATTTTTTTTGATAAAATTGGTGTTATTATTTTTCCAATCAATTTAATAAAACTTATGTAATAACACCTTCTGATGATCTTTTTATCCCATTCCATTTATATTTATTTTATAAACCTTGTCTAAAAACTTCAGACAGTCAAATAGCATTCCGTTCATGAGATTTCGTCCATACTCTCATACGAAAGTCAACACAGATAAAATGCACAAGTAATTAAAGCATACACTTCATACACAAGTAAAGTGAATTAATCAGACGTTTCTAATGCTTCACTTACCAATGTCGCGGTTCACGCCATCAGTATAAGACAGCTTACGGATTTCGGTATGTTACTCAGACCCTGTGATCTGAGGTCCCTGCTTTCTATGCCACTGAGTTGTTTCCACGTGCTTGAAAGTAATGGAGTAGACGCCATGTCGTCGACAAGGGTTGCGGTATACTGTATATTGGAAAGCTTCTAATATATTAAGCTTGATAGTCGAATCAGGTTCATCATTAAGCGCAGCGTTTCAAAACAAAAATTCATGGTTATTTTCGTGACAGTATTGGGCTATAGATACTTCTTCAGTTCACAGTTCCATACGTAAGTCTCGTGTTCCTTCGCTCGAAAACTTAAAGCCCTATAGGTCTGTCTTACATATAAAAATCTACATTCAAAAGGCATCTGATAAATTCCCCAGGAATTTATGTCTTCGACATAGTCTTTTAATCCGTAAAAATTCACCTTTTTTATAGGTTTGAAAATAACTTCGTAATTGAAACTTTTTGAGAATTTTTGAAATTTCGAAGCTAATCTGAGGAGCAAACGGAATAATCGCCCAGTTTTCTCGTACTGGGGTCTATTGGCGTGAGTGAGCAGACAGGCTTGGGATTCCTAAATTTTGGACAGCTTTGTCTGTAACAGAAAGACTATATCCTCTGTGTACTGCAGTTTGTTTAAGAAAAGCTCTTTCTCTAATGAATTTTCATTTGAGCATATATGCATTGTACGATATATGCATGTGTAGAAGGCAAAGATTTTTTTTTTCATGTGTGATTTAATTTTCATGTGGGGGTAAGTAGCCAGCAAATAGTTTTCGATAAACTGTTATGGTAAAGGATCCTTTAGAGTGTGACTGTAACCATTTTTATAGATAGTGAATTGTAGTCATTTTCTTTCATTTCCCGCCATTTGGATGGGAATCGCAGCAACAGGCAAAGTATCTTTTTCCCACGCGTTGCAGCAGAGGGGGTGTGAGATTTATAGTTTCGTCGATGAAACTGGACATTGTTGCTTCTCCGCCGTCCCAAAGAGTCCGATGCAGAGGGCAATTAAGGAATTTCGCGTTTTTCGGAGAAGAGGCATCTTAGGGTGTGGCCTGGGGAACTCGGTGGCAGGAGGTCGACGAAGCAAGAGATCTTTAGCGGGGGTGCGGTATTCTTCGGGACAAAGGGAAGGTGGAGGAATGAGACCGATGAGAGAGGGGACGAAAAGAGATCATGAGCGGGAGAATATGTAGAAAGAACGGAGATCAGGACAAGGCTTAAAGACATTCCCCGTAACATCTGAATAAAAGTTTTCCTCACTGCAAAATTTAGCCTCAGTCGATTCACTTTTCTATGCTTTGTATTGTATTTATCTGCTCCACTTGGGAGAATTACGGATTGTACCACCGATACCGAACTTACTGCAAAGGAAGCATCAAACAAACCCTGCACACAGGGCGCTGTAATAGAACTCAGCACCGAGCCCTGTAACATGACACTAGGACATCAAAGAATGATAAGCAGCCATTATTTTCAGTCTCACATGTGAACTGTATATGAAGATCAATTGAATTGTCAAGTTCAACTAATTTAGGTTTTTCCGAATTCATGCCATTCCAGAGAACAAAATGTCATCTATGTATCGAATCCACAGGTCGAATGTAACAAGCTGAAAGAGTTTGTTCTCAGAGTCACGCATGTAGACTTAGCATAAAATAGGCAACTGTGGGCTACCATGGCAAGGCCTTCCCTTCCGTCTGTTGGAAAAATCTTCTACGAAAAAGGAAACTGTTTTGTCTGATACAAATTTTATTTCAACCTATAAACTAGGTGATTTTTTACGAAGTAAAGACTATGTTCAAGACATAAATTCCTGGGGAATTTATCAGAAAAATGTTTATTAACATCGACTAAAGTTTTTTCCTGGGGAATTTATCAAAAATGTTTATTTAACATCGACTACAGTTTCGCAGAGCGTTTAGCTGAGCATCATACAGGACAGACCCGCAGGGCTTTAAGTTTCCGTGTGAAGGAACACAAGATTTACGTGCGGAAATGTGAACTGAAAAAGTCGTCTATAGCCCAACAATGCCCCGAAAATGACCATAATTTTTGTTTTAAGCGCTACCTTATTGACGAACCTGATTCGACTCTCAAACTTAATATATTAGAAACTTTTTACATACAGTATAACGCAACCCTTCACGGCTTGTCAACGACATGACATCTACTCCATTTCTTTCAAGCGCGTGGAAACAAATCATCAAAATTCGTGATCGTCAGAACTCTGATGGTATCACAATGATTCGAATGTTTACGCTGCATTTGTCCTGATGATGCTCAGCTAAACGCTCTGCAAACTATAGTCGATGTTAAATAAACATTTTTGTGAATAAACGTTGCTATTTTATTCTTTCTCAACATCACAAGTTTTGTAATCATGAATTATATATAATTTTATATGTCAACGGACCTTCGACTACATTTTGTTGCGTAAGTATATTGATATAACCTATACCGGGAGTCATTAATATAACATCTTGCCATCCCGGTGGTGCAGTGGTCTAAGCGGTGGCTCCTGATCATTCGTTCGAGATGGGTCCGGGTTCCACTCTCGGTGAAGCATGGGTTTTGTGTTTGTCTTACGGCACTGGTTCTCCCCCTTCCTTGGAGTCAGTGGCCCTAAATTAGGGTCGGGCTGCTGCTTACAGCACATTGAGTTGCTCATGGTGGTCGTTAACCCCCCCCCCCCCAAATATATATATACTGCTGGCCACCCAAAATGCAACACCAAGAAGGACACGAGAGAGAAAAGCGAGATTTACTGGACACATAACAACAGATACAAAGATGAAGCGATTGAGCTTACAGGCCCGTGCGACTTGCGGAACACGCAGACATCAATAGTTCGTGTGGCCCCCATGGATGGCAATAATGGCTGCTACACGCCGCGGCATCGAACGAAAGAGGCTTTGAATGTGGGCTTGAGGTATGTCGGTCCAGGCTGCTTCCACACGTTGCCACAGTTCATCAGGCGTAGCCGCGGGTGGTGCTTGCCGGGCCACTTGGTTGCCGATCAGCGACCAGACGTGTTCGATGGGCGACATATCGGGAGAACAGACGGGCCACGGCAGCAGTGACACCTGGTGGGCCGTGAAGAATTGTTGCCCGATGCTTGCCAAGTGCGGGCGCATTGTCTTGTTGAAACGTGCGGGTGTCATATCTAATTGCGCCCCAAACCATAACGCCAGGTGATGGACCGGTATGGCGATGCATAATGCAGGCGTCATACAGTCTCTCGCCGCGGTGCCGCCACACACGGATCCGACCATCGTGGTGTTGCAGGCAGAAGCGGGATTCGTCGGAAAAGACAATGTCGTGCCATTCCGAAGTCCAGGTGCGGCGTTCAACGGCCCACTGCAGCCGCATTCGCCGGTGGTGTAACGTCAATGTTAATCGGAGCAACGGGTGCCATGCGACAAGTCCCCGCTACTGCAGACGACGTCGAACGGTACGTGCTGACACAGGTTGTTGCGCAAAACACCCTAATTCCTGCGCTAACGTTCGTGATGTGGCGGTGCGAGCCGTCAATGCTCGCCGCACAACATGGCGGTCCTCTCGATCGGTGGTGTGCCGCAGCTGCGGCAATCACTCACGTCGGTCCGTCCGTCCCTCCTGCACCCACCGAATACATACTCGCCTCTCTCTCTGGCTGGATGTCGTCCCACACGGGCCCCGATGTCTCTATACAATAAACCGCTGTCGCGATAAGCCACTATTCGTCCTCTGTCGAACTCCAAAACGCGCTGGAATAACTGCCGTATTCTGCGACGAGGCATCAGAAAGCTTCCCACGCACAGGTCCGGCAGCACAACACACTTCCACTACGTACACCTCGCTTTCTGTGCACCCGTCTTATAGTGATTCTCGGTGGTGTGCCGGGCGCACATGATTTGCATATGCCCTGCAATGCTAATCGTTTGCATGTCCTCTCGCGGGCGACGCTTGCTGCGAATTTCAGGCCAATCGGATGCTTCCTTCTTGGTGTTGCATTTTGGGTGGCCAGTAGTGTATATATGTACTGTATATATGACATCTTGCTTTGCTTCCGTCTTTGTGGACTTATGTAATATCGATACTGACCTTATTCAGGAACCTAAAAACCTAGTTTCTAATCTTGATTATAAAGAACTCTCTGTCTGCGACAATTAACTGTTTTTCGAAGTTGAGGATAAAGAAGTTCAGATTACTGAACCACTTAAACTTCTTACTTCGACGCAAGAGATGCCACGTATTACCAAATTTTATCTCTGTGAAATGCAACTTACGACCTTTCCAAAACGTGAGCAAAGCGATATCTAATGCTTCGTTTGCACTTTTAAGAGCTGTTATTAAAGATGTGAGTAAGGATATTGCAAACGTTGAGATCGAACTGCATGACCTACACCTTTTACTGGATAAAATGTTACCAGATTTTTTGACCTGGACGGCAAAACGTGGTTTGGGAGTTACAAATGTCGTTTACACATAAAATGTCATTTGAACGAAAATTCGAAAAACTATCAAATAATAGCAACAATAAAGAAAATTCTGAAACTCAGAAAATATGGATAATGAAATAATGCCTAATGTTTCTTGTTTTTACCGGAGTGAAATTCAAAACCGCATTTTACGTTTCGCAATTTCAAAAAAGGTACCAATATCCAACACCATTGCGTCGGTTAAGGAGTCCTTGATGAAAAGAGATCTAAATATTGATGAATAAGAAACGATCAGACATTGTGTCAGACAGATAATAACGTCGAATACCATTCCACCATTTAAACCCAATCTGAACAATGAAGAATATAATGCTCTAAAAGAATTACAGTCAAATCGTGATATTATTATTACTAAAACCGATAAGGAGGACAAGTTGTTATTCTGGACAAAAAATTTTATGAGGCAGAGGTCGAAAAAAGGAAAACTTTTTCCCGAGGGACCCTATAAAGAAATAAAAAATGATGCATCGATTAAACAATTAAAAGAAGTTCGGAAATTGGTTACAAGTTGTATAATAGCTCTTCAATAACAGCTGTTGACCAAAACTCAAAACGTCATCTGAAGCCCTCATATGCCAGTTATCCGCGTTTCTAGGAACTTCCGAAAGTACACAAGATTGGCGTTCCTTTCCGTCCCATAGCTAGCAATATCAGCTCAGCTACACATAAGTTGGCCGAGTTTCTATCTTCGAAACTATCCACCTTAACGACTTCTTCGAACAAAACAGTTGTAAAAAAATTCATTGATTTTGACAATCGGCTGAAACGACATTCACACAACGGTCAGTTCATGTTATCCTTCGATGTGAAATCTACGTTTGCAGGTATCCCACTTATAATGAATTAGCTTTCACTACTCTAATTATAATGAATATAATGCTTCTTCTACTGAATTATAATGAATTCAGCTTCTTCTAAGCTAATGCTTCTTCTAATGGTTGTTGTTTTGTTAATTATATCATGAATAAACTTTCCTGCTAGTAATATAGTAATAATAATGAACAAGCTTATAACTGGTAGTAATGTTGTAGTAGTCATTAAGATGAATAAAGTCTTATGCTGGTTGTTACTATTAACAACTAATGAAATAAACCTAACAGCCAGACAGAGGTCTGACAGTACTATGAACTGAGAAAGACGTACTTACTTAAAACTCTTTTATTTGGTAAACTTCTCGCTCTCACATAAACGAAGATCTCTTTATGCAACAACAGCTCTCTGGCACATAAACAACAGCTCACTTCGTACAACAACAGCTCTCTCTACGCACATCAACAAAAAGCTCTCCTCCACATACACAAACGCTCTCTCTATACAACAACAAACGCTCCCCTACGTATCGTTGAACGCGCCTATTTATACTGGCTACCACCACGTCATGACTTACACTCATTGCCAGATCTCATTCAGCGGGTGAAATAACATCTCGTTCAGTAAGAAGATAATTTACATAGTAAAATAAAATAACTAGAGATAGTAAAAATCAAAAGGAAAGTGAATCTAGAGTATACGTTACACACTGAATGATGGAGCCCTTGAATCAATAAAAGCAAATCTCGTTGAAAACATCATTTCAGCCAACCGGAAGTAATGAAATTTTAAGACTAGACGAAATTTGTATCTACCAAAAGAGTTTCCTTTTTCGTGGAAGATTTTTGCAACAAACGAAAGGCCTTGCAATGGAGTAGTCTACTGTTAAAAAGGCAATGCAATGAGTAGTAACTCTTTCAGGGTGTTACATTCGACCTGTGGATTCGATATGTAGATGATACTTTTGTTAGCTGGAATGGTATGAATTCGGAAATACCTAAATTAGTTGAACTTGACAATTCAATTGATCCTCATATACAGTTCATATGTAAGACTGAAAATAATGGCTACTTACCATTCCTTGATGTCCTTGTATCACGCTCTGAAGGATCCTTTAGTACAACAGTTGTGTTGGCGGAAATCTCAGCCACGTTATATATTTATTAAATAGGTAGCCAAAATTAAATCTGAAGGGAAATTTTGAATTTCGACTAAAATTTAACTTTGGAAGATGGGTAGATGCATTTCGAAACAAAACTGAAATTCTGAATAAGGCCATGAAACAAAATAGAAAAATAAAATAAAATGCACCACTGAATTTGGTAACTCCCAAAAGTTACTATTGTATTGTTTGCGTTTGATGAGTAGATACACCTGAAAGTGTAAGAAAAGGTAACTATTGTTTGCATGTGTACCAAATTTGTAAACAATAAAATTTAATGGTATACAATGTACACGTGTAAATAACCTTTTGGAAGTGGCGATGATCAAATTAGCTAGTTAGGACAAAAACATTGATTTTACGGCTATAACCTCAGATTACTTTCCCACCTCAGTCATTGCTGAGGGGGATGCACTTGAACCATGTGATGAAAATTTAAACTGAAAATATCTAAAACTTCACTGCACTAAGGTTTAGGTTTTTGAAAGGCCACTTGGCCTATATTTATTGTAAAACTTAACAAGTGTGAGCGTAAATTTTGACACAATTTCAAACCCGGCCACAGGGCCTAAAAACAATAAACATCTGACAGCTTAGCAAATATCGCACCAGTCACAGTACCAAAACAAAATATAAATACCAGAATTCCATTGAATTACACCACACAGCACAAACACTTGCTTTAACATGGTGTGCAACTTAAGTATGTGGAAGGTAAATCTCTCTCTCTCTCTCTCTCTTGAAAAAAAAAATTATTATATGCATATGTTTACACTATGCTATTCTAATCGCTAAAACCAACCCTCTCAGACCAGTCTTCTGAATTCACCTTTTAACTTTTTAACTAACATATCAACTGCCAAAATTTTACATAATGAAAAGTTATTTTATACCAGGTTCTACATCTCCGGGAAAATTTGTCTCAAAATCAACAACCTTGCCTTCAATCAACATTTGTCTTAAAATCTACATATCCTAACCATGTAGCATTACCTGACACTGAACCAATTCTTGACACTATACAAAACCCAATACACTAAATACTCTACTCAATTTACTCACAAGTTATAATACAAATCCAACTATTCAAAAATTCCCCACTATAAGTCCTCCAAATCTACCAGCACCCATGTAGAACTAAACTCGGGCATTAAAGCCAAACAATCATCTCACTCAACGAATTCCACTAGCCTCGAAAAACACTATTTCACTGCAGGAACAACAAAGTTTGAGTCTAAAGGCGGGAATGGGTCGTGAATCCATTCCCAGCTTATACAGTGTAGTGGAGCAAAGTGCGACCTAACCCTTTTCTGTTTCTTCACTCTGATTTGGGGACAACCTATATCACTCCCCTCATAGGTACCACCTCCTATGGACCGAACAAGCTTACTCGGGCAGAAAACAAATCACCCAATTTGTTTCGTGCACCCTTTCAGACCCCGCGGCATTGTCTACATAGGGTAAAGTATCCCACAAGAGTTCTCTTGTCCCCAAAATATCTCTTCGTCTATTTTCCAGAAAAATTCAATACATCACCCTTTTTCCCAGAAAATTACTTTTTATCCTATTTTCCCCAGGAACACACTTCATATCCTTATTTTCCCAGGAACACAATCATTTCCCAGAAAATCACTTATCTTTATTTCCCAGGAACACACTGTACATATTCATTTCCCAGAAAGCTCAATAATACCATACTTGACACACTATACCAAACCTTACTTTATTTCCTGAAAAATCTATACATCACCACACTTCCTAGATCACTCTTTTCCTGAAAAAAATCATCACTTCTTGAAGAAACACAACAGCTATTCGGGTTATTTTTTTAGTCACACTATACATATGCTCATATCTGCCTGTATGCCCAATTCTTATATTCTTTCCCCCATAAAAACCTGTTTTTCTAATCTACGATCTGAAACTAGAAATTAGCCCTCACTAATACAAAAATTAAATTTTAAAGAGTAATTTAGCACCTAAATTTACCAAAACACTAAACCAAAATAATTACCAGCCTACAAGAAAAATTCCCAACTACATGGCACCTACGCTAAGTTCATAAATACAAATTCTACTTCACAAATACAAAAATCACCGAGCACAAAAAGAGTTAAATTTCACCTAAGAGAAATACTGGTCTGGAGAGCTGTTCGTTCCGAAATAACTTAATATACCTATTATATCATCTATCCCTACATGACCCAGAAAGTTATCCACTTCCACTTTGTTTCGTTTTGTTTCTCAATTACCTATCCACAGAAGATGACATGAAATTTATTTTAAACAGCCTAACATTAAATCAGGTGGTTTCATTCCTTAAGCACACCAGAACACTAAAATACAAAAAAAAACCTGAATGAAAACATTTAAAACTTTTTTTTCTACTTTAGTTCTACTGATCCAAGCATGGATTATAACTGACCCTAGATTATAACTGCAACCACTGTCAAAATCTTACATGTTAAAATATTTTAGAGTAACCCTATCATATCTCTTTCTTTTCCCCCTTTGAAATGCCAAAACAAAGTTTCTTTACCTTTTTCATTATGCGCAGGCAGCACCGCTCACTTTGGCTCACAACAAGAAAAAGTTTGCTTTGTTCTGCTTCTTTTTACTCCCCAAAACAAAAAGGGGGTGGGGACGAAACAACATTGTCTCTCCTCTTTCTGTAGCCAGGATTTAAGGAGGATGGTTTTGACAGGATTCGATGACTTTTTTTTCTTGCTACGGACGACAGCAAACCTCGGAACTGTGTTGGCCTCTTCCCGAATAATGGCGGCCATTGATGACGCCTCGACTGGTCCCTGGCTAAGAACAGTTAGCTGGACATTCCTCTCGATGTCTCAGACGTGTTCCCTTGTCGACCAGAACTGCAAAGGCAATTCTCCTGTAGCCCAACACTGCAGGCTTCCACCATGGGAGGGATGAATCAAATGAACATCTCTACTCCAGTCATTAAGTCCTTGCATTTTTTTTTCGACGTCAGATTCAGGCACTGCCGGCCAGGCCCTAGAGCTCGGCTGGCGGGATTGCCTGTCAACGGATGTTTTTTTTTTTTTCTTCTGCTGCCCCCTCCTCCGCCAAAAAGGCGAGGAGAGAAAATTTTGCTTTCCGCTGTCAACCAGCTAACGCAGCGACCAGAACAAAAGTGTCCTCTCTCAACGGATAAAACTCTGGGGTGCTTGAAACCGCTGACCCCTCCCATTGGTCGAAACTTCAGCCTAGCAACTCACGGCTTCCCAACGGAATTTCACTCCCACGCAAGCCAGGGGTGACACTCTGACCTTCACACGTAGGGACCAAGCTTTTGACCCTGAGGTCTAAAAATAGATTCTGTTGCTGAATTCCTTACCCAAAAGACGAAAAGATGTTGCACTTTTGGGCGACTTTTCAAGACGTTGGAAACGAGGAACGAAAAATGGCGAATTCTTGCTTTGCAGAAAATCACTAATTTTAATTTTCTTTTTCTCTCGTTCCGTGATGTTAAACTAAAATTAATTTTGATTCTCTGAGGTGCACACCTACTCGCCTTTTCCTATCGCGATAAAAGAACAGATAAATTAATTATTTTCAAAAGCCCAAAGTCAGTTAAATCAAATATTATTCTTTTTTTTTTTTTTTTTTTTTATCACCAACATGAAATTTTGTTTTCCTGGTTGTGATTAAGACAAGCGAATTTTGCGCACGAATTCCCCTGCCTTTTAACCCGGAATTTTCTTCTAACGTATGTCATGGGAGAAAATTTTTGCATTAATTAATCTCTGATAAACCAACAGAAAGATTGATCAGGTCTCTCTGAAATTCACCAGAGGTTAAAATTTTCGCCATGACACAGTTTATCGAAAATCATTTGCTATATCTTTATCCCCACATGCAAAGTAAAATCCCCCATGGAAACAAAAATCTCTGCTTTATGCACATACGTATATCGTGCGATACATATACAGTATGCTCAAATGAGAATTCGTTAGAGAAAGAGCTTTTCCTTAAACGAATTGCAGTACACAGAGGATATAGCCTTTCCGTTATAGACAAAGCTGTCAAAAATTTAGGAAACCGAAACCTGTCTGATCGCTCACGCCAATAGACCTCTCAGTACGAGAACATTGAGCAGTTATTCCATTTGTTCCTCAGATTTGTTCAGAATTTCAAAAATTCTCAAAAGTTTCAATTTCGAAGTTATTTTCAACCTATAAACAAGGTGAATTTTTACGGATCAAAGGACTTTGTCGAAGACATAAATTCCTGGGGAATTGATCAGATACCTTGTGAATATGGACTTTTATATATAGGACAGACCCGCAGGACTTTAAGTTTCTGTGTAAAGAAGCACAAGACTTACGTACGGTACTGTGAACTGAAGAAGTCGCCTATAGCCCAACATTGTCACGAAAATAACCATAAATTTATGTTCGGAAACGCTACGCTTATTGATGAAGCTAATTCGACTATCAAGCTTAATATATTAGAAGCTTTCCACATACAGCGCAACACTTCATAGCTTGTCAACGACATGACGTCTACTCCATTTCTTTCAAGCGTATGGGAACAACTCACCAAAATCCGTGAAAGTCAGAACTGTGATGATGTCACAATGATTTGAATGTTTACGTTCCATTTATCCTGAAGATGCCGAACCAAACGCTCTGCGAAACAGTCCATGTTAAATAAGCGTTTAATTGTGAATAAACGTTGCTATTTTATTCTATAATCGTATGTGTTAACGCCGAAACTGCTCGCAAAGTCGCTCCATTAGCACGAGCATATCCGATCATCGTGGCTATCGTGAAGAAACTGATGTTTCTTGCTTTCTCTCTGTACTTTTGTAATTGCTCTACAGAAAGTGCAGATATATAATTATTCCCTTAAAAATCTGGTGAAACCAGAAAAGACTAAACAGAGCTGAATGAAATAATTTGAACTTTACTGGTTACCATTTTCTACTGGTGATTCTTTCACCAGGGGGCTGAAGTCTTCTACAATGGAGCACTTGGGACCCAGAGCCGTCTTGCACAAAATCACCCTTTGCTGTCTCTTAGAACCCAAACGTCCCAAGTAATTTTATGTTGCCCTTGGCAAAAGATGCATGATGGTTGTGTGTCCCAAGTGCTGCTCTGCAGGAGACTAAGCCACTGGTCAAAGAGGCATCAATAAGGAATGTCACTGATTTAATAAAGTTCAGGTTACCTGAGTTCTACCTACTGTTTTATTTTATCACCAATTCAGATAGCTGGCGCTTTCCTACTCTACAATTTTGACTGCTCCTAAATGAAAAAAGAATGATGACACCGAATTTTCGGGTGTAATAAGCACGTCTTTTGAATCCGTTCTGACGCAAATTAAATTTATCAAAGCTATTCAAAGTCAATGGAACCGGTATGGAAAACAATAGTATCGGACGGAAAAAAGTTTTTCAATCGGGTTTTTGCAGTAAACGGAATAGTAAGCTTACGCCCTCTGGTTGCAGACTTGTGCGTTAAGAAAAACATGAATTTATATGAGAAACATTTCGCACCGGAAACGCTCTCTAACACAGAAATAATTTTTCAAATAGGACTCTTAGAAACAGAGATATCGATAAAAATAAGATGTGACTTTACGTCCTCTGGTGGGAAAACTATGCATTATTTTAGGAAGAAAGTATTCTCAAAAGGTTTTTCCATACGAGCAGTATCGGTCCAAGAAAAAAAAAAAAAAAAAAAAAAAAAATAGTCGAGTTTTCAGGAGCCCAGATTTTGCTACAAATACGTACATCAGAAGTAGAAATTAACCTTTATGCTCCTTGGTGGCCGAACCATTCTTTACCAAGCATTAGAAATTGTGTGAAAAATATTTTCCATCAGGTCTTGTATGCGATAGAGGAAGAATTTTTCAAATCGGAGTTTTAGGAGCAGAAATGATGCAGAAAACGCAATTTACCTTTGTGCCCCTAGCGGAAAGTCTATGATTTACTTGAAAATTTTGAATTTATAGGGAAAACATTTCGCATCGGAAACACTATCCAACAAAGAAGGAATTTTTAAATCGGACTCCTAGAAGTAGAGATATTGAAAAAAAAGATGTACATCAACGCCCCCTATCGTAGAAACCATGCATTATTTCGAGAAGAAAATGTTCCTAAAAGGTTTTTCAACATGAGTAGTATCGGTCAACAAACGACTTTTTTTTCAATCGAGATTTTAGAATCTCATATTTTGCTGCAAATACATCAGAAGCGGAAATTAAGACTTACGCCACCTGGTGTCCAAACCATTTTTTACAAAAATTAGAAATTATATGCAAAGGATTTCCCATCAGGAGCTGTATCCGGTGCAGAAAGAATTTTTCAAATCAGAGATTTAGAAGCAGAGATATACGGGGGAAAACAATTTACCTTTACGCCCCCTAGCGAAAAGTCTATGAATTACTTAAAAAATTTGAAATTATAAGAAAAACATGTCACACTGGAAACACTATCCAACAAAGACGGAATTTTTCAAATCGGACTCTTAGAAGTAGAGATATTGACAAAAATAAGATATACATCTACGCCCCCTGGCGTAGAGACCATGCATTATTTTAAGAAGAAAATGTTTGTAAAAGGTTTTTCGACATGAGTAGTATTGGTCTGTAAACAACGTTTTTTTCAATCGAGAATTTAGAAGCTCATATTTTGCTGGAAATGCATCAGAAGCGGAAATTAAGATTTACGCCCCCTGAAGGCCAAACCAGTTTTTTACAAAAATTAGAAATTATGTGCAAACGATTTCCCATCAAGAGCTGCATCTGGTGCAGAAAGAATTTTTCAAATCGAAGATTTAGAAGCAGGTAGTGAATATAGATTGGTGAGATGTAAGATGCACCTCAACACTAAACTTGAACGTGGCAAGCTCATAAGACAAACAAAATCTATTGACATAACCAACCTTAAAAAACACCATAATACCTTCAAGTTGGAACTGAAGAACAGGTTCTCTGCTTTAGAAGGCCTAACATCGGAAGAAGTGGACATCTCTGAAGTTAACAGAAAAGTAACCAAAGCTCTTA
The DNA here is from genome assembly GCA_039090855.1 of Macrothele yani. NCBI lineage: Eukaryota > Metazoa > Arthropoda > Arachnida > Araneae > Macrothelidae > Macrothele > Macrothele yani. Next base: position 69,652,541 of record CM077013.1, read on the forward strand.
TGGAAACAGCAACAAAATTAGCTGGGTCTAAGAACAAGTTGCATGTAAATAAATTATCAGGAAAAACGAAAATGTTGATGCAAAAAAGAAGAGAGATGAGGACAACTAAAGAAGATGTGACTTCCAAAGTGGAATATATAGAGCTATGCAAGACAGTACGAAAAAGTATCACTGAAGACGTAAGAAAATTCAACTGTGAACTAGTGAGGAAAGCAATTGAAAACAACCAAAGCCTAAAGATAGCAAAGGGACATCTCAGTAAGGGAAGAAAACAGATTATGGCACTGAGAAAAGAAGATGGTTCTGTAACAAGAAATAGAGGCGAAATTTTGACAAGAGTGAAAGACTTCTACTCCAAATTATATGAAAGGATGATACATGCACTCCAGACATCATGAAAGATACCAATACCAGAGTTCCTCCAGTCCTTCCAGCAGAAGTTGCATATGCAATCAAGAACATGAAGCGGGGAAAAGCTCCAGGAGAAGATGGAATTACTGTAGACATCATACAAGAAGCAAGTGGAGAAATCGAAACAGTACTCGCCCAAATTTTCACTCGATGCCTTAATGAAGGAAAGATTCCTGAGGATTGGAACACCGCTACAATGATCCTGCTACATAAGAAAGGTGACATTGAGGATCTCGGAAACTACAGACCTATCAGCCTCCTATCAGTAGTTTATAAAATCTTCACTAAAGTTCTTTCACAATGCTTGAAGGTAACACTGGACATGGCTCAACCGAGAGAACAAGCTGGATTCAGGAGTGGCTACAGCACAATAGATCATATCCATGTGCTGAGAGAACTAATTGAAAGAGCGAGGGAATATGAACTTCCGTTGTGCATGGCTTTTATCGATTATGAAAAAGCCTTTGATTCGGTGAAACCATCAGCAGTTACAATGGCTCTGAAAACCTGCGGTATTGAAGATGCATACATTAATATTATTAATAACATCTATGAAAATGCAAGTGCAAAGATTAGGCTGTTTGAAAATACAACACACATAAAAATTGGAAAGGGAGTGAGACAAGGTGACACCATATCTCCGAAGCTCTTTAATGCCACATTGGAGGGTGTTTTTCAGTCACTGAACTGGGAAAACAAGGGGATAAAGATTAATGGAGATTATCTAACCCACCTTCGTTTTGCTGATGACGTAGTCATTTTTGCAACTAGCCCATCAGAGCTGCAGAGTATGATCCAGGAACTTGCTGACAAGAGTAAAGAAGTGGGATTAAAAATGAACTTTCAGAAGACAAAAGTGATGTTCAATGCTTTTACAAGAAATGAAGATTTATCGATTGATGGAGAAAAGCTGGAGATAGCAGACACGTACGTTTATCTTGGACAGCAGATATCAAGTGAGGGTCACATTGATGAAGAAATTAATCGGCGTACAAAACTTGCCTGGAGAGCTTTTTGGAAGAAACAGCATAATTTTCAAGAGCAATATGCCATTATGTCTTAAAAGAAAAGTGTTTGATCAATGCATCCTTCCAGTGCTTACCTATGGTGCAGAGACGTGGACCTTAACTAAAAGAGACATACAAAGGCTGCAGACAACTCAAAGAAGCATGGAGAGGTGCATACTTGGTGTAACCAGGAGAGATAAGAAGAGGAACTCGTGGATCCGAAAAATGACAAGAGTGGAAGACATCATGATCAGAGTTAAATCCCTGAAATGGCAATGGGCTGGACATACTGCCAGAAGGACAGATCATCGATGGACAGCCGAAATTTTAGATTGGATTCCAAGGGACAAGAAAAGACCCAGAAGAAGACCACATGGGAGATGGGTGGATGAAATTCGAAAGTATGCAGGGGTGACATGGAGGAGACTGGCACAAGACAGACCGTTGTGGAGGAAACTTGGGGAGACCTTCGTCCAGCAGTGGATTGATAATGGTTGACAATGATGATGATGATGATATAGGGGGAAACGCAAGTTACCCTATATATATCTGCTTCTAAATCATGAATTACTTGAAAATTTTGAAATTATATGAAAAACATGTCACACTGAAAACACTATCCAACAAAGAAGGAATTTTTCAAATCGGACTCCTAGAAGTAGAGATATTGACAAAAATAAGATATACATCTACGCCCTCTGGCGGAGAAACTGCGGAATATTTTAAGAAGAAAAGGTTCATCGAAGTGAGTGGCATTAGTCCACGAAGAATTTTTTCAATCGATATTTTACAAGCTCAGATTTTATGGAAAATGCATCAGAAGCAAAAATTAACACTTACGCCCCCTGCTTGCCAAAGTATTCTTTACCAAAAATTTTAAATGATATGCAAAAGATTTTTCATCAGGAGGTGTATCCGCTGAAGAAAAAAAAATTTAAATCGGAGTTTTAGAAGAAGAGTTATCGAGGAAAAGGTAATTTACTTTTACGCCCCCATAGCGGAAAATCTATGTGTGATTTGAAAAAGTAATTATATCTAAAATACTCTTCGCCATAAATGGAATCGAAAGATAAAAGAATTTTTTCAATCGGATGTTTAGAAGCAAATATGTGGAATAAAACGTATTTTTGTATTCGACATCATCTGCATTTAGCCCTCTAGCGGCGAAATTGTAAATCGTAAAAAAAAAAAAAAAAACGAAATAAAGGAACATCATTCGCATACGTATTTCAAGCTTCCCAATGCAAAAAGAATTTTTAAATCGGACTGATAGTTGCAGAAATATCTTGGGTAGACGGACGGACAAACCGGTAACATAAGCACGATCTTTTTTTACAAAAGACGTGCTAAAAAGTACAGAGATAAATAAATAGCGGAAGTTTTGGGGTTACCGTGTTTCAAGTGACTCTTAAGAACACAGTGCGGAGTAAGTCGGCTTGTTGCTTTTTCAAAATAATATCATTAAAACATAAACATAACCTAATTCTGACCCCAACCCCACCCTCGTGGCCTAGTGATCTGAGGCTCTGGCTTTTGGTTATTCGTCCGAGATGGACCTGTGTCCTAGTCCCGGATGAAGAATTGGTGGTGTGTTTGTTCAACGGCGCTGGCTCAGTTCTTTTCCTGAAACCAACGGCCTAAATTTGGGACGGAAGACTGTTTACAGTCGTAAGAATTGCACATAGTGGTCTATAAACCCTTACACAAAACAAAAAATGACTTAATTCTGAGTATTTATTCACCCTACTTTTCCCTGTGTACAACTATACAGTAGAAATTAAGGGGGAAATTTCATTTAATTTTTATAAATCTATTTATTTGTTTTTTTAAGGTGATTTATTATGATCGAAAACTGAGAAACAGAGGAACCGTGATGTCACGTTTTCTTTTGCATGTTCGAGTAGGTTTTAAAACGACGCAGTTCTGCATGCCAGGATGAAATAACTTTCAACGTGTGACGTAGCAGAGCCATGATGTCATTTAAGCTTACAGGTAAACAACTCGCTCTGTTGTTATGGAAAGAGTATTTGTGTATAAATTACCAAATTACAAACGAAATTATTGAGTTAGCAGTAGCCAGGATCTCTGGCAAATTTTCCACAAGAAAAGAAAGTGGCAAAATGGGGTACCTCTACCTCAAAATGCACGAAAACTTATCGAGTAAAATTTTAAAAACTTACTATATAAGCCATCTCGTATACAGATCTAGCTCTGACGCAACAATCAGCTTGTACGGCTTCCACATACAGAGAAGGTTTAGGCTCGGCTACATATGCCTGTCACAGGCTTTTGAGCCAAATAGGGAAACCGAAGAACGTTAAATGAAACCTCACGGCAGGACAGTTGGTAGAGATCAGATCATATGTAGAGGATTTTAGGAAGAGAGTGTCTGACCCCAGGTCTTAAACAACCCTTAGAAATGCCCGATTGGAAGTGCCCGATAGGAAAGTGACGTAGAAAGAGGCCCTTTTTATTACCGGGGCCAGTACCCGGGGCCTGACGTTCCCATCCGACGCACGGCGGATATTTAGTGGTTGGAGCGTTCGTACCTGCCTGGGATCGAACCTGAGGTCTTCTCCGTGGCAGTCACGAACGTTGAACACTATGCTACACGCGGCCTCTGACAGTTGGTAGACAGAGAGTGATCTGTATATATACCCACTATCGTGCTTCGCAGGAGCGACTGGCGTCATACGATGTTAAAGCACACTCTAGTAGTGGGGTACAAACAAAGGGATGGAGACAAACGCCCTTATTTTTAACCGGGGTCCAGTCTACGGGTTTCGACGGCTTAACGTGCTCAACCGACGCACGGCGGATATTTAGTGGTTTGAACGTTCCTTCCTGCCGAAGATCCAATGTTTTGTGTTTGACATTTTGCGTCCTGCTCAGCTCCACTAATAGACGCGATAGTGCGTATAAAGCTGGCATACAAGGCAGCGTTTTAACTTATGTGCATCAGGGTTCGCATTTTTCTCTACTTTGCCAGAGCAACGCACAACGTTGTTTCAGAACAAATACTAGAGTTTGAATGTTTTACTGCATCAGAAATTTGAATTATTTTGTAATCTACTAAATTTTATATATTTTGTAATGTCTTATTTTTATATATTTTGTAATCTCTGATATTTTTTTATAATGCATAGAAAAAATAAAAGTCCATCGCATGTAAAGAATGACCTGTAAACAAACGCTACTGACTGACAGGACGTGTGACCTAACAACCCTTTATAAAACAAACTTTGTAAAGCCTACAAAAATTTCGAACTGAGAGATGTCACAGAAAACTCTTAAAAACTTTTTCACAACACGTAGAGATTAGCGTGCCAAGAATTATCACAGATCTGCAGTTCACATAACTTTGATTGAAAACAAAAACAACAACAACTACAACAAAAATAGCGAAAAAATAGCGAACAGGGTCTCGATTGTCACTGTACAAATCACGCAGAGTATGGGTCGTAAATCAAAGGTAATCCCTACTGTAGAGTGATACTACCCTGCCGCAGCGTGACAGATATGATTGGGAAATCTTTTATTACTGGCTGAGAAATTTAGACGAGCAAATTCCATGTGTGAGCACGGTTTTGGTGTTACTCGCAGAGTACATTGGTAACAAACTATGACTGCTGTTGTCTTACATTGAAGTCCTGGACTATTTGGAGTGTCTTACAATGTAGCAGTTTTACGGAACACCCTACACCTGGGGTCGCGAATTACTCGCCGTAGCAATTCCAGTCGCTTAGGGAAGTCAAACTGGCAATGCGGTGTTTGAAAGGAATATTTCTAACCCAAAGCTCTCGCTGTCCAAGTCCACGGCTTCGCAGCGTCAATGGAGTGAGGAAACAGGATTAACTCAGTGCCTCTTTGAAAAATGATCCAGTTTAGTAGTACATCACCTGATGAAAGTACGTGTCTTCTCTGTGTAATGGCTGTATGCCGTTGCTACCAAAAATTCGTTCTGTTTTTTTTTTTTTTTTGTAACATTTTGTAGCTTTCGTTGTTTTTCTCAGTGAAATCTTGAACGCAAACAACGAAATAAAGAAATATAATTTCTATGCAGACTGGTAATATGATTTTTTCTTTACCGCAGTTAAAGGTAAATGTGTTTGTTTATTGAGCAACGCGAGTGTTTCTGTAAGTAGAAAATGTACTGCTAAGGGATATTTCTAAACAACACATCGTGAGATCGACAGGAACTTACCACTGAATAGCAGTGGCGTTTCCACTGTTCCCAGTGGTATCACACGGAACTGTTTAAAATAAATAATTTCAATTTGTTCAAATTAAAAACAGTAATTCACAGTAAATTACGGATGAAGTCACTTATTCCATATTGAATCTAGAAAGATATCACACTCCTGCCTGTCTCGTGAAGGAGCATATGTTAAGCATATCCATCGACAGAACACGCGTTACCACCTCTCGCACTTGTGACAAAACCCTATTACTTCTTGGACTGCGCCAGCGCACAATCAGAAGAGAACCCGGAAAGACAAGCAGCAGCAGCATTCGCTGCATTATCTGAATATCAATAGTGGCTAATTTGGAAATATGGCATTTCTTTGGTTGTGAATATTTTTTTACTTTCATTTCAGTGCTTTTTCTCCCGTTTGTTTTAGAACTGGGTACTACAAGTGTAAACATGTTTCATTATTACTTAGTGGAATATTTTTATTTATTTCTATATTCAAGCTGTTTCAAACAATCAAAATGAACAGCAAATCTAAGTCGAATTCTTTGAATACTAGTGTTGTGACTGAATGTACCCATGTGGTTACGCGTATGGCGAATTTTCTGTTTCTTGGCAGAAATTATGATGAAGAAAAGGAAATATTTGAAAAAGGCAGACCTACTTCTTTCCTAAAAACATTAAAAAAATCGAACATGTGTTCAGCCGTTTTTCATGATCCTTAGCATTTCGTGGCTAATGGCCGCGAAAACCGAACGGACTTTATTGTTGAGCGTAAACGTCTATTTTTTCATAAACAAGAATTAACACAAGAAATATCGCGCACCGTTTATAATGTATCAGAGTCTTAAAATTACGCCATGAATTATATCTCGGACATGTTAATTCTGCTTCAAATTTGTTTCAGTTTGGAAAAAATCGATTGAAATTAAGATAAATACAGTCGAACCTCTATTTAACAAACTTCAAGCGACTAACACTCTTGAACGCAAAATCGCGGAATTCGCTAAGTCGAGGAAGCCTTTCGAACACAATATTCAAATTAAGCTAGTGTGCATAACAGGATACGTCACCAGCTAAGATCAGTGAAATTTAAATTTTTTATAGTACTTTTAATTACGAAACTTATTGTCAAAAATGTTGTAGTACGTACATTTACTTTGCATATTAAATATATAATTCGTAGATATTAGATTTCTTTTTTTAATTGGAGGTTTAACGACCACTGTGAGCTACACAATGGGCTATAAGCAGTCGCCCGTCCCTAATTTAGGGCCACTGGCTCCAGGGAAGGGAGAGAGCCAGTGCCGTAAGACAAATACAACATCCATGCCTCACCAAGATTCGAACCCGGACCACTTTTGGACGAATGATCAGAAGCAATCGCTTAGACCACAGCGCCACCGGGGCGGCATTAAATTTCAATTCGTAGCATCAAAATTTAAGCGTACTTTAAAATTGTGAGAAAAATACGATAGTTGACTTTTTTCCCGAGCATTTAGCTTTTTAAATAACGATTTCAGTATTCTAAGCTGCATAACGAGATGTGTTGTTTAATTTGACCTGCAGATTTAACACTGAGAAGAAGAAGCGCAATTTGGGGAAGAATTCCAGAGGTTCAGGAATGGGTACGTACAATGTGTGTCCCCTGAGTTCGCAGAAAGCTATTGTTTTGTCTGTAGCTGAAAACAAGAATCTCCCAGGGTACCCTAGATTCCCCCCCCCCACACACACGCACATCGCTTTTCTTTTTCCTGCTTCCCACCCACATGCAAGAAAACGTTGCCGCTTCTATGGAACTTGTTGGTCATTTGCTTTCCCCTATAAGAAGCTTACGCTTGATAGTCGCAGAATTGGTGAACTGATTTATGATTCCGTCAAGCTGTGTCGCAAATAGTGTCTTTTGAAACGCTGGTTAACTGTATGCGTGAAATTTTCCTGTTACGCCAGGCTCAGTAACTAACTTCCAACGTGAGAATTATGGTTAACATATAGTTTGGTGGTTTAAAAAAATAAAAAAAAATGTTCGCTGAACTGAGGAAATGTGTTCGTTAAATCGGGTAACACCAAGCATTACTTTCAATGTGATTCCATCCGTACTATGAAAAATGTACGTAAAATCGTGGAATTCGTTAAATTAAATAGGGGTTTGACTGTATTGAGAAATGCAATGAGGCTGTTAAAAATAACCGGTATTTTTTCAGCACCTAAATCGATGCAGGCGTCTGTCCAGGCAAGCAACGTTTACTGTTCAAAGACCATTGTGAAGCCGAAGATTCTGAGAATAAAAGTAACTTCTTTTCTAATAACGCACAGTTGCGACACAAACTTTCCGCGATTCGGTTATGAAAAATTTTGTTACAAAGATGCACCACAGTATCGATGTTGAAATGTAAGAATAAACTAATCTCTCTCTCTCTCTCTCTCTTTATTTTAATTTCTTCATCCATTGTCAGATTCTTTGAGTAGAGAATGATCACAGCAGTTCTGGTGTTAAAAATACACAATACAGCCACCCCTGATGTAAGGACCAGCAGCCAGATAGCGTACATAGCAAAATATGCAAATCATGTAAAACATTTAAAAGGACACGAACTTGGGGACGGAATGCAGTTTCGTGTGAAAATAGGAAAAGGGAGTGACCTAACAGAGTTTGAAAAATGAACTGTTATTGGCTACCGACAGAAGGGTGGTAGCATTACAGAAACGGCCGATATTGTGAGCAGTTTATGCGGTGCAGTTGCTAAAATGCTTCAGGAATGGAAGAAAACGGCAAGACCTGCAGTAATCGGGGTAACGGCGGACGGGCATGGAACATTAACGACTGTGGACAGCCATGGCTATCCCGACCAGTACGATCCAACAGACGGGTCACAATGGAACAACTGACCATATCATTTCATGCAGGCACATTGAGGAGCGTATCGCAGACCACAGTCCAACGAACTCTACTCTCTATGGGTCTCCGGAGCCGCAGTCCTCTGAAGGTACCCATGCTGACGGCCAGACATGGATGATTACGGGATGAATTTACATCTGAGAGGAGGCATTGGAACATAGAACAGTTGACGAAAGTCGCCTTTTCAGAAGAATCACACTTTCTTCTTTGTCGCGTGGATGGTCGATGGAGAGTACGGTGACGCACTGCTGATAGAAATCATCCCGGCACGATTCTCGAGAAGAAACAGGCAGGAAAAAGTTGCAGCGTGCTTGTGTGGGGCATGGTTTCCTGGGAATCATTGGGGGCCACCCGTCCCCCTCGATCCCACGATGAACGACGCTTCAGGTTACCTATCTCTTGTGGCGGATCAGGTGCTCCCATTCATGATGACTGTCCACCCTGATGGCATAGGTTGCTTCCAGCAAGATAACGCCACTCGCCTTGTTGTTATGCGTGAGCGAGAATGGTTTGAATAGAATTCCAGTGACTTTAGCTTACTACCCTGGCTACCTTACTCGTTGGACATCAATCTCATTGAACATCAATCTCATTGAACATCTGTGGGACTATCTTGACCAACAGGTTCGACGTATGAATCCACCACCGATGATTCATGATGATCTGCGAGAAGCTCTGGTGTCTGCATTATAGCATCCCTACAGAAACGTTCGGAGGCCTCACTGAATTAATGCTACGCTATGTGTCTGCGGTATTGGCTGCACGAGGAGGTCATACTTCTAACTAACCGACGGTCGTAATTTTTTGACTAGACTGTGTACCTTGTTAGGTTCTATAATATTCTAGAAACAGAGTTTTTGACAATAAAAATGTGCAGATTTGTGCTTCAAAAGAGAAAGAAGACCCTGGAGAGAAGCCAAATAAAAATAATCCTAGAGACGCGACTCTGAGTTTCAGTGATTAACAAAAAAAATGGAATAATTACATAAATTTCTAGGACAATTACAGAACGTCTATTTATTTGTATTTTGTTTTTATTATTCATTACTTTATATTCTTTCCAGTGTGTGATTCTGGTAGACAGCATCGAAAAGGTCACTCCTCACCACCGCTGAATAATAATATCAGGAAACAGAAACCGGAGCTGCTAAAAAATCAACGGTCTGAGAAACAGTTCCAAAAACCACTGATAAAGTAAAAGCTGCGCAACCCGTGTGACGAGTGGTCGAAGTCATAGGTTTCTGGCTAGTCTCGATCTGGAGTAAGGCTCGAGTCCCGGATGCGACATTAACGGTGCGCTTGCCCTGCGTCCTACGGTGCTAGCTTTTCCACTTCACTGGAAGAATGGGCCACAAATTTGGGACGAGCCATTGCATCATAGCGATTCGAGCTGCTCATGGTAGTCATTAAACCTCGAAAACAACAACAACAAAAAAGCTTAATACACTGCTAGCCACCCAAAATGCAACACCAAGAAGGAAGCACCGATTGGCCTCAGATTCGCAGCATGCGTCGCCTGCGAGAGGACATGCAAACGATTAGCATTGCAGGGCATATGCAAATCATGTGCGGCCGGCACGCCACCGAGAAGCACTATAAGAAGGGTGCACAGAAGGCGGGGTGTAAGTAGTGGAAGTGTGTTGTGTTGCCGGACCTGTGCGTGGGAAGCTTCCTGTTGCCTTGTAGCAGAATACGGCAGTCATTCCAGCACGTTTTGGATTTCGACAGATAACGAATAGTGGCTTATCGCGACAGCAGTTTATCGTACCGAGACATCGGCGCCCGTGTGGGACGACGTCCACCCACAGTGAGGCAAGTATAGATTCGGGGGTGCAGGAGGGACGGACGGACTGACGTGAGCGATTGCCGCAGCCGCGGTACACCACCGAACGAGAGGACCGGCATGTTGTGCGGTGGGTATTGACGGCTCGCACCGCCACATCACGGACGTTAGCGCAGGAAATAGGGTGTGTTGCGCAACAACCTGTGTCAGCACGTACCGTTAGACGTCGTCTGCAGGAGCGGGGACTTGTCGCACGGTGCCCATTGCTCCGATTACCATTGACGTTACACCACCGGCAAGTGCGGCGACAGTGGGCCGTTGAGCGTCGTACCTGGACTACGGAATGGCACAGCATTTTCTTCTCCGACGAATCTCGCTTCTGCCTACAAAACCACGATGGTCGAATTCGCGTGCCGCGGCCCCGCGGTGAGAGACTGTGTGACGCCGGCATTATACATCGCCATACCAGTCCATTACCTCGCGTTATGGTTTGGGGCGCAATTGGATATGATACCCGCACCCCTCTGGTACGCATCGCCGGTACACTCAACAGCCACTGCTACATCTCGGATGTTTTGGAGCCTATAGACCTCCCTTACCTGCAGGACCTGCCAGCGGCCACGTTTCAACAGGACAATGCGCGCCCACACGTGGCACGCATCGTGCAACATTTCTTCACGGCCCACCAGGTGTTACTGCTGCCGTGGCCCGCCTGTTCTCCCGATATATCGCCCATCGGACACGTCTGGTCGCTGATCGGCAACCGAATGGCTCGGCAAACACCACCCGCGGCTACGCCTGACGAACTGTGGAAAAGTGTGGAAGCAGCCTGGACCGACATACCCCAAGCCCTCATCCAAAACCTCTTTCGTTCGATGCCGCGGCGTGTAGCGGCCGTTATTGCCAGCCATGGGGGCCACACGAACTATTGATGTCTGCGTGTTCGGCAAGTCGCACGGGCCTGTAAGCTCAATCGTTTCATCTTTGTATCTGTTGTTATGTGTCCAGTAAATCTGGCTTTGCTATCTCGTGCCCTTCTTGGTGTTGCGTTTTGGGTGGCCAGCAGTGAATATCGCGCCTTACTGTGTCTCCCAGATTATCGTTAGAAAAGCGAAACCGTTTGAAGATGGGAAACTTACTGAAGAATCACCATCTCAATCATGAAATAAATCATTTTAATTTCTTGCCGTGGGGGACAATAGATTTACTTTTAACTTAAAGCAGAAGCGCTGATAACGAATAACAGCTGAGCTGCTGGGTTGAAAGTAATTTATCGCTTCTGTGCTTTGAAACAAAGTGTCTCATAATGTTATGTCATTATGAATGAAATGTCCAGTTTGTCAATCCTTTTCTTGTAACCTTTTGTTTAAGGAATGACAAAAAAAACAAAAAACAAAAAAAAAAAAAAACATTAAAGTAACGTCGCCTTGCGACGCGGATTGTCAAACCAAATTCTTTCTTTTTCTGAACGTTTCTCCTTTTCACCGATATACTCCGAGTAAAGGAGTAAATGTGGAAGCAAACCAAATTCTGTTATATATTTTGTCCTATTTTTAAAATATTCAGTACCCATTAAGTGATTGATTGAAGGTTTAACGACTACAGTGAGCAACTCGTTGGGCTATAAGCAGTCAGCCGTCCCTAATTTAGGAACACTAGCTCCAGAGAAGGGAGAGAACCAGTGCCGTAAAACAAACACAACATCCATACCTCACCGGGATTCGAACCCGGTCCCTTCACAGACGCTTGGTCATAAGCCAGCGCTTAGATCACTGCTCCACCGGGGCGGCACCATTAAGGGATAAAATTAAAAATTTGTCTTGCTTCTTTGCTATGTCATACAAAATAATACCATTATTACATTCTTTCGAAATTGCCATATAATGTCTTAGATTTGGTGAAAACAAGTTAATGAGATATTTCGCTATTGTAGATTATTCCCTTGGTAATACAAAGAAAAACAAGAAATATGACACGGAATTACCGGTTGTAATGAGCACGTCTCTTGAATCCAATCTGACGCGAATTAAATTTATCAACATTATTCAAGATCAATGGAACCTGTTATAAAAAATTCGATCGTATTTCTACAATCGATGAAATGTCCAGAAGTAGAAACAGCTGCTTACTTCCACCAATGGCTAAAACGTATGCTACGAAAATTAACAAATGGCGCACAAAAAGTTTCTCATAGCAGAACATATCAGAGACAAAGAGATTTTCAAATCGAACTGTTAAAAGGAGAAATACAAAAGGAAACATGATATAATTCTACGCCTTCTACCGGAAGAATTGTACATAACGGAAAAGTTGAAAATAGGCGAAAAGTATTGTTTATGGCAAAATCTATGCCAAGGAAACCTAATTTTTCAAATGGGTCTCCTGGAAGCAGACATAGCGAGAAAAGATTTGGACCTTTACGCCTCCTAGCGGGAAAACTGTGCATTAGGATATTGCTCCCCATCTTTATTGCAGCGAATGTCATACAGTAAAAGAAGAAATTTCTCAACAGTGTTTTTAGAAGCGGAGATACAACTGCAAACAGAAGTACACAAAACCCTAGCGACAAAACTGTGAACTACGAAACTCCTCAAATGCAACCCTAAAGTGTTCCACAAGGTAAATTGTTTCCGATGTTAAAAGAAGTTTTTAAAGCGCACATTTAAAAGCAGAGATATTGAGAAAAACAGATTAAATATTTGCGCCACCTAGACGCGAAAAAATTGTGCATTATTTTGGGAAGAAAATAAGCACATAGAGTTTTCATTGTTAATAATACTGACCGAAAAATAATTTTTTTCAGTCGGGTGTTTAGTCCCGCAAATATTGCTGTTAACGGAAACGTGAACTTAAGCTGTCTGGTGGCACACTTGTGCGTTAAGAAAAATTTGAAGTTATATGAGAAACATTTCGCATCGGAAATACTCTACGACAAAAAATAAAAAAATTCAAATCGGATTCTCAGAAGCAGAGATGTCGACAAAAATAAGATATACATCTACGCCCCTAGAGAGAAAACTATCCACTATTTTTATTCTCAACAGGTTTCTCGAGAAGAGCGGTATCGGTCCACAAAATAATTTTTTCAATAGAGTTTTCAGAAGCTCAGAAGTTGCTGCATATTCATCAGAAGCAGAAATAAACACTTCCGCCCCATGGTGGCTAAAACATTCTTTATCAAAAGTTGGAAATTATATGCAAGACATTTTCCATCAGAAGTTGTATCTGATGAAGGAAGAATTTTTAAAATCGTACTTTGTGTTTTGTCTTACGGCACTGGCGCTCTCCCTTCCCTGGAAACCAATGACCCTAAATTAGCGACGAGCGACTGCTTATAACCCATTGAGTTGTTCACGGTGGTCGTAAAACCAATAATGAAAAAAATTCGGACCTTTAGAAGCAGAGCTATAGAGGAAAATGCAATTTAGCTTTACGTCCCCTAGTGGAAAATCTATGCATTACTCGAAAAAAGGGCTGCACCTGAAATAATTTTGGTTATAAATGGCATCGAAGAGTAAGAGAAATTTTTTGAATCGGATACTTAGAAGCAAACATATGGAGTAAAATGTATTTTGAATTCGATATCATCTGCGTTTACACCCTCTAGCTGTGAAGTTGTGTATCGAGAAAAAAAAAAAAAAAGCGGAATGCAAAGATCATCATTCTCATATTTCAAGCTTTTTTTTTTTTTGATGGGAGGTTTAACGACCACCGTGAGCAACTCAATGGGCTATAAGCAGTCCCCCGTCCCTAATTTAGGGTCACTAGTTCCAGGGAAGGCGAGAGAGAGCCAGTGCCGTAAGACAAACACAACATCCATGCTTCACGGGATTTGAACCCTGACCCCTTACGGACGAATGAGCAGAAGCCATCGCTTAGACCACTGAGTCACGATTGTCTCCCACTTCCGTACGTGCCATTTCCGTACATAGTAGATCGGTTAGTACCATTTCCGTACAGTTTCACCACGTCTGATATCACACGTGGGAAATGCTAAGGGAGAAAGTTAATGCTGATTCCCTGTCGAATTCCTCCGACGGCACAGAAAAAACTATTCATTATTTTCGTCAACCAATAAGCGGTTATTATAGAATAAGGGAGAACAGTAATAAAAACTGAAGGGCAAATAAGCTGTCCATTAATGCCATCTTTACGGTTTTTTTTTAATTTCAAAACCGCGAAAAACAAAATGCTTTTCTTTTTGATATTTCGTTCAAAGCTGCCGTCAAAAATTCTGGGCTATTTCTTTAACCAGATGCGCATGATGATTTTACAAAAGATTTTGTAAAATCTTTTTCTTGCGGTTAGAGGCTCTTATAGCTGCGAACCCTCCCGTAGTGGGGTGGGGTGGGGATATCAGAGTACGTTCCTGATCTTCTGTTTTCCTTCACGCATATCTCACTGCTTAGGGATTACCACATCTGTGTACGGAAATGGCACTAGATGATCTGGATGTGTACCGAAATGGGACAAAACTTCATTTGTACGGAAATGGCACGAGATGATCTGAATGTGTACCGAAATGGGACAAAACATCATTTGCGTGGAAATGGCACTAGATGATCTGGATGTGTACCGAAATGGGACAAAACTTCATTTGTATGGAAATGGGACGACACACTGCGTCACGGGGGGGGGGCTTTCAAGCTTTCCAATGCGAAAAGGATTTTTTAAATCAGACTAATAGTTGTAGAAATATAGCATCTACAGACAGACGGACGGACGGTCAAACTGATAACATAAGCACGGTCTCCTTTTTTACAAAAGACGTACTAAAAATTGCGATATGACCGCAAGAGATACTATCGTTGAATAGACCAACTGTCCATTTTTGAAAAACAACCTTTCTTTTCTGCTAGTGGATCACATAAGCCTATTGTTCAACACGCTTATGTTATTTTAAAGAACGGTTACATGCATTTCAAGTCCAATAACCCTTGAAGTTACATTTAGATATCACACGCGATATCTGAGAAAGGTTGCGTGACGAAAGCAATCAGTGCACGCATTACTCTGTCCTTGTAGTAAAAATCTCTTGAAGGAAAATGCAAGGTTTTCTAGTAAGTTGCAAAATGCATAGCACTGTGTACAACAGCGTTTCTCAACATTAATCCCCATGCAGCTCTGTCAAACTCTCAAATACAAAGGGCATCCTGAAAGTAATGCCTCGTCCCTCATAAGATTTTTATTTGTAGCAGCAAAAATGTGAAACTTGGGGGGAAAATACTTGGACATATTGTTAATAATGTTAGTCTATTTAAAGTATTGTCCATCACTTTCTATACATTTCTGCCATCTTTGAACCCATTGGTAAAATCCATTTTGGAAACATTCCTGAGTTCAAAGCCGGTTTAACGTCTGTTACATCGTCGAAACTTTCCCCACAAAGGGTGTTTTTCGAAAGGGCAAACAGGAAAAAGTCTGAGGGAGCCAAATCATTACTGTAAGGGGTTTGGAGCATCACCGTCCACCCCATTTCGGCAATAGCCTGTGAAGTCTCCATTGAGGTATGGGGACGTGCGTTATCATGGTGTAAAACAACACTATGAAGTGGAATGTCACCTCTTTTCCTTCTGATAGCTTCGTTTAGCTTCTTCAATGTCTGCACATAGTGAGCACTGTTTACAGTTGCATCCTGTTCAAGGAAATCAGTCAAAATGACACCACGTTTGTCACAGAAAATTGTCACCATCACTTTCCCTGCCGAACGAGTTGTTTCCATCTTTTTTTGTCGAGGTAAAGATGTGCAGTGCCATTCCATTGACTCATGTTTCGTTTCTGGGTCATGAAAGAACACTCAGGTTTCATTCCCGTCGCAACATTAGAGAAAAACACCTCATCCTCCCTCTCACAACAGCCCAAGAGGTTCCGGCACATATCCACCCTTTGTTCACATTGTTCACGGGTTAGGTTTCTTGGGATCCACTTGGAACAAATTTTTCTGTAGCCTAGATCCCTAATTAATGTTTGCACTATGACCACAATTGCATCCCACAACTCCTGGATGGTGACACGACGATCAGCTGTGATGAGGTCTTTCACTCGTTGTCTGTTGGCATCTGTTACTGCAGTTGCTAGTCTTCCACTCCGTTGTTTGTCCGACACTTCATCCATCTTCAGACATTACTGATATCGATTGTGGTAGTTCCATACACCGCCAGGAGTCTTCTGTAAATTTCTGCAGCCTCACATTCCTTTTTTTCCAGGAATTCAATTACGGCTCGCTGCTTTTTCTCTATCATTCATGATGTTCTTTATTTCCGATTCTGAAAAAAGAAATGGTTCCCACGTTGGTAACATATCATAGTACATGCCAGTGAAGTTTCATTAAAATCACTTCAATATTTAAAAAGTTATTAAGGAGGAGGCATTACTTTCAGAATGCTCCTTGTATAATTCTATGGCTTGTTAGCAGCTATGTAACATACAACAGTAATAATAATACTTTCAAATTTTTGTCTACATAACACCCTAATTTCATTAATGAATAAAAGCAAACGTTTTGGAAACTTTCAACGAGACATATTCAGTTTTCCATTCTTTTTTATTTTTCATGTATTTTTAATTTTTTTTAACGCAGTGATACATGCTCAAAATAGCTACATGAAGATAAAACACATAGCTTTGCACACTGGTAATTTGTAAGGATTTAGTTGATTTTTTTTCCTTTACCAATTTTTTTGCTGTAGGTTGATGCTGCTTCAGTGGGGCACTCAGTGGTAATAGTCCAGGGTCCCGGGTCCTCCCCATGAGGCATGACTTCGTCCTTTGTTACTGGCTGCTTATTTTAAAATATCTCTGTATGTGTTTGTAAATACAACCGACCTTCGATTTACCGTCACTCTTGCATAACGTTACCCCTTGAATTTAAATGGACGCGCTCTGTATTATTTATCCCTTGATATACCATCCCACACTCACCAACCCGCTTGGCCAGCGTGGTGAGTTATGGCCAAACCCCTCCAAAATGACTCCACAACTTAAATCTTGACCCTCAGTCTCCGGCAGCTGGAATGTACTTGGCCAAGGCAGCGGCCAGTGCGACATGAAGGCAGAGGGTGCTAAGAATCCCCGGAGGACCGGACTAGGCTGCCATCTGATGCAGACCTTGGCTACGTATAATGGAAGCTCCCTATCTTCTGATTCAAGGCTTCTTGAATTGGAAGAGGAATTACAAAGGATCAAGTGGGACATCGTCGGGCTAAGTGAGGTAAGGAGAAAAGGAGAAGATCTCATTGAACTGAAAAGTGGACATCTCTTCTACTATCGTGGGATAGATACTGGCAGAACTAGTGGTGTTGGATTTATAATAAACAAGAAACTGAAGGATAAAGTTGTAGAAGTTGAAAGTTCCTCTGACAGAGCTGCACGACTCGTTATCCAACTCTCGAGAAGATACCAGGCTCAGATTATTCAAACTTATGCACCCACCACAAGTCATCCTGAAGAGGAAATTGAAGAGTTTTATGAGGAAGTTCGTCATCTAAATAATAAAGGTAAGCAGTACTTGAAGGTAATTATGGGAGATTTCAATGCAAAAATAGGGCAACGGCAACAGAATGAAACTTCAGTAGGTAAATTCGGTCACGGCAACAGAAACCAGCGTGGAAATACTCTCGTAGAGTTTGCAGAGGCAGAAGGGTTTTTGATCTTGAACGTCTTTTTCAAGAAAAAGCCGCACAGGAAATGGACATGGACACATCCAAATGGGACGACAAGTGAAATTGATTTTATCATGTGTAACAAAAAATTCGTCATAGAAGACTGCAGTGTGCTAAACAAGTTCAACCCAGGTAGTGACCATAGATTGGTGAGATGTAAGATGCACCTCAACACTAAACTACACTAAACTCGAACGTGGCAAGCTCATAAGACAACAAAAATGTATTGACATAACCAACCTTAAAAAACACCATAATACCTTCAAGTTGGAACTGAAGAACAGATTCTCTGCTTTAGAAGGCCTAACATCGGAAGAAGTGAATATTTCTGAAGTTAACAGAAAAGTAACCAAAGCTCTTGTAGAAACAGCAACAAAATTTGTAGGGTGTAAGAACAAGTTGCATGTGAACAAATTATCAGGAAAATCCAAAATGTTGATGCAAAAAAGAAGAGAGATGAGGACAACTAAAGAAGATGTGACTTCCAAAGTGGAATACATAGAGCTATGCAAGACAGTACGAAAAAGTATCACTGAAGACGTAAGGAAATTCAACTGTGAACTAGTGAGGAAAACAATTGAAAACAACCAAAGCCTAAAGATAGCAAAAGGACATCTCAGTAAGGGAAGAAAACAGATTATGGCACTGAGAAAAGAAGATGGTTCTGTAACGAGAAATAGGGGCGAAATTTTGACAAGAGTAAAAGATTTCTACTCCAAGTTATATGAAAGGAATGATGCATGTACTCCAGACATCGTGAAAGGTACCAGTACCAGAGTTCTTCCAGTCCTCCCAGCAGAAGTTGCACATGCAATCAAAAACATGAAGCGGGGAAAAGCTCCAGGAGAAGATGGAATTACTGTAGACATCATACAAGAAGCAAGTGGAGAAATCGAAACAGTACTCGCACAAATTTTCACTCGATGCCTTAAGGAAGGGAAGATTCCTGAGGATTGGAACAACGCTACAATGATCCTGCTACATAAAAAAGGTGACATTGAGGATCTCAGGAACTACAGACCTATCAGCCTCCTATCAGTGGTTTATAAAACCTTCACTAAAGTTCTTTCACACCGTTTGAAGATAACACTGGACATGGCTCAACCGAGAGAACAAGCTGGATTCAGGAGTGGCTACAGCACAATAGATCATATCCACGTACTGAGAGAACTAATTGAAAGAGCGAGGGAATATGAACTTCCGTTGTGCATGGCTTTTATCGATTATGAAAAAGCCTTTGATTCGGTGAAACCATCAGCAGTTACAAAGGCTCTGAAATCCTGCGGTATTGAAGATGCATACATTAATATTATTAATAACATCTATGAAAATGCAAGTGCTGCAAAGATTCGGCTGTTCGAAAATACAACACACATAAAAATTGGAAAGGGAGTGAGACAAGATGACACTATATCTCCGAAGCTCTTTAATACCACATAGGAAAATGTCTTTCAATCACTGAACTGGGAAAACAAAGGGATAAAGATTAATGGAGATTATCTAACCCACCTTCGTTTTGCTGATGACATAGTCATTTTTGCAACTACCCCATCAGAGCTGCAGAGTATGATCCAAGAACTTGCTGACAAGAGCAAAGAAGTGGGATTAAAAATGAACTTTCAGAAGACAAAAGTGATGTTCAATGCTTTTACAAGAAATGAAGATTTATCGATTAATGGAGAAAAGCTGGAGATAACAGACACGTACGTTTATCTTGGACAGCATATATCAAGTGAGGGTCACATTGATGAAGAAGTTAATCGGCGTACAAAACTTGCCTGGAGAGCTTTTGGAAGAAACAGCATAATTTTCAAGAGCAATATGCCATTATGTCTTAAAAGAAAAGTGTTTGATCAATGCATCCTTCCAGTGCTTACGTATGGTGCAGAGACGTGGACCTTAACTAAAAGAAACATACAAAGGCTGCAGACAACTCAAAGTAGCATGGAGAGGTGCATGCTTGGTGTAACCAGAAGAGATTAGAAGAGGAACTCGTGGATCCGAAAAATGACAGGAGTGGAAGACATCATGATCAGAGTTAAATCCCTGAAATGGCAATGGGCTGGGCATACTGCCAGAAGGACAGACCATCGATGGACAGCCGAAATTTTAGATTGGATTCCAAATGACAGAAAAAGACCCAGAAGAAGACCACATGGGAGATGGCTGGATGGAATTCGAAAATATGCGGGAGTGACATGGAGGAGACGGGCACAAGACAGACAGTTGTGGAGGAAACTTGGGGAGACCTTCGTCCAGCAGTGGATTGACAATGGATGACAATGATGATGATGATGATGATACCATTACACTTTTGGTATCCGCCAATGTACACTGAAAAGGAATTGAATTAAAGATACTTGTCTAGTAACGTGTAGCACCACCTTTCGCCCTGATGACGGCGGCGATTCGTCTCGGCATGGACTCGACAAGACACCGGAAGAGTTGGGAAGCCATACGGATTCACGTCCCCTGAACAAGCTCCCACAGTTCACGAAGATTTGATGGAGGGCGTCAGAGCCTTGAACATTTCAGATGTGCTCGATGGGATTGAGGTCAGGTGACCTAGCTGGCCAAGGAAGCGAGGTCACGTCAGTTGAGTGTTCATCCAACCATTTAGATACAATTCGGGAGCGATGGCACGGTGCATTGTCTTGTTGCAGGATGAGGTCCTTAGTGGGATGTTGAAGACGCAGAAACGGGAGCAAATGGTCGTCCAGGATATCCCGGTAACGTTGACCTGTGAGGGACGATGTCACACGTACCAGGGGTCCCATTTCAGTTCACGTAAACAGTCCCTGACGAGAATGCCACCCTGACCAGCTTGAAGAGTACCCTGCTGGCTAGATGGATCCATCGCTTCATGTGGTTTGCGCCGTACTCGTATCCTGCCATCCGCATGTACCAACGTGAATCTCGACTCATCAGTCCAGACAACATTTTCCCACATGTGTAGGGTCCAAAGGCAATGTTCCCGCGCCCATGCTAATCTTTGCTCCCTGTGATATGCGGTCAGCAGCGGTACCCTCGTGGGACGATGGCTTCTGTACCCCATAGCGAGGATATGGTTGTGGATGGTGTGGCTGCTAACACGTTTTTGTGCACCAGCGTTAAATTGCCGATGGATTTCTTGCACTGTGGACGTCTATCCGCTGTTACAATGCGAGCTAGCCGCCGATGACCCCGCTCATTAACACGCTGTTGTCCACGGCAGTTGGCCTTTGCAGAGTTGGTTTTACCGGATTCGATGTACTCACGGTGCACCCGTGACACATTGGCTCGTGAAAATCCCAGGGCCTGCACGACTTCCGAGATGGGGTCACCCATTCGTCGGGCCCCGATAATTTGCCCACGATCAAATGCGCTTAGATCCTTCGTCTTACCCATACTGCGTCCGACTCTTACTGATTTTCTTCGCATCACTCCTTATATTGTCGGATCGCTGCATACGTCATGTCGTTTCCGTTTAGAGGGCCGTCCACAGCGCCACATTTGCATAACGCCAGCTGTCCCTAATTCAATTGCTCTTCGGTGTATATTACTACACCAACCTAGCTAGCCTTCTCAACACCAAACATATTTGATGTGCCACCACTTGAAAACGGTGTGAGGATTCCCTTTCCCCTTTTCGGGCCATGATTCAAATGTGGCAAACGCTAAAGACACTGATTCAATTCAAGATGCGAATCAGCGACTTTTCAAATTAGGAAGATTCTTTGAAGCAAACTCGCAGGCCGGCGATATTTCAAACGCGTTTGTTAAATGAGATTATGCTCTGGAAATAACTGGGTTGAAATCGAAAACACAAATGAAAATAGACGAATGTTTGAAAAGAAACTAAGGCACGTAAAATGCTTTTGTGTAATGCTATTAATTTTTACTTGATAAAGTTTTAGTTACGTAACACGATTCCTTTTCTAATGATTAAAATGTCAACTTTATCTTTGCGCAAAGTAAATTTCCGAATGTAAGCACACTCTAAGCTTCCGAGATGGAAACGGACACTTTGAACTACGTACAGTGCACACTCAGTACACAACATATAACTGCACTTGTTTTTAATTAACATGTTTTTAATTTAATGCTGATTTTGATATTCGGGAAATCATAATTAGCAAAATGTGAGATTACTTAAAAATCATTGGCAAGTTTAATATAACGCCACAATGTAATGTGATAAATGATGTCGGTACAACAAGGGTATGTATTTTATATATCCAAAATATTTTACGAATAATTGGAAACGCCACTTTAATACGACGGAGATATTTTATCGTTTCTCAATATTTTGGGAGAAGTTTCCTCCGGAGTAGTTTTATTTACAATTTCAATATTTCGGGCCACCCCCATAAAAAAATCCTGGGTGCGCCACTGTGCTGCTTTACGTCTTAACGTGACAAATTTGTTAATTACATAGGTGGTGTTTTCAGAGTAGTTTTTGCGGAGAACGCAGCTTCACTTATGTTAATCGACCGCCGAGGAACACAGGGAATTAAACAAATGTTTTGCAAATTGCAGTTACATTTAGCTATTCTTCGAATACCTTTCTTGAGTTATTACACAGCGTTGAATTCAGTTTCACTGAATTGAACGCTATGTGTTTGATCCATTTTCACTACACTTCACCCTGAGGTGTCCAAACCCCGGTTTTTTGGTCCCCTTGAGTTTGCCCCGGTTTTTGGTCTCCTTGAGTTTGCCCCGGTTTTTTGGTCCCCTTGAGTTTGCCCCGTTTTTTTTGGTCCCCTTAAGTTTGCCCCGGTTTTTTGGTCCCCTTGAGTTTGCCCCGGTTTTTTGGTAGCCCCGGTTTTTTGGTAGCCCCGGTTTTTTGGTCCGGTTTTTTGGTCCCCTTGAGTTTGCCCCGGTTTTTTGGTCCCCTTGAGTTTGCCCCACCCATTGTCTCTATTCTAAAGAAATTTTGTAAAAATCATGACTTTGATTTTGGGATTCTCACCAGGAATGTTTTTTCACTTGTTAGAAATGACCGTGACTTAATCCAACACCCAATAAATCTAGAGTATGCTGTATTCCTTTGGTTCCCCGTGATCCAGTCTTAACCGCGAAATTCTATACCGGTTATGCACTTCAGACTTTAAATGTTCGTGTCATCATCATCATCATTGTCAGTCATTATCAATCCACTGCTGGACGAAGGTCTCCCCAAATTTCCTCCACAACGGTCTGTCTTGTGCCAGTCTCCTCCATGTCACTCCCGCATATTTTCGAATTTCCATCCAGCCATCTCCCATGTGGTCTTCTTCTGGGTCTTTTTGTGTCATTTGGAATCCAATCTAAAATTTCGGCTGTCCATCGAGGGTCTGTCCTTCTGGCAGTATGTCCAGCCCATTGCCATTTCAGGGATTTAACTCTGATCATGATGTCTTCCACTCTTGTCATTTTTCGGATCCACGTGTTCCTCTTCTTATCTCTCCTGGTTACACCAAGCATGCACCTCTCCATGCTACTTTGAGTTGTCTGCAGCCTTTGTATGTCTCTTTTAGTTAAGGTCCCCGTCTCTGCACCATACGTAAGCACTGGAAGGATGCTTTGATCAAACACTTTTCTTTTAAGACATAATGGCATATTGCTCTTGAAAATTATGCAGTTTCTTCCAAATGCTCTCAAGGCAAGTTTTGTACGCCGATTAATTTCTTCATCAATGTGACCCTCACTTGATATCTGCTGTCCAAGATAAAGGTACGTATCTGTTATTTCCAGCTTTTCACCATCAATCGATAAATCTTCATTTCTTGTAAAAGCATTGAACATCACTTTTGTCTTCTGAAAGTCAAAACGAAGGTGATTTAGATAATCTCCATTAATCTTTATCCCTTTGTTTTCCCAGTTCAGTGATTGAAAGACATTTTCCAATGTGGCATTAAAAAGCTTCGGAGATATGGGATCATCTTGTCTCACTCCCTTTCCAATTTTGATGTGTAATGTATTTTCAAACAGCCGAATTTTTACACTTGCATTTTCATAGATGTTATTAATAATATTAATGTATGCATCTTCAATACCGCAGGATTTCAGAGCCATTGTAACTGCTGATGGTTTCACCGAATCAAAGGCTTTTTCATAATCGATAAAAGCCATGCACAATGGAAGTTCATATTCCCTCGCTCTTTCAATTAGTTCTCTCAGTACGTGGATATGATTGTGCTGTAGCCACTCCTGAACCCAGCTTGTTCTCTCGGTTGAGCCATGTCCAGTGTCACCTTCAAGCGGTGTGAAAGAACTTTAGTAAACATTTTATAAACCACTGATAGGAGGCTGATAGGTCTGTAGTTCCCGAGATCCTCAATGTCACCTTTTTTATGTAGCAGGATCATTGTAGCGTTGTTCCAATCCTCAGGATTCTTCCCTTCCTTAAGGAATCGAGTGAAAATTTGTGCGAGTACTGTTTCGATTTCTCCACTTGCTTCTTGTATGATGCCTCTACAGTAATTCCATCTTCTCCTGGAGCTTTTCCCCACTTCATGTTTTTGATTGCATGTGCAACTTCTGCTGGGAGGACTGGAAGAACTCTGGTACCTTCCATGATGTCTGGAGTACATGCATCATTCCTTTCATATAACTTGGAGTAGAAATCTTTCATTCTTGTCAAAATTTCGCCTCTATTTCTTGTTACAGAACCACCTTTTTTTCTCAGTGCCTTAATCTGTTTTCTTCCCTTACTGAGATGTTATTTTGCTATCTTTAGGCTTTAGTTGTTTTCAATTGCTTTCCTCACTAGTTCACAGTTGAATTTCCTTACGTCTTCAGTGATACTTTTTCGTACTGTCTTGCATAGCTCTATATATTCCACTTTGGAAGTCACATCTTCTTTAGTTGTCCTCATCTCTCTTCTTTTTTGCATCAACATTTTGGTTTTTCCTGATAATTTGTTCACATGCAACTTGTTCTAGACACAGCTGATTTGTTGCTGTTTCCATAAGAGCTTTAGTTACTTTTCTGTTAATTTTAGAAATATCCACTTCTGCTGATGTTAGGCCTTCTAAAGCAGCGAATCTGTTCTTCAGTTCCAACTTGAAGGTATTATGGTGTTTTTGAATGTTGGTTATGTCAATACATTTTGTTTGTCTTATGAGCTTGCCACGTTCGAGTTTAGTGTTGAGGTGCATCTTACATCTCACCAATCTATGGTCACTACCTGTGTTGAACTTGTTTAGCACACTGCAGTCTTCTATGACGAATTTTTTGTTACACATAATAAAATCAATTTCACTTGTTGTCCCATTTGGATGTGTCCATGTCCATTTCCTGTGTGGCTTTTTCTTGAAAAAGGAGGTCAAGATGAAAAACCTTTCTGCCTCTGCAAACTCAATGAGAGTATTTCCACGCTGGTTTCTGTTGCCGTGACCGAATTTACCTACTGAAGTTTCATTCTGTTGCCGTTGCCCTATTTTTGCATTGAAATCTCCCATAATTATCTTTAAGTGCTGCTTACCTTTATTATTTAGATCACGAATTTCCTCATAAAATTCTTCAATTTCTTCTTCAGCATGACTTGTGGTGGGCGCATAAGTTTGAATAATCTGAGCCTTGTATCTTCTCGAGAGTTGGATAACGAGTCGTGCACCTCGGTCAGAGGAACTTTCAACTTCATCAGAACATAAATATGCTCTTAGGACTGGCTCCACATCCACTGCCCTAACCAGGACTGTGAACCAAGGGGAATACTTGCCTGATTGGGACAACTCAAGAATTCTAGCGTCAGCAAGTAACAGGCGTTCATTACGTTTATCTGAAAGCTTACATATCACAAAATTTGTAACCCTTGCTGCAATATAGACTTTCCTAGTTTTGTTCCACGCCCGTGGAAACTACTGTATTAATAAAATCTGTGTTTCACGCAGCGGAAGTAGAACATCCGTCATAATCTTTATCTTGTACTTGGGAATTCCACTGTCTACGTTTGGCAACGAGGACTTATGTGTCTGTTGCATCATGGAATTGTTTTTCAGTGTATTTATTGCTTGCTTGCTCTGTATGCTGTGGCACTAAACCTAATGATGAGAACGAGAACGGCCTCGAAAGATATTGCTTTTAGTATATTAACAACCTACCTGTGTTTTAATTGTAAATAAAGAATTTTAACTTTGCAATTTGAACCTGGTGAGTTTGACATATCGTACGTAGACAGCTTGATTCTACTTTCTCAAACTCTCACATGTAGATTTGGGTGTTCGGTGTCGATTACTAACCAGAACTGTAAAGCGCCAGCACACCTTAGAGCATTTCAATTTTTGACTGATGGCAAATCAGTAAGCTTAAGCTCTTCATACGGATGGGACGTGGCTTTGTGTTCTGTAAACGGTTATTGTCTGCGCACTTTTTTTTTTTGTAGATCCTCGTCTTCGGGGTAAGTAGTTAAAAACCCAATAAAAGCGCTTTCACTTTGGACAGGCATAGATGGCCCTTGTGTAAGGATATTTCGGTAAGCAAACAAAACAGTACCACGATAAGATTTATAACAATTTCTGCATTTCCTCTTGTGTCAAATTCTTCCACCTCCTCAATAAGACTTTAAAAAGTTTTTAAAATAATAACAGAAAAGTTACTGTCCAATGATTGAAGTTTAAGACTATCCAGTCTAAAACTAAAACGGAAAATAATGAATCACATTATCTAAGAATTAGTTTCTGTTACATATTTTATAATATATTCCGCATAAAAATTCTCAAAAGTGAGATTAATGCTAGCAAAGATTGAGATTAAATGTAAAACAAAAAAAAGAAGGAAAGCAATAGAAATACAGAGAGAGAGAGAGAGAGAGAGAGAGAGAGAGAGAGAGATGACCTACTCGGAACGCACTGAGAATCTATACATACGATTTTGGTAACCCTTTTCAAAAAAGGTTGGTAGTAGTCCCAAAAAGGACTGTTCTTTTGAATTTTTATTTTCATCCTCACTCTGATTCTTATGGTAAGTGATTAAACCTGTTGACTCTGAATTCCAACCGTAACACATCGGAAAAAAATCATCCAGAGCCTTTGAGTTTCGGCTCCGTCTTTCCCTTGTTAAATTTCTGAGCTATTATATCATAATATTCTTCAATATTTAGTACATGATAAAAAGGTTTGCTGCCCGTCTTCAGATTACATGAGCAATAATAAAAGTCCTCTGGATCTTCCTAATTAGATTTCTTAACAAGGATCTCCACGAAAGTATTTGATTTGGTATTTGGCTGTACTGTTAAAGACTGACGAAGGATTTCCACAAGTAAAGATCCATCGGGAGGGGAAGGGGGGACAGAGCCAGCGCCATCGGACGAACACACCACTCATGCCTCATCCAGAACCAGTCCCAACTCGGAGAATGCTATTAGGCCAGCGCTTCAGATCATTCAATCACCTTTGCAGCCTAAAGAATTTATTTTAATAAAGCAAAATTGCTGAAAAGTTTTTGTATTTCAGTTAAAGAATTGGCAACAGGGGAGGGCATAAAGAATTCGAAACCGTGAGAACTGGGAATCTGGCAACAGATGAAAAAATGTCGTTTGAAAAAGCTGTTGATTTAAAAAACCAAATTCCGTTAATACACACAATTGACGTGGATTAGGAACATCAAACAGAAGTCATCGCTCTTTCCACGTTTATAAGTGAGTCACGGAAAACTTCTCATAGGCCGCCACCGGGAATCGAACCCAGGGTCTTCCAGTTACGCGCCGGACATGCTGCCACTGCACCACAGCGGCCTCGAATTCTCCAGACTCACATACGATTAACTGCGAAACCACATGGCAGGTTTTTCATGAAAAGTTTTCCGTAACTCACTTATAAACGTGAAAAGAGCGATGACTTCTGTTTGATGTTCCTAATTCACGTCAATTGTGTGTATTAATTATTCTTTCGTCTCCTACTTATTTGTTCAGTTGCTGCTTTCCATCTTTGGTGAATCCCCAGCATTGTGCGGGGCTCCAAGAAGCAACCTACCATGTGGTTTGGCAGTTAGTCGTATGTGAGTCTGGAGAATTCGAGGCCGCTGTGGTGCAGTGGTAGCATGTCCGGCGCGTAACTGGAAGACCCTGGGTTCGATTCCCGGTGGCGGCCGATGAGAAGTTTTCCGTGACTCACTTATAAACGTAGAAGGAGCGACGAGTGCTGTTTGCTGCTCCTAATACACGTCAGTTTTGTGTATTAATAATTCATTCGCTTCCTAGTTATTTGTTCAGTTGCTGCTTTCCATCTTTGGTGAATCTCCAGCATTGTGCGGGGCTCCAAGAAGCAACCTGCCATGTGGTTTGGCAGTTAGTCGTATGTGAGTCTGGAGAATTCGAGGCCGCTGTGGGGCAGTGGTAGCATGTCCGGCCCGTGACCGGAAGACCCTGGGTTCGATTCCCGGTGGCGGCCGATGAGAAGTTTTCCAAGACTCAATTATAAACGTGGAAAGAGCTATGACTTCTGTTTAACCAAATTCTATTTGTCACTGAGTAGCGGGATACTCTTTATTGACTTAGCATGTACTATATAATTCTTTAGCACTAAAGGTTCGTCAATTCGTTATAAAATTAAAACCATATTCCATACTTTTGTCTTTCTGTTAAGGAACTGGAAATGGTAAAAGATATAGAGAAACTGAAATAATGACGATTAGGAACCTGGCAACGGAGGATGAAAAATGTTTAAAAAAACTGTTTACTACACAGAGGAAAAGAGACAGAAGTCCAACTCTCGTGTTTATCCTACTTCAGACAGAAGCCAAAATGTGTATACGGCGGCAAGTGTCATTGCAGCAGGGAGTGCACGGCTGACAAAAAGACACAGCGTTTCTGTGTCAACTGCAGTGGTGAACATGGGGCTAACTGGTGAAATTGCCCCATTTATAAGCAGCTTGCCAACAAGCTGCTGAGAAACACCAGGCAGGAACCGGAGCAGAGGCAGAATAACGCAACAAACGGTAGGGCCCCCTACTAAACCTACTGCTGTTGATCCGAAACCGGTAAAGGAGAGTCCCCCTACTGCTTCCATGCCCCCACCTCTGCTACAAGCTCCAAGAGGAAGAAAAGGAAGGGCAAAAAGAACCAAAACAAGACAGCTAGTCAACCAGCTAAGGTTACGCCTGCCCTTCAGGCCGTAACAAAAGTGGCTCCCCACCCTACCACTACCGAAGTCACGGATCAAAAGCTGCGCTCAGAGCTTGCGGAGCGCATTGATCCCGCTGTCCTCAAACGGGTTCTGGTTGCCTGTATGGCGGCTTAAGCCTGAGCTCCTGTGCCTAGTAGCGCATTATGGACAGTCTTGACATAATACTTTGTAACGCGAACGGCATCAGGAATAAACTTGCAAGGTTTCAGAAAGATCATGACATCGACGTTGCTCCTATCTGTGAGTCCAAACCCACACCTAAGATCAAGCGAGCCAGTGTTGCGAACTACCAGGTGTTCCGGCAGGACATAGACTGAGCCCTCTACAAACACGCAGCAGGAGGTAATGTCATTTTTCCAGAAATGGTTTAAGTGCATCCATCGCACCCTTCAAGCATGTCAAGGATATTGAGGCACTGGCTGTTAAGCTAAAAACAAGCTCCGGCTTGATTAAATTGGCTCCCGTTTATAACGGTCCAGGCAAGGTACCATTTGACGATGATCTTGACATCCTATGTTGGGACCCCATCTCCACTGTAGTGGCTGGTGACTGGAATGCTAAACATTCTGACTGGTTTAGTCGTTCAACTAACAGTGCTGGAGCGGCGCTGTCACAATATATTGACCAGCTAGATCTTACAGTTGAAGTCCGGTCCATCCAACTTACACCCCGTTCCACGGGGTTGCCGATGTCACTGATTTTTCTGTCCTCCAGTTTGTGAGGCACTTTCATCAGGTATCTGTGGTTTCTGGTTTTGACTCGAATCATGACCCCGTCTTACTGAGGTTAAACGGAGTCGCAACCATCCGACGGACGATGATGTATACTGATTGGAAGTTGTTCCAGGAAATCATTGCTCAGGTACGGTGGACCCTAATACTCGCTCGAACTTCGACAGTCCGGTGGAAGAACTCACTCGTTGCATACAGGTAATCTAGGCTCAATGCAGGAAGCCCTCTGCTCCTACCCGAGACTCTCATGCACTTCCTCCCCGTATTGCCCGGTTGATCCGAGGAAAGAACAAGTACCAGGGGATCTGGCAGCGGTCGAGATCAGCCGACGACAGGGTTCGTTATAACTCGTGTCGCGATCTCGTCAGGGCAGAAATCCGTGCGTTCAGAGAACTCTAATGGAACAAGTATCTCCTCAACGCGGGTCAGCCTCGTCAGGACGATGTGTGGACCATCCTTCGAAAACTCCAGTGTAGTGAGACTGTCATACCGCCCATTCTCGGTCTACAGGGCTTGGTGTACGGTGATAATGAGAAGGCTGAGGTCCTTGCTGGTGCCCTGGAAAAGCAGTTCTCACCTCATGACATTCAAAATCCTGTTCACACTGACAGGGTCATAGAAACTTTAGCTGCATACGATCTTGATGATACAGACGAGGTCATCTCACCTGTCCGTTACCTCGAGGTAACTCGACACATCAAAAAGCTAAAGGTGAAGAAAGCTCCTGGAAGAGATGGAGTTTCGGCAAGAGCTGTTCAACTGCTCCCTGAGAGCTGGATTCTGGTCCTGGTGGAGATTTTCAACGGGTCTCTCCGGCTGAAGTATTTCCCCAGTAACTGGGAAAAAGGCAGTGATAGCGGTGTTGCCCAAACCTGGAACCAATCCGAGGAACTACCGTCCGATATCTCTTTTGCCTATACTGAGTAAACTCCTGGAGAGGGTCATTCTCTCTAGGCTTTTGGAGTTCTGTGATGCTAACGGTGTGATTCCTGACGAACAGGGAACTGAGCGAAGCATGCCACGACCCACCAGTTGATCAGACTTACGGAATTCGTTTCTGAAAGACGTGATAAGAGCGAGTATTCCACTGCTGTCTTCCTGGACGTCAGCAAGGTCTTCAACAGCGTGTGACACGACGGTCTCGTTCACAAGTTACAGGCGCTTCGGTGTCCTCGCCCACTTGTTGAGCTGATTGGTTTGTACCTCAACAGCCGCAGTTTCACTATTAAGATTAAATGTGAGCTTTCTTTGGAAATGAAGATTCGGGCTTGCGTTCCTCAGGGCTCTGTTCTTGGACCAACGCTGTTCTTCATTTATCTGCACGACTTACTCAAGCCCAAATACGGGCAGGTCGTGATGGACGCAGATGATACAGCTGTTGTCATCAGGTCCCTGACCTGAACAAAAGCAGAGCAGTGAAGCTCCTCCAGGACTTTCTCTCTCAGCTGGAAACCTACTACACTGACTGGCGGATCAAGATCAATCCGTCTAAGAGCAGTGCGCTGATGTTTTTGGATCTCTCCAAGGAGTATCAAAGCCTGTTATGTTTCAAGAGACAATCCCCTGAGCTTCCTCCACTAAGTATTTAGGGCTCCAAGTAGATTGTCGACTTTCGTGGGTAGCGAACACCATCTACCGCACGAATAAAGCTAGACAATGCCTTGGGCAGTTGGCTCCACTACTCCACCGGAGAAGCTTTCTTACAACACGACACAAAGTATTGCTGTACAAGATGGACTCAGGCCCGTGCTCACCTACGCCTCCCCCATCTGGATAGGGATTAGTAGGAATCAGCGAGAGAGAATCGAGAGGGTGCAGAGCCGAGCACTTCGTATGAACACTGGGACTCCCCTTGGACACCACTTCGGAACCTGAGGAACAGACTTGGAGTTGAGAGGTACATGAGTTTTCAACCAGATTCGCCTAGAAGTTCTTCAAGAAAGCAGAAACCCACCCTAATGGAGTTTTTAGAAGTACGGTTGACTACGATCCCAGCGAATTCCTTAGGTATCCGAGGTCTAAGGCGGCCATCGTTGTTAATCCCAGACAGAGACTTGTGGATGGGCAGCACTGTTGGGTACTGTTTCCTTGGATCAGATGGAGGACTGGGTTGGATGGAGTGTAAGTGTGTTAACATTGGTGGGGTGTTAGACATACCACCACCCCTTTCTTTTTCAGGTTGGTGTTTGAAATGGCGAGTACTGATTGCTGCTCCGAGATTCGGATGTAGTTTCCGTGAGTTTCAGTCACCGGGGGGGGGGAGTGGGGGAGGGCGGTGGATGGGTGGTGTTGTGGTTCTCCGTGATGGGTGCTGTGGTGCTTGGCTCCACCTACACGTCACCTCTTTCCCTTACCGCCTCAGACTGGTGTCACGGTTCACTTGAAAGATTTGCCCTCCTCTCCTTTAACTTGGTTTTTCTGTTTATCTTTCCTGTTGAGTTCACTTACTCAGATCCCTTTACTTCCTATTTCTAAGGGCAGTTTTAGGCCTGGGGTCACATACTCCCTTCTTTAAACTTCTTCAAACGTAGCCTAGCGAGTTGTCAACTTAAAAAAAAAGCCGACGATTACGGTTCGAAGTATTAGTTCCATGTCCGTCCAGTGGCGCGCTGTTCTGTTGAGATCTTAGGAGCCAAATTGTTGCCATAAGTTTCTATGGAAGATTTATTTCTGAGTCTCCTGCTCTGTGGCTTATTAAAAAAAAACAAAGTCCCTTTGCTACTGAACATCACACTTGGTGACGCATTCAGTCTGTCCCGGTCTTGAAGTCGTACTTCCCTCATTATAGAACTGTCAGCTTGACATTAAGGATGTTCTTTATTGCCTGATCGTGAAGTATTTTCATAGCTCTGAAGATTTCGAGAAATCGGTTGAAAAAAGCAAGTAAATTGTATACTTGGTTGTTGTTGTTTTCAGTTATATCTGTGCATACTAAATGCATAAAATATTTCATACATCGAAGCTAGTCTGATTATTAAAGTGTCTTCCTCAAGACAAACGCATTCCGAACTGGAAATTCAATCGGTACAAGAGTAAAATTTTTTAGTGGGTTCCCTATTTTTTTCTTCATGATTTCCATGAAACGTGCGAAAAGTTAACCATATGAAATACAATATTTTTTAAACGATATGGTGCTTCTATTTGCATTCTCTGATATGCAGTTTATGTTGGTATAATGTAGATCTTTAATAGCGAAAAAATTCCTATTAGAAAGTAAGACAAAAAGAGCATTCGAAATCACTCACCTTAAAGAGATAACTGAACTTACGGCTTTA
The DNA here is from genome assembly GCA_039090855.1 of Macrothele yani. Classification (NCBI taxonomy): domain Eukaryota; kingdom Metazoa; phylum Arthropoda; class Arachnida; order Araneae; family Macrothelidae; genus Macrothele; species Macrothele yani. The sequence continues at coordinate 69,685,587 of CM077013.1, forward strand.
TTTACAAAGTAGAAAAAAATCGATGAATTTCATCAGCGTTAGCAAAGACGATTCATATTCCAAACAAACACATAAAGACGGATGAGCTATAGGTGATATGTCTATCTTACTGTGCTGGCTCACTCCCTTTCAAGAACCAGTGGCCCGAAATTTGGACGGTTAAATTGCTTACAGCCCTACGGGTTACTCATTCGTTAAACCCCAAAACAGAAAAAAATAAAGGCATTGTTCTTCAAAATTTTCTTGTCAATATGGTCAGATGCGACATGAAACACAGTTTCATAAATCCAATCAATCTCATGTTGTGGGCGAATTCCACAGTACTACAGTCTATCAGCATGTCCATCCAATGCTGCTTCTTAGGAAGAAACGACAGACGACATCCCACCTTTTAACATTATGACAGTTCCAACGAATACTCTTTCGATTTGTCTCATACTTTAAGGAATCTGTGTTTAAGGCAAAACTGCTGACCCGTGAAGCTGACTCAGTGAAATCTCTCGCAATATTTTTAAGTGAAATAAATAATTCAGCTACGGAAATCGTTCATCAGTCTTTGATGAGACAGCCAACTACAAAATCAAATATTTTCATGGAGGTCATTTTAAGAACCCTAATTAGGAAGATCCAAAGACTTTGATTTTTGCACATACACTGGTGTGCAAAAATTAAGGACGAAGAGGAGAAATTAGCATAACAGCGGAACGAGCAGGCAGAATGGACCGAAAGACCACTCAGGAGATAGACTATGGTCCGGTACGGTAGGGCATGCGCATATATGTAGCATGACGTAGGGGGGAGTGTCAGAAGGGTATAAAGCACACGGGCGGTGTACGCTCAGCAATTCGGTGAAAGCTACTGCACGGTGTACATCGATTTGAACGACGTCGAGTTGCTGCCACCGTGTGATATGGCCAACAGGCAATCCAGTAGACGACATCTGGATGACTTTACCCGAGGTCGCGTCATTGGGAAGTTGCAAAAAGGTCGAAGTGTGACTAGTGTGGTCGTGGAGTTCGGGATCGCTCACAGCATCGTTTCACGAGCTTGGAGAGCATTTCAAACAACAGAAACAGCTGTCCGAGAGTTTAGCAGTGGTCGTACACGAGCAACCACGGCAGCGGACGACCGGTATATTGCCCTACAGGCGAGAAGAGACAGACGGTAGACAGTGGGAGAAATCTCAAGGCACATGCAACAGACAACTGGACGTCCGTTATCGCGTTTTACCGTGGCCAGGAGGCTGCACAAAGGTGGTCTATTTGCACAACGACAAGTACGGTGTGTGCCATTAACGCCTGCTCATCGGAGACGGCGGTTTCTATGGTGCCAGGAGCACAAGAACTGGACACATCAGCAATGGGGTCGAGTTCTCTTAACGGATGAGAGCCGATTTAGTCTGACGAGCGATTCTGGACGTATACACATCTGGAGAGAGCAGGGAACTGGCAATCGCAACTCCAACATCATCGAAAGGGACCGGTTTGGTGGTGGCGGAGTTCTCGTTTGGGGCGGTATCATGCTTGGTAGCCGTACTGATCACCACATCTTCCAAGGAGGTTCAATCACTGGTGTCTGCTATTGTACCGAGGTTCTCCTGCCTCACGTGCGTCTGTTTAGAGGTGCTGTGGGTCCTGAGTTTCTCTTCATGGACGACAACGCTACACCTCATCGTACAGTGGCTGTCGCAGAGCTGTTGGAGAGTGAAGATATTCAACACTTGGATTGGCCCGCAAGGTCCCCGGACCTAAATCCAATCGAACACCTGTGGGACCTTCTCGGGAGACGCTTGGCAGCACGTCACCAGCCGCCAGCAACGATTCCGCAGCTGCGATTGGCACTACAAGAGGAATGGGCCGCAATGCCTCAACAGCTCCTTGACAAGCTCTTCCTCAGCATGGATAGACGCTGTAAATCCTGCAACGCAGTCAGGGGTTACTACTAAAGACTTGAATTTTTGGAAGAATATGAGACAGAAACGTCCATGTGACAGGCGGCTTCCAAGAAAAATCCTACTAAAGACTGGATTTTTCTTGGCAGCCGCCTGTCACATGGACGTTTCTGTCTTCTGTCCAGTTGTGCTCAAAGCTACCCTTTCAATAAAGTGCATTTGTATCCTTTGGATTCCTTGTTTGGACGAGTTTGCTCACTTGTCCCATATTCTTATATCTTGGGGATCTTATGGTATGATTTGGGTCGATGTGGAGCACTTCTGCACGACGTTACATTCGAAAAACCGTCTTGTCCTTAATAATTTTTGCACGCCAGTGTATAACCAGAAGACGAGCAGCAAACCATTGTGCCGTGTATCAAATATTGAAGAATTTTATGACATAATAGCTCAGAAATTGAACAGGGAAAAGATGCAGACAAAACTCGAAGGTCCTGGATGGTCTTTTTTCTGTGTGATATGATTGGAACTCAGGGCCAACAGGTTGTACATCCTGTCGTAAGAATCAAAGTAAGAATAAAAATTAAAATGCTAAAATAGAAAAAAAAACTGTTTTCTTTGGGACCAATGTCAGCTGTTTTCAAAAAGGGTTACGAAATCATAGATATTGCTTCTCAGTGCATTTGCAAAAAGAGGTCTCTTCCTCTCTGTCTCTGTTTCTCTTTCTTTCTTTCTTTCCTTTTTGTTTACATTTAATTCCATATGTCTTTAACATTAGTCTTACTTTTAGTGATTTCTGTGTTAAATACATGTATTTTATGAAATACACAAGAGAAACTAATTTTTTAGATAATGTGATTCCTTATTTTCAATTTTAACTTTAGATTCGATTGTCTTAGCTTTAGTCATTCGACAGTAAATTTTTTCTTTCATTTTCAGATATGAGGAATTTTTTTTTCTTTCATTTTCAGATATGTTTTTTCTCCTTTTGAACAATATTCTCTTTCTTTTACTAGTCTGTTTGGAGTGCTAATGCGAAGGAATAGGAAAGACTAAAGAAATAAACTTTGGGGAAATCGCTCGGATAATGAATTTCATTCTTTTCGTGGCATGATCAAGTAGCTCTTAATAAACGGCACTCATAGGTAGTGACACGCACACATATATAAGCTGACCAGAAGTTGCGAATTCTTGAGAACAGTCCTTGAATTTAGTTTACTGTCCCTGAAAACGTCTGGTACTTTTGGGGACGCAAATTGTCTTCAAATTTTGATGTTTGTCCTGACGTATCCTCGAATTTACGCTCAATAACTCGTTAGATTTCTAATGAAAATTGTTGTTGAAAATAGTTCTCGCTGTACTAATTTTCGAACATGCTGCTTGTGAAAACAAATTTTGACTGTCTTTTTTCCCCTTTTTCCGAGTTTAATGACCACCATGAGCAACTCTAAAGACTATAAGCTGTCACCTGTCCATAAAACAATATATTTTCAGTTAATTTCATCTGTGATGCTTTTGAATTGTATAGTTTGGCTTTTCCCACTTAACAAAGCTTTAACGATTTTGTTTGCCTTCTTTTTTGGTTCAGAATTTATTTAGGCAATATAATAATCGAAATTAAATCTGCGAATCTTAGTGTTGTATACATAAAACAAGGCTTAATATCTCCAAGCTATAAAGGCGATATAGAAAATACAGGCGTCAGGAAGAAATGACATGAGTTTCAATACATATCAAAATTTAACTCTAAACAAATTGCATCAGATTCGAATGTTATAACATGTACGCACACACACACAAACGCGGGCGGGCTCAGGCACGCACTCACGCGCGCGTGAATATACACACGCAAGCATGGACATGCGCATTATTCCAAAGCTATGAAAAAATGGTGATTTTGGAAAATTTCTGTGTCATCAGAAATAATCCTTTGCGAGATTCTTGTAAATAGAAATTGTACAGAGAAAATTTGAGTGAGAAAAAAATCATAAGATTTATGATTTAATTCTGTATTCGTTATTTGCGAATGTTTAAAAGGACATAATATTTCAGTAGAGACATTTCTATAAAAACCTTTCGAGATACATGTATTTTTTCCTGATACTTTCGAAATTAAATCTGCTAATCTTAGCGAAGAGCACACATTAAAAAAAAAGTTGAATGAAATATTAAATTGGGGGAGGGGGTTAGTAAGTTACAGCAGCCGCTCGTCTCTAATTTAAGGCCACTGGTTCCAGGAAAGGAAGAGAACCAGGCTCGTGAGACAAAATCAATATCCTTGACTAAGGGAATTCGGACTTGGACCCATGTCTGACGAGTCACGAGTCAGCACTTTGACCACTGCACCAGTTGGGAGCCGACCGCGACGGGCGATTGCTCATAGTCCTTACAGTGGCTCACAGTTGTCGCTAAACCCAGAAAAAAATATTTCTGTTGCCAGGAGAACGATTGTTTTTGGTTAGTGATTTTTATTTTTCATTCTCCATCGTGAATCAGCAGGCATGTATGCATTTACATGTATCAGTGAGCACCTTGGACACTAAATCATGTGTGTTACACGTGCTGCCTCTCTCTTATTTCAGTCACGTAAAGAGTAGCAGATAATCGCAAGCTGATCTTGTAGCGATGACAAATTTAAGCATTATTTTGAGCAATGACCAGAAAAGCCCCATGTTAACGGTTCTTCTTCTTCTTTATCTTCTTTTTTTTTTTACTACGGATTTAACGACCATTGTGAGCAATTCAATGGGCTATAAGCAGTCGCCCGTCCCTAATTTAGGGTCACTGGTTCCAGAGAAGGGAGAGAGCCAGTGCCTTAAGACAAAGACAACATCCATGCCTCACCGGGATACCAACCCGGACACATCTCGGACGAATAGTCTTAAGCCAGCATTTAGACTACTACGACCAGACCTTAGGCTTTAACGGTTCTTCTTTTGTTAAAAAGCTCAGTATTTTCGATCTAAGGAGTGCTCTTGTAGTGTCTTTGGGAAAAGATGCACTTCGCAGATCTGCAGTAAAGGCCAAAAAGAAATGCTCAAAACATTCCTCAAGAAAATAAGAATGTTTTGCGTCACAATTTCTTAATTTTTCACGTGAATTGCACTTTTGCCTTAATATTCATATATGGTTATTTGTTTTGTTGCTGTAAATTTTCTGCAATTAAAATTCTTCCGAATGAAGAACTGAGGAACTTTCCAAGTTCATTGGAGATGGTTGTTTTTCCAACGTATATTGTTAGACAACATTTAAGTTTTTCATGAGAAGATGCAATATTTCTACTTGAGCTGATACTTTAAGGGCTCACTGATCTATACGACTATATTTTGTCTTCTTTGTTTTTTCATCTTCAACTTTTTTTTCTAAGATTGGACTGCTATTAACATCACACATTTATGGTATGTACGACATCTTTGCTTCTGGAAGTTGGAGGGGGACTTTTTAATGTTCACGTAACTGAAACGATAAGACAAAGAACGCTTAGATTTTCACTTTTTCTAATGCACCATTTCCCCCTTTAATGGATAAGACTCTTCTTGTATTAGGTACGCTGTCTCCTCTTGTTGAAATCAGATTAGAAAAGTTTCCTTTGCGTCAGAAAGCTGTTATCGTAGCAAAATGTTTGCTTTTTGGAATGAAATGTACTAGTGGTGGACTAGCGATCCATAAACGGTCCTGGAAGCTGATTTTAGGCCGTCAAATTTTGGGAAAAATTATTAAGATATCCCTAAAAAAGTGGTATGTTCGCATCACCATTTACTGTTTAAACATCTTTTCATTACAGGTTTACGAATCATTGCAGATTTTTGTACCGAGGCAATAACTAACGACATTTTACCCGCTTTCTTGGACAGCAGATTCCTAGCAAAATTTACTGTAAGAACAACATCATTTCCGTTTCTGAGAAGCAATAGAGAAACTACTTTATCTGGGAGAGACTGTCTAAGACTTGACTCTATTCTTATGAAATTTATCGCAATAGCTGAATTCAAAACGTGTAATAGTTTTTTGGCCTTCAGTCAGTGGCGGCTCGTGGTTGGAAAAATAGGTGAAGAGCTACAAGAGCAATATGAAAATATATCTACTGTTTCAATGAAAATCACTATATGAGGACTGACCTATTTTATGTATATTAGGTCAATTCTTCTTTCTTTTAAAGCTGCAAATTTGTCGATTATGTCGTCATAGAATGGTTGTTTCTTCGTGAGCATCAATAAAATATCTTTTTGAATAGAAATATTTGCCAAAGAAGCAAGTCTATCTTGAGAAATAGTGTTTCTTGAGTAAGTTTGCATTCTTTAAAGGCAAGAAAAACTTCTTTCCACTGACACATTTGTGGATAAAATTGTTAAAATGAAGGAAACCAATTTACAAGCTTCTGCAAAAATGTCTTTATCTCCATGAAGCACTCGAAGAAGTTCTTTAGTCGATATATTCCTTAATTTTTCATCGGCATATACAAGACTCAGTTCATTTTTAAGGCGCTGGAGTTTAGTAAATATTTTCCCGTAAAAATGTTGTAGATTTTCAAAAGCGTCGGAGGGAAAACATGAATTAAATTGGTCGAACTTGGTTGTGTCAGGAAGACAGACAAATTGAAGTTTCTCACAGTCTTCAAATCTTATATCCATTTCCATAAGAATGTGGTCCGAAATTTCAAAATACAATATAATTTTGAAAAATGGTTTCTTCTGTAAGAGCAGCATATTCCCGTATAGATCTGCATATTTCTGTAATTTTGTTAGCTTTTCCAAACAGTATTTCAAATACCTCATCGTTAAGGCAATTACTTTGTGCAAATAAAATTTAAGAGGATTTAATACTTAATTTGAATAAGTAATATATATATATAAGTATATATATTTCCTCATCAATGATGAGAAAACATATATACTGTATATATATATTACTTATTCAAATTAAGTACTAAATCCTCTTAAATTTTATTTGCACAAAGTGGGTTGCCTTACTCATCGTTCCTTTTATGGCTCAAAATTTCACGAGTTGTTTTAATTTCAGTTACACATCAGTACTTTATGTCTAGTGATGTTTATGCAAAATTTTGAATTATAGATCGGTGGAGCCAAAAATTTCATTAAATACTATTGCCAAAAATGTAAACTCAAAAGTGTTCATACCATTTAAAAACCCCTCGGCAAGTTGAATTGATTTCTTGTCTGATTGTTCACTGTTTGTGAGAAATTCTAATGCTTCCTCCAATTTATGCCAGTCTTCAACAATTACATTTACTAACTTCGAAGTGGAGGACTATCGAGTTTCTGTTATGGTTAATATGCATCTTGAGGTTGTTGATGCGAGTGTATAAGATCGCTTCACTGAGTGGTGAAAAAACGAAGGAATTCCACTGAGACTTGCATAAAATATTCGACACTTAGAAATTTTAGAAAAACTCTGCTGTAATACAAGTTTCAAACGATGCGCTAAGCAATGAAGAAAAACAGCTTGAGAAGCTTTATCCTTGATTTTTTCCTGGAGTCCATTCAAGTGTCCAGACATTACACTTGCCTCATCGTTACATTGTCCTATTAATTTGTGTTGATAATCAAACTGTTCCAAAATTTCGTGGAAACCCAAAAATCGCTCAGCCAATACACCTTCCGAACAACAAATCTTATTATTAAATAGCACTGAGAAGTCTAATTTATGTCTGTGGTGTCATCTACTTGAATAGAAAAGCATTCAACTTCATTTATTTCATTTTTAACGTGATCGTTTATATATTCAGAAATACATTCACTTAATTCATTTTGAATAGTTTTTGAGTCATCTGTGAAGACATTTTTTATCTTTTCGTATTGATTTTGAATTTCTAAAGGAATTCTTGATATCAACAATGAAAGTAATTCCGTGAAATTTCCACGATTTATCGAGTCGATGATCTCGTCATGGTCACGGAATGCTAGTTCTTGTTTGCTCAAATACAGTACTGAATCAATCACTGTCTGCAGGAAAAGTCCATTTAAACGAACGTTTCCGTTGAAATGCCTTTTCAAAAGTCTAGCACTCTCCCTTATGTTCTGATTTTTTTCAAAATTCCTTAACTTTTATTCGCATTTCAGGTGTTCGCTAGAATCACCATGTTTATGAAATGACCGAATGTTTATAAAGTGACCGTGTTATTTTTAACAAATCTGAGAAACCGTCTTTATTCCACGCCGAATGTTTTTCACTATAAAGTAACACGGCCAAGAAAATCATTTTTGTAACACAGAAGTGCTACAAAGCCATTTTCTGTCATGAGAAAGAAGACATATTTAGTAAACCAACAGTTTTTACAATTAAAATTGTAAGATTTACCGCTCTTCCTGATTTCTTTCTTGGCGACAATTGTCAGTGAATCCGTGAAGATAAAAGAAACATTTTTCCTTGAAGTAAAATGTCTCTTTTATCTTCATCTTTCCATCGATCAAATGGAGTTTGCAATAAATTACAGACAATGCCGTTCACAGAATACATACTAAAAACTAAAACTATCAGTTAAACTGTACACGAAATTTAAGTATCAGGTGAAGTTTTTGATAAACAATCACAAAGCACGAAAAAACAAATCTCTTTCGGAAAGCATGTACCGCAACGAGAAAACCCTAGTGGATTGCAAGGTACCCCGGGTAATTCGTCCCGTTCCTCCGCGATCTCTTCCGAAGGTCACGACTCCAGGTGCAGAGCCTGAGTGTCTCAAGCTAAAACTCTTCACTTGCCCGGCAGATAGGAGAGGGTGACGTCACGGTTACCATGGTAACTCGGCCGATAACTGCAGACTTCCAAGCATTCTCATTTTGGCTCTTCACTTGAACTGTTTTGCGTAGAGAGACTTGCTTTCCTTATTGAACGCCCATTGTGAATTGATCTAATAAGAATTTTGAGCATTTTGGCACTCAATAAAGGCAAAGAAGAATATATACACAAAATTACTAAATAAAATTTTATTTTAAATGAAATAGGTGAAGAGGCACTTTACCTACTTCACCTGAAAAGCCGCCACTGCCTTCAGTGAAGACAAAAATCCAAACGTGCCAAAAATTAACTGCTTTCTGAAGACCTACGTATCATTAATTACGAAAAACATATCTTGAAAAAATTGAAAACATCCGGAATAACAAAACTTTTAGTGCAAATTTATAATAAGAAAAATCAAAGAATGCAAAAATTACCTTTATTTCATTACTTTCAAGGGAAAAAGCATTTCTACTGTATCTGTGCGTTAGCCGTAGCTTTCACGAAAAGTCCCTTTCCAGAACTTCAGTTCAAGAATTCGTGTAACTGTAAGGCCCAGAAAAGTAGTAAATCAGTTGCAGATCCAGATGAAAAAAAAGCACATACATATAAAAAGAAGCAACCCCAAAATTTAACCTTAGGTGAATCTCAATGCATAAACGTACACAACAAAATTTTCAGTTTTTATCCCACACTATTGATAGCATGCTTGATTATATTATACTGATTATTCAGCTACAACTGGCAAAAGCGAACCGAGGTAGCGGATATCAGCGGAAAGTGACGGGGCTTAAATCTAAAAGTAGGGAAAGGTGAAGGGGATGTATCAAAAGCAGTATTTGGCTCAACAGAACATTTTTTTTTCTGAGGACCTCGAAGTGCCATAATGTGCTTTTATTCTACACAAGAATATTGAAGTACAAATACATATATACGATTTGTTCTTGAGTTAGCATGAGGCCTACCGGCCCAGAATACGGCGGCCCACTGGGATTTCTCCCGGTATCCCGGCTCCCCAGTCCGCCTGAAATATGTATTCATATGTATAAACGATACATAAAAGCTTTTGCCTTTTCTGTAAACGAAATAAGTCATGGAAGCAAAACAGTTGCGGATCTCAGGATGATCACAGGATAAGTTCCAGTACAGAACATTAAATCAGTGAATAATAATCATTTAATCGTTTCTTTCTTGTTAAACAGAGTTTTATATCTTAAATTTAGCATGTTTTACTTTAAGTTACTTTTGAGTTTTATCTAATCGAATTCTGAAGTTGAGGAGTAAGGATACAGCAAAACTTACAGCTCCATTTGTAGGTTGTGTTTTAAAGAGCTTGAAAACATCTAGCTGAAACTCTGACTGCTTGCATTTTTTCTCTGCTTTGCAAAATTAAAATCAAGCTAATGATCTAAACACTAATCAGAAAAGCATAAGTGGAAGTTTTACTCGTATTTCAAGTTGTAATACGATAAATGTGGGGAAAAGACGTGGCAAATTGCAAATGCCATCTTTTAAAATCCGAATGAATAGATTTATCTACTTATTTCTTTTTCTGAAATCGCTATTTGAAGAAGATGCACTTTGCAGACCTGTGCTTTCTTCGACTTCCCCACCGTCTTTCATCCCCCGCTGTTGTTTCCAGGTGTTCCGATTGCGGGTCGGTAATTAATCATCATGTATTGTTTCTGCTTCCAATGCTGGGCTCCCTCAATTACTTTCCCCGTTTTAATCAGATGGAATCTGGCAATAAGTTATTGTTTGGTGATGTATTCCTCTTCGAACAAGGAAACGGCCTGATGTGCGTTTTCAGAAAGCCTGAAGTGGCACCAAGGAAAAAGCTTTGCATCCGGTTATATCGAATCTCTCGATATTATTGACAAAGAGACAGGTGGTGTTGCAACGATCTCGTTCGGGGGTGGGTTACAATGGGATTCAGGGAAATACTGTTCCATTTTCCTGGTGAGAAAGTTTGCTCTATGAGACAAGAGAATTCGCGTGTTATTCATAAATTTTTCAATATGGATGTGCTAGCAGAGATCAGTTTATACCACCCACAGATCTGACTGAAGGAAATTTGCATCAAAATCATGAGTTTACATGGCAGAAAGAGAAAAATCGACGAAGAATAACCTAACCATTCTCGAAATTACGTAAGCAAAGGCCAGATTGAAACCTTAGGAGATCTTGAGCTACGATACCAGGTATAAAAGCAGCTTTAGTTAAATTAAGTTAAATTCATATTTACAAATCTGCTACAAAAGGGGGAGGGAAAGCATAAAAAATTGTTAAATTAGATCTGAAATACGGCAGCATTCGAAATCAGTCTAACAAGCAATCTTAACGAATTACATTCTCAAAGTGATTAGCATCTTGAATTCAGTGCATACCTAGGAAGAACTCTTTCCAGGTTGTCGTAAAGTATATTTTAAGAGGTCACGAAGCAACAGGACAGGAAGAAATGTGCTGAATATATTCAAAATAATTTTTATTTACATATTCGGTGAAAAAGTTACATTGAAATGCTAAAGGAGGCCATACGCGTGAAACAAAATGTAGTTCAATCAACGCGATCCTTCCCCATGGCCGAGTGGCGACAACATCCATGCCTCACTGGGATTCGAACCCGGACCCATCTCGACGAGAGATAATAAGCCATTAACGTCACTTTCCACGTGGTTCTCGTTGATGTTGACTAAGCAACTTTTAATTCTGAGGAAACCATTGTTTGCCCCGAAAGTTTAGGTGGGGAAATTCAATGGAGGTGAATTCAGGAAATTTTCATGGAACTACGACTCGTTTTCCTTCCGAGGAGGGAAAAACATGTCGAGTTGGAAAAAATCAAGAGAACCTTATCGTACTGACAGGGCAAGTATCCTCCGAGTTATTGTTGCGCTTGCGCAGGGATCTCGATACTGTTACTGCTTTGTAGAATCGTGTCCAAAGGAAGATGAAATGCTTTATTATTTTTTTTATGAACAGGAGCTATTATTCATTTTCCTGCTTTATTATTCATTATATCTATAGCCTTATGATCGTTTTCTTCATTATTTTTCAAACGTAACGTGTCGTTTAAGTACCTTTTTTCGATCATGGTTAAAGCTCGACCATGTTTTATCTTGGGAAATAAAGGAATTTATTTTTTATATGTTTCATACACCTTTTTGTCGCGTTTTGGTTTTTGTAGGGTTTTTTCGTGGTATTTTTCTATATGAGGACTTATTGAAAATTTTCTTCATAATTTATTCTGTGCAGCTTTTAGTTTTGAAGGTATCGTAAAAAAATCCCATATAATTGCATCGCCATGTGTTGGTCATTTTAGGAATCGACAGTAGAGACTAGTATGATTTACAATGACAGTGTATTTCTGGCCTATGTTTCAGAGTGGCAACACGAGGGGCAAGCCGAAAGTTTTTAGCTGTTTAAAGAAATACGTATTCACTTACGGATAACTTTCTCACTTTCAACTTTTCAAAATAATCACCATGAACATCTATACACTTTTGCATTTGATAAAACCATTTTAAAACTGCCTCAAAATAAAAAGCTAGGGCTTCATCAGACGAGAATCGATGTCCACGCAGGGTTTTCCTTGGCTTTTGGAAACAAGAAGGCACAAGGTCAAATTAGGAGACTAGACTGGATGAGGCAAAACTAGCACGCCGTTTGTTACCCCAAAATCAACTATCTTGGCTTCAGTGTGAGCCGACGCATTGTCGCGTGACAAAAAGAGGTATTTAGTTTTCAATCTTGGGTGCTTTTTCTTCCATTTCCATTCTGCGATGAGTTTTGGCACATATTCAGTGGTATACCAATCAGCAGTAACAGTTCTTTGATTTTCAAGAACAATAGTTGTCACATGTCCTGTTTTACAGAAGAAGGCTGCCACCATTCCCCCACCCTCCCGCTGCACTGCGATTTCGTCGGACTTTGGTTGGAGGTGCGTTACCTTCGAAACACCAGGTTTGTTTGTTTCCGGATCATAGTGATAAATCCATGATTCGTTATCCGTTACGATGTTGTAGGTGTCCTTACTATGTCATCCTCTGAATTTAGACAGCATGAATTGGCTCCAGTCAACTCGGCTCTTGTCTTCTGCTGGTCCGTGAGTGAATGAGTCACCAAATGGGCACATCGCCTCCTGACATGCAAATAGTCGTGAATGATTGTTCGTGCAGCAGTTGATCCAATACCCAGGGCCGTTTCTATTTCATGTGTCATACGAGGATCTTCCTTGATAAGTTTTCTTACAGCATCGATGTTTTCAGTCGTTATGGCGGTATGAGGCCAACCACAGCAAAGGTCATCTTCCAAAGAATTTTTCCCCCTTAAATTCAGGAAACCAGTTTTTGACTGTGGCAACAGAAGGGGAAGACTCTGGAAAGATATTTGATAGCGATTCAAAACACTGCTGTGCACCTAAACCTTTCAAAAAACATAGAAAATCATTGCACGAAAATCACGTCTCAACAGCTCCATTTTTGCGCGCCATATGAGATCAACTGTGTTCCATTCTCCTGCCACGTGAGCGAAAAACGCTCTTTGGTAATGTTTGTTAATTTCTGAATTCTTAAAACGCGAGCGATAATCGTTGTTGATGTGTTACCGCCGATTTGATGAAGGCATGTATCTGTTCCAGTTGTCGACATCAGGGAAACCCTCATAAATCAGATAGAAACTCATCTTGACGAGTGACGCACCACCAAAGAAAATATCGGTTTTTATAGCGATGTTAAATTTTAGGCAGGAATCCAGGCATTGAATTTATCGGGATATCCTGTAAACTTGGCGAAATATTCCAGTTTCTGTTTTCATCAGTTTATCTTCAGGGTTTTCGAAAACAAAGTTTTCAAGAGTTTTACTTTTTGAAGCTCTTTTGAGTCAAGTGTAATTCTCGAAGTAAAAAAACACACACACAATAATAATGAGTAAGTGAAACTCTCAAGTGAAATGTCCCTTCAAGTACTTCATTCAATAAATCTCTCACTTTCTGTAGTGGTGGGGATCTCCAATTAGTCCGTTCAGCACAAATCCCTCTTCTATCAAGGGGGATTCATACCCATTTTCAAACGTCAGTTTGCACGTGATCTACCATAAATTTGAACATTGGTCTTTCCCACTTGATATCTCCGCACAGATTATTCCAAACTTTCTTCTCGTTGCTTTCCATTATTTCCACCACCTTCATTTCAGCAGTTTGGTGGTGAGAATGCTTGTTTCCATGAACTTGTTCATCGAGCACGTCTAAACAGCTATACATATTGTGAGTTGTAAAGTAACGCCACATTCTCGTTTCAAACGTGCGATTAAATCTCTCTTCAACGGTTACCTCCGTCACGTTATTTCTTGTAAAAAAAATGCACACCTTGCTGTTTCAAAAATGTTTTAATTTAGGAAGAAGATAGGATTACGGTTTATACGCCAAGTATAATAACACGATTTAATACATTAATGTGTATTTTGTCATGTTTTACTTTATTCTTCAATTTCATTCCTTTATCGATTTGTAATTTTAGAAGCTTTCTGTGCTCAAAGATTTTGGAAAACGTTTTGACGAGATGAGGTCCTGACATTCACTTTAAGGTAAATCATTCACGCATATTTTAAAAATATGCCAATACACGTCAGCAAGTAAAAATATTCACCTTTAGGCCAATTCAAATTATTGACATCAACCAAATCTGCTTGCCGTTGTTTATAGATATTATTTCGAATGTTATGCCTCGAAAAATGTCGCCTCGTCTTTTCTCTTTATTTCTTCTTTATTGATGGCACGGAGTAAAGCATGTACACCAGCTAAACGTCCTTCGTAGTTTGCATCCTGATAAATCTGTCTCATCAGTTCTTGCATTGCAACATTCATATGTAAAATTTCTAACCGAAAAGAAAAATTCATGTCCACACAATCCATGCAAACTCAAAATGATTTCTTTTCCCCTTCCCATTCTACTTTAAGTACTTCTATGACATTTTCAACTCACAGAAAATACCATTAATCAATGTATACATCAATAATAACCCTCGTGAAGAAAAGAGAATCTTTGTTGGAGGGATATAATGATTCGTTCCCAGATTAGTGAAAGAGATTCACAATTGAGCCCAGTGTACTGTTTGTTGTTCCGGTGGCCAAGGCACCCGCTACGCACACAGAATATAGAGTGTTCAAGTCCCATCGCTTACAAACACTGCGTTTTTAACTCATTGAGAACAACTACTTCCTGCGCAATGACGTGGAACATACGTGATTGGCACGGAGTTGCATTGCGTTATGAGGTGAGCAGAGGATGGAGGTCGATAAACGTGGTGTTCGGGGGCTCCTATGCCATTATTGGAAAAAAGGGCTAAACGCGGCAGCAGCAGCAGCAGAAGCAGCGAGAGAAATTCGTGCAGTTGTTGACGAGAAAATAGTGGATAGCAGCATTTTACGAAAATGATTCCGGCGTTTCAATTTCGGGGACACCAGACTCGAAGACAAGCGGAAATCAAGATATTCGAGAACCACAAACACTGACCCCCTTTTCCAAGCTGTGACAGAGAATCCCGGTACCAGTACATCACAATTGGCAGAATTCGGGGTCTCCCCAAACCACCATCCTTCATCGTTACCTGCACCAGCCTAGTTTTTCCCCTAGGTGACATCGAATAGTAGCCTATCAATTGACAAGCCAGCAGGTGGAACAATGTGTCGCTCTCTGCTGCCACTGGAAACCAGTGACTAAGGTCACGCCAGGAAGTACAGCCAGTGGAGTGGTGCAAGGAGAGCGGTTCGAGAGGAAAGTCATGCTGTACATTTGGTGGAATTGTGAGGGTGCACTGGAAACCGATGGCTGGCCACGCCAAGAAGTCAAGTAATGTTCGATCTGTTGATCGAACATTACCAAGTCGTAAAAGCCATTCAGTGAATGGCTTTTACGACTTGGTGTTTTTGCCCATGAAACAGCTAATGGCGTACCAGAGGAAACGATAGAGATACCTACACATATTTTATATGGTGGTGATATTGCCAAAAAAATATTTGGCGAGAACTTGAAAATTTCTGATTTTAAAACATTTGCAAAGAAAGCCATTTTGTGTCCCAAAAATTCTGATGTTGACAATTAAATGAAAATGTTCATGATCTCTTAGAGGGGTCAACAAGCACATGAGCCTGTAAGTACTTCTGCAATGATCAAATTGGGTTTTAGTTCTTTAATTATCACTCTTGTTCCATTGCATAGATCTCGTTGTGTATTGAGGTTTCTCAGGAAAATGAGAATAGCTCCAATCTCGAAATTCAGTCTGTGAAGGGACATTCCAACGTCATTTTGCTTTGATTCAATTCATGCCGATAGCGAAGAAAATACTGAACAGTATTATCCTATAGAGTTTTTAAATGAGCAAACTCCATCAGGAATGTCCCTTCACATACTGAATTTGCAGATCGGAGCTATTATCATGCTCCTGAGAAACCTCAATACACAACAAGATTTATGCAATGGAACAAGAGTGATAATTAAAGAACTAAAACCCAATTTGATCATTGCAGAAGTACTTACAGGCTCAGCATGTAATAAAATTGTTTTTATTCGGCGAATTGACCTCGCACCTACTGATGTAGTAATCCCATTCACATTAAGACGAAGACAATTTCCTGTAAAAGTCGCCTTTGCGATGACCATTAATAAGTTTCAAGGTCAAACACTGGAGAAAGTAGGTATCTACCTTACTGAACCAGTGTTTAGCCATGGACAACTTTATGTTGCATTGTCAAGAGTTCGACGGTTTGATGATGTCACAGTTAAAGTAGTCCATGAGCCAGAACAAGGGAAACTACTTCCAGATTACGAAACGTTTTTTACTAAAAATATCGTGTACAAAGATATTTTCCAACGTCATTAATAAACGCTTGAACAGCAGTAAGTGATTTCTAGCACCCGTTGTATTCTTATCTCAACGGGCTTTACAGCTAGTACATTATCATCATCATCATCATTGTCAACCATTATCAATCCACTGCTGGACGAAGGTCTCCCCAAGTTTCCTCCACAACGGTCTGTCTTGTGCCAGTCTCCTCTATGTCACCCCTGCATACTTTCGAATTTCATCCACCCATCTCCCATGTGGTCTTCTTCTGGGTCTTTTCCTGTCCCTTGGAATCCAATCTAAAATTTCGGCTGTCCATCGATGATCTGTCCTTCTGGCAGTATGTCCAGCCCATTGCCATTTCAGGGATTTAACTCTGATCATGATGTCTTCCACTCTTGTCATTTTTCGGATCCACGAGTTCCTCTTCTTATCTCTCCTGGTTACACCAAGTATGCACCTCTCCATGCCTCTTTGAGTTGTCTGCAGCTTTTGTATGTCTCTTTTAGTTAAGGTCCACGTCTCTGCACCATACGTAAGCACTGGAAGGATGCATTGATCAAACACTTTTCTTTTAAGACATAATGGCATATTGCTCTTGAAAATTATGCTGTTTCTTCCAAAAGCTCTCCAGGCAAGTTTTGTACGCCGATTAATTTCTTCATCAATGTGACCCTCACTTGATATCTGCTGTCCAAGATAAACGTACGTGTCTGTTATCTCCAGCTTTTCTCCATCAATCGATAAATCTTCATTTCTTGTAAAAGCATTGAACATTACTTTTGTCTTCTGAAAGTTCATTTTTAATCCCACTTCTTTACTCTTGTCAGCAAGTTCCTGGATCATACTCTGCAGCTCTGATGGGCTAGTTGCAAAAATGACTACGTCATCAGCAAAACGAAGGTGGGTACATTATATGTCGCTCTAAATTCGTACTTAATCCATCCTCAAGGAGGGTCCGGACCTGAGGACATCCCCTTCCTCCATTGCTCGCCACTGCTCTTGATACTGTCAAAGAGGATACTGCAATTTCTGTATCACATCCGTGTTACAGTCACCCACGCGTTGGGCTCAAACTATCATTCTTTCAAGCTTTGTAAACTCACGACGTTTATCCATACTGACATCGAATTACCGTCTACGTGTGAATGTAGTCATTTCCTACCTATACGTACCTACCAAGTGGAGGGTTCGTCCACTAGTGAAAGGGGTAACAGTGTTGGGTTGCCCAGGAATCAGATATCTCATGATTTATGTTTTTTCAGTGTATAGCAAAAGAGTGATGGGAATTTTTCCGTGACTCGCTTATAAACGTGGAAAGAACGATGACTTCTGTTTGATGTTTCTAGTCCACGTCAATTGTGTGTATTAATTATTCTTTCGCCTCCTAGTTATTTGTTCAGTTGCTGCTTTCCATCTTTGGTGAATCTCCAGCATTGTGCGGGGCCCCAAGAAGCAACCTGCCATGTGGTTTCGCAGTTAGTTGTATGTGAGTCTGGAGAATTCGAGGCCGCTGTGGTGCAGTGGTAGCATGTCCGGCGCGTAAGTGGAAAACCTGGGTTCGATTTCCTATTACGGCCGATGAGAATTTTTCCGTGACTCACTTATAAGCGTGGAAAGAGCGATCACTTCTGTTTGTTGAAATTCTTTCGATATCTTCAGTGCTCTGAGTTTGTCTCATCATTCGTCTGCTACTAACGATATTGTCACCAATCGATTAAAGAAAGGTTTTCCCTTCGGCAAAGTAAAGAGGTAGGAGAAGGAGAAATAAGAACGGAATGAAAATTTCAATCTGCATTCAATTAATCTATATGACAAAGAGCTTTTTTATTTTTATGGACATGTATACATTCGATAAAATCTTTTATCATACACGCTTACGATGGCAGAATTATTTTTAAAAATTCTACGTGGTAATGGTCTCAATTCCTTGCATTGTTCAGTTTGGGAATTGAATTCTGGGTAATATGACGATTATGTTCGTTCGCATGACACTGGTTCTCTCCTTTTCCTGTAGCCAGTGGCTGAAAGTTGGGGAAGAGGTGTACCATTCTTTTTTTTCAATGTTCATGGGGATGGAGGTGGTCTTCAAATACCGAAAATAATTGTAGAATACAGAACTTATTTCAATGGTCCTCCATAAGTGTTTTGACATCTTAATATCTCCCAATTCATGAAAACAAACGATTTTTTAACGTTTGAGGAAAAACAAATTTATAAGCTTTTCCTTTTCAATTTATAAGTTGAGTGGTTCAAACCTTGTTTGATTAACATCAAGGGAGAATGAGAATAAAGACGTTCCGGAATAACTGGTTTATTTCTAAAATAGTATAACTATAAGAGACTTGTCATTAGTTTATTTTCAACCAGGCTGAGTTGTCGAAAACAAAGCAATTTAAATATTATCACCTGGCCACACAAGACAGATTTTTATATACCAGCGCGTGGGAGAAATACTGATCTCCGATATTTCACCCTGCGAGTTTAGAGAATGCCTGTATCGTATTAAAATGCATAATAGTGTTTTCTCGCAGTATGAGTTTAATGGAAGATG
The DNA here is from genome assembly GCA_039090855.1 of Macrothele yani. NCBI lineage: Eukaryota > Metazoa > Arthropoda > Arachnida > Araneae > Macrothelidae > Macrothele > Macrothele yani. The sequence continues at coordinate 69,704,606 of CM077013.1, forward strand.
AAAAAATTGTTGCAACTTCAGAGATGAGAAGTTCTTTCGATTTTTTCTAATTTGTAACTGAATTTCTCCATCCGATGATGTATTCCTGAAAACGAAATGCCTATCACTCGTCTAATTAATTGTTCAAGTTATACTAAAATTTGTCAGCAAGATGTGATACTACATGTTTTAGTCGATTGACTGTGTAACCTGCACGCATACACACGTACAGATTATAGGGAGTCTTACACATATACATAACATGGCTGCATATATTTTAATAATTATACTCGTTTACAGTAGTCCCCTTTTATCCGCGGTGAATACGTTCCAAGACTCCCATTGGATGCGTAAAACGGCGGATAGCACCCAGCCCTATATATACTATGTATTTTCCTATACACACATACCTATGATAATGTTAATTTGTAAATTAGGCACAATAAGAGATAAACAACGATAACTAATAATAAAATAGAACAAAACTAGTACGAATTTCTTTAATAAAGACATTTAACGTGGACCAGGGACATCAAACAAAGATCGTCGCTCTTTCCACGTTTATAAGTGAGTCACGGAAAAACTCTCATTGGCCGCCACCGGGAGTCGAACCCAGGGTCTTCCAGTTACGCGCCGGATATGCTTCCGCTACACCACAGTAGCCTCGAGTTCCTCCAGACTCACACACGCTAACTGCCAAGTCAATTTGGCAGGTTGCTTCTTGGAGCCCCGCACAATGCTGGGGATTCCCCAAAGATGATAAGCAGCAACTGAAGAAATAATTAGAAGGCGAATAAATAATTAATACAGACATTTAACGTGGACCAGGGACATCAAACAAAGATCTTCGCTCTTTCCACGTTTATAAGTGAATCACGGAAAAATTCTCAGCATTGTGCGGGGCTTCAAGAAGCAACCTCCGAAATTGACTTGGCAGTTAGCGTGTGTAAATCTGGAGGAATTCGAGGCAACTATGGTGTAGCGGAAGCATATCTGGCGCGTAACTGAAAGACCCCGGGTTCGACTCCCGGTGGTCGCCAATGGCAATTTTTTCGTGACTCTGTAACGTATACTCTAGATTTAGTTTCTTTTTGATTTTACTATCTCTTGTTATTTTATTTTCCTATGCAAATTATCTTCTCACTTAACGAGATGTTGTTTCTCCCGCTGAATTATATATGGCAACGAGTGTAAGTCATGACGTGGTGGTATGCAGTATATATACGCGCGCTCAAGTATACCAAAGAGGTTCGTTTTATATGTGATAGGTTCTTCCTGATTATTGATATGCGATTTACCTACGTTTCTACGATATTACGAAAGTTCGGGCTATCAGTAGTTGTGTTATTTTGGAGTGTGTATTTGAGTAATACCAGAAGCTCCCCAATAAAAGATTAAAAATGAGTACGTTTACTTAGTTCATTTTATTTTCAGACCTCTGTCTGGCCGTTAAGTCTATTTCATTGAGTGTTTACGTTAAGTTCAGGGTATATTGTGTTTACCGGTCTAATAAGGAGCCTTCAAGGTACTAATGTACTAAAACCGAAGTTATATTACTGATATTCAAGATAATGAGGAACGCTGAGTAAAAAAATAAATTCCATATTCTTGGAATTTATTGCACGTGCGTGTCTTACCTAAACAAACTCTAGCACTTCGAAGATTAAGCACACTTTAGCTACGTCTAGTAACCTTTCAATAACCCTAACGTTACTTAACGTAAGCTTTCCTGCACTACACGTCCAGCCGGAGAATTTTATTCATTATAACTCACTTATAAACGTGGAAAGAGCGAAGATCTTTGTTTGACGAATTTCTTTTTCTTTCTTTACAATTTCACGAATAGAAGATTCGTTCTTACCGTAGATCTTAGCAACCTCAGCATACGCTTTTTTCTTTCCTTAAGTCGAGAACCTACACTTTTTCACTTAAAGGAAGCACTTTACGGCTTCTCTTTCGGATATCCATATTACCAGCATCACCACTTTTGAGCTTTAGGGCCATTATTAAGTAAAATAAGAGGGTTACGTGCACACAAGCACTGCGATACCGCGACAGTCGATCTGATAAACGAGATTGCTACTAACAAGGGAAACTATCGGACCTCCCGACGACAATCGTCACGGAACATTCTGTGGTGGACCAGCATGACACCAAAGTAACAGGTGTGAAGTACAGCATTTCGCAATCACCAACAACCCCTGTAACATGGCTTACAAAAGTGGGACGCCCGCCTGTAATGTATGCAGTCATAAAGTGTCAAACAAGATTTACTTGTTAGATATGAGGCACCTAAATGTCGAGAGAGACCACGTACAACACCATTAAGTTGCAAATGTCATATACATACCTCACCCCACGTCATGGTAATGTGTTGGGAGAAGGCAGTGCTGCAAACAAAGGTGAATCTAGCACCACGAGCAGATAATGAGGGCACTGGAATCACAGTCAGGAGCGTTGCACATGTCACGTACAGCAAAACTGATGTCCAACACATTACGGAACGGCAGAGGCGTTTCGTGTGGCAAGTATCCAGTCACCTTCCGCGCACAGCGAAGCATAGGTTGGCAATGTGGTACAGACAACTGGTTGTATATAAATGAATGCAACTTGAAAATGAAGATTCTATCATGAAGGTTGACGCCATGCACCTCATCAGAACGTATGTACTCTTCCATGCGTCGTGCAAACAGTTTGTATTGTCGAAAGAAATACACATCAAGGGGCTGGCAGTATTTGGTGGCTTTCGGTGGTATTATTTTTGTGTGCAAATTGACGTCCCTGTCACCGAAGGCTTTGGCTGGCAAACTAGTGTCGGTTTGACCAGACCAAGAATCCAGTAAGAGAATTGAAGGTCCTGTTAGCTCTGGTTCCAGTACCATGCGCATCCAGGACAGAACGAGAGCTGTGGACATCTTACCACTGGTGCTGCAGTCACATTCTATATTTGGAGATTGGTTACGTCGTACTGTTTCGGAAACACTTTTGCCAAACTTACCACCCGCTTCCTGAAAGCAGATGTACAGTTTCTTTGCAAGACGTCCTGACATGGACATTTGCACCTGAATGGTATAGGAGTGGATAGTCGATCCAATGGTTTACACAACAGCTTCAGTTGCCCTCTCCCCAGTCACGATAGCGTCCTGTTTGACGTGAGTTCGTATTCAAATCGAGTTTGGTCTGCATTGAACACCATGTCGGCATCAATTGCATTGACAGTAATGTAGTCCGTAACATCTCGTACAAACTCCAATGCGCTGTTCCTTACGTCCGTTTCAAGGGTAACATCCCGCCTAACAAAAATTTCGTGATCTTGCGTGATCAGATTTTATAGCGGCGTTTGAATTTGTGTAGGAAATATGTGCTGGCTTTAAAATTGGGGTTACCTATTGCGTTAGCTGCTTCCTTCGCCCACGTCTTTAAATGCCAGTAGTGAATTGAGAGTCCCATGTTAATCGCATCTTGGAATTTGGTATACATATGCTGGCGAATGCGTGAAGTTTTGTGTTCCATCGTACCACCACTCTCTACAGCCGTTACTATTTGCCGCACTTTTTCTGTGATATCTTGTATTTACAGGCAGTTGCTGCAACGGTTTTCTTTGCGAACTTCACATTGTCATAGACACTCTGCATGGTTTGTCCGGAAAACTGTTCGTGAATGCTTTTCCGTTTCACTTTGGGGGGTGATGGTTCATAGGAACTCGAACTGCTTTGCACGTTGTGTGCTGGAGTACCCGGTGTATCACTATGTTCAGATAACGTGTCCAACGTTTCATCTCTATCACGCCACAATGTCTGTCCTTCAAACATGTCAGCGCCTCGAATGACATGTTGCTCCAAAATGCTATAAAACAGCCTTGCAATTCGCCTGTCGGTGTACGTTGGAGCCATGTCATCCGCTTGATATATCTGCGTCACCTCGTTCACCAGTATCTGTACTACAGCATGAGGGTTACAAGCCATTTTCTTAAAACACACAACACAATATTTGTATGCGTACGAACAGGCCTGTGCGCTGTCCCACACTACTCACGTTTAACAGTCACTGACGTACACAACGCAGGACACCTTCCCGGCATGCGCAGTATCACCCAATCCCATCACACCCACATTTACATGCTGTTTGACACTTTATGGCTGTATACACTACAGGTGGGCGTCACACTTTCATAAGCCGTGTTCTAGGGGTTGCAGGCGATTGCGAAATCCCGTACTTCACAACTGTTACTTTGGTGTCATGCTTGTCCACCACAAAACGTTCCGTGGCGATTGTTGTCGGGAGGTCGGATAATTTCCCTTGTAAGTGACTAACGAGCGGGTAGCGTATACAGCCTGGATACGCTGGACAAACTGATGGTGTTTCATGAGCGCAGTTCTTCAGCAAGTGGTTCCCCGCTCTGTCTACAGACGTGACTGATTTTCTTTCTTATTCAACGTTATGCGTGTCTTCAAGAGACAAAACTTCAACTTAACTGCATTCTTTTATTTACAGGTAAGAGAAACTAACTTTCAAAAGGAAGACGGTAACTATTCTAATACATCTCATACCTCTATCTTCCTTTTCCATAATGCATGAGCCCCGTTATCGCTGTTTCATGCCGTATAGTGTGGCCTTCCTGTGAATGAGCATTTTGAGTAACAGCATTAGAGATCTTGAGCCTTACATGATTTTTTTTTCATATTATTCTATTACCTAGGTTTACATATGTAGATCTAATGGGAAAGGAATATTTTTTATTTTCTTCCAAATAAAAATAAACATTTAATTCCACCTGATGGGATTAATCAGGATACTCAAGGAACATATAGGTAAGTTTGGTTGTGATCATTCTAATTCGAAGCAACAAAACAAAATTGTCCGCCTTATTTTGGAAAGCTGACATATAAGACAAAACAAACATAGCGTTAGGCGGATGTTATTTTGACAGGAAAGCATGTTTTTTCACACGGAAAAGTATAATCTAATTCTCAAAGAAAAGGTAAAAGAAACAAGACGCACTCTGACCACCTACCCGTAACTCCGCATCCTAAAAAGTGGAAAACATGTCGATGATTGGAGTCAGTATAAGAGTCACTCGATGAAAATAGAATTTTTTCAGTACCATTTTGTAAAAGCGAAGATATAGTGGCAGATACAATAGGCCTTTACGTCACTTAGGAAAATTACGAATAAAAAAATGAAAATACGAGGGTCATAACAAAATTTCTGCACACGTTAATCTAAAGCGGAAGCGGATGATGCAATCGGGAAAATTATTGCTTCATGTCAAGGTCAGACTCTCAGCAGCGCAGTGGTGTCAGAACGACGCGCTTTGCTGTGTGGACGTGGGAGGGTTTGGAAATGGAAGCGTGCAGCTCCATAGGTCGAGTCACGGCGTTCGACCAGCACTCGTACGTAAAAATAGAACCTCTGTGGTGAAAAACGCCGACACAGATCCACGCTGCTTTGCAAGAAGTTTATGGGGAACGAACTCTTGATGGAAGCACAATTTCTCGCTGGGCATCGCACTTTCGGGAAGCCGAAGCAGCATTGAAGATGATCACCGCTCAGGACAACCTCAAACGGCAACAGACAAAACATCTGTCACCATTGTTGCAACGCTTCTCAAAGAGAATCGCCGTTTGACAGTCGAGGAGATTGCTCGTCAGGCAAATTTGTCCACCATGTTTGTTCACCGGATTTTGATCAACTCAGTGGGAAAAATCAAATTCACTACGCGCTGGGTGCCCCATTAACTCACCCCCGAGCAGAAGGCAGCCAGAGTGAGCATCGCACAGGATCACCCCCACAGGTTCTAAAGAGAGGGTGACACTTTCTTGAACAGAATTGTCGCAATTGATGAGACTTGAATTCTTGATTTTGAGCCTGAACTGAAGTGACAATTAGCAGAATGGAAACATGCAAGTTCCCCACGCCCCACAAAGTGTTGTCGGCAACAATCCAAAGTGAAGCAAATGATAATTTTTGCGTACGATGTCCAAATTGTTGTGGTCTCTGATCGAGGGCTGTTAGGGCAAAATGTCAACGTACAATGTTATCGTGACTTTCTGAAGACAAAGTTGAGAACGAAAATTCGTCAAAATCGCCCCTACTTGTTGGAAGCGGGAGCGATCTTGCTGCATGACAACGCATCGTATCATGGTGCAGCGTCGGTTACGGGACTTATCGAAATATGGCTGGAAAACTTTATCCCACCCACCATACAGCCCTGATCTCAGTCCACCCGACTTTCATCTTTTCCCAAAGTAAAAAAATCGGCTCCGTGGCATCCGCTACGAATCGCTGGACGAACTGTCATTGGACGTGACCCAACTAATACGACAGCTGAAAACGATGGCGTACTACGGGCATCCAGGACCTACTTTAGCGCTAGCAAGCTGTCATTAGTAGCGGAGGGAGTACATAGAACGAACGGCAATAAGGTAACTTTTCTCCGTTACTTCACACTTTTCTCAAAAATGGAGAGTGTGCAGAACTTTTGTTAGGAACCCGTACGAGAAAATATTTCTCATAATTATAACTGTAGGTGACAAAAGTAATTTTTCCAAAAAGTCTTCTAGAAACTGTCCTTTGGTATGAGCTAGAACGCATATCTTGTCCAAAAATATATCTTTGTTTAGCCTAATTGAAAATTTTTAAGTAATGGAAGTTCTAAAATGTATGAACCATCATTCTCATGGAAGCGGCTATTCGATGCCAAAAGAATTTTCCCGTTCTATTAATACATTATACCACCAAAATTACCGATGTGATTGGGAGGAATCGAAGATTAGAGGAGAAAATGTGTTAGCGTGTAAATGCACAAAATGCCTTGCTCGGAATTCAGTTAATCAACTGCCAATTGGACCCCGATGATCAGTGCATGACAGGAATAAGACGTTAGTTCTAGGTTAGAGGCTCTCCGTTTTAACAAGCGTTGCCCTGGTCTCAGACGTTGGGACTTCTGCCTAACCGATTTATCCCATAGTGTAATTAAGCGGTGCCCGGTCAGTGTTTTATAATCAATAATGAACCACAGAGGGCAGATAACCTCAGCTCTTCAGCAAATCTTGTGACGTGCTACAGAGGTGAAGCACGTGTCAAGACGGCAAATCTGCAGCAATACATTCCGTCGGAGTAGCTTAGTCTGTTAGAGCAACTCACTCCGAAGCGGGATGTGTTTTCGTCGTCCGAACGTACAAATGGATCTACTGGCCGTAGGGTTCTTCAAGAAATGTGTGATATTCGTTCCATACTTCGACTAGAACTAATGTACAATTCCTTCTACGCTTCAAAACACAAAAAGAAAAAGAAATAAATTAAGAGAGAGATGATGTGACGTACTATAGAGGTGAAGCACGTGTCAAGACAACAAATATTCAGCGATACGTTTCGTCGGTGTAGCTTAGGCGGTTTAGAGCAACTCACTCCGGAGGGAGAAGACGCGACTTTGATCCCTTCACCGACGAATTCCTGTTTTCACAATCTCACAAATTTTAAATTAGTAATAACACGAATTGTCGCAGAAGAATTGAAATTGGTGTAATGCACTGCATATGAAGCATCTATTGCAGATTCAGGCCAAATCAAAAACTATTACACTAGTCAATATTTTAAAACTTTGCTTTCATAACATGGGCAAAATAAGGTGTTTTTAACTAATTTTGGGGTGCTAAATTCAAACATAACTAAAAACCCTTCATCAAGTGCACTTATTTTGTGTGTATGAACATTTGCTATATTTCCAGATACATATATACAGTGCAAGATGTACACATTACAGCTTCACATTGTAATGTATTACAGCCTTTACGTGACTTGTTAGCTATAGAACTAGTGTTATAAAGTACACAGTCATGTCACATTATTGTGACCACCTCCTACTTTTGACGTCAACACCGCGTAGGCAATGAAAGAAGGCAGATGTCGTTAGTTGGCTTGGAGGGTACATAAGGTATGCTGTAGGCATTCGGAAAACATCACTCGTTGCTGTCATGGATAAAAGGAGCGATTTATCAGATTTGCAAAAAGGGATGCTTATCAGTTTTCATGCCAAGGGTGGCAGTATTGCTAAATCAGAGCAGTTTTTGAGCTGTTCGCGTACTTCTGAAGTGTATCGTTATTGGAGAAATAGCACCATTGCAAAGAAGCGACGTGGAAACTGCGGAACACCAAGTGCCATTGATGTGAGAGGTGAACTTCGGTTGTAAGGTTGCGTGAGGGCCGATCGACACGTTACAGTGGAGCAACTCACTGGCCGAATGAACCAGAAGGCTACCGGAAGTGTGTCTAAAATGACAATTCAGCGAATCCTGCTGCATATGGGGCTCCGATGCAGACGGATGGTCACTGCCCCTATGCTAACGAAGGTGCATCGCCAGTATCGGAATTGGACCTCCGCTGATTGCCAAAGGATTGCCTTCTCTTATGAGTCACATTTTATGCTTCATCGAACGGATGGACGTTGCCGTATAAGGGGAGAAACATCGGAGAACAAACACTAGAACACAAGCTACTGGGGGTAGCGTTATGGTCTGGGGAATGTTTTCGTGGCATTCCCTGGATCCACTCATACCTGTGGAAGGCACTATGAACCGAATTCGTTATGAATCCATCCTTGCAGACCACATACACACATACCTCTTGATTGTCTTCCCTGGGGCGGATGGGATCTTCCAGCACGACAATGCGACGTGTCACACAGCTAGAAAAGTAAGAGAGTGGTTGGAAGAGCATGATGAAGACTTCAAAGTACTTCCCTGGCACCCTAATTCCCTAGACGTAAACCAAATTCAGCATCTGTGGGACCACCTTAATCGTGTTGTTCGTTCTATGGATCATCCACCACGCACCCTCCAGCAGCTGTCAGATGCACTGCAGTCAGAGTGGCTCCACATGCCCGTGAACATCTTTCAGTACCTTATTGAGTCATTCCCAGCCCGTCTAGCTGCTGTCCGCGCTCCACACAGCGGTTACTCTGGATATTAGCTGGTGGTCATGACTCGACCGTGTATAAATACCATATTATATATCACTTCATATGATACAACAAAAGAAAAGAGAAATAGAGTAAACACTATTAACACAATATTAACACAAATATAGATGTATACACACACATACTCGTATATCCGTAAAAGTAGTTCAATTTTTTTCTTTTATGTGCCGTGTTGTCGTCCTTCTGGAAAAACCAGCAGTAATCACATATCAACCCCAGTAATCACATATCAATAAGGGATCCCATCTGCCTTGATACCTCTCCTCCGTTCGGATATCTTGCTGGAACCTTTCTCCTTGTTCGTCGCTGACTGCTCCTAGGTTGTCAGGAAAGAAGTCCAGATGCGAATGGAAGAAATATATTTTTAAGGACATCCGGCACCCAAGATTTTTATAGTTCTTGAGAAGGTTGTGAATCAGCTCTTTAAAGTTGCCCTCTTTGTAGTTACCCAGAAATCCCTTGACCACAGATGTGAAAGGCTGCCATGCGGAGAGCACCGTCGTGTTTAGCTTTTCGGTAAAAACAGAATCACGCAGTATTTTCTGTAACTGAGGACTAACTGAGGACATCACTTAATTACGGAAATGTTTGCTTTAAATACAAGAAACCTGGGCCAGATTTGTCCATAGCCTTTACAAAGTTTTCATCAGCCCCAGTTTGATATGATGTGGTGGAAGCAACATGTCAGAGGGATTAACTATGACTTGTTACGAATGTTACTCTCTCTAGGAATTAAAGCATCTCGTTTAGGCCAGTATGTCCGATCGTACTGTTCTGCTGTGGCCCTACCGCCCCGAATACAAAGATAATTACAAAATTTAGTGAAGCCCACTTTGAAGCCCGAGTAAGAGTGATATCACTTTCAGATCGCCGCACATTGATCACCTAAACTGCTCATATTGTGTTGCAGTGATAATTTTGTCCATGCTTTCATATGTCTCCTTCATTCCTAGAGCATGTGTTACTGGAGTGGAAGGCTTCTGGTTTCCGTTGGGCAAGAGGACAGCTTTTAAACTAACCTTGGATGAGTCGATAAATACACGCCATTCCGTAAAATCGCGAGATATTCCAATTCTGTAATTAGACCCGGAATTTCTGAACAAAAACACATGCCATCCTGCATTTCATATGAAGAATATAGACCCACATTTCTATTTCTGAACACAGACACACGTGCACTCTTCGATAGCTGGTTCCACTCTTGCAGTCGAGAACCTAAGAGTTCTGCTTATTGCTTGGAAAGATGTAGGTCTCGAACAAGATCATTCAGTTCATTTTGCTCAATCAAGTGGGGCTGGTCTAAGTGTTTATGAGTGCATGTAGGATCGGGATCTTCATGTGCGTCCATATCTTCAGCGGATGTTTGAATTTATTTCTTCACAGTTCAATGGAGATTTTGGTAGAAAAATCTTCCCCATGCGGAACAGGCCTTAAAGATGATGGCACATTTAGATACTGTATTTTACTTTTATTCTTCTTCGAAAAGCCACTCACTTTTGTTAACCAAAAATAACAATCTTCCACGTGGGCAGTTGACTCACGCCAAAACATCGGAAATGCGAAAGGCATGGATTTCAGCTTACCTTTCAACCATTCACTCAGGCCAACAAAGCAAGAAATGCAGCAAACATGCAGAGCCATGGTTTATTTTGATCTCCAACATGACATCCAAAGTACAAAGTAGTAGGCTTTTCTCAGTCTTTGTCAACCGACAACTCTACGATTTTATAATATACTGTCAGCGCTCATAGCAAAACTTTCCCGGAACATTAATACATCCACGACATTCCCTTTTCTCCATTTCGCAAACTTTTGCTCACATACATGCAGCACGTGTTTCTCCTTCAATGTAAACAAGTTAGTAAAATCATGCAATGCATTGATTATGATGCGCTTTCCCACATACTAGAAATCATTACTCAAGTTATTACTCAAGTTATGAGGAAAATGGCTGTGGAATAAATCTCACTCCTGTGCCCTGACCTTTGATCCCATTTCCATAATATTCAACAGAACTGGTTGGTTGGTTGGTTGGTTGGTTAGTGGATTTTAGTGGCGCAAGGGCCAGGTTTGGCCAAAGAGCGCCAGACAAAGAACTATCAGCCACAGATTTTTAAAAGCGTGGAAAATGAGTAAGAGCAGACAGGCTTGGTAAAAGTTGAAAAAGAGTATGATGAAAGCAGTGAAGACAAGGTAGTTAATTAGGTTTATAAAAAAATTTACTAATTGAGATGAACGAACCGTCACTCTCCTCCCCCACACTCCTCTGCAATGCTGGCAGAGGGCGGGGACGAACTGTCACTCTCCTCCCCCATGTTCCTCTGCAATGCTGGTTGAGGCTGGGGACGAACTGTCACTCTCCTCCCCCCATGTTCCTCTATAATGTTGGTTGAATGTGGGGACCTCGCTGAGGCCGAGACAGTTGGATGGACACTGCACACCTTTGCGGATTGAGGGCCGGGTCTTCCGCACGTGCAGGCTGTCTGCTGGGAACCGGAAGAGTCGGTCGTCTTCAAAAGAGAAGGCGCAGACTCAGCTGGTCGAATAAGCTGGAGCTCGGTGAAATCCACCTGTGTCGCTTGTTCAACTGTAGATCGCTTGGCAAGTGCGGCGAGAGCTACAGAGCGCGGAACAAAGGGCTGCACGGGTTGCGGCAGAGACTGAACCACTGCGGCAAAAGTACGCTGTCGGTTGTTGGGAATACCCAACTTGGCCTTGGCAGCAGGGTACGAGAGGCCCTCCAGGGTCTTGAGGCGCTGGATCGCCTTCTCGTCGTTCCACTTCGAACAGGACCTGGCATAAGCAGCGTGGGAGTCACCACAGTTTACACAGCAGGGCTCTGAAGTGCATCCAGTCCCTTCGTGGTCTCGGGATCCACAATTGGCGCACCTCGCAGCACTGTTACAGGACCGCTGTGAATGTCCATACCTCTGGCACTTAAAACAGCGTAGAGGATTTGGTATATAAGGACGAACTGCACATAACAAGTAACCAGCCTTTATTTCAGTAGGTACCTTCGGGCTGTGAAAAGTCAAAATAACATTTCGTGATTTGATCAGCGCGCCATCGCGCCTGAAAGTCATGCGTCTGGCAGCTATGACACCCTGATCAGCAAGTTCACACACAAGTTCATCTTCATCGCAGACCAACAAGTCGGGCTCAGAAATGACTCCCTTGGAGGTGTTGAGATACGGATGTGCCGTCACTTGAACTGGAATATCCTGAAGTCTGGTCAACTGCAGAAGAGATTTGCTCTGAGAGAGAGTGCAAGTTTCCACAAGCAGGTCTCCAGAGCGTAGCTTCTTTACTGACTTCAAAGAGCCAGCAACACCCGCAAGTGCCTTCGAGATGAAAAAAGGAGATTTTGAGGAAAGTTTCAACATCTGGTCAGTAGAAGAAATGACGAGAAAAGTAGCTTGAGGTATCGAATCTGCAAGTGTAATGCGACGTTTCTGAGCGGACGGCTCAACACCTGGATCTAAAGATACGTCGCGGTGATGTCGTTTTTCAACGAAAGTTCTCTTCAGTGTGTTATGTTTGGGAGGTGGTTGAGGCAAATTTGGCGCCTGATCAATCACCATATCCTGTTGTTTCTTAAATTTTGAGGAGGGTTTATGTTTCCCCATGGGAGTAAGATAGAATTCATCTGCAACGTACTCCGCCCACAATCGAGCCCAACAGGGGAGAACTGGAGGTCCGCAAGCCAAACACATGACGCAAGACACAGTTCTAGAGCTTAGTTGCAAATATAGTCCAATGGTTGTGTTCACATGCACTCGGCGGACACTTCGGCCTCCAGAGTACCGTCATGCCAACGCCTTTGGCATGATCCCACAACCCCCGGGCTTACCCTGCCGTGCTATACGACAAAAAAGCCGTTAAAGCCCTGTACACACCTTGGTACAAGACTTCTGACTAGAGGTGGGTTAGTCTCTAGCCTCCCGTTTACAGCGAAGCCGGGGTCGAAGAGGAGTGTTGGTACACAGGAGGCACTTATCCGGTCTCCTGCGACCTCAGCCGCCAGACACCCCATTTCCGCCTCACGGCTCTCCGCACGCGGCAAACATGCAGGTAGGTCTAGCACCCAAACCAGCGAAAAGGAAAAAAAAGAAATCCAAAGAAGACAAATCCTGGAAGGGAACCTAAACGGAATCTCAGCAACCTACGAACTGAGCGGTTAATATAAAACAGTTAGTGGTGGAGGGAAACAAAACCACAAGACCGGGGTGTTAGTACATAACGTGGTAGCGATTAGGTAGAGAATACAACACGGGCAACTAGCCAGTGGAGAAAATAAATAAAAACGAAAAAGCGAGACACAAGACCAGCTAGGGATCGTGGGGCCGCAACTCCCCAACAGCTGGATGAACAGCCGTCCCTGCAAACACCAAAATAAAAAACAAGCGGTGGCATGACATCAGATGTTGACCAGTCACAAGGTCAGCTCGGGCCGTGGGGGCGCCGCTCCCCAAATAACTGGAAAACCAGTTATCCCCGTGCGGGGTCAACAGAACTGGTTCAGTATACCTCCGAAATAACATGATAAAGTTTTGTCGCAATCGAAGCAGTTTTACATAAGTTATGATGCATAAGAGCTATGGAATAGATCCCGCTTCTATGTTCTAACCTTTGACCCTATTTCGCCCATTTTCAATAGGATTTTTTTTTTAGGTTTAACGACCACCGTGAGCAACTCAATGGGCTATAAGCAGTCGCCCGTCCCTAATTTAGGGTCGCTGGTTCCAGGGAAGGGAGAGAACCAGTGCCGTAAGACACACACAACATCCATGCCTCACCGGGATTCGAACCCGGACCCCTTACAGACGAATGATCAGAGGCCATCGCTTAGACCACTGCGCCACCGGGGCGGCTTTTCAATAGGATTCGTCCCCAGGTTGGTCCCTACAACATACTAACATTTCATCCAAATCGAAACATTTTTACGTAAGTTATGATGCATAATGGCGATGGAAGTGATTCCGCTCCTATGTCCTGACCTTTGACCACCATTTCGCCAATTTTCAATAGGGTTTGCCCTCAGGTAATCCCCTATCACATACTAAAATTTAATCGAAATCAAACCTTTTTTACATTAGTTATGACGCATAAGAGCAGTGGAATGGATCCCGCTCCTATGTCCTGACCTTTGACCCCATTTCGTTCACTTTCAATAGATTTCCTTTCCAGGTGTTCCCCTACCACATACTAAAATTTCATCGAAATCGAACGATTTTTACGCGAGTTATCGTGCTGACGAACATACGCACAAAACGCGTGACGTAATGAGACAGATGGGAATCGCGACCATCTGCTCGCAAGAGTGTGACGTCATGAAACTTTAATGGGATTCACGCACAATGCGTGACGTAATGAGACAGATGGCGTGACCGCGCGCCAACATCTAATGGCTCGACGCCATGACACTACCCTAAAAACGTGGTAATTCGGGGTGGTTATTTAAACCACTGAAAGGAATTTTCGTAAAGTCGAGATCAAGCTAAATCGATTTCCAGTACCAGAAAACGGTAGGTTAACGACTTTCATCAAAATCCTTAAAGCCGTTTTCAAAATAAAATTTACATACATACAAGAATTGCTCCTTTAAGGTGAACGTCAAGTAATTTTGCTTCCTCTACTTCGAATGGAAAAATTTCTGTACTCATTTTCTTCCCAGTTAACGAGTTCCCAAGGATGAAAATTTGAAAATCGATTAAAATATCTTCATTTTATAACTTGCAATACTTAATATTTTCTAAAACATAACCATAATTATGCAATCCAACATTTGTTTGTCTACTGACGTCATGAAAATACAGGTCGCGCCATCTTTTTCTGGACAATTAATGCGTTCACAAGGATGAAAATTTGAACATCGATTAAGATAGCTTCATTTTATAACTTGGAATGCCTAATATTTTCTAAAACATAACCATAATTATGCAATCCAATATTTGTTTGTCTACTGACGTCATCAAAGTACAGGTCGCGCCAGGCTTTTTCTGGTTTTAACACCACTAAAAGAAAAGTTATTGATTTTTAATAAAATTATGGTTATGTTTTAGAAAATTATTAGTATTCCAAGTTATAATATGAAGTTATTTTAAACGATGTTCAAATTTTCATCCTTGGGAACACATTAATTGTGTAGGAAATGTGTACAAAAGTTTTTCCATTGGAAGTATAGGAAGCAAAATTACTTGACGTCCACCTTAATAATATGGGATAAGGGCGATGGAATGGATCGCAATCCTATGTCCTGACCTTTGACCCCATTTCATCCATTTTCAATAGGGTTCGTCCCCAGGTGGTTCCCTACCACATACTGAAATCTCATCGAAATCGAACCATTTTTTACGCACGATATGACGCATAAGGGCAATGGAATGCATCCTGCTCTTATGTCCTGACCTTTGACCCCAATTCACCCATTTTGAAAAGGGTTCGTCCACAGGCGGTCCTCTACCACATAGTAAACTTTCATTGAAATCGAACCATATTTACGCAAGTTATGACGCATAAATGCAATGGAATGGATCCTGCTCCTACGTCGTGACCTTTGACCCCATTTGTCCCATTTTCAATAGGGTTCGTCCCCAGGTGGTCCCTTACCACATACTAAAATTTCATCGAAATCGAACCATTTTTCGCCAGTTATCGTGCGAACGGACGGACGGACGGACAAAGCTGGGGCATATACGCTTCTTCAACCTACGGTTGGAAACAAGGTGGTTATATTACTGGAGACACCACTGGCTCTGCCGCCATAGGTCACAGCTAATCTGTGGTGTGAGGTCACGAGCAGGCAAAAAACGAACTAAATTATACCGTTGATAGAACAGTAAGCTTGTGTATCATTGATAAAGATGATTGAATTACTCATTTTATCTGTTTATACGCTTAGAAGCTTTTGTTCCATTGGTTTCAAAGCAGTTACTTTACTGCGGCTGTGTCGTGCCTGCTCATGACGTCATTTGCAGCACGGACGGTGACTTATGGCGGCCAATGCTGCGTGGATAGGAGTGGTATCTCCAGTAATACACTGCCGGACAATTGCTAAGGACGGGTGACAATAGCAACGATAGCAACCATAAAATGGATGGCAGGAAAATGTGGAAATTAGCATAAGTGCGGGATACAGTAAGACGTGTTGTGCGTATGCAAATTTTGGATTGCCGAACTTGTTCGAGACGTCATAGCGCTGATAACAGATATATAGGATTTGACGCGTATTGACCGTTGTTGTTCAAACGCAAAGTTGAAAGAGAAAGAATCAATTGACGAACTTGCAATTTTCAGTATGTCTCCCCAACATCACCTAGATGATTTTACGCGTGGCCGTATTATTGGCAAGATTGAAGAAGGGCGAAAAATAACAGATGTTGCCAGGGAGTTCGACGTCAGCCACAGTGTTGTTTCAAGGCTTTGGAAATCATTTCAAACAAATGGAGAGTGTAGCAAACGTCACAGGGGAGGTCGTGTTTGCAGTACGACAACTGCAGAAGATCGGTTTATAGTGCTATCAGCAAAAAGACAATGGCGCAGCACAGCTAGTGAGGTAGCAAATCAGTTTATGGCTGCTACTGGCAAGCGGATCTCCCGAAAAACTGTCGCCAGACGTTTGCATGAAGGAGGACTATACGCCCGCCGTCCTGTTGTGTGCATCCCATTGTCCAGACGTCACCGTACCGCCCGTTTGCCATGGTGCCATCAACATCGCAATTGGACTGATAACAACTGGTCTGCTGTCCTCTTCTCAGATGAGAGTAGATACAGTCTATCGTCTGATTGTCGACGACAACTGATCTGGCGTAATAGTGGTACTGCATATTGTCCAGCAAGCATACAGGAAAAGGACCGATATCCGACATGTAGTGTCATGGTATGGGCTGGCATCATGATCAATGGCCGTACGTCCCTCTATGTGCTTCCAACTGGGACTATGACTGGCCAACGATACATTAATGATGTTCTGCTACCTCACGTTCGCATGTTCCGTGGTGCTGTCGGTGATAGATTCATTTTCATGGACGACAACGCAACATGTCATCGAACAGTCGCTGTCCAGGAGTGTCTTGAGAGCGAGGATATTCAACGCCTCGTATGGCCAGCACGTTCTCTAGATCTGAATCCCATTGAAAATGTGTGGGATACTTTGGGGAGGAGTCTTGCTGGTCGCCAATGCCCTCCAATAAACAAGGACACCCTCATCCGTGCACTGACAGAGGAATGGGATAAATTACCCCAACAGCTGCATGATAATGTTGTGCAAAGCATGACACGACGTGTGGAATCTTGCATCGCCCTCCATGGTGGCCATATCCCGTATTGACATCTTACGCAGGAACGCCTGCGGACGGTAATTTCATTTTTTTCACGTTTACGTATTCTGCACAAAATGGCCTGTTTGTCCCTTGAACACGTTCCAAAGCCTTCTGGATTTCAGAGCACAATAAATTGTCTTTCTTGTAATGTCCTGGCATTCTGACATTATTTTATTTCACTTGGCATCCAAGCACACTTACTTTTTTATGCGCTATATAGCCGTTTATGATCCGTCCTTAGCAATTGTCCAGCAGTGTATAACCTCCTTGGTTGGAAAGCGTAAAAAACAGCAATGGTGGTTCGGTCAAAGAATATCGAACGCTTAAAGGAGGTCAACTCTCATAGAGATAACGTAAAACAGGCGGCAACAGCGTCACCACATCTTAAGAGGTAATGTGCTCTGCGGGAAAGTTAACATTCACGAGCAAAACACGTTAGGGGGGACTACGGCAGTGAAGCTTTTCTTTGATCCACGATAGTTTCCTTCGATCTGATGACTGTTTGCTTAGAGCAGTTTTTTTGTTGTTGTTGTTGCTGTTTTCTGATATCCTGCCCATCCCTTATTTTGGTGAGAAAAACATACAATAACATTAGTATTACTATTTAAATTAAATTTCAGCAAATATTACAGTTAGGCATTAGGATCCGTACAAAATGCAAACATTCCCTAGTATTTGACATTGCTGAAAATGTTTCTGAAAAAACTGAAGAACAAACAAAAGCCTTAACTAACCCGATTGGCGTAACAAAACTAACATATCCGATTTGCGAAGTGATTATGCTACCGAGAAGGTAACAATCACGTGCTGTGAGTAACTCGGCTGACTGTTCTTTACCCAAAGTATAATGGCTAAAAGAGATAGTGTGTCGTGCGCTTCTGCAAACGGGTTCTTAAAATCATTAAATCGAAGAGAGCGCTGAAGACAGAGTCGATGATGTTGCTGTAAACTATGCTCATAGATATACATGCTTCTCGTTCCGTGCTGTATAGGAATTTTACTAAAATTTTACTAAAGAATCTCTTTACTTTATCCTGCAGTTATACTAAAAGTGATGAATGTCATGTATGGATAAATATAAGTGAATATTCTTCCCAGATAGTGTGTTTTGGGGAAACTTCGTCAACTTTAATAGGACTGAGTCTAGAGGAGGAGGAATTGCAATTTTTGTTAAAACAAATAATTTGGACTACACCCAAATTGAAAAATTGATATTTATTAATTCTTATATTGAAATTATTACAATTGAAGATCAATATAATATAATTTCAGCCTGTTATCGTCCACCAACAGTGAACCCTTCTTTATTTATTGAAAAATTTACTGATATACTTAATTATATAAATTTTACAAGGAAAAAAGGACTGTTACTGGGAGACTTTAATATTGATCTGTCACGGAAACTTTCCTACCCACGAGAATTTAATTCTGCAATTGCCACTGCAGGATTCTATAACACTATTTTTTCAGCTACAAGAATAACTCAATATACGGCCTCAATTTTGGATCTATGTATAACAAATATACCATTGGACTCTATTTTATCAGGTATTCTTAATTTTCATTTTAGTGATCATCTGCCAATTTTCTTAATTTACACATATAGTGATATACACGCATCTAGACCAACAAATACTATCTCTCGAATTATTAATGAGAATAATATGAATCTATTCATAAACCTAGTACAAGATACGAACTGGGATGAAATAATGCAAATTTCTAATCCTGATGTGGCTTATAATTTATTTGAAATAACTTTGAAGAGATTGTACAATAAGGCTTTTCCATTTAAAAGAACCACGTCTAAATTCAAGAAAGAGCGGAAACCTTGGCTAACAAAGCACTGTCTTAATCAGATAAATAAAAAAATAAACTGTTCACAAAGTTCTTAAAATCAAGGTCACAAATTGATTATAATATTTTTAAAAAATTTAGAAATAATCTTAACTCCTACATTAGAAAATTAAAAAGAGATTATTATTTTCATATTTTTTCTAAAAATAATCCAAAAGTAACCTGGAAGCACTTAAACGTATTATTAGATCGTAGGAATGTACAAAAGACTTCGATTCACCTCACTCGGGGTAACATCAAAATTACCGATCAAACTGAAATTGCTAATCAATTTAATGATCATTTTATTGTATCACCACAACGTATAATACAACAACTTCCTAAGCTGAACGATCAACAATTACCTCATTACTCCAACTCATGTACCTTAAATTCAGTGCATACTTTGAAAATTACTAGAACCGAATTAATCTACCAATTGCAAAATATTAACATAAATACTGGACCTGGTCCGGATGATATTCTTCCCAAAATTTTAAAAACAGTAACTTTTTTCATTGTTACTCTCCTATTATACATTTTTAATTCCATTCTAGCTACAGGTATTTTCCCAGATTCGTTAAAAGTTGCAAAAATTACTCCTGTCTTTAAAAAGGGTTCTTTGACAGATATTAATAACTATCGACCTATAGCTAAACTATCCATATTTGCTAAAAATTTTAAAAAATTACTATTTGTTAGATTATTTGCTTATATTGAAAAATATAAAATTTTGCACAAAAATCAATTTGGCTTTTTATCAAATTTCTCAACAGAAATCGCTCTTTTACATTTAAAAGATAAAATTCAATCTAATTCTATTAATAATAAATTTACATTAGGACTTTTCATTGATTTATCAAAAGCATTTGATACTTTAAATCACAACTTATTATTATCAAAATTGTATGCAATTGGTATTCGGGGTACATTACATAATCTCTTCAGAAACTATGTCACTGGTCGCCAGCAATATACGGAAATTGAACATACCAAATCGAACTTACAATCAGTCATTTCAGGAGTCCCTCAGGGCTCGGTACTTGCTCCATTATTATTTAATATTTATATTAATGACTTATGTACCTGTCTACGCAATTCAGATATTATTTTATATGCAGATGATGCAACCATATTAATACATGGAAATGATGTTGAGACACTGGTGCGACAACTACAAGGCCGTTTTGTATCTATCACTAATTGGTTAACTAAAAATGATCTGGCTATTAATATTAACAAAACAAAAGTAATGATTTTTTCAAGTACGTCAACACCTATTTCCTTAATTCAGAATATTAATTTACTCGGATCATCTGTAGAAGTGGTTCAAAATCATAATTATCTTGGTATCATTATTCAGCATGATTTAAAATCGAATTCACATGTTGACTACTTATCTAATAAGATCTCAAGAAATATAGGGGTTATTAGTAGTGCAGTGGCCAATTTAACCCCAAAACTAATGATTTTATTATACTATACTTTAATTCAGTCTCATCTGATCTACTGTATATCTGTATGGGGATCGACTACCTTATATAATATGAAAAAACTTCAGTCGTTACAAAATAGTTTCATGAGACTATTACAAATTAAATTACAATATACTCAATTTTCAAATACAGTCTTTCAGGCTAGACTCAGTCCAAATGATTTTAATATACTAACTATTCAACAATTGCATATCTATAGTATAGGTAAACAGATGTTTTTGAGATTAAAAAATGGTTACTACCAAGATTTAATTTCAATAAGTACTCGTGGTCATGATTACTCCACGAGACAAAAAACAACACTAATCCCCATGTTTCCACTAATAGAACGATTTAGATCATTTATTAATTATACTGGTCCGGCATTATGGAATACATTTCCTACTGATATTGTATCACTTAATATTATTAATATATTTAAACGAAAACTCAGGTATTTCTTACTGACCAAAAGTTCATAATGTATTATCACCTTTATTAATTTATAGTACCGCCCTAGCTGTGTTTGATATTGTGTGGACTTGACTAGTTTATGTTTTTTTTGTTTTTTTTTATTTTTCATGAAAATTGTGATGCTTTGGGAGAGGAAGGCACGTCAGGCCTATCAGGCGTTTTCCCTCCTCATTCCCTGTTGTTACAAAAATATAATGTGTGCTATATATTTATGATTGTGTAATATCATGTCTGTAACAACTAAAATGCAATAAATGAAATGAAATGAAATGAACTTTATTCGGGAAATGCATAATTTCGCATTGAATCTACGTGTCACAAGGCAAATACATTATTTATGCAAATTTTCTCCGTTATTATTGGGATTTTTGCCCAATCACAGTATTGAATTCTGTTCTGATCGTGTTGGAACTCTTTTCTCTTTCTCTACAGGACACAAAATGTTTAATTGGGTGTTACATGATACTTTACCTAGGCCTAATCTTCACATGATAAAGTTTACAGAACTTTGGACAAAAAAAAAAAAAAAAATAGCAACAGTACCCAATTTCAATCATTTTAGGCAAAATACGAGGATATATAAAAGACTAAAAAAAAGTGGCATACTCAACTAAATAATTACTGAGCGGCTACCAATTTGATTTTGGACAAGTAAAAAAATCATTCGTTCTGCCTACCCCATCTTTCGGCACGAAAAATAGTTACCTTTTGTTTACAGGACCTGTGACCACTATTGCATCCAGGTATGAAACACGTTCTCAACGTTACACTTTTTTACTACTACTTTTCATGACCGATTTAACAAATAAATCGCCTTTTCCATCGTTATCCACCGAACACGCCATACAAAAACATGCTAATGTTTAAAATCATAGCATCGAAACTCTCTGGAGCGCCATCTCGCGGTTTCATGAAAAGAAGGAACTAAAATTTAAACAGGGAGGTTTTAAAGCACGGCACACTATCTCTTCTAACCACTATACCCAAACAATTGAAGTCAACAGAAATACGCATGCGCAGTCTGCTCTGTCTGCTCTGTCTGCTCCGGCATCAGCCTGTATGTTTGCTTCTGTGCACTGCATTTTAGTTCTTAAGATACGGCGGCGCTAGTTACGTCTCGCCGAGCCTTAACTTCTTCTCGTTAGATATTCTTTGTTTCGGTTGCGGTTATTATTCTCTACCGGTGAAAAAATCAGTGTTGCCATCCATAACATGTCCGGTGGCAAAATATGACAATAAGAAGATCTAGTGTCCTTTTATATGCCTACAAGCACTATTGTGGAACAATAGTACATATTTAATGCTCCATAACAAAAGAACGTGACGTGGTGGCCATTTTGTAAGGTCAGATCTGAAATCAGCACCCAAAAATTAATTAAAAACAGCTACATTTTTTCATGTTATAAAATCCTTGTGGGCCAGTGTTATTATTGACTGAAATTCATCACTGATACTCATTCTATGGAGTGAGACACATGTTACTTTAGTACAAAGTGTGTATGGATATGAAGAATTCCTGGAGAACACTTTTTACCTGAATGCAATGTCTCAGCTATGGCATTTGAATACGAGACGGCAGAATTACTGGTCTGTATAACTTTTTTAATGAGCGGATCTTCCATCTTTCCACACAGAATTAGAGATCTGCAGCATTTCCACTTTTTCACGATAATGAAATACGAGGGTTGTATCGCAAGTAAAGCAAAAGTGGACATAACTTTTTTATTAACTGACAAAGGTCGTTCAAATTGCACATGTTGGTAGAGTATATCGCTTCCTGTATAGAAATCCTTCTTCTTCATTGCAGGTAAATAATGGATTCCAAGCAGAAGCAATGTGCCGTTAATTATTTCTTGACGAAGGAAGTGTGCAGCCTGTTTGACATCCACAGAAGGCTACAGAATGTTTACGGAGATGACACCATTGACAAGAGCAATGTGCACAGATGGATGAAGAAGTTTAAAAAAGAAGAAACCAGCATTGAAGACAAACCACGCAGTGTGAAACTATCATCTGCGACCACTGACATGAATCGGCAGCGAGTGGATGAATTGATTCGCGTGGTGGGACGAGTCACAATCGGCAAACTTGTTGCACAAATGGACTGTGATCACAGATCACAATGCCATACAGAAGATAATGGAAGACTTAGGGTATCGGAAGGTGTGTTCAAAGTGGGTACCGTGGCAGTTGACACTCTATTTGAAGGAGTGACGGGTGGAAGTCTGCTCTGATTTGCTGAAAGCGATTGAAGCCAATGAAGACACGTTTTCTTTCGATCTGGAGGCAGGGGATGAAATGTGGGCGACTCTTTACGATCCGGAAACGAAGAATCAATCCATGGAATGGCGTCACACTTCTTCACCAAGGCTTAAGAAGTTCAAGAGCCAGCGATCAGAACAGAAAGTCATGGTGACTCTTCTTTGGGATGGCAGAGGTGTCACTCTCCTTGATTTTCTGGAACTTGGTAGTACCGTCACCAGCGAGCCGTTCATTGAGACACTCAATAAGCTTACAGAAGCCATAAGGAGGAAGAGACCGAAAAAGAATCTGAAAAGGATCCACATTCACCATGACAACAATGTCCACATTCACCATGACAACAATATCCACATTCACCATGACACAGTGCGAGACGACACACATCTTTGGCAACAAATCAAACGATCAGCAAAACCGAAATAAAGGAAACCTCAATCAGCATGATACGAAATGGGAACCCTCGCCGAAGCATAAAAGTCTTATTAAGAAGTAAGCTAATTGTGATTCAATTTCATTGCTGGTACACTACTGTGAAATTTGCGGTTTACACTTCGGTATCTACATCTCTGAGCATTTCGAAAACGAAAATGTGCCGTGCCGTACAGTAGGTACTGTGAGTACGTAATCTATAACTCTATAGAACTTATTTGGTATGAACTACAACACAGGATTTGGATTCGGATGAATCCACCTACCGCGGTGGTCTGAGGTCGCGGCGACTTTGAACGAAGAGTGAGGCTACATATCACTGTGCCTCTAACGTTAAATGAAAATATTTAACGAAGCATTGTAATAGTCATAAAGTTATCAAGACCAAATACGGAAATTTTATTAATTTCTTTCAAAATAACTACATTTTGCCTCAATTGCAAATGTTTCATGACTTTTTTTTTTCAGAAGTGTGTGTGTGTAGATATATCGAGCCATCTAAAACAACGAAGTGATATTATAAAATATACTTCGTCCATTTTGCATAAGTTCTTATTGAGACATACCTCTTATTTATCGTAGCGAAAACACTGTCGGAAATTGAGTCGCGAACACCTCTAAAAGATTTTTGGCACCCCCCTTGTCTCATGCATGTCTGAAAATGACCTATTTAAAATATAACACTGAAGAGCAATTGAATTAGCACAGCTGGCGTTATGCAAATGTGGTGCTGTGGACGGCCCTGTAAACGGAAACGACATGACGTATGCAACGATCCGACAATATAAGGAGTGATGCGATGGGAGTCAGTAAGAGTCGGACGCAGTATAGGTAATACGAAGGATCTAAGCGCATTTGATCGTGGGCAAATTGTCAGGGGCCCGACGAATACTGCGTCCGACTGAGTGTACCGGCGATGCGTACCAGAGGAGTGCGGGTGTCATATCTAATTGCGCCCCAAACCATAACTCCAGGCGACGGACCAGTATGGCGATGCATAATGCAGACGTCATACAGTCTCTCGCCGCGGTGCAGCCACACGCCGATCCGACCATCGTGGTGTTGCAGGCAGAAGCGGGATTCGTCGGAGAAGACAATGCCGTGCCATTCCGTAGTCCAGGTGCGGCGTACAACGGCCCACTGCCGCCGCACTCGCCGGTGGTGTAACGTCATTGGTATAATCGGAGCAACGGGTGCCGTGCGACAAGTCCCTGCTCCTGCAGACGACGTCGAACGGTACTCGCTGACACAGCTTGTTGTACAACACACCCTAATTCCTGCGCTAACGTTTGTGATGTGGCAGTGCGAGACGTCAATGCCCGCCGCACAACATGCCGGTCCTCTCGTTTAGTGGTGTGCCGCGGCTGCGGCAATCGCTCACGTCGGTCCGTCCGTCCCTCCTACACACACCGAATCCATACTTGCCTCACTGTGGCTGGATGTCTTTCCACACTGGTGCCGATGTCTCGATACGATAAACCGCTGCCGCGATAAGCCACTATTCGTCCTCTGTGAAATTCCGAAACGTGCTGGAATGACTTCCGTATTCTGCGACGAGGCATCAGGAAGCTTCCCACGCACAGGTCCGGCAGCACAAACACACTTCCACTACTTACACCCCGCTTTCTGTGCACCCTTCTTACAGTGCTTCTCGGTGGCGTGCCGGACGCACATGATTTGCATATGCCCTGCAATGCTAATCGTTTGCATATCCTTTCGTAGGCGACGCATGCTGCGAATTTCAGGCCAATCGGATGCTTCCTTCTTGGTGTTGCATTTTTGGCGGCCAGCAGTGTAATTCCTTTTA
Organism: Macrothele yani; assembly: GCA_039090855.1. Classification (NCBI taxonomy): domain Eukaryota; kingdom Metazoa; phylum Arthropoda; class Arachnida; order Araneae; family Macrothelidae; genus Macrothele; species Macrothele yani. The sequence continues at coordinate 69,730,169 of CM077013.1, forward strand.
ACAACAAAACAGGTTTTTTCCCAATGGTTGGGATGTATCGTCAGAAATCAGCAATTTAACAACATTAAATCATATGAAACAATTAGTTCACTTATTGAACAACTCGAATTGATAACGAGGAACAGAACACCAATTAAGTAGTAAATAGTAACAGTGTACTAGTGATCTGATTTATTGGCGTAGGAAGTAGACACATTAGCGTTTCCAAGGTTTCGCACATCAACCAGATGGCTTTTTCAAGGAAGTTAGACAGAAACTGCAACTGAAAAAGAGAACGCATTAACAAATTTGAACGCGGAAACATGACTTGACAACAATAGATACGACGTTATATTCATTTAAAGATATGACGCATCACGTTGGTTGCACGCGCGGTATCCTGGTAAGCAGAAGGCTTTACTTGAAGAATTAGTTCCAAATTCGTGGCAACTCGAGTGAAACGCAGTTATTGCAAGCATCGCTGTTGGTAATGATCTCCAAGGTTTCCCAAATGGCTGACCCTTTAAGGGTAGAGTAGGTAGCTAATTTCTTTATATCGACCCACATAGGAGTAACGGACTTGAATTTCACTTCTCTGGATAGTGCCGTGGCTAATATACCGTATTTTGTGTCTTTTATGTTCGTTGACTTTGATTCCAAACGAACGCTTGGTCATTCCAATGTAGTATCGTTTAGAGCCATCCGGATAGTGTAGGGGGATTGTATAAATACCTGCTTCGCAGGAGAAAGGTGGTTTTTCACTACTTTTCTTTAGCATAGTATATAAAGATGCAAGAGACGTTATGCCGACGCTGTAGTTCATCTTCTTCAGGACGTTTTTGAGTTTGTAAGACACATTTGGTGTGTAGGGAATTGAGCCTAAATAACGTATCTGCGGCATAGGAAGATTAGAATGTTTGACCCTGGATTTTTGGATAAAGTTACGTATCTGGTTCAACGAATATCCTGCATCAGTGGCTAACTTGATGACGCTTTCAATTTCGTGTTGTCTAGAATGGGTATCGGAGGAAACGGCGAAGGCTCTTCGAATTCGAGAACGGAAGATAGCTGTTTTGTATTCTGCGGGACAGAAAGAGATGCGGAGCATCAGGTTGGGGACGGATGTGGGTTTGTACTAGACTTGTGTACCGAGGCGGTTGTCAGGCGATTTTCTCAATAGAACATCCAGATAAGGTAAAGCGTTGTTGTGTTCAAGCTCCATCGTGAAATTGATCGTACTAGGATGCATATCATTGATTTTATCAAGAAACATCGGAAGAGTCTCTTTTCCGTAAGGCCATGCAAAAAATACGTCGTCTGCATAACGCAGCCAAGTGGTAGGTCGTGGGGTAATGCTGGAGAATATATTCCGTTCAACTGGGCGAAGTATTGCTTCTGCAAGGACGGGTGAAAGTGAGGATCCCATCGGAGCGCCATTATTCTGTTTATATACTTGCCCTTGGAAACTATAGAAGCTAGTATTAGTGATCAAGTCTATTAATTTGAAGATGCTGAGGCATGAATCCTGTGTGTAACATGCTGAATTTGATATGGCCTCCTTTAATGTTCTGATGGCTTCCGGAACGGGGATTGAAGGGTAAAGGGAAACCACGTCGAAGCTGCCGATAATGTCGCCTGGTAGAACAGTGAGTTGCTTGGCTTTCGTTATAAAATCCAGAGTGGAATTTATTACAAAGTCGGATTCAGGAAGAAAACTACGCAGGTATTTGGATAGTGCTTTATCTAAATGGTACGTTGGTGCAGACTTCCTGGATACGATGGGTCTTAGTGGGTTTCTGGGCTTATGGTGCTTGAGTCTTCCGAAGAGCTTTGGGATCTCAGGTCCTGGTGGTAGTCTGGCGGCTTTCCTGAGATCATCGGGAATAGCGGGTAACCGGGCTGCTCGTTGTACCTGCGCAATCCAAGAATTTCGAGGGTTCGTTTGAAGGGCTATAGAACCAGAGTCAGTGATAAAAACTTCAAGTTTTTTATTGTTGCACGCTGCGTTCATAACTGCTATCTGGCCAGATTTGTCCGTTAGAGTCAACATTATGGACGGGTCATTTCTAAGGATTGAAACTGGCCTCGGAATTACAAATTTGTTAGGCATTTTAGTAGGATTGTACCAAGATCGTAATTTAGAAAAACATTGCTACGCCAGCCTACCAGGATACCGCGCGTGCAACCAACGTGATGCGTCATATATTTAAATGAATATAACGCCGTATCTATTGTTGTCAAGTCATGTTTCCGCGTTATCCTGGCATACGTCAAGAATTTCAACTATGGATATCTCAGCGAAATATTCCTCTAAACGATATGTGCAAATGCCTTTCCCTCCAAATCCAGCGCGTTTCGTTTTTTACTAGTTGTCTTTGGTTTCCGTGAGAAGACATATAAATATTTAATTTTCGTATTTTTAGGAAATTATCCATTCCGGGGAGTACAACTATCACAGCTGAACTGCCCTCTGTTTCCTGCATATTTTGCATTTTTCACTTTCCTGCTACTGCCAACCGTTACTTCCTATTCCTTTCAGACACTCTTCGTGAAATACCCTGTATACCTCTGAGATAAAACACCGGGTCATAGGAAGACAAAAAGTTTTGGAGGGCAGCGTGTAACTCATCAAAGCTGGAGAAGTCGTGTCCACGCAAATGATTGTCGAGTGAAAGAAACAAGTAATAGTCTGAAGAAGAGATATCCGGTGAGTAAGCTGGATGACATAAAAACTCCCACTCAAGTTCTTTGATAGTATTTCTGGTCAATGCAGAGGAATAGGCTTGAGCGTTATCTTGAAGGAGCAGAACTCCCTTTCTGTTGAACAGTGCTGCTTCCTTCTTTTTCAGGTCCTCATGCACACATTTCAGTTGTTCACAGTACAGGGAGTCCACAATGTCTTGTTACCCCCCACCCCCTGTAATAAGAAATGTAAGTGAGCTATGTATCTGTTGTATGATGTATCATCATCATCATCATCATTGTCAACCATTATCAATCCACTGCTGGACGAAGGTCTCCCCAAGTTTCCTCCACAACGGTCTGTCTTGTGCCCGTCTCCTCCATGTAACTCCCGCATACTTTCGAATTTCATCCACCCATCTTCCATGTGGTCTTCTTCTGGGTCTTTTCCTGTCCCTTGGAATCCAATGCATATGTTGAGTTATATGTTGAGGCATCCTTAAACATCCAGTGGATACGTTCGGGCTCCGTCATTCTCGTGACAGAGAATAATTTTACGCCATGTTCTGTGGGACATTTTCCGAAGCAGGTGCGATGTGATACGAGAGAAAGCACGTCTCACTGCTTGTTTAAGTTCATCAGTGGTTATGTAGCGCTGCTGTGCAACAACCTCCTTTTTGAAACCCCAAAGAGCAGTATCACACGTTCAGAGATCTGGGTTTCGAGGTGGCCATTCAAGTGGAGCGGGCAGCACTGCCGAACCTCAGTCGATCCAACGATCCCAAAAGGCCTCACCAAGGTATTCCTGAACAGCGATTGCGTAATGGGCAGGTGACCTATCCTGTTGGAACCATACGTCATTCAGAATGCCAAGATTTCCAAACGTAATTATAAATACACCGCACTGTGAATACTCAAAAGATGCAAGTAGCGTATTAAATCCGTTTATTTTTGCGGCGTAGTAAGTACAAAGATTCTCCAAGCTTTTGCACTCCACTGGGAGGCTTTCTCAAGGCAATGGTAGACATAAAAATGCAGGGAATTGGAACACGGAAAGAACAAAGACGATTTTTGAAATAACGCGGGTGACATCACGAGAGCATTACACGAATTTTCATCACGCAATTATACGGTGTGTCGCGATGTGTTTCCATCTTTTAATAATGCATGCCAAGCTCTTGGTAGTTCAGTAGAAACTATATCATTGCACGCTAGTTTGCTGGATAGGATTTCGACTGTTTCCCTGATGGCAGTCTCTTTAAAATTCGCGTATGGGGCAATTCTTCTAATGTTATTGCATTGAGAAGCAGCCGAAGAATGCATGACTTTTCTGGCAAGGGCTGTATTCTTCTGCATGTCTGGTTGACACTTCGCACGTACTCTTTACATCTAGTGTTCAAGGATCGCTTTGTCATTCCGATATATACCTTTTCCGTGTTGTCAGGGTATACTAATGGTATAGCGTACACACCTGCCTTTTTTTCTCACACTGTATATCCTTGCAACTTGATATCATATGTGATAACGGAGTCGGGGACTTCAGTGCTATCGGTACGTTGTATTTACGTAATAAATTCTTTAACCAATATGTAAAACCTGGAACATATGTGATGGTTCTTATTGGTTAAAGAATTTATTACGTAAATACAACGTACTGATAGCACTGAAGTCCCCGACTCCGTTATCACATATGATATCAAGTTGCAAGGATATACAGTGTGAGAAAGAAAAGGCAGGTGTGTACGCTATACCGTTAGTATACACTGACAACACGGAAAAGGTATATATCGGAATGACAAAGCGATCCTTGGACACTAGATGTAAAGAGTACTTGCGAAGTGTCAACCAAGACATGCAGAAGAATACAGCCCTCGCCAGAAAAGTCATGCATTCTTCGGCTGCTTCTCAATGGAATAACATTAGAAGAATTGCCCCATACACGAATTTTAAAGAGACTGCCATCAGGGAAACAGTCAAAATCCTATCCAGCAAACTAGCTTGCAAAGATATAGTTTCTACTGAACTACCAAGAGCTTGGCATGCATTATTAAAAGATGGAAACACATCGCGACACACCGTATAATTGCATGATGAAAATTCGTGTAATGCTCTCGTGATGTCACCCGCGTTATTTCAAAAATCGTCTTTGTTCTTTCCGTGTTCAAATTCCTTGCATTTTTATGTCTACCATTGCCTTGAGAAAGCCTTCCAGTGGAGTGCGAAAGCTTGGAGAATCTTTGTACTTACTGCGCCGCAAAAATAAAAGATTTTAAAACGCTATTTGCGTCTCTTGAGTATTCAAGATTTCCAAGTTGTGGCACAAACCACGTTTGCAGCGTATCCAGATAAGTTGTCTGATTCACTGGACCATAAAAAATACGGTCCAAACAGATGTCGACTATTCATTGCAGCCCATATCATGACATGCGGAGGATGGTGTTCCAATTCTTCGACATAATGTGGGTTTCTTTGGACCAGAACACCACGTTCCGTGATCGACAGCTGCGGTATATCACACATTCATCACTGAAAATGACCTTTCCACGTTTTGGGATTGCGGCAAATGTCTGAAGCATCATTGCACATGCATCCCGTCTGCGGTTTAAATCGATGTCTGATAACTCCTGAACGAACATCGGGCGATATGCGTGCAAATTAAGGTCATTCTTCATGTGCCTGTGCAGTGTCGATCGTGGTATTCCAAGCTCCGCTGATCGTTTGCGGAGCGACTTCGTCGGTGATCTGATAACTGATTCCTCGACCGCTTGACACTGTGGCAATCTGGTTGACGGTCTTCCCGTTCGTGGTTTATCCTTGATGTTGCCTGCTTCGAAGAGTTTATGTTCCCACCGCAGAAGAGTCTGTTTTGGAGGGGCCTCTTTGTCGAATCGTTGTTGGAAATCGGTACGCACGTCACGCATTGTCTTCCCTGTGTGTGGACGTTCGTGTACGCCAGACACTGACAACAATCCGTTTTTCTAGGGTTTATTCGCTGGTATGACACATGGTTCCGGTACCTAATCTGTAAATAAACACAATACAGACCATAACTCAACACATACTGTACATCATAAAAAAGATACATAGCTCACTAACATTTCTGGGGTGGGGTGGGGGGGGAAGGCAACAAGATATTGTGGACACCCTGTACACTGCAGCAGTGATCGTTTGGCCTCGTTGCAAGATTTCATAATGAATAACACCACGTGCTGTCCACCATACACACAGCATAACTTTACGTGGATGCAGAGCTGGCTTTGATGTGTGAAGAATTGAGTCACTGGCGGTCAACCAACGTCTGGAAGGTTTTGGGGTGCTGTACTGGATCCACTGTGGAAACAGGAATTTGTCGTTTACAGATATCGAACCACATCTCTTCTCTCCGGAGTGAGTTACTCTAAGCGACTAAGCTACACCGACGGAATATATCGCTGCAGATTTTCCGTCTTGACACGTGCTTCACTTCTGTAGTACGTCACACCACTTCTCATTACATGCGAGTACTCTATCCAAAAATGGCCCCTTGTCATAGCAGGACAGCAATACAAGACAAGCTGGGACATGCTGCTGTTTGTTCGCTGCAGACAGTTCGTTTGGGATCCACTTAGACTATTTGTATGCCTTACCTATTACATGGAGATGTCTTCGGACGATTTCATCACTAACAGCAAATGACTGGGCTAATTTCTGGAACGTTTGGCTACTTTCCTGCTCAATAGCAACTTTCAGGGCTTCTGTGTCAAGGCTGACAGAACGCCCACTCAGGGACTTGACTTGAAGAGATTCATCTCCGTCTCTGAACTTTCGACACCAATTCTGAGTTGTGCGTTCCTTCACAGCATCTGCCCCGAATGCTAAGCAAATACGACGAGTTGCTTCTGCAGCAAATGAACCGAGTTTAAATTTGCATGACAAACACCCACGAATAATCCCCACTGAGACAGTCATTATAATCGCACGTCTTTCCACTACCAAACTAATTACTCATCTGATTCATATGCGCAGAGCATCTTGGGATTTCAGCTGACGATGTACCGCAGGAGGAACGCCATCTCTCCACAAATTCAATCATTACGAGGGTTTTTTTTTTGGTTTTTTTTTTGCTTCCTCTAAAGGCGGTAAATACTTTTGTGGCTATTTGATATTTATTTATTTATATTTTGTATTCTACACGATATCCCTCTGCTTGTAGAAGTCATAAGGAATCTACATATTTTACGAATTTTTTTTTGTGATCAATTTGCCCGCTTGAGGCGTTACTTAAGATTTGCGTTTGGCAACATGTAATGTTCGAATGCTTAATGCAGAAGGGTGCAATAAAAATACAATTTTCTTTTATAATTTTCATACCTCTTCTTTTCTTTTTTTCATCGAAAGATGTATTCATGGAGATTATTTCCGTACTGTCCGATTTCCCAATCATGATTCCCCTGAGAAGCGGCGGAAACATGCTTTTGACCACGATATCTTCACTAGGCGTCAGCCGAATTAAAACAAATATTTTCTTGCTTTGAACATCTCTAAGCATAAATAACTTTATCTACATATTTTGTGATTTTTTCTTGTGATCAATTTGTCCGCTTGAAGCGTTATTTGCGTTTGGCATCATGTAATTTCGAATGCTTAATGCGGCGATTTAATTTTTTATATAATTTTTAAAAAATACTTTTAAACACCTTTAGGGTGCTAAGTTTTTCAAACTTTTGTTAAGACAGATTCGTTTATTATGACAAGTAGCCTTATTTTTCAAGTATTTGCCGAAACTGATCAGTGGCCTAACATGTTGCTGTGAAGATTAGATGCATTTGTGTCCTTCTATGTAAAACTATTTTACGTTTTAGATTTTAACATTTTTGTAATGAGTTTCTAAATGGAAAGATTTTGATGTTAGGGAAATGGATTTTTCACTAAAACTAATTATTCAATCATATACTGTATATGTACCTTCGAAAGCTTCAGTAAGTTATACTGTATATGTACCTTCGAAAGCTTCAGTAAGTTATACTGTATATGTACCTTCGAAAGCTTCAGTAAGTTATACTGTATATGTACCTTCGAAAGCTTCAGTAAGTTATACTGTATATGTACCTTCGAAAGCTTCAGTAAGTTATACTGTATATGTACCTTCGAAAGCTTCAGTAAGTTATACTGTATATGTACCTTCGAAAGCTTCAGTAAGTTATACTGTATATGTACCTTCGAGAGATTCAGTAAGTTATTCGCGCGTGTGTCATGACGAGATTTCTATGCAATAGTTTTCTGACCAAAATATTCTTGAATCTAATGAGTGAGACATTCAGGGTAATAAGAATAATAAAATAATCATTGATCGGATATCACGAATACGATTAATCAGTTTAATGAAAACATGAAGCCCTTATAAGATGATTAAAAAATAGGCACCACAATTAACAGACAGCTGAATAATTTTCTTTGTTCCAGACACATTTTTGTCGATGTTGTGTGGAGTGGATGGGAATAGATAAGTCCCTTTTTGTTTTTCGGTGAAAGAAGATCAATCTACCAATAATGCTTTACGCGTTGGTTCTTTGGAGTGAGTTCCTAGAAATTTTGTTCATGGTTTGGTTCCTCAGCGTGCGAACTCTATGCACTTCTATTCATGGATAGATTCTTCGGGATGAACTCCGAGAACTTTAATTCAGCGATTGGTTCTGCGGCATTGTGTTTCATGTACATATTATGTCTGTTCTTCGGTGGCAGAAGAACCTATCAAGTATTTGCCAGTCTTTTTATCAGCGCATACACTGGAGATGAAAAACACTTTTTTTTCGGGGTTTAACGACCATCATGAGCAACTTGTTGGGTTACAAGCAGTCGCTCGTCCCTAATTTAGGACAACTTGTTCCAGGGAATGGCGAGAGAGCCAGTGCCATAAGACAAACACAACCCCCATATCTCACCCGGGACTCCAACGCATCCCCAACTCGCACGAACGATCCGAAGTCAACGGATCAAACTATTCGTCCATTGGGGTGGCCGAAAAATATTTCCAATCAATATCTGCATTCAGGCACCAAAACTAAACTCGGTCGGATCTTTGCCTCCGCTGGGTGAAACAGGTATATGGTAAGACTTCGACGTCATGCATCAGAGAGCTGGAGTCCTGCCCTGCAAGCGGCTCCCACGCATCGCGGAAACATCTCGATTGTACGACGCACGTTTCAGGAGATTGTTTCCAACAACGATTTCCTATTCCTCTTTGTAATTTTGTTATAGTAACAAAGTAACCAGTTATAACGAAGTAAATTTCTCCGTCATTTTTGTCCACGCCGGGCTTGAACCCGGATCACGTCATTCCGGAATAAGTCGCTCTACCAATTGAGCTACGCGGACGTTCATTATCGCTGCTATCTGCCTTTATGTCGTGTGCGTCCTGCTGGGCAGGCACGTCACATCTCCCCCACCCCCGAAAGAGGGCCGGGGGCATGGCCCACGGGTCAAGACGTGACCATGAATCGTTGCAGGCAGCCATCCGCTCTGGAATGTGCACTTGAGAACTCCCAGTCAATCTGGAGTGTGAAATGCAACGTCACACACATTTATTTTTCGAAGCACTGGAGAAGGGATTCTCTTATTTTTCCTCTCTCGCAGTGTGGAAAGAACATCACACAATTGCGAGATCTTGAACGGCCTGGTCATCCGGAAAGTTCGGGCACCATTATAACGAAGTAAATTTCTCCGTCATTTTTGTCCACGCTGGGGATCGAACCCGAGTCCACTTATTCCGGAATAAGTAGCTCTACCAATTGAGCTACGCGGACGTTCGTCATCGCTGCTATCTGCCTTTATGTCGTGTGCGTCCTGCTGGTCAGGCACGTCACACAGTGTAATGAAATATCTTAAGATACGAACGAAGGCGTAGACATTAGCTCTGTGTAATAAATACGATTTTTAGTGTAAGTTAACAAAAATATACTGGGTCCAAGCTTTCACTGAAAAACGGGTGGTTCTCTCAGGACGGGGAACATGCCAATGTTATGTTGCCTGCCTAGAGAAAGCCGCTCGTTGCGGAGCGGATGTTTGGCCTTTGCATATTTTGTTGAGCTATACCAATAAACGGATTTATGCTACTGTATTAATACTGATGTTGGTGTAGAGATAGATATTTGTTCGTTTGCCAAGTGAATGTTCTTGTGTTTCAGGTATTATGTCTGACATTTGCAGTGGGCATAAGCACATTGCTTTAACATTAATTCCACTAAATGTTAAAGAGGAAGAGCAGTGTTTATTTTTTTACCTTTGAGATGTCAAAAAATCGTAAGACATTGCTACCTATGCAACTGTGAACATTTTTAGGCAAACAGCGATTAATACATGACCCTATCGCGATGTATTTACCGCTCCGCGTTTTCTTACCTTTTCCATCCTTTCATTCCAGCTTAATGAATTCTGCAAGCTTCGTACACATATTACTGGCTGCAGAGAAGAGAGAAAACTGAAACCGACGAGATAAGAACACCACCAGATTAATGTCTCGTTCGAGACTGAGTTCGGAAATTCATTAATTTTAAAGTATTTCTAATGTTCTGTCTCCCAAGCACGCTACCTAGCATAATAATTTTTTTTGCATTGTTAAAAAGCATAGGTGATGTTTCACTTTGTGAAATGATGGATTCTTTCTTTCTTTAAGAGAAAAAAATTCAGTGGAAGAATAAAGTGCATGTAGAAAAGGAATATATTAGTCGGGGAAATTTTAGCAGTGACCAAGCGCAACCCCCCTCCCGTGCGATTGATCACGTCATAATAAAAACTGCCAGTCAATTAATCTCTTTGGTCTCCATCACCATGCGTTAATTAAGCGTTTTCGCCACATTTCATTTCTGTCGCACGGCAACATGCAACTGCGGACGATATCCTCCCATCACCAGCAAGAACTTTCGGGATAGAGATTAAATAGTAGGAATTACTCTTTAGTTAATGACACTATGTTGGATTCAATTATGCGGATTTTTCTCGATATACAGTTTAGTTTTCCGAGCTTTGTCGCTTATGCCTGTTTAAGACAACCGAATCAGAAAGTTGTTTTGTAACTTCAGAATTGGGAATCCTACATAGGGGCAGGTTTCTGCGTCTGTTTCACAGATGCGGTAACATGCCCTCCGAAGCACGAAGACAATGAAACTAAGACGGTTGATGGCTTTTGAACGTAGTGCAACTGCTCACGAATTTCGTAGTACAAAGGACAGCTGCATGTCCGTTATTTTGATTTCTTGATTTCAGGAGTGAGGGCAGATAAATAATAGTATTTTGAAAATAAACGCAAATACTTTCTTTTTCATCAACGGATATAATTCAACTATTCATGCAGCAAGATGATTAAAATTTCTAATGTAGGCTAAAACCATGAGGAATAAACTGCGAGATCCCGAGTAAAACATAGCGCTGAATTCAGAAAAAAATTCTCAACCTTGAAACAAAATGAAGTAAAAATTTGGGCTCTCGTCTCCCAGACGGATAAAATTCTCTTCAGTGTGCACATTCTGTTCAAGATTGTACACTCTTACACTTTCAGTATAATACAAAGTTTCAGCAAGTGTTTTCGCGTCATAGCACTGACACAGCACACCTTCACTTTTGCAGCAGATACTGTACCTGCACAACGGATGAAACAGATACGGCCGTGTGTAAATTAGCTCCCTGAAGTCAGAATAAATTTCCCAAGTGAACATCGAATTTTAGTATCTCCTTTCAACTTATGCAAAGCTTCAGGGCTGTGAGCCTTAAGATTCAGAACTTGTAGCACGCATACACGAGAATTCTCTTTTGCTGTTTCAGATGCTTTCGTCTAGGGCTCAGTTCGGAATACACAGAAACCTATTGTTCCTAAAGGAGACAGAGAAATGAAAAATAAAAATGAAATAAAAATGTAACTGAAAAAACCAGGTTGCTTTCATCAGGAGAGCAACAACTCGAGGGAGTGGCTTTTCTGGCATCAGTGAATGACTAGAAAAAACTAATAGTCGACTGATCCTGCTCCCGAAGCCACTAAATCCAGACCAGTTAGAATGAGAATATATATATATATATATATATATTATCATATCAAGGTGCAGGCTGTCCGACATCCATAGAAGGCTACAGAATGTTTAAGCAAATGACACCATTAACAAGAGCAGTGTGCACACATGGATGAAGAAGTTTAAGGAAAGGGAAACTAGGACTGAAGACAAACCACGCAGTGGGAGACCATCATCTGCCACCACTGACACGAATCGTCGGCGAGTGGATGAATTGATTCGCGCGGTGGGACAAGTCACAATCCTTGAGCTTGTTGCCAAACTGGACTGTGGTCACAATTCCATACAAAAGATGGTGGAAGACTTAGTGTATCGGAAAGTATGTGCAAAGTGGGTACCTCGGCAGTTGACACCCGATTTAAAGGAGAGAAGGGTGGAAGTCTGCTCTGATCTGCTGAAAGCGTTTGAAGCCAATAAGGACATGCTTTTTTCGATCTGGTGACAGGGGATGAAACGTGGGCGTGTCTTCACGATCCCGAAACAAAGAAACACTCCATAGAATGGCGTCACATCTCTTCTCCAAGGCCTAAGAAGTTCAAGAACCAGCGATCAGCACAAAAAGTCAAGGTGTCTGTTTTTTGGGACGACAGGGGTGTCATTCTCCTTGGTTTTCTGGAACATGGTCGTACCGTGGCCAGCGAGCGGTACATTGAGACACTCAAGAAGCTTAGAGAACCCATAAGGAGGAAGAGACCGAACAACAATCTGAAAAGGATCCACATTCGCCATGACAATGCGAAACCACACACATCTTTGGCAGAAAATCAGACGATCAGCAAATTAGGCTGGTCGGTGATCCCCAATCCCTCTTACAGACCAGATCTGGTACCCTACAACTTCCACCTGTTCGGTCCATTGAAAGACATAATCCGGGGACAACGATTTGAAAACACAGACGAAGTGAAAGTGGCCGAGAAGAGGGTACAACAGTCCACACCGGAATTTTTTCAAAGAGGATTCGAGAGTTGGATTCAACGATGGTGAAAATGCATCGCTTGTGATGGAGACTATGTTGAGTAGTACCTTTGTATAGAGAAAGAGTTACTCTACCAACATGCGCAATTTGAACGACCTCTGTCAGTTAATAAAAAAGTTATGCCCACTTTTGCGTTACTTTCGGTACAATCAGTTCATTAAGTGTAAATCTTCAAATTGTGATAGCTACTTATTTACTTACAGATATATAGATGCTGCTATTAGTTTTTTTTAGTCATTCACTGATACCAGAAAAGCCACTCCCTCGGGTTGTTGCTCTCCTGATGAAGGCAACCTGGTTTTTTCAGTTCCATTTTTATTTCATTTTTATTTTTCTACGTTCCTATCTTCACAAACAAATTTTTGATCGATATTCCTTTGTCGTTGCTTCATAACTATATATATATATATATATATATATATACACTGCTGGACAATTGATGAGGACGGATCATAAACGGCTATATAGCGCATAAAAAAGTAAGTGTGGTTGGATGCGAAGTGAAATAAAATAATGTCAGAATGCCATGACATTACAAGAAAGACAATTTATTGTGCTCTGAATTCCAGAAGGCTTTGGAACGTGTTCAAGGGACAAACAGGTCATTTTGTGCAGAATACGTAAACGTGAAAAAAAATGCAATTACCGTCCGCAGGCGTTCCGGCGTCAGATGTCAATACGGGATATAGCCACCATGGAGGTCGATGCAAGATTCCACACGTCTTGTCATGCTTCGCACAACATTATCAAGCAGCTGTTGGGGTAATTTATCCCATTCCTCTGTCAGTGCACGGATGAGGGTGTCCTTGTTTATTGGAGGGCATTGGCGACCAGCAAAACCTCCCCAAATCATCCCACACATTTTCAATGGAATTCAGATCTGGAGAACGTGCTGGCCATACGAGGCGTTGAATATCCTCTCTCTCAAGACACTCCTGGACAGCGAATGTTCGATGACATGTTGCGTTGTCGTCCATGAAAATGAATCTATCACCGACAGCACCACGGAACATGCGAATATGAGGTAGCAGAACATAATTAATGTATCGTTGGCCAGTCATAGTCCCAGTTGGAAGCACATAGAGGGACGTACGGCCATTGATCATGATGCCAGCCCATACCATGACACTACATGTCGGATATCGGTCCCTTTCCTGTATGTTTGCTGGACAATATGCAGTATCACTATCACGCCAGATCAGTTGTCGTCGACAATCAGACGATAGATTGTATCTACTTTCAACTGAGAAGAGGACAGCAGACCAGTCGTTATCAGTCCAATTGCGATGTTGATGGCACCATTGCAAACGGGCGGTACGGTGACGTCTGGACAATGGGATGCACACAACAGGACGGCGGGCGTATAGTCCTCCTTCATGCAAACGTCTGGCGACAGTTTTTCGGGAGATCCGCTTGCCAGTAGCCGCCATAAACTGATTTGCTACCTCACTAGCTGTGCTGCGCCGGTGTCTTTTTGTTCATAACACTATGTACCGATCTTCTGCAGGTGTCGTACTGCGAACACGACCTCCCCCGTGACGTTTGCTACACTCTCCATTTGTTTGAAATGATTTCCAAAGCCTTGAAAGAACACTGTGGCTGACGTCGAACTCCCTGGCAACATCTGTTATTTTTCGCCCTTCTTCAATCTTGCCAATAATACGGCCACGCGTAAAATCATCTAGGTGATGTCGGGAAGACATACTGAAAATTGCAAGTTCGTTAATTGATTCTTTCCCTTTCAACTTTGCGTTTGAACGACAACGGGCAATACGCGTCAAATCCTTCATATCTCTTATCAGCGCTATGACGTCACGAACAAGTTCGGCAATCCAAAATTTGCATACGCACAACACGTCTTACTGTATCCCGCACTTATGCTAATTTCCATATTTTCCTGCCTTCCATTTTATGGTTGCTATCGTTGCTATTGTCATCTGTCCTTAGCAATTGTCCGGCAGTGTATATATATATATATATATATTCATGTATATATATATATATAATTATTTTCAAGTACTTGGAGTATTAGAATTTTTTTCGTTTGTATGATTAATGAACAGGAAAGGGGGAGGGGTTGATGAGTTTGAAAGAAAAGTGTTTGATCAATGCATCCTTCCAGTGCTTACGTATGGTGCAGAGACGTGAACCTTAACTAAAAGAGACATACAAAGGCTGCAGACAACTCAAATTAGCATGTAGAGGTGCATGCTTGGTGTAACCAGGAGAGATAAGAGGAACTCGTGGATCCGAAAAATGACAAGAGTGGAAGACATCATGATCAGAGTTAAGTCCCTGAAATGGCAATGGGCTGGGCATACTGCCAGAAGGACAGACCATCGATGGACAGCCGATATTTTAGATTGGATTCCAAGGGACAGGAAAAGACCCAGAAGAAGACCACATGGGAGATGGGTGGATGAAATTCGAAAGTATGCGGGAGTGACATGGAGGAGACTGGCACAAGACAGGGTTGTGGAGGAAACTTGGGGAGACCTTCGTCCAGCAGTGGATTGATAATGGTTGACAATGATGATGATGATATAGATGATTTACTTTGCTTAAATAATTCAGGTAATCTGGAACAAGATTTCTCGACTATTTATCATGGCTTCTTTAAACTAAATAAAACTAAAAACAGTAATGAAGAACTGAATTTCCTAGATTTATCCATAAACCTTAAGTAATGAAGGAAACCTAGTTATTAGTCTGTTTGGTAAGCAAAATATTTTTAAATTTAAAATTGTAAAATATATAATGTGGTTCAACAATATCTCCTGCAAAGTGATAGAAAATGTCTTTATTTTGCAAGTATTAATATTTTCCAGGATCTTTTTTTTTTGCAGTCTGATTTTGAAAAACATGTTAAGGTACTTAACTGTCAGTTCTTTGAAAACCAAATAATGCAAGCCTTGAAGAAATTAGTTCTGAAGTTTTAGGATAGCAAACTTAATTTAATGACTTTGGTGACTGAATGGATCATCTAAATTAAAGCTATTTTATAGAGGTTTAGATGATGATGTGGTCACTCTCATTCTTTAGAACTTAAATTACTTTATCTATTTTCCATTCCTTTAATTCAAAAAAGTTTACAAATTTAAATAAAATAATACAAAAAACTGTTATAATTAAAAAGCATATTATAAAAAATTTAAAAAGAAAATCTCTGTAATAAAAGTCGTAAAACCCTTAATATTTAAAAATTTGTGAGAGATTTTATAATTCTGGGTGCTTCACCATACTCCGAACGCCTGTTGGGAGCAGAACTATCTGATCCCAAGGAGCAGTTTTAGTATTCTGATTATGTATTAGCTTAAAATTGGTCCAAATAGTATTCTGGTTATGCTTTAGCTTAAAATCTGACCTTTATTGTTTCTTTTTTTACGCTTTCCAACCGTAGTTTGAAGAAGCGTATATGCTTAAGCTTTGTCCGTCCGTCCGTCTGTCAGCACGATAACTGGCGTAAAAATGGTTCAATTTCGATAAAATTTTAGTATGTGGTAGGGGACCACCCGGGGACGAACCCTATTGAAAATGAGACAAATGGGGTCACAGGTCACGACGTAGGAGCGGGATCCATTCCATTGCACTTATACGTCATAACTTGCGTAAATATGGTTCGATTTCAATGAAATTTGACTATGTGGTAACGGACCGCCTAGAGACAAACTCTCTTCAAAATGGGTGAATTTGGGTTAAAGGTCAGGACTTAAGAGCGGGATACATTCCATTGCTTTTATGCATCATAACGTGTGTAAAAATGGTTCGATTTCGATGAAATTTCAGTATGTGGTAGGGGACCACCTGGGGACGAACTCTATTGAAAATGGACGAAATGGGGTTAAAGGTCAGGACATAGAATTGCGATCCATTCCATCGCCCTTATCTTATATTATTAAGGTGGACGTCAAGCAATTTTGCTTCCTATACTTCCAATGGAAAAACTTTCGTACACATTTCCTTCACAATTAATGTGTCCCCATGGATGAAAATTTGAACATCGATTAAAATAACTTCTTATTAACACTTGGAATACTTAATATTTTCTAAAACATAACCATAATTATATTAAAAATCAATAACTTTTCCTTTGGTGGTGTTGAAACCAGAAAAACAGATGGCGCGACGTGTACTTTGATGACGTCAGTAGAACAAATGTTGGATTGCATAATTATGGTTATGTTTTAGAAAATATTAGGTATTCCAAGTTATAAAATGAAGCTATTTTAATCGATGTTCAAAGTTTCATCCTTGTGAACGCATTAATTGTCCAGAAAAAAGATGGCGCGACCTGTATTTTCATGACGTCAGTAGACAAACAAATGTTGGATTGCATAATTATGGTTATGTTTTAGAAAATATTAAGTATTGCAAGTTATAAAAGGAAGATATTTTAATCGATGTTCAAATTTCTATCCTTGGAAACGCATTATTTGGGAAGAAAATTTGTACAGAAATTTTTCCATTTGAAGTAGAGGAAGCAAAATTACTTGACGTTCACAGGAGCAATTCTTGTAGGTATGTAAATTTTATTTTGAAAACGGCTTTAAGGATTCTGATGAAAGTCGTTTACCTACCGTTTTCTGGTAATAGAAATTGATTTAGCTTGATCTCGTCGTTAGGAAAATTCGTTTAGATGGGTTAATAACCATCCCGAATTACCACGTTTTTAGTGTAATGTCATGGCGTCGTCCGATTGATGTTGGTGCGCGGTCATGCCATCTGTCCCATTACGTCACGCGTTGTGTGCGAATACTGTTAAAGTTTTATGACGTCAGAGTCTTGCCAGCAGATGGTCGCGATTCCCATCTGCCTCATTACGTCACGCATTGTGTGCGTATGTTCGTCCGCACGATTACTCGTGTAAAAATCGTTCGATTTCGATGAAATTTTAGTATGTGGTAGGGGAACACCTGAGAAGGAACCCTATTGAAAGTGAACGAAATGGGGTCAAAGGTCAGGACATAGGAGCGGGATCCATTCCACTGCTCGTATGCGTCATAACTAACGTAAAAACGGTTCGATTTCGATTAAATTTTAGTATGAGGTAAGGGATCACCTGGGGTCAAACTCTATTGAAAATTGGCGAAATGGAGGTCAAAGGTCAGGACATAGGAGCGGAATCACTTACATCGCCATTGTGCGTCATAACTTACGTAAAAATGTTTCGATTTGGATGAAATGTTAGTATGTTGTAAGGACCTGCCTGGGGACGAATCCTATTGAAAATGGGCGAAATGGGTCAAAGGTTAGGACACAGAAGCGGGATCTATTCCATAGCCCTTATGCATCATAACTTACGTAAAATTGCTTCGATTGCGACAAAACTTTATCATATTATTTCGGAGGTATACTGAACCAGTTCTATTGAATATCATCGAAATGGGATCATAGGTCAGGGCACAGGAGTGAGATTTATTCCACAGCCATTTTCCTCATAACTTGAGTAATAATTTGAGTAATGATTTCTAGTATGTTGGAAAGCGTATCATAATCAATGCATTGCATGATTTTACTAACTTGTTAAGTATGGCAGAAATCAAATAAGCCCTCTTTCCCTAAGCTTTCGGTTTAGTTCGTAGGTCGTTTCCCAGACGGAGTTTCATTCTGGGAAACGATCTACGAACTAAACCGAAAGCTCAGCCTTCTGCTTCGGCGGCCATTGGGATTTGCTAAGTCGTCGACTGAACACGGGCCATCCTCAAATTCTGGGGCATTTGGGTTTTAGGGTAAGTTCGGATTTTTTGGTTTTTTGCTTTTGGTTAGAATGCATTGTATTTTTACATCGTAGGGCTTCCGTTTGTTTGAAATAGTACCTTGCCCTTCTTAAGTTTCCTGAGCGTTTTATTTAGGCGTCCTTTGTTTGAAAAAAATCTTTTCGTTTTTAGTTGGGGTTCTGCTCTCGTGCTCTTGTACTTAACGATTGTAGCAAGTTCACTTCTCATCTACTGCAATATTTGTGTATATAGTAACCTAGTACAAGCGCTTAATTCCTTGCTCTTCATTTTAGAAGGGTTTTGCTCTATTTGTATTTGTATGTAATGTATGTCATTTTTGTTAATTTTTCTGGCGTCCTTTGACTTCAGTCTGCTGCAGAAATGTCGATGTGAGTAGGGCCCGGATGATCCAGTTTGCAGTCTGGAATTTTATGGGTAGTTTTTATAATTTTCAAAATTTTTTTGATGTTTTAATTTTATTAAATATTTCCCTTCCCTTTTATCATTTTTTTCATTTTCCGCATTAAGGTTATTTCTGTTTCTTACGCATTTCGGCATGGGTGGACTACCTGTTCGGATTTTTCCGTTAGTTGGGCTTAATTCTGTTTTTTTATTTTTCAGTTTTCTATTTAAACTAACTGATTTATTTTATTTAAAATTATTCTCAGTTTTTATAAAACGGCCTTTGTGTGTATATATATATATACATAAGGTAGGTTAAACAGAAGTAATACAATAACACAAGAAAATGTCGAAAGAGTGTAACTGAAGTCCAAGGAATTCCACTCTCCTGATGAAGGCAACTGGTTTTTTCAGGCTTAATTTTTATTTTTGTTCTCCACGTTCCTACATTCACAAAAAAGTTTTTGTTTGATATTCCTTGGTCGTTTTATCACAACTCCCCCCTTCCCCCTCTCTCTCTCTTTCTCTCTCTCTCTATATATATCATCATCATCATCATCATCAACCATTATCAATCCACTGCTGGACGAAAGTCTCTCCAAGTTTCTTCCACAATTGTCTCTCTTGAGCCTGTCTCCTCCACGTCACTCCAGCAAACTTTCGAATTTCATCCATCCATCTCCCATGGGGTCTTTTTCTGGGTCTTTTCCTGTCCCTCGGAACCCAGTCTAAAATTTCGGTTGCCCATCGGCTATCCATTCTTCTGGCAGCATGTCCAGCCCATTGCCATTTCAGTGATTTCATTCTGGTCGTGATGTCGTCCACTCCTATCATTTCTCTTATCCACAAGTTCCTCTTCTTATCTTTCCTTGTTACACCAAGCATGCATCTCTTCATACTTTTTTGAGTTGTCTGCAGTATTTGTATGTCTTTTTTGCGCTTTCCAACCGTAGGGTGAAGAAACATATATGCTCCAGCTTTGTCCGTCCGTCTGTCCGTCTGTCAGCACGATAACTCGCGTAAAAATGGTTCGATTTCAATGAAATTTTAGTATGTGGTAGGGGACCACCTGGGGACGAACCCTATTGAAAATGGACGAAATGGGTCAAAGGTCACGGCATAGGAGCGGGATCCATTCCAATGCCCTTATGCGTCTTAACTTGCGTAAATACGGTTCGATGTCGATGAAATTCTAGTATATTGCAGGGGACCACCTGGAAATGAACCTTATTGAAAATGGCAGAAGTGAGATCAAAGGTCAGGACATAGGAGCGGAATGCATTCCATTGCCTTTATGCGTCATAACGTGCGTAAAAATGGTTCGATTTAGATGAAATTTTTTATGTGGTAGGGGATCACCTGTGGACGATCTTACGACGTCACAATCTCGCGTTTGAGATGTTGGCGCGCGGTCACGCCATCTGTCTCATTACGTCACGCGTTGTGTGTGGATCCTATTAAAGTTTCATGATGTCACACACTTGCGAGAAGATGGTCGCGATACCCATCTGGTTTATTACGTCACGCGTTGTATGGGGAAGAGAATCACCTGGGAAGGAACCCTATTGAAAGTGAACGATATGGGGTCAAAGGTTAGGACATAGGAGCGGGATCCATTCCACTGCTCTTATGCGTCATAACTAACGTTAAAAAAGTTCGATTTCGATTAAATTTTAGTATGTCGTAGGTGACTACCTGGGAACAAATCCTATTGAAAATGGGCGAAATGGGGTCAAAGGTCAGGACATAGGACCGGAATCACTTCCATCGTCATTATGCATCATAACTTACGTAAAAATGTTTCGATTTGGATGAAATCTTAGTATGTTGTAGGGGCCTGCTTGGAAACGAATCCTATTGCAAATGGGCGAAATTGGGTCAAAGGTTAGGACAGAGGAGCGGAATCTATTCCATAGCCCTTATGCATCATAACTTACATAAAAATGCTTCCATTGCGACAAAACGTTACCATGTTATTTCGGAGGTATACTGAACCGGTTCAGTTAAATATAATCGAAAAGGGCTCAAAGTTCAGGGCAAAGGACCCAGATGTATTCCACAACCATTATCCTCATAACTTGAGTAATGATTTCTGGTATGTTGGAAAGCGTATTATAATCAATGCATTGCATGATTTTACTAACTTGTTTAGTTAAAGTCCATGTCTCTGCTCCATACGTAAGCACTGGAAGGATGAATTGATTAAACACTTTTAGTTTAAGACATAATGCTCTTAAAAATTGTACTGTTTCTTTCCAAAAGCTCTCCGTCCAAGTTTTATACGCCGATTAATTTCTTCATTAATATGACCCTCACTTGATATATGCTCCCCCAAAAAAATGTAGGTATCGGTTGTCTCAAGCTTTTCTCCATCAATCGATAAATCTTCGTTTCTTGTAAAAGCATTGTACATCACTTTTGCCTTCTGAAAGTTCATTTTTAATCCCACTTCTTTACTCTTCTCTACAAGTTCTCGGATCATACTCTGCAGCTCTGAAGGGGTAGTTGCCAAAACAACTACTTCATCAGAAAAATGAAGGTGAATTAAGTAATCTCCATTAATCTTTATCCCTTTGTTTTCCCAATCCAATGACTGAAAGACATTTTGCAATGTGGCATTAAAGAGTTTGAGATATATGGTGTCACCTTGTCTCACTCCCTTTCCAATTCTTATTGGTGCTGTATCCTCAAATATCCGAATCTTTGCACTTGCATTTTCATAGATGTTATTAATAATGCATCTTCAATACCGCAGGATTTCAAAGCCATTGTTACTGCTGATGGTTTCACAGAATCGAAGGCCTTTTCATAATCAATAAAAACCATGGAGTTCATATGTCATATAAGCCATGGAGTTCACATTATCTTGTTTTTTTCATTCAATTAGTTCTCTCAGTATATGGATAAGATCTGCAGTGCTGTAGCCACTCCTGAATCCATCTCTCTCTCTCTCTCTCTCTCTCCATATATATATATATGTATATATATATATATAAAGCAGAACAGGTTCGCTGCTTTAGAAGGCCTAACATCAGAAGAAGTGGACATCTCTGAAGTTAACAGAAAAGTAACCAAAGCTCTTATGGAAACAGCAACAAAATTAGCTGGGTCTAAGAACAAGTTGCATGTAAATAAATTATCAGGAAAAACGAAAATGTTGATGCAAAAAAGAAGAGAGATGAGGACAACTAAAGAAGATGTGACTTCCAAAGTGGAATATATAGAGCTATGCAAGACAGTAAGAAAAAGTATCACTGAAGACGTAAGAAAATTCAACTGTGAACTAGTGAGGAAAGCAATTGAAAACAACCAAAGCCTAAAGATAGCAAAGGGACATCTCAGTAAGGGAAGAAAACAGATTATGGCACTGAGAAAAGAAGATGGTTCTGTAACAAGAAATAGAGGCGAAATTTTGACAAGAGTGAAAGATTTCTACTCCAAATTATATGAAAGGGATGATACATGCACTCCAGATATCAAAGATACCAGTACCAGAGTTCCTCCAGTCCTTCCAGCAGAAGTTGCACATGCAATCAAGAACATGAAGCGGGGAAAAGCTCCAGGAGAAGATGGAATTACTGTAGACATCATACAAGAAGCAAGTGGAGAAATCGAAACAGTACTCGCCCAAATTTTCACTCGATGCCTTAATGAAGGAAAGATTCCTGAGGATTGGAACACCGCTACAATGATCCTGCTACATAAGAAAGGTGACATTGAGGATCTTGGAAACTACAGACCTATCAGCCTCCTATCAGTAGTTTATAAAATCTTCACTAAAGTTCTTTCACACCGCTTGAAGGTAACACTGGACATGGCTCAACCGAGAGAACAGGCTGGATTCAGGAGTGGCTACAGCACAATAGATCATATCCACGTGCTGAGAGAACTAATTGAAAGAGCGAGGGAATATGAACTTCCATTGTGCATGGCTTTTATTGATTATGAAAAAGCCTTTGATTCGGTGAAACCATCAGCAGTTACAATGGCTCTGAAAACCTGCTGTATTGAAGATGCATACATTAATATTATTAATAACATCTATGAAAATGCAAGTGCAAAGATTAGGCTGTTTGAAAATACAACACACGTAAAAATTGGAAAGGGAGTGAGACAAGGTGACACCATATCTCCGAAGCTCTTTAATGCCACATTGGAGGGTGTTTTTCAGTCGCTGAGCTGGGAAAACAAGGGGATAAAGATTAATGGAGATTATCTAACCCACCTTCGTTTTGCTGATGACGTAGTCATTTTTGCAACTACCCCATCAGAGCTGCAGAGTATGATCCAGGAACTTGCTGACAAGAGTAAAGAAGTGGGATTAAAAATGAACTTTCAGAAGACAAAAGTGATGTTCAATGCTTTTACAAGAAATGAAGATTTATCGATTGATGGAGAAAAGCTGGAGATAACGGACACGTACGTTTATCTTGGACAGCAGATATCAAGTGAGGGTCACATTGATGAAGAAGTTAATCGGCGTACAAAACTTGCCTGGAGAGCTTTTGGAAGAAACAGCATAATTTTCAAGAGCAATATGCCATTATGTCTTAAAAGAAAAGTGTTTGATCAATGCATCCTTCCAGTGCTTACGTATGGTGCAGAGACGTGGACCTTAACTAAAAGAGACATACAAAGGCTGCAGACAACTCAAAGAAGCATGGAGAGGTGCATACTTGGTGTAACCAGGAGAGATAAGAAGAGGAACTCGTGGATCCGAAAAATGACAAGAGTGGAAGACATCATGATCAGAGTTAAATCCCTGAAATGGCAATGGGCTGGACATACTGCCAGAAGGACAGATCATTGATGGACAGCCGAAATTTTAGATTGGATTCCAAGGGACAGGAAAAGACCCAGAAGAAGACCACATGGGAGATGGGTGGATGAAATTCGAAAGTATGCAGGGGTGACATGGAGGAGACTGGCACAAGACAGACCGTTGTGGAGGAAACTTGGGGAGACCTTCGTCCAGCAGTGGATTGATAATGGTTGACAATGATGATGATGATGATGATATATATATATTTTATAAAGAAGATACCTAAGCAAAAAATTACATATATAATTTTGACTCACACCTAGTACAACATAGAAAAGGTTATGTATCTACCTGTGTGATCAAAAGGAAAAAGATAAAAAAATAAAATAAAACAACTGAATGTAGAAGGTGTCGAGAATACTGAGCCTTGGCTTTATCAAGGACCAGCAAAAACTCTGCATTTTCTCACTTCCACAAAGACCTAGTTGGAAATGGGTTTCTGCAAGGCCATAGATGCAAGTAACATTCCCACCTAAAATAGTTTAAAAAATATATATATATAAGTCATGTCCTCCTTAGAGTTGCATGACCTAGCACTAGTTAACAATTTCGCTTGCATCCATTAACCTTCCTGGCCCGACCCATACTCTTCATCTGTTACTATTAAACAGAGAGAAGAAGATTAAAGAGAACTCAAGCTGTGAGAGTGACATAATAATTAGAAATGATTTTCAGCCATAACGAAATTCCAAGTTCGTTTGAGAGAGAATTTAAACCTGAAAAACAATGCAAAAGAAATCCAAATTTTACATTGCAATTAAAAAAGGAAATGTTAATTTATAACGAACAGATTTTTGAAAGAAAACTTGAGTCTAAAACCCCCTACTCTACAACTTATGACAACACGAAAACGAGAATAAGTTAAAGATAATAATTAACTAAAGAAAACTTTGTGAAAGTTATATACCTTAAACAGTTAGTTGCAATATGTACAAAGTATTTCAGCAGTGCTTTAAGTGCATAATTAATTAGTTATTAAGAACTTAACTACTTTGAAAAAACAGCGCATAGACAGCGCATAGAAAAGGAACAAGCTAAGCCATCTTCTGTTCCTAGGTACCCCAAAAGACGCTCAAAGTTACAAAGAAAAGAAAGAGTTAAAACCCGCAAAAGATGTTAACAGACAAACCAATGCCTAAAAGTTGAAAAGCTAAAAAACGACAGAGAAAAGGAACCTTAGTGCTATGGATATGACGGTCCTATTAAAACAAAAAATTAAATAATATAAACAAAATCACAAAAAAAGTTTAAAAATCCGTTTATAAAAGAAAATAAAAACAAATAAAAAAGAAAACTAGTTATTCATCACTAGGATAGCTATACTAAAAATAGTAAAACCAACATTAAAATTAATAAGATTCTGATTAATCTATAGAAGCTCACTAAGGTGATTTAATACATGCAAAGATTATTAAATGAACTGCTCGTGTATTTTATAATATTTCTCATGTATTCTGGAGAGTTAATTCTGCTCTTTCTGATCATACAGATCCACAGTCTTATGTTTATATATTTTTTTTCTCTGGTTAAAATCTCCGCGCGTTGGTTTCTTGCTGTATGAGGAGGCCAGCAGCCGCACCCTCACTGCCCCCCAGCGTCTAGGGAGTGGCAGAAGAGGTCAGCCATGTTCTTCTCTTGTGAGGAGAAAAGTTTTTGTAACACAAGAGGTAAGCTCTCTTCCTTGTTTTTGGGTTCTAGGTTTTATAAGTTCAATGTTTGTACTTCATGTACCTTTTCTCTGTCGTTTTTTAGCTTTTCAACTTTTAGGCATTGGTTTGTCTGTTAACATCTTTTGCGGGTTTTAACTCTTTCTTTTCTTTGTAACTTTGAGCGTCTTTTGGGGTACCTAGGAACAGAAGATGGCTTAGCTTGTTCCTTTTCTATGCGCTGTCTATGCGCTGTTTTTTCAAAGTAGTTAAGTTCTTAATAACTAATTAATTATGCACTTAAAGCACTGCTGAAATACTTTGTACATATTGCAACTAACTGTTTAAGGTATATAACTTTCACAAAGTTTTCTTTAGTTAATTATTATCTTTAACTTATTCTCGTTTTCGTGTTGTCATAAGTTGTAGAGTAGGGGGTTTTAGACTCAAGTTTTCTTTCAAAAATCTGTTCGTTATAAATTAACATTTCCTTTTTTAATTGCAATGTAAAATTTGGATTTCTTTTGCATTGTTTTTCAGGTTTAAATTCTCTCTCAAACGAACTTGGAATTTCGTTATGGCTGAAAATCATTTCTAATTATTATGTCACTCTCACAGCTTGAGTTCTCTTTAATCTTCTTCTCTCTGTTTAATAGTAACAGATGAAGAGTATGGGTCGGGCCAGGAAGGTTAATGGATGCAAGCGAAATTGTTAACTAGTGCTAGGTCATGCAACTCTAAGGAGGACATGACTTATATATATATATTTTTTAAACTATTTTAGGTGGGAATGTTACTTGCATCTATGGCCTTGCAGAAACCCATTTCCAACTAGGTCTTTGTGGAAGTGAGAAAATGCAGAGTTTTTGCTGGTCCTTGATAAAGCCAAGGCTCAGTATTCTCGACACCTTCTACATTCAGTTGTTTTATTTTATTTTTTTATCTTTTTTCCTTTTGATCACACAGGTAGATACATAACCTTTTCTATGTTGTACTAGGTGTGAGTCAAAATTATATATGTAATTTTTTGCTTAGGTATCTTCTTTATAAAATGTGAATTCTGAAATTTCAAAACTGCTGCGTTGCGCGTTTTGATTTTCAGGTTATTTTGCACAATTCGTTTTAAATTCTAAAATTTTTTCCTTAGTCTTCAGTTTTGCTCTTTTGTATATATATATATATATATATATATATATATAAGGTCAGGGGATGCGTAACACAACAGCCTCTCCTTGACAAATGTCAACCCCGGCTTCTCGTGGTGCATCCTGTTACCACTAAAGGGACTCTGACGACCGCCAATAGCGGTATAACTATACCATCGGGATTAGAGGAAATGCTATCCCACACTCACCAACCAGCTTAGCCAGCGTGGTGAGTTATGGACAAACCCCTCCAAAATGATTCCACAACTTAAATCTTGGCCCTCAGTTTCCGGTAGCTGGAATGTACCTAGCTACGGCAGCGGCCGGTGTGACATGAAGGCCGAGGGTGCTAAGAATCCCCGGAGGACCGGACTAGGCTGCCATCTGATGCTGACCTTGGCTACGTATCATGGACGCTCCCTATCTTCTGATTCAAGGTTTCTTGAATTGGAAGAGGAACTACAAAGGATCAAGTGGGACATCGTCGGGCTAAGTGAGGTAAGGAGAAAAGGAGAAGATCTCATTGAACTGAAAAGTGGACATCTCTTCTACTATCGTGGGACAGATACTGGCAGAACTAGTGGTGTTGGATTTATAATAAACAAGAAAATGAAGGATAAAGTTGTAGAAGTTGAAAGTTCCTCTGACAGAGCTGCACGACTCGTTATCTATCTCTCGAAAAGATACCAGGCTCAGATTATTCAAAGTTATGCACCCACCACAAGTCATCCTGAAGAAGAAATTGAAGAATTTTATGAGAAAATTCGTCATCTAAATAATAAAGGTAAGCAGCACTTGAAGATAATTATGGGAGATTTCAATGCAAAAATAGGGCAACGGCAACAGAATGAAACTTCAGTAGGTAAATTCGGTCACGGCAACAGAAACCAGCGTGATAATTCTCTCGTTGAGTTTGCAGAGGCAGAAGGGTTTTTCATTTTGAACTCCTTTTTCAAGAAAAAGCCACACAGGAAATGGACATGGAGACATACAAATGGGACGACAAGTGAAATTGGTTTTATTATGTGTAACAAAAAATTCGTCATAGAAGACTGCAGTGTGCTAAACAAGTTCAACACAGGTAGTGACCATAAGATTGGTGAGATGTAAGATGCACCTCAACACTAAACTCGAACGTGGCAAGCTCATAAGACGAACAAAATGTATTGACATAACCAACCTTAAAAAACACCATAATACCTTCAAGCTGGAACTGAAGAACAGATTCTCTGCTTTAGAAGGCCTAACATCGGAAGAAGTGGATATTTCTGAAGTTAACAGAAAAGTAACTTAAGCTCTTATGGAAACAGCAACAAAATTAGCTGGGTCTAAGAACAAGTTGCATGTGAACAAACTATCAGGAAAAACCAAAATTTTGATGCAAAGAAGAAGAGAGATGAAGACAACTAAAGAAAATGTGACTTCCAAAGTGGAATATATAGAGCTATGCAAGACAGTAAGAAAAAGTATCACTGAAGACGTAAGAAAATTCAACTGTGAACTAGTGAGGAAAGCAATTGAAAACAACCAAAGCCTAAAGATAGCAAAGGGACATCTCAGTAAGGGAAGAAAACAGATCATGGCAATGAGAAAAGAAGATGGTTCTGTAACAAGAAATAGAGGCGAAATTTTGACAAAAGTGAAAGATTTCTACTCCAAATTATATGAAAGGGATGATACATGCACTCCAGACATCATGAAAGGTACCAGTACCAGAGTTCCTCCAGTCCTTCCAGCAGAAGTTGCACATGCAATCAAGAACATGAAGCGGGGGAAAGCTCCAGGAGAAGATGGAATTACTGTAGACATCATACAAGAAGCAAGTGGAGAAATCGAAACAGTACTCGCCCAAATTTTCACTCGATGCCTTAATGAAGGGAAGATTCCTGAGGATTTTTTTTTTTTTTTTTTTTGATTGGAGGTTGAACGACCACCGTGAGCAACTCAATGGGCTATAAGCAGTCGCCCGTCCCTAATTTAGGGTCACTGGTTCCAGGGAAGGGAGAGAGCCAGTGCCGTAAGACAAACACAACATCCTTGCCTGACCGGGATTCGAACCCGGACCCCTTACGGACGAATGATCAGAGGCCAACGCCTTAGACCACTGCGCCACCGGGGCGGCATTCCTGAGGATTGGAACACCTCTACATAAAAACATCCTGCTACATGAAAAGGTGACATTGAGGATCTCGGGAACTACAGACCTATCAGCCTCCTATCAGTGGTTTATAAAATCTTCACTAAAGTTCTTTCACACCGCTTGAAGGTGACACTGGACATGGCTCAACCGAGAGAACAAGCTGGGTCCAGGAGTGGCTACAGCACAATCATATCCACGTACTGAGAGAACTAATTGAAAGAGCGAGGGAATATGAACTTCCATTGTGCATGGCTTTTATCGATTATGAAAAAGCCTTTGATTCGGTGAAACCATCAACAGTTGCAATGGCTCTGAAATCCTGCGGTATTGAAGATGCATACATTAATATAATTAATAACATCTATGAAAATGCAAGTGCAAAGATTCGGCTGTTTAAAAATACAACACACAAAAAAATTGGAAAGGGAGTAAGACAAAGTGACACCATATCTCCGAAGCTCTTTAATGCCACATTGGAGGGTGTCTTTCAGTCGCTGAGCTGGGAAAACAAAGGGATAAAGATTAATGGAGATTATCTAACCCACCTTCGTTTTGCTGATGACATAGTCATTTTTGCAACTACCCCATCAGAGCTTCAGAGTATGATCCAGGAACTTGCTGACAAGAGTAAAGAAGTGGGATTACAAAATAAACTTTCAGAAGACAAAAGTGATGTTCAATGCTTTTACAAGAAATGAAGATTTATCGATTGATGGATAAAAGCTGGAGATAATAGGCACGTACGTTTATCTAGGACAGCAGATATCAAGTGAGGGTCACATTGATGAAGAAATTAATCGGCGTACAAAACTTGCCTGGAGAGCTTTTGGAAGAAACAGCATAATTTTCAAGAGCAATATGCCATTATGTCTTAAAAGAAAAGTGTTTGATCAATGCATCCTTCCAGTGCTTACGTATGGTGCAGAGACGTGGACCTTAGCTAAAAGAGACATACAAAGGCTGCAGACAACTCAAAGTAGCATGGAGAGGTGCATGCTTGGTGTAACCAGGAGAGATAAGAAGAGGAACTCGTGGATCCGAAAAATGGCAAGAGTGGAAGACATCATGATCACAGTTAAATCCCTGAAATGGCAATGGGCTGGGCATACTGCCAGAAGGACAGATCATCGATGGACAGCCGAAATTTTATAGTGGATGCCAAGGGACAGGAAAAGAACCAGAAGAAGACCACATGGGAGACGGGTGGATGAAATTCGAAAGTATGCAGGGGTGACATGGAGGAGACTGGCCCCAGACAGACCGTTGTAGAGGAAACTTGGGGAGACCTTCGTCCAGTAGTGGATTGATAATGGTTGACAATGATGATGATGATGATGATGATATCATCATCATCATTGTCAACCATTATCAATCCACTGCTGGACGAAGGTCTCCCCAAGTTTCCTCCACAACGGTCTGTCTTGTGCTAGTCTCCTCCATGTCACTCCCGCATACTTTCGAATTTCATCCACCCATCTTCCATGTGGTCTTCTTCTGGGTCTTTTCCTGTCCCTTGGAATTCAATCTAAAATTTCGGCTGTCCATCGATGGTCTGTTCTTCTGGCAGTATGTCTAGCCCATTGCCATTTCAGGGATTTAACTCTGATCATGATGTCGTCCACTCTTGTCATTTTTCGGATCCACGTGTTCCTCTTCTTATCTCTCCTGGTTACACCAAGCATGCACCTCTCCATGCTACTTTGAGTTGTCTGCAGCCTTTGTTTGTCTCTTTTAGCTAAGGTCCACGTCTCTGCACCATACGTAAGCACTGGAAGGATGCATTGATCAAACACTTTTCTTTTAAGACATAATGGCATATTGCTCTTGAAAATTATGCTGTTTCTTCCAAAAGCTCTCCAGGCAAGTTTTGTACGCCGATTAATTTCTTCACCAATGTGACCCTCACTTGATATCTGCTGTCCAAGATAAACCTACGTGTCTGTTATCTCCAGCTTTTCTCCATCAATCGATAAATCTTCATTTCTTGTAAAAGCATTGAACATCACTTTTGTCTTCTGAAAGTTCATTTTTAATCCCACTTCTTTACTCTTGTCAGGAAGTTCCTGGATCATACTCTGCAGCTCTGATGGGGTAGTTGCAAAAATGACTACGTCATCAGCATAGCGAAGGTGGGTTAGATAATCTCCATTAATCTTTATCCCCTTGTTTTCCCAGCTCAGCGACTGAAAAACACCCTCCAATGTGGCATTAAAGAGCTTCGGAGATATGGTGTCACCTTGTCTCACTCCCTTTCCAATTTTTACGTGTGTTGTATTTTCAAACAGCCGAATCTTTGCACTTGCATTTTCATAGATGTTATTAATAATATTAATGTATGCATCTTCAATACCGCAGGTTTTCAGAGCCATTGTAACTGCTGATGGTTTCACCGAATCAAAGGCTTTTTCATAATCGATAAAAGCCATGCACAATGGAAGTTCATATTCCCTGGCTCTTTCAATTAGTTCTCTCAGCACGTGGATATGATCTATTGTGCTGCAGCCACTCCTGAATCCAGCTTGTTCTCTCGGTTGAGCCATGTCTAGTGCTACCTTCAAGCGGTGTGAAAGAACTTTAGTGAAGATTTTATAAACTACTGATAGGAGGCTGATAGGTCTGTAGTTTCCGAGATCCTCAATGTCACCTTTCTTATGTAGCAGGATCATTGTAGCGGTGTTCCAATCCTCAGGAATCTTTCCTTCATTAAGGCATCGAGTGAAAATTTGGGCGAGTACTGTTTCGATTTCTCCACTTGCTTCTTGTATGATGTCTACAGTAATTCCATCTTCTCCTGGAGCTTTTCCTCGCTTCATGTTCTTGATTGCATGTGCAACTTCTGCTGGAAGGACTGGAGGAACTCTGGTACTGGTATATTTCATGATGTCTGGAGTGCATATATCATCCCTTTCATATAATTTGGAGTAGAAATCTTTCACTCTTGTCAAAATTTCGCCTCTATTTCTTGTTACAGAACCATCTTCTTTTCTCAGTGCCATAATCTGTTTTCTTCCCTTACTGAGACGTCCCTTTGCTATCTTTAGGCTTTGGTTGTTTTCAATTGCTTTCCTCACTAGTTCACAGTTGAATTTCCTTACGTCTTCAGTGATACTTTTTCTTACTGTCTTGCATAGCTCTATATATTCCACTTTGGAAGTCACATCTTCTTTAGTTGTCCTCATCTCTCTTCTTTTTTGCATCAACATTTTATTTTTTCCTGATAATTTGTTCACATGCAACTTGTTCTTAGACCCAGCTAATTTTGTTGCTGTTTCCATAAGAGCTTTGGTTACTTTTCTGTTAACTTCAGAGATGTCCACTTCTTCCGATGTTAGGCCTTCTAAAGCAGAGAACCTGTACTTCAGTTCTAACTTGAAGGTATTATGGTGTTTTTTAAGGTTGGTTATGTCAATAGATTTTGTTTGTCTTATGAGCTTGCCACGTTCAAGTTTAGTGTTGAGGTGCATCTTACATCTCACCAATCTATGGTCACTACCTGTGTTGAACTTGTTTAGCACACTGCAGTCTTCTATGACGAATTTTTTGTTACACATAATAAAATCAATTTCACTTGTCATCCCATTTGGATGTCTCCATGTCCATTTCCTGTGTGGCTTTTTCTTGAAGAAGGAGTTCAAGATGAAAAACCCTTCTGCCTCTGCAAACTCAACGAGAGTATTTCCACGCTGGTTTCTGTTGCCATGACCGAATTTACCTACTGAAGTTTCATTCTGTTGCCGTTGCCCTATTTTTGCATTGAAATCTCCCATAATTATTTTCAAGTGCTGCTTACCTTTATTATTTAGATGACAAATTTCCTCATAAAATTCTTCAATTTCTTCTTCAGGATGACTTGTGGTGGGTGCATAAGTTTGAATAATCTGAGCCTGGTATCTTTTCGAGAGTTGGATAACAAGTCGTGCAGCTCTGTCAGAGGAACTTTCAACTTCTACAACTTTATCCTTCAGTTTCTTGTTTATTATAAATCCAACACCACTAGTTCTGCCAGTATCTGTCCCACGATAGTAGAAGAGATGTCCACTTTTCAGTTCGATGAGATCTTCTCCTTTTCTCCTTACCTCACTTAGCCCCACGATGTCCCACTTGATCCTTTGTAGTTCCTCTTCCAATTCAAGAAGCCTTGAATCAGAAGATAGGGAGCGTCCATTGTAAGTAGCCAAGGTCAGCATCAGATGGCAGCCTAGTCCGGTCCTCCGGGGATTCTTAGCACCCTCTGCCTTCATGTCGCACTGGCCGCTGCCTTGGCCAGGTACATTCCAGCTGCCGGAGACTGAGGGCCAAGATTTAAGTTGTGGAATCATTTTGGAGGGGTTTGGCCATAACTCACCACGCTGGCCAAGCGGGTTGGTGAGTGTGGGATAGAATTTCCTCTGATCCCGATGGTATAGTTATACCGCTATGGGCGGTCGTCAGAGCCCCTTTAGTGGGAACAGGATGCACCACGAGAAGGCGGGGTTGACATTTGTCAAGGAGAGGCTGTGATGTTACGCATCACCTGACCTTGCATCCCGATGATGATATATACAGTATATAAGTATAAATTATTTTGCTTTGATACATGCCCATACCACTCTGCTGCCACGCAATGCAGCTGGGAAACAAGAGTGAATTATACATATATTTATAAATAACTACAAGCAACACCTCCCGAACATGTACATGACAACAAATGAACTATAGACCACAGCAAAAAAAAAAAGTAGAACGACAAACGTTACCCAAAAGTCACACTGCAAAATTATAAAATACCAATAATGAAATGTAAAACCCAAACAAATATAATATCAAATGGCTCCGAACCCCCGAACCACTCTTCATCCGTGAGCCCGTAGCTAGTCGGGCTCAGGTTTCATGAGATAGCCTGACACCTAATTTTAATTAAAACTGTGGTTGCAACCGAATTTGGACTTTCTAAATTTATTGGCCATCTGTCTTTCCTACCCGAACCCTCAAAGTAACACAGCAATAGATGTATAACTAAACATAACACCACTGAAATATATCAAATACACAATAATCTCTTACCTTGTCTTCTTAATGGACAAAACATACTGAAACATAGAATGTAAAGGACATACATATATAAATCCAAAATAAGCATAGCTCATGCTCCCCTCGTATGTGAAATACGGTTAACATGCCATATGAGATAAGGCCACGTCTACTCTCGAAACCATGTCAAGTAGATTCACTCAGCAATGGTATGTTCGTAACATCTTTGTATTTCCAATAGACACGCCCACCACCAAAGGTCCAAATGAAGCACAGAAAACTGTCCAAAGGAAAGACCTCAAATGTGGAAGAAAGTAAAGCTTATTGTTATAATTCTCCGGGGCGACTCGGAGGAAAAATCATTGTTATTGTGGCCCTAAGAAATTGGTTAATTCGAAAAGTTTCAAGTGACTATGTTACAAATTCTAATTTTGTATGAAGAATCTTGATTAAAATATTTAATAACTTACTAAAATGTGAATAACAGAATTTATAGGGATAACCATTCTTTTTGAAGTTAAAAAAAGAAATTTTAACTGTTTGGTAGTACTGTTTTTGTTATTACATATCCTAGTGATCCGAAAAAATTTGTGAAATTATAATATTTCTATGTATGGATCCAGGGATTCTGGAAGACCAGGAATTTAATAAGTTAGGACAAAATGTAAAATAACCTCTCTTGTCATAAACATCCGTTAAAAATCTCCCTCCTCGTAATATGATTTCCATATCCAGAAAAGCAACTTTGAAGTCCTTACCGGTTTCTGTCAAAACCAGTTCTTCGGGGTAACAGGACTGAATATCGAAGCCACAACTTCCGAACAAAAACTTATAAGATCGTCAATATATCTATAGTTAACAATGCCATTAACTGTAACATTCTTTTCATAAAAGTGTTGGTACAAGTTGGCAAGTAAACTAGAATATGATGTGCCCATTAGAATTCCCTGTTTCTGTATCAGTAGTCTTTTACCATTATAGATGTAATTATGGAATATACAGAAATTACATAATGAATTCCAATATCCACTACTGATCTCCATATATTGCCCGTATCTCTCAAAATACCAGTCCATTGTCCTTTTTAAATCCTTCAGGTTAATAGATGTAAACAGATTGTTGAAGTCAAATGTTTTAATTACATCCCTGAATCCTGGATTCTTTTTCATGAATTCAATAACCTTTCTGTTGTCATTAATAATGTTGAAGATTGGACCATATGAAAAACTCTCTGCAGTAATTCCAAAAAACGTTTTCCAACTTTGTCATTATAAGAATTTGTACCACAAGTGATAAATCTGACTCCAACCGGCTTTTTGTGGAATTTAGGCACTGTAAAAATATTTGGAAATTCCAATTTATATTCTCTAATTCCTAATAATCTGAAATAACTTAATATTGTTTTTTGAACAATCTTGACCTCAGTCCCTTCATCTTTCTGATAAATATTCTCATTATTCATTTCCTTGTTGAGAATTTCATAATATAATCTCTTGCATATAAAGGCAAAATTTCCACCACATTTATCAATCGGTGTAATGACGAAAATATTCTGTAACTCTTCAATTTTGTGCCTCATAGTTTTCTAATTCTTCAGAAAACATTTCTTATCATAATATTTATCAATGAGACTGTAAATCTTCTTCAATGTTCTTGAAATCCATTGGAAAAATTCCTGGACTGGAACCATATTTACCCGAAAGCTTGTAAATAAAGCAGCGCAAGTCTCCAGAAACATTACTTTTAAGATTGTCCTTGGTAATAAATATTTCAGGTCTATGTTTCACACCTTGCTTCATAATACTCTTTGAATCTGAACAATTTACTATGTCCAGATTTCCTGTAAGTATGTGCTCATGATTTTTATCTCTAAAAGGAGCGTATTTAGCCTCTTTACAATAACAGGGGAAGTCTTCTTTATCAATGTCACCCACATTCCTACAAAAAGAGTTGTAGTTAAATATTCTCTTACCCAGTGTCTTGTCATATCTGAAGGAGGTAAATATTCTATATTTTTCTCTCTAGCTGTGGGAATATATGGGAATATATTTCTAATTCCCCAAAAAATCGTTTTGAAGGGGATTGTTTCAAAAATATTAGCCTGATATCTAATGACACAAAATGTTTGTAATATTTGTTCATTTACATTGGTGTTTTTCTTAATCTTATGTAGGCAAAAATCCATTATAATATCCTTAATGAAAGAATCCTGAAACATAGAATCTTTGACTTTTTTAAATAAAGCTTTAGTCAACATAGATGCTGACGTTATTCAAGCTGCACATGGGTCGCTAAAGCAGCTTCCACAAAATTCCTTCGCCACATGCTTTGAAAAGTGAACTGAACAATGGGGACGTTGCATATCATCCGAGAGAAGGTACTTTGAAAAAGAATCATATATATTTTCCTGTACCTGTATTTCTTCATTTTGTGTCATTTTACTCTCAGTTTTTATGGAGCGGCAGTTGAATACATATGTATAATATACAGTATATTGATAAAAGTCACCGGACACCTAGAAGATAAACACAACATAGCATTTATTGACATACATTAATACGGTGTCTGTCCACCTTTGGCCTTAATGCATGCGCTGACCCTTCGAGACATGCGTTCGACAAGGTTTTAGAACACAGTGATAGGTATCCGCTTCCATTCAGTACATAATGCTTCCGGTAACTGTTGCTTAGTAGTAGGCCTTGGTTCCAAACTCCTAATGCGGCGCTCTAATTCATCCCATAGGTATTCTGTGGGATTAAGATCAGGACTTGGTGCTGGCCAGTCCACACACGATACGGAATTATCGTCAAACCACGCCGCAACAATCCTTGCTTTATGGCTCGGCGCATTATCTTACTGGTACCAACAAGGCTCGGTTCCATAGTATTGCCGCAGAGTTGGTAGGGCATAATTGTCCAGAATATCAAGGTAGACGTTCTGGTTAACAGGTTTGTCTACGATAACCAATATGCCGGAACCATACCACGAAAAACACTCCCACACGAGTACACTGCGAGCTCCAAACTTGATCGTAGAAACAATACACTGTGGTAAGTAGCGTTTCCCCGGCTGCCGCCATACACAGACACGGCCATCAGACTGATAGATCGTGTATCTGGATTTATCAGTCCATAGGACCCGTTTCCATTAATCTACGGTCCACAATAAATGTTCTTTACACCAGGCTAAACGACGAGTAACATTCCGAGTTGAAATGAAAGACTTATGAGCAGCCACACGGCCGCGG
The DNA here is from genome assembly GCA_039090855.1 of Macrothele yani. Taxonomy (NCBI): domain Eukaryota; kingdom Metazoa; phylum Arthropoda; class Arachnida; order Araneae; family Macrothelidae; genus Macrothele; species Macrothele yani. Next base: position 69,766,973 of record CM077013.1, read on the forward strand.
TAACCGATGGAATGAAGTTCTATGCGAATGGTACGTGTGCACACGGAGATTCCAGCATTTTTACTCACCTGTGCATTGAGGCCTTGTGCAGTAATTTGTCGATTAGCTTTAACGACTCTCTTGAGGTTTCAACGTCCTCTATTACTGATTTTCTTTGGTCTGCCGGTTCATTTAGCTGCTTCAGGCACGCCATGTGTCTTCCACTTATTCAGTACATCCAAACCAGTTACCTTGGGTATGTTTAAACGCCTCTTGGTTTCTCTTATGGACAACCCACTAGCATTAACACCCAACAATCTTTCCTTTCTCAAAGTCAGTTTTCTCCCGCCGCAACATTTTCACTCAACCTCACAGTGCGATATGATCGCGGTCAGCTGCAGGCTTGTTTTTATACCGTTTGCAGCTGTACCGAACATCTTAACAACGCAGCGGATATGTTCATTTGCTTTTGAAGGGGTGTCCGGTGACTTTTGTCAATATAGTGTATATACACTGCTGGCCACCCAAAATGCAACACCAAGAAGGACACGAGATAGCAAAGCCAGATTTACTGGACACATAACAGTTACAAAGATGAAACGATTGAGATTACAGACCCGTGCGATTTGCGGAACACACAGACATCAATAGTTCGTGTGCCCCCTATGGCTGGCAATAACGGCCGCTACACGCCACGGTATCGAACGAAAGAGGCTTTGGATGTGGGCTTGGGGTATGTCGGTCCAGGCTGCTTCCACACGTTACCACAGTTCATCAGGCGTAGCCGCGGGTGGTGCTTGCCGGGCCACTCGGTTGTCGATCAGCGACCAGACGTGTACGATGGGCTACATATCGGGAGAACAAGCGGACCACGACAGGAGTGACACCTGGTGGGCCGTGAAAAATTGTTGCACGATGCGTGCCACGTGCGGACGCGCATTATCCTGTTGAAACGTGGCCGCTGGCAGGTCCTGCAGGCAAGGGTGGACTACAGGCTCCAAAACGTCGGATATGTAGCGGTGGCTGTTGAGTGTACCGGCGATTCGTACCAGAGGGGTGCGGGTGTCATAACCAATTGCGCCCCAAAGCTTAACGCCAGGCGACGGACTGGTATGACGATGCATAATGCAGGCGTCATACAGTCTCTCGCCACGGTGCCGCCACACGCGGATTCGACCCTCGTGGTGTTGCAGGCAGAAGCGGGATTCGTCGGAGAAGACAACGTCGTGCCATTCCGTAGTCCAAATGCGGCATTCAACGGCCCACTGCCGCCGCACTCGCCGGTGGTGTAACGTCAATGGTAGTCGGAGTAATGGGCGCCGTGCGACAAGTCCCCGCTTCTGCAGACGACGTCGAACGGTACGTGCTGACACAGGTTGTTGCGCAACCCACCCGAATTCCTGCGCTAACGTTCGTGATGTGGTGGTGCGAGCAGTCAATGCCAGCCGCACAACATGCCGGTCCTCTCGTTCAGTGGTGTGCCGCGGGTCGTCCCACACGGGCGCCGATGTCTCGGTACGATAAACCCCTGTCGCGATAAGCCACTAATCGTCCTCTGTAAAACTCCGAAACGTGCTGGAATGACTGCCGTATTCTGCGACGAGGCATCAGAAATCTTCCCACGCACAGGTCCGGCAGCACAACGCACTTCCACTACTTACACCCGCCTTCTGTGCACCCTTCTTATAGTGCTTCTCGGTGGCGTGCCGGGTGCACATGATTTGCATATGCCCTGCAATTATAATCGTTTGCATGTCCTCTCGCGGGCGACGCATGCTGCGCATTTCAGGCCAATCGGATGCTTCCTTCTTGGTATTGCATTTTGGGCAGCCAGCAGTGTATATATATATATATATATATATATATATATATATATATATTATATATATATATACACTTAGAATATATATATAAACTTTAGAATTTAAAACGAAGGTTATTTTGCAACCTTCGTTTTAAATTCTAAAGTTTTTCCTTAGTCTTCAGTTTTGCTCTTAAGTATATATATATATATATATATATAGCTAAAAGAGACATACACACCAACCCGCTTGGCCAGCGTGGTGAGTTATGGCCAAACACCTCCAAAATGACTCTACAACTTAAATCTTGGCCCTCAGTCTCCGGCAGCTGGAATGTACCTGGCCAAGGCAGCGGCCAGTGCGACATGAAGGCAGAGGGTGCTAAGAATCCCCGGAGGACCGGACTAGGCTGCCATTTGATGCTGACCTTGGCTACCTATAACGGACGCTCCCTATCTTCTGATTCAAGGCTTCTTGAATTGGAAGAGGAACTACAAAGGATCAAGTGGGACATCGTCGGGCTAAGTGAGGTAAGGAGAAAAGGAGAAGATCTCATTGAACTGAAAAGTGGACATCTCTTCTATTATCGTGGGACAGATACTGGCAGAACTAGTGGTGGTGGATTTATAATAAACAAGAAACTGAAGGATAAAGTGGTAGAAGTTGAAAGTTCCTCTGACAGAGCTGCACGACTCGTTATCCAACTATCGAGAAGATACCAGGCTCAGATTATTCAAACTTATGCACCCACTACAAGTCATCCTGAAGAAGAAATTGAAGAATTTTATGAGGAAATTCGTCATCTAAATAATAAAGGTAAGCAGCACTTGAAGATAATTATGGGAGATTTCAATGCAAAAATAGGGCAACGGCAACAGAATGAAACTTCAGTAGGTAAATTCGGTCACGGCAACAGAAACCAGTGTGGAAATACTCTCGTTGAGTTTGCAGAGGCAGAAGGATTTTTCATCTTGAACTCCTTTTTCAAGAAAAAGCCACACAGGAAATGGACATGGAGACATCCAATTGGGACGACAAGTGAAATTGATTTTATTATGTGTAACAAAAAATTCGTCGTCGAAGACTGCAGTGTGCTGAACAAGTTCAACACAGGTAGTGACCATAGATTGGTGAGATGTAAGATGCACCTCAACACTAAACTGGAACGTGGCAAGCTCATAAGACAAACAAAATGTATTGACATAACCAACCTTAAAAAACACCATAATACTTTCAAGTTGGAACTGAAGAACAGATTCTCTGCTTTAGAAGGCCTAACATCGGAAGAAGTGGATATTTCGGAAGTTACCAGAAAAGTAGCCAAAGCTCTAATGGAAACAGCAACCAAATTAGCTGGGTCTAAGAACAAGTTGCATGTGAACAAATTATCAGGAAAAACCAAAATGTTGATGCAAAAAAGAAGAGAGATGAGGACAACTAAAGAAGATGTGACTTCCAAAGTGGAATATATAGAGCTATGCAAGACAACACGAAAAAGTATCACTGAAGACGTAAGGAAATTCAACTGTGAGCTAGTGAGGAAAGCAATTGAAAACAACCAAAGCCTTAAGATAGCAAAGGGACATCTCAGTAAGGGAAGAAAACAGATTATGGCTCTGAGAAAAGAAGATGGTTCTATAACAAGAAATAGAGGCGAAATTTTGACAAGAGTGAAAGATTTCTACTCCAAATTATATGAAAGGGATGATACATGTACTCCAGACATCATGAAAGGTACCAGAGTTCTTCCAGTCCTCCCAGCAGAAGTTGCTCATGCAATCAAGAACATGAAGCGGGGGAAAGCTCCAGGAGAAGATGGAATTACTATAGACATCATACAAGAAGCAAGTGGAGAAATTGAAACAGTACTCGCCCAAATTTTCACTCGATGTCTTAATGAAGGAAAGATTCCTGAGGATTGGAACACCGCTACAATGATCCTGCTACATAAGAAAGGTGACATTGAGGATCTCGGAAACTACAGACCTATCAGCCTCCTATCAGTGGTTTATAAAATCTTCACTAAAGTTCTTTCACACCGCTTGAAGGTAACACTGGACATGGCTCAACCGAGAGAACAAGCTGGATTCAGGAGTGGCTACAGCACAATAGATCATATCTACGTACTGAGAGAACTAATTGAAAGAGCGAGGGAATATGAACTTCCATTGTGCATGGCTTTTATCGATTATGAAAAAGCCTTTGATTCGGTGAAACCATCAGCAGTTACAATGGCTCTGAAATCCTGCGGTATTGAAGATGCATACATTAATATTATTAATAACATCTATGAAAATGCAAGTGCAAAGATTCGGCTGTTTGAAAATACAACACACATAAAAATTGGAAAGGGAGTGAGACAAGGTGACACCATATCTCCGAAGCTCTTTAATGCCACATTGGAAAATGTCTTTCAATCACTGAACTGGGAAAACAAAGGGATAAAGATTAATGGAGATTATCTAACCCACCTTCGTTTTGCTGATGACGTAGTCATTTTTGCAGCTACCCCATCAGAGCTGCAGAGTATGATCCAGGAACTTGCTGACAAGAGTAAAGAAGTGGGATTAAAAATGAACTTTCAGAAGACAAAAGTGATGTTCAATGCTTTTGCAAGAAATGAAGATTTATCGATTGATGGAGAAACGCTGGAGATAACAGACACGTACGTTTATCTTGGACAGCAGATATCAAGTGAGGGTCACATTGATGAAGAAATTAATCGGCGTACAAAACTTGCCTGGAGAGCTTTTGGAAGAAACAGCATAATTTTCAAGAGCAATATGCCATTATGTCTTAAAAGAAAAGTGTTTGATCAATGCATCCTTCCAGTGCTTACGTATGGTGCAGAGACGTGGACCTTAACTAAAAGAGACATACAAAGCCTGCAGACAACTCAAAGTAGCATGGAGAGGTGCATGCTTGGTATAACCAGGAGAGATAAGAAGAGGAACTCGTGGATCCGAAAAATGACGAGAGTGGAAGACATCATGATCAGAGTTAAATCCCTGAAATGGCAATGGGCTGGACATACTGCCAGATGGACAGACCATAGATGGACAGCCGAAATTTTAGATTGGATTCCAAGGGACAGGAAAAGACCCAGAAGAAGACCACATGGAAGATGAGTGGATGAAATTCGAAAGTATGCGGGAGTGACATGGAGGAGACTAGCACAAGACAGACCGTTGTGGAGGAAACTTGGGGAGACCTTCGTCCAGCAGTGGATTGATAATGGTTGACAATGATGATGATGATCACTCCCGCATACTTTCGAATTTCATCCACCCATCTTCCATGTGGTCTTCTTCTGGGTCTTTTCCTGTCCCTTGGAATCCAATCTAAAATTTCGGCTGTCCATCTATGGTCTGTCCTTCTGGCAGTATGTCCAGCCCATTGCCATTTCAGGGATTTAACTCTGATCATGATGTCGTCCACTCTTGTCATTTTTCGGATCCACGTGTTCCTCTTCTTATCTCTCCTGGTTACACCAAGCATGCACCTCTCCATGCTACTTTGAGTTGTCTGCAGCCTTTGTATGTCTCTTTTAGCTAAGGTCCACGTCTCTGCACCATACGTAAGCACTGGAAGGATGCATTGATCAAACACTTTTCTTTTAAGACATAATGGCATATTGCTCTTGAAAATTATGCTGTTTCTTCCAAAAGCTCTCCAGGCAAGTTTTGTACGCCGATTAATTTCTTCACCAATGTGACCCTCACTTGATATCTGCTGTCCAAGATAAACCTACGTGTCTGTTATCTCCAGCGTTTCTCCATCAATCGACAAATCTTCATTTCTTGTAAAAGCATTGATCATCACTTTTGTCTTCTGAAAGTTCATTTTTAATCCCACTTCTTTACTCTTGTCAGCAAGTTCCTGGATCATACTCTGTAGCTCTGATGGGGTAGTTGCAAAAATGACTATGTCATCAGCAAAACGAAGGTGGGTTAGATAATCTCCAATAATCTTTATCCCTTTGTTTTCCCAGTTCAGTGATTGAAAGACATTTTCCAATGTGGCATTAAAGAGCTTCGGAGATATGGTGTAACCTTGTCTCACTCCTTTTCCAATTTTTATGTGTGTTGTATTTTAAAACAGCCGAATCTTTGCACTTGCATTTCATAGATGTTATTAATAATATTAATGTATGCATCTTCAATACCGCAGGATTTCAGAGCCATTGCAACTGCTGATGGTTTCACCGAATCAAAGGCTATTTCATAATCGATAAAAGCCATGCACAATGGAAGTTCATATTCCCTCGCTCTTTCAATTAGTTCTCTCAGTACGTGGATATGATCTATTGTGCTGTAGCCACTCCTGAATCCAGCTTTTTCTCTCGGTTGAGCCATGTCCAGTGTCACCTTCAAGCGGTGTGAAAGAACTTTAGTGAAGATTTTATAAACCACTGATAGGAGGCTGATAGGTCTGTAGTTCCCGAGATCCTCAATGTCACCATTTTTATGTAGCAAGATCATTGTAGCGTTGTTCCAATCCTCAGGGATTTTCCCTTCATTAAGGCATCGAGTGAAAATTTGGGGGATACTGTTTCGATTTCTCCACTTGCTTTCTGTATGATGTCTACAGTAATTCCATCTTCTCCTGGAGCTTTTCCCCGCTTCATGTTCTTGATTGCATGTGCAACTTCTGCTGGAAGGACTGGAAGAACTCTGGTACTGGTACCTTTCATGATGTCTGGAGTACATGCATCATCCCTTTCATATAATTTGGAGTAGAAATCTTTCACTCTTGTCAAAATTTCGCCTCTATTTCTTGTTACAGAACCATCTTCTTTTCTCAGTGCCATAATCTGTTTTTTCCCCTTACTGAGATGTCCCTTTGCTATCTTTAGGCTTTGGTTGTTTTCAATTGCTTTCCTTACTAGTTCACAGTTGAATTTCCTTACGTCTTCAGTGATACTTTTTCGTACTGTCTTGCATAGCTCTATATATTCCACTTTGGAAGTCACATCTTCTTTAGTTGTCCTCATCACTCTTCTTTTTTGCCTCAACATTTTGGTTTTTCCTGATAATTTGTTCACATGCAATTTGTTCTTAGACCCAGCTAATTTTGTTGCTGTTTCCATAAGAGCTTTGGTTACTTTTCTGTTAACTTCAGAAATATCCACTTCTTCCGATGTTAGGCCTTCTAAAGCAGAGAATCTGTTCTTCAGTTCCAATTTGAAGGTATTATGGTGTTTTTTAAGGTTGGTTATGTCAATACATTTTGTTTGTCTTATGAGCTTGCTACGTTCGTTTTTAGTGTTGAGGTGCATCTTATATCTCACCAATCTATGGTCACTGCCTGTGTTGAACTTGTTTAGCACACTGCAGTCTTCTATGACGAATTTTTTGTTACACACAATAAAATCAATTTCCCTTGTCGTCGTAGTTTTATGTCTTCTTGTCCATTTCCTGTGTGGCTTTTTCTTGAAAAAGGAGTTCAAGATGAAAAACCCTTCTGCCTCTGCAAACTCTACGAGAGTATTTCCACGCTGGTTTCTGTTGCCGTGACCGAATTTACCTACTGAAGTTTCATTTTGTTGCCGTTGCCCTATTTTTGCATTGAAATCTCCCATAATTATCTTCAAGTGCTGCTTACCTTTATTATTTAGATGACGAATTTCCTCATAAAATTCTTCAATTTCTTCTTCAGCATAACTTGTGGTGGGTGCATAAGTTTGAATAATCTGAGCCTGGTATCTTCTCGAGAGTTGGATAACGAGTCGTGCAGCTCTGTCAGAGGAACTTTCAACTTCTACAACTTTATCCTTCAGTTTCTTGTTTATTATAAATCCAACACCACTAGTTCTGCCAGTAACTGTCCCACGATAGTAGAAGAGATGTCCACTTTTCAGTTCAATGAGATCTTCTCCTTTTCTCCTTACCTCACTTAGCCCGACGATGTCCCACCTAATCCTTTGTAGTTCCTCTTCCAATTCAAGAATCCTTGAATCAGAAGATAGGGAGCGTCCGTTATACGTAGCCAAAGTCAGCATCAGATTTCAACCTAGTCCGGTCCTCCGGGGATTCTTAGCACCCTTTGCCTTCATGTCGCACTGGCCGCTGCCTTGGCCAGGTACATTCCAGCTGCCGGAGACTGAGGGCCAAGATTTAAGTTGTGGAGTCATTTTGGAGGGGTTTGGCCATAACTCGCCACGCTGGCCAAGCGGGTTGGTGAGTGTGGGATAGAATTTCCTCTAATCCCGATGGTATAGTTATACCGCTATTGGCGGTCGTCAGAGCCCCTTTAGTGGGAACAGGATGTACCACGAGAAGGCGGGGTTGACATTTGTCAAGGAGAGGCTGTGATGTTACGCATCACCTGACCTTATATATATATATGTGTGGACTAATCGGACTAAAGAAATAGTTCAAATTTTCTCCACCACAGGTAAATAAGGTGCTGTATGGACAATGACAGTCATAAATGCAACACCACAATGAAGTCAACATTTCAAAGTTAGTTATGGAATGTGTGCAAAATGTGAGGCATCCAAGTCAATTATATTTTGGATGCATAATACAGTATTGTCTATTGTCTCGCGAAGCGGTTGTGGTGAAAATGCAGCAACATGACGCGTAATGTTTGCTTTCAGTTCAGCTAGACATCGAGTGTTTCCTTGATTGACTCAATCATTCAGATATTCTCACAGCCAGAAGTTACAGGTATTCAACTCCGAGGAACGTGGAACCGAAGTTTTTGAAGAAATTTTGGAGATTATGCAATCTTCTAGGAAGGTGGCACCAAACAGTTCCTTAACGGATCGACCAGCTGCGGTGTTGCTTGCATGAAGACAGTGTCATCTGAACATATTGTTTTTTTCAGGGCAAGAATAACTTGTTGAGCAAGGAGTTCCTAGAAATGAGCTCTCGTAACATAACGGTACACCTCACTAGCCTTCGAGATCTGCCCCCCCCACCCCTCCCTAAAGGAAAACGAACCAAGAAAAACGTTGGAGGTGAATCCACTCCATACAATTTGTACAACCGGGCTGAAAAGGCTATTCAAACACAATATGTGGATGCATTGCATTCCATATGCAGCAGTTAAGTATTCATCGCACCATCAATTGAAAAATGGACCTCACTGGTCCACAGGATACGCCTAGGGAACATACAATCATCAAAAGTCACCCTCACCGGAAACCGAAGAGCAAGATCAGTACTTTCCTGCGGATCTTGCGGATTTAAATTATGAACCATATGGTCCATATGGTTCCATATGATATGGATCTTGTACGGGTACTATTGTAAAATGGGCCGTAGCGCTTTGCGAACGATGGACCTTACAATTCTTCCAATTCAAGAACACTGGCGTGCAAAAATTAAGGACGAGACGGATTTTCGAATGTAATATCGTGCAGAAGTGCTCCACTTTGACTCAAATCATACCATAAGAACCCCAAGATGTAAGAATATGGGACAAGTAAGCAAAACCGTCCAAACAAGGAATCCAAAGGATACAAAGGCACTTTATTGAAAAGGTAGCTGCCGCCCCGGTGGCGCAGCGGTCTAAGCGATGGCCTCTGATCATTCGTCCGAAAGGGGTCCGGGTTCGAATCCCGGTCAGGCATGGATGTTGTGTTTGTCTTACGGCAATGGCTCTCTCCCTTCCCTGGAACCAGTGACCTTAAATTAGGGACGGGCGACTGCTTATAGCCCATTGAGTTGCTCACGGTGGTCGTTAAACCTCCAATCAAAAAAAAAAAAAAAAAAGGTAGCTTCGCGCACAACTGGACAGAAGACTGAAACGTCCATGTGATAGGCGGCTGCCAAGAAAAATCCAGTCTTTAGTAGGGGATATGATCACCCCTGACTGCGTTGCAGGATTTACAACGTCTGTCCATGCTGAGGACGAGGTTGTCTAGGAGCTGTTGAGGCATCGCGGCCCATTCCCCTTGTAGCGCCAATCACAGCTGCGGAATCGTTGCTGGCGGCTGGTGACGTGCTGCCAAGCGTCTCCCGAGAAGATCTCACACGTGTTCGATTGGAGTTAGGTCCGGAGACCTTGCGGGACAATCCATGCGTTGAATATCTTCACTCTCCCACAGCTCGGCGACAGCCGTTGTACGATGAGGTGTAGTGTTGTCGTCCATGAAGAGAAACTCAGGACCCACAGCACCTCTAAACAGACGCATGTGAGGCAGGAGAACCTCGGTACAATAGAGGACACCAGTGACTGAAGCTCCTTGGAAGATGTGGAGGTCAGTACGGCTACCAAGCATGATACCGCCCCAAACGAGAACTCCGCCACCTCCAAACCGGTCGCTTTCGATGATGTTGGAGGTGTTATTGCGTGCTTCCTGCTCTCTCCAGATGTGTATACGTCCAGAATCTCTCGTTTGACTAAATCGGCTCTCATCCGTAAAGAGAACTTGATCCCATTGCTGACGTGTCCAGTTCTTTTATTCCTGGCACCACAGAAACCGCAGTCTCCGATGAGCAGGCGTTAATGGCACCCACCGTACTGGTCGTCGTGCAAATAGACTACCTTTGTGCAGTCTCCTGGCCACGGTAAAACGTGACAACGGACGTCCAGTTGTCTGTTGCATGTGCCTTGCGATTTCTCCCGCTGTCTGCCGTCTGTCACTTCTCGCCTGTAGGACAATATACCGGTCATCCGCCGCCGTGGTTGCTCGTAGACGATCACTGCTAATCTCTCGGACAGCTGTTCCTCTCGTTTGAAATGCTTTCCAAGCTCATGAAACGATGCTGTGAGCGATCCCGAACTCCTCGGGCACACTAGTCACACTTCGACCTTCTTCCACCTTCCCAATGACGCAACCTCGGGTAAAGTCAACCAGATGTCGTTTACTGGATTTCCTGTTGGCCATATCACACGGTGGCAGCAACTAGATGTTGTTCAAACCGATGTACACCGTGCAATAGCTTTCACCGAATTGCTGAGCGTACACCGCCCGTGTGCTTTATACCCTTCCGACACTCCCCCCTCTACGTCATGCTGCATATATATGCGCATGCCTTACCGTACCGGACCCTGGTCTATCTCCTGAGTGGTGTTTCGGTCCGTTATGCCTGCTATTTCCGCTGTTATGCTAATTTCCCCTCTTCGTCCTAAATTTTGGCACAAAAGTGTATATTATACAATTCGACTATACAATTCTCGTGTAACCACTCAGGCACTGGATGAAGAATTTGGATCTTCACTGTCACTTACACCAACAGCAACCTTTCCGATGATAACCTTCGTGACTATTTGAGAGCTACAGTGTGAATTGTGAATTATGATTCTGACTTGAAAAGGGGAATCAGGGAGTCCTTTGTGTTAAGAATCCTGCTGGCATTCAGAACTAAGTCCATGTCGTTGTGTTTGCAACTGTTAATATCGTCTGATTATTTTGATTTGATTTTTAATTAATAGTGGTTTACTTTTTGCATGTCACAGTTTCGTTCAGTGAAAGTCTGCGTGATTTTATTATTTATTTCTCATGGCATTCTCGTACTTAGAGTTTGAATGGCATTATAAAAATATACAAGTAAATCTTGCCTTTCAAAGCTAGCTTAGCGATTGTGTGAGAGTTGCATTGTCAAGTTATGAGTTTTGTAAGCCTACCTTTCACTTTCAACATGTATCTTTACAAAATTAAATGTAACGAAATGTTAGTTACACATGATGATGACTGTAACATCTACGTGAACTTCAGAAGAGTTCTTGCTTATATGTAATTTTTTGCAAAGAAGTTTATTCGCCCTAAACAAAGCAACTTGTTAGGCCTTCACAATGTGTGTTAAATTGATATCAGTATTACCGCTCCCTGTCGGGTATCAGCGAACCACTACTACGTCTTATTCGCCGTAGTGGGTAAAAGAATAGAAAATTCCGCGGTAACATCAGTTTAGAGAATCTCCATCCTGAAAAAAAGCGAGTTGAAAGAGAGGAATGCCGCTCTCGGTGGCCGAGTGGTTTGCGGTCCTGGCTTCCGATCATTCTTCCGATATGGGCCCGGGCTCAAAAACCAGATGAGGCATGGGAGTGTGTTTGTCTTGCAGAGCTGGTGGCTCCCTACTTTCCCTGACCCAGAAATCTGAAATTAGGGTCAGGCGGCTGCTTATAGCCTATAGAGTTGCTGATGGTAGTCGCCAAGTCCTGAGGAGAAAAAAGAGTGAAACCCTGCCTAGAGACATATGCAAGTTGCTTTACTTCAAAAACAAAGCCAAAATGCTTAAAAGAGGACATCGATGTTTCTGGAGATTCTCCTCTAGGAAACCATTTTCAGCATCGTGGTGGCTCAAATACCTCGTCCAAATCAGTCTGCCAGTTCCTTCATCCTATACCGTAACACAAATTTGCCGGTGGCAACTATTGGACCCTCATCCTTCTACTCCAGAGCCGAATGCTTCCCCAATTAAGCTACACCGACGAGTATTTATCACTACCAACTAACTTCTTGGTATGTATGTACCCTCTGTAGTACGTTACAGATATCCCCTTGAGAAAGGGTTGCTACGGAATCGTAGGTTTCCGGGTTAGCTGACCAACCATGCTTGAAGGAGTTCACTGTAGAAGAAAGAAATTCAAACTAATTGCAGACGATGTGTGGGAAGAAACATCACACATTTTTCGAAGAATACATTTTACGTTCCGGCGCCAATGTAAAACCCAAATTTGGCAGTGACGACTTTTGAAGCCGCATCCTTCTGTCCCGGAGCCAAACGCTTTCTCAATGAAGCTGCACCCATGAGTTTATCGCTGCAACTTTGCCGTCTTAACATGTACGTCACAGTCCATATTTGGTTCTGCCAAGTTCAGAGTTTTAAATATTTATCTTATAGTGTGAATAATTTCTGGATGAATAGATTCAATTTTTAAACAAACATAACTTTTTTACATCTTCCTTTTTGAACTCTCTGACTCACACAGACAATCCTGCTTCATTGTTAATTTATCTCCACTTATTGTAAGTTCCAGCTGCGTTTCCACCCAGTATTACTAAAGCATAACCTGATTCTTAATATTTACAGTCTACAAGTCCGGGCAAAGCTCTCACGTCATTACTTCAATGAAACACTCAGACCTAAGATAAGTACAATAACACATGAAACAACTTAGCTTCTCCTTTCTGTGATCTTGCATGGACGTATTAAAGCTTACCTGAAAATTATGACGTGGGATCGAGTATTGTAAATACAGTACTGTGAGATCTTGAATATCGTAAATAGTACAATGACCAAGCACAGAAAAAAAAATCGTTTGTATTGACAATTAGATTATTTTTAGAATTTTAACTTTCCTTGCATATACCTATTAACAATCAAAATAGAACCGAGGTTTCATCATTCGTATACAAAACAGAGGCATTTCATGCATCTGCTTCTTAATTTGCTAGAAACATGGAACCAAAAATATTTTTCGAGCTGCGAATCTTACAGACTTTTTTAGATTTCATGAAATCATGAGTTAAAAGTAACTCACACATTTTTTTAAAAATCGTTACTCTAATTAGCAGCACAGCTACTTAATTTAGAGTACACTTGACAAACCACTATCTTGTTCTCAACTTAAACATTTTGCTTTTTTCGCTGCACGTTCGTCGAAACACAATGAAAGTATTCTCCCAAAAATGTATAGCAGGCATTCTCTTTTCTTAGATTAAATGAGGACGTTAATTAAAATTGCTCCTTAAAGCTCTGTCAAGCGTAATTTCATGAAAGAAAGAAAAAGAATGCGATGCAAAGTTTCTGAAACCTTGCAGAAGCAGCCGCACGTTTAATGAACGACAATTTCAGTTTCATCTTCCATTTTGCATTTTGCTTAAACTGATCGTTGCACAGAATGGTTTTCTTATTTTAATGCCACCTTCGTTGTTCCTTCAGTTATTGTTTTCATTTTTTTACGGTTGAAGTGTAAAGCACTTTGAGTTTTTTATTGAGAACTACACAACATATTGATGCTGTTCACCGGCTTTTATTTTTATTTGTGACTTTAGTTTGCTTAATAGAAAGCAGAGTTTTCATTTCTTTGGCAGGTGTTTTTAATCTTCAAGTGAAACCTGAAAGGAAAACATATCCCTTCTTTCTTTGCTTATAATCTCGCGTTTCTAAATGATCTAAATGACTTATGAAGGCATAACTTAAATATAAAGTACAAGAATCAGTTTCCCGATATTATCTGTTAATAAAATATCAGCAAGCTAGAGAAAACGAATGAATAAAGTCACTCCGCAAGAAAGGTTGTTTGTTTCTTTGGAGAATGTTTTATGGATAAGAAACGAGAAAGAACCGGAATGTCTTTTGAACTTGTGCCTGATAAAAAGATTAACAATAGACAAGGCTTGCTCAGTTGGTTCTCCCCGCAAGAGAAAAGTCGATGAGTTCCAAGTAACATCAGTGTTCTAGCAGGTAGGCATGGATCCAAAGTGAAGCAGCCGCTAAAAAGGTATTATCAACAATTTTTAACTCAAAGGGGTATGAAACTGAAGACTTGCAATCAAAGTTTCTGCGAAAATAATTTTATTCAATGCAAAAGAAACTAACAGCCATGTCAATATTTTGCTTTGGGTAAATCCAGATTTCAAAAACACTTAGTTTACACTTTCGTAAGGGAACGAGCAGGAAAACTATTATGCCTTTGAAGGTTAATTTAATGGCAATGGAAAAAATTTCTTCTCTTCTGAAAATGTGTCACGTTACGGGTAATCAGAGAGGCTTCAAAGCACTTTTTTCCTTTTTTTTATCGGGGGTTTACCGACCACCGTGAGCAACTCAATGGGCTATAAGCAGTCGCCCGTCCCTAATTTAGGTTCACTGGTTCCAGGGGGAAGGGAGAAAGCCAGTGCCATAAGATAAACACAACATCCATGCTTCACCGAGATTCGAACCCGGACCCGTTTCGGAGGAGTGATCAGAATTCAAATGGTATTTATGGAGAAACAAATATATATAAGTATTTACAATCACCGGGTTGTCGACGCGCGTTGGCGATCCCATCATACTTTTCACCTGACAAAGCAATTAACAGAAGGAACAAAAAAGTGAAGCATATATAGGACTGTTCATAAAAGTCAGTGAAAGTCAGTCGGGGAATGTTTAAATTTTGGAGGAACAAAACACAAAGTGATCAATTGTTGAAATGTAGGAAAGTCATTGATGAAGAAGGAAAAAAAAAAAAAAGGCAGCTTGATGTTGAGTGTCGGCTTCGCAGAAAAAGTCCGTCGTGGAAAGAGCTATGATTCACTGGGAAGGAAGGGGCTCATCATAGGAAGTCGCAAAAAGTTCAGCAGTGACTACGCACAACACGATGCGACACTGTTAACACAACATGCGGCATTCTCATCACGAGAAAGAAACACTAGTCACACTTCCTGGTGATGAAAGAAAAAAAAACACACAATAAGCAAATACTACAAAACGACGTTCTTAACAAAAAAAAAAAAACCTTGTTTCCCTTAAAAAAAGGAAAAATTGATGTGCCCGTCCATTTGTATGGACAAAAGAATAGCGTTGAAACGTTGTTATAGGCGTATTTTGCCTGTTGCAGCTAAACAAAAAATAACTAATTTGTATGAAACGGAGCATCATTGGGGTCGTTGAAGATGGTCTGCAAGTTTAGGCATGAGAACCTTAAGCATATATTTTGTCCTTCTACCATATTGGATGGCCCAAGACGACAGAAAGATATTACTAAAGACTTCCTCGAGCGCTGCGAGTTGTTGAACCATTTCGGGAAGGCGCTGTAAATTCCCCCGCACACATGGTACTTGTGTAATCTTGCTCTTTTTCGGACACTGATAGAGAGCACTGTTAAAAATTCCCGCAAATAAGTCTTATTGCCCGTGTATTTTTACGGGCAACGGCAGTAGGGGAACTTTCCTAAACCGTTATTTCACGGGAGTTGCTCGTAAATACGGGTTAGCCTATGGACGATAATGACAGAAAAGAAAAGCCGCATACATTGCTTTCTGCTATTGGTTCACGAGTGGTCACGTGACTTTTACGGGCTGTGCCCGTTTTTCACTCTCCATGCTTTCACCGGCGTCAGCATGACGGTGTCGATGACAACATATCAACACATGTGCAACGAGCATGTGTGCAGAAAACATGTGAGTAGTTACTTTTTGAAATCGAGTTTACTATTAATATGATTAAAATAACGACATCGGTTACAAAATTTCGATATTGGGCTCTCGAACTGTGTACATATGTCTATAGCAAGGTTTCACCCTAAGCTTGCTTTATGAGCAACCAAAATCGCGGAAGTAACAGCATATGATTTGAAATAAAGCCTAGTTTTAATCGTTACGCTAACGCTGTTTTGTTAGGGTTATCTCATGACAAACCACTTAACGCTGGTCGAATAGCTTTGTCACAGGAAAATCAATGTAGTGGGTTGTATTGTAGCTTTCATTTGACTGCGGTGGGTATATGGATATGTTTTGTTATCAAATGTGATACAGTGCTTTTCTATGAAGTCTTTTTATGGCCAGGTATATGCCTAGTGCATATTACGATGCTGAATAAATTCAGTCTATACATGCGGATTAGGGAATTACGTATGGCAGCAGCATCTTTTGTACCAACGGCCCTTTGCAGTGGAAGTCAATTCCAATTTGCCATATAGTAACACGCATATATTGACTTTTTTTCGTGTAGAACTAGTGCTGGAAGATGATTCTGAATAAATTCAGCAAAATAAATATGTTGAGTGGGAAATTAACATGTATGTTTTTCTCTTAGTAGTAATTCTCCCATGTAGTTTAAAATCACTGCATAGTGTTCAACCTGTGAATTTAGACAGAATTGTTTCTAAAGTACACAATTGGCTGAACAATACTTTTTCTTTTAGACACCTTTTGATTTGCTTGTGTACTTATGAAATATTCGCACGGATGAATACAAAGGTTAGCTATGGAGTACAGATATGTGCAGGCATATTGTTTTATTTATATGTTAATGACAAGGAATTAAACAACTTCTGAATTGGCATCTGAGTACATTGCATCTATGGCAGTGGCTCTCAAACTTTTTTTTTTAAAGTACCCCTTGGGAATATTTAGCAGAAAAATCTGCATACCCCTTGGGTATTAGGGTGACACCTTATTAATAAATGAAAAATTTATCCCAGTGCGTTTTTTATGTGTGTATATATTTAGGTATAAAAAAATACAAATACACACATGTATATTTGCAAAATTATATATATCGATGTAACAGAAATTGCATGAATGGCTAGAAAAATCAGGTAAAACATGTAAAGTCATTCGTTTAGTATCGATAAGATGTATGAACTCATTTACTTTTGCAAAGTTCATCAATATTTGGAGATATCTTGCTTACATACAAACATAAGTTGTCTTTAGCGTCCAGCTTATTGCAATATTTTGTCCTCATGGTGGTGAAGGATGAAAAACTAGTTTCACGTAAATATGTAGTAGTTTTAAAAGGCAACAAATATTTAATGGCAGTGCTTGGCAAAGTTGGATGTTCTTTTTTCATTGACATCGAAAAACTGGTCAATGATTTCAGAGAATAAATGCTTTTCAAACCAGAGTTGCAAGATATCTCATAAGTTCTTTATTTGACAATAGAAGATCCCATATTTCTACATTGCATGTGAAAGGGTAGTGAATCTATTCAGTGGGAAGGGAAAATACTGCTTTGTAAAAGTTCGGAGAGTGCAGAGGTGGAATATTGATTATTTGCTGTTTAAAGTCAAAATTTTCCAATTGTTTGCTAATTTTCTGACGATAATTCAGTATTGGAAATTGGTCAGAGCTGTTCCCTGTAATTTGGTTTTCTTATAGAGAAAGTTTTGGTCATCGCTTGTGTTTTGCTTTTTTTAACGTAGAACAGATCAATGGTTTCACCCTGTAATGAGAAGTTTCACTTATTCATTTTTTCAGATATTTCAGCTAAATATGCTAAACTCACCACACATCCTACCAGCAGTAGCCGTAAATTCAGATTGTTAATTTTGTTTTAAAAATCGGTTCGCTGTGTGACTCAATATGGTTGCAAGAGTTGTATAAACATAAAATGTATCTGCATACACAACCACTGAAACAAAAGACTTGCAGCAAACCTGTGAAACACGAACCAAGATTACAATAGAATAAGAAACTTTAAGAAAAATTAATAAAACAATAAATAATTATAAGAACATTTCAGATTCCAACGTGGACAAAATAAGTACATTAAAATTGAATGTGCAGAATTAAAATTGAATGTGCGACCTTTTCAAAAATCTAACTTCTTCACGAAGCCTTTCATTTTGTCTTGTGTATCCAGAATATTTGAGTTCTTTCCTTGCAGTGACACATTCAAACTGTTCAGTTTTTCAAATATGTTTGCCAAATACACCAGTGTTGCTAAAAATTCGACTTTACACAAAAGTTCTGCTAATTCCGTTTTCCCAAGCAGAAAAATTATAATTTCATCACGCAACTCGAAAAGACACTGCAGAATTTTACCGCACGACAGCCACCTGACTTCACTATGAAAAAGCAGATACGTATGTTCAGATCCCATTTCTTCACAAAGTTCAGTAAAGCAACGAGCCTGCACTGGCCGAGATTTGATAATTAACAATCTTAACAGCATCCGTAAAAACACTATGTATGTCTGGTTGCATTTTTTTGGCAACCAAAGCTTTGCGATGTATCACACAATGATTTTACTGCCGGAGCTACAGCTTTAACTCCAGTTACAAGGCACCTGTTCTTCCCTGTCATAGCAGCAGCGCTGTCGGTGTATAAACCTATACGACTAGTCCAAGTCAAGCCTTCAGCACAGACTAATTCGTTAAGTATGGTGAATATGTCTTCACCGGTAGTTGTTGTTGGGATCGTTTTACAAAACAGTAACTCTTCTCTTATATTCCCTTCCCTGGCATATTTCATGTAACAAATAAGCTAAGCCGGTTATGAAATATCGGTCGATTCATCGAGTTCCAACGCAAATATTTGACTTTCTTCTACTTTTAAAATCCATAGCCAAGTCATCGATTCTCCGTGAAACTGTATTACTTGACACTGCAAAAGTTTGTATTACTTTCGCAGCTGCCTCTCCATTCATAATGCGGCAGATTTCTACAACTGCCGGAAGCAACAAATTTTTGGCAATGTTGTGTGATTTCTTACATTTAGCGGTTTTCATAGCCACTACATACGAAACTTTGAATGCCTTCTGCGACACCGGAGCTTCTTTTGGCAGAACAGTCTTCTGTAGTTTTTAATTCCATCTCTTTTCGAACAAAAAACTCACGATCCTTGTGTATATAATCTTCATGTATAGTTTCCAGAAGTCTTTTAAGTTTCGCAGGTCTAAGATTGTCATTGTTGAAAACTTGTAAACAAATGACACACTGCGGCTGTTGAACGCCAGATTTACTACTGAAACAAGAAAATCCGAAATTGAAATAACTTGCGTCATAGTGCCTGCACTTTTTCTTTCCTTTACCGGTGCTGTACTTGTGTCGTCAGTTGTAATCCTGCTACTATTACTAGGTTCGCTTTGGTCTGCAGAATCTGCACTACACATAGTTTTCTTCAAATAGTGATCCATTCTCAATGTCAAGTAGATTAGTTTAATTCCAGATTAAGTAGAATATATGGCGACAGCCACAGCAAAAGTTATTTGCGTGATGAGAGAAAACAAATCAGATATTGACAGAAAAACACGATGTGCATGTAGAGGACTATCACATTGTGTTAGAAGGGGTGTCCGTTTTCATTCACATATAGTGAATAACATTGCGCGTATCCGATCGCGCCTACCTTAGTTGTACATCAAGGTTTTTGGCTAGCAGTTCCAATTTGACATGGTTTGAGTCCCATATGAGGCATTAATTTTGCTACTCTGGTGGTGTAGTGGTCTAAGTCTGTCTTATGACCGTTCGTCCAAGTGGATCCGGGCTTGAATCTTTGTGGGGCATGAATGTTGTGTTTGTCTTACAGCACTGTCTCTTTGCTTTCCCCGGAACCAATGACTAAATTAGGGACAAGGGACTGCTTATAGCCCATTGAGGTGCTCATGATAGTAGTTAAACCTTTACCCCCCCCAATCAATGTTTGTATAACAATTTTGGCTTTCTCCCTTCCCTAGAACCAATGGCCTCAATTTACAGG
This sequence comes from Macrothele yani, assembly GCA_039090855.1. Classification (NCBI taxonomy): domain Eukaryota; kingdom Metazoa; phylum Arthropoda; class Arachnida; order Araneae; family Macrothelidae; genus Macrothele; species Macrothele yani. Next base: position 69,786,842 of record CM077013.1, read on the forward strand.
GGTCAAAAAGGCTTATGGCCCTCAGTTACCCCACAGTAGTTGTTAAAACCCTGGGGTGAGTGGGGGGTGGGTGGGGGGGTGGAGGACTCAAGTGTGAAATCTTGTGTTCCAGTTTCGTTGGCTTCAAAATTTCATGTGGCAAAATGTCACGTTTTCAGGAAATGCAGTGGTGATTCTCCCTGACTGCTACATGGTTCTGGTTGCTTTTAATATTACCGTTTCACTCACATTCCTTGGTATATTTATCGATCATTTTGTGACGATGGCATATTCAGTGAACTCATAACTTAGTTTTCAGGAGGGGGCAAACAGTGAAAATTTGCATATATACAAATCCCATATGCAAATTTCCACTATGCCTTCTTGTTTTTACCGCTCTCTCAACACATAAATTTAATTAGAAACCTGAAGAGCCAAAATCTATGTATTATATATATATATATATATATATCATACAGTAATCCCATTTATATGTCAGCGCAAACCAAAACGGCGCATAAGTGAAAGTTAGTGTAATTCGAACTGAAATTAAGTTTAAAATATAATTAATGTGGGAATAGCATGCAGAATAAGAAAAATACAATGATTGAATTTACTTGGTTAAATTTAACACTTATAAGCTTAAATTACTCAAAAATGTAAATTATATAATTTCAAAATTTTAATTACTTACCTTATTTACATTTATGGCTTTTTAAAGTAGTGCACAATTGAAGATTGTTTCTGCTGTTGCCTCTCATTGAAAATAGCTTCTTCAAGTTCGTTGAAACGGGAATGTGTGGCATTAGATGCGTCGGTAAGTTGTATGTAGTGACAGTTTATTGAGCTTCTACTGCTTTTGCGAAAGTCTGGGAATATTTTGTTAATTCTTCTTCGTTATCTGCCTCTTCATCATTATTATCCTGAATTTTGCTGGCTATTTCTTGAAAAGTCCTTAATTCCCCCATTACAGTAGTGTCGCATTTTACGCAGGGGTTACCTTTCTACGAGACCGCATAAAGCCGAAACCGCGTGTATTTAAAACTAATAATAAAATTACATACAAGAAATCACTTCACACGCTTTTTTTCTTTATATATGTAAGGTATTATTTGCTTACATATATCTATTACAGTATAATGTGTATTTTACAAAGAACAATGTATATGTACTTCTGTAACGGTTACAGTTAGAATATGAAGTAGCATGATGCAAATCGTTATGCTTACCTACCTAATCGTTGACCTCACTACGTAACACCACTGCGGGGTCGTCAACACTTAGGTCCAAAGCTGATGCATTAGGTGCAGTAGTTGGGGACTCGGGGTGGGGTAATGGTGAGCCAGTAAAATCAGTTCTTTTTCTGGAGAAGCATTGTTATCAGCAACTGTTGCCACTGCGTCTTCAGCTGCTGAAAAATCTCATTGCACAGCATTAAAGAGTCCACAATACTTCGGTTTATTTTAAGGCTACGTTCCATAGAGGGATCATAGTTAGAAATTAAATCTTTCAAGTGCTTTGCTGCTTAGAAAATTTCGGCAAATTTCCGAGGAAGTTTTCACAAGTTCTTCTTGTCATATTTTATGGTCTATAATTTACAAGCACTATACTTGAAGAAGATACACACTAGATAAGATTTACTAATTTTACTTTATTTAGAATTAGATCATACATACAGGATCATGAGCACCTTTTTCTATATAGCTTCATGGCACAACAACAACAACTAATTGGAACTACGAACGAGCTCCGTTAGACCGAGCTTCTAAACAGAAAACAACTGTCTGTCATGGTTATCACACCGAAGTCACTGAACTATGTGACACTTGTAACTCTTCATTTGTCAACGGTTCTTGATGTCCATCAATCGAATCTCTTATTTCTTCCTCCAGAATATTGACGAAGCCTTCAGCCCCCAATCTGCTTGGCCATCTGAGTAATATGTTTTGCTTCCTCGTTGATGGGAGGAAAACCTTTAAAATCACTGACACAATCACACCACAGGGGCCGTCAGCACGCATTCATTGATTCTTTCGTAGTTCCATTTCCCAGGTGAAATGAATCTAGCAGTGGGGCTGACTGCGTATAATTGAATCCACGTAAAATGCGGCACCACTGTAATACATTTTCAGCGATTTCTACAAACTCTTTAAAACTAATCAATCCACCTGAAATGGCACTCCAATCTTCATTGGCAGACTAATCTTCATTTTCTGACGGGGGAAAAGCCCACTTTCATGAAACAATTTGTAATACAACTTTCCGTTACATCTTTCCATGATGAACAGAGCATAAGAAGAGCATCAAGGATGGACACTTGTTTCAGTTCAAGAGCAGCGAGAATTTTGCGAACCAAAGTGTTCCTGTAGTGAACTTTCGCACAATGAATAATCCCCAAATCCAGTGGCTCTTGCAATTTGCAGGAAAAACCACCACTTTCATATTGCTGAGCATCAGTAGGTCAGGAAGGTGAGCAGGACACTGATTTATGAATAAAAACACTTGCCATTTCTCTATATTTTCCTATCAAACTTCTAAAGGAATTTCAAAAAGATGTTCAAAGTCATCCATGCTTTTTTGTTGTTAGCATATTCACACTGCATTTTTTTATTGCTTTTTGAAGCAACGAGGACTCTAGGATTTACCGACGACTAAAGGGAATACTTTTGTAGAGCCATCAGCATTGCAGCAAAGTAGAACCATAAGTCTACAGGCCTACTTTTTCTTTCTGCCGTGACATTGTTCATCCTTGAAAGCTAAAGCTTTCTCAGGCATTCTAAAAAAAAGTCCAGTTTCATCACAGTTGAAGATGTCTGTAGGCTTGTAATATTTCACTGAATTTGGCAAATCTGCTAGATTGAGATCAGGTGATTCGAGGTGCCAGTGTGCTCTCATTCTCCTGAAAAAAAAAACGAAAAGGACTAAGGAGACTTAACTACCAAAAGGTGAAAGAGGGCATACACTGCTCTTTAGATCCAAAAAAGTCTCAACATTTCTCCCCCAAATAAACTCCTGGAAGGGGCCGGTGAAAAGCCTTGAAAATAAGATCAAGTGATCCGAGGTGCTAGTGTGTTCTCGCTCTCTTGGAAAAAACTAATAGAGCTAAGGATACATAAATACTGCTAAAAAGTGAAGGTGATCCTACACTAAATTTGTTGTCCAAAAAGAGTCTCACCCTCCCCCCTAAAAACCTGGAGGGGCATGGAGTGGGGGGGGGAAAGCCTAAGATAAATAATGCAAGCGGTAAATAATGCGATCGCTCTAGTTAAAACAAGAAGTGATCCTGAAATACAAGGAACAGAGATTTGGGTAATAAATACCATATAGAACAGGCTACAAAAAAAGAAAAAAACCTCCCAACACTGAAATATAACTAGACGCTGAAAGAGCAAATACTAAGTGGAAAACTACAAAATTATGTAAGAATGATAAATAGTGTGATCGCTTTATAGTTAAATTTGAAATAATCTAGAAGTATAAGAAATTGTAATTTGGGTGAGAAATACCATATAGAAAAGGCTGCAAAAATAAAAAACCCCAACACCAAAACATAAGACGGAAAAAAGCAAATACTATGTGAAAAGCTGAAAAACAATAGAAATGATCCTGGAGTATAATAAACGGTGTTTGGGGACAAAAATACCATTGAGAAAAAGCTAATATAAAATCTCCCAACACCGGAAGGCAAATAGCCATAAAAATGCAAATACCAAGTGGAAAATTTTGCAAAAATGTCCAACAGCGTAGTCACTGCACTTAAAATTAGAAATGCTCATGAAGGTGTTGCAGGGGAACCAACAATAAAAAGTGTTGCAGGGGAACCAACAATAAAAGGTGTTGCAGGGGAACCAACAATAAAAGGTGTTGCAGGGAAATCAACAATAAAAGGTGTTGCAGGGGAACCAACAATACTGTTAAAAAACCCATCATCTTAATATAAATATACGATAAAGCTTTAAAACAGTGTAAAACACTGTTTTAAAGCAAGTATGGAATATGACACACTTTTCCAAAAGCTAAAACTGCTTAACCTTATAAAAATTCAAGACACTCAAAAGGTTTAAAGCAAACTTGCACGAGCATTGAGTAACAAATCTCTCTATGCTCTAGCATAAAACCCAACATGGCCTTCTGTGGGCTCGCCTATGGACTTGCTGCCTTCTGCTGGGATGGGGAACATTTTAAATGGCATCCTTAATTGTCTGACAAAAAGTAATTTCTTTTTTCTCATTCTGATCTTCCTTGGAGACGTCTTGACCCTCGCACTTTTCTATTTCCAGACAGGGAGACCATAGAGGTGTGTAGTACCCAGAGTCATAGAATATAGACGTACGCCGTACGCGGATAGTTTCCAAATTATTGGCAGATTTTGCAGATAGGTTTAGCTTGTAGATTAAAAAAATAAAAATGTTTTTTACAGCAATTAAAACGCGTACTCAAGGCTTTACTCAGATTAATATATTTAATTCTATCTTAACGTGAGAATGTTCAACTATTTTTCACATCTTCCGATAGTGAGTTATTTTGTTTTTACAGACGTTTCTGGCCTCTTGATTTTATCAAGGCCTATTCTCAATATATAGGAAATGTAACAAAAGTTCCGTTTACACAGAAAGAATTTAAATTTTATTGCCAGGTTTCTCTTGCGGTTGCCAGCTATAAAATTTAAATCTTTTCCTTTTGTAATTTTATAAGTCTACTATATTTGAATTAAGTTGTTGAAAATGCTATTTATAATTTTTGAAGGTTCATTAACGGAACTGCTTTTCTAGTTATAAAAACTTTCTTTAATTAGTATCTTGTTTTTATGAGGTTCATAGTTCAATATTTTAAACTTTTGGCCTTTAAGGTCCATTTTACACACGGGGGCCGTCAGCACGCATTGATTGATTCTTTCGTAGCTTCATTTCCCATGTGATATGAATCTAGCAGTGGGGCTGACTGCGTATAATTGAATCCACGTAAAATGCGGCATAGTTCAATATTTTAAACTTTTGGCCTTTAAGGTCCATTTTTCTACGCATTCAGTCGTAATGTACTTTTGTCCTCTCTGGAATCTGTAATGTTCTAATAATTATTTATTGTTATATTAATTTTTCTTTAAATTATCTTATTCTATTGTTATCGTGATTCGCGGGTTTGCAGCAAGTTTTCTGTTTTAACGGTTGTGTACGCAGATACATTTTATTTTTATACAACTACGGTGGTACCCCTTAGTAAAATGCAATTATCAGATTAAAGCAAAGCAAAAAACATTCCATGTGAAAACAATAACAAGTTTTGGTCCAGGAAGTATGGGTTGATTCATTATATGCTATATGGATTAACAAAAGAAATCTTACCATACTGCTTATTTATACTATACTGTGCAAATTAATTGGGACAAAGTAAAAAATCACTCTTTTTTCAAAAACTATGCCTTGATATACACTGATAAATACTGGTATTAGTATGAAGTACGTCCTCCGTTAGCAGAAATGAACTCTTGAATTCGTTTTGGCATTGACTACACTAATTGAGTGCACATATTTTTGACTTCATAATCGTGGAACCACACTTTTATAGCATTCGTTATCATGCGTTCTTTTGTTGTACTGTCCATTTTACCTAAAAGTCTCTTCAAAATATTAAACAAGTTTTCTATGGAATTTAAGTCTGGTGAATTTCCAGGTCAATCAAGCAAATGAATTTGATTTTCCAGCATGAAATTCTTGACCAATTTCGAATTGTGACATGGAACCAAGTCATGTTGAAATGTCTCGTCAAATGTTTGCAAGAATGGAAAAATCCTACGTTGCAATATTTCTACGCACTTGGCTGAATTCATCATACCTTGAACAGGAACTAAGCTTCCAGTGCCGTTTGATGTGAAAAAACCCCAAAACATCTGTTTCAGAGGGTATTTTACAGTTTGTTTGACATCCTCAGGTCTTAAGGGTTCACAGTTGCTTCGTCTAACGACATTTGCTTGGTAACCCTGCACAAATAAATGAGTTTCATCAATGAAAATTACCTTTTTCCAGTCGTCATCAGTCCATGATTTATATTTTTTGGCCCATACTAAACATTTTATCTTCATTTTCGCATTCAACTATTGTTTTTTCGTTAGCCTTCTTGCCTTCCGGCCAACTTCCAGAAGCCTACGGTGTACAGTTGAATCACTAACATCACAACCACTAGCCAATAAATCTCTTCGAAGGTCAGTGCTTGTTTTTTTTTTTTTTTTTTTTGGATTCATTTCACTAATTCTGATTAGATATTTATCGGTTCGGGGAGTTGTTTTTCGTTTTCTTCCACATTTACCTCTCCTTTTTGGAGACGGTGATCCAGATGCATTGTATCGCGTAAGCAGTCTTGATACACTTGATTTGCCTACACCAACTGCAGAAGCGATATCTCTCGCTGTCATAGAAGAGTGATCCTTCAGAGCAATTATTTTTGCACGCTTCCTTGGGGAAGTATCCATTTTTCAATACACGAAAGCAACACGTACTCACAGAGAGAAAAAACTAACATCCACCTGTCACACACGAAAGCTCAAGTGCCCATTTCTTGTTTAAAACCGGTCAAACCACATTCTTACTATCAAGTTCTAACAGTTACACCACCTCACAGCTGATAAAACCGGTTTACGTGGGTTTCCGTTATCAACTGGCGATCACATTACAATTCTGAGAATAAAATAGCTTGTCCCAATTAATTTGCACGGTATAGTATATGAATACTTAGAAAGTAGATAATTTTATTATTTAATAATTTTATACTAGTTTATTACTCACATATTAGGGACATTTTAAACATTACATGCAAAGTATGTTAATCTTATAAAGGTATTTTTACATTGAAATGCAGTATTTGAGGTTTTTGACGGAGGTTTTTGATGTGATAATTAAAATTTTCAAAAACCCGCCAACCCTGCAACGAACGTATTCGTTTGAGTTGATTTCAACTTATTTTGATAACCCTGAGTTAATTCGTTCTTACTGGTTAAAGGGTCAATATTGCAAATATTCCCATTTCTCTCAACAGAATCTATGAATGTTAAACTTATTGGTTTGGATATTTTAAATTCATTAAAAAATTTTAAATTTTTGCCTTGGGCAGAAATCTGGGACAATTGTCAGAAAATTAATTTGTATTTATTTATTGAGATTAGGTATCTTAACCTTCATACCCTTCATGAGATGAATACATTCAGCAGCTTCTGATGCATAACTCACAATGTCGATATCTCTGTTAAATTACTGAATTGTCATTTGATACTGAAGCTGAAATGCATATGCACATGTTAAGAGCCTTTGATACTTTAGAAATCAGCTTATGCTTTGTAAACCAGGAGATCTCCAGTCATTAAAGGTCAAGTGCTGATTTTCTTTCTGTCTGTTGAGACGTGCAGTGCAAATGTGTTTTCAGCAATGGGACTCTAGTGGGTCAACTGCTCCCATGACCTGTTGCGGCTAATACTTCGTGGTCTTGGTAAAGACTTTTCTGGCATGACGTTGGTAATGATTTGTGCCATTAATGCTCTCTGTGTGATTGCAATTATATGAGACAGGTGCCAATGGCCACATTTAACCATGGCCTTTGTCCACGTATCACACTGTCCATAATGTGATGTTATTCTGGAAATAAGATATTCCCAATACTTTTGATACTATCAAATGGTAATATTGCAATTCTTGCACCATCTCGGTGATGATGACCTATGCATTGGGCATCCCACTATATTTTTCCTGATGACAGATGTTTATCCACAGGGATATCAAATTTCCATCAATATGAATGCACTGGTGCCCTACTTTTGTACCTACCAAGCGGTGGTTCGTTTACTAGCAAGAGGGGTGACAGCATCGTGTTGCCTCAATATATATATACACACACACACACTGTTAGCTTTGCATTAGGAAGCCCCCGTTGTACATTTTCAGAGTGAAAACGAAGTACCACGTAATATTGTCATATGCGGTTACTGTAAACTGTGCACATGTATCCTCTGCATGTAATCAGTTAAGTACCAGTAATGGGGAAATGTGGTGAACCATGTCCATCCATATCTGCAGGAGGTTTACCCGGACCATAGTGTCATCTTTCAACAGGACAATGCACAGCATCATCCATCGGGCTCTTCTTTAAGTAATGGGGAAATGTGGTGAACCATGTCCATCCATATCTGCAGGAGGTTTACCCGGACCATAGTGTCATCTTTCAACAGGACAACGCACAACATCATTTATCGGGCTCTTCTTTAAGTAATGGGGAAATGTGGTGAACCATCTCCATCCATATCTGCAGGAGGTTTACCCGGACCATAGTGTCATTCTTTCAACAGAACAACGCACAACGTCTTCCATCGGGCTCTTGCAATTACTGAGAGATTTTTAAGAGAATATTTATGTGGCTATGGAAATCTGAATTGTCGGCTAGAGATCCTAGCAATTCTAAGAATCTGTGATATAAAGACATTTTCTATTACTTTAGTGGATATATTTTCCAATGTACATATTTTATGACTACAAAAGGAAAACTGTTTAATTTTATACTTAAATCTGAGAAATCAATCTCCTGGTTATTGTGGTTAGTTTAATTTAAGGCTGCTAGGATAAATATCTGTAAAATCATTTTATATAATTTTCAGAGTTGTTGATACAAAGTAAGTCATCAATATACCTGTGCACATAAGTAGCTATCAGAGTTCAATGATTTACATTCAATAAACATACTCTTCAAAGAAAACAAAGATTGCATACACTACTGAAGTAGGAATACCATTAATTTGCCTATGAAGAGATTGATTATATAAAATTAGTTGTTATTAATGCAACAGTTAAGTATTCCTGGTATTAGCTTTAACTCTTTGGCTAATTTTAAATTCTTAAAATAACTATATATCTGAAAGGGGAAGATTAGTATGTAGATTCTCAAAGTCGTAGCTATTTATGTCTATGGGACTAAGCATAAGCACTGTAGAAATCGCTTAGGAATTGTTAATCAGGGCTTGAAAAATACCGGGCCAGGGGCATTTATATTATTAAGTAAAGCTAGTTGTGTGTGTGTGTGTGCCCAGGAAAAATTGTCTTTCACGATACTGTAACAAATCAGAACCCTCTTTTTTTTAAGTTAAAAAAATTAACTTTTTTTACAGATTTTTGTTTTAAGGGTCTGTACTTAAAATGGTCAGTGCATAAATGCGTGATGATGAAGCTGAAATTATAGTAATTCTGCCATGTTCCTTTGGTTGAAGTTTTCACCCTTTGTCAACAAACACAGGAGGCTAGTTCCATCAGAGGCATGCATTCAGTCGCTGACTTCAACATTTGGAGCAAAATTACATATGCTTCCAATGTATGGACCTAGAGCATAATATAATTAAAGAACTGATATTCTTCTGTCATTGGCACTGTGTAACAATAATACAACTTCCAGTGATTAGCAGTAAAAAGCAACATGACATGCGATGACTGTCTTTTTTTTTTTTTTTTTTATAGTACAAAATTATATTCTGAACTTCATTTTTTACATTTAGTTGCTCAGTCTGGGCAACTAGATTTTTTATTTACTAGCCCAGGCCAATGACTCACATGCCCCGGTCATCCTCAGGCATGGTATTTTCCCCTGATACCGAGTGATACATATAAGTAATACTTCCCATTACAAAAAAAATTACCTTTGCTTGTCTCTATGGGCACTATTTTGCAATTACAGCGTTGCAATCTTATGCGTAATGAAAATTTCTGTAGTACATAGTAACTTTTTAACGAAAATTTCGTAATAATGTTTTAAGAAAAACACGTTGCTACAATTTTTTTTCTGTCCCCCATGAATTTCGTTATAACGAGTTTCGACTGTTATTCTTTTTTTACTGAATCTGGTAAATAACAGTGAAAATATATCATGTACAGTCTCTTTGCTATGCAAATGTAATTAATGTTAAATGAAAAACAAATCGATTGCATATTAAATTTCTGCGTGTGAAATATTTGCCTGTGTTACTTTAAGCAAGGCTTGAAAAATATCGGGAATGTTACATGCTCAGCTGGGTATGTACAGACATTATTTACCTACCTAGGTAGTAAACCTGGATGCCCGGAAAATTTTTTACTTTAAGATATATCAGAAGCCACTTTTTTTGTAAGTTAAAAAATATGATTTTTTTTTACATGTTTTACATTCCTGTTTTAAGGGTATATTCAAAATGTTGAATGTGCAAAGCATGTATCTCAAGTTTTAAGATGATAGTGCTGAAATCGGCGCAAAATGATACGATGAAATTGTTTTTTGAGAAATTTAGAGATTCTGTCGTGTTCTTTTCATTGAAGTTTTTGCCCTTTGTCACCAAACACCTGATTAGTACATCAATTAAAAATTGTTTCAGTATCTTCAGGTATTCCCAAGATATTAAAATACAACTATTTAATAGCTTTCCAAAAAGTTTGTGTTCCAAAATAGTTTCCTTGTGGCAACACACCAAGGAAAGAACTGCTTTAATCACTGAAGTCATTTCTAAAACATCCCAACCAAGAAAATTTAATATTTTAGAAATATTGATGATATTCGTTAATGTTCTAGAACGACTCAGTTAGAATGAGGGTCTAAGCAAGCGTTTCTTCTCTATGTAGGGGTCTGAGATTTCAAATTATGCCCCACCAAGTTCAAAAGCTCCCACTTCCATTCAAGTATTTTTTTTTCTGATACCTTAATTATGGGGAAGCAATGTGATCTTTCAAATGCAGTACTTCCAGTTTTTGACATAATTTTACTAAAAATGAGAAAATTAGGTAAATATCCAAAAATTAGAGATATGAAACAAGACCGTAAAAGTTCTGGGAACACTGACAACACAGTGCTCAGTAGAATGTAAAATGAACCAGCACACAAGGTAGTGAATGTGAGAACAGGAAAAGCGTGATCAAATGTACTACTAGCCAAAACCTACATGAAAACCAACTTGGACACCATTGTGGATTGAATACCCTGTAGACGCAATGTACTCGGATACCAGTTCCTAGTTCTGTTTGTGTACAACTGTTTGTCATTAATATAACGTATAAATACAAGAATATGCCTATATGTATCTTTACTACATAACTGCCCTTTGTATTCATTCATGCAAATACTACATAAGTACATGTACAAATTAAAATGTCTAAAAGAAACTAAGTATTGTTCAACCAACAGTGTGTACAGAGTTCGTAAAGCCTAATGTCAAACAAATCTGTGTGTAACTGATGCCATTATTTATCATATTGTAATAAACCTGATTTTAAAATATGAAAATATCATTAGTCACATTTAAAACTGAATTGATTGGTAATAATGCAAGTATCGAACAACTTCACACTCACACACTCTTCCACAAAAAACATGCATTTGATTGCACACTCTTCCACAAAAAATGTGCATTTACTGAAAAAGTCAGTGACCACTCGCCGTGAGGCTTAACTGAATATGGTCAAACTTTATATTTACAGGGTTGCTCTGAAATTCAGATGAATAAGGTCAGACCTTTTAACATTCAGATTTCAGCTTTACTGAAAACTATTCAGTTAAGCCTGTGAAATTCAGTCTTAACTGAATACAATCAAACTATGCTCTTCAAATTATGGCGTAACCGAAAACGGCGAAACTTTATTTTTACGGGCGTTACTCTTCAAATTACGGGCCTGATATTCAACTCGAGACCGTAATTTTACGGGCTTTCACAAAAACGTGCCAAGCCGTAATTTCATGGGCAAGGGCCGGGCCTCCAGTTGCCGGCCGTTGCCCGTAATCTAACGGTGAATTTTTAGACAGTGAGATATTATTTCAGGGAGAGTAAATTGCGTATTGGGGACAGTGCTGTCCTGGAAAACTTCTGGAAAGTCAAGAAGGGTGTGGGGAGGGGGACATTCACCTTCTGACAAAGCAGACTGCGATTCACTATCATGTGCAGTTTCCATGCTTTCTTCTACCGAATCGGTAAGAATGCCATAGGTGTTGGATGTGGAAACAGCGTATTGACGGTCCTGGCCAGGTGAAGCAGAAGAACGTCGAGAGTGCGGGGTTAAAGTGCGTTTTTTTGTCGTAAACTGGAACGAGAAGACGCACGAGTACATCGTGGTGAAGCTGGGGAAATAGAGCGTTTATTAGCTGTCTGAGACTGGGTGGCCTGTTGAGGTGGTAGCAGATGTGGAAAATTTGAAGTGTCCATATCAAGGGGATTATGTAAACGCACTGCAGTAGAGGCCAAAGTTAGACATGGTCGAACATTATCAAATTTACGAGATCCAGGATCTGAAGCAACAGGGTTACCAGTAGAAGTAGAGTCTGTAGAAGGTATTACAGGTGGTTTTCCTGCAGTTCCTGGCTGAGCAGCAAATAAAGCCGATGAAAGTTCCTGTAGGCTGGAAATAGAACTAGCAGCGGCAGCAGAACTGTCCTGTAGAACACGATGTGGGCATTCACACACGACGTGCCCTTCAGCCTTGCACTTAAAGCACTGGACACCCGCAAACACATTAAAAACGAATGTACGGGTGCCAATGCTGAGTTCCATGGATGTGGGACGTTCAAAAATAGCTTCATCACTAGGGAATATGATACCGTACTGTCGCCGTCTCCTTGCACTGAACTGTAGTGCGAGTCGCTACCTAAACCTGGAAGAATTTTCGTTTTACTAATCACTCGTCCAAAAGACCCTAAAGCTTTAATTAGTATTGAATCTGGGATGGCTGTCGGCACCGGCGAGAGGGTAACAGTAATAGGCCTATGTGAAGCAGGAATAGGTTGTAAATGGAAATGTCTAATAGTAATTCCTGACTGAAGAATTTTATTAACAGTAGTGGGGTCTGTAAATTGCACTATAATTCCCCCTCCCATACGAATAATAGACACTATCTGTTTTTCGGTAACAACTTTATAAACAGCATCTAGATAAAGTCGGAGGGGGGTGTTGGGCAACGATTAAAAAAAGACACTAAGAAGTAATGCAGAGTTATACTGCTTACCTTCATGAAATTCTTCAGGAACCAAAATCTTCAATACTTTATCCACTCTGGTTAGTTCAATGTTATCACAAAATGAATTCGTAATACGCCGAGATGAGCCACCAACAACAGTCGCAAACGCAAGCGGAAGTGGGGGTGGGCACATATCACTAGCCCTAACACTAGAGTCGGTTGCATCTGTCTATGGGACGTTGCTTGTAGAAGACATAGTAGAGATATCAGAAAGCACAGGTGAAGATGCAGGCACATTCAATGCTGATGAATACGATATTGTGGAAACTGAAGGCGAAGCTGAATCATGTGAAGCGGTAGAGACGATAGCAGAGGTTGCGGCCATCTCGGCTGCGAACCCTAACGTGAGCGAGTGCTGCCCTTCGCAACACTCAAAAAGATAAAACTACAAACCTGTGACTGTCCGCAATCACTGCTTGTGAAGTGGAAAGGAGTGTAGAACACAACACAACGATACCAGGAACATTTAAACCAACACAAAAACATCCAAGGTCAAGCAAGAATCGACTATCACTCGGGAGCTCTACGAATATGCGACTTGTCCTTATCAGAAGCCATCGCTTAGACCACTGCGCCACCGGGGCGGCCTTATTTCCTTTGGCACCTCTTCTACGGTTCATCATCTTGGTATGCACTTGCATATTCTTCGATGCGCGTTCCTTGGCTATTGAATGAAATAAGACAAAAGAACATGCAACGTAAGTTTCTTTGCTTCTTTGTGCAGCCGACCTTGCTGCCGTTATGCGGTTTGGAGAATACAGGACAGGCTGAGAATGGTAATCCATGGCGATTGATGCCGAAGTTGAACTTCGGTTCTCATCCGCTTGCCGTCAGTGCATCTGCATTTTCGTTCTCATCTGCCTGCTGATAAATGCATCTGTCGAGAAGAGGTGTTTAGGCCAGATATGTATTGAATTCCGTTCTCATTAGTCTGCCGCTAAGAGCATCTGCGGAGGAGAGGTGTTTAGGCCAAGTCAACTGCTCTGTGCCGAACTGGACCGAGCTGATTGTTTCTTGCTGCAGTTCGGGTCTCCCCGCCTGCCGTCGCTTGCATCTGGCGAGGAGGGGTGTGTGGGCCAAGTTAACTGTTTTGTGACTCTTCTATAGTGCAAAGGCCTCTCAACGTAAATGTTGTTATTTAATTCAAAGCTAATATTCTGTGGAATTCAACAGTTGAAATCTAAAAAATTGTGTTTGTTAAAATTATTGTGCACTGTCAATATCTTAATTTAGCACGTTAACTTAGTTTAAGATAAGTCCTTTCTGCGGGGTTTAAGTTAGTCTGGCCGGGTGAAAAAGCTAGGCAGGTTGGACCGTCGCAAATGTCTTTAAATACTTTACCTGCACTACAATCAACTTTATTGATCTTCGCGCGTTGCTCTCCTTTTGGAGTTTAACAACCCCTAGGTTCACTAAAGATGAACGAGGTCTCGCATCCTAATTTAGGGCCACCGGTTCCAGGGAAGGAGCAAAGCCAGAGCAGTAAAACAAGTACACGGCCCAAGCCTTATCCGGAATTGATGCACTTGTCCAGCTCGAACGATTGGCCAGGCGCCCATGCATCTGACCAACTGTCCGTCGGTCCAGCCTTTACTTCATATTCTGTCTGAATTACATTCTGAATCAAAGCTTAACAGCTTGGATTAAACTTGTACTGTTAAACTGTAATGTCCTTTAGCAATTTGTGAACAGGTTGTCCCAGAAGTTTGTTCCTTAAATAACGTTCAAAGTTTCCCAAATAACTGAATTACTTTTGTTGAAGCTGTCGACTACTTCACAACGCAATGCAAGTTTTACGAAAAGATTACTTTTTCGGAAACCTATGTGGTATTGAATGTCAATTTTTGTAATTTTCAAATTATAATAAAGACACGTTCCAGCGCAGTATATCATTATCAAATCACAAGCATAATCCTTTCGTTACCTTTCTCCTGTCATCTTTTTAGTTTTCGTTGATGTTTCTGAATTTAACTAACCCTAGGGGCAATAAAGAGGGTCGCGCGACCTAATTTAGAGCCACTTGTTCCAGGAAAACGGCAGAACCAGTGCAATAGGATAAGTGCAGAGTATTTACAAGGTATGTTTTATGTTTATGGTACATCTCACAAAGAATATGAGTTTATGCAAGTTCGCTGATTGGTAGAGTGATTGGTTGGTTGATTTTTATGGCGCAAGGGCCATGTTTGGCCAAAGAGCGCCAGACACAAGACAAACAAACAGTATTAAAAGTGTGGTATAAAATTTAAAATCTGGCTGATCAAGTAAAACTGAACAATGAGAATGATGGAAGGGCTAAAAAGACAATGAAACAAACAGTATTAAAAAACATGGTGCAATGATTAAAATCTAGCTGATTTAGTAAAACTGAGGAATGAGAATGATGATAGGGCTAAAATCTAGATACGTTTAAAAAAGTCAATTTGTTTAAAAAATGAAAAAACAGCAACAGTATTGCAGTGGTAATTTAGGAGCCGCTGCAATGTAGCGGCGTCCTCGGTCAACAAATGAGAATGAAAGAAATGAAAACGCACATCACGAAAATGAACACAACTACACAAAAGATGAGTGACAGTGAGTCGGTATCTGCACGTCTCACACATCGGCGCAGTGTCGCCACACAGCAAAAAGCGGTGAGAGAAACGACAATGCCCAATGCGGAGACGCGCAAGCACCACTTCCTCCCTACGGTTCCGACGATATGAGGATTTCCAGATTCCAAGATTAGGTTTAATACGATGCAGTTTATTTTCTACCTCTTGGTCCCACAGACCATGCCACGTTCGCTTGATATGGTCGTAAACGATAAAGCGGAAATCCCGGTGAAACAGTGGCAAGGGTGTGACGACCAAAGAGGAAGCAGATCTAGCAGCCGCATCAGCACACTTGTTACCCGAGATTCCAACATGCCCGGGAATCCAACAAAATTGTATCTGGACACTGGCCTCGAGCAAAGAACAAAGAAGCCTTCAAAAAAAGCAAATTGTTTCCTGCAAGAAATGAAATAACAAGAAGCATAATAATAATATTTATAAGGTACGTTAAAAAGAAAAGGGTGGCCACAACAGTCCAACGATGACAATGACTGTACAACACTTAAAGAATCAGTGTAAACCACAGCCCGTTGATGAGAGCCCAACTGAACACGAAGTAGTGCAAGATACACAGCATGCATCTCCGCCGAACTTATTGGTAGAGTGTATTACAGACCTTGACAAATGGTACAGTCGGAAGGGGAGAGATACGTCACAAGCGAGGAGTATACAAAAAAGATTGTGATTAATCGAGCTGATTACCCGAACTGCAAGATCATTTCAATCTTTTCATCTACTACTCATCGGCTGATAACTTCTAAGTTGCAATTTTTCTCTAGTAAAACTAAATTGTACGTTCCATAGCTTCCTTTAAATTCTCTCTTGCATTTTTTTTAATAAGTGATGAAAATTTAAATGTCGCAAGGCAGTTGTGATGTGAACATTTTTTCACAAATCAGTTCACAATTCTTTTTCTATAATAATGGCGGACATCTATCAGTTTTTTTTTTCGTTTTTTTTTTTGAGCTATTTCCGCAAACTAAAAAAAAGAAACTAAATATTTAGCACGCAATCTGACAAGATCCCAAGGAACCGCATCGTGCGGTAATGTAACTTCAGTTTCTGGAGGATGATGTGTTCTGCACAAATGATACTTTAGCAGACCGCATCTCCGTCTTTGAAAAAGTCAAATGGAAGCCATTTATAGGTGAACACTTTCTTTTTATCAGCAGAGGAAAGTAAGATTATAGGCAGGAAATCTTACATGAGCTGTTGAACAATGTACGTTTTAAATAGAATATAGCCAAGCATTTCAGCCAGTTTCCTTAGTGATATGGTTTCTTACAGAAGGGTTGTCTGTACTTTTATTCACGATTGATTCCCCGAATGTCACCCTTTCGTCTCCACCGTAGAACTTTTGTTTGGATTCACACCGTTCATAACTCTGATGCACGCTTATCAGGATTTCAACTGTTTTGTAGAATTCTTTAAATCTTCGAAGTGATTAGAACGTGTCTCTCAACAAATATGAATCAAAGTGGACTTATTCTTAAAAAACTCAGTTGCTCCATTTTTTTTTCAGCAGAATCTAAGTTTTCTCTAGCCATCTTCATGAATGTATACATGTGGCCAAGTGCCTTCATTCCTGAAGTTTCAAAATTCAATAAAATAATTCCTTTCACTTCAGCCTTTGAGGTGATAACGATAAGGCCCAAAGGCGGTTTTTAAAATTATGATCACTTTACGAGGAACGTTTTTCTCAACTGATAACATTGCTTTTTTTTTTCAGGATTAAAGATGGAAGGAGACATTACATATTTTTTTCCGAGTTTAACTACCACCAAGAGCAGTTCAATGGGCTATAAGCAGTCGCCCGTCCTTAATTTATGCTAGTGGGCAGCGTTCGTGACTGCCACGGAAAGGGCCTCAGGTTCGATCCCAGGCAGGTACGAACGCTCTATCCACTAAATACCCGACGTGCGTCGGATGGGCACGTTAAGGCGTCGGATCCCAGGTACTGGCCCCCGGTAATAAATAAGAGCGTCTTCCTCCCCCTTTCTACTTTGCTTCCATGTCACTTTCCTATCGGGCGCTCTAGCCCAAATCTCCTAGTTTCCTATTTATAAGGGTTGTTTAAGACCTGGGGTCAGACACTCCCTTCCTAAAATCCTCTACATATGATCATTTATGGTAACTGGTTCCAGGGAAGGGAGAAAGTCAGCACCGCAACACAAACACAACATATTCGGGCAGCTCAACCTTGACCCAGCACGCACGACTGGAGATTGTCAAATATAATAAACAATGAAATTTTAAAATAACGTCATGCACTTTCCAAATAGTCCTCATTCGGGACCGGAACAATATGCCAACAAGGACGCCTGGCGGAAAACCAGTATTTCTGATCATTCGGTCACAGGAACGGCACATTAATTAGATGGAACGTAAATATGAACATATTGTGTAACCTGCATTAAACTTGATAGTGTGGACATTAAAGTTGTGGCAGTGTTTGGCTTGATAGAAGATTCAAGTTCAGAACAAGGGGATTCTTTTCACGAGAATTAAGATTTAGTCTTTGATAAGAAGCAGAGAGAAAGTTTCTTACTGCTAAAGATCTGAACAGTAGCGATGAAAATTAAAACACCATATATCGCGACTGTTATATCCCTATAAATCTATAAATTCCTTATGGCGGTCGTTAAACAACAAAACAAAGAAAAATAGACATAAAGTTCGTAAAAATATTTAAACTGTATCCGTGAAGCCAGTGGGTGTATTTGTGATGAATATTCGGGAATTTTGTGGAAAAAAAAGCTTTCAAAGTGGCGTAAAAGGGTTTTGTATTTTAGTCACATCAGTTATAAAGCGCATGAATTTTATAACCTATTTCAAGAACATTTTTTCAAGGCCTTTTGATCCAAATTCGAGTGTCAAATAGGCTGGCATAACTAATAACAGGCTCGGTATTGGCAATGGTCAGGAGAAATGGATGACTAAGTGATCTTAAAGAAAAGGGCTTATCTATAAATTACATTGGAATTTATCGACATTTGCTTAATCTAACGGAATGACAAAGCTCTTCGATTTCATTGTGTAGATTAACAAGAAAGCGCATAAGAAAGGTATTTTTTAGGGTGGGGTAGGGGGGGGGTAACTACCACCGTGAGGAGCTTAATGGGCCACAAGCAATCGCCCGTCCCTAATTTAGGGCCACTGGTTCCAGGGAAGGGACAGAGCTAGTTCAGTAAGACAAACACAACATCCATGCGTCACCGGGATTCGAACCCTTGCCCCATCTCGAACGAATAGACCAGTTCTCCCTGGAGCGGCTGAGAAAGATTGCGGTAACTATTGTGGCATATCTTAATGAACGTTCCGTGCAAAGTTTAGTCAAGTATCTTGAACAAGAAGCTCAGAAATGTGGTAGAAAAACAGTAAAGTGAAGGACATTCACTTAGCTTAAAGATACTTAAGGGAAATTTCTTTTTGTTTCGGAGTTTAACAGCCATCATCATATATGCAGAAATTTTTTCGGGAGGAGGGGCGAAAAATTGGAAGTTTCTGAAATCCACCAGGATAAAGTGGAAGTTAATAAAAAAAGAAAAAAAAACAACATGTTAATAATAAAAAAAGGGTATTTCTTTTTATTTTTTTTAGGTATATAGCATACATATGTACCTAAATTAAGCTGATGAGTACATATTAAAAAAAAAGAGTGACAAAACAAATTTCTGTTTGAGAAATAATGAAATTGATTGCACTCGCCTAATTCTTAAAAACTGAGATTTATTCTTCTTGGCACATTTCCGAATTTGTCAATGACTTCTTCATCTTCAACTTGAATCTCTCTATGAATAGATAATAAAGCTAGCCTATTCAGTCTTGACTCTGATGTACTGTTTCTTAAATAAGATTTCAATCGACGAAGACTGGAAAAGCTTCTTTCCACTGATGCTGTGGTTACAGGAAGAATTGCCAAGATGTGAAGCAAAACACAAAAATGTTGGGAAATAAGTTCTTATTGCATGATGCCAAACTTTCAACTGCGTTTTTGGGGCACACGTCTGCTTTTTCCCTTTCCCCTTTTTGACACCATAATTGATACTCGCTTTCTGTTACATCAGAATATCCTAAATCAGATTCATACATTTCCACTGCAGATAGCATTTGGGAATTATCATTCTTAACAGCAAAAACTGGTAGAATGTTTTGCAATGAAGTTAGTGTTTCTTTTTGTGATTGAAACCTTTCATTTAATGATTCAATTATATCATCCACAAATGGTATAAATATCATCATCATCATCATCATTGTCAACCATTATCAATCCACTGCTGGACGAAGGTCTCCCCAAGTTTCCTCCACAACGGTCTGTCTTGTGCCAGTCTCCTCCATGTCACCCCTGCATACTTTCGAATTTCATCCACCCATCTCCCATGTGGTCTTCTTCTGGGTCTTTTCCTGTCCCTTGGAATCCAATCTAAAATTTCGGCTGTCCATCGATGATCTGTCCTTCTGGCAGTATGTCCAGCCCGTTGCCATTTCAGGGATTTAACTCTGATCATGATGTCTTCCACTCTCGTCATTTTTCGGATCCACGAGTTCCTCTTCTTATCTCTCCTGGTTACACCAAGCATGCACCTCTCCATGCCTCTTTGAGTTGTCTGCAGCCTTTGTATGTCTCTTTTAGTTAAGGTCCACGTCTCTGCACCATACGTAAACACTGGAAGGATGCATTGATCAAACACTTTTCTTTTAAGACATAATGGCATATTGCTCTTGAAAATTATGCTGTTTCTTCCAAAAGCTCTCCAGGCAAGTTTTGTGCGCCGATTAATTTCTTCATCAATGTGACCCTCACTTGATATCTGCTGCCCAAGATAAACGTATGTGTCTGTTATCTCCAGCTTTTCTCCATCAATCGATAAATCTTCATTTCTTGTAAAAGCATTGAACATCACTTTTGTCTTCTGAAAGTTCTGATGGGCTAGTTGCAAAAATGACTACGTCATCAGTAAAACGAAGGTGGGTTAGATAATCTCCATTAATCTTTATCCCCTTGTTTTCCCAGCTCAGCGACTGAAAAACACCCTCCAATGTGGCATTAAAGAGCTTCGGAGATATGGTGTCACCTTGTCTCACTCCCATTCCAATTTTTACGTGTGTTGTATTTTCAAACAGTCTAATCTTTGCATTTGCATTTTCATAGATGTTATTAATAATATTAATGTATGCATCTTCAATACCGCAGGTTTTCAGAGCCATTGTAACTGCTGATGGTTTCACCGAATCAAAGGCTTTTTCATAATCAATAAAAGCCATGCACAATGGAAGTTCATATTCCCTCGCTCTTTCAATTAGTTCTCTCAGCACGTGGATATGATTTATTGTGCTGTAGCCACTCCTGAATCCAGCTTGTTCTCTCGGTTGAGCCATGTCCAGTGTTACCTTCAAGCGGTGTGAAAGAACTTTAGTGAAGATTTTACAAACTACTGATAGGAGGCTGATAGGTCTGTAGTTTCCGAGATCCTCAATGTCACCTTTCTTATGTAGCAGGATCATTGTAGCGGTGTTCCAATCCTCAGGAATCTTTCCTTCATTAAGGCATCGAGTGAAAATTTGGGCGAGTACTGTTTCGATTTCTCCACTTGCTTCTTGTATGATATGATGTCTACAGTAATTCCATCTTCTCCTGGAGCTTTTCCTCGCTTCATGTTCTTGATTGCATGTGCAACTTCTGCTGGAAGGACTGGAGGAACTCTGGTACCGGTATCTTTCATGATGTCTGGAGTGCATATATCATCCCTTTCATATAATTTGGAGTAGAAATCTTTCACTCTTGTCAACATTTCGCCTCTATTTCTTGTTACAGAACCATCTTCTTTTCTCAGTGCCATAATCTGTTTTCTTCCCTTACTGAGATGTCCCTTTGCTATCTTTAGGCTTTGGTTGTTTTCAATTGCTTTCCTCACTAGTTCACAGTTGAATTTCCTTACGTCTTCAGTGATACTTTTTCTTACTGTCTTGCATAGCTCTATATATTCCACTTTGGAAGTCACATCTTCTTTAGTTGTCCTCATCTCTCTTCTTTTTTGCTTCAACATTTTGGTTTTTCCTGATAATTTGTTCACATGCAACTTGTTCTTAGACCCAGCTAATTTTGTTGCTGTTTCCATAAGAGCTTTGGTTACTTTTCTGTTAACTTCAGAGATGTCCACTTCTTCCGATGTTAGGCCTTCTAAAGCAGAGAACCTGTTCTTCAGTTCTAACTTGGAGGTATTATGGTGTTTTTTAAGGTTGGTTATGTCAATAGATTTTGTTTGTCTTATGAGCTTGCCACGTTCAAGTTTAGTGTTGAGGTGCATCTTACATCTCACCAATCTATGGTCACTACCTGTGTTGAACTTGTTTAGCACACTGCAGTCTTCTATGACGAATTTTTTGTTACACATAATAAAATCAATTTCACTTGTCGTCCCATTTGGATGTCTCCATGTCCATTTCCTGTGTGGCCTTTTCTTGAAGAAGGAGTTCAAGATGAAAAACCCTTCTGCCTCTGCAAACTCAACGAGAGTATTTCCACGCTGGTTTCTGTTGCCGTGACCGAATTTACCTACTGAAGTTTCATTCTGTTGCCGTTGCCCTATTTTTGCATTGAAATCTCCCATAATTATTTTCAAGTGCTGCTTACCTTTATTATTTAGATGACAAATTTCCTCATAAAATTCTTCAATTTCTTCTTCAGGATGACTTGTGGTGGGTGCATAAGTTTGAATAATCTGAGCCTGGTATCTTTTCGAGAGTTGGATAACAAGTCGTGCAGCTCTGTCAGAGGAACTTTCAACTTCTACAACTTTATCCTTCAGTTTCTTGTTTATTATAAATCCAACACCACTAGTTCTGCCAGTATCTGTCCCACGATAGTAGAAGAGATGTCCACTTTTCAGTTCGATGAGATCTTCTCCTTTTCTCCTTACCTCACTTAGCCCCACGATGTCCCACTTGATCCTTTGTAGTTCCTCTTCCAATTCAAGAAGCCTTGAATCAGAAGATAGGGAGCGCCCATTGTAAGTAGCCAAGGTCAGCATCAGATGGCAGCCTAGTCCGGTCCTCCGGGGATTCTTAGCACCCTCTGCCTTCATGTCACACCGGCCGCTGCCGTGGCTAGGTACATTCCAGCTGCCGGAAACTGAGGGCCAAGATTTAAGTTGTGGAATCATTTTGGAGGGGTTTGTCCATAACTCACCACGCTGGCTAAGCTGGTTGGTGAGTGTGAGATAGCATTTCCTCTAATCCCGATGGTATAGTTATACCGCTATGGGCGGTCGTCAGAGCCCCTTTAGTGGGAACAGGATGCACCACGAGAAGGCGGGGTTGACATTTGTCAAGGAGAGGCTGTGATGTTACGCATCACCTGACCTTACATCCCGGTATAAATATACTTCTGCGGAAATATTCTTCTGGAGTTGAATATGGGACATTGCATCTAGTTTTTTGTATACTGCATCTACGTGGAACTTCTTCTGCTACTTTGAGGCCTACAGCCAATGTTTTTACAGCATCATAAATTAAGCTGAATGATTTTTCTGCTTCAGTTCTCATGCTGTTTAGCAGTGTTGTAACGTCTGATATTTTTTCTAATGCATCGACTAAGTCGATTTGCTTGTTTTGGAAGTTTTCAGATAGGTTGTGTGTGATGGACAATATTTTACTAAGGACAAAAGTTGCCACTAGAAATGAAACCTGACATATAGAGTTGAGCAAAGTGTGTGCTTTGACAGATGATTCTGCTGACTCTTCTTGCTCAATCACTTCTAAGGATGATATAATAGGATGCAGACCTTCTTTAAACATAAGAACGGCATCATGCCTTTGGATCCATCGAGTTTCACATAGAGTTTTCATCTTAAGTTTCTTGCAATCAGGTAGCAGTTGCTGGATACTTTCTTTCAAAACACTGGTACGTTTAGCAGAAGCGTGGAAAAACGAACATGTTTTTTCTGATATAACTCCCATACAGTTAATTATGCCAGGTATTTTGCTAGCATCCGACAAACATAAGTTCAAGGAATGAGACATGCAATGAGTATATATTGCTTTGGGATATTTTTTTCTAATAGAAGCCTGCACTCCACGAAACTGTCCTCGCATTGCTGCAGCCCGATCATACCCCTGCCCTCTCATATCGTTCAAATCAAACCCCAATTTCACTAAATTTTCCATTATTGTTGTTGCAAGGGACAGCCTGTTAAATTTTTCACTGGTATAAAAGCCAGAATATCTTCTCTTAATTTCAGTTCTTTTTCATCAAAATACCTGACGCACAGTGTCTAATGTCAGTTGTTTCATCTGCCAATACTGAAAAAAAATTTGAATGCTTTACTTTTGCTACAATTTTCTGTTGAATAAGTTCCCCAAAGATGTTTATTATTTCATTCTGTATTACTGAAATTGTATACATGCTATTACCTCCACTAGTTTCTAAGTTTTCTTTTAAAATGGCATCTCCAGAATTTGCACGATATCTTAATAAAGTGCGAAAATTGCCATCATTATTTGCTGGTTCCTCAAGTGAAATTCTTCCAGAATCAACTTTTCCCCTAAGAGGTATCTGGTGCCTTCCACATAATCTAATTGCTTGCACAAAAGGAATCAACATTTTCCTGTTGTCAATTATCTCTTGCTTTTTTTGTTTATTCATTTGTAAAATTACACTATCCTGTTTTTTATGAATTATTGATGCAATATTTTCAGCTGCCAATACAGCGTCTTTGTGATATTTATTCTTTTCATGTTTTTTTAATATTTCCCTCGCATCTTTTAAATCGGTACTAGGCTTTGTAACGAGGCTACCCAAAGTCTGATGCTTGCCTTTACCAGCAACATCTTTTTCGTAAAATAAAACACAATATTTACAAAATGAACCTTCTTTCAGACGTGAATATGACAGCCACTTATACTCTTCTAACCATTTAATTTGGAATGTTCTCATATGATTTTTATTGCGACTAGAACTGATTTTTTTATGGAATCTATATTTCGTAGTAGGTTTCCATATGCTATGTAACAAATCAACTTTTTTCTCGTCGCTCAAAGAATTAACAAGCTCACTGTTACCTGCATACCTATGTCGTTCGAATCTGAAATGCTTTCAGACTTTTCATTACCATCTGCATCTCCGTCATTCGTCATGCGTATTGGTTGAAGCTCATAATTTTCCGAATTACTCCCACTTTCAACGCATTGGTTTGGAACTTCAATATCAGTGGGTTCAGCTAGCGTTTCAGTTTCCACAGCTCTTTTTTTGTTACAGAAAGTCAAACTTTGTTGATGAAATCGTTTCATTTTTGAAATAGCCTCAACAAACTGTTTTAAGCAGCTGCGGGAAAGGGCAAATAAATACTGATTTTGAATTACAAGGATACAGACAAAACAGAAACAGAAGTTTCATTTTCTCACTCCGTTTGAAAATGAAAGAATCCACCCACATGGTCAACGCACAGCTCGTAATCAGTAAAGTATCAAAACAGGTGACTGGGAAGTGAAGTGAGGTGTCGAGTGTCACTGCACGTGTCCTAGTAACGACCGGCGCCAGGCAGAGAGGAGCGGTGACACGTGACACCATCCTTGGTCTGGTCAATTAGGAGTTGGCGCTGCAAAAATCTACAGCTGTCTTCCTGACCACGGATATGAGCCACCCTTCTTTCTCTGACCTCTGTCTTCTTCGCGCAATGATCTTTCACTGAATCCGTACGTAGCAGTTGGATTTTTCCAGCAGTAAATATTCATGATTCAGAAACTTTTCTCATAACACAAATTTTGATTTAACATACATATATAAAAATTATATTGGAAAGCACAGTTTGATTATTTAACCTTATTTTGACAGATAACATAAAAAACGAAACAGATTTCGGGGAGGGGCAAGGCCCCTTTGCCGCCCCCCTCTAAATACGTCCCCTGGCTATCATGGTTAGCTTTAAGGACGATAAGCAGTCACCCGTCCTTAAATTAGGGCCGACGGTTTTAGGAAAGGAAAGATCCAGTGCAGTGGAACAAACACATCACTGATGCCTCAGCTGGGCAACTCAGGAAGGTCCCACTTGGGCTGCGCAGTATCAGACGCGGTTATTTTGAAACCACGCATGACGTAGGTGTGGACGCACAGTCTTTCGACTTCTGGCATCCCTGTTTGTTTACAATTGGTGTGCTGGAGTTTTCTCTATAAACGCAGTTGATTTTCAACCGCTTGAAGTTTGTATCGTATAGTTTTATGCTTATGTTTTGTTTATTTTGATATTTACACGTATTTATCACTGAAATTCATTGCTTCTGTGTTTCGTAAGGAACGCAATAATGCCGGGTTGTGCAGTGGCTTGTTGTACTACGTACAATAGGAAAACCAAGAACACTGACATTATGTACCATGCATTTCCGAATGATTTATTACTACAAAAATTGTGGATTCAGAAATGTAAGCGTCAGGATTCCTTCAAAGTGTCCAATGCAAGAGTGTGTTCTCAACATTTCACACAGGATGACTACCAGCGTGACTTAAAGGCAGAGTTACTTGGGTTAACTAACAGGAAAGTGTTGAAGCCTGATGCAGTACCTAAACTAAACCTTCCCACAAGCAATAATACTGGTATTAATAAGGTAAGTTCGAGAGCCAGTGCTGACATTTCAGGACCTGAGACTGCAACGCCTACTGCACTTAGATGTCATGACCGTGGAGTTCGGAAACGTGCATTGGAAACCCTTGATAATCTATCACCAAAGAAGAGGAATGTAGAGAAATCGATGGGAACTGATCAAGAAACACAGTGCATGCTGAGTGATATAAAAACAATGGAGAAAAGAATAAAGAAATTGGAGGAAGAAAACCAAAGGCTAAACACAGCGTGCATTCAGATGAGAGTAAGAAACAAGTACCTTCACAGTCAGCTTGTAACAACTCGACGACGTTCTTAGAAATACTTGAAAAAATTTGACACGAAGTTAGAAACTGAAGTAAGGAAAGTTTTAGCAAAACTCTTCAGTGCAAATCAGATCCGTTGTTTAATAAAAGGTAAGAAATGTGTAAAATGGGAAAGGGAAGACATCTGTAAAGCCATTACTCTGAGTGCAATGTCAAGAAAGTGCTATATTTTCTTGAGAGATAAAATGGGGTTTCCATTGCCAGGAATTTCAACACTGAGGCGGTGGACTGCTCGCTCATTCCATTGTCGCCCTGGCATTCCACATGATGTCCTTCAGCTAATGAAGGCACAGGCACAAAGACTTAGTACTTTAGAGTGTACATGTGTCATTTCTTTTGATGAAATGAACATAGATAGCAGAATTTCCTATGACCAAGAAGAAGATAGGATTGTTGGTCCACACAGTAATGTGCAAGTAGTCATGGTACGGGGACTGTTTGCAAGCTGGAAGCAGGTAATATATTTTGATTTTGACATACAGATGACAGCCTCATTGTTGAACAAAATAATATCATCTCTGGAAGATATTCAGTATAATGTTGTTGCTGCTGTAGCTGACCTCGGTGGCAAAAATCGTGCTGTATGGAAGGAATTACAAGTAACACACACAAACACATGCTTCCCCAATCCTCAAATACCAAATAAACGAGTTTGGGTGTTTGCAGATGTTCCACACCTTTACAAGCTGCTAAGAAATCCTTTTCTCGATGATGGACTAACACTTCCAGGTAATAAGAAAATTACAAAAGCTACTATTGAACAGCTCCTTACTCTGGATTGCAGTGAGATGAAGATATGCCCCAAGTTGTCACTTCATCACATTAGTGTGAAGGGCCGTGACCGCCAACGTGTATATTTGGCAACTCAGCTCTTTTCAAACCACACTGCACAAGGAATACGCTTTCTTATGCCACATGAAGAACACGTCGCGAAATTTGTTCAGCTTCTGAACGACTCGTTTGATGTGCTAAATGCAAGAAGGCCTACAGATGAGAAGTCTCTGGCATGTGGATTTGGAACTCATCGTGAATCCCAAGAGAGGATTCTACGACAGCTGCATGCATGCATCCGAGGAATGAAGGTAGGTAATGCAACATATCTGTTACCCTTTCAGAAAGGATTCATCACAACCATTCGCTCATTACTGGAACTCTTCACTGACCTGAAGCCTCTGAACATAAAATACATCCTAACTGCTCGACTCAATCAAGACTGCCTTGAAAATTTTTTTTTCACAAATACGCGGGATAGGCCACTTCTATGATCATCCATTGCCTACAGAAGTGAAATCCCGTTTGCGTCTCTTGCTTCTAGGTGCCAATGTAAGTGACATTCCATTTTCAAGT
The DNA here is from genome assembly GCA_039090855.1 of Macrothele yani. NCBI lineage: Eukaryota > Metazoa > Arthropoda > Arachnida > Araneae > Macrothelidae > Macrothele > Macrothele yani. Next base: position 69,814,675 of record CM077013.1, read on the forward strand.
GCTGCTCCTGTTGCGCTAGGTGGTGGTGATGATGATTACTTTTTGACATCTCAGTTGTTTAGTGCCGTTTTACCTGATATGTCAGAACCCCTGGCAATGATTGAAGGTGAAACTGAGATTCGGGATATTACACTTCATGACTCTAGAGGTATTCAGGTACCACCTGCTACTCCTGGCTCTGATTGTTCTGTAGAAGACTTTCGTTACCTTGCAGGTTACATAGCTTACCGAGGAAGAAAATATGACCGTTCGCTGGGTACGCCAACTGGCCAGCTACTTAATCCACCATCAACTACAGAATCAGTACCTGTTGGCTGGATTGAGACCCTTTCACGAGGTGGTCTGCTTGTTCCATCAGATCCATGGTTGGAGAAAGTTATCCAGTTTGAGTTGATGTTTGCAGAAGTGCATGGACATGACTCTTTATCCCAGGAACACAAGATTGTACACAAACTATGTGTGAAAATTGGTCAGAGGTTTCCAGATGTTCCTACAGAGGTGATAAAGTTGTATGTTAGAACCCTAACCTTTATACGGCTAAGACATTTAAATGCAAAAGCAAAAGTTAGGAAGGCAGAAGAAGCTCAACGCAGAAAAGCACGTAAGTGGCAGGCTTCATCAAAGTGAAAATTTCCTGGATGCAGATGGCCAAACCAGATTTTTCATGCCATGGAGAAAATTTAAGCAACCTGCAGGAATAATGCCAAGTGCCAAGGAATTCTGCCATCAGAAAGCTAAGTTTGTTTTTTTTTATTTCAATTTTTCATTGTTTGTATGCATGTATGCAAGTATTTGCAGTTTTTCTGATAGCTATTATATATACTCATCTGAGAAAGAAAAGTTTTATTTCAATACATCTGTCATGGGCACATTGTGTTAAGGATCAAATCTGGTAAAGGAAAAGTTGTAGAATTGAATTAGCACAGCATCAGTGGTAATGAGTATACCAACTTATTTGCTAGTCATTAACATAAAAAAAAATGTACCACACACATATATAGGAGAGGCAGAGTTTTTAAAAATGAAAAATTTTCACCATTCCTTCATGGTGTATGTGTCATCATCATCATCATCATCATGTCAACCATTATCAATCCACTGCTGGACGAAGGTCTCCCCAAGTTTCCTCCACAACGGTCTGTATTGTGCCAGTCTCCTCCATGTCACTCCCGCATATTTACGAATTTCATCCACCCATCTCCCATGTGGTCTTTTTCTGGGTCTTTTCCTGTCCCTTGGTATCCAATCTAAAATTTCGGCTGTCCATCTATGGTCTGTCCTTCTGGCAGTATGTCCAGCCCATTGCCATTTCAGGGATTTAACTCTGATCATGATGTCTTCCACTCTCGTCATTTTTCGGATCCACGAGTTCCTCTTCTTATCTCTCCTGGTTATACCAAGCATGCACCTCTCCATGCTTTTTTGAGTTGTCTGCAGCCTTTGTATGTCTCTTTTAGTTAAGGTCCACGTCTCTGCACCATACGTAAGCACTGGAAGGATGCATTGATCAAACACTTTTCTTTTAAGACATAATGGCATATTGCTCTTGAAAATTATGCTGTTTCTTCCAAAAGCTCTCCAGGCAAGTTTTGTACGCCGATTAATTTCTTCATCAATGTGACCCTCACTTGATATCTGCTGTCCAAGATAAACATACGTATCTGTTATCTCCAGTTTTTCTCCATCAATCGATAAATCTTCATTTCTTGTAAAAGCATTGAACATCACTTTTGTCTTCTGAAAGTTCATTTTTAATCCCACTTCTTTACTCTTGTCAGCAAGTTCCTGGATCATACTCTGCAGCTCTGATGGGGTAGTTGCAAAAATGACTACGTCATCAGCAAAACGAAGGTGGGTTAGATAATCTCCATTAATCTTTATCCCTTTGTTTTCCCAGTTCAGTGATTGAAAGACATTTTCCAATGTGGCATTAAAGAGCTTCGGAGATATGGTGTCACCTTGTCTCACTCCCTTTCCAATTTTTATGTGTGTTGTATTTTCAAACAGCCGAATCTTTGCACTTGCATTTTCATAGATGTTATTAATAATATTAATGTATGCATCTTCAATACCGCAGGATTTCAGAGCCGTGGTAACTGCTGATGGTTTCACCGAATCAAAGGCTTTTTCATAATCGATAAAAGCCATGCACAATGGAAGTTCATATTCCCTCGCTCTTTCAATTAGTTCTCTCAGTACGTGGATATGATCTATTGTGCTGTAGCCACTCCTGAATCCAGCTTGTTCTCTCGGTTGAGCCATGTCCAGTGTTACCTTCAAGCGGTGTGAAAGAACTTTAGTGAAGATTTTATAAACCACTGATAGGAGGCTGATAGGTCTGTAGTTCCTGAGATCCTCAATGTCACCTTTTTTATGTAGCAGGATCATTGTAGCATTGTTCCAATCCTCAGGAATCTTCCCTTCATTAAGGCATCGAGTGAAAATTTGGGCGAGTACTGTTTCAATTTCTCCACTTGCTTCTTGTATGATGTCTATAGTAATTCCATCTTCTCCTGGAGCTTTCCCCCGCTTCATGTTCTTGATTGCATGAGCAACTTCTGCTGGGAGGACTGGAAGAACTCTGGTACCTTTCATGATGTCTGGAGTACATGTATCATCCCTTTCATATAATTTGGAGTAGAAATCTTTCACTCTTGTCAAAATTTCGCCTCTATTTCTTGTTATAGAACCATCTTCTTTTCTCAGAGCCATAATCTGTTTTCTTCCCTTACTGAGATGTCCCTTTGCTATCTTTAGGCTTTGGTTGTTTTCAATTGCTTTCCTCACTAGCTCACAGTTGAATTTCCTTACGTCTTCAGTGATACTTTTTCGTGCTGTCTTGCAGAGCTCTATATATTCCACTTTGGAAGTCACATCTTCTTTAGTTGTCCTCATCTCTCTTCTTTTTTGCATCAACATTTTGGTTTTTCCTGATAATTTGTTTACATGCAACTTGTTCTTAGACACAGCTAATTTTGTTGCTGTTTCCATAAGAGCTTTGGTTACTTTTCTGTTAACTTCCGAAATATCCACTTCTTCCGATGTTAGGCCTTCTAAAGCAGAGAATCTGTTCTTCAGTTCCAACTTGAAAGTATTATGGTGTTTTTTAAGGTTGGTTATGTCAATACATTTTGTTTGTCTCATGAGCTTGCCACGTTCCAGTTTAGTGTTGAGGTGCATCTTACATCTCACCAATCTATGGTCACTACCTGTGTTGAACTTGTTTAGCACACTGCAGTCTTCGATGACGAATTTTTTGTTACACATAATAAAATCAATTTCACTTGTCGTCCCAATTGGATGTCTCCATGTCCATTTCCTGTGTGGCTTTTTCTTGAAAAAGGAATTCAAGATGAAAAATCCTTCTGCCTCTGCAAACTCAACGAGAGTATTTCCACGCTGGTTTCTGTTGCCGTGACCGAATTTACCTACTGAAGTTTCATTCTGTTGCCGGTGCCCTATTTTTGCATTGAAATCTCCCATAATTATCTTCAAGTGCTGCTTACCTTTATTATTTAGATGACGAATTTCCTCATAAAATTCTTCAATTTCTTCTTCAGGATGACTTGTGGTGGGTGCATAAGTTTGAATAATCTGAGCCTGGTATCTTCTCGATAGTTGGGTAACGAGTCGTGCAGCTCTGTCAGAGGAACTTTCAACTTCTACCACTTTATCCTTCAGTTTCTTGTTTATTATAAATCCAACACCACTAGTTCTGCCAGTATCTGTCCCACGATAATAGAAGAGATGTCCACTTTTCAGTTCAATGAGATCTTCTCCTTTTCTCCTTACCTCACTCAGCCCGACGATGTCCCACTTGATCCTTTGTAGTTCCTCTTCCAATTCAAGAAGCCTTGTATATGTATGTATATATGGCGTGTGTGTATATGTATGTATATATGGCGTGTGCGTATATGTATGTATATATGGCGTGTGTGTATGTGTATGTATATATGGCGTGTGTATATGTATGTATATATGGTGTGTGTATATGTATGTATCTATGGCGTGTGTGTATATGTATGTATATATGGTGTGTGTGTGTGTGTGTATTTTTCAAGATGTCATTTTTTAAGTAGATATTCGATATAGCTTCTATATCTTCACTTCCAGAAAAAATGTCAATCTTCTTAAATGATGTGTGTGGGTGTGTACAAACAATTTTAAAAGAAAAACCTAAAAAAAGAAGAATATCAAAACCCAATCACCGAGCTATATTCTCCATTTGATGAGGGCTAAAAATAAAAAACTGTAAACTCTAAAAGTGAGATTATAAAGGAGACATGTAATGTAGAACATGTTGAGAACAATCACTTATTCCTTCTTCAGGGTCAAACAGAAATGATCCCTCTCTCATTTCTACAAAGACCTGAAAGTGGGTTTCTGCTATATTACATCTGCTTAAGTGCACCAAATATAAATTTTGTAAGTTAATAAAATCTTTGAACATTAAATTTTACTAAACCTTGTAAACTACTAAAACAACCAGCTAGCACACATGCTGGTAAAAAAGGTTTAAAGTGAAAACCACATTCTTAAGCTTAGAGCAAAATAATAAGCTTATTTAACTTTACAGGAAAAAGCAATTTTGAAAAAAAAAAAAACGGACGTATAACACTTAACTCTTGGTTTTCTTGCGCATATATTTGTTTTTTTGTTTTGTTTCTTTTAGCTTGCTTATGTGTTATATACATTCACACCATGAAGGAATGTTGAAAAATGTTTCAAGAGTGAATATATAGAGAGACAGAATATTTTTCGTGTTGTTCACAGTACGGAACTGATTGATTTGGCAGCGATGCGTATCGCCGCCTTTGTTGGCATTATTTGATGAAGTAAATTTCAGAAATAATTTAAGTATCGGTGTTTAACCTTAATTCTTGTAGTTGTTTATTTTGTATAGTGGCTTGGCGGTAAGTATTAAAATATGAGTTCACATATATGCAAATAAATTGGGAAATGTTGCGCTTCACGGAAGGTAAATGGTTTGATTTCATGATTTTGATTTATGAAGGAGCAGTTTTTTGCACTTTTATTTCGTTATTAGCATGATTATTAGCATGATTATTACGATCAAGTGTGATTATTACGATCGTTTGGTATGCCTTAACCCAACGCCACAAGACGCTCAAAGCTGCCATGTTGGCTGCCGAGCTTCCACGCTGACGTCATTTCAGCAGCCAATGAGAGGCGGACATCGTAGCGAGCCCAACCTTATACCATGAGATATATCTAAAGACCTTGGGGCAACTAACCAGAGACCAGTGCCTAAGACTAGCCCGTCACCGAGGAGGCTGAAAAGTTTCATCACATGAATCAGGATTTGGACAGGCTGTTACCTTTCGAAAAGGCTTTAAATCCGGCCTTTACGAGCAAGTTGATAATTAAATCCAAGAGATACAGAGTGGAATTCAACCAGTAGAAGACAGTCACTGCCTCTAACTTTCTGTATGCTGATACTTAAGAGTTCAAACAATTTGCAATACAGCTTTCATCAGCTGAGCAGGACTTATGCAAAATTTGGGGTGATGATAAAAGTTGGATGTTCAAATGGTTCTATTCTGCAACCCAAAAATTATTAGATATGTGATACCGGTAAAAGGGTGGTTCACAAGAGGCAAAATTCTATTACTTCGCCACGCCGAGGGCACAGTGATATAAGCTCTGGCTTCTAACAGTTCGTCCGAATGCTTGCGGCATGAGATATGGCTGATGTGTTGGTCTTTAGGTTCTGATTTCCTTGAAAAAAAAATGGTCCTAAATCATGGGCGCAGGACTTCTTATTGTCTCTACAGTTGCTCACGGTGGTCGTCAAACCCTGAAACAAAAAAAATATATCTATTTCTTGGATGCTATTATTCATGAGGCAGGAAAGCTTGATAAAGAATTAGACACATGAATGAAAAAAGCAGCCCATGTTTTACACAGTTGTTATCAGCTGTATAAAAATATTTTTACTGAGAAAGAGGTTGACTTGGGTACCAAACTAGCCGTGCATGATATCATGCTCAGACCGCCCTCACTTTCATTGCAGCAAAAACTGGTTTCGAAGTAAATACATGTAAAATAGTGAGTTAGGCTCTGTAGCAAATTAGGGTTTGCTGTCATAAGACTGGTGGAAAAACTGTCGGGGGAAAATGAATGATTTTAATGGCAATGCAGAGTTAATAATGTAGATGTACAAACAGATATATTTGAAAGAAAAAGGGGACGAGAACACTGGGGAACAAAAATAAATTATTTTTTGTGGTGCCTGGAATTTTCGATTTGATTCTGGCTATTTTTGTGCCGCTGATTCCGGAAATGGTATCCTTTTTGCTCTAGCAGCTCTAGTTTTCGAGATATTGTTGGTGTTATTGCCTTGTATTACTTTATTTTCCTGCCCGCATTTGTTACCTTTTTGTATACTATCTTTGAATTTTCTGTTGCTGTCCATGTTTGCGTGTGCACGTTGCATGCTCAGATGTGTTTTATTTCTGTTTCAGGCGTTGACATGGATTCATCAAGAAGAAAATGCGTCAATCATCCGGACGTTTTTTGTTATATTTGCGGAGAGTACACGTTCGCTCAACAGAGACAAGCTAAAACGGACTTTGTGAAAAGAGCTTATTTTGCCGACTTCACAATAAAACTAGGGGACCAAGATAAGCCTTGAGCACCGCATGTGGTGTGTAAAACGTGTACAGAGCACCTGCAACAGTGGACGAATGGGAAAAGGAAGTGCATGAAATTTGGTATACCAATAGTATGGCGCGAACACAGCAACCACAGTGATGACTCTTACTTTTATCTGGTGAATATAAAGAGCATCAATGAGAATAACCGGAGTAAGTGGATGTACCCTGATCTAGCCTCCGCTAGATGCCCTGTTCCACCTTCAGAAGAGATACCTGTCCCAACATGTAGCAGGCTTTCAGAGCTCTCTTAAGAGTCGGATGAATCGGCTGGTGAGAAAGAAAGCTATGCTGAGCAACATGATAGCGATTTCCAAGGACCTTCATCAGGTTTCAGTCAAACGGAATTGAACGACCTTTTAAGGGACCTAAGTCTTCCAAAGAAGGCAGCCGAATTGTTAGCTTTTAGGCTGGCAGAAAAAAACATACTTGTTACCGGGAACAAAAAGCAGTGTATCGCAACAGAGAAGAAGAGTTTCTGCCATTCTTCGCAAACGAAAACGAATTCGTTTTCTGCAGCAATGTGCCAGCATTGCTGATGAAATTGGGTGTACGGGAATACACACCCAGTGAATGGCGCTTATTCATAGATAGCTCCAAACGCAGCCTCAAATGTGTACTTCTACATAACGGGAACAGATAGAGATCAATCCCAATCGGTCACTCAGTTGATATGAGGGAAGATCGGACGACAATAGCCGTAGTCCTAGAGAAGATAGCATACCGCGATCACCAATGGGTCATCTGTGTGGATTTGAAGATGGTGAATTTTCTCCTAGGGCAGCAGACCGGGTACACCAAGTACCCGTGCTTTGTATGTCTGTGGGACAATAGATCTAAAGATCAACACACTGGGTGAGAAGATAGTGGCCTGTGAGAGAAAACATGGTAGCTCGAGAGAAAAATATCATCACAGAACCTTTGGTGGACAGAGAAAAGATCGTATTGCCACCATTGCACATCAAACGTGGTTTGATGAAATACTTTGTAAAGGCATTTAAGACAGAAGGAATGTGTTTCGGCTACATATGTAGAAAATTTCCAGCGTTGAGTATGGAGAAAATAAAATCAGGTATATTCGATGGACCACAAATCCGGGAACTCATTAAAGGCCAGCGTTTCCAAGACTCAATGGATAATATTGAGGAATGTGCGTGGTCGTCATTTTGTTTAGTTGTACAGAATTTTCTTGGGAACCATAAGGCCGCTAACTACTGTGAACTAGTGGAGAATACGCTTACTACGTTTTGTACACTTGGTTGTAACATGAGCAGAAAATTGCATTGCCTCAAAGTCATTTGGATGGGTTTCCACATTGTCTTGGTGCTATCAGCAATGAACAATGGGAGCGATTTCACCGGGAAATAAGGGCCATGGAAGAACGGTACCGTGGACGATGGGATACGCGTATGATGGCGGACTATCGTCGGAGCATCCACCACGAACGTCCAGGAACATCGCGTCGCAGGAAATCACATAGAAAAGTTTAAACTATATAAAATTCTGTCGCACTCAGTAGGAAGTTATTGAAGTTACAAACAAATCCCAATCGTCGCAAAAGTTCATATACCGTTCTCATTTCTTGCTCGATAAACGCGTTTGTTAAAGCTATATAAACAGAAACGAGAAAAAAAAGGCCTAGTTTCATAAACCTGTAACATTTTTTCTCATTCGATTCTGCTTTCTAAACGGATTTTATTTCTATCGTTAGCTTTTAACTCATAAACTTTCTTATTGATGTCTTTCCTATAACAGCTTTGAAAGTAAACAGAAGCACAATTATTGAAATATACAGATGAAGTGGTGGTTTGCGTAGTTTCAGTTTTCTTATGAGATCGACTAAAAAACTGAAAAGAGAAATAGATATGTATGTAACCCAACCTTATACCTTATTTTGCGAACTTCTGATTTCAAAACTCCTTGTCAAGAGATATCGAATGTGAAATATATTCTCATTTTTTCAAATCTATAACAAAAGAAGTAAAATAATAGCTTCCTTAAATTACCCTTATTGTGGCTTAGAGTCTGCCATTGAGGTTTAATAACACTAGCTTGGAGGGAACAAAGAGTTTGTTGCTCTAAGTATGACTGAAATGCTAAATACGATCGCGTTTTCATCTAACACAATGACAGCCACAATTGACTGAGCACTGATACACAGCTCATAATCCTTAACCAGGAATGACTCACTACTGGGTGAAAGTTTCCAAAAGAGCTTTCCACAAATTCTTGTTTTGAACGTTCTGACACCCAGCTTTACAATAGTTTGCGACTTCGTCTGCATGTCCTTCTCTCATTTATGGTCTCTTGATAACCAGTTAAGTAAATCTGTTTTCCAGCGTTAGTCTGCTTATCTTGCACTATGTCTAGCTCAATGCCACTTGAGTACCTTAATCACGTGATAATATCTGTAACCCTTGTATGTTTACTGCAACATGGATTTTTTTAAAGCATTTTCTTTAAAACACATGTATTGCAGGTAAGAATCATACTGTAAATAACCCCTTATCTTCTGCGATTCTAAACTTATACTATTTGACCGATTGACCGAGGCAGATATAAATGTCCATGAAGTCCGGGCTCCCATCCCACTTGCTATAACTTAAAAAAGTAGCGTTATGGGATCTCACTAAATCTTTGAAAAATAAATACTCATCTAGCACCCTGCTAAAAAAACTGATGGAACGCTAGCTAGAATAACTTGAAGAAAAGCAGAATAATAATTTGCAGATTCTCTTGAAAAGCAATTCATGTTTAATTATACAGCAGACACTGAAAAAGATATAGAAATGAAGCTTGAAAATTAAGCATTAAATTGACCACACCAACTACAGAGAACAAACTACTGGAACTCATCTATATGAGGAATTTACTGGGAGGAAAAACAAAACCCAGATAAATAAAAAAAAAATCTCAAACACCCAAAGAAAAAATAGATGGGAAAAAAAGTGAACAAAAACACAACTCCTCCTTTAAGTGAATCTCCGAACACTGAAGTCTCATAAATTAAAAGTTAAAAAAAAAAGACCCTGACTTTAAACATCCACTTCCTATTAAAATGGATGAGGTTATTTACCACATAAAAAAATCCAAAAATTACAAAAGCACCAGGAAAAGGTGGAATTACTAACAGAATTATGAAAAAAATACCAATAGCATATTTACAAATGTTCACTAGAATCTATAATACAAAAATTATATTTCCCGGATGAGTAGAAATCGGTAGGTCATTCTACTGCCTATAACAAAAACTCAGCCTTACTAGAAAATCACAAGACAATCTCTCTTTTGCCAACGACGGCCAAAATTTTAGAGAATGTTACACTCTTCAGAATTCATTCAGAAATATTGCGAATGATTCCCTGTTATACCGTATGTGCAAAAAAGCTTCAGAGAAAAGCACTCAGCTTACCAGGATAGCTGAAATAAATTATGAAGGTTTTAACCTAAAAAAACATACGGCAACTTTATTCCTTAAATCATTTGACAAATGCTCACATGACACAATAATATTTAAACTTATTACTCATGACTTCCCTCCCTGGATAATACATATGTACGATAAAATCTTATCTGCAAAACAGAAAATTCTGTGCCAAAATTAATGGAAAGAAATATTCGTTAAGAAACGTTCAATTCGGAGTACCGCAAGGAAGTTTACTGGCACCAACTCTCAATTAAATTTTTACATCAGATTTCCCTACATTCAGTAAAAAATCTGACAACTGCACTTTACACTGACGATACAGCACTTGCATATAAACGTATAAAAACAAAAACCAAGCAGCTAACCCAGAAGTTAAATACCTGGTTTTAACCATGGGTAAAACAAAAAAACTAAATTGGAACAAACATATCTCTGAGACTCTTGGAAAAAATAGGGGACTCGTAGTTTGTTTAACTTCACTTGTTAAAAATAAGACTGAGTCAAAAAATGAAGCACTGCTATGGAAAACGTGTTTCAGCTCAGTAATAACTTCTGGCAGTGCAATATGTAACATCTGGGCTAACGCACAGAAAAAAATTACCTCTTTTCAAAATCGAACTCTTAGAATGAGGACGAGTCTTGATGGCAGTACCTCAAACTATGAAATAGAAATTTTCTTAACGTAAATTCTGTTCAACATACTACCTATGAACTTGCAAAAAGGAACGAAAACGCTAAGGATAATCCAAAACCTTTTGTTAGAAAGGCCCTTTACTACGATGTTAATGCTGGAGTAATTACAAGAGGCCGAAATACATATTAGAAGCTATTCCAGAACTCTCGCCCCCTTCTCCCTCCCCCGTCAGAGCTTGGCATACAAACCCGACAGCTAACTAGGGCCACTGGTGGGAGTGCGTAGAAAAATACCTGTTACCTACACTCCGTGTCCTACATTTCAGCGAGTTTACGGAATCAGATCTTACATCGTCCAACATTAGAACGTGCTATGCCTCGAATTACGGATTGAGAACATGTTGTGTAAACAGAATAAGATAGAAACTTTGCTGTGGCCAAAACAGAGTCCCAAACTCGATTCCGTAGAACAGCTTTGGGACGCACTGGGACCCAGGATCAGATAACGGAGGATCGATCTTCTTTCAGGAGAAAACTCACAGTACATTTTAACTAATAGCAGGGAAACGTGCTTCTTCAATAAAATAATAAATTCATTTCACAAGTCATTGAGACCACATATGATCTAACAGGGAATTTATTTTGTCTTCACCTGCAAGTATTTTTTTTTATTGGAGGTTTAACGACCACCGTGAGCAACTCAATGGGCTATAAGCAGTCGCCCGTCCCTAATTTTGGGTCACTGGTTCCAGGGAAGGGAGAGAGCCAGTGCCGTAAGACAAACACAACATCCATGCCTGACCGGGATTCGAACCCGGACCCCTTACGGACGAATGATCAGAGGCCAACGCCTTAGACCATTGCGCCACCGGGGTGGCCACCTGCAAGTATCCTCTGACTTTTGGTAACACGGCGCACATGTGTGTGCATGTTTTTCCTGAGGAAGATCAGAAGAAAATCATTCCTTCGTTCTTGTGTTATATATTTTTATAATACTTATCCGAAATTCTACTTTTAAGAAAATTATTAAATCAGTTAAACAAATTTTGTGTCAACCTTAAATCTCCAAATTCTAAATCTTTGATGAATCTATCAAAATCAGTTTGTACTCTCGTATTATGAGCAACACCTAAAAATGAAAACAAAATCCTTCTTTCAGGGACATACAGAGTGATTGTAAACTCCTTCAACAAAACAAGAGGGGTGATAGTACACATCAAGACGAAAAATATTTGCAAAGGAACCTAGGGCTGCATTCCACTGCTAGTGCCAGAAAGGAGCATGTTCGAAAAACGTCCAGCAGGCACACGGAGTTCCAACCAGTGCATGAGAAGCACAAAATGCACATCAGGTGTGCTGAACATATGCGTAGACGATGAGGAGCAAGCATTTAAAAACGCAGCTGAACCTGTTCAACGATATTACCGTGCGAATATCACACGAGAATTGACGTACACGTCTGACCGGCGCAGCGTACCACGTGTTCCTGGAGCAAGTGCTTCCCGGTCTGTTGCAGGATGTTCCGCTCACCACACGGAGGGACATGTGGTTTATGCATGATGGCGCCCCAGCACACATTGCTACCTATGTCCGATACTTCCCAAATGCGACATATCCCGGGCGGTGAATTGGATGCGGTGGACCTATGTTTTGGCCTCCACGCTCCCCGGACATTAATCCACTGGACTTCATCTTCTGGGGGCACATGAAAACGTTGATGAACGAGTCACCTGTGGAATCCCTGGAAGATCTCGTCGGACGAAACGTTGTTGCTACAGACAAGATCAACACCACATCGGGAGCCTACGAGAGGGTGCGACAGTCCTTCATTCGCCGGTGTAGGCTGGGCAACGACGCCCTTGGACGCCAGTTTGAGCAGCTTCTTTGAGTCTTCATCTGATGCGATTGGAATTGTGCAACTCATAAATTAGGTATGTCTCTTTGTTTTTACTGTTGAGGCTCAACGTGGATATGTAACTTTACTCTTTTCTGCACTAGGAGTGGAATGTGGCCCTAGGTTTCATTGCAAATATTGTTCGTCTTCATGTGTACTATCAACCCTCTTGTTTTCCTGAAGGAGTTTACAATCACCCTGTATGTTTTAATGAATAATAGTTTCGTCAGAGAGAATTAACACTATCTCTCAGATATAATTTTGGAAAATTCAAGTAACTGATACACGTGAGAATATGCTGTTAATACATTCCGATAAAGTTGTCTTAAAAGTCTCGAAGTATACGTCGATTCCGTCATTTGATGTTTTTTCTGCTGAAGCTTGAGGTTTCGTAGTCAGTACATACTGTACATTAATAAAATTTCCGCTTTATAGTTTTTATAAATTGCTCATAAAGAAACTTAAGCGTGTGTGGGTGATCGATGTTCCCCGGAAATCAGGCAACCAAATGCCAGGAATAAGGAGGAACATCGAATTCAGCTGGCATGGAAATTTCGTCATTGATTCCTACCCGTTAAACATATATGAAAAGAGAACGACAAGTCTTTCTGGAATTGAGGTTTTAAGATAGCGTATCAATTAGGGGTAAACTTAAATTGTTTGAAAATTCTGCAAAGCAGTTTCCTGATTTTTAGGTAATCAAATAATTACAGCTTCCTCCTCAAAAAATTTCTAATTTAGACTGATGTCGTATAACCTCAGAAATGCAGATTCCTAATCTTCAGCAAATCAAGGTGTGGAGACTATTTAACACGATTTTTTTCAATTCAAATAAAGATCGAAAAACATTTCCCCTGTAGTTTTACGTTTTTCAGTTAATCATATTATAAAAACTTCTACATCAGAGCAGTTTTCTCAGTTTAATGCTCAGACAGGAAAAAATCCACGGAGAACTATTCCTTTGAAGATTAAAGGTCTAACTTCATAACATGAATTCGGAGCGCTTTTTAAAAGAAGTGCTCGGAATTCACTTAAACGTTCACTAAGAACGGTAAAAAATAACAAAACGAACAGATAGTGACTTAATGCTATGATTCAGGAAATACCAATTCTTCCAGTGCTGCAAAGCACTGGAAGAAAAACGAAAAAAGAAGACAATAAAGTATTCATTCCCCTAATTGCCCAGAACACAAACTGACGACATATCTCACTCCAGAAATCGTGAAATACCACCAAAATCATTGGCTAAACAAGTAACGAAGGTGGAAAACGGTTCAACTGCATTACTACGTCATTACTTCAAATGAAAATCGGAAACATTCTTTGACTTCAATTTTTTCTTACACTTTACGTAACTTTTAACCTCCTGATAAGAATATCAACTACGCACAACCACTTAAAAGAAGAAAATGGTCTATAGCAGAATGTAAAGTTCGAAGGGGTTGAATGAAGTGATGTTCGCACCCATAAACAGATCCCAAATCAGGCTGGAGGTATCTTAGCGACCAGTGGAAAAATGTAGCTGAGTGAACATCTTAAATCTTGTCCTACAAGTTAGAGTATGTGACGAAAAAGTTCAGTAGAAATTTCTCTTACGATAACTTTGGTCTTTGGAAGTATCACAGTTGAGATCGACATTCCTTCAGTCCCGCGTGGTCATCTTAGAGTGAGTGGTAGGGTATAAAAATACAGACGCGTGCACGGCCCCGCTATGGTTCTGTATAATATTCCAAAATGTTTGTGGAAACAAAGTTACAGCTAATCCCTATTTTGAAAATTTGTGGTAGGAAACCTCCTACTTTTGCGATTTTGACACAAAATCTTTGGTACTTAAAGCACATGTAGTGTAGTGTAAAGAATGTTCATCAGTTGAATGTTAATGCTCTCCAATTTATTTTACAAGGACCGACAATTAAGCAACGGGAAAGGATGGACTTATCACTTCTTCTCTGATGAATTTTAATGGAAACTAAGGTGTAATCGTCTTCTGTATAGTTCCTTTCTGCAGCGATAATCGAATAGCGATTTTTCCAGCTGTCGAAACAGCTTTCGAAGTCATCTTACTGTAAGCTGTTCAGAACCTCCGTTATATGTTTCTGAATCTCTTCTACTGTATGGCAATGTGAACCTTACACTGTTCAAAATTTGGTGAAAGGTTGCACCAAAATATGTAGTAAGTAAGGAAAAAATTAGCTGCAACCATAACTTGGGGCAACCTATATGCCAAGGCATGTTTCAACCTTTACGCCAAATTATGATTCAACTTAATACCAAATTTTGGTTCAACCTGACACCAAATTAGGGTTCAACCTAACGCCAAATTTTTTTTCCCATTTGATATGCTCTTCATTTACAGCACATTTATATAAATAAGGATCAGTACACGTTCAGTTCAACCTCACAACATGTACTGATCCTTATTTATATAAAATGGGCTGTAAATAAAGATAATATCAAATGATTTATTAAAGGGCAAATAAGCTACTGTCAAATATAAAATCAAATACTATTATATTTAAAATAAATAGGTATATTTAGGTGTAAGTATGCCAGCATTCATTTTTAGTGTGACTTTTCTTAATGCAATATGTGCAATGATTAGCAATTGAACAATCATTGCACATAATTTTGATTGAGTTTTCATTGATAATTTAATTGCAATCATTTTGATTGAGCAATCGAAATATTAAAAAATCCGTAAAAAAAAGACCTGTATCCATAAATCAGTAAAATCAAGCAGAAATCCATAAATTTTACAGATAAACCGTAAAAGTTGGCAAATATGTATTAGTATATTTTGTGCAATTTCTGGACCATTAAAAATAAGGGAACTACCAACTTTTTGTATACACTGGTCACATTTTTTTTCAAATTTCACCTACTGCGTACCATGTTTTGTTTTATTTATTAGAAATATCTTCAAGTGTACACACACACACATTGTTCTAAATTTGCGATATACTACTCCAATGAAAACGATACCTTATTTTCTACATATACTGTAAATGTGTACTTTTTTTTTTTTTTGGCGGGTCAGTGATTTGGAAATTCGAGTGGTCCGCTGGGCCTGTAGCAGATTTATTTCTAATTTCAACACTGCAAATAGGTCATTGCTTGCCATTTTTTGAGGGGATGGGGGGGGGGGGTGTCACCATATGTCAGTCGAAAAATTATGGAATACAGGTATTTGGGAAATTGTTCTAAAAAATTATGTAATGAGTTTAGCTATAAAATAATTATTACAATCATAAGATTTGAAAAAAAAAAAAAAGAAATAAACAGTGGCCATACCTTTTTTAGTAACAAATAAGGCTTAGGGTTTGTGATCTACCGTTCTGTATAAGTGCTTGAAATAAACTTAAAACATCACATTTTAAAACATGCACGGGTCCCTTAAAAAATAACAAATAGCTTAACAAGTAAACTTACCCTTACACACTGTTAAAAATTTCGTCTTTAGATTACGAGCAGCGCCCGGCAGCCAGGGGTCCGACCATTGCCCGTAAAATTACGGCCTGGCCCGTTTTTGTGAAAGCCAGTAAATTTAAGATATCAACCGTTAATACTAAGCCCGTAATTTGAAGGGCAATGCTCGTAAAATAAAATTTGACCGTTTTCGGTTACGCCGTAATTTGAAGAGCAATTCTTTAAAAATACAGTTTGACTGAATTCAGCTAAGACTGAATTTCACAGGCTTAATTAAGTGAATACAGTTTTCAGTTAAGTTGTAATCTGAAATTAAAAAGTTTGACCTTGCTCATTTGAAATTCAGAGCAATCCAGGCTGTATTTATAGTTTGACCATATTCAGCCTCATGGCAAGTAGGCACACGACTTTTACAGTAAATGCACATTTTTTGTGGAAGAGTGTGCAGGTAAATGCATGTTTTTTGTGGATGTGTGTGAGTGTGAAAGTGTTTGATGCTTGGTTTATTACCAATCAATTCAGTTTTAAATGTGAGTAATGATATTTTCATATCTTAAAATTAGGTTTATTACAATTTCATAAATAATGACATAAGTTACACACAGATTTGTTTGACATTAGGATTTACAAACTCTGTACACAGTTGGTTGAACAATACATTGTTCCTTTTAGACATTTTAATTTGCACATGTACTAATACAGTATTTGCATAAATGAATACAAAGGACAGTTATGTAGTAAAGACACATACAGGCATATTCTTATATTTACACGTTATATTCATGACAAACAGATCTACGAACTGGTATCCGAGTACATTGCGTCCATAGGGTATTCAATCCACAATGGCGTTTAAGTTGGTTTTTCATTAAGGTTTTGACTAGTACTACATTTCACATAGGGTTGAGTGAGACTTTTCTTGCTTTCACATTCACTACCTTGTGTGCTATTTCATTTTACATTCTACTGAGCACTGTGTTGTCAGTGTTTCCTCAACTTTTACGGTCGTTTCTTACTTCTAATTTTTGGATATTTACCTACTTTTCACATTTTTAGTAAAATTATGTCAAAAACTGGAAGTGCTGCTTTTGAAAGATCATACTGCTTCCCCATAATTAAGGTATCAGAAAAAAAAACTTGAATAGAAGTGGAAGCTTGAACTTGATGGGGCATCATTTCAAATCTCAGACCCCCACCCAGAGAAGAAACGCTTGCTTAGACCCTGATTCTGAATGAATCATTCTAGAACATTAAATAATATCATCAATATTTCTAAAATATTAAATTTTCCTGTATGGGATGTTTTAGAAATGACTTCAGTGATTAAGGTGGTCCTTCCCTTGGTGTGTTGCCACAAGGAAACCATTTCGGAACACAAAAACCTTTTGGAATGCTATTAAATAGTTGTATTTATAATATCTTGGGAATACCTGAAGATAGTGAAACAATTTTTCATTGATGTACAAATCAGGTGTTTAGTGACAATGGGCAAAAAAAAAAAAAACTTCGATGAAAGGAACACAGCAGAATCCCTAAATTTCTCAAAAAACAATTTCATCGTATCATTTTGTACCAATTTGTGCACTATCATCTTAAAACAGAAATGCAAAACATGTAAAAAAATTCCTATCTTTTAACTTAAAAAAGAATTGGCTTCTGATTTATCTTAAAATATAAATTTTCCTGGGCATTCAAGTTTTACTATCTGGGTACGTAAATAATTTGTGAACATACCATGTGATATTTCAGATATTTTTCAAGTTCTGTTTAAAGTGACACAGGTAAAGATTTCACTCACAGAAATTTAGAACGCAATCGATTTTTTTTTCATTTAACATTAATTACATTTACAAAGAAAAGAAACTGTACATGATATAGTTTCCTGTCATCTTCATGGCCAGCTTTTACCAGATTCAGTAAAAAAAAAAAAAGAGTAACAGTAGAAGCTCGTTATAACAAAATTCAAGGGGGACAGAAAACATTCTGCAGCAATATAATTTCCTTAAAACATTACGAAATTTTCATTGAAAAGTTAATATGTACTACAGAAAATTTCGTTACGCATAAGATTGCAATGCTGTAATTACGAAATAGTGCCCATAGAGACAAGCAAAGGTAATTTTTTTTTGTAATGGGAAGTTTTTGCTAAAGTAGTAATAAAGAAATAAATGTTTTAATTAATCTATACGTATGAAATTATGTACTGTACATATTTTTATTTATATTAATCAGGGTATCATGCCCGAGATGCCCGGGGCATGTGAATCATTGGCCTAGGCTGGTAAACAAAAAATATAGTTGCCCAGACTGAGCAATTAAATTTTAAAATAAAGTTCAGAATAGAATTTTCTACTACAAGGAAAAAGGACAGTCATCTCATGTCATGCTGCTTTTCACTGCCAATCACTGGAAGTATTATTATTGTTACGGAGTGCCAAGCACAGAAGAATATCCCTTCTTTAATTATATTATGCTATAGGTCCAGAAATTGGAAGCATATATAATTTTGCTTCAAATCTTGTTTAAAGCCAGTGACTGAATGCATGCTTCTGATGGAACTAGCAGCCTGTGTTTATTGACAATGGGTGAAAACTTCCACAAAAGGAACATGGCATGGCAGATTACTACATTTCTCAAATACTAATCTCAGCATCATCACGCACTTTATGCACTGAACATTTTGAGTATAGACCCTTAAAACGAAAATGCAAAATATGTAAAAAAAAGTGAGGGTTCTGATTTGTTACCTTAAAAGATAAATTTTCCATGGCACACACATACAACCAGCTTTACCTAATAATTTATATGCCCCGGGCATCTCAGGCACAGTATTTTTGAAGCCCTGATTATTAACAATTCGTAAGCGATTTTTGCAGTGCTTAGCCTCAGTCCCATAGATATAAATAGCTACAACTTTGTGAATCTATATACTAATCTTCCCCTTTTGGTTATATAGTTATTTTAAGAAGAGTGATATATAGTTATTTTAAAGCTACCAGTGTGTGTATACATATTGAGGAAACACGATGCTGTCACCCCTCTTGCTAGTAAACGAACCACCGCTTGGTAGGGCATCAGTGCACTCATATTGATGGTAATATGATATTACTAAGGATAAACATCATGAAAAAGATGGTTCATAGTGGGGTGCCCAATGCATGGGTCATCATCACCGAGATGGTGGAGTTCATGCAAATGGCGAAATAAAAAACAAAGAGGAACGGATTCATATCTCGCTGAATTCATGTGGAGATTTCGGTGTTGGTTTTTTTTTTTTCTTGCAGCCTTTTCAACATGGTATTTATCACCTAAATCACCATTTCTTATACGTCAGCATCATTTCTATTTTAACTAAAGCAATTACATTATTAATTGTTCTTACATAGTTTTGTAGTTTTTCACTTAGTATTTGCTCTTTAGCGTCTAGTTATATTTCAGTGTTTTTTTTTTTATTTTTGCAGCCTTTTCTACATGGTATTTATCACCCAAATATCTGTTTCTTGTATTTCAGGATCATTTCTGTTTTTAAGTAGAGCGATCGTGTTATTTACCGCTTGCATTATTTATTTTAAGTTTTTTCTTGCTTCGAGCTACCTCCAGGGATGTTTTTTTTTTGGGGGGGGGAGACTTTTTTGGACCAAAAATGTAGTGTATGATCACTTTCACCTTTTAGCAGTATTTAGGTAACCATTCGTTTTTTCCAGGAGATTGAGAACCACACCAGAACCTTGGATCACTTGATCTCATTTTCAAGGCTTTTCACCTCCAAGGGATCCCTCAAGGAGTTTATTTGGGGGTGTTGAGACTTTTCTTGCACAAAAAATGTAGTGTACGATCTCTTTCACCTTTTGGTAGTATTTAGGTATCCTTAGTCCTTTTGTTTTATTTTCAGGTGTTAGAGCATACAAGGACCTAGAATCACTTGATCTCAATCTCAAGGCTTTTCCCTCCAGAAGTTTATTGGGGGGCGGGGGCATTTTTTTTACCTGAAGAGCAGAGTATGATCTCCTTCACATATTTTGTTAACCAAGCAAAATAGCATTTCAAGTCTGTCTCCACAACAATCCGCAAAATAGCTTGCCGCTGTAACTGCAACACACTAGTGTGGAAACGTTGTCAATCTGAAAATAAAACAGAAATTCTACCATCCCAAGAAGGGATACCGACTTCGGTTAACGTGTACTTTAGCGTCCTAAATTATTTCGTCGGAAAAATTTAACTGTGTGAGAAAAGTGCGACGTACAATTTTTTAAGCATGCAAAATAATGGGGGAATGTGCGAAAAAAATAGAACTTTTAGATAAAAGGAAATAATTTTTCCGAAGTATTTACCTGTCAGTACGATGGTTTGTAGCAGTTCGTGCAGGAGGGTGAAGCGATGCTAATGGACATGACGTCAAGGTTCCGTGCGTCGGAAGGGAGTAACAGTTGGTAGTGAATGCACGGAATAATACAAGAGTGGCGTATATTTTTCGGAGGAGTGTGATGCATCATGTAATTGTGTGCAAGTAGAAAGAAGTAGTTCAGATGTTTTATTAATTTTTGAGAAAGAAATGTGTGAAATGTCATTATTAGTTTCACAATGTTTCCGAATGCAAAGAAATGAAGAAATGTAAATGTTTTCATGTACCACAGAAGTGCCCAGTATGAACCTTAGGTTCCGGTTGAATGGCAAGTATTGATTATGGTTTTGAAGATGTACAGGGTAGTAGATTTGTTCAACCAATTCATTTGTATTTGTGCTTTCCGTACATCGTAGCTCACATTTCCCCCTCCTGAAACGGGTCTTTTTGAAAATGAAGGAGTTTCTTTAATTCAAAAATTGTAGTATGGCAGAAAGCCCAAGAGCTTGTTGTCATATTGTGCTGGAAAATGAAATTTTAAGCCCTAACGAAATCCGAAATGAAGTATGGAGACTCATGACTTTGGAAAGAGCCACTAACGCTGTTGAAAAAGCTACTAACACCACTAACAATGCTGCGTAAAGCGGACCTCTTTCCATCAATGTATTCCTACAAGACGCTTGCATGACTACGTACTGCTCAACCACTTCCTGTTGTATTCTTCCGTCTGTAACTTGCCCTTCTCAACGAAGCTTCCATTCACCGGCTTACACCTTGACGCTGTCGCCTCGCTGTTGTCCTCGCTGTTGCACATACTCTTCCAAACCATCGCACTCCCAGATAAATACTTCAATGAAATTATTTCCTGTTCTCTACAAATAGTATATTTTTGCGCCTTTCCCCATTATTTTGCATGCTTAAAAAATTGTACGTCGCAATTTTCCCACACAGTTAAATTTTTCCGTTGAAATAATTTAGGACGCTAAGGTACACATTTACCCAGACTTTATTCGTCCATACGAATCCCATGATTTGGTGGAAAGGAATTTCTAAATTTAATGGCTTTACAACTGAGCCTGCCTCTGAACTAGCAATACTTTTGCTGCCAAGTCCTGCCAGCTCAGCTTCAGTTGAAAGCTTTTTCTATGCATTTATACACTCTAAGCTCAGGAATCATTTAGGTGTCAACAAATGTGCTATCGGATGCTACGAGGGGAAAATGAACCAGACTACTGGTTCTGCAATTCATTGGCAGTTGCATAATTTTAGATCAATGAAATCAATTCTGTGCAAAACAAAAATCTTAACGCATAAAATTTTTTGACACTTTTCTACTCTTAATAATTGTAATAAAATAATTATAAAAATAAAGACGAATATTGCAGTTTGCTTGAAGGCAAGTTTCTTACTATTTTATATATCTATTAATGCTTATACATATTGTCTAAAAGCATGTTAC
The DNA here is from genome assembly GCA_039090855.1 of Macrothele yani. Classification (NCBI taxonomy): domain Eukaryota; kingdom Metazoa; phylum Arthropoda; class Arachnida; order Araneae; family Macrothelidae; genus Macrothele; species Macrothele yani. Next base: position 69,836,530 of record CM077013.1, read on the forward strand.
ATGTTTCTGACAGTTTTTGACGGTTTAAACCAGTTTTAAATGCTCATGTTAAAATCACTAAAACCCCAACCCTGGTTAGCCGTCTCAAAAGTGAGCCAAATAATGCTGAAATGATTGGGCCTGCATATCAGAAAGAGTTTATCTTAAGCAATCATTTAAGGGGATGATTAGGAGGCATTTGTTATTAGCCTTGTTATTCAAAGTGCTCATTAGGAGGATAAAATGGACAACAGTTCTCTTTGACTGATTGCCTGCTGAAAGGGCTACGGACCTAATATAGAAAATGTTTTGAGTCGCATGTTTCTATTGATAATTCCAAATATTGATGAACTTTGCAAAGCTCGTACATCTCATTGATACTAAATAAGACTTTATCAGTTTTATTTTATTTTTCTAGCCATTCATGCAATTTCTGTAACATCAATGTATGTAATTTTTGCAAATATATATGTGTGTATTTGTACTTTTTATACCCACATACATACACACATAAATGCAGTGGAATAAACTTTTCATTTAATAATAAGGTATCTCCCTAATACACAAGCGGACGCAATTTTTTCAGCTAAAATATTCCCAAGGGGTACTTTAAGAAAAAAAGTTTGAGAACCACTGTTATAGACACAATGTACTCAGATGCCAGTTCATAAGCTGTTTGACTATTTCCTCTTCATTAAGATAACATAAATAAAAGAATATGTCAGTACATATCTGTACTCCATAGCTAACCTTTGTATTCAACCGTGCAAATCATTGGCGCACCCACGGAGGGGGCTTAAGAACGATGTACGTCACAAATTAAACATTCAAAATTATTATTTTACATGTTCAAAAAATTACATAGTGCCTGACATGGTGTCTTCTTCCCAAAGCCCTAAAGAGATTAAAAGCAACGTATGTCACAAATTAAACATTAAAAATTATTACAAGGTGTTTCAGAAAATTTGATATCATTTGAGATGTAAATATCTAAGTAACTAAATAGTCTACGCAAATAAAACTAAACAGGCTTGATATTGGGCAAAATGAGATTTATCAAAATTTCAGTGAGAAATTCAAAGGTTTGTGGATTTTACGAACGATTTCAAAAGTGCATACATGAAAATCTACCGAAATGACGCAATAACTATTTTAACTCCAATGTTAAAATATTTAATATATACATTTAAAAAGATGATATAATAAAATATGTACACACGAGATCTTTCGGTACACAAAGAGAGGATTCATGTACCTGTTGTACTGGAACACTCGGGAACAGAGATACAACATCTAAGGAAAGCATGGTAAAGGGTTGTGTAATTGGAGAAATTGATTTAATTCGATCCAGTACTTGAGTGGAATTGGTAACAGAAAAAGTTGAGTTATTAATGAGAGTTCGCAAATATTGAGCTAAGGCTTTTTCCAGTGGGCGGGTGGGATGCTATGTTGAGCAGCAACTAATAATCTAAGGGGGTGTCCAGTCTTATGTAACTTTAGTTTTCCAAATAATTCTGAGACTCTAGGTCCTGATGGGTTAAACAATTTTGAAGTAATGGAAGTGGGAAGTAGTGAAATGATTTGTTTAATCTGTTAACAGCTGTAATTGTAGCAGGGACTGGGTCTTTAGGGATAACACAGTGTGGTATGGATTCAATAGAAAGTTTCATTTTGTCAAATGAGTTGAATTCACTGGTAACCAAGGTAAAACCATTAAATTAATCTTTTCTTTTGAACCATTCAGTATTTTGCTGCTTCAGAAAAACAAACGTCACCATTCAATTTGATTGCAGTCCAAAAATGATTGTCTTAAGCATGGATGATAATGCTTCGTGATTTTCAGAATTTTGAAATTTACTTACCAAGCTACATATTCTTTTTTGTTGTTGTAGTTTATCTCCTCCCTCATTTCACTTTGATTATATTCTTATTTTTTGTTCTTAATATCTAGTGATTAGTGTAAAAGAGAGACTCGACATTTTCTATGAATTTTTCCTAACGAAATGCATGTTTCTAACAGTCTCTTCAAAACCAACCAATCTTTATAGTAAGCATTAATTTGATGGCCAACAAATTAACCTCTATTCATAATAACTATTTGTTGGGACAGGTCCGCAGAAAATATCGAAAGTTCTACCTGGTTGTGTAATGTTCGTAACTGTTTGACTTCTTCTCTATTGTTTAAAGTTTCTTTATTATGAATACCATAGTTCTTAGAGTTCAAAGTTTTTAAAAGTTCATACCTGGTCTGTTGTTGAATTGCAGGTGGAAAGGTTCCAACAATTTTCTCTAGTTGACGCACAATATTGAAGTCTTTGTATTTATCTTGTGGGCACGCAAACTTTAGGTACGGTATACTGCTACAATTACAGCTGTTAACAGATTAAAAAATCATTTACTACTTCCCACTTCCATTACTTCAAAATTGTTTAACCCATCTAAAACTAGAGTCTCGGAATTATTTGAAAAACTAAAGTTACATGACTGGACACCCCCTTAGATTATTAGTTGCTGCTCAAGCAGTAAATAGCCCTACCCGCCCACTGGAAAAAGCCTTAGCTAAATATTTGCGAACTCTCATTAATAACTCAACTTTTTCTGTTACCAAGTCCAGTCAAGCACTGGATCGTATTAAATCAATTTCTCCAATTACACAACCCTTTACCATGCATTGCTTAGATGTTGTATCTCTGTTCCCGAGTGTTCCAGTACAACAGGTACATGACATCCTAAAATCGTCTCTTTTGACATTGGGCACCCCATCTCTTGGGGTGGAAGCTGTATTACAAGCACTATCTCTAGTTTACAAGAGATCTTACTTTAAGTTCGATGAGATAATATATCAGCAATGTGAAGGGGCACCAATGGGATCTCCCCTTTTCCCAACCATTGCAGAATTCTGCTTGCAAGAATCGGAAAACAAAGTTCTTCAGTCAACTAATTACAGACCAATATTATATCTCAGATATGTAGATGATATTTTGGTACTCTGGAACTATCCTTTGGAATACCTATCAACATTTGTATCTGAGATATCAAATGTATTTAACACTAAAGTTTACTGCTGAATATGAAAGTAATTATAATTTATCATTTCTAGATGTCACGCTCACTAGAAACCCATATAAATCAACTATTAATCATTCAGTGTATAGAAAACCAGAATCAGATACGATACTAATACCTTGGGCATCAGCTCACCCATGGAGCTACAAAGAATCATCACCATCTTTTCTTATAAGAAGAGCTTTTACTCATTCGTCCACCACAGCTCTTCAAAAGCAAGAAATGGATACCATTTATAACATCACCCATAATCATGGATATCCAGATGAAACCATACATAGGATAGTAGCCAAGATAAAAAAACAGGACTACAACATTAACATATATATATGAACCGAAACAAAGAAAATACATTGGTTCTCTTCCCTTTGTACCGAAATTATGCTATTTCATGAAAACGATATGTCATAAATATGATTTTGATATTGGAATAAACACAAAGAACATTAGGTCCTTACTTCTGAAAGACAGAGGAGACTCTGTGTCTTTTGATATGAAACATGGTGTATATATTATCCCTCTTAACAGCATAGAAGAAAATGAACAACGAAAAGTGTATATAGGCTCCACTTTTCGTTGAATATCAGCTAGTTTAAAAGAACATAAATATGATGTTAAAAATAGATACAACCACAGCTTTGGCACGACTTGAAAACCAAGGTTATGCTTTGGTACATAATTTTAATTTCAACGCTGTAATAAAACAGACTTTGTTTACATAACCATGAAAATGTTAGCTGGCTTCCATTGGCTGAGAATTTGAAACATGCCGCAATCCTCAGACTGTAAATGCCTTATCTCAGCAATTTTGCTGCCAGAGCTTCCTGTAGTGCCATAAATCCTGGTGTAGAATTACCTTCCTGCCTGGGATGAGATTAAAATTCTCAACACCCCAAAATCTAGATCAACTTTCAGATTTGTTGAGAGTTTGTATATTATGGGAATACAGCATGTATGATAATTTACCAGAATTTATACCTATACCGTGGAAAACATACTTGGGTTTGTCGGGTTAGGTATTAATAAATCAATAGACTCAACCTATTACTATTATGTTTGACCAGTAACAAATGTTGTCCCACTCTCATTGGTTAAGCCCATTTCATACTAGTTACGTCATTACGACTGTGTGTCTTATATAAATATCACAGTGCTTGTCACGTTCGTTTGGTGAATTTCAACAGCATCTGAAGATGGTACCTACTTTGGGTACCGAAAGATCTCATGTGTGTGCATATTTTATTATATCATCTTTCTAAATGTATATATTAAATATTTTAACATTGGAGTTAAAATAGTTATGTCATTTCGTTAGTTTTTCATGTATGTAGTTATCGGCAAGAGTTAAATTCACAGTGATTTCACAAGTTTTCAACATGGCCTGCGACACTGCTACACTTCTACAAGCACGATGCAGCATGTCCCTGTCACACTCCTGCCAAGCACAATGCAGCATGTCCCTCATGTGCTCAAATGTGGCATGGGGATTTTCTTCGCCCCAAATGAGAACAATATGCTTGTTGATTTTGCCATCCGTATGAAATGTGGTTTCCTCACTGAAAACGACGATTTTCAAACTCGTCTTTTTCAAGTTTCTCTGACACAGAATTGCTTACGCTTTTGCTTGTAGGGTGTCATTCGGAAGCGTTCCCTTGCGACACGCCAAACTGTCGTTGGAGGAATCTGGGTTTCCAGACTTGCTCTTCTTATGGATTTCCTGGGGCTTTGCAGAAATGTTTCCTGAACCTGCATGACCATCTCTTCCGCTACTAAGCACATCAGGGACAAGCTGCATTGTGTTTGGCAGAAGCTGGACTACCGACTTAACATGTGCTGTGTCACAGGCGCATATTGAAAACTTGTGAAATCGTTAATGAAACCACATACCTTTGAATTTTTCATTCAAATTTTGACGAATAAATTTTATTTTGCTCAACACTAAGCCTGTTTAGTTTCATTTGCCTAGACGATTTAGTTATTCAGATATTTACATCTCAAATGATATCAAATTTTCTGAAACACCCTGTATTTTACATGTTCAAAAAATTACATAGTGTCTTTTTCCCAAAGAGATTAAGAGCGACGTACATCACAAATTGTGGTGCCTTCGCGCCGTTGTTTTACGTAGACAAATTCAGAGTGCGAAAAAAACAAAAAGAAAGCTGTCAAATCTAGCTGCTGTTCTATAAAGCAGAAGTGAATGCCTCCCCAATCTCAAGACAAGTTGATAAGTGCCTGTAGGATTCAGTCAGGGCTGAATACAGGGGCGTATATTGAATTATTTTTCGGGGAAGGGGAGGTTCTTTGACGAAAAATGGTAGTTTTTGTAAACCACCAGAACAAAATAAAAGTTGAAGAAAAATTTAAAGCATTTTTTCTAATGTAGAAACATTCAAAAATATTATTTTACATGTTCAAAAAATTACACAGTGTCTTCTTCCCAAGGCCCCAAAGAGATTAAGAGCGACGCACGCCACAACCCTATATAAACTATAGGTGTACACTACATATATATGTACACACATTGTGTATGTATACTATATATTTATATAGACCCCTCCAACAAGAATTCCTGGGTGCACTATACAGTGATTTTAAACTACATGGGAGAATTACTATTAAGAGAAAAATATATATGTTAATTTCCCACTCAAGATATCTAGATTAAATTTGCCGAATTTACTCAAAATCATGATTACACCCCATCTTAGACCACACAAAAAAACCCCACAAAAATGTAAATCAATACATGCGTGTTATTATATAATATGGCAAAATGGAAAGTTCCACTACGAAGAAAAGTAAAGCACTGTATCACATTTGATAGTAAAACATATGCATATTTTAGAATATACCCACCCCCAAAGTCAAAGGAATCTTTAACAATACCACCCACTACATTGATTTCCCCGTGGCAAAGCTATTCGACCAGCATTAAGTGGTTTGTCATGAGATAAACCTATCAAAACGAACACAAACGTGATTAAAACTAGGCTTTATTTCAAATCGCATGCTTTTGCTTACGCTATTTTGGTTGGCTCTAATATACAGACGTGTACACAGTTCATCAGCCTAATAACAAACATGAGTAACCGATGTCGTTATTTTTATTATTATAATAAACGTAATTTCAAAAAGTAACTACTCACGTTTTTTTTTACACAGTGTAGGATATCCGATTGACAACGAACTACAACGACCGTTGGCCGCTGGGAAGTATACCAAACCACGGTAGCGGTTGTCAGTGGCGTGTAGCCAGAAATTCCTTAAGGGGGATTCCATGGGTTTGGTTCATTGGTGAAAGCCTCGTATACACGTATATATCGCTTTAAATTCGTGCTCAGTCTCCCCTCAAAAGAGGAATTCAAATCCCCAACCCCCATATGGCTACGCCACTGTTCGTTGCTAATTGCTATTCTCCGGCTATCTCCGCCATTGCATATGATTTCCAGCCGTGCTATTGGTTGAGAGGTTGAACCATGGTTGAACCAAATCGCTAAAAAAAACACTGTTGCTGCGGGTTCCACCCAAATTTGGTTTAAGTGTCTGCTTACTTAATTTTGAAATAACCAATTTTTGGTGAGACTCATTCAATTAAACCATATTATGGGGAAACGTTGAACTGACATTTTTAACAGTGTAGAGGATCTTCTTCAGCCACAGAAAAAAAAGTAATCTGGGTGTTCAAGAACGACAATCGATTTTTTGTCCTAAAACTCCTTGATAGAAAGGGATGTGTGTCGTTATAGTGAAGAATTCACTTGTCGAGAAACAAATCGGGCCTCACACGACGATATTTCGTCTTCAATGTTCTGAAACTTGCAGACAAATGAGTGTAGCCAACAATCTGTACTAGTGGAACAAACTTTCGATGCATTATCTCTTTGCAATCAAAAATGCAAATCAACATGTTTTTTAGTGACGTAGAGGATCAGGCTCTGTTTTTTTGGCCTCAGGATCATATTAAAAAAAACATGTTTTACCTTCAGTGGGACTAAGGTCTATGTTTAGCTACTGTTCATTCTCATTTATTAACTTCTAGAGATTGGTTCAAATTTCTCTTCTCCGTTGCATTTGTTGAAAGATACAGGCTCTTAGGAACCATCTTCGAGCACAATTTTCTCATTCTTAAGTTTTGCATCAAAATCAATTGGACAGTTTCCCTATAGATGTTTAATCCTTCTTAAATCATTCTAATGGTCAGACAACAACATTCTTTATTACTATTTATTTAACTTTTTCCACATTTCATCTTTCTTTGATACCGTAGAGCGTCCAGGATGGCTGTCAAACTGCTTCGGTTCTTTTCCTTATTAAAAGCGTTGGCACCTTTCAAAGACGCATGCTCTTCACATGAATTTCTTCTAACATTTCGAACACTTTGGATAGTTTCTTTCTAAGTTTTACCAAAAAGTTCACTTTAATTCTTTGTACAAAACAGTTTTCCTTCATTTTCGTGAAGAGCGACTGAGACACTATCATCTAAAATTTTATTTACCTGACTGTACACAGAAGACGTTTTTCGAGAACTTTCTTTTATAGCAGAGAGTTCTTAAACAAAAAAAAACAAAACAAAAAATAACAGTTTGAGTCAGCAATCGTTCGTTGACCTGGGCATTGCAGTGTAGTCAGATTCGTTATTTAATTGTTGGACCTTTTATACCTTACCTATTTACTGTTGAAATTTAAAGCAACAAAAACTGTTTTACGAAGTTTTAAATTTATAGACATCAGTGAAAATATAGCGACTTTGAACGAGTGTACTTGAAATGCATTAGAAGTTTGACTGTCATAAGATTATTTGGTAAATTACACTTTGGGTCAAAGGTGACTTAATACTATTGGTTATATTTTTTATTTGTTATCTAATAGACACAATAATTCACTCTTCAACAAGAAATTTTTCCCAGGGAAATTGTAACTAATTTCAATAAATATACCCTCGGGGATATCGAAAATCATAAAAAAGTAAAGTTGGTTATCATTGCGGAGATTTTCATGTTTAAATTTATCGCTGCCACCTTATTTTATTGCATTTTTAAGTGCTTTTCGAATGCAGACGAACGACACCGGAAGTGGGTGATGCAATAGGCATAGGTGCCACTGAGGCAGATTACGTCAGACAGTCCGACGCAGTGCTGATAAACTTCGTTCATTTAGATATAACAGCGACAATTATAATGAGCTCACGAACGGAGAATTATAGCAATCATTATGTCTCGTAAATGCGTGAATTTCAGTAAGTTTTTGTTACATATGTGGCGAAATTTTAAGTGTTAAACGTAGAAGACGTATAACCCTTTTAATTAGAACAGCCTATAAACATTATTTTGGATGCCAGATTGGTAAGCAGGATAAACCAGGGTCGCCGCAGTTCTGCTGTGAACGCTGTTCGATTCGGTTTTGAGAGTGGATTAGAGGAAAGAGAACATCGATGCCTTTCGCCATACTGATGATCTGGAGGGAACCTATAAATCATGTAAGAGATTGTTACTTTTGTATGATTCTAGCAGTAAAAGGAATTAATTTTAAGAAGCACAAGCATGAGCAGTATTTCAGCATCGATTCCGCAATGAGAGCAGTACCTCACAGTGATTTGCATCCTGTACCATAGCCACCTGTAAACTGTCCTTTAGATGAAGAGTAATGCATTCCATCAACTAGTCACAAAAGTGGAAAAGACGAGGATTATATTCAATCAGAGAAACATTTCACACAAGCAAAGCTCAATGACATCGTTCGTGATCTGGGATTAAGCAAAAATAAAGCAGAATTGCTTAGATCAAAGTTTAAGGAGTGGAATGTATTGGATAATGATGTATGTATTCCCGTATATCGTAACCGACACAAACACTTTTGTTTTTATGAGAAAGGTGGCGAGATATGATTTTGTAACGACATTTCCAGCCTGATGTCATCTTTAGATCTGTATCATAAGCCAGAATAATGGCGACTGTTTATTGATGCTTCGAAAGTGAGTTCAAAAGAAGTACTGTTACACATTGGCAACAAATAAAACCTCCATTCTTGATGGATATGCTTCACGGGGGAAAGCTACCTATGATACCTTGAAAAAGCTTTTGCACGTGAAGTACAATGATTTTTATTGGAAAATTTGTGGTGACTTGAAAGTCATTTCTCTTTTATTAGGAATGCAACTGGGATATACTAAATATTCATGTTTCCTTTGCGATTGGAATAGTCGCGCTAAAGAGAAATGCTACCATGTAAGAAAGTGGCGTTCATGGCAGTCTCTGAAGCCCGGTGCTAAGAATGTAGTGAAGGAACGTTTAGTACCAGCAGCGGACATACTTCACCCACCACTACACATCAAACTCAGATTGATAAAAATTTTTGTTAAAGCTTTGGACCCGGACAGTGGAGATTTTTTCCCTTCCATGTCGGATGCTAAAATAAAAGAGGTAATATTTGTTGGTCCTGACATTCGGATGCTTATGCAAAATGACCGTTTTGAATGTGTTCTTAAGAAACTAGAAAAGGAAGCATGGCTGGTATTCAAGGATGTTGTGTAAAATCTACTTGGAAATACTAAAGCTGCAAACTATAAGAGTATAGTTCAAAAGCTGGTGAAAATTTTTCAAAAGTTGGTTGTCACATGTGTTTAAAATCGCATTTCCTTCATTCTCACCTAGACTTTTTCCCGATAATATGGGAGCAGTTAGTGACGAACATGGTGAACGATTTCAGCAGCAGATATCTGTCATGGAGAACAGTTACCGTGCACAATGGAATGAAACGATGGTTGCTGACTACTGTTGATCCTTCAAGAGATACTCCTGAGCAACAGTATGAACGGAAAAGCATGCAATGTAAAACCTTTGCTAATATAGCACATTAATACACTTAAAATGTGTTCTCATTGTAAAATGTAATTTCATTGTAATGTAACGTACATGCAAATATATTGTAATAACGTATATGCAAATATATTGTAATAACGTATAAAATACTATTAAATTATAGTAACGTATAAAAATAAATTTTCTGTTTATTTTGCATATCCTATTGAAGAATCAACTTATGCATATATAGAAATAATGCATCGTGACAATGTATTATTTTGTAGTAACATATAAAAATAAATCCTCCGTTAAATAATTAAGAACTAAGTAGAGATTGTTTCATAACTTTTTGTACTCTACACCGTATGTAATTTAAATATTAGCTTTAAGTCTAAGGAAAAATAACAATGTTGAAATTTGTTGATCAGTGTAATTGACACTGAAAATGGAAATTAAATAAGATTAGCGACATTTTTTATGATAAATGGTTGAAGATCATCATATCCAGGGCCAGACCTCGGATTTATGTGGTTAAGTTCTTCTAATAGTTCCGTTTCTGTAATTTCAGTAAGATAAAAATTATTAGACCTGTGTGTGCTCCCTAAGTAATTAGTGAATGACATTTTCGGGGTAATTAAATTAATTTTTAGTGTTTGTGGAAATAAGGTAAAATGTTCATATAATGCATTTGTAATATCTTTTTTGTCTGTAAGCTTAAAGTTATTAGAATCTGCTAATACTGAGGAACCGTTAGGTCTGTATCTTTACCCATTAGCAAGTTTAGATGTTTCCATGTTAATTTTGGAGAGTTATGTGAAAAAATGCCAAGATAGTAATTACGCTTAGTATACCGAATATCACTATTTAGTTTACTACGAAAAGTTTTAAAATTTTGGAAGTCCTGTGGTAGTTTACTTTTTATAAATTTCGAAAAGAGGTTATTTTTTTTATTTATTCTTTTTAAAAAAGCATTGGTAATCCATGGCTTACGAAAAAAAAATTCAGTTTATTTTATTTTAGAATTTTTGGAAAAGATTCATTATAAATTTGTTTAATAGTTGTGATGAACGACTCATAATTCTTGTTTGGAGAGCCATGAACCAAAATAGTGCTCCAGTTAATGTTTTCTAATTGTATTTTAAAACTTTCCATGTTTGTATTATTGATTTGTCTGAAAATGTAGTAGTCTTCTGGTGTAGAAATATAATCAAGAATGTTTGACCGTGAAAAACTTGCTGACTAAACAGTCAAAACCTTTAGTCAGAGAGAAACCAACAGATCCCAGGAAAAATAATCTTCTTGGGCCAGCACACAATCCAGCGCTGGCAGCTAGCAATGCCAGAAGCGGCGTAGCACTAGGGTGCTGATGCCCAAAAGTGAATAAAATGTCGCGGCGGCCAGCACATGGGCCAGCAGTTGGAGCCAGCAGCGGGCCAACAGTTAACACCACATAAGTTGTCATATGCCACAGCAGGGCCATCAGTTATTCATCACAGGATAGCATCGGAAGAAAAATATAAAAAAATCGCACACGATAACTAATGCTCGACGTTTCTCGGACAGGTTCATTTTTTTTTGTGCACCACGTTCCGACATGTTGGATGACATCACAACTTCTCAATAGCTCCCGGTTAACGCCATTTATTTTGTATCTTTCTCCTCAACGTGGTCGATGGCACGACTTTGTCGATGCTATTTTTCCCCACCAGGAAATTTTACTGCGTGACGACTTCTCTATGTAATTTTTTCTACCGATCTGAAAAAATCCGCTGCGGCCAGTCTATCGTCGAATCTACGACATCTTGGTTGTAAAGCGGATGCTATAACCATAACACGGCGTTTCCTGCTGACGGAATCTACTTGAAGGTGAGCCTTTTTTCTGCTCGATGTATAAAACCAGAATGTTTCCTAATTTTACAGTATTGCGAGTTACTTTTCGTAAATGTCTGTTTTATATAATGTTTTAATTTATTTTTTCAACGTAACAATTTCTTTACATTGCGAGAACTTCACTCATTTTCAACGGATGTACAGTTTAGATGTTTTTTCGAAATTTAATGCCGTGCTTGTTGTCACGAAATAAGAATCTTTGATTCATAAACAACTGTTTGTGAAAATTGCAATGCCATGAAGGATTGATGGTAAATCACGTGGAACTTACAGGATATGCAGAGCAGGGTAGGACATGCGCAATGACTCTGCACTTCTAATCATTTGCATGTCTGGGCCCGACAGTGCCCTCTTGACAGTCCAGTGAGGGGTATAAAGAGAGGGCTGCTTAGGATACACACCAGTAATGCATCGCGGACAGCGAGTTGTAAAAGGGTCTCCAAAATTCAGTAATGCCTTGGAAACGACGAAAGGCGCAATATCACCATACGACAGAGTTTGAACGGGGACGAATGATTTGTCTGCGTGAAGATACATTTTGGTACCCCGACATAACACCATGACAGTGATGCGCGTGTGGCGGTAGTGGACAGAGGAAAACCGGGTACATCGACAATCCGGCAGTGGACCGAGAAATGTGACGACACAGCGGGATGACCGACACCTCATCCGCATGACAGTGACTAACCGTTCCGTATCTTCGCAAGTGTTAGCACAACAGTGGAGCACTTCAATGTGTGTTTCACGTGTGGAATTGTCTGCTTCCACAGTTCGACGCCGTCTGATTCACAGAGGACTGGTTGCACGCATGGTTTCCCTTGACCCTGAACCATCGACGCCTCAGGCTGGAATGGGTTCTCAATACAAACAATGGCGTGCTAATTGGCAACATGTCGTGTTTTCGGTCGAGTCCCGATTCAGCTTGGACTACCATGATGGCCGCACACGTATTAGACGGTATAGTGGTAAGCGCTTTCTTCCAGCATACATTGTCGAGCGGCATACGGGCCGAGCGCCAAGCGTGATGGTGTGGGGTGCCATTGGGTACCATTCGCGATCTTGGCTGCTAAGACTTGAAGGCAATCTCAACGGCGACCGCTACATCAAGGAAGCTCTACAGGCAGAAGTCATACTCGTCCTTCAGAGCACTCCTGGCGCTAGTTTCAGTAGGACAATGCCCGACCACATGTAGCCAGGAATGTTCAAGCCCTCTTCGCTGCTTGCAGGCCAGGAAGAAGCGGTATTCTTCGCAGATACCACTTCTTCCTGGCCTGCACGTTCGCCAGACATGTCGTCTATTGAAATGTCTAGAATATGGTCACTTGGCAACTGGCCCATCAAAGTCCTCCAACAGTCAGTACCAATGATCCGCATGGCAAGCAATTACCGAGGAAACCATCCAATACCTTTTCGATTCAATGCCATGCCGTCTATAGAAGCTCTTATTGCAGCTCGCCGAGGCTTCACGAGATACTGATTTTTTTTGGTAAAATTACTGTATTGTTCTGAAAATTAAATCACTTATGTACAGTCATATCAGTAATGTGTGGTTTAAATTTCATTCGAATTGTATGGTTCTTTCTTGGTGTTGCAATTTTCACAAACAGTAGTGTATATGTATTCATATCATGTTCTGCTTGAATGTTGTGACGGTTCCTATTTCCTCAGCTTACACGTGCCTTCCTCTCTTTTTTAAAACGTCGCTGTCTAAATGAAATGCCGAAGAAAAAATGTTCATATTATTATACTGCAATTAAAATCGATAATCGGCTCACCAGACAGAACTGATTTTGGCAAGAAGTATGATCCAGCTTTTAGTACGCTGTTCAAACATTCTTAGATGGAAGCTAAAATAGTTGTTAAGAGCGTGGGGATTAAAAAAAACTCTTAGCTTTCATTTGTTTGAGCCATTATAGTAATCAGCACAGAGGTAACTACTACAGTTATACGATGGTGATTACGTCGACGTAACTGGCATGAGATTCTGTGTACGTATTGATTTTGTGAATGAGAAGTCCTGCTGCTTGCACCTCGTGTTGGTGTTGTTTTGGTAATCAGCTACTGACCAGGCGTGGCGCTAACTTGGTGGTCCGTATTTCACACCGATGCATGCAGGCTCTCAGCGGTATACTAGAGGTTGCCAACAGATGGCGCTGCCACCAACGGACCACCACCGTACCATGAACAGCAGATCTCAACCAGCAGTGTACCATCACTGCTAGCTGGCGGACAGCAGTTTTTTTTTTTTTTTTTTTTGACTGAAGGTTTAACGATCACCGTGAGCAACTTAGTGGGCTATAAGGAGTCGCTCGTCCCTAATTTAGGGCCACTTTTTCCGGGGAAGGGAGAGAGCCAGTGCCGTAAGACAAAAACCAAAATACATGCCTCAGCGGGATTCGAACCCGGATCCAACTCGGACAAATGGCCATAAGCCATCGCTTAGACCACTGCGACGCTGGGGCGGCCACAGCAGTTTCCCCAAACTTGTATTTTTGCTGGGATACGAATGAAGACAAAACAAACACCTTTGAAAAACTCACAGACAGGATGCAACAAGCCATAGGTCCCCTCTCCCCCCAATCTTCCCACAGAATTCCTGGCAACGGTAATTTTTAAGTCAAAAAGGGTTGTGATGACCACTGAAACTCATAAAAGTCATTAAGATGGATCGGAAATTTAAGGGCCCATTCAGATAACTACTCGAAACGTAAAGAGCCTTCTGCGACGATGAGAAGAATCGTGAAGTCCCAATCACATGATCACAGGAATAATGAAGTCATTCTTGCACCCGAAATAATTGAGTCGCACTGAGACTGCTCCAGGAATTATAAGATTTCACTTAAATTACGACAGGAAATATTAAGACTCACAGAGACTATTAGCGGAATCGAAAAGATCCAGTACGACAGCAACAGGAATCATGACGCTGAGATAGAGACTGAGTTTAAGAAGTCCCACTAAGAAAGAACCAAAATCAAGCACTCCTACTCCTACAATAACTGGAATAATAAAGACCCAATAGGAGGACACTGAAAATGCAAAGCCTTGTCTGGATTCCAGCTGGGAATATGAAAACACACTGAATTGATGATAGGAATCATGAAGAACCACAAACGAAGTACCCGGAATCTTTGTGTAACAGTGAGACAGCGATGGGGGTCGAGAAGTAGCCCAGAAAAGTATTTGGGAATCATAAAACCTATTAAGTTAACGACTAGAGTCCTGGACTCCTATCGAGTCCCAGAACGTTGCTGGGACGAAGATTGAAATTTCTAAGACACATTGTGGTAGTGACTGAAATCGTGAAGTCCATCAAGATGGTTACTGGCATCATAAACTCAATCATGAGGTCACGAAGATACACTAATGACGCTATTTAAAATCATAAAGTTCTGCTGAAGCAGCGACACGAAAATTAAGATTCTCTAACGTTACTAATGAAATCCAGATCTATTTAAGGACAACTAACTATCTGAAAG
This sequence comes from Macrothele yani, assembly GCA_039090855.1. Taxonomy (NCBI): domain Eukaryota; kingdom Metazoa; phylum Arthropoda; class Arachnida; order Araneae; family Macrothelidae; genus Macrothele; species Macrothele yani. The sequence continues at coordinate 69,851,747 of CM077013.1, forward strand.
AAGCTGGAGGCATTGGATGATGAAGCATTCACTATCAAGTTCCGTAGGATATGAAGGATTATAGGTGAAAAAAGCTACACACGAATAAGCACACAACTTATAGAATCACGAAATATTTGCTTCCCGAAAATGTTAATTACATCACGAAGAAACGATATGTAATACATTAGAATAAGATTTCTTTAATAGCATACATGTTTAACTCTGAATATAGTTGATTAAATATGACGAGTGAAGAGAAATACGAGACGTAAAATAATACAAGAGGTAACATTAAATGATAGAAAATACAGGGAAAAGTATATTATGGTTAAATAAAAAGTTAAGCTTTGGCGGTAATCACATGCAAATGGTAGTCTCAAATTAAGAATAATGCATTTAGACATGTTCTCCCGTGAAATGTCAGAAGTAAATGTCATTAAGGTAACTTTTAACGAATTTCCAACAATATTCGTCAATGGCTCAATCGATTTTCCTCATTGTTCAGGAATAGAAACTAACATTAATCCCACGCAAACGGATCTTCTTCAGCAAAGTTTCGCTATTTCCCGCCCTCAAATGCGTATGGGAAAATGTTACTGGTATCAAGAGACTTTGCGCGAGGCAGCGATCTTGTTCCTTTCATTCCTGTGTTTCCGGAGGCGTAAAGGGCAAAGAAGAACGAAGATATGCTTTGCTACTAAAAGTACCTAAATGAATTCAAGAATAACTCAAATGAAAACGTATTCTCTTAGTTAGAAGTAGAATAGAAAATGTGGCACTTCATAATAATCTCAAGCAAAACTTCGCAGTTTTGTATCATTTAAAACTGTGTGGATCAATAAAGAAATATCTTTTTTATTTTTCAAAAGCAACATGTAACCACCGCATTTTTCTTAACAAATTCTCATATTATTAAATGCTACTAAACTATACAAGCAATAAAAGTTAAGAACCATCTTAGACTGAAAGTAGAATACAGATTATGCATTCTTACCTACCACTACGGCTTGACAAGATTTTGGGAAATTTTACTCCTTTTACACCCTTTAAAATTTTGTCCCCTTTTAATAGTATAGAAAGTACTATTATGTGAAACGATTTAAATTGCTATCTGTTTAATAGTGCCGTACGTAATGTTTTCTAAAACTGTTTAGATTACTGTTCGTTTAGCACTATCGAACGTATTGTTATGTGAAACCGTTTAAATTTCTTAAAAGTATCGAACGCATTGTTATCTGAAACAGCTTTATTTCAAAGCATAGACATTTTGTGCGTTTGATCTAAATTCATTCGGAAATACCCTAACTTTTACCTTTGAGCATCGAACGGGAGCTTTTATTTCCAACACTGCAGCAGCAATTATACAGTAGTGCAAGCAAAATAGCCATAGTTATTTTCTTTCTACACATCAAATTATTGTGTTAATCGTACACTTCTGTTAGGTGTAGAACTTCACCATATCTTTCAAGTTCGCTGATAACAATATCTATTTTTTTATTTGGGTGTTTAACGACTACGTGAGTAATCGATGGGCTGTAAGCTGTCGCCCGACTCTAATTTAGGGCCACTGATTCCAGGGAAGGGAGAGAGCCCATGTCGTAAGGCAAACACAACATCCATGCTTCATTGAGATTCGAACCCGGGCCGCATCTCGGAAGATGGCCGGGAGCTTGGGCTACCGGGGCGGCAACAGTCTCTATGCAGCTGGCATTTTATCAATTAATACTAACTTGCTTCTACCCAGCCTGTTTGTTCTGTATGCTTTTTCCCCAGATCACCTTATTTCTTAGAACACGTGATACTGTAAGACCCGTCGCGATTACATGAGAATAACAGAGGAAAGTAGTTATTTAAAATAGCTCCTTAAACTCTAGTAACATGCATACATTTTAAAATAATTTTGAGATATAATGGAAAAAATGAACTGATAGACCATTAAATAGAGAAATGATCAGGATTAGTTGACAAGACATTAAAATTAATTCGGTCTAACTTCTGAGATGCGTTCCTCGGCATGACCTCACAAGAAACAACACAGTAATTAACCGTCAAAGCAAAAAAACTGATAGGCTGTTCCGAAAAACATCAGTCCGAGTTAAGGCTTCGAATGTGTTGAAAACTGAAACTTGCTTCACGGTTTGAGCTGAAGAAGTTCGGGAAGGAAAATTTTGAGCAGATGTAAGCAGAACTGCTCAAGGGGGTGGCAAATTTTGAGCAGATGTAAGCAGATAGTTGAATGGCATACATTTTCAGGCTTCCAAGAAGTTTCGAACAAGAAAGAACTGCTACCAACAGACCTGTAAAATTTCTTTTGTTCACAAATTTATATTTGTAATTTTAACTGTGCATACTGCTTCTTTAAAAAACTCATGTGCATCCTGAAATCGGTTGCATCCAGACAAACGTATAAAGTATGTGTTTGTCTTCAGTGAATGCAAGAGTTGAAGGCCAAAAGGCAATAAAAGAAAGATCATAGGTACTTCCATTAAAAGAAGTCACAAAACCGAATGCTTAAGTTTGAGTTCACAGAAATTCAGTTGACCCAAAATAAGTAATGGTGTGTATAGTTCACAAATGAACCCGAATTTGTTTGATGCAGTAGAGTACTCTCATATTCAAGAACCTAGAACACGCCATATCCCATTGCTGTAATGAAAATAATTTGTGGTAGAAACAGTACGTTGGTAAGAAAAAGTACATCTTTACAGATTTGTACGGGTTGGTACTTTCTTACAAAAGCCCAGAGACATAGGGATGACTTATGAGCTTGTGTGTAGTTGAAGTTTCAATTAGAGTAGTTTTATTTAACTGGACACTCACACGCACAAAATCTACTACCGACACTTCCGGATCTCAGCCTTGTATGCTTGCAAGAACTTATAGTTAATTCCTTTTCTAACCGCTTTAAAACCCATATGGTTTGTGAAAGTATTTGACTGTTTTGACGTTATAAATATTTATCCCGTAACATATCAGAATACGCACTGCTAACTGATAACCGACAGCAGCAACATATCAATTTTATCTGTAGATGCCTTACCAAAGTTTTGTCGAAGATTAGAATCGAAAATACTCTATTTGCCACCTACTTCGTCATTTTCACTTTTTGCCGAGCAAAGAACTGTATTTTCACAATACAGTAAATACAGTTCTACTCTGTAGATGTACGACAGTGAAACCTGGATACTGCAGAAGAGAACAGGAGTCGTATGTGTGCTGGAGAGATGAGTTACTTACGGGGGGTTTATAGCAAGGCACGTTCTGATCACGTGAGGAACGAACATGTGTTGCAGATGTGTAATGTGAGGCAAAATGTTGTTAGTAAGGTGGAGACTAATATTCTTAGGTGGTTTGGCCATGTTGAAAGAATGAGTGATGAAATGCCTACTAAAAGGATTTTTTTGCTCAAGCGGCAAGAAAGAATGGTAGAAGAAGGCCAAGGAAATCATGGCAGGACCAAATTCAGGAATGTCTTCATCAGAAAAAGATTGAGTATGAAGTACAAAAGGTCTTATGTGAGACGTGTGATGGATGTCAGTGAAGCTCGAGCTTTGTGCTGAGATTCCTGTAAATGGAGACGTTTGATAAGTCACCAGTTAGTAAAATCTAGTGCCATCAATTAAACGTTAAACTGGCAGATGGATTTTCTTTGAGGAGCTAATTTCTGAATCTCAGAGAACAACTTCATGACATGCGTGTATGTATGTAGTACTGTACAGTCCGACATACTCAAGCGCAGTTAAGAGTTACTAAATCACGATGTTGCGAAATGCTAATCAGGGTAATATGCATTTTTTACGGGGTTTTTTTTTGTAGAGGAAACAATGTTTATAGACTGAACAGTAGATTCGCGACGTTTGTCAATCCATCTTTTCTTCCAGTCTGCATCGTGTCTTCCACATAAGCAATCTAATATTAATAGATTTTTTTTATGATGCAGCACGTTTTCTCTCTGCCAGTTTGTGTCATATTTCCAGTGAAGTATGGTGGTTACATTAGTGTATAAATAAGCAGATACAAGATATTGCCTTGCGTGGAAAGTGAATTATGGGATATGCCGTGAAATACAGGGCTCCGCGTCGCATAAATTGTGGTATGCTGTCATAACCAGATAGACTCTATGACGTTAATCCTCAGGAAGTGGAACCAAGTAGGAAAGTAGAAAGTACCGTCTTGATAAAACCCTGTCGTAGGTAGCTGTCTACGCCAGGTTTAAAGTAAAATAAAACTCTGTTATTGCCAAATACACGAGCTCTAGAAAAAACTCCTCGAAGCGCAACGACTTCTCGTCATTTGCTTTTCTTGCCCAGAAACATCATGACTTCATCGGAGTTCTACAAGTTTTTTCAGCATTTCCTCCCTCGACGTTCAACGTACCTCGGTTTAGAGAAGCGATTTATGGATACTTCACATCTTCTGGCACAGTTTTTCAAATAAGCGCAATTGTAACGGCCTTGACTTGATGAAGTTCACGATTTTCACGGAAGTGTTCCAAAACGTTTTCAACTCATCCGACATAGTTTTCAATACTAACATTTCCCGGTGAAGGTTGCAGCGAATCCATGAGGCCTAACTTCACGAACTCGAGTCGTAACATTGCTACTTCTGCCGCCTATAGTTGGGGCGCTGTTGGTATGTATCCCGATGTATTTTGTCAAGAACATGTTGACCCACATCCGGAAACCTGACCAGTTGAAAACCGGTTCCCGTAAAAGTAGAGGAAACTACCACCTTCTTCCTCTGATGCACTCCCTCTGAGACTGGCATTCACTGTAGTATTCATGGGAATTTATGGATTATTTTTGTTTTTTATGGTCAGTGACCAAATCTTTTTATTGAAGGTTAAACCACCACCGTGAGCAACTCGATGGGTTATAAGCAGCCGCCCGTCTCTAATTTAGGACCACTGGCACCAGGAAAGGAAAACAGCCAGTGCCGTAAGACAAATACAACTTTCATGCCTCATCGGATTCGAACGCGGACTTTTCTCGTACGAATGGTCATAAGCCAGCGCTTAGACCACGGCGCAACCGGGGCGGCGTGACGACATTTAACCTGCAGGTGTAAAAATATTAGACTGAAACAAAGAACTTTGCCAGTTATGAAATGTTTTTTTCTAGGAGCCGTTATTACGAAGAAATCAAAACGGGGAATTTTTGCGGAAAACAAAAGAAATGGAAGTTTTACGAAATGTTCGGGTAGTGCCATACCTCGCACTTAAACAAAATGGGTTCTTTCATTGATATTAAAACGTAGTGCTGACTGTACTTCCATTTTATGACTCACTGCGTAAATCAAGAAAGCTAAACCAGAATATTTTGTTTGTTTGAGGGTTTAGCGACCACCGTGAGCAAACTAAATGGATTATAAGCAGTCGCCAATCCCTAATTTAGGGCCACTGATTAAAGGGAAGATGGTCAGTGTCGCAAACACAACACCCATGCTTCATCTCGGACGTATGGATAGAAACCAGAGCATAGACTACTGCGCCACCGGGGTGGTTAACCAGCATGTACTGATTAGAAATGTTAAATTTATTCGTGGATATTTAGCGGATTTGTGGCCTTAATTTTTCCAAATTGAGCGCTGCTTTCTTTACGAGATGGAAAATTTCGTGATTCGCCCTTTGACTCATAGCGCGAGAGCGATCTACGATTTTCATCGATTCACTTACGATCATAGTAAAAGGAAAAGAATAAACAGAAAACTGAATGAAACTTCTGCAGTTATTTACAATGCACCAGAAAATTAAACATGCCAAAGAGGGAAAATCATTGCAGTTGAATGGCCCATAGGTAAGCTGATTTAGATACTGGTAAAATTGCTGTCGATATCCACAGATCAAAATATGACTTTTAATCTTTTCGACTGAAGAATGAGAAACACTTGGCGAAATGTTTGCTCAGCACTGAGATATTCACAAATGTGTTAAGATGTGCAGAGCGCGTAGGGATCTCCGTTTCACAGATCGATATGTTCATTAGACAGTTTTAGGAACCACCTCTGGGAAAGAAAGAAAAGATTTGTGAATAATGATCCTCCATTTGGAAACCCCGAGTTAAAGAAAAGAATCCATTAAAGCTAGCAGCGAGGACCTCACTCTCCTCCGCATGCCCCTATGCAGTCATCAAAGAATCTAGTCACAATGCTGCAACCTCCGCAATGCATGAGAATCAATGCTAAGAAGCTCATTTTAATATGTCATACTAATTTGAGAGATTGTCTTTACTAGCGCAGCATCCACGGATTAAGAAAAAAGATGAGTCTGTAGAAGAAGTAGAGAAAAAAGAAAAGAAAAAAGACGGTTCGTTAAATTCGAGCTACTCACTTTCTTAAATCCCTTTTTAACTTTTAAAATTAGCATTATGGGGCTCTTTTTTAGCAAAATTAATGCTAAAGAATAAAAAGCATCCAACCGCAAGAAAGCCTCTCTTGAACTTTTCAAATAAGCAGACTATTTAATGTGGACCAGGAACATCAAACAAAGATCTTCGCTCTTTCCACGTTTATAAGTGAGTCACGGAAAAAATTCTCATTGGCCGCCACCGGGAGTCGAACCCAGGGTCTTCCAGTTACGCGCCGGATATGCTGCCACTACACCACAGTGTAGCGGAAGCATATCCGGCGCGTAACAAGTAGACTATGTATTTGAGCCGAGCTTTGATACTGCAGGAACAGAAAGTCCTAGTCAATTTTCCTGTTTGAATCTCTCATTGAAAAGAATTGCAGTAAATCCCGAATTAACGTTCCCTCCCATAATGGTTTTTCGCACTCTCCGTAATCTTGATGAACCTCCAGTTTAGGATACGTAAAACTGACATTAAAATTTCTGTCCTTTCAAAGTTTTCTCGTGTTTGGAGTTTAGTAATAACAGCCTTGGGACACATCTCCTCCTCGATTTTAGTTTGACCTTTACTTTAAAAAGTTAGCTTATGCTCTTTACAATCCAGTTACAAAGAACCCGGAAATCCATCTCTTGGCCTAAATGTTAGACATTGTCTTAAATATTCAATCGTTTGTCCAAAAAGCCACAACAGCATTAGGATCTGAAAGAGTTCAATGTAAGCTTTACCTCAATTTTTTCAGTCGGAAAATATTTCGTTTTGCACCGATTGAGATAAATTGAATATTAAAAGAAATCTGACAATGTTTTCGAAAGCACAGCTAGAGTATGTACGTATTAGCTAGCTAAGTATTTTATTTGCGATGAAACTTTTGAACACTAGAACGTAAGTCTTCGAGAAAATGTTTATTGAACGAATTAACATTGCACATATAAGATAGATTTTCCCTAGTTTGTCTTAGAACAGTCAATTCTAAGACAAACAGCCTTTCGTCAAAGTGAAGTGAAATACAGGAGTTGGACATAATAATGTGAACACCACACTCAGAGACGTGACTTTTAATTGTGCTGCGTACGTCGTAATACGCAAAGGTATCCACCACTTTTTGCTTGTAATATAGCTGTGTTTAGAACCTCAAGGTCCTGTTCAAGTGCATTTAAAGTGTCTTGTTTCAAAATTTCTTTCAGGGTGACGACGAAATGAGCTACCTAACGGACTTCGAAAGAGGGCTAATTGATGGTGGCTGGCTAGTTGGTGCCCCCGTGACAAGTCGCCAGGGTAGTGGGGGTATCGAGAGCTACTGTGTCTAGCGTCATGACAGCATACCGTGTTCGTGGCAAAAACTCGTCTGCGAAACACAAGAGCGGCTGGAAAACGACCTTGACTGATACACAGGAGAGCATTAAAGAGGATTGTTACCCGTAATAAGCAGACCACGGCGCTGAAAATTAGCGCGGAGCTCAATATGCATCCCCAGACCCCAGTATCAACGAAAACAGTGCGCAGGAAACTGCATAAATAAGACATTCATAGCAGAGCTGCTATTGCCAAACCTCGGGTGACCCGGATGAATACACAACGGAGATGGCAGTGGTGTCAGGAGCCATAGAATGTGGACTGCCGATGCATGGAAGCGTGTAATGTGGTCCGATGAATCCACATTCACACTATTCTCCACCGCAGGGCATGTTTACGTGTGGAAAACACCGTCAGAAGCGTACAAGCCAGATTGTCTGCTCCCAACAGTGCAGCAAGGTAGTGGTTCTGCCATGCTCTGGGCGGTCATATCATGGTTTTCAGCAGGTCCCATGATCACTTTGAAAGGATGGATGACTGGCAGGGCGTATGAAACCATTTTGACCTACCAAGTCCATGGCGTATGAAACCATTTTGGCCGACCAAGTCCATGGCGTATGAAACCATTTTGGCCGACCAAGTCTATGGCGTATGAAATCATTTTGGCCGACCAAGTCCATGGCGTATGAAACCATTTTGGCCGACCAAGTCCATGGCGTATGAAACCATTTTGGCCGACCAAGTCCATGGCGTATGAAACCATTTTGGCCGACTAAGTCTATGACGTATGAAACCATTTTGGCCGACAAAGTCTATGGCGTATGAAACCATTTTGGCCGACCAAGTCCATGGCGTATGAAACCATTATGGCCGGCCAAGGCTGAGGCATTGTTTCCTGCAGGGGATGCCATTTATCAAGATGATAACGCCCCGATTCACAGAGATCGGAATGTCCAATCATGACTTGAAGAACATATGGATGAACTTCCACACCTTCTTTGGCCTCTCTGGCCTGTGTTGGAAAACAGAGTAAGATCCCGTTATCGTCCTCCTGCATCTCTCAAGGACCTGGAGGAGTTTTTGCTTGAAGAATGGCGTAACATTCCACTAACCACCATCCAAGTTTTGTGTGCGTTCATTTCAAGGAGGATTTAGGCGGTTTTGAATGCCAAAGGTGGTCCCACCCCTATTAGGTACGTAAAACAATCTTTTCCTAGGTGTTAACATTATTCTGTCCAACCCCTGTATATTGTAATGATGCAAGGCAAACAAATTACCTGTTTCTGGCGTAGAAATTTAACAGTTGGCGACTTAAGAAAAAATCTTGCTCAGAAGAGCCAAAACTGCAAAAAGAAATGATATCCTTGATTTGTCTTTCTTCAGACATTTTAGCCAGAAGTTCGTTGTCACCAGATGTCACTGTCTCTATGCATCGTAAACTAGTAGGCATTTGCGTACACACATATCGTATAGTTTACTTAATAAACATAGTGTATGTTATTCAGTACTTTTACAATAGCAGTTAAACCTTAAAGTTTTTGAATGGTTATCATGAAAATGCTAAACTATGTATCCTTTGTCTACCAAATGAACAATATCTTCAGTTCTGTTCTGTCTTCTGGGGACTGGCATTCTGAAACTTTCAATTATTTAATTTTTACGCAAGGAACAGGACTGAGATAACAGTTTTCTCATTACGTTATGCTTTAATGAAACCAAAATTTCCGTAGAAGTCAGAACAGAATAGTGAGCCCATGTGTCATGAAATGATGGCATGTCTGCTTTTGACTGTATCACATGTGATTAAATTCTTGCAACATCTGAAACGTTTCGACGGCTGGAGTACATCAACAAAACCAGCTTTTAAAAGTTGTGAAAATGACTTGGCCAGTGCGGTGAATATCTCAGAAACAAACGAGTTTATTTTAAAAAAAAAACTTTGTTTCTTTAGTTTATCGATCCTGTTTTGCCATAGAAAAGAAGCATTTTTCGAAATTGGTTCAAAAAAAAATTGGTTAGAAAAAAATAAACAATATTTCGGAATTCATTTTTTTAAATGGTAAACCATATGCCCATTTATTTAGCGCGACAGAAACCTGAACGTCTGTGAATTCTAAAATTACTCGTATAAACTAAAGTATTTCCAATTTTCAATTTTTTATAAGTTCAAACAGATAACCATAAGCTATTAATATTTATAAAATCATGAAAGTAAATCGCAAAACAAAACACTTTTAAGGCGTGAAACGGGAAAAGGATGTATTAGTAAAAGCTGGAAAGTACTTAAAACAGTGAGTTGTCTGTACCAATGGAATGGAGGAATGTCTTTTAGGACTGTGGATAATGAAAAGGAATTTTCTAATATGTTCCTATAGGAAAACTGTTGGATCCAGAAAGAATTATTTTAGCTCAGTCCGGATTACAAAGAGGTGCAGCAACGAAACTTTTACACCAAAACAAAGCAAAATAAGTACATGGAAAATGCAGGGAACGCCTTATATTTTTACACATTTTCCGACTCTAAAAAATAAAACTTGATCTTACTCCACAAAATGGAAATAACGTACTCACAAAGACAAGCCACGCAATAACATTAACGGGCCATATAGTACGTATGTGCCCTCCTGCGAACTCAGATACGCTCATAATTGCATTCAACTGCACAATCACAAAGTCGTCTTGGTGTGTTAAACCGTTCTGGGCTCAAAGATAAAACTGACGTAAGCATGAGACAGGACAGATGTAAGAAACTATCAAAAGGCAGTCACAGAAGAACACATGAATAAAAACCAATGCAATCACAGTATGGAAATCTCGAGAGATCTCAGATCCAATTATTTCTTGACATGGAAATAAAAAATAAAAGGCCAAATCCTCTTTGGAAATAAAAAATAAAAGGTCAAATCCTCTTTGGAAATAAAAAGTTCCCACTTTCCGACTATTGCCTCCTTCGCTGTTGCTCCTCATCGCGACTCTAAACGTGTGATGAAGGAAACATGGAGCTTCTTTTAAATCAGTTAGTGACGGAACTCCGCCACATAAGAAACAGACACAATTCTCCGTTGCATTTTCGAGGAGTGATATCAGCACATTAAAAAAATCGTTCGCTGCTTTTTTCTGCCGCTTGCTATTTGTTTGTCAGAATCAATAACGATTTTTCCCGTTCTTCGTCGTGTGTCGTTCCTTCTTGGCCAACAAACACCCTTCCATCCTACGTCATTCGTTCGGGAGCATTTCGCCTTCTCGATAAGAAAATGAAATTCGGTGATAAAAAGAAAGCGCCAGCTATTCAGTGAAGAGTATTATGAATCGTAGTAAGTGAAATTCAAATAACTACTTACATCAATCGGAATTTCGTTTGTTGTTCGTCGGAAAATGATAAAGACGAACTTTAATGGTAGAAGTTATCCCGCGCGAGGGTTTCAAGCTGATAAATATTCAGGAAGGATTTTACTCTCTCTGATCCCAGCAGCGGAGGAAAAGGAGAGCAAAAAAAGAAGATATCATCTTGTAGGAAGTTTAATGGTTAATAAAGAAACTTCGGAAGGTAAATTTGAATATCACATCACATATATAAACTATGTTTTTCGTTCAAATAAAGATGGGAGGGGAAAACAATAAAGAGTTACTTGCCCTTCGGGTCTAAGAGATCCCACGTGACCTGCTTAAGCGAAAAGATGTCCGCACCATGGAAATCTTGAATTCAAATGTATTAGGAACGGACAAGAACGAGAGTTTTAATGGACACTGCAGAACTAATTTAGGCTAATCGCGTAAAATAACTCAGGTGTGATCCAATTAAATGCAGCATAAAAAAAATTAGATTGATTCAGATGTGCAATTTAGTAACTCAAAGGATTTTAAATATCTGGCATGTATCAGAATATTTAAATATTTAACAAATTCTTATTGATGTTCTTTTAACCTTCTTCAATGTATAATATAGCTGTTTCAAGTTGCGACGTTTTACAGTTGTCTTAAATATCATAATTTATAAGTAGAAAGTCAGAGGGTGGAAGAGTTTGTGAAATGAGGTTGATACTTCTGGTAAACCAAAGGGAATGTTCCCGTGGCCGAGTGCTACGAATTGCTGGCTTTCAGTAATTCTTCCGAGATAAGCCAAACTCCCTTATTATTCATATATAGGGTTTTTTGGATGCCCCTTCCCCCGAGTGGGAGTGGTGCACTGATACTGCACTTTTCTCACGGCACTGGCCTTTCCCCCTTCCCTGGGACCAGTGGCCTCAAATTAGGGATGTGCGACTACCTACACCTTCTTGAGCTGCTCACAGTGGTCATTTACCAATCCCCCTACCCCCAAAAAAATCAAAGGCTGCAACGTATCGTTTTCCGTTAGAAAAAAAAAATCTTCGAGAAAACGCAACCGAGCCACAAATGAATGTCAATCTCTTCCCATGGCGTAGACAAAAAATATGCCTTTTGTAAAAATATTCCAGATACCCAGAGTATTTACAAAGCACCAGTAAAATATATTATCGGTATTTTTACAAGTGTACAGAATGAAAGAAACATTCGATGGAAAGAAATAACATTCCAAATTTCATAGCCGACTTGGAATAAAAAGGAATAATAATAATTGTAATAAAACGAACAATTTACCTATCTGACGGGCAGATTCTGCCCTGATTCATGTGCGCTACTTGATAGATTAGAAGATTTACCTTAAGGGACTTACTATGCTTCTCAACTATATATAAAAAAATCTAATAATACAGTTTTCAGGTAATCCAACTGGTATGCACTTAGTTATGGAATACGCTGCCTGTGTTCTCTTTTCGGCAGTAAAAAAAAGCACTGTGCTCTTCATGGAGTGCATTCCAACTTCACTAATGCAAATTTAGACTACAGATTATCGGCTAAAGTCTGTATTAAAAAAATCAAAGGCAGCATAAACACGAGTGCATTATTTTATTTCGATATGCTGTTGAAATAAAAATCCATTTAAAAGAACTGTAGTGGAGAATAATGATCAGTTTTTATGTTTACAACGGTGCCCTATCTATAAAAATCAGAGGTAGGTCTGTTTCTCCGAAAAGGTATGATCACCGATTTCTGTTTTCTCTTTTTTTAACTGCCTTTTTTCAAATGATTGATGCATTTTTATCTCTCCTGAACGTATCCGTTGTTTTTTTCAATTCGTTGAAGTTATATGCAATGTATTTCGTAATTTATCTTTTTTGTTCACGTTTCCGAGTCAAAATGCTATGGTGTATGATCAGACAGAGACACAGCTCGGAAGTTTCACTTTCGACAAAATCTCACACAGCCACAAAACTTAGTCGTGATAGATTGACTCATGTTTCGCTTTCACATATTGATTGCAGAAGTAAATATATCGCGTACTCTGTGCTTGCAGATCCCATAAAATATTACAGATCTCGCTGAAGATGCAATTGGTTTTTGGGCGACCGCATTGCAATCCATTATGTAATGCTTGCTGTCAGCACTTTCCTGGTGCTGAAATCTTTATAAGTAGCTAGTGCAAGTACGTAATTAATAGAAAACAAATGCTCTGGAAGAAAACAGGTAAATACATAATATAATATAATACACTGAGCGGACATAAATCATGGGATACCTACCTAGTAACGGGTAGGTCTACATTTCGCCCGGAAAATGGAAGTCACATGGCGAGGCATTGAGTCCACAAGGTTACAAACGCGTTCCATAGGTATCTTTACTCAGGATTAATAAACCGCTGTCCATAATTCCGTGGCATTCCTGGGTGAAGGATTCAAAGTTCGAACAAACCTCTCGGTAGCATCTCAAAGACTTTCTACAGGGCTCGTGTGGGGTGAATAGAGAGGTTATTCCAGGGAGGAAAACTTCTACGGAATGCTCTTCTAACCATGTTCTACTCACCACGACTCTATGGGAAGACGCACTGTCCTACCGGAAGGGCAATGCCAGATGGTGCACCCTATTGCCCTGTGGTGCGCCCTTTTGCCCTGTGGGTGAATCATTACCATGAAGGGCTGCAGATTCTCTGAAAGGATGGACACGTAGAGTGGGCCGTTGAGAGATACATCGAAACGTGCCAGACATACCGACGTGTGCCGGTTGAACACCCCCGCATCATAACCGAGTTTTCACCAGCCTGAACAGTTCCTTGTTGACATGGAGGGCCCATCTCTTTGTGCGGATTCGGCGAGATCCGTGTCCTCTCGTCTGCGCGAAATAACTGGAAGCGAGCCTCGTCGGACCAGGAGGCCCGTCTATAATCATCGAAGGCCCAGTGCTGATATTCTTTCTCCCCGTTGAGTTTACAGTCCCGTGATGTGGCGTTAGCAATGTAACTCTGGTCGGTTGGCGCCTCCCATAAACTATTGCACTTCTCGGTGGAGATTTCTCTGGCACCTCCCTTGTTGAAGTTGGTGGTGATTTATACCGATGTTGCTGTCCGGTTGGTTGCAACTATGCGAGACAGACGTCGACGTCCACTTCAATCCACCACCTTTTTCCACATACAGCGCTGTCCACGATGCGTTGTTATTCCGAAAATGGCGTATTCCCGATACACCCTTGACATTGTCGAACGCAGATACTGAAATTCTTGTACCACCTCAGCGACAGTGACATATGCGTCGATTCCCTTGTATAAAATGAGGTTCCTCAGCTTTCGCAATGTCAGAAATCTTAGTTGCATTCAGCCAGGTAGAGTTACTATTTTATCGTGGCAAACACTTTCAGAATGTCGAATTTATATCTACTTATTCATTTATAATTCATGGTTGATGTTTTTGCGGTTGTTTTCGATGTGTTGCTTCTTTAACGAAATATGTTGTAAAAACTGAACCTTGTGATCTTAAAAAGATCCAAGTTTTGAGCTAAAGCGGAGAGCGATAGGTATTTTTTTTATTCTTGGCCTTTATATATCAGTGCACAAAAAAGCGTGAGATATGGAATCAATGTTTTAATGCTGGCACACCAGCTGAAACCACATGTTTTCTTTTAGGTTAAATGCCTCCTCAAATTTGTCTATAACCCAGATTGATGGTCATGCTGGGAACCACCATAATCCGAATAACGTTAGGTGCGGAAACGTTTCCCTTCTCGCTTGGTGTTTTGATCATCAGCTATTGATCTTCATGCTTGATAACTGTAAGTTATTGTGGAATCTTCATTATAAGACTAATTTCTGCGTCTTGACACCAAAACTGTGCCAGCCATTAGAAATCTGTCCACGCCTTTGTTTAGTGAAATTTTTTTATTTACTCTGTTATTCTGTTTTCTTAGAGACTTTCATCTATGCATTAAATACTTAAGGCTAGGTGATTTTATCGAAGTCATCGTGCTCTTTTACACTAGTTTCTGCAACCCACTTAACGTTGTCAACATTCATAATTTTTATACTCCTATTACAACAGAAAATGGATTTCTTTGAATATATCGATGTTATTTTGGAGGTCTTCTACTAATATTAAAAACAGTTTGCCGTCTGTACACGGTATTAAAATTTAGTTAAAAAAATATATGCACAAAGTTAAAACATTAGCACTTTGAAGTCCACTGTGGACCCGTCATGAGATGGTGTGGTTGCGTTATGCCTTGGGAGGGTATATATATATATATATATATATATATATAGTAAACACATTGACAAAACAGTATGTTTGGGCATGTTCATTACATAATCATGTCGTTTCATTGGAGCTTGGGTTGTTGCCGGTATTGTCTCTTTCGCTGTAGTAGTTACAAAGCCGTTTCCATGGTAACGGTATAGTGATAGGGGTATCATCGCTACAACATTCTACCCTATGTTTATGTATCAATAAGCTTTCTATCAAAAGGATCGAAGAACAGGTAGTCGGCGTATGTTACATACTAACATCGTCTCAGACAGGTTGGTGTTGACCCTTCAGGCATAGTCTTGAAAGGGCGGTGGAGGTGGAGCATGATTTAACATTGTATTTATGTTCAGAGACACGTAAAGTAAGATTGAGACCGGTCGAACCTATGTATATCTGGTCGACTGCATCAGTATTCATAGCTTTCAGTGGGATTGCATACACTCTAAAGCTGGAATCAAGGGTCCCTGCCATTTTTAATATGGGCGAGAATGTAGCACGTTTTTATGCCAAAATCGATATAAAATGGTCGAGATGCGTTTTTAGGGTATTTGTGACAGCAGGGATGTATGGTAGTTTACCGACATATGAAGAGGTTGGTCTCGTTCTTGGTAATGTTGAGTATGATGCATTAAAGACACGGCGCATTATGGAGTTAACGGTGGTAGATGGGTAGTCATATAACGCCGGAATATTCATAATTTTTGCAACTTCTAGGTCTCTTTGATCGGTTGAGGATGAATATGTAACTGCTCGGTGAAACAAAGTGAAAGGCTGAGAGTTTTTGCCTGAGTGGGTGGAAGGAGTTGTGGGGAATCATAGATATTGCTGCAGTTAGTTTTCTATATACAGAGTGAGTTACTTCGTTCGTAATTGGGTTTCTTTCCAACAAGAAGTCCAGATAGAACATTTAACATTCATAAAATGAACCAAGCAATTGCAAAAATCCCACATTCCATCTGCTCCCGTGATCCCACTAATGCTACAGTTTCGGCCCTGCCCAGGTTAAAATCTTCAGGCCTTCTTCCTCCAAATATTACTAAATCTATGCACCCACTACCTGTACCCCGTGTTCCCGAATTATTTGGGAAACTTAAAACCCATAAAAACAGGTAATCCCGTACGCCCCCTCGTATCGGCCTATGCAAGTCCAACTAGACCCCTCGAGGAGCACTGGAAAAATGTCTAGTCCCATTAACCACCTCATCCATATACTCGGTCTCAAGCTCCACTCAGGCGTTAAATAAAATACATTCAGTTACACCGTCTACCTCGCAGTTTATAATGGTCTCACTTGATATCATTCCCTTTTCATATCCTAACGTAGGACAGCAAGGACAGGTACGTTATATATTATAACGTACCTGTCCTTGCTGTCCACCGTATCATTGAAGAAATGCTGTCAGCCCAAGGAACTTACGCCCATAATGAAATTCAAGGCATTGTTAATGCCTTAAGACTAGTATACAATAGAACATTCTCTTTATTTAATGGTACTATTTACCGTCAACGGGAGGGGGCCCCTATGGGGTCACCCCTCTCAGCAGTTCTATCTGAGTTGTTGTTACAAGATCTGGAAAACCAAGTCCTCACTCACTTTCATGTGAAACCTATTTTATACCTGAGATACGTGGATGATGTGTTACTGTTTTGGCAATCCACCCTTGAAAGCCTTACCGAGTTCATCACTTAGTTGTCCACAAAATACATTTCCATAAAATTTTCTTCGGAATTCGAGAGCAATTATGCATTACCCTATCTGGACTTCTTGTTGGAAAGAAACCCTATTACGAAACTTGCTCTGTATATAGAAAACCAACTAAAACAATATCTATGATTCCCTACAACTCCTTCCACCCACTCAGGCAAAAACTCTCAGCCCTTCACTTTATGTTTCACGGAGCAGTTACACATTCATCCTCAACCGATCAAAGAGACCTAGAAGCTACAAAAATTATGGATATTGCAGTATTATATGATTACACATCTACCACGGTTAACTCCATAATGCGCCGTGTCTTTAATGCATCATACTCAACATTACCAAGAACGAGACCAACCTCTTCATATGTCGGTAAACTACCATACATCAATGCTGTCACAAATAACCTAAAAACGCATGTCGACCATTTAATATCGATTTTGGCATAAAAACGTGCAACATTCTCGCTGATATTAAAAATGACAAGGATTAGATTCCCCTTGACTCAGGTTTAGTGTGTATGCAATCCCACTTAAAGCTATGAATGCTGATGTAACCGACCAGACATACACAGGTTCGACCCGTCTCAATCTTAATTTACATGTCTATGAACTTAAATACAGTGCTAAATCATGCGCCACCTCCACCGCCCTTTCAAGACTATGTCTGAAGGGTCAACACCAACCTATCTGGTGCGATGTTACTGTGTTACATACGCCGACTACCTCTTCTTCTATCCTCTTGACAGAAAGCATATTGATACATAAACATAGGGTAGAATGTTGTAACGATGATACCCATATCACTAAACAGTTACCATGGAAACTGCTTTGTAACTACTTCAGCGAAAGAGACAATACCGGCAACAACCCAAGCTACAATGAAACGACATGATTATGTAATGAACATGCCCATGCCCAAACATACTGTTTCGTCAATGTGCTTACTACACTGCTGGCCACCCAAAATGCAACACCAAGAAGGACACGAGATAGCAAAGCCAGATTTACTGGACACGTAACAACAGATACAAAGATGAAACGATTGAGCTTACAGGCCCGTGCGACTTGCGGAACACGCCCACGTCAATAGTTCGTGTGGCCCCCATGGCTGGCAATAAGGGCCGCTAAACGCCGCGGCATCGAACGAAAGAGGCTTTGAATGTGGGCTTGGGGTATGTCGGTCCAGGCTGCTTCCACACGTTGCCACAGTTCATCAGGCGTAGCTACGGGTGGTGCTCGCCGGGCCACTCGGTTGCCGATCAGCAACCAGACGTGTTCAATGGACGCCATATCGGGAGAACAGGCGAGCCACGGCAGCAGTGACACCTGGTGGGCCGTGAAGAATTGTTGCACGATGCGTACCACGTGCGGGCGCGCATTGTCCTGTTAAAACGTGGCCGCTGGCAGGTCCTGCAGGTAAGGGAGGACTACAGGCTCCAAAATGTCGGAGATGTAGTGGTGGCTGTTGAGTGTACTGGCGATGCGTACCAGAGGGGTGCGGGTGTGATATCCAATTGCGCCCCAAACCATAACACCAGGCAACGGACTGGTATGGCGATGCGTAATGCAGGCGTCATACAGTCTCTCGCGCGGTGCCACCACACGTGGATCCGAACATCGTGGTGTTGCAGGCAGAAGCGGGATTCGTCGGAGAATACAATGTCGTGCCATTCCGTAGTCCAGGTGCGGCGTTCAACGACCCACTGCCGCCGTACTCGCCGGTGGTGTAACGTCAATGGTAATCAAAGCAATGGGAACCGTGCAGAAAGTCCCCACTCCTGCACACGACGTCGAACGAGGTTGTTGCGCAACACACCCTAATTCCTACGCTAACGTTCGTGATATGGCGGTGCGAGCCGTCAATGCCCGCCGCACAACATGCCGGTCCTCTCTTTCGGTGGTATGCCGATGCTACGGCAATCGCTCACGTCGGTCCTTCCGTCCCTACTGCACCCACCGAATCCATACTCGCCTCACTGTGGTTGGATGTCGTCCCACACGGGTGTCGATGTCCCGGTACGATAATCCGCTGTCGAGATAAGAAACTATTCATCGTCTGTCAAACTCCGAAACGTGTTGGAATGACTACCATCTTCTGCGACGAGGCATCAGGAACCTTCTCACGCACAGGTCCGACAGCACAACACACTTCCACCACTTACATCCTGCCTTCTGTGCACCCTTCTTATAGTGCTTCTCCGTGGCGTGCCGGGCAAGAATTGTCCAAATGTTCCACGATTGTCCAAATGTTCCATGATTGTTCAAATGTTTGTCTAAATGTTTCCAGAATTGTCCAAATGTTCCATGATTTGCATATGCCCTGCAATGCTAATCGTTTGCATGTCCTCTCGCGGGCTAAGCATGCTGCGAATTTCAGGCCAATCGGATGCTTCCTTTTTGGTGTTGCATTTTGAGAGGCCAACAGTATATATACACTATCTACCAACAAGTAATTGGACACCCCTGCAATCGACGATATATGCGGTCCTGATACACGCCGCCGTTAAATATCGTGTGGGAAATAACAACGCAACCAGTCGCATGCAAGATGCCACGGAGTTGTGGACTCTCTGATTCCGAGAAAGGTGTAATCGTCGGGTATCACAGAAATAGCCGATCCATACGTGACATATACAGCTAGTTGAAGTACCCAAAATCGACAGTGGTCTACGTGATTGGCAAGTGGAAGATGAGAGATGACTGTCGGAATGTGCCCCGACCCACAAAACTGGGAGTTAGAGACTGATAGGTGCTGGCCAGAGAAATTCGGAAGAACCGCACCAAATCGATGGGCCACATCCGCAAGGTGTTTCAACAGGCAACCGGGAGTGTTTCTTCGATGAATATCATCCGTAAGGAAGCCCATCTGCTCGGTTATCGTGGACGTGCTGCCGCCCACAAACCTTTGATCACCAAGTCCAATAGCGCTGCTCGACTAACGTGGTGCAAAGAACGTCGACAGTGGACCGTTGAACAGTGGAAACAGGTTCTCTGGAGTGACGAATCAAGGTTCACCCTCTACCGTTCGGATGGCAGGGTCTGGGTTTGGCATCTGCCTGGAGAACGCCTCCTGCCGGAATGTATTGTGCCAATTGTGAAGTTCGGCGGCGGTGGAATTATGCTATGGGTTTGTTTCTCCTGGTATGGCACGGGACCCTTGGTCACAATTCTTTGTAGACTCAACGCCGAGACCTACTGCACCATTTTGGATGACCATGCGCTTCCTACGTTGTGGCAGTTTTATAGGGTGGACCCATATTACTTTCAGGATGACAATGCCACCTGTCATGCTGCGAGGTCCACCATGGCTTGGTATGGTGACAATGGGGTTAATCGAATGGACTGGCCAGCGCAGAGCCCGGACCTTAACCCTATCGAGCACCTCTTGGATGAGTTGGAGCGTCGACTTAAGGGGTGCCTCCACCGTCCAAAATGGGAGAAGGAACTGACCTCTCTTCTCCAAGCCGGATGGAAAAAAATACCGCTAGCCGTCGTACAACGCCTTGTGTGAGAGTATGCCCCGGAGGGTCGCCGCTGTAATCGCCGCTCGTGGAGGCTCCACCAACTATTGAAGGTGAATAAACTTCGTTTTCCTCTGCTATCACAGATGTCCAATTACTTGTAGGTAGATAGTGTATATACCCTCCCAAGGTATAACGCAACCACACCATCTGATGACGGGTCCATAGTGGACTTCAAAGTGCTAATGTTTTAACTTTGTGTATATATATATATATATATATATATATATATATATATATATATATATATATTTAACTGTAATTTTTAAAATCGTGTATAGACGGCAAACTGTGTTTTTAATATCCTTCAGCACGAATCAGTTAACTTCCTATGAGGTCTTCTACAATATATGTTTTTACTTTGTTTTTCCAGCCTTCTGGCTTGGCTCTAGAAAAACTTTTTTGAAACGTTTTTGTCGTTCCGTTGCTTCAGTTCACTTTGTGTGGCCAACATATCTTATCTGAGAGGAGAGTGATCAAATTATTTTTCGCATAAAGGTTTTAGTACTACTGAAATTCTCTTTGAATTTAAAAAATCCTTTTAATAGATCAACAAATATTGAACACTCGAGCGACATTAATCACTGAAACGATGAAAGTTTTCAGTCTGTAGCACGATTTAATGCTTAAAAGATGAGAAATATATACAATTAAAACCATGAGCACTTTCGAGGCCGCGGCTGCCTCTTCTTCAGATGTAATAAATAGACACATTTAATCTATATATAATATAGATCATTGCATTCTGGGAAGCATGGTAAGTTATTTGCCAATAGTAATCTACATGCGCCAAAATGTTGCGTATACTGTTGGCCCAATGGTCTGTGAAGAACTCATGGAATATACTGTTCCTACCCCCCCCCCCGGGCCGCCGGATTATCGAATAAAAATAATAAGCTTTAAGAATTTAGATGTCAGGATGTCAGGCAATGGCTGACGGCCCGGATATAGACAGTAGAATTTAGAATAATATTTGTGAGCTCTTTTTATCGCCGAAATCTTATGTACTGGTGAAAAGAATTTATCCTGCAATTTAGCCAATTAAAACCAAGAAATTCTGACACTCATTAATTAGTCATGCAACTTCAGTACTGGCACGAGACAACAGACATTTAATCAATTAACAACAAAATATGAGGATAATGATGAAGGCGTCTATGTACAGAGGATTGTGAATGAGGGGCGTCAAGTAGACTCGCCCCTTTCGGGATAGCTCTGAGGCTGAATTTATCATTAAAGTCAATGATTATTTGTTGGCCTATACAGTCCGGCTTTAAAAACAGTTCTCAGCCGACGAGAGTCTATTGGCTGACCGGAGCCAATCTAATCACAACTGGCATGCATACATAAGTTCTGTACTTACAGATATGCTGTTTCCTCAGGTATCCATGCTTGATGTATTTATATTCGAAGCGCACCTGTGTGATGACACGCCCATTTCAGAGCGGGCACTATAACCAATGGAGAGGGGAGTCGAACCCCATCTCCCACTTTCTCTCGTGCACTGCATTCACCTGCATGAAACCATGGACGCATTTATGCGCACCAACGTTGTGGTGGAACGAAGCCGCTGACGTGTAGAAGGATCCGTTTGTCTCTCCAAAGGTGATTCTCGCATACATCACCGGTCGGCATCTCCGTCATTCGGGGCTGTAATTCCATCACATCGTGTGACCTCCGGGATACTGGCTTCCTCTTACGCGCAATCTAGCACCAAGAAAAGAAGTATCGTCCTCTCTCCTATTCCTCGCGGTAATATCAACCGCTCGGCCGCTCCTTGTATAGCTGGCCGGCATCTTCGGTCCGAAGCTCTTCCTTCGAGCTGGATCCGCTTCACCGGACCCGTTCCCTTCACGGCTCGGAACCAGACTATTCTTTTTCGCTTGTTTACATCATTCACAGATTCCTTGTTCTTCTTCTTAGGGGTCTGTTTAAACTCTCTTGTCAGCCTCAAAGCATTTGGCGCGGTGAAGTGGTATGAAATACATGCCTCTGCATTCGGAATATGTGGTGGGTCCCACTTCCTGAAAGTACGGAAAACACATAACTTAACTAACACTCCTTTGTCCTGCCAAGGTTCGGAGTAGCAAACGCCATAAGTTTCCTGATCTGTTGACACTTTAATGGCTATCCGACTTGATCGACACGCACTAAGGGGGCGACACATCGTGTTCCCCACACCAAGCTAGGATTTCTCCCTTCCAAGAAAAAGGACTTATCTGTGTTCTCCTCTTTTGCAATGCGCGAAACCACTAGCTGTTAATTTTCACCCCATAATTAATGCTGTTCTCGCCTATTGCAAAACCTGCTAATCGAATTCCTTTCAGTACCTAAAAAGTCGTAACAGTATTATAGAAATAAGAAATGGTGTAGGGTGGGGTGAACATTCAATTTTAAGTTTATATTACAATTTATAATTTACTGTTTTAATAAGGGATTTCCAAACGTTATGTAAATCATAGGGTGCATATTCATTACAACATTGCTCACCGGAAGCCTCTATATATACACTTTATGCAATTAAAAGGTCACCAGGTTTACTAGGAGTATTAATTATTCTTACATTACTCCAGTCGGGCTTAAGATCATCTTGTATAGCAGATTTGGCTAGGGATGTACAATACATGCCTGTTTTGATATTGAATTTATGTTCTTTAATTCGTAATTCAAATTACGTTTTGTAGAACCCACATAATTAAAGGCTGCTTGTCCTGTAGTTGCCTTAACCAGCGGGATATTGTAAACACCCCACTGACCCATTTTGCTGTTCTGTTCACGATCCTTACGAACTACTGAAAATAAGTTTCGTGTTCGTGACCCAAATTTCAAGCCATATGGTTTGCATAGTTGTGTTAAGGCTCTCGTTAAATATGGAGTATATTGCATAGAGCCAACATATATGAAATTGCAGTTGGAGTTTCTTATTGCAGGGTAGTATGTAGGGCATATTTGACCCTGCCAAATATTTGCCTAATCAGATATTTAGGGAACTCATATCGCTCAACTAAACCAAAAATGTAGTTAACTTCTTGCTGAAATGATTCAGTAGTTGATGAATATGAGTGAGCTCCTTCTAAACAAATAGAATAATGCTGTCAACTTATGTTGTTTAGGGTGTGATGAATAATAAGGTATTAAAGCAGGTGTATGACAGGGTTTTCTATATACACAAGTGGTAATACAATTAAGGCTATAGTCCTTACGAATAAGAATATCCAAGTAAGGTAAGCAGTTATTAGCTTACAATTCTATCGTGAGCCTGATAGTTAGGAACATGGATGATAGTTCGTTGGCGAATAAGTATAAATCATCCCGGTTGTGAGGCCATTGCAACCAGGATGTCGTCAACGTACCTTAAATAAAGCAACGGACGGTGAGGGAAAGGACTAAGGACCTGATTTTCAATGTGCTGTAACAAAGTTTCAGCTAGAACAGCAGACAGGGGGAACCCATTGGGGAGCCCTCCAACTGTTGATAAAGGCTGTCTTTAAATTTGAAATATGAACGTTTCTTAACAAGACGAAGTGCGTTCATAATAGCATTAATTTCTGAACTCGGGATATGGGAATCAGCCAGTTTTGCCTCAATAATCTGATGCGTGGCCTCAACAGGTACACTAGGGTACAGTGAGACCACATCAAGACATGCCAAAATGAAAGGCTGCGATTGTTTTTGAAGCAATCGCAGTCTTTCTATAGCCTTTGTGAACTTTTAAGAGAATAAAGTGAATCCACAGTATAAGTGGCTAGATATTGGGCCAAGGCTTTTTCCAAGGGTCTGGTGGGGCTAACATAGCGTGACACCAGAGGACGAATGGGAAAATTCTCTTTATGCAATTTAATCCGTCCGAGCATATCAGGCACACGATAGCCGGGGGAGGGGTGAATGCATGTGAAAAGCCTTCAGGAGAAGAATAAGCTTTTTTTAGTCTTTGAAGAGCCGCAACTGTGGACTGACTAGGATCATTTTGAATGGTTTTGTGTGGAATAGTATTAATAACTTCATGCATTTTTTAACATAGTCACAATTATTCAATAACGCAATCTGATTAGATTTGTCTGCAAGTACAATAGACAAGTCATTATCGTTTCTGAGTTCAACTAATTGTCCTTGCTCTTGAATAAGATCAGATTGTGGGATAGGGTAACAAGAGTCATGTTGTAAGGTATGGGCCATTATTCATTCACCTCTCCCCCGGCTATCGCGTGCCTGATATCTTCGGACGGATTAAATTGCATAAAGAGAATTTTCCCATTCGTTCTCTATTGTCACGCTATGTTAGCCCCACCAGACCCTTAGAAAAAGCCTTGGCCCCATATCTAGCCACTTATACTGTGGATTCACTTTATTCTATTAAAAGTTCACAAAGGCTATAGAAAGACTGCGATTGCTTCAGAAACAATCGCAGACTTTCAGTTTGGCATCTCTTGATGTGGTCTCACTGTACCCTAATGTACCTGTTGAAGCCACGCATCAGATTATTGAGGCAAAACTGGCTGATTCCCATATCCCGAGTTCAGAAATTAATGCTATTATGAACGCACTTCGTCTTGTTAAGAAACGTTCATATTTGAAATTTAAAGACAGCATTTATCAACAGTTGGAGGGCTCCCCAATGGGTTCCCCCTGTCTGCTGTTCTAGCTGAAATTTTGTTACAGCACATTGAAAATCAGGTCCTTAGTCCTTTCCCTCACCGTCTGTAGCTTTATTTAAGGTACGTTGACGACATCCTGGTTGCATGGCCTCACAACCCGGATGATTTATACTGATTCGCCAACGAACTATCATCCATGTTCCTAACTATCAGGCTCACGATAGAATTGGAAGCTAATTACTGCTTACCTTACTTGGATATTCTTATTCGTAAGGACTATAGCCTTAATTGCATTACCACTTGTGTATATAGAAAACCCTGTCATACACCTGTTTTAATACCTTATTATTCATCACACCCTAAATAGCATAAGTTGACAGCATTATTCTATTTGTTTAGAAGAGCTCATTCACATTCATCAACTACTGAATCATTTCAGCAAGAAGCTAACTACATTTTTGGTTTAGTTGAGCAATATGAGTTCCCTAAATATCTGATGAGGCAAATGTTTGGCAAGGTCAAATATGCTCTACATACTACCCTGTAATAAGAAATTCCAACTGCAATTCCATATATGTTGGCTCTATGCAATATAATCCATATTTAACGAGAGCCTTAACACAACTATGTAAAACCATATGGCTTGAAATTTGGTTCACGAACACGAAACTTATTTTCAGTAGTTCGTAAGGATCGTGAACAAAACAGCAAAATGGGACAGTGGGGTATTTATAATATCCCGCTGGTTAAGGCAACTGCAGGACAAGCAGCCTCTAATTATGTGGGTTCTACAAAACGTGATATTGAATTACGAATTAAAGAACATAAATTCAATATTAAAACAGGCATGTATTGTACATCCCTAACCAAATCTGCTATACAAGATGATCTTTATCTCGACTGGAGTAATGTAAGAATAATTAATACTCCTAGTAAACCTGGTGACCTTTTAACTGCAGAAAGTGTATATATAGAGGCTTCCGGTGAGCAATGTTGTAATGAACATGCACCCTATGAGTTACATAACGTTTGGAAATCACTTATTAAAACAGTGAATTATAAATTGTAATATCAACTTAAAATTGAATGTTCACACCACCCTACACCATTTCTGATTTCTATAATATATTTCCATGATTTCTTCACAGATCATTGGACCAACAGTACACGCAACAGTTTGGCGCATGTAGATTACTATTGGCTAATAACTTACTATGCTTCCCACAATGCCATGATCTATATTATATATAGATTAAATGTGTCTATTTATTGCATCTGAAGAAGAGGCATCAGCTGCCTCAAAAGTGCTCATGGTTTTAATTGTATATATTTCTCATCTTTTAATCATTAAATCGTGCTCAAGGCGGAATTCTTTCATCGTTTCAGTGGCCTTTTAATATATTCACTCCAATCTTAAATAATTTCGATGTTAGTCCAATATACACTACATTGAAAGTCACCTGATACCCCTTCAGAAGCGGATCCGCGGCGGCGTTGTTAAGATGCGCGGTACAGCTGCAAGCAGTATAAAAAGAAGCCTGCAGCTGACCGCGATCATATCGCACTATGACGTTGAGTGAAAATGTCCGGCGTGAGCGAACAGACTTTGAGAAAGGAATGATTGTTGGTTGTTATATTAGTGGGTTGTCCATAGGAGAAAACGAGTGGCGTTTTAACATACCCAGGTCAACTGTTTTGGATGAACTGAATAAGTGGAAGACACATGGCGTGCCTGAAGCAGCAAAACGTACCGGCAGACTAAACAAAATCAGTGATAGAGAACGTCGAAGCCTCAGGAGAGTCGTTATAGCTAATCGACAGAGTACTGCACAAGACCTCAGTGTATAAGTCAGTAACAATGCTAGTACCTCGGTATGTACACTTACCATTCGCCGAGAACTTCATTCCATGGTTTTCTGTGGTCGTGCGGCTTCTCATAAGCCTATACTCGGAATGTTACTCGTCGTGTAGCATGGTGTAAAGAACATTTGTCTTAGACCGTAGATCAATAGAAACGGGTCCTATAGACTGATGAATCCAGATACACGATCTATAAGTCTGATGGCCGTGTGTGGGTATGGCGGCAGCCAGGGGAACGCTATTTACCACAGTGTACTGTTCCTACGGTGAAGTGTGGAGCTGGCAGTGTACTCGTGTGGGTTTATTTTCCGTGGTATGGTTCCGACCCATTGGTTATCGTAGACAAACCTGTTAACCAGCACGTCTACCTCGATATTCTGGACAATTATGCCCTACTAACTCTGCGGTAATGCTATGGAGCCGAGCCTTGCTGGTACCAGCAGAATAGTGCACCGAGCCATAAAACAAGGACTGTCACGGAGTGGCTTGACGATAATTCCGTATCGTTTGTGGACTGGCCAGCACAGAGCCCTGATCGGAATCCCATAGAGCACCTAGGGGGTGAATTAGAGCGCCACATAAGTTTGGAACCAAGGCCTACTACTAAGCAACAGTCAGCGGCAACATTATGTACTGAATGGAAGCGCATACCTATCGCTGTGTTCCAAAACCTTGTCGAAAGCATGTCTCGAAGGGTCAGTGCATTCACTAAAGCCAAAGGTGAACCGACATCGTACTAATGCATGTCAATAAATGCTATGTTGTGTTTCTCTTCTAAGTGTCCGGTGACTTTTGTCAATATAGTGTGTCCCTGTTCAACAAAGGTTGGGATTGATTTTGTGATGGAAACGGAAGTAAGTTTAACTTGTAAGTTTTTTGGATGCTGAACACAAACTGAGAGGCTCTGGTTTTTTCTTAAAAATTCGACTTCCTCAAATTTACACTTTTGACGAGGCTCCCTTTAGCTTCAAGGTCACACTGAACTTCTGGAGCATCCTTTTTTACCATTCAGGAATAATCGGCTAATATGGTAGCACCCCATTTGTCTTTGTATTTCTGCTCCATCACCGAGATATTCTGATGGAAACTCTCACCGTGTTCATCGTTTACAGCACCACAGTTCGGACTAAAGAGATGCAGATGTGAATTAAAGAAATGCATCTTCATTGACATGTTGCTGTTCAGTATCTCTTACGAAGTCATTTGTCTTTGTATTTCTGCTCCATCACCGAGATATTCTGATGGAAACTCTCACCGTGTTCATCGTTTACAGCACCACAGTTCGGACTAAAGAGATGCAGATGTGATTTAAAGAAATGCATCTTCATTGACATGTTGCTGTTCAGTATCTCTTACGAAGTCACGAGATCATTCACGAACTCCTAGCACCAAACAAACGTACCAGTGGCCCGAAATTAGGTACTAGCAACTGTTTACAGCATTTAGATTGCTCACGATGGGCATTTAACCCCGAAATAAAAGCAAAATACCATGAATTTTTTTACGCCCGTTCCCTTCACAGCTTTCGCGCGAGGAGGCGTAAAGTTGGACAATGTTTCTGTCTGTATCTTTTCTTCTCATTGTCTGATTTTAAAAAGTTTTTGTCTCTTATATCTGCCGCTACGAGGAACACTTTTCGCACAATTAGTGATGCTTTCATAACGCACATTTCTGCTGCGTGTGTCTTAATTAGCTATTTCTCCTTGCTTAGGGTTCTAGAAATTCTGTTTAAAAATATTTTGTGTAATTGGTTCCATTTACTATGTATGATGAACACTACTCGCATTGTGAATTTTAAGTAATGCGCTGTTTCTTTATAAAGGGGTACAAATGCATTTTCATTTCCGTTGATTTTGTTTCATTACTGCTTAGAAAAATTATTCTCGTGCCAGGGGTATTCAAAAGACCAAAAGTATCTGGTCCAATGAAGACATCTTTTGAAAGATCTTATCAAGAAAGACGAACACCCCCAAGAATTCGGGTGTGTAATCTCTCCTGTTTATTGTTTATAGGAAGATTTTTCTATATGAATGGGGAAGCTGTTGTATGATGTCGTTTGAAGATTAGTGACATACAGTTCTGCCATATTTGTTTAGGAGTTCAGTGATCACCGTAAACTACTCTGACAATTCAGATATGAATTCAGTAAAACCCAAGCGCCGGTTAAGGCATCAAAGCATTTGATACTTTCTTTCTATGCAGATATCATGCAAATGGACAACTTCGAAAAACAAGAATCTTACTCCAGGCGCACATGTTTCGATGAGTACATAACACTACAGTGGTTGTCGTTCTTACTTGCCAGATAAATGTTGCTCCTGGGATAGAATCTCCGGTAGGTTTATTTTCAATTTCCTTTAACTTATGGCGATTTTTATGTTCGAGAAAAGAAAACATTGAAATGCGGGATTATGCAACCTGACTAGAAGTGTGGAAAAGTAAATATGGAGAAATTAGTGCTTTTAAAGAGCATTGGTATACTTATTTATAACTTGAAGTCTGTGTACCCTGGGATCAACTACTTATTAGATTGCTAAACTTGAATCAAAGCTGCTGTTTAGTGGTAAGGAGACAAAATCCCAGGACAATCCGTTCACGAATAGCAAAAACTCACTCGCCAGTTTGTTGAATCAAAATCCAGGTGGATCTTGATTCAACAAACTGGCGAGTGAGTTTTTAAAATGCATCTTTGTTTTGATGCATTTTAATATTATAATGCATCAAAACAAAGTTGCCTACTTGTTATGCGTATATGGCCGATATTCAGTTATGCGCCAACAGTAAAAAACATGTTGACAGGCTAATCGACATAACTAAAATTTTCAGTGATGATTTATGTATGGAAGTTGTCCTCAACAAATACGCGATACTGAATATCAAGATAGGAAAATCGTTTAAAATTCCCTCTCGGGAAGTCAGGTCACTGGCAGCCTTGAAGATGATCAAACTTATGTAGGTACCTAAGAATAGAACAAAACAGAATGTTATATCATAGCACTCTTAAAAAGTAATTTCAAACAAATACTCCAGCCACCTGAAATAAAATACTAGACACTGCACTATGAAAAATATTCTAAAATTTACGGACAACTTTTCGTCATTTCTTTCGCGAATAAACGAAGTATATTTCTGATAAAACCTTTTCCGTGAAATGACTGATAGAAACCTGAATTTCATGGAATTTTCGTACTACGGGAAAATTCTGAATTTTCAGAAACCTTTCCGCAATTCCTTTCGTATATTAACAGAAAATCTCCGTTCTCACTTTTTCGGTATCCACTGTATATGACGAGAAATTACCGGTAGTAGGAGCGATTGATACGTTTTTATAGGAGTGATTTATTCGTCTTTCAGTACCCGTATGATGTGAAATTGTCGGGAATAGGAGCGATTGATTCGTGAGAATACTTGAGGTTTGATTATCTTTTAAATTTCAATCGTCTGTCGAATTTTGAAGTTCCGTAGCGAGATCAGATATTGTGGATAGCATATGGCATGGATTTTGTTTATTGTGGCACAGGATATTCCTTCTCCTTTTCCCTATTCGACGCACCAGCTACTTATTATATATTGTGTTACTGTAAAAACTGCGTACTTATTGTACAGATGATTATACAATGTCTGTGTATCAGTCTTTGGACAACTTAAGACAAAAGCTATTATAGCTATCAAGAGTAAATTTTATATTTAGTGTGTGTGTGTGGTGAAATACTATAAAAAGTACATTTCACATTTTTTGAAGATAACTGAAAGTCACTGTCAATTTAAAAAAATCAAGTTGCAAAGCATTTTATTGCTTGGAAAAATCAGGATGAAAAATGCTTAATTTGTGAAAAGTCCTCCTACAGAAAAAAAAAAATTAAAACCTATTCAGAAAAATAAGCTCCAATAGAAAATAAAGTGACTAAATCACTCACATTAATGACAAAAAACAAAATTTCATCGTCGCGGAATTCGTTTTACGATGTACGTGAAGCTAATTGCGGAGCTTTTGTTGCTCAGTGGTTAAAGGCACGAGTTACCTGTTGAGTCAGCTCAAACGTCGGGTGGTTCGATCATAACCACAGGGGAATAATTATCTAGGGTAAGAGCTGAAGATTACAGGGTCGTCGATTTTGCGGAATTTTAGTTTAATTACGAAAGAACCTGAAATGGACTTTTCTGAAATAAACTGTATTTCTGTCTACGGAAAATCTGGGAAAATACGGAAGTTAAAATAAACGGGCGCTTTTAAAAACGGAAATTTCTGAAAAAGACTGATACCTACCGGCAACTTTGTTATACGTTATTTTCAGAAATTTTCCGTGAATTCCCACCACTTATTTTTGACAGTGTGCACTCCAAATAAGAAATTGTTGCTACAAACTCCTGGGCTATACCTACGTTAACGTACTTTTTTGGAATCCTGAAATCGACCAGTATTATCCACAAGAACTGGACTGACTCACTAGGAAACTTTCATATAAATACAGATATCTGCCTAAATTCATCAGTTGAAATATTGTACTTGAAAATAAAAGAATGTGGAAGGGAATGTAAATATTTTAGAGCTCTGTCGGAAATAAGAGAAACAACTCGAGCAACAACTTCTTAAGGAAGAAACATACCATTCCTACAGTGGTTGCTGCAGCTGCCGAACCTGAATGCTACTCAGCCCCTTCCTCAATAAGAAAAAATCCAGTTCCCCTGAAAAGTTGGAAAAGAAAATTTCTGCATGGTGAATATCTAAACTTCTTATACCTGGAAAACATTGACAAAAACTCCTCACTACAAGGTCACCTTTATCCAGAAACCAAGGAATTCTTCACTGGAATTCTACACAGCGTTATCGTAACCCAGAACTACAGGAAGCACGTAATGAAATTTGCTAAATGTTTGGAACCATGTATGCTTCACACCGAACCCGCTGTAAAATGTGTTAAAAGTCAATGAAACCACATAATACATTTTTGCTGCCTACTCTCTCCTTGTGTCAAAACTTTACCTGAACATGCATACCCAGGTAGTGAAGGTCTCACATCAATAGCTGGGTGTTAAATGCTGTCTCATCCAAGGTCATAATCCATCCTATCACATGAACCGAATAGAACCTATTCTCTAAAATCAAAATTATATGATATACTGGTACAAACCTGTCATTACAGCAAAACCATTGAGCACAATCGATGTGCTGACATTGAAATTATACACAAAAATCTGAAGAAGGCACAGCTAATAGATGTAGCGGTTCCACTTACAGAAAGCATCTAAAGAACAGTTATATCGTAAAACCTTTTTGCCGGTGGTCGGATTACAACCATTGTTTTCCGGCTCCGGAGCCGGTTATTCTCCCGTCTGAACTACACCGACGTTGGCTTATCGCTACAACTTGCGGGTTTGTCTTGCGTGAATAAAGGACTTGACCCATGAACAAATTAGCTAAAAGCTGAATTTTTGCAGGCTGGTAGAACTCATCGGGTGAAGGTCTCACATTAGCATTTTCTCAAAAGTCCCCACTCCTCCCCCGCTTGCTCCCCCCTACGCCACCATAAAAGGGGTAAATTAGGTCTAATACTAATCCACTCGTAACTCCCGAAATAATTGGCGTACAGCGATAAAAAATTTTAATTTATTCCTCTTGATAAGATCTATAAATTTTGTTCTATTCATTTTTACTATATCTCCTATAGTTTTGCTGCAATTTTCGAAAACCCGCAAAATAGCACCTTTTTTTCTCGACATTTTACAGATTAATTGCAATTACCGCTTCACAGAGCCATAATTTCTGAAAAAGGCTCCGAATAAAAGTTGTAGAAAATTTTATAACCTTTATAACGATGTATTATTTGTCTTAATATACTTTATAGTTTACCTTCTATATTACACCGAAACTGCGAATGCATTGTAGCCTTAAAATGACAAAACATCGGGTAAAACATGCAATAATTTTGCGGGGAGTATAATTTTCAACGATAGGTTAAAGAAAAGAAAGGAGAACTCAGCTTCACACTTGCAAAAAAGACAGATTCTTGCCTGTATGCTTCACACCGAACCCCCCGGAGGGGTTGGGACTAATGATTATTATGCGCAAACGCATGGCTGAATTAAAATATGAAAATGTCATTTTTTTTCCTTTTTACATTTGTTATAAAGTATGAATTTGGTTCTATGGCCTTCTGTTGTTTCTACAGTTTCAAAATACTTAAAAAACACACACACACACGTTTTTATTTTCAAATTTTCTGAATGAACTGAGATTAAAATTGCACAAAACTGTAATTAAAAAAAAAGGCTGCAAACAAAAGCGATGATGATTAACATTATAACTTTTAAAATGATATAAATTTTGTCTTACATTGGCTTCTGTGGTTCTGAATATCGCACAGTTGTGGCAGAATTATAAGTGTCGTCGCTCATATCAGGTTGTTTGTGCATGACAGTCCATTGCAAAGTCCACACCTAGGAGATCATGAGAATCCGGCTTTTCGGAAACTGCAGAGAATCCCACATTCTTTCTTACAGTTGTATGAAATTAAACATAAAAGTTCATCTGGTGCCCCCTGGTAAAGTAGTCGTAATTGGCTTTAGTCTTCCACCCTCTAACTTTAACCCCAGTTGGTGGGGTCAAGTTTGTTCCCTGACCACATTTGAACTTGAAGATATACCCGCAAAAAATGCTGTCGAGTCGTCAAAGTTTGATATCAGTGATAGTTTCGCAATTGATTTTTTGTAATAAAAGTATAAATCATCTAGATTGTCATGTTTCCTCAAACCATATAAGTCCAAAGGGAAGCTTTCTCCATTTGAAATATTTCTTCTTTTGAAGAATTAATGAAGTTGAAAACCGTTGCTTGCAACTGAGCCTCCAGATAATTTTTTATTAGGTTAACTTCCTTTTGTTTTCCAAGTCCGTAAAGTGCGGACGTTGTATCACATCCTGTAACGGCATGCGTGAATAACAGGCATTTGCGTACATGGCTGTAAATAGATATCAGTTTGTTCAATGCTGTAAAATATTGGGGGATTGCAGCAGCGCCCGGTTTAAGAAAGAACAAAGATTTTGTTTCTTCTAGCGCTAGCGCAATTAATAAGACAAATAAGGTCTGTATCCGTGCCTACGGTGACTACAGTAGGGTTTAATTTCGACATTTCTACAGAGGTTCGAACTATATCTACATCAGCATCGTTATTAGCCGTGAGAACCGTGATATTAATGGCATAGGGGAATTTCTCTTTTAATGCTGCAATCATTCTTTTCTTATTGTGGGGATCAGATAGAAAATCAGTCTGCGCTGGAGTGCACTCCATGTTATTGGTAAATATAATGTTCGCTGACATACTTTTAACAGATCTTGTTTATTCTTCCTGATTTGTTGTTGGGGTTTCAGGGTATCCACCAAAAACAACGTAACAATTTGTACCATAATGGGAAAGTACATGATACAAGGAGTGTTCAAATGAAAAGGTACGAAACGACACTGTGGGTATAAATGAAGACTTTATTCAAAGTATATGCCATAGGCCGTAGCACAACGATCCCATTGATTAACGAGCCGAAGGATTCCTTGCTCCCAGAATTCCTGTGGCCGTGACGAGACCCAGTCCTGCACAGCGTCCATGAGTTCGTCGTCCGAGTGGAAGCGCTTCCTTTTCAGATGTTTTTTCAGGGGACTAAACACATGGAAATCGCAGGGCGACATGTCCGGGTTGTAGGGCGGATGGTCAATCTGCTCCCACTGGAACTTGGCCAGTTCCGCATGTGTGACCCTGGAGACGTGTGAACGCGCGTTATCATGGAGCAGAACCACACCCTCCGAGAGCAGCCCCGGTCTTTTGCTCTTGATGGACCTGCGTAGGCTTCGGAGTGTCTCACAGTACACATCGGAGTTAATGGTTCGCCATCCTGTCCTCACACGCACTGCCGCGTCAATTGGACGGCGCTCTTTATAAGAGCCTCTGCTCTCTCCTGCGCATGCGGGCGCCCGCGCATGCTCCGATCCACGCCGGCGACTCCAATCGCATCCCTAGATGTGTCGCTACGTTCTCCCATAGCGGCATAAGCAAATATGTTAACGGTTACGTTCTTATGACGTTTCGTACCTTTTCATTTGAACACCCCTAGTATATACATAATTTTGCACAATTTGATCAAATGTTGTGCGTTTAGGCCAAATTACTGAATGAAGGAGATAACCATCTATTATAACTATTATAATAGCTGCACCAGTAGGTATATTCTCCTGTTCAACAATATCACCAACGAAAGATTTAGTTATGGAGGATTTCGTACCTTTTTGCAGTGACACTTCGTCAAATAAAGCTGGTGGACAAAATACTAGTTCATAGCTGAAGTGTGATTTCAAAGGACTGTCACAAACACAAATAACTCTGATGAGCAGTTGGTGTGCCTTTATTAACTCCAGCCTCTTCGAGCTTTTGAAACAGCCGCAAAGCCACTTAGCCACAGACAATTTAACAGAAACGATATCTTTAAAGATGCTTGCGTACTATCTGCCATCTTTATGTTTCTGAGGTCTTGAATTGTTATGCCCTGTAAGCCGAATAGCCTTTTCTCGGGATAAGCGCGATGCCGTATGCTTACCTGAGGTTTAGAAATGTTTCCTGGCCATAGTCGTGAAACATCAACTTTCTTGTCAACACAGATGGCTGGTGTAATTCACTGAATTCCTTCCATTGCATGAAAAGTCTTTAATCCATCTAAAGTACGTATACGTTCACTTCTGCATTACCAAACAAGTACTGAATAATGGCTTCATTACTCACAGGAGGTAATCCTGCACTAATTACAGAATTTTGATATTCCTCTGCTTCGTAGTATGAAGAACACATATCCATCGATGATAACAATTGAACTAAATGTTTGGAACCATATCTACGACTTAAATACAACACAATGCTGACTTGAACAGCTGACAGAAATGACCTAAGTCTTACAGCAGATATTATAGCATGGTTTATTACAGTTCGTTTGCGCTGAGTCTTTTTTTGCAACCATGTCTGTAAATCTTTGCAGCATTTTGGGAACAACATTTAATCAATTCTCCTTGATATCTTTTGTATTCGGATATTTGCTACTGTTGTATCATTTTCTGTATGTCCTCTAATAATTTCTGCTGCTGCTTCAACAACTCTTCTTCGTTCACAAACCTTATCCTTCTTTCTCTCATTGTACCATTGATCAGTCAGCAATTTATGATTAACATCTTTCATACATACAATATTCTTCTTCCCAGAAATGTTTGTACAGCCCAAGTGGCGCAGTGGTCTAAGCGCTGGTTTATGACCATTCGTCCGAGAAGGGTCCGAGTTCGAATCCCGGTGAGGCATGGATGTTGTGTTTGTCTTACAGCACTGGTTCTCTCCCTTCCCTGGAAACGTGACCCTAAATTAGGGACGGGCGACTGCTTACAGCCCATTAAGTTGCTCACGGTGGTCGTTAAACCTTCAATAAAAAAAAAAAAAAATTGTTATCACTATCCTGTCTCCGAAATGCTGTAACAGTCGCTGCTTCAGATACTTATCAGTAATGGGTGTAGAAAGGCCATGATATTTTATAAATCATTTAGGGTGTAGTGCCATTAATCTGTTTTTTCAATGTAGTCACACAACAATGAGAAAGCAATTTCAATGCTCTGATCTTGTGGCCGACTAGGTGCTTTAAACAGCTTTATTTTTCTGAATTTTCTGTAGCACTCGGAATGATATCGTGCAACGTTGATGCTGAAGAAATACTTGTAACACGTGAAGCCTTAATACTACTTTCTCGCGAGTAATTCCGCCGGCAAATCTGGTGAACCATAATAGAAGTAACATTCTCTAATTTTTCATGCAAACTGCCTTTTCTTTTCAGGCTAGAATCAGTTATCCTTTTTAAACCTTTGTGGACTAATGATTCTCGCTCACTGAGATGGTTATGGCAAATCATGCATTTGTACATTTTTATTCACTTAGGTAAACCAGTACGGGAATGCATTCAGAATTTGCTTTACTTTTTAGAGGCTAAAAAAACTAACAGCTTACATTTCGTTCTTTGACTTAACGAATCTCCCGAGCAGACTACTGACCTATCCGATAACTTAATTCCATATGCTTTGTAAAATACTGTATGTGTGAACTGTGGGGGAGTTTTAGGAATGCATTTTATTCTCCCTACGTGTCAAATAAATAAACCAATTGCGTGAGTCAGCGCCTCTTATCTCTCTGTCTATTAGTACCATGGTCTTCCCGTGACGCAAATTCTTCGCAACAGAAGTGCTTAAGGCAGACATGGTTTAGATACAGTGTAAGCGAAACTATATGTTGCTGTAAGACAAATAATATATCGTTGTAAAGGTAATAAAATTTGCTACAACTTTTATTCCGAGCCTTTTTCGGAAATCATGGCCCTGTGAAGCGGTAATTGCAATTAATCGGTAAAATGTCGAGAAATAAAGGTGCTATTTTGCGGGTTTTCGAAAATTGCAGCAAAACTATAGGAGATATAGTAAAAATGAATAGAACAAAATTTATAGATCTTATCAAGAGGAATAAATTAAAAAAATTATCGCTCTATGCCAATTATTTCGGGAGTTACGAGTGGATTAGTATTAGACCTAATTTACCCCCTTTTATGGGGTGTAGGGGGAAGCAAGCGGGGGAGAGGTGGGGACTTTTGTGAAAATGCTAAGCCCAATGAGTTCTACCAACCTGCAAAAATTAAGCTTTTAGCTAATTTGTTCCGGGATTGACCCAATTTTGGACTTTATTTACTGGGCTATCAGTGGTAAGTAACATATATCTTCCCTTTGAGAAAGGCGGTAGCGCGAAATTGCAGGTTTCGGGTCCACCACAAACCGTGCTTGAAGTAGTTCGCTGTAGAAGAAGGAATTCTCATTAATTCCAGACGATGTGTGGAAGAATCGTCACACATTACGTTGGAGAAGGAATTCTCATTAATTCCGGACGATATGTGAAAGAAACATCACACATTTTTTGAAACATTGAAGAACGAATTCTCATCAATTCCAGACGATGTGTGGAAGAAGTCTCGCACATTTCTCGAAGCATTGAAGAAGGAATTCTTCTTAATTCCAGATAATGTGTGGAAGACGCCTCGCACATTTTTCGAAGCGTTGAAGGAGAAATTCTTCTTAATTCCAGATAATGTGAGGAAGAACATTGCATTTTTCTGGAGCCTCATGGCCAGGAGAGTAGAGTTTATTTTCGGGTCTCAATATAGTGTAAAACCTTTTCACGGGTGGTGGAATTCAAAGCCATGTCTGTCCGCTCCGGATTCGGTTATTCTCCCGACTGAACTACACCGACCTTGGCTTATTGCTGCAACTTGCCGTTTTGACTTTTGCGTCACCTCAGTGGCACATCACACAGTATCTGAGAAAACCTCGAAACATAAGAACCTACGAATGGAAATCTGGAAACAAAGCATAACCCAGATCATACCAGTTGTAATTTGGTCAACTGCAAAGGTACCAAACTTTCTAAAAAAAAAACAACCCGGAGGAATCAAATAACTTTCTAAAAAATCCGGGGAATTTGGATTACAACACAGACTGTATCGCCATAATCCGAAAGGCAGTCATTCTAGCTACTTGAGATAAATATCTCCGCATTTTGCTCACAGGCTCTGGCCGAGAAAGTCGACGACAAAAACAATACTATTACTTCCGCTACTATTAATTTCGTAAGTTATGTTTTATTTCGACTTCTAGAGATTACTCAATTTGTTTGTCGACAGTCAAGTTTTCAAGGACCGAAGGCTGTCTAATAGAAGAGAACCTGATGAATTATGAAATTCAATACACTCATCAAAGTTTCAGAGATCATTCTTTTCTTAATTTTCAGATTTTAGTTTAACTTCCAACCACAAAGCAGCCATGAGTAGAATCGTGCTTACCAAGCGACCAATCTCCATCATCGACTTATAGCGCAGGCACCAACAGACATTAATTTCTGATCTAACCAAAAACACGATGTCCCACTGAGGTAGAATAATGCATAGTTCACTCAACATGCCCACTCTATTATCACAATGGGAGTTCAGTTTTTAGTATGTTTCGTAATACTCAAGTGAGAACCTTAAAGGGGAAAAAACACGTTCGAATATCGATTGGAAGCTCCTGTTGGAATTATGTAACTGCATGTGATGGTTAATTACCTTACATTTTGCAGGGCACTTCCGGAACTGTCATGAATTCTTGTGATCATTAGCCCGTAAAAATATCTAATATTTGGAGCACATTTACGGTGAAAGATTTTCACTTGACTATGCGAATCGAGAATCTAAATTATGCTACTCGCACCTCTTTGTTTGGGTATTTGTACCGTTCTCCTTGAAACTTAGTTAATTAAATGACAAGAGATTGTTGTACGTAAGAAACCTCAGCTTGATGAATTACAGTGCGCGCCCTTCTAAAAACTTAAATACATGCCCATATAACACTCATCTATTTGAGATTTAAGGGTCGGCTCCTCAAAGAAAGATTAGGACAATCTTCCAAATCAAAGTTACCGATGACATTAAGCTTTACTTGCTACTGATGTATCAACCGTTATTTATTGTGTTGGTGCGAATGAAATGTCCGGCGAGAACGAGCAGTGGAGACAGGCCCCCACCGCAGCGGAAGGGAACCACCCACAGGTGTTGCGGGTATTATGTCACATAGTTACTATAAAAGAACAAGGTAGCCGCGAATGGCTGAGTGGTTAGCAGTTCAGACTACCAATGCAAAATCCTCAGGTTCGATCCTGGGCTGATCTGGCAGAGGTGGTGTGATTTGCTAACAATCACTGAATATTCGCCGTGCGTCGGACGAGCACGTTAAGTGACGGCCCCCAGGCTGAACCCACTGGTTAAGTGGGTATCCTTTCCTATGCCCCCCCCTGCAATTCTCTCACCCCTCTATGTGCAACATCTTGCTTGTACGGTGGCACCATCTACTGTACTCTAATCTCACTACAAACTGTTCTGTCAAAGTCGCTAGACTTGCTCTCATTCCTTCCGTTTCTGTGTCCTGCCCAAAAGGCGAACTCGCTGTAGGTGCCTGAGACCTACAATCTACTCACTGTGGACGAAAGTCCTACAAGAAAATGACTCATGCTTGCAGTGCAGTGAAGAACAAGGTTCACGCGTGGTTTGTTTGGACGTAACGTGGCTTGCAAAGGAAACTGGTGTCACGTCAATTCGTCGCGTGCGTCAATTCGTCGCGTGCGTCAATTCGTCGACTACGTCAATTCGTCGCCTGCGTCAATTCGTCGCGCGTCAATTCGTCGCGCGTCAATTCGTCGACTACGACAATTCGTCGCCTGCGTCAATTCGTCGCGCGTCAATTCGTCGACTACGACAATTCGTCGCGCGTCAATTCGTCACATGCGTCGATTCGTCGCGGACAAATTCGTCGACTACGTCAATTCGTCGCGTTTACAGATTTTGGTTACGTACAAAACGAATTCAGGAAAACGTACGATTTCGAACGTCTTGCTCCCTGATCAAATTTATAAAGTTTGGCCACGCAGACAGGATAGGAATATTACGTTTTTCTTTGGCACTAAAAATATTAGACGGTAAACGGTTTCGTAAAATCTAAAGTTTTCAATTCAGAACCACCAAATCTGGTATACTATCTCGTGGTATTCTAACTTAGACTGTAGATGGTTTTGGGAAGCGGTTGGAGAGGGGAGGGAGAGCCCCCCAGAATTGCCGTAAAATATAGTTTTCAATTTAGAACTACCAAATTTGGTATATTATCTCATGGTACTCTAACTTAGACGGTAGACGGTTTTTGGAACGGGTCAAGACCCGGGGAGTCAGAGCCCCCCCCCCCATACATACAGAATTTTCGTAAAATCTAGTTTTCATTTCAGAACCATCAAATTTGGTATCATGAAACTCTAACTTAGACGCTAGACGGTTTTTGGTAGGGGTTGGAACCGCGGGGCGGCCCCCCCCCCTCATAAAAAATTTCGTAAAATCTACAGTTTTCATCTTAGAATCACCAAATTTGGTATACTATCTTATGGTTCTCTAACTTAGTCGGCAGACCGTTTTTGGAACGGGTCAGGGCACGGGGGTCAGAGCCCCCACATACAAAATTTTCTTAAAAACTACAGTTTTCAATTCAGAACCACCTAATCTGGTATACTATCACATGGTACTCTAACTTAGACGCTAGACGGTTTTGGAAGGGGTTGGAGCCATGGGGGGTCAGACCCCCGAATAAAAACTTTTTGTAAAATCTACAGTTTTCAATTTAGAACCACCAAATTTGGTATACTATCTCATGGTACTCTACATTAGACGCTAGACGGTTTTTGGAAGGGGTTGGAGCCCGCGGGGTCGCCCCCCCCCTCATAAAAAATTTCGTAAAATCTACAGTTTTCATTTTAGAACCACCAAATTTGGTATACTATCTTATGGTACTCTAACTTAGTCGGCAGACCGTTTTTGGAACGGGTCAGGGCCCGGGGGTCAGAGCCCCCCATACAAAATTTTCTTAAAAACTACAGTTTTCAATTCAGAACCACCTAATCTGGTATACTATCTCATGACACTCTAACTTAGACGCTAGACGGTTTTTGGAAGGGGTTGGAGCCAGGGGGGGGGTCACACACCCCGAATAAAAACTTTTTTGTAAAATCTACAGTTTTCAATTTAGAACCACCAAATTTGGTATACTATCTCATGGTACTCTAAATAAGACGTTAGACGGTTTTTGGAAGGGGTTGGAGCCCGCGGGGTCGGGCCCCTCCTCATAAAAAAATTCGTAAAATCTACAGTTTTCATCTTAGAACCACCAAATTTGGTATACTATCTTATGGTACTCTAACTTAGATGGCAGACCGTTTTTGGAACGGGTCAAGGGCCGGGGGTCAGAGCCCCCACATACAAAATTCTCTTAAAAACTACGGTTTTCAATTCAGAACCACCAAATCTGGCATACTATCTCATGGTACTCTAACTTAGACGCTAGACGGGTTTTGGAAAGGGTTGGAGCCCAGGGGGTCGGACCCGCCCCGAATAAAAACTTTTTCGTAAAATCTACAGTTTTCAATTTAGAACCACCAAATTTGGTATACTATCTCATGGTACTCTAACTTAGACAGTAGACCGTTTTGGGAAGGGTTGGAGCTCGGGGGTAAGGGCCCCCCATAAAAATACTGCGTAAAATCTAAAGTTTTCAATTTAGAACCACCAAATTTGGTATACTATCTCATGGTACTCTAACTTAGACGACAGACCGTTTTTGGAACGGGTAAAGGCCCGGGGGTCAGAGCCCCTCACATACAAAATTCTCTTAAAAACTACTGTTTTCAATTCAGAACCACCAAATCGGGTATACTATCTCATGGTACTCTAACTTAGACGCTAGACGGTTTTGGGAAGGGGTTGAAGCCCGGGGTGTTAGATCCCCCCACGAATAAAAACTTTTTCGTAAAATCTACAGTTTTCAATTTAGAACCACCAAATTTGGTATACTATGTCATGGTACTCAAACTTAGACGGTAGACCGTTTTTGGAAGGGGTTTTAGCCCGGGGGTAAGGGCCCCCCCATAAAAATGCCGGGTAAAATCTACAGTTTTCAATTTAGAACCACCAAATTTGGCATACTCTTTCATGGTACTCTAACTAAGACGGTAGACGGTTTTTGGAACGGGTCGGGCACGGGGTCAGAGTACCCCGCCCATAAATTTTTTTCGTAAAAACTAAAGTTTTCAATTTAGAGCTACCAAATTTGGTATACTGTATAATGGTGTTCTAAATTAAACGGTAGACGGTTTTCAGAACGGGTCGGGGCAAGGGTG
This sequence comes from Macrothele yani, assembly GCA_039090855.1. Lineage (NCBI taxonomy): Eukaryota > Metazoa > Arthropoda > Arachnida > Araneae > Macrothelidae > Macrothele > Macrothele yani. The sequence goes on from CM077013.1 coordinate 69,894,436, forward strand.
GTTACCCCCCCCCTACACACAAACTTTCGCAAAAGCTACAGTTTTCAATTTAGAACCACCAAATTTTGTATACTATCTCATGGTACTCTAACTTAGACGGTAGAAGGTTTTTGGAACAGATGAAGGCCCGGGGTTCAGAGCCCCCCCTCATACGAAATTTCGTTAAATCTAGTTTTCAATTTAGAACCACCAAATTCGGTATACTATATCATGACACTCTAACTTAGACGGTAGACGGTTTTTGGAACGGGTCGGGGCCCGGAGGGTTCGAGCCCGCCCCCGTACAAAATTTTCGTAAAATACACCGTTTTCAATTTAGAAACACCAAATTTGGTATACTATCTCATGGTATTCTAACTTACACTGTAGACGGTTTTTTGTAAAGGGTCGGAGCCCGGGGTTCAGAGCCCCCCCATAAAAAAATTCGTGAAATCTACAGTTTTTAATTTAGAACCACCAAATTTGGTATACTATGACATGGTACTCTAACTTAGACGGTAGACGGTTTTTGGAACACGTCGGGGCACGGAGGGTTAGAATGCCCTCCCCGACAAAATTTTCGTAAAATACACCGTTTTCAATTTAGAAACACCAAATTTGGTATACTATCTCATGGTATTCTAACTTACACTGTAGACGGTTTTTTGTAAAGGGTCAGGCACGGGGTCAGAGCCCTCCCGATAAAAATTTTTCGTAAAATCTACAGTTTTCAATTTAAAACCACCAAATTTGGTATACTATGTCATGGTACTCTAACTGAGAATGCAGGCGGTTTTTGGAAACAGTTGGAGCCAGGGGTTCAGAGCCCCCCCCTCCCATTGCCGATCTTTGTAAAACCTACAGTTTCGAATTTAGAACGACCAAATTTAGTACACTACCTCATTGTATTGTAACTTAGACCGCAGACGGAAAGGGTCGGTGCCCGGTGTGAAGAGGGCCCATTCAAAATTTTCGTAAAAATTATAATTTTTACTCTTAAGAACTGCATCCCAATACAACACTCCATTACCCCACCTACGGTCTAGGTTAGAGACCGTAGATAACAATAAAGTGAAATAATATCCCGTTCATGGTGTATTAAAAACACAAATTAATAAACGTTAGCTTTCACCACCAACGGTTGCCTTATCAGGCAGAAATACAATGTAATGCAAATAATGTAAATTCTTTTTTGCTTCGTATGATTAAATTAACTAAATCAAAAGATTTAAAATAAGTTTCCTGGAAATTTACGGAAATAGCTTTTTCATTCATTAACTTTCACCCGCTGAACTTGGTGATTTTAGAAATAGTAATATTTACCTGGAAAATACCGGGTATCCCTGCTGGTAAGAACTAAAGATAATGTTACACTTTTAGTCAGGTACAAAACAATAATTAGAAAGCCCTAGGACTGGGCCTGTTTAGCAATTTTCTGTGTGCCGTGCTAATTTTCATAATGTTTTCATAGAAGTCCAAGATTTTAGCAATGCGCTTTTCTGAGGTTGGAACTATTAAGCAGACCCTAGGCCTAGAGATTTTTGATAGTTTTCAGTCCTCCGAGCTGATATTTATGTAGTTTTCATAGAAAATAAAATGAATTCTGTTTAAATCTTACTCGAGCACAAAGCATTAATAGATACGCCCGAGACCTAGGCATATGCATTTATAGTAATTTTTACAATGCTGTGATTATATGAGGTTTGCATGACAAATCAATTTAAGAGTGTTACGCTTATCAAAAATTATTTAAAAGGCCTAGGCCTAGCGGCCAATAATTAGCATTTGGTGCCTAAGTGAAAGCGCAACATTATTAACTTGATTTGTTATGCAAACCTTATAAATACGACCACAGCGATTAAAAGTTACTAAAGAGTCCTTGTAAGAAATATTTTTTGACCGAGTGCAAGTACAATTTACGAAATGTCAACAGGTCAAAATATCTAAAGTAACAATGAAATTTGGAATATTTCGTTTTTCTTTCTTTTTATTTCAGTTTTGACACTTGTATTAAGTTTTAAAAACATATATTTCTCCTATCGTATACCTTCATTGTGCTTTCAACAGAATTTCTTACCATGTTTTGGGTATTTTGTTTCGTGTGGTTGCAGTTTTTTTAATGTTTTGGGCATTTCATTTTTTGTGGTTACTTGTTTTTATGTTTTGGGCATTTCATTTTGTTTGGTTACTTGTTTTTATGTTTTGGGCATTTTACTTTGTATGGGTGTTTTTGTTATGTTTTTGTTATTTTATTGTCTGTGGTGGTTGTAATGTCGACAGGATGAAAAGGGGAAACTGTGGACAGTCACGATGCCTACTTGCTTACAATTTTTTTTTTCAAATACAGCACATGATTTTGTATTGAGTTATACCACTTACTCATTAAGCGACTACAGGTTTCTTTAAATATGAACTTTTTCTTAGAGCCTTTTGTTTCCTCTACCTAGCTTTTTCGGCTCCGCAATTTCTTTTTTTGGTTTTAGAATATTTTCCTTATTATTAATCTATTTTCTCATGCAAACTCTTTATGTAAGGTATGTTTATTCTATCGAAGTATTTTGCAATTATACGTGAAGCCCTGTTGCTGAAGTAAAAAAATATTTCCAACTGAAACAACGCAGTTCAGATATTTTCCCGCTGTTAACTCAAAGAATGAAAACAAAAACAACAAATCTGTGCAATGGTTGAGGCATGAGACAGTACTTACTGGTAACCAGGCAAAGTTTTAAGGAAGAATGAGCTTAAGAATTTCTAACTGCAACAAAAAATAGCATCCGCACTGTACCCCTCCCCATCCCCTAGTGCCGGTCTTTGGACGTCTTGAAAGAGAAGTCTTAAGGACACATCTGTATCGTAATTGCCTGAGCATTCGCGACAATCTTCTGGTGTCGTAGTAGAAAAACACACTTCCTACTTCGCCAAAATTGCTTGGATGTAAAGCCAACGAACAAAGTTTTGCTCTCGCATTGGATTTCTGTTGCTTTTGATGGAATACTTTTCCCCTGGGGTTCACCGCTTTCACTATAGTCTTCAGGACAGACGGCAATACACCACATCGTAAAACACTAATTTCATGGCAATTAACTGCAATTAGCGAAAGAGAGGGGCGGTACAGGAAATAAGTCGAACGAGACAGATCTGAACTTAGAAAGTCGGGGGAAGGTGTTGCATAAAAAACTGTGTTTGGCTTACAGGTCATTTGGCACGTAGGGACGTAGGTTTCGTTTAATATGTTACGGGGTAAACAAATTGTCTTTTCAGTATAACAATTTTCTTTCATACGCATGGTGCAACACAAAAAATTTGAATTTATTTTTGAGAATTTGCATGACGCCTACCGGCCCAGAGTACAGCTGCCCAGTCCGCGCCTGCTGCCGCCTCCGGAACCTGGCTCCCGGGTTCTTCGCATCTGTTGATCCCCCGCCTGGACCGTCCCAGCTGTAAAATACATGTACCTCTGCGTTTTGGAAAAACAAAAGATAAGATGCCGATCCTTAAAATTAACCACTTCTTGTGACCGCAGGTACGAAAATCTTGAACTTCGCTTAAACCCTAACTGTAGGAACAAGCTTCACGTGATTGTCTGTATTCTGAGTGTTTTATTGAATGGTTGCTCATTAGTTCGTAGTTGACTGGAGAACAAAGAACGTGCTTGTTGAAACCTTTGTTGTGCGTTGTCAAGTGATAATAGTGGAAATATATCATTCTAAATATTTTGGAAAGAGAAAGTGCATTGTTTTCCGAAGGCACTATGAAGATGAAGAATGCAACATAAATAGTTAACTCACAAAAAGAAAATGATTTGCTGAAATGGAAAGGGTATTTATTTTGCCATAACAGAGTGCGAGGTGATTTACGGTATTGTCACTGTATTGAAAGAAATTATGGAAATTGTACTGGCTTTGCTAGTACTATTCTTATTGGAGATGAACACAGGATGCGCAATGAGAAACCACATAATCATGCTCCAAGACCGGAGAAAAGTGATGTTGCTGTTGCAAGAGCGCAAATAAAAGAACGAACGAGAAATACGGACGAAGCCCCTGCACAAATTATTCAAACCGTGACAACGTCAATGGCTACAGTAAATGCAGTTTACATGCCTAATATGGATGCACTAAGGCAAGTTGTAAAAAAGAGAAGACATGCCAAGACATGCCTGCGGAGCCTACGACTTCAGAACGGATCGATGCCCCAATAAATTTACAGGAGAAGATGGTGCAAAATTTCTTGGCAGAGATAGCGCATTTGGACACCAAAAAATGTTTTATTTTTAACAGAGAATAATTTACGAAAGCTTAAAGAAGCACCCCTCTGGATTATGGATGGGACATTTGAAACTTGTCCAACCCTTTTTAGGCAATTATGTTCCATTCATGCTACGGTTGAAACGAATCCAGAGATGCACAGACTTGTCCCACTAGTTCATGGGTTACTTTCCAACAAGTATAAAGAATATAATACTATTATACAGTATTTTTGTAGGATTTACAAGACTATGCATCAGACTATGATATTCAGCTTGCACCACAATATACGCATAATAATATATTTTGAAATAGCTACCGTTATAATGCTGCTAAAAAGGAATTTGAAAGCAGCACACACAAATGTTGTTGGTTTCATCTCGGAAAAAAATGTGCTGAGGAATATCCATCCTCTAGCATAGCCTTGGAATATAGGGAAAACAGTGAGTTTGCTCTCAAAGTCAGACATTTGCAAGCACTCGCATTTTTTTCATCTGATGAAATTCCAGCTGCTTTTGAAGAATTGAAATCAATTTTACTAGAATATGCAGATTCTGTAGTTCAGTGGTTTGAGGAAAATTATGTTCTTGGAAAATTTCGTGGAAGCCGAAGAAACAATCCGAGCAGAAGCCCTCCGCTGTTCCCGCCAACAATTTGGTCAGTAAGTGAAAACAATTTATTTGGCTTTCCCAGAACACAAAACGAACTTGAAAGATTAGACAGACGCTGGAATACAATTCTGGGAGAGAAAAAACTGTGACTGTACGAAATAATCAGTGAAATTGCGAAAGAGCAGAGAACAGCTATGGCTAAAATCGAAAGAGTGATAGCACAGATTCCAACAAATCCACACAGAAGAGAAACGCTGGCAAGATAAAAAGGAATTCGAACTTCTTTGGTGCACAGAGACAATGTTAACATGCTGGACTTTTTAAGAGGAACTTCATATAATTCTACCCTTTACTAAAATGTGCTGGTATTTCTCACTAATTGAATTATACCTTTTACTAACTTGTATTTGAATTTTTCAAGAATATAATTCTGCCGAAGATGCAAGAATGTAAAACACAACGCAAAATTAAAAAAGACAAAATTTTCAAAATAGCATGTCAAAAAGTAATCCAAAATGTGAAACAAATAAAAATTTAAAATGCAATCACAAGTCACAAGCATTACAAAAATGCGAAACGCTATGTAACAAGTACAACACAAAATAAAACAAATACCAAAAAAAAATGCATACGCTTTGTAAAATGTACAAAATAAAATAAATGCCATATTCATAAAGATTTCATGACGAGTCAAGTTAAAAATGAGCTTTTACTTAGACTTCAAATAATAATTACTAGCCTCTACACCTTTTTAAGTCTTTAATAAGTGGAACATCATTAACCTGACTTGTCATCAAACATTATCAATATGACCATAGCATACAATCACTTAAAAGACTTGTTAATGGATGAATTGAGGAATCACCAAGTTCAGCGGGTGAAAGTTAATGGCTGTTTATAGTTTTGTACTCGAGTAAATGCGCAACACAGTAAACTTGACTTTCTCTGAAAATTTTATGTATATGAGCACGGTTGATTGAAAACTGATAAAAAGGCTTAAGGCCTGTTTATTAATTTTTGTGCCTCAGTCAAAACGCAGTACCGTAACCTTGGCATGTTATCGAAACCTTATGAATACATCGGACTAAAAATTCCTAAAAAAGTTTACGCCTAAGGTCTTGTAACTAAAGTTTTGTGACAGGGTAAAACTGCAACATTAATAACTTGACATGTTATGTTAACGTTGCGAATATGAGCACGGCGGATTAAAGATTTCAACAAATAGCCTTTGGGATTAATGTGTTGTAGCTGAGTAAAAATGTAACATTATCTTGATTTTCTATATAAACCAAACTACGTGCTGAAATGGCCCAACTATATATACGTATACTTCAACCATATACCGAAGCGCTGACAAGGTGAAAACAAAAGTGCAATTTTGTACGGTCCCCTAACATTTTATGGCTAGCCTACATGGAAGTGGACACGTTGATATCAAAAACATACTTTTTGTACGGTCCACAACAAACAGCAATGGACACGTCGCAATCTTTTTTTTGGGGGGGGGGGGTTAACGACCACCGTGATCAATTCAGTGGGCTATAAGCAGTCGGACGTTCCCAATTTTGGGCCACTGGTTCCTGGGAAGGGGGACAGCCAGTGCCAGAAGTCAAGCACAACGTCCATGATTCACCGGGATTTGAACCAGGATCCTTCTCGACAAGTGGTCAGAAGCCAGCGCCTAGATCACTCCGCCGCCGTAGCGGCACACGTTGAAATGTATTTTTCATACGGCCCCAAACGCTCTTATGGACATACTAGATTGAACTGGACGCAAATAAATCATTAATATAATTTGTACTAGCAGGGATACCAGTTATTTGCCAGGTACATATTACTATTTGTGGAATCACCAAGTTCAGCAAGTGAAAGTTAATGAATGAAATTTTCATTAACTTTCACTTGCTGAACTTGGAAGTGAAAGTTAATGAATCCTGCAATTTTCCAGTAAACTTATTTTAAATTTTTTGATTTAGCTAATTTAATTTTGCGAAACAAAAAAAGAAAGAAAAAGGAATGTGAATACTTACCTTCTAGGAGACATCTATAGAACTGCCGTACATCTGGCGTGTGCTTCTGTGAATCCCGCGACACAGAAATGCAATGTACCTATGTGATGTCGCATGCATACGACTTCACATTGGCATTGATCATCTTTTTCTTACCGTTTTGAATTTTGAATATCTGGAACTCTCTGTTTACATTACATTATATTTCTTTCTGATAAGCCGCTCGTTGGTAGTGAAAGCTAAACTATATAGATTTGTGTTTTTAATACACCATTAAACGCATATTTTTGCACTTTATTGTTATCTACAGTCCCTAACTTAGACCGTAGGTTGGTTAGTTGGTTGGTTGATGGTTTATGGTGCAAGGCCCTCAAAGGGCCAAAGAGCTCCTTAGAACGTAGATAGGGTATTCTTAAGAGTAAAAAACGGAACATTTTACGAAAATTTTGCATGGGGCTACCTTGACCCGGGCCCCGACCCCTTCCAAAAACCGTCTACCGTCTAAGTTAGATACCCATAAGTAGTATACCAAATCTGGTTGTCCTAAATTGAAAACTGTAGTTTTTACGAAATTTTTATGAGGAGGAGGGGCTCTAACCCAGGGGTTCCAACCCCTTCCAAAAACCGTCTAGCGTCTAAGTTAGAGTTTCATGATACCAAATTTGGTGGTTCTGAATTGAAAACTGTAGTTTTTAAGAAAATGTTGTAAGTTTGTGTGTGTGGGGAGGGGGGGCTCCGACCCCCAGGGCCTTGACCCGTCCCAAAAACCGTCGACCGTCTAAGTTAAAGTACCATGAGATAGTATACCAAATTTGGTGGTTCTAAATTGAAAACTAGATTTTGCGATTTTTTTATGAAAGAGGTCCTTACCTCCTTCACAAAAAAATCTGCAACCCCTTCCAAAATCGTCTAGCGTCTAAGTTAGAGTACCATGAGATAGTATACCAGATCTGGTGGTTCTGAATTGAAAACTGTAGATTTTGCGAATTTTTATATGAGGGGGGCCCTTACCCCCGGGCTGCAACACCTTCAAAAAATCGTCTAGCGTCTAAGTTAGAGTACCATGCGATAGTATACCAGATTTGGTGGTTCTGAATTGAAAACTGTAGTTTTTAAGAAAATTTTGTATGTGGGGGCTCTGACACCCCGGGCATTGATCCGTTCCAAAAACGGTCTACTGTATAAGTTAGAGTACCATGAGATAGTATACCAAATTTGGTGGTTCTAAATTGAAACCTGTAGATTTTACAAAAACAAATTTATTCGGGAGGGGGTCTGACCCCCGGGCTCCAACCCCTTCTCAAAACCGTCTAGCGTCTAAGTTAGAGTACCATGAGATAGTATAATAGATTAGGTGGTTCTGAATTGAAAACTGCAGTTCTTAAGAAATTTTTTTATGTGGGTAGCTCTGACCCCCAGGCCTTGACCCGTTCCAAAAACGGTCTGCCGTCTAAGTTAGAGTACCATAAGATAGTATACCAAATTTGGTGGTTCTAAGATGAAAACTGTAGATTTTACGAAATTTTTTATGAGGGGGGATCCGACCCCGCGGGCTCCAACCCCTTTCAAAAAACCGTCTAGCGTCTAAGTTAGAGTACCATGAGATAGTATACTAAATTTGGTGGTTCTAAATTGAAAACTGTAGATTTTGCGAAAAAGTTTTTATTCGGGGGGGGGTCTGACCCCCGGCCTCCAACGCCTTCCAAAACGCGTTTAGCGTCTAAGTTAGAGTACCATGAGATAGTATACCAGATTTGGTGGTTCTGAATTGAAAACTGTAGTTTTTAAGAAAATTTTGTATGTGGGGGTCTGACCCCCCGGTCCTGACCCGTTCCAAAAACGGTCTGCCGTCTAAGTTAGAGTACCATAAGATAGTATACCAAATTTGGTGGTTCTAAGATGAAAACTGTAGATTTTACGAAATTTTTTATGAGGGGGTCTCCAATCCCTTCCAAAAACCGTCTAGCGTCTAATTTAGAGTACCATGAGATAGCATACCAAATTTGGTGGTTCTAAATTGAAAACTGTAGATTTTACGAAAAAGTTTTTATTCGGGGGGGTCTGCCCCCGGGCTCCAACCCCTTCCAAAAACCGTCTAGCGTCTAAGTTAGAGTACCATGAGATAGTATACCAGATTAGATGGTTCTGAATTGAAAACTGTAGTTTTTAAGAAAATTTTGTATATGGGGGGCTCTGACCAACCGGGCCCTGCCCCGTTGCAAAAACCGTTTACCGTCTAATATTTTTAGTGCCATAGAAAAACGTAATATTCCTATCCTGTCTGCGTGTCCAAACTTTATAAATTTGATCAGGGAGCAAGACGTTCGAAATCGTACGTTTTCCTGAATTCGTTTTGTATGTAACCAAAATCTGTAAACGCGACGAATTGACGTAGTCGACGAATTTGTCCGCGACGAATTGACGTGCGACGAATTGACGCAGTCGACGAATTGACGTAGGCGACGAATTGACGCGCGACGAATCGTCGCAGTCGACGAATTGACGCGCGCCGAATCGTCGCAGTCGACGAATTGACGCACGCGACGAATTGACGTAGAACCAAGGAAACTAGTAGATGCCGGATTTGAGTCATCTTCCTGTATGAATTTCAACTGGGCCATTCTGCAGGACTTGTCGCTCGAAACGTTAACAAAGCGTTTGGGGAGAATACAGCCAACGAACAAACCATTCCGCGATGGTTTGTGAAGTTTCGAAACCGAGATACGGACCTGCAAAACTAAGCACGTGGTCACCGACCTGTCACGTGGTCACCGACTTGTTGCTGTTTCTGACGATGTCCTGTTACGTGTGGTTGAAGCGGACCCCTGAATTACGTGTCGTGAGATAGCGGCAGAGGTCGGTCTCCACCACACGACAGTTGTTCGGCGTCTGGCTGCGCTAGGTAAGGTCAAAAAGCTGGACATGTGGCTGCCGCATGGGTTGACAACTGCCAACAAGATTAGGCGTTTGGAAGTCTGTACGTTGCTGTATACCAGGAATAAACAGGAACCACTACTGCATCGAATCGTCACCTGCTACGAGAAATGGGTCCTTTAAGTTAATCGGAAACGATCTGCACAATGGTTAAGCAAGGCACAGCCAGCTGGATGACATCCTAAGCAACTCCTACACACCAAGAAGATGATGCTCTTTGCCAGCCGGGATAATTCATCGGAGTTTCTTAGAAAGAGGCCAAACCATCACTGCAAAACGTTTTGTGCTGAATTACACCAGATGCACCGGAAATTGCTCCAGAAACAACCGGCTTTGGTCAACAGACAGGGTGTTCTTTTGCTCCAGGACTCATGTCACACAACGAACGATGCTGACACTAAGTGTCTTGGGTTATGAAACACAGCCTCGTCCTGCCTATTACCCGGACTTTTCTCCGACAGACTGTCATCTGTTTCGTCGCGTGAATCATTTCTTGTCCGGGAAACAGTTCCCGACGGACAACGATGTTCAACGTGCAGTTGATGACTTCTTCAGATCCCAGCCACAAGACTTTTTTCGTTCCGGGATCATGGCCTTGCCAGACAGATGGCAACTATGTGTCTATGCCGAGGGGGATTATTTTGGCTAGGTAAGTTGTTCCACTTTTCCGTTCCCGCCGTCCACGTGTGCTGGTCCTTTGCTGGACATTTCATCAGCCCCAATACTACGATCTTGACACACAACTAATAATTAACTGTTCTTTACTTCACGTATCACACAAACCTTTTTGTACTTCATTCTGATTATCTTTCCCTCTTTCAGACATTCTTGAATCTGGTCCTTCCATGACTTCTTTAGTCTTCCTCTACATCTGTTTCCTACAATTTGGGATAAACAAATTCTCTTTGCATTTCCTCATCCATTTTTTTAATATAGACAAACTACCTCAGAATATTTTAAAATGCTGGAAGTACCGCGTGTTAAATTGTAAATGGGATTGAGCCGAGTTGGTTTTCCATTGGTGCAGGGGACGGACAGGACAGGGCAGTGTAATGTGTCTATGCCTATTCAATGAATTTTTGGATGCACGCACGTATGAGTGATGCTGAAATAGACAGCACTGATTTTTATGTGTTAGGAATTTCCTTGGGTGCAGATTGTTTTATGCTGATGATACAGTCCTGCTGCCCGAAAACAAAAGTGAGGAGCAGAGTATGTTGTCCAGGGTGAATGAAGCATGTTTGAAATTCAAACTGAGTACAAATGAGGGAGAAAACAGACTCATGGTTTTTGAGCGAGGAACTGTTTGTACTGAGTGCAAGGTAAGTCTAATGGCACAAAACTTAAATGGTAACCGAAATTAAATTGAACTATGTTAACTTCCGGCAACTCCACTGATTACTGGCTTGGTGACATTGTACAGCTACTACAGAAGACTCCGGGAGAGCTGTTATGCGAATTTAAGGAATTATGAATATCCGTAGTCAAAAATGATGTAATTGATCTCGGGGGTCAAAAGTCACAGAAGTTAAATTCGAAAAAGAAAAAAGTACATCTAATCATTGACGAATATTTTCAAATACTTTCAAATTTCTGAAAAATAATCGTATACTTATTTGTGTAGGCTTATAACTAAAAAAATGTATAAAAACCTTTTTAGTTTCATGGTTTTAAAATCGATAATTTTCGGTAATGGCTTATTTGATTATGCTAAAGTTAAAAAGTTGGAAATATTTTTTTCTTCATACGAGTATTTTGAAAATTAACACAAATACCGCTTTTGCACAATGGATTCTGTAGTTTACGGAAGATATCTTCAGACTTCGGATTGTTTTCTGTTTGGGAAGAGAGAGGGGGCTGAACGACCGGCCACTTTCAGCAAAGCTATGGGAAATAAGTAGTCGGCCATCCGCAATTTAGGACCTTTGACTCCAGGCAGGGAAGAGGGCCAATGCTGTAAGACAAGCACACAACCTATGTGCCATCCGGGACTCGAACATGGTCCCACTCCGACGAACGGTCAGAAGCCGGAGCTTAGATCACTGCATCACAGAAGTGGAAGACTCTGGATTTTTGGATTTCATCTTTTCTTCAGTAACAACGCGGTAAAGCATTTACTTAACAGTCAGCCTAAAACTGAGGTGGAGGTGATTCTTTTCTTTAATTCGAGGTTTAGGAAAACCGAGGCCACTTTTCCTAAACCTCAAATTAAAGAAAATAATCCATTGTGGATACAAAATCGGCTGTCCGGAAAAGCTGCGTAGAATGCTCGAAAACGTTAAGAGCATAAACATTAATTCAGGTTCCCACTGCAATTCTTTTCAGTGAAACACTCAAATAGCAAAAACTGACTATGACTTTCTATTCCTGCAGTATCAAAGCTTGGCTCAAATCATCTGCTTATTTGGAAAAGTTGTAGAGGCTTTCTTGCGGTTGGATGTTTTTTATTCTTTAGCATTAATTTTGCTAAAAAAGAGCCCCATAATGCTAATTTTAAAAGTTAAAAAGGGATTTGAGAAAGTCAGTAGCTCGAATTAAGTTTGAGTTTAACGAACTGTCTTTTTTATTTTTATTTTTTTCTCTACTTCTTCTACAGAATCATCTTTTTTCTAAATCCGTGGATGCTGCGCTAGTAAAGACCATCTCTCAAATTAGTATGAGATATTAAAATGAGCTCCTTAGCGTTGGTTCTCATGCACTGCGGAGATTGCAGCATTGTGACTAGATTCCTTGATGACTGCATAGGGGCATGCGGAGGAGAGTGAGGCCCTCGCTGCTAGCTTTAATGGATTCTTTTCTTTAACTCGGGGTTTCCAAATGGAGGATCATTATTCACAACAAGTCTTTTCTTTCTTTCCCGGAGTTGGTTCTTAAAACTGTCTCTAATGATCATATCGATCTGTGAAACGGAGATCCCTATGCGCTCTGCAGATCTTAACACATTTGTGAATATCTCAGTGCTGAGCAAACATTTCGCCAAGTGTTTCTCATTCTTCGAAAGAAAAGACGAAAAATCATATTTCGATCTGTGGACATCGAAAGGAATTTCGTGTCGTTTTGCAAATGACAATATGGAATGATGTTCTGTGTTTCCTATGGGCTCGGAATTCTGTCATTATTTAAATCAGTTTACATATCAGGCATTTCTCGGTAACGGCTACTTTTTTGTTCTTCCTACATGCTAAATTTTCTTTTGAATTGAAAATAAATTTAGTACTTTTTTGTTGATCTCAAATAATCATTAATATCGAAGTAACATTCATCTCGCTGTAGCGCAAAATACTACTCAAAGCGTACATTTCACAAAGGAGATCGGCTTGAGGACAATAAGGACAAAATTTGCTGATTCTTTTTATTCCGGGATTTAACGACAACCGTGAGAAGCTCTATGAACTATAAGCAGTGTCTCCAGTCTCCAATTTGTGACCACTGGGTCCAAGGAGAGATGAGAATCAGTGCCGTAAGACAAACACACTAGGATAAATCGGACAAACAGTCAGAAGCCAGGCAGAAACCACAGGGGCGGTAAAGTCTACTGAATAGTAACAACTGGGTTTTCGCCAATTGCTTTCAGTCCAAGCTGTTCTCTTATAAGTCATTCAGTAACTACTAGTCATAATAATTACTAGTGAAATCGTATGAATAATTCAATACTACTAGTCATAATAATTACTAGTGAAATCGTATGAGTAATTCAATAACTACTAGTTTCGGAAGAATTATTTCCAGTAGAATGTTAGTATTCTTTTGCACTTTATCTATTGCTTTTCAACTAGCTTTTTGGCTGGTGCTTTTTGTCGAAATTTTGTTTGTCACAATAAGATTCAACGGATTCATTGTGCGTTTGAGGGAGCGAGTTCTTATGAAGGCAGTAAGTCCTGTTTGCTTTCTTTGGGAAAGACACCCAGCCAAATTCTTATTCTTCCTTTTGTCTCGTGCTTGGTGATTATTTTGAATAAGAAATAACCCTTCTGATTACTAACCCCCAAAACAGACATACTGGATAGCCGTGAAGCTTCCAAAGGTGTAAAAGAATATTATGTCTCACACAGGAGAAAAGAGCAATGTTTTTATCTCTTTTCTACCATGTGACACAGAATCCAAATGTATAAAAGCTTTTATAAGTAACATTGGAATTTCTGTTGCCATAGTGAATTACAGCCAAGTATTTCATAAACATGAAATGCTGCTCATTATAGAGGAAAATAAAGAGTACGTCTTAAATGTTCTTCATACATGAAAATGATCGTTAGAACGTTCACTCATGCGAACTATACTACAATGATCAGGTCACAGTACTAGGGTTGGGCTCAATTCTTTCCAAATTTCTAACACGATGTGTTTTCTAAGTTAAAAATACTGACCGGCGATTTTGCTATTGGAATGTTACATTTCTTATGTAGCTTTTTATGCTAAAAAATCTTAACAGGAAAAATTTTCTTTTTCAATAACAGCTTGAAGTATACATGGTAAAAGTATTTTACATCATCTTACGTATAGTATTGTACTACTATGGACATTGTTATTGCATTGTTACTAACAAAAATAAATGGCACACAGTGTCCTCAACATGTTTTTTATAAAACATTTTCAGGTGACTAATATTTTCTGTTATGATATTCCAAACACGGGATCTCGCTTGTTTACGTCAGCAGTTGATAAAAATTGAGGTTCATATCCAGGATTTTTATCTACTTGGTTTCAATGGACCATAGAGGTTTAAAGTTCAGTGACAAACACGCTGAAAGAAACCTTCTGTTAAAGATAAAATGTTGTTTTCATTTTCGACACAATTAAATGCTCTACACCACGGAGTTTTATATTTCATTATACCAGTGAAAATATTTTTATTATCAAATTACGGAAGCAACAAGTGTTCTAAAAGTAAAATAAGTAGGAAGTTGTCATATCCGTCTCAGAGTTCGGAATTTTCATCTGAAAATTTAGACGATACGGAAGATTGATTATACCTGAAGGTTAGAGAATACGTGTAAAATCACAACAACATCAAATGGAAGCAAACCTTCCAAAGTGAGGAAGCAAAGTTAAGGTAAGGTCATTTTCATCATTTATTACTGAAAGATTTACTAACAAATTCTTTACATTAGATAGGAGTTGTACTAAACATATATTCACCTTATTTTTGTTGATTCAATAAAACAACTGAAAGTTAGTAAGAAAGTTTTTGCAGCAGTTGTATATTTGAATTAAACGTGTGACAGATTGAACGGAGTAATTCTGCGGAAGGTTCCGAAAAACCATAAGATAAGCAGACATATTACTGCATTTGGGAAATCAAAGTACACTGTCAGTAGAATTCGCATACGAGAAAATGTTATTCTATCCATTAAGTTTCCCAGCGGTGCAACAGTCAGATGAGGCTGAGTAATGTCTTAAAGTTCAAGTGCAGAAAATGTTGCCCATGATGTAAAAATGAAAAAAGTATCATCGGCAGATGACGTGTCCAACGCTTTCACCATATGAATAATATTCTCCGAGAATCTGTTTGCAAACAGAATCTGCTCTCATCGGTAAAAAGTACGCGTACTCATTTTTTGTGAGTCCAATGAACATTATTGACGATACAACTCAAAGCAAGCTCTGCTCTAGGATACGCTCAAGAGAACACACCTAACAGGCCGCCTTGCACACCAACCACTGTTATGCAATCTTCGATACATCGTATGTCAGGATACAGTCTGTCTATTTACTAATTGACGCGCCGTATTGCCTCGATGCGCTTGACGGTTAACACCAAGAAGCGATCTTGTCAAACAGAAGTGACTTTCAGACGTCCTTGCCCAGGTTTTTTTTGAAATGTTTTCAACGTTCTGAAATTGTCTCCAGAGGCGGCAGACAACGGACCTATCCACATTTAAACATCTGGCTGCTTCAACTTAAGATTCTCGTGTTTCTGACCTCCATGCTGCTCTCCACAGCAATTAATCATCGAAACGAACTCTCTGAGCTATAATGACTTCTTGACTACCCACGTAAGTATAATCTTATGCTGCTAGTTGTCTTTCTTGTTTGCCCATATTCTTTTAGCTGAAAATTGATGACTCACTGACTTGCGCTCTTTGGAGACACAGAATTATTTTTCTTTTGTTGACGTCAGAGGCTTTTAGCTAGGGTGGGGCAAGCAGGGCGACTGCCACATAGCTCAAGAGAGGGCGCAAAACTATCTGCTTACAATCTCATTAAAATTGAAACTTTTGCACCAGTTTCTGATACAGTTTTTTCGCGCCATACTTTATTTGCACATTTACCGAAATTGTGTGTAATGTTTTGCTAGTTTCGCTAGTCTTGGCAACTTAACATTCACATTTATTCCTCAGAAGGTGCAAGGTTTTTGATTTGTTCGCATAAAGTTATCGTTCACGTTGCTGAAGATTTTCTAGGGGCTATTCTATCATTACTGTGGTTGCGAATCACGAAAAGCTGCATTTGATTAGTTCGGTGTGGTGCCGAAGGTCCGAACCAGTTCGAAAAAGCTGTACAAACAATCGAAGTTTGATTGCATTTTTTTTTTTTTTTGCTTAGGAGTTTAACGACCACCGTGAGCAACTCAGTGGGCTATAAGCATTCGCTCGTCCCTAATTTAAGGCCACTGGTTCTAGGGAAGGCGGAGAGACAGTGCCGTAGGACAAACACAACATCCATGCCTCATCCGTAATTCGAGCCCGAACTCACCTTGGGCGTAAGGTTAAAGGTAAACTTTCCTTATTTAAAGCCCCTGGAACCAGGAGTATTAAATTAGGGAAAGGGGACTGCTTGTGGCCCTCAGGGTTGCTTACGGTAGTCGTTAAACCAAAGGAAAACAGAAAAAAAGGACGAAGGAAGAAAGAACGAACAAAAACCAAAGAAAAACAGAAAAAAAAGCAGGTGGACCGCAATATTATGTGGTTTGCCTTGGGCGCAGAAATGCTTAGTTAGCCTCTGGCAGACGTGGTAAACTATATTTTCGTTCTTTCCGTGAATAATGCTAAACACTGCAAGGCACAAAGAATATTCCATTTTTGAAATATTACCACCACCACTTGCTTTTAAAAACAGGGATTGTTCTTTTAAGCTATCTCTAAAAACACATTTTCGCTTAGGTATTTTGCTTGCATAAAAGTTAAACTTTAATTGCTTAGCAACACACAAAACATATTTTTTTTGACGGTAAACCTGACAAAAACATGGACGGATGATATTTGTAAACAAAACTAGCACAGATTTTCTCGTTGACGAACATAAAAATATCGTATTTGGTTTGCTGCCAGCCGGCACGCCCGATTTTGCCTGAAACCTCCGAATAGCTGTCACTAATCGGACCGTGAAAAGGGATCATTGTTAGGTGGCTGTTGTTCGGAAGTTAGGCCTAAGTTAACATTGCTAGCCCGTTGCTTTTCTGCAAAAGCACAATAAATGGATGAAGCTTACGCACAATAAAGAAACGTTGCAGCGCCTTTTACAAATGCTGTCTGCTGAATATATTAATTAAATAAATAATTAATGGTGTAGAGGAATTTAAGAAAACAGTGTCTGGCGTCTGGTGTCAAACAGCTCTTTGAAATAGCAAGCTAAGAGATTAGTGTTAGGGTAAGATATAAGAAAGAAAACATAAAAATGTTAAATAATAAAATACAACTGCACAGTTAGATGCCCGATCGCCGTAAAGTAAGGAGAGCCCACATGGACCAAAACAAGAAATATCGTCCCAACAGGCAAAATTCCAGGCCCCATCTTTGTTAGGAGGTGGTCGTTTTCAGGCGACCGGGAGCTGCGAGGGAGGTTGTTTTCCCCAGGCCCCATCAACCACTCTCGCAGCCCCCGGTACCAATTGAAACATACATGGAAACTGCAAGTCGCTTCACGTAAAATTAAAACTATTAACTCCTGTCTTTTTATTAAGCATGTCGCTATACCAGCCGTCAGTGGCGTGTAGCCAGAGCAGGGGGTGGGGTCGGTGTTTGAACTCCTCCCTTGAGGGGAGACTGAGCACGAATTTAAAGCGATATATACGTGTATACGAGGCTTTCACTAATGAACCAAACAAATGGAGCCCCCCCCTTAAAAAATTTCTGGCAACGCCACTGCCAGCCGTAATCCAAATCATTGTCTTTAAGGATAAATATTCTTTGTCTTTATCTTATCCCTCTCTTGCTGAAGTACCGAAGGAACTACGTAAAATCCAAGGAACAGTAGATCTTCTTCTGGACTGACTGGCGTGTCCGTTGACCGCTGTTAAGAAGTTTCGTTGTTCGGATGTTATGCTTAATATTAATCCTACTGAAGCTGTTCGGTACCACACAAAACTTGCCGTTGCTCGGAGGTGTTCGTTAATGGAGGTCTCACTGCACTACCAAGGGAGACTACCTTTCTGTGAAGCCCAAACCATTTGCTGTGCGTTATCCTGATGGAGTTCTACTCTTTGAAGGCTCTGTTGATAAAGGAATGGTATTACCTCTTTAAATTAAAACATTATTTTGGTAATATAAAGAATTGATTTTAACATTATTTTTGAATTTATTATAATCGGATAGAATACGCCTAAATCAATAACAGTAAATGGTTGAATTCCGTTTTATTGGAGTAGGGCAGAAACTACATCGTAAATGTAAGCTTTCGCCTCTCACGAGGGACTTCTTCAGGCAAGGCTAAATACAAACACTAAATTGGAAATATACGAACAGTTCCAGAAGTTTTCAAAATTTCAATGAGAGTAAAATAAAACTGCTTAAACAATGTCATTGTCACGCGCATGTGATACGTGATGAATTATTTAGCGTTTCGTGATGGCCAGGATCGAGTGCCAGACATAAGGTAACTCTATGGACGTGTCTACATTGCAGACGTCTAGGTTAGACAAGATTTCTGCTGTCTCTATATAGGCTGTGGCTTTAACCGTTGTGTATTGGGCCACTTTTCGGATGCCCTGCCACCTAGGCGTGGCTGCATGGCTTTTGATCTCTCTCGCTAGTGCCGTTGTGAGTTTTCTGTACATTTAATTTCTTTATTAACTTTAATTTCCCACTCTACGAGAAACCACCAATAATCATGAATCCGAAACTTAATTTGGATTCTTGGAACCAAATTTGTAAGTCTCTGTCTGCTCTTTTGTGAGAGTAAATAGACTTTTTTTTTTTTTTTGGTACAGTCGTTTAGGCAGATACATGCTTATCAATAGTCACAATAAATTTCCATCTGTCTCCGGCTAAGTGATTTTCATAAAGAAGTCTACATCATGTTCTGCGCTCAGCCAAGTGTCTGGACAAAAGGCGGTGAACATTTTTTTCAGATTGAGATTTGTTCAGTACGTTGTTTACAGTTGATACAGAGATTTCTAAAGACTTAGCGACTGCTCTTTGGGTCGGTGGATTTTCTTTCAAGATCAGAGAACTTACATTTGAAATACTCGTAAAAGTATACACCTTCTTTGGATATTTGTTTGGTGTTCTTTTTGCTGTTAAAAAAAATGTTCGACGATTTTTCCCTCTATTATTAATAAAATTGCTTATTTTACATTTATTGTAGAAGTGGTAATTCCATGATTTTTACAGCGTTTTTTAATCACAGAATACGAATATTTCACTTCGTAAAGAGCAAAAGCATAACCTTCTGTCCACGGCTTGTTTACGTGCGCCGATTTCTTAGACAATATTTAACTGCAGCAGATGTTTCTTTCGTGTTCATCTAAGACGCTGTTGCCAGTTTCAATTCTTTGAATTTCTTTTATTTTCTGTAATTTCCTATCAAAAACATTTTTAAAATGTGCGAACATCTGTACTTTTAAGAGATGTCCTTGACACATAGTTTCGGTTTTGTGTTGTGACCACCACAAAAAGGCGTATCACAAAAAGGCTATAGTTACAAATGTATAATAATAACTGGCAGCGCAATGCTCTAGAGCAGTTGAAAAGAAGAAATTTAATTTGCAAAACTATCGGATCCGTAGACACAGTTCTCAAGGAGCCCATCAATTGAGCATTAGTCTGGACATAGGTGTGGAGAAAAATGGCGTACAGTAGAAGAGGATGGATGAGCTATAAATTTTAAAGTGCCTAATACACCTGAAAATTTGTGTTATTAAAATAATCCTGGTGATACAGAAATTAAATAGAATACTCTTTATTGTTTTAGCATGGGCATTTCAGAAACATTTTAAATCTTCGTACAGGACATTGTTGAATGATTTCAGAACAACTTGTTCAGATTTATATCTGGTCAATCTTTGATTCGTGGTTCTGCAATGGGATGAAGGCAAACGATCTGCTGAGCCACAAAATATGAAACATTTTCTGACGAAGGAATGATCAAAGTTCACAGGAGAATCCTGCGTGCTGTATGTTTCTTATGAGCTTCTCACAACTACTGATAATTAGTAGGTGAAATCACTCATTCGCAACTGAATACTTTTCGAATCACTGCATTGAACAGATCTTGAGTAATTTAGTAACTCTGAACAATCACTCATAGCTACCGATAAAGAGTAGCTATGAGTACTTACTCACAGCTACCGATAATTAGCAGCTGTGACCAGTGCTGAGAGACCGATAACTAGTAGCCGTGACCAGTAGCTAAGAGACCAATAATCAGTACCTCTGACCAGTAGCTGAGAAACGGATAACTTGTAGCTGTGACCAGTAGCTGAAAGGCAGATAAATGGTGGCTGTAAGCACTTACAGTTACTGATAACTAATGACTATGAACACTCACTTGGCAGAGAGCGATAACAAATATCAGTGAGCACTCAGTTACAGCTGCAGGTTAAGGATAGCTCAATGTATTTTGTACTATGATCGCAGTCAGCTGGTTCTTTAAGTTGATTGGATGCTAGGATCTGTAGTCAGAGTCTACCTGGTTTTATACAGAATGCGTTGCATCGCTGTTTGGCCACATGTGGCCCTTGCCCCAGTAATTGTAGCTAAACAAACAAAACACACGCGCAATCCACGGATAATGAGCGTTAGTAAATAGAAGGTACATTTGTCTGCTTCTTAAATGCAGTACAGGACTGAGAGCAGTTTTTTTGTTGATTAGGCTGCCAAGCTGAAAAGCAGTTATGGCACCTGGATCTTCTGCATAAACGAATAATAATTATTAACTCTTTGAGAGTTCACCGACATTTCGGAAAATTGGTGACGTTACGTAAGGACAGACAACCAGTTATTGCTCTTGGGTAAGCTGTGAAGACGAAGCGTGGTAATGCCAACTGTATCTTTTTTTTCCAGAATTGAATAATACTCCTTCTGTCCTTGAAGGACTGCCGACACTTTGGAAATTTCGGTACGTTACTGAAGGAAAAAATAAGCGCATATCTAGTACATCGCAGTCATACTGCATAACAGTTAGCTAGGGACGTGTCTGGTGTCATTTGAGATTGTCGGCGTCCAGTTAGATGAAACTGCTCTATTTGTAACTTCGCAGTGTCCCATGTTAAGAAGTCACCACCCCTGTGTCTCTGAGCTGAAACCTTTCCTCTTGAAAGAAAGTACAGACGTGTGCCTAAACATTCCTTTAAAGAGATACTCTTCCACAACAGCTAAATGTGTGCACTACAAATTAGGGAAGTAGGGCTTGCATTGTCTCTGGGTTACTGAGCATGTGTGTGCTTTTCGAATCACTGCATTTAGCACATCTTGAACTACGCACCGAATTTGGTTTTGAGGCAGGGTTACATGTTTTTCACACAAAATCATAGAACAACCACAACCTGTTCTTATGTCTTGAACTTGCTGGAGGCTGACGCATAAGGTTTTAAGGAGACATGGTTTTCAGGTCATAGATGAGGTTATGCCGAAAATCAACAAGCCCTCTGCTGAAAATCATTGATGCTCATCTTCATATATAAATACATTAAATTTCAGATTAAAAAATTCTAAAACTCAGTTCACAACAACAGGATTGATATCGTGTATCTGACTCAATCTGCTCTAAATTTAGCCCCACCCCCTCGATTTTTTCAATATTTATTTATTGTATAATTTTAAGCAAGCGTTATTTTTATATCGTTTGAATGCTTTAGAATCCTTTACACAAATGTTCGCTTTTAAAACCAGAACGTAAATTAGCTTGCTTTATATTCTTTTAATAAAATTTTCTGCTGTTTGTCACGAAAACTTAATCGGCAGTTAGGTTTGCATAACTCATAGGTTTGCAAAACTCATCACATCATTTTGGGGTGTAATGCTCCTTTAAGTTTTCTTGCAGGGTGTGTGAAAAATGTTTTTATTTACGCGTATAACTGAAGTTTAGAAAGTAAATATTTTTTTGTTCTCATACAATTGTGAGATCTTCTAGAACAGCGTTTCTCATATTGTACATAAGTTTGAAAACACCAAACGTTTACTTCTGTTACGTGGGAAAAATCTTAACATAAATCAAAAATAAAGTGAAAGAAACTCAATTCAAGATGTTCTTCAACATACAGGAAGGCGAGATACAGATGTCAGGAAAGCTTGGCATCACTAAAATAGAGTCAATTGAAAGCTTCTATTATTGCTATCAAATTTAGTTTCCATTTAAAGAAGATTCCCCCCTTTTTTTCATGCCTAATGTGCTTTAATGGCCTAATATAACGTGCAGTTGATGTTATCTTGGGTTCGCCTCAGGAAAAACAAATTAGTTAGGTGATGAAAGTTCTTTAGCAGTTTGAAATATCACACTTGGAAGAGCGCGGGTTTCTGAAACTGTTAATGTTCCACAAGGAATTGAGCTGCGCATTCTGAAAACTGCACACAGTACAACCAGATTGGCAAAAAATAAAAAAACTTTATCCAACAAATATGTCGGTAATATATGATGTCAGTGAACAAGACGACAGCCCAGGTGAATTGCCTGAAGGATAGAAGTGTGCAAGTAACACAACTATACTAAATCTTTTTTTTAGATTGAATATTTAACGATCACCGTGAGCAGCTCAATGGGCTATAAGCAGTCGCACGTCCCTAATTTAGGGTCACTGGTTCCAGGAAAGGGAGAGGGACAGCGCCGAAAGACAAATACAACATCCATACCTCACCGGGATTCGAACCATGACCCGTTTCGGACAAATGATCGGAAGCCATGGATTAGACCACTGCGCCAACTGGGCTGTATATGAAATCCCTTGTTTCCTCTTACATCTGGGGCTCAGTTTAAATATAATAATTCAATACATTATCTTTGTATTACCAAGTACTTCTTTAGTGAAAGTTATTAATATTTCACGAATATGTGTTTAACGCTATCCAGAGATTTAAAGAATTTACCCATTTGCGAATGAGTTTAAAAAGATCGAGCATAAAACTTTAATGCACTGAAGTACGAGCAATTTATATAACAGTATGTTTGATCCTAAAATAGGAGCAATAGCAATAAACTTAAAGGTATAAGAGAAAAATGAATAATTCAGTTATCTTGATTTATCCACTGTGAAAATACATGCCGGGGAAAGTGTATGATGCATCCTTTTAACAGCTTCCCAAGTTTGTTGTGTGTGTGTGTGTGTGTGTGTGTGTGTGTGTGTGTGTGTGTGTGTGTTTGAAAACTTGGTTAATACTGGGTGCTCGTAAACTGTTTTGACAAAAGAAGACGGGTGATAGTACCCATCAAGACGAACAATATTTACAATGGAACCTAGGGTCGCATTCCACTCTGAGTGTCAGAAACGAGTAAAGTTAATGTCCAAGTTGAACTTTCAACAGTGCAAAGAAAGAGAATTAATGACATCATAAGTTGCGCAACCCATTTATGGAGATCAGCGACAGACTCAAAATAGAAGCTCAAAGTGGCAGCCACGGGTGCTGTTGCACAATTCACACCGGCGAATGAAAGTCTGGCGCATCCTCTCGAAGACACCTGGTGTCGTGTTTATCCTGTCCGCTGCAACAACGATTCTCGTGACGAGATCTTCCACGGAGTTCACAGGCGTCTCGTACACCAATGATTTCATGTGCCCACCAGAAGAAGTCAAGTGGGTTTAAGAACGGTGAGCGTGGAGGCCATGCCACAGGTCCGCCACGTCCAATCCATCGTGCGGGATATGTGGCATTCAGGAAGTTTCTACTGCACCTTGATAAGCCAATCAGCTGCAACTGTCGATGCTGTGTCTTTTCTCTCGCAATCTGCATACGCTAAATGCTTGACGGCGATGTTCTGGTGATGTGCTACTTTTCCGGCACGAAAGAAATGACGTCTGATGTGACAACTTGTGCTTGTTGGACGTATTTCGAAGTTTCTCTTTTCTTACACTCAGAGTGGAATGCGAACCTAGGTTCCATTGCAAATATTGTTCGTCTTGATGGGTACTAACACCTCTTTTCTTTTTTCAAAACAGTTTACGAACACCCTGTATATTAGGGGTATGCAAAAGTTTCCGCCCCTCCCGCTAGTGGGCGCTGTAAGGGTCTAATATGCTTGGCTTCATGTACGAACTGACAGTATGTACATGCTTGGCTTCATGTACGTACTGTCAGTTCGTACATGAAGCCAAGCATGGCGGTTGATAAAGTTCATTTGCGGCACTGTTTGTTGTTCATGTTTAATTTAGGGAAAGTGCGAGTGAAGCATAAGTCCAATATGTCAAGCGTACGGCAAAACGGTTATGGGTGAGCGGATGTGTCGAGAATGGTTTGCCAGGTTTCAGAAAGGTGATCTAAACTTGGAAGACAAGCCACGTGCAGGTAGACCGCAGCAAGAACTCGCAGACGAAGAGCTGGAACAGCTGTTGCAAGAGGTTACCACACAATCGACCACGCAACTGGCGAAACGTTTAAAAGTGGCTCAATTGACGGTGGTACGGCGCCTACAGGCCTTGGGGAAGACCCAGAAGATTGGTAAGTGGGTTTCGCATACTTTAACGGAGCGTAAGATTGGTCAAAGATTGGGCATCTGCACGTCATTGCTGAAAAGATTTCAAGGGAAGAATTTCTTGTGGAAGGTTGTCACCAGAGATGAAAAATGGGTCTATTGCGACAATCCCGTACGCAAGCGATCCTGAGTCGACCCAGGCCAGCCATCAACATCCACTGCAAAATAGGATATCCACGGGAAAAAGGTGCTGTTGTGTGTGTGTGTGTGATGGGATATGCATGGGGTGCTGCACTTTGAACTGTTGAAACCGGGAGAAACAAACACTGCACAACGATATAGCGATCAGTTGACGACACTGAACGCCGCAATCGAGCAAAAACGCCCATGAACAGGTAAAGAACCTCCTCCAGTGATCCTGTTACGCGATAATGCCAGACCACATGTCGGTACCACCACGAAATCAACCCTTGAACAGCTGCACTGGGAGGTTTTGCCTCACTAGGCTTACTCCCCGGACATGGCACCCTCAGAGTTTCCTCTGTTTCTCTCTATGCAATATGCCCTAGCACAACAGCGGTTCACCACAGTTCCAGATGTGGAAAATTTCGTCACTATGTTCTTCAGCCCAAAACAGAGTCCTTCTATCACAGGAGTATTCATTTATTGCCTGAAAAGTGGAAAAAGGCAAAAAATGCAACGAAATATATGCTAAAGGCCCATATTTCGTTCAATGAACTTGTACTGGTTTCCTGATTATCCCTGTCTCCTTTCTCCTTAAAACGACGGAAACCTTTGCTTACCTCTAATATATTAATGAAAAACTTGTTCAAATATAATGTAGTCGTGATTTCTTTTTGAAAAGATTGCTGTTTAAGTAATGGAGAACTGTGAAATTTTGTTAAAAACAAATGGGCTGAAATTCCATGTTTCCTGTTATGCTTCTAATGAGAAAGTATACACGTTCATTACAGTGACAAATAAATTACTTCAATCCCTTTCAGTAGAAGCATATCATCTTTTTTGTTTTCTCCCTTACGCCCCCGGAGAATTCGGCAAGCAGGAAAGAAAAGTATAGTGCTGCCTCTTCAGACTTTTATATAAGCAAAATTGTTGCGTTAGAGAGAAGGAAGTAACGATAGCTTTGCAGAAGATTCACCTGATGAATGAAAATTTCTGTTCCCGAACTGAGTGAAGAAATCGACTGACTCACCGATCAATGCTCTGTGGAATTCTCCAGATGAAACCAGAGCAAAATTAACTTCTGACATTTCAAGGGTAAGAATGTCTGGATACGGCATTACTAATTTGAGGCATGCGTTTAATTCTGAAGCAGAACATCTGACATTTTCATAAACTAATACTATTTATTTATTTCTAATTATTAGAATTTCATAACTTGCATCTGGTACATATCCACATTTAATCAGAAACACTCAGGGTAGCATGCATATTTCAAATAAGAAATTTTATTCCAACGTATTGTACGTCCTTTCCAAATTGTTATGAGTAACATGTTTGCATTCTTTGAGTTCATTTCGTGACTCTTTCGTGACTTATCCCCCTGCGCTTTTTGCAACCCATGGTTCTACGGAGCCTTTGACACCTGTTTGCGGATCTCACGCCAGTGACTTTTCTGTCTTTCAATTTCAATCAGCGTGTTAGTGACCCTTAAAGTAGATCTTGAGTTTACTAACCGAATCAGTGAATCTTTTAACTTTATATATAGTTGCTGTTACAGCAGGAATTGGTGAGGCTACTAGTATATTTTCATGATCATATGAGTGAGTGTTTATGATGACAATGACCATGGTGCTAGAACTTCATGATTCTATTTACCACCATAACATGTCGTCCTGATTTCAGTTTTCTCAATAGCATTACATGTCTCCTGTCGTTCAGCTTTTCGACACGTATCGCCATTTTTCTGAGACGTCATGATTCCAGTTATATTTTCTGTGGTTCTCCACATTTGCGTTCATCAGTTCATTGAATTTTCAGCCTTCCAGTTGCCCTCTGGGTCAGGATTTATTTATTTGGCTTCCATTACAATGCATCTTCCTATTCCGATCGTCTTATCAACATGATGCTATCATTTTGATGCAGTGCCTGCAAGCTTAAAAATTCTGGAAGATAATACAGTAAAATCTCATAATTCCGGCTGAATTGTTCCAGACACCATCTCAGCACGAATTCAAGACCACTTATTGAACATAGGATCCGGATTTTTCAATTTCTTTTGTCTTTTGTGGGTCTTTGTATTTCGTTTAGCCGTCTCAACGGCTATTTGGGTGTGCGAAACAGTGTCATTGTCCTTTTCGAGATTAAAATCGTTACCTCAAGCTGCATAGATTTTGAAGGAATACTGAGGATATGAATATTAGTAGAATAGCCTTAGCCTCAGTGAGGCTATTAGAAAGAATATTAACAGAAAATTTTGATGTTCAAGGCTTGTTGCTCCGAGTTTGAGAGGTTTTCAAGATAGGAAAAGCTCTCAGAACGAAAGAAAGCAGAACAAACAGAATCCGGAAGAATAATAGGTAGAAAAGGAAAAAAAAACTAAGATGAAAGGTTATTTCCATTCTGTGTTTTTATGAAAGGTTATTCCCATTGTGGTTATTTGATTATTTCCATTCTTGATTACTTCCATTTTGGTTTTTAAGGTTATTTCCATTCGTGGTTATTTCCATTCAGTGAGAAAACGATTTGTTGTGTTAGAAAAGATAAAAACAGAAAGAGATATTTGTGCGATTAACAAAAGAATTACAAAACTCTTTTGTAAGCAGCATCAAAAATTAGAAGCAAAGGGGAAAAATAAAACAAAGATGGAACCGCCCTAGAGATGGAGTGGCATGGGCCCTTGGCTTCTGACCATTCGTCAAAGACTTGCCCGGGTTCGAGCTCCGGGGGAGACATGAGTGGTGTGGTATTACGATGACCTTGATTCTGTCCCTTCCCTGGAACTAATGTCATTAAATTAACGACATATAGACCCCAGAATTGCTCATGGTGATCGTTAAACCTGGAATTTAGAAAAATATTGTGAAAAGAAAAATTTCAGAAAAGAATGAAAATAACTACATTATACAAAAATCAGGATGGCAGTGTAACAAAAAATGCGTAGAGAAATATTTAAATGAATTGAGGAGTTCCACAAAAATTACATGAAAGAGAATGAATGGTTTCAAGAAAACCATTCATTCTCTTTCGTAAAATTGCAAATACTGATATTTTCTATTACTCGGAGGAAAAACGGTTTGCGCAATTAAGAACATGAAAAGAACAAAGGCACAAGGAAAGGATTATTCATGTTCGTCAGCCTAAAAATAAGCCAGTGAGGAAACAAAAACTTCTGTTGCACTGTTTCTTTCTAGATGCCTTAATGAGGGGAAACTTGCTGATGTCCGGAACAGTACCAGAGCGCTTAGAGTAAAATAAGAGAGCTAACAAAGAAGATCTGAATAACGATAGACCTGTTAGTCTCCTCTGTTCTCTGTATTAAATCTTCATGAAGACCCTGTGACATCGTCTATAAAGACTACTGAACATAGCTCGGCCAATGGAATAGGTTGTTTTAAGAAACTGATATAATGCTATTGATCACAGTCGTGTTCAAAACTGAAATGCCAAACTTTACGCAATTCTTGTTGTGCATGAAATTTATTGATAATGTAGTGCTTTTCGATTCAGTGCAAACATTTGTGGCTATTCTTCGTATTATAGAATGTTACGACATTCTATAATATCTTAACATTTCCCTATGTTACGGTATTATGAATATTCCTACATAAGCACCTTTGAGAAGATCTATCTATATAAATGCAGGCTCAAAAATTTCATTGTTTGAGGACGGATGTGAAATGCATAAGAATTTAAAAATTCGTTAGGCTACGAGATACTACTAACGCCAACTAACCAATAAATTATTTTCTAGTCACTGAACTTGACGCCGTCGGCCCGGTGCCAGAGTGGTACAACTTCTATCAATTCGTCCGAAGTGAGTCCGGACTCGAATCCTGGGTAAGGCAAGGATTGTGTGTAGCACATACTACGTAACATGACGTAGGTGGCATACTGCTGAAGTAACACATGAGTCAAACTGGCAACTAAACAGAGATAAGCATGCCGGAGTGGTTTAATTGGGTGAACAGCCACTCCAGAGTAGGATGACGTGAGTTCAAATCATACCATCGGCAAAAGATTGTGTTATAGCAGTATTTTATAGACGTATTTGTCTTAGAAAACTGGGGCTCCCCACTCTCTATTGTGTTATAGAAGTATTTGTCTTAGAAAACTGGGGATCCCAACTCTCTCCTTAGAATCAGTGGTCCAAATTAAAAACAGGCGACTGCTTATGCAACCCATGAGTTGCTCATAGAGGGTATTTTAAAAACCTACACAAAAATAAAAAGAAACGTTAAACACAGATGAAAAAGGAAGGAACAATGTAATTCGGCTTTGCTCTGTCGATGAGATGGTTTTTGTATATACTTACATGCACACCGGCCGTTCGATAAAAGCAATGAAGAAATCTAGGTACAGCAAAATATGTTATGCTTTCTCAAAGTATCTTCCCTCGGATGATATGCAACGATCCCATCATTCAGTCCACTTTTCAAAGCATGTGGAAAAGGCATTTTGTGGGAGCTACTTTAGCAACCCCTGTACAGCTTGAATTACGTCATCATCTGTGTTGATTCTTGCGCAACGAAACTTTTCCTTCATTGTTAGAAACAACCAGAAATCTCACGGGCGAGGTCAGGAGTGCAGGCAGGCTGGGGCATTATTTCAGTACTGCATTTCGTAGGAAACTGTTAAACACAAGCAATCACACATCGTTATCATGGTGAAGGGTCCGATTGCCCACCAGTTCCGGTTGCTTAATCGATAAGTGTCGTCGCAGACCCTTCAAGACTGAAATTTAATACTCAGCATTGACAGTAATTTGTGGAGGAACGGCGTGCTACACCATTTATGATCAAAGAAAACATTCATCAACAGAATGCAGAACAGCCGACGTTTTTTAAATATTAGTTGACGCCGCTATGTCTTCACACGCCATTCGTCGATCTTCTTGCAGGATTGCCCAAACAGTGTTTACAATACGTTCCGTAACAACACTTTCAGGTCGACTAGGTCCAGGAGCGAGTTCTGCCGACAAACGCCCTTTTTTGAAATCGTGGTGCCATCTAAAAAGCTTTTTCATTAAATCAGCTGTTTCTGGAGCCTTTTTACCCAAACGATATCAAAATTTCATCGCACAACGCATTTCATTTCCTAACCTTGAATCACTCATATCCACAGCTGTATGGCGAAATGCAGACGTACCTTAAACTACTGCGCAATAACAAAACCAGAATCGTCTGCCACGGCTAATAACTTTTGCCATAGATACTTCCTTAATTCAGTTGGTTTTTCCTGCGTGGTTATTTTCCGCCTTCGCACTGTTGCCAACTCAAAAAAAAATACTCTCAGTTTTTATGGAACGGTCTTTGTATATACACTGCCTGACAAAGAAAATGCCACAACATGAAGGAATGCTCGAACACAGACCAAACTGCACACACAGATAGCTAAGTAGGTCCTGAACAAATTATTTAATTGTCACATACAGACTAAGTTCCAGTGGCCGAATATACAGGATGATCAATAAGGAGTGTGATCCCCTTTTTGGGCCATACAGCGTTGAATACGACGTGACATAGAGGCACTGAGAGTCCGAATAGAGTCCTGGCGTATCGTGGACCATGTGGTGCTGATTCGAGTCCACAGTTCATCTTCATTTTGCGGGGGTGGAAGGGTACTCAACCGACGTCCAATCGTGTCCCTCAGATTCTTGATGGGTAAGGGGTATGGAGATCGTTCTGGTTACGGAAGCATGCGCACACCATGTAAAGCATTCAGAATCATCCTAGTGGTATGCTGGGAGGCGTTATCCTGTTGAAAAACGGCGTTTGGGATGTTTTGCAGATACAGTAGTGCCACGGGTCGCAGCACCTCGTCAACATAGCGGCGCGCCATCACTGTGCCCGTAATACGTACCAGCGGTGAGCGGCTGTTAACGCTGATTGTACCCACACCATGATTCTACGTTGCAGGGCCGTGTGGCGCTCCCCAATGGCGGAGGTATCCGCCCGTTGGCCACGTCGCCTCCAGAATCTCCCACGGCGATCATCCGTGGTGAGAAAGAACCGCGATTTGTCGCTGAACACCACACTGCTCCATTCGGTACCTCACGCAGCTCTGGAGCGACACCACGCCAACCGGTAACGACGATGGCTTGCTGTTAAGGGTAGCCTACACAACGGACGGCTCGACAGCAAACAAGACGCAGCCAATTCGCGCGACACTGTCCGCGTTGATATCGGAGCATCCAAGCCTTCCCGTACACGCCGCAAAGTGTCTCCCGTTGTAGCATGTGGGCCCACTACGGCATGATGTCCGATGCGACGATCGGTGCGCTCGGACGTCCGTCCACGTGCACAGATCCTTCCTGGGACCACTGTTCTCCAAATGCGACGACGGTTGTGGCATCAGGTTGCGCTTCTTCCGCAATACGACGCAAGGACCATCCGGCGGTAAGAAGGCCAACGATGACACCTCTCGTGAATTCATCCGTTTGACGAAATCGCATACGACGTCGCCTTAAGGGCATTGGCACACCTTGTTCCTTCTCCAGACACGGTTACAGCAAAACCATTCACTTTTCGCGGCCGTGATAATGTCACGACTAATGTCCTCACGGGTTGGTTGCCCGACTACATCCCGCGCGCAGTTCGTGCGATTAGCCTGCAAATGCAACCATTTACATAACTTGTACGTGTGCACCCACCCTGCAATTTGCATGGCGCTGCATTCACGTTTTCGTGGTGTGACACTTTCTGTCAGGCAGTGTATAACTATTCCCAAACTGAGAATCACCATTCAAGAATTTTGTGAAAGAAAATGAAGAGAGTTTGAAGAAGTACTTGAAACTAATGTTTTATCACTTCTTGTAGAAAGTTAAACTTACAATCAGAAGGAGGGAAATTGGGCGTGAAGGATGTCTGTGTTCACCTAGGTCAAAGGATATCAATAAAGAGTGGCTTCCGGGAAAAAAATCAATATCACTCTGCACTTGTCTGAAGTATACATTTTTAAGAAACAATTTGAAACACATTAGCATATATTCTCAAAAGGAAAGTACTTTATCCGCGTCTTATCAGTTTTCACTTACAAGATAAAGGTTTGAGTCTTGACTAGGAGAGACAGCAAAAAACTCCAGGAGCACAAAAAGGTGCATGAATGAAATGGTCACAAAGGAAAGAAAAAGAAATTAATGGATCGGGAGGAATACAAGGGTTTCGACATTACCACAAACATAAACACAAATAAGTGTTAATGTGTTGGACATGTTGCTAAGCAAACAGACCACCAGAAGATAACAAAAATACTTAATTGGATATCAAAATATTTTTTGATTTAAAAATCTAGTAAAAAATCTCATGAATGAAGTGTAGAAGAAATTCAAAGGCATGCTACAACAGCTTGGAAGAAAACTCAAAACAGATGGAATTATGAGAAATTTTCGTTCGTCAGTGGATCAGTTATGTTTTGTGATTAAGTTCACGTCGATGATCAATGAATTATGACCGCTACAGTACTCTCTGGGGAAAGTGATTATATTTTTCGCAGTTTTAGTAATATCTTGTATGTACTGTCGCGCAACGACCTTACTTTAGAAAATATGATTGATCATCATACAGGCAATTTACAAAAGCTATTCTTACGCTGCTTTCGACATCGAATTAAAAATTAGTGAGAAGAAATTTAATACTTCATAATTTTTACCGACGCATTTTGAAATCAGAAGCTTGCAGAACAAACTAAGCTGGCCTCATACATATGATAATCGATTACATTTTTCAGTTTTTCTGGGGAGCTCCAAAGTGGAACCATGCAGTACACGACTGGCGTAATTTCAGTTTATTTGCATAAAATTTTAATAACTCTCCTTCTGTTTTTACTTCCACAACTGGTCCAGGACAGATATGGCGAAAGGGAGTTTCAAAGTTGAAAGCTAACGACGGAAATAAAATCCGTCTCAAAAGCAGAATTAAATGAGAAAAGTTTTTACAGTGTGTATTCACACTTTTTCGTAGTTTTAGTAATAAAATAATGTATGTTCACGTTTTTCTTTATTTTAAGTCTGCATTAAGAAGTATGCAGTAGTAACGCATTATGTGAACTTTCATAAAGTTTTTTATTGCAATCAATTGAATTTAATGAAGCTAAAATAATTTCTATTCGTCTTTTGAATAAAAAGAAAAAAGAATGTGCTGAAAGTATTATTAAATCCGTCCGTTTTGTATGGATACCATATGTCTACATCTCTGAGACTGATTTTAAAAATGCCTCCTGCATTCTGAAGTCAGAACTTTATTTTTGCGTTTTCCCTTTTTCTGATTCATTACGTGTCAGCTACTGACTTAAACACAGATGCTATCGAATTCAAATATGTTTTATTCAACATCATTGCTTCTACAAATCCGATTGAAATAATTCTTTTTCCTTCGATAGCTTTGTCCAAGAAGGTCATTTTGCGTTCAGTTTCTAATACTGCACAGTTTGATCGCTACAGAGCGTAAATGTGTATCGCATTTTCCCGACTACTTCTAACAAAGATGACACCGAATTCTCGGGTGTAATGAGCACGTTTTTGAATCCGTTATAACGCAAATTAAATGTATCAAAACTATTCAAAGTCAATGGAACCGGTATGGAAAACAATAGTATCTCACCGAAGAAAGACTTTTTTCAATCAAGTTTTTAATCCAGCAGATATTCGTGAGCTTACGCCCTCTGGTTGCAGACTTGTGCTTTAAGAAAAAAATTATATGAGAAACACTTTGCAGCGGAAACGCTCTCCAACGAAGAAAAAAATTTCAAATCGGACTCTTTGAAGCAGAGGTATGGACAAATATAAGATATGAATTTGCGCACTCCTGGCGGGAAAACCATGTATTATTTTAGGAAGAAAGTATTCTCAAAAGGTTTTTCGATGTGAGCGGTATCGGTCCAAGAAAAAAATCAGTAGAGTTTTCAGGAGCTCAGATTTTGCTGCAAATACATCAGAAGCAGAAACTAACACTTAGCCCCCTCCCGGTGGCCAAATAATTCTTTACCAAATATTATAAATAATATGAAAAACATTTTCCATCAGGAGCTGTATGCGATACAGGAAGAATTTTTCAAATCGGAGTTTTGGAAGCAGAAATATTGGGGGAAATGTAATTTACCTTTGTGCTCCTTAGCGCTCCTTGTCTATGATTTACTTGAAGATTTTGAATTTATATGAAAAACATTTCGCATCGGAAACACTATCCAACAAAGAAATTTTCGAATCGGACTCCCAGAAGTAGAGATATTGGCAAAAATACGATATACATATACGCCTCCTGGCGTAGATAACATGCAATATTTTGAAAAGCAAATATTCCTAAAAGGTTTGTCAACGCGACGGTATCGGTCCACAAACGAATCTTTTTTAATCGAGATTTTAGAAACTCATATTTTGCTGCAAATACATCAGGAGCGGAAATTAAGACCTACGTCCCCTGGTGGCTAAACCATTTTTCATCCAAAATTAGAAATTATATGCAAAAGATTTTCCATTTGGAGCTGTATCCGGTGCAGAAAGAATTTTTAAAATCGGTGTTTTAGAAGTAGAGATATCGGGGGAAACGCAATTTACCTTTACGCCCCCTAACGGAAAGTCTATGAATTACTTGAAAATATATGAAAACATGTCACACCAGAAGCTCTATCCAATAAAGAAAGAATTTTTCAAATTGAACCATTAGAATAAGAGATATTGACAAAAAATGAGATATGCATCTACGTCCCCTGGCGGAAAAACCATGCAATATTTTAAGAAAATATACCAAAAAAGTTTATCGACGTGAATGGCGTTGGTCCACGAATGAATTTTTTCAATCGAGATCTTAGAAGCTCAAATTTTATGGCAAATACATCAGAAACAAAAAGTAAGCCTTATGCTCCCTGGTGGCCAAAGTATTCTTTACCAAAAATTACAAATTACATGCAAAATATTTTCCACCAGGAGCTGTATCCGCTGAAGAAAAAAATTTTCAAATCTGAGTTTTAGAAAAAGAGATCGGGGAAAACGTAATTTGCTTTTATTGCCTCCTAGCGGAAAATCTATGCGTAACTTGAAAAAGTAACTATACCTAAAATACTCTTCGACATAAATGGAATAGAAAGATGAAGTAATTTTTCAATCGGATGTTTAGAAGGAAATAAATGGAATAAAATGTATTTTGAATTCGAAATCATCTGCATTTACGCCATCTAGTGGCGAAATTGTACATCGTAAAGAAAAACGAAATAAATGATCATCATTCGCATATTTCAAGCTTCCTAATGCAAAAAGAATTTTTCAAATCGGACTAATAGTTGCAGAGATATGGTGTATACAGACGGACGGACAAACCGACAACATAAGCACGATCTTTTTTGCAAAAAACGTGGTAAAAAACAGACTTGAGAAATTCACTTTTTTTTTCGTTAAGAACAATTTGCATATAATTTCTAATTTTTCATAACGCTCAAATTTACTATGAGACGGAGCAAACTTCTGTTTGTGACATTTTTCCAACCGCATACCCATGCTTCCAAAAGTCCAGTTGAAAATATCCTTATTTAGTCAAACACCACTCATGACGAGGAATATTTAGCGCATAACATTTGACGTATACTCCTCTTCAAAATAATAAAGTTTTTTTGCTTGGACAGCATAGGAGTAAAAGTGTATAATATTTTCCATATCTCCACTTCTGAATGTCCAATTTCAAAATTGATTTTTGCGACGGAGAGTGTTTATGGCGTAGAATATTCATGTTGCATGTATTTTCCAATTTTTTGCAGCACATTTTTCCCACTGCACTGCGCAAGTGCATGTTTTTGTTTAGAAGTTTACAGCCGTATCTACGCGTCTAAAATCCATTTAAAAGATTTCATTTTGATCAAATTCCGCTTGTTAGGGAATACATTTTGTTCGTACCTCTTGCCCAAAATCAGTGGACAGTTTTCTTGCTCCCAGTGGAGCAGTGGTGTAAGCGCCGTGGTCTAACCATTCGAGATGGGATCAGTTCGAATCCCGGCTAGGAATGGATTGTGCTTGTCTTTTGGCTTGGCTCTCTCCTTTCCCTGGAACCAGAAGACCTATATCAAGGACGAGTGGCTGTTTATAAGCAGCTACCCCTGGAGTTGTTCACGGTGGTCGTTAACTCACAAATGAAAAAAAGAATATTCCCACTAGGAAGGCACACATTTATTTCATTTTTCGCAACATATCTGCATGTAAAAGTCGGATTTGAAACATTATTTTCTCATAAGATATCATTTTACAGTTTGCATATATTTTCAGTTTCTTACTATTTACGACAGAGATCATTTTGAGGACAATTTCTTCTCCAAGTGTGTTGTAGAGCTTTCCCTCTAAAGGAAGAGAGCATATATTGCATTTTCCTCGATATCTTGGTTTCTAAAGACTCACTAAAACAACTATTTTTGGGTAGGGCAATGTTCGTGGCGAAGGGCACTTTATATATAATTTCTAGTTTTTTGTAAAGCGCAATTTTGCCACAAGGAAGAGTAAGTGCACTGCCCTATCTATACTTCTGAATCCCAACTGGAAAAAGTTTCTTTTAGTCAGATAACATCTCGTTAAGAAAACGTTTTGCGAATATTTTCTGCTCGAAATAACAGGGTTTTTCTCCATAGACCGTTAATTATATCAAATTTTCCGCTATAAGTCCGCTCTTAAAATTTCGATTTACATTTTTTTTTTTTTTTTTGCGAAGTATAGAGTTCTGGTAAAGAATATTTACATATAAACTCCAAATTTTCCAACACGTAATTTTACCACTAGACGGCGTAATTGTATGTATTTCTTCACAACGTATTTATAGCCGTATTTACGTGTCTAAAATCCCGATTAAATTTTTCCTGATCAAATATCGCTGACTACAGAAAAAAAAATCCATGTTTATTGTCAAAAATAATATGATTTTCCCGCTAGAGAACGTAAAGATATATTCAATTTTTCTCGATATCTCTGCTTCGAAAAAAATCTTTTTACGTCAGATACCATTCACTTAGCGGAACATTTTGTCCTTATCTAAGAATTTTCATAGAACACAGTTCTGCAGCAAGGAGGCGTCAGAATGCATCTCAGTTCTGCCGCAAGGTGGTGTAAGTTTGCAGGTGCATCTCCGTTTCAAAAAATCCGATTTAAAAAATTCTACTTGAATTACATTAGATTCTCTGTGATAAAAATTGCGAACATTATCTAGTTTAATTAATGCTTAGTTTCCCCGTTATGGGCGCAAGGGTAAACAAATTTTTTGGCCGGTATCTTTGCTTCTGAAAGTCTCACTTGAAAAGTTCTTTGACCATCGCATAGCTCCCGTACGAGGAATATTTCGTATATATTTTCAACTTTTTTCAAAGTCACATTCATGTCGACAGGGAACGTCAGTGAATATTTCTATTTAAAAGCGCATCTCCGTTTCAAAAAATTGGTTTGAAAAATTCTTCCTTGGTAATATTCCCTTTACTACAAAGCACATTTTGCTTCTACTCTTTTTTAGCACGTCTTTTGTAAAAAAAGATGCTGCTTATGTTACCGGTTTGTCCGTCCGTCCGTTTGTACCCACGATATCTCTGCAACTATTATTCCGATTTGAAAAATTCTTTTTGCATTGGGAAGCATGAAATATGCGAATGATGATCCTTTATTTCGGTTTTTTTTTTACGATGTACAATTTCGCTGCTAGAGGGCGTAAATGCAGATGACGTCGAATTCAAAAAAACGTTTTATTCCACATATTTGCTTTTAAACATCCGATTGAAAAAAATATTTTATCTTTCGATTCCATTTATTCCGAAAGGTATTTTAGATATAGTTACTTTTTCAAGTTACGCATAGATTTTCCGCTAGGGAGCGTAAAAGTAAATTACATTTTTCACGATAACTCTTCTTCTAAAACTCCGATTTGAATTTTTTTTTCTTCAGCGGATACACCTCCTGATGGAAAATCGTTTGCATATAATTTCTAATTTTTGGTAAAGAATACTTTAGCCTCCAAGGGGCGTAAGTGTTAATTTTTGCTTCTGATGTATTTGCCATAAAATCTGAGCTTCTAAAATATCGATTGAAAAAATTCTTTCGTGGATTGATGCCACTCACATCGATAAGCATTTTCGGAATATTTTCTTCTTAAAATATTCCACAGTTTCTCCGCCAGGGGGCGTAGATGTATATATTATTTTTGTCAATATCTCTACTTCTAGGAATCCGATTTGAAAAATTCCTTCTTTGTCGTATAGTGTTTCCAGTGTGACATAATTTTCATATAATTTCAAAATTTTCAAGTAATTCATAGACTTTCCGTCAGGGGGCGTAGAGGTAAAGTGCGTTTCCCCCGATATCTCTGCTTCTAAATCTCCGATTTGAAAAATTCTTTCTGCACCGGATACAGCTCCTGATGAGAAATTGTTTGCACATAATTTCTAATTTAAAAAAAAAATGGTTTGGCCACCAGGTGGCGTGAAACTTAATTTCCGCTTCTGATGTATTTGCAGCAAAATATGAGCTTTTAAATTCTCGATTGAAAAAATTCGTCGTTTGTAGACCGACAGTACTCGTGTCGACAAAATTTTTAAAAACATTTTCTTTTTAAAATAATGCATGGTTTCTACGCCCGGGGGCGCAGATTATTTTTGCCGCTCCGGTGGTGCAGTGGTCTAAACGATGGCCTCTGATCATTCGTCCAAACAGGGTACGGGTTCGAATCCCGGTGAGGCATGGATGTTGTGTTTGTCTTACGGTACTGACTCTCTCCTTACCTGGAACCAGTGACCCTAAATTAAGGACGGGCGACTGCTTATAGCCCACTGAGTTGCTCACGGTGGTCGTTAAACCTCCTATCAAAAAAAAAAAAAAAAAATCTTATTTTTCCAATATCTCTACTTCTAGGAGTCCGATTTGAAAAATTCCTTCTTTGCTGGATAGGGTTTCCAGTGTGACATGTTTTTCATATAATTTCAAAATTTTCAATTAATTCATAGACTTTCTGCTAGGGGGCGTAAAGGTAAATTGCTTTCCGCCCTATATCTCTGCTTCTAAATCTCCTATTTGAAAAATTCTTTCTACACCGGATACAGCTCCGGATAGGAAATCTTTTGGACTTAATTTCGGATTTTTGTAAAATATGGTTTGGCCACCAGGTGGCGTATATCTTAATTTCCGCTTCTGGTGTATTTGAAGCCAAATTGAGCTTCTAAAACCTCCTTTGAAAAAAAAGTGGTTTGTTGACCGATGCTACTCATGTCGACAAACCTTTTAGGAACATTTTCTTCTTGAAATAATGCATGGTTTCTACGCCAGGAGGCTTAGATGTATATCTTATTTTTGTCAATATCTCTACTTCCAGGAGTCCGATTTGAAAAATTCCATCGTTGTTGGAGAGTGCTTCCGATGCGAAATGTTTTTCCTATAAATTGAAAATTTTCAAGTAAATCATAGACTTTTCGCTAGGGGGCACGTAGGTAAATTGCGTTTTCTGCGTTATTTCTGCTTCTAAAACTCCGATTTGAAAAATTCTTCCTGTATCGCATACAAGACCTGATGGAAAATATTTTTTACATAATTTATAATGTTTGGTAAAGAATGGTTTGGCCACCAAGGGGCATAAGTGTTAATTTCTGCTTCTGATGT
The DNA here is from genome assembly GCA_039090855.1 of Macrothele yani. Lineage (NCBI taxonomy): Eukaryota > Metazoa > Arthropoda > Arachnida > Araneae > Macrothelidae > Macrothele > Macrothele yani. The sequence goes on from CM077013.1 coordinate 69,933,776, forward strand.
ATTTGTAGCAAAATCTGGTCTCCTGAAAATTCGATTAAATTTTTTTTTATCTTGGACCGATAGTGCTCATAAGGAAAAACCTTTTGAGAATACTTTCTTCCTAAAATAATGCATGGTTTTCCAACCAGGGGACGTAAAGTCACATCTTATTTTTATCGATATCTCTGTTTCTAAGAGTCAGATTTGAAAAATTCTTTCTATGTTGGAAAGCGTTTTCGGTGCGAAATGTTTCTCATATGAATGCATGTTTTTCTTAACGCACAAGTCTGCAACCAAAGGGCGTAAGCTCACGATTCCGTTTGCAGCAATATTTGAGGGATTGAAAAACTTCTTTCTTCCGTCAGATACTATTGTTTTCCATACCGGTTCCATTGACTTTGAATAGCTTTGATAAATTTAATTTGCGTCAGAACGGATTCAAAAGACGTGCTTATTACACCCGAAAATTCGGTGTCATCTTTCTTGTTTAGTAATCGAATGATAAATCGTTAAAACACTTCTTTTTTTGTTGTATTTTGAAATATCTCTTGGTTTCAACTAGTCAAAGCTTCACGTGTTAAATTATTTTCTGCCCTTTTGCTAGTCTGCGGTAAGTGTTCAAACTGTGCGCAGTTTTCAGCGAAGATTTCGGTATTATCTATGTTAGATTGCAGGTTTTCGATGAAAATGTTTTTTAGAGTTTTTGTTTGACTTGTTAGTTTTTAATTCCTACTTAGGTAGACTGGTTTTTTTTTTTGCTTTTTTAGTTTTCAATATGAACTTTTGTTGGCTTATTTCTCTTATAAGCTTCTGTTGCTATAATTCTCTTGTGACTTTTTGTGGGCCTGTCAGTTGAAAACTGTTATTTTATTTTTATTATTGGCTAGTCAGTTTTCAACGAGCATTTTGTAGGTGCTATGCTGATTTGTTTCTTTGCAATGAGACTGGGTTGATTTTTTTAAATTATTAATGTTTGAAGGTATAATGAGAAAATATCTGTTGACCTTTGAGATTTCGATTTCTCTTAGACAAATACACTGACGGAAAAAAATCCCAACACCAAGAAGGGGTTGTGTTAGATAAACGACAGTTGGTTGGCGGTGAGAGTACATCTGTAAGATGACGTCTATGCAAATTTCGCGCTCGGCGCATACGTGTGGCGCTAGTAGCGCCCTCAGAACATGCAAAGCAGGTTTGCTGTAAATGCGCGCTGTAACGTTCGTGAGCGTTAGTTATCGTTGAGATTCGACGCAGTGTGTTGATGTTAGTCAAGAATGCCTTTAAGAAGACGAAGAAGCCATTATCAACAGCTCACGGTGTTTGAACGAGGTCGTGTAAGAGGGCTATGAGATTTTCTTTCCGCAATATTGCAGAACGACTTGGCAGGAATGTAGCCACTGTGCATGATGGTTGGCAGCGGTGGTCAAGGGAAGGTACTGCCTCAAGAAGACCGGGTTCCGGCCGGCCACGTGGCACTACAGAGAGGGAAGACCGCCGTGTACGGCATATGGCCGTGGCGCATCGTACCGCGTCTGCGGCAGCAATTCGAGCTGCAGTTGCCACCACAGTGACACAACGAACTGTTACAAATCGGTTACTTGAAGGACAGCTCCGAGCCAGACGCCCCGTAGCGTGCATTCCACTTACTCCAAACCACTGCCGTTTGCGACGTCAGTGGTGTCAAGGTAGAGCTCATTGGAGGACAGTGTGGAGATCTGTTGTGTTTTCTGATGAAAGCCGGTTCTGCCTGGGTGCCAGTGATGGCCGTGTGTTGGTTAGAAGGCGGCCAGGCGCGCGCCTGCAACCAACCTGTCTGTGGCCGAGACACATTTAACCTTCACCTGGAGTTATGGTCTGGGGAGCAATTTCCTATGACATCAGGAGCACTCTCGTGGTTATCCCACGCACCCTGATTGCATAGTTGTACGTCGGTCTGGTGATTCAACCTGTTGTGCTGCCATTCATGAACATCATTCCAGGGTGTGTTTTCCAACAGGATAACGCTCGCCCGCATACCGCTGTTGTAACCCAACATGCTCTACAGAGTGTTGACATGTTGCCGTGGCCTGCTAGATCACCAGATCTTTCTCCAATCTAACACGCATGGGACATCATTGGAAGACAACTACAGCGCCACCCGCCGCCCCGGTGGCGCAGTGGTCTAAGGCTTTGGCCTCTGATCATTCGTCTGTAAGGGGTCCGGGTTCGAATCCCGGTCAGGCATGGATGTTGTGTTTGTCTTACGGCACTGGCTCTCTCCTTCCCTGGAACCAGTGAACCTAAATTAGGGACGGGCGGCTGCTTATAGCCCATTGAGTTGCTCACGGTGGTCGTTAAACTTCCAATAAAAAAACAAAAAAAACAGCGTCACCCCCAACCAGCATTAACCGTCCCTGTATTGACCGACCAAGTGCAACAGGCATGGAACTCCATCCCACAAACTGACATCCAGCACCTGTACGACACAATGCATGAACGTTTGCATGCTTGCATTCAACATTCTGGCGGTTACACCGGTTATTAATGTACCAACATTTCACATTTAAAATGGCTTTTGTCGCGCTTACATTAAGCTGTGATCTTGAAACCTTAATCGATTAAATATGTTACCTATACAAATGTATTGCCGTCATTTCATTCCTCTACAACTATTTTTTCGTGGTGTTGGGATTTTTTTTTCCGTCAGTGTAAAAGGACAAAAAGATGTATTGCTGTAAGATATTTGCAGGAGATATTCCAGAGTAATTGTACTTCATGAATCTGTTTCCCTGGACTACAAGGCCTCTGTGAAAAGTGTGGCCATCTGAACGAAACTGATCGTAAATTTAGTATCAAATCAGAAATCTAAAAGCCATACGCTCTTAATGAAACTGCTCGTAAATTTTAGTGTTAAACTAAAAATCTAAAAACAAATCTGGCTTCTTGGACTTTAATTTTTTACGAAAACAAATAAGGAAGAAATTAAATTTAGTCTTCCATTTACAGCTCGAACACATGTTAGGATATCAAATCCACTGTTTAAGGATGCTTTTTATTAGATTTTTTTCGCACTCTAGCTGAGTAGTCAGAGGCGTAGGTTTCTGGCTAGTTGTCCGAGCTGGTCCCGGGACCTGGATGAGGCATGGTTGGTGCGCTTGGCTTACGTCGTTGGGCAAGCGCCCTAAATCACCTCGTAAGAGCTTGGCTTACGGTTTCGGTCAAACACCTCTATCTCACCCCAAATAAAGGGCAGGTGACCTCCTATAAACCTCGTGGTGTTCGTTAAACCCCAAAACAAACAAACAAAATAGGCAGTGGAAAAAGTTAAAAATCGAAAGAAAAATGAATGGATATTAAAGAAAAGTCGTGCGAACGAGCGAACTAAATTGCAATCAGAATATTGAATGTTAGAGTCACAGAATGAAATTAGTAAGCAATACTTGTAATACAAGTATTGTTTAGTAGATAACTATATATCGTAGAGTAGATAACTGCATACTTCAAAGGTTTAGGCTCGGAACAAATTCTGTATTAGAACATACAAATATTGGAGGTGAATATACATATATTCGCAAACACCTTTTCAAATTACGAAACTTGATTTTCTTAGAACTCAGAATTTGTAAGGTTATCGGCGTTATTCCATACTCAGCTGCCTCAATCGTGTCTTTAGTGTTTCACTATTAAAAATTGCATCTCATCAGTTTACGTTTTTTTATTCAAAATCTCTAAAAGAATTTTGATGGGATGAGGTCTGGATTATATGCAATCCATTGCGTCACTTTTTTGTGTTGCGTCTATTTCGTCATACTTTAGTGAAAATCGAAGCCACGACAAGTGCAAGATTCTGCTGAGTAGTGAATCAATGCGCAGATCCAGAAACTTTAGCAAATAGAAATAAGTGTTCTCTAAGATCGTCTGGTGATCTTATAGATACTCTTTAGTCTGTCGCTAACAAATGCATAGCTGACGTAACAGCTGAATTTATAACCACGACTTTGAGTCCCCTATCGTGGCTTTTCTCTCGTTGCCCCAAAAGAAGGAAAGAAGGACCAGGCACTTTTTCTTGTAACTAAATATAGCAAATGATATTCAGTATTAGAAATGGGGGGGGGACCGGAAAGTAATGTCGTTTTTGGAAAAGAAGAGATAGAAGAGAAACACTGTTCGTAACAAAAGAAATTTATTTCTTAATCAATTATATAATCGCCATTATCGATCACACTTGCCCATCCCACCGCTTCTTGCTGTGTGGTGACATTGCGCCGATGTGTGAGGCGTGCAATTCCCGACTCACTGTCGCTCATATTCTATGTACACTGCTGGCCACCCAAAATGCAACACCAAGAAGGGAGCATCCGATTGACCTGTAATTCGCAGCATGCGTCGCCCGCGAGAGAACATGCAAACGATTAGCATTGCAGGGCATATGCAAATCATGTGCGCTCGGCACGCCACCGAGAAGCACTATAAGAAGGGTGCACAGAAGGCGGGGTACAAGTAGTGGAAGTGTGTTGTGCTGCCGGACCCGTGAGTGGGAAGCTTCCTGATTCCTCGTCGCAGAATACGGCAGTCATTCCAGCACGTTTCGGAGTTCGACAGAGGACGAATAGTGGCTTATCGCGACAGCGGTTTATCGTACCGAAACATCAGCGGCCATGTGGGACGACCTCCAGCCACAGTGAGGCGAGTATGAATTCGGTGGGCAGGAGGGACGGACGGACCGACGTGAGCGATTACCGCAGCCGCAGCACACCACCGAACGAGAGCATCGCCATGTTGTGCGGCTGGCATTGACGGCTCACACTGCCACATCACGAACGTTAGCGCAGGAATTAGGGTGTGTTGCGCAACAACCTGTGTCAGCACGTACCGTTCGACGTCGTCTTCAGGAGCGGGGATTTATCACACGGCGTCCATTGCTCCGATTACCATTGACGTTACACCACCGGAGAGTGCGGCGGCAGTGGGCCGTTGAACGCCGCACCTGGACTAGGGAATGGCACGACATTGTCTTCTCCGATGAATCCTGCTTCTGCCTGCAACACCACGATGGTCGGATTCGCGTGTGGCGACACCGCGGCGAGAGACTGTATGACGCCTGCATTATGCATCGCCATACCGGTCCGTCGCCTGGCGTTATGGTTTAGAGCGCAATTTGATATGACACCCGCACACCTCTGGTAGGCTTAATGTGCCCAACTTAAACTTTCCTTTTATTTATGCAATCCCAAAGTTTCATAAGGAACCTGTTTCCTTCCGTTTTATTACTAGTGGACGCAACTGTTATAACAGCAAAGCGGGTGGGTTGCTTCAGAGATACTTGTCCGTTGCTCTTCGCAGGTTGGGTTCGACCTGGATTATTGGGAGCAATAACAGACTCTTGGAGACACTTGGCTCGGTGACTGTCACATCTGTGGATACTTACGATTTTAAAAACCTCTTCACCTCAATTTCATTGAAGGGTCTGTGGCAGGTAGCCCTAAACATACATACGAAGTTCGAACCCGGGAGTACTGAACAGTATTGGCATTTCCTACTGGATTTCTGTATCAATAACAATTTTGTTACCGTGGGCGATGGTCTTTACCTCCAAACTCGTGTTATCCCGATGGGCAGTCGCTTTTCTAGCAGTTTGGCTAATCTCTATCTACATTTTTTGAGGATAGATATGTTGCCAATCATCCTTTAACTGGGATTGCTCTAAGATATGTTGATGACATTATTGTCATGAACATTCCGGACTTTTACGTTGCGCCACTAACTTGTATCCTGCCGACCTTACCCTAGAAAAAACCAACAGATCGTCTACTTGTGTTTGTTACCTCGATTTAGAGGTTCAGGTGGACGAGGAGGGAAGAGGTGTGGTGAATTTATTTGATAAAGGAAACTCTTTTGAGTTTGATATCATTCACTACACTCACTGGTCATCCAATATTTCAAAAGTTATACATCGCAATCTACTCATTTCCCAGTTTCATAGAATGGCTAAAAACTGTTCTACACAGCTCTTACTTGCAAAAAATCTGAAAGCTCTTCATTCTAAATTGCAATCTAACAATTTTCCTAAAAATTTCTTAAGGCATCATTTTAACCATTTAATTTTGAACTTTGATTCGGTGTCCAAAAGTTTTAAATTACACATTGACATGCTTTATTAACCTAGGACCTAACAATTTTAAACATATAGGTAACACAAAGTGCTATTTGGTGGGTCCCTAATAGCTGAAGGTCTTATCTACATACACAGTTTTGCATCTTGTCAATTCACACATTTTTTGGCCTACCAGGTAGTTGTTTAACCGTGACCACCTTTCTTATCAGTGTACATTATAACGAAGTAAATTTCTCCGTCATTTTTGGTCTACGCCGGGATTTGAACCCGAGTCCGCTTATTCCGGAACAAGTAGCTCTACCAACTGAGATACGCAGATGTTCATTCTGATTGCTATCTGCCTTTATGTCGTGTGCGTCCTGCTGGCAGGTACGTCACCCCCCCCCCGAAAGAGGGCCGGGGGCATGGCCCACGGGTCAGCCGTGATAATGAATCGTTGCAGGCAGCCATCCACTGAAGAACGTGCACTTGAGAACTCCCAGTCAATCTGGTGTGTGGAATGCAACGTCACACACATTTATTCCTCGAAGCGCTGGAGAAGGGATTCTCTGATTTTTCCTATCTCGCGGTGTGGAAATAACATCACACCATTGCGAGATCTTTAACGGTCGGGTCATCCGGATTGTTCGGGCGCCATTATAACGAAGTAAATTTCTCCGTCATTTTTGGTCTACGCCGGGATTTGAACCCGAGTCCGCTTATTCCGGAACAAGTCGCTCTACCAACTGAGCTGCGCAGACGTTCATTCTGATTGCTATCTGCCTTTATGTCGTGTGCGTCCTGCTGGCAGGTACCTTACAACATATATATTGGGTTCGTGTGGGTGCTCTGTTCAGTCTTGTTTGACTCTTTGTCATGGCGGTTTTTGTTCTGCCGGTAAGCTTTTAATTCTTCTTTTTTTAGTTTTATAAATTTCATTTTTGTAATTTTTTTGCTTATTTGAATTTGGTTTTGTTGCCTAGGGAGCATGACCAACCGACAATTTTGGCTTGCCTTGTCGTTTTGTTGGTACTAGAAAGACCACTCCCTCAGGTTGATACTCTCCTGATGACGGCAACCTGTTCCAGTTTTTTACTTGTTTTGAAATTTTGTATTTTTGTTCTGTAATATTTTCATTCTATATATATATATATATTTAATATAATATTTATACATTATCTGACTATTGTATTAAATATAATAAAACCCAGACAAAGAAGAAAACAAAGTACAAGAACTCCAAAGAAAGCAAGACTCAAATATGAACTAAAATAGCAATATGAACTAAAATAGCATGGATGTTGTGTTTGCTTTACGGCACTGGATCTCTCCATTCCCTGGAACCAGTGACCCTAAATTAGGGACGGGCGACTGCTTATAGCCCATTGAGTTGCTCACGGTGGTCGTTAAACCTCCAATCAAAAAAAAAAAAAATCAATAAACATCTTGGTCGTCGCTGACATAAATGATCTCCTTAATTTACATATGGCGAAAGCGTAATCCGATTAGTTCTTCACCACACAGACAGGCCCTAGTTTTACTCACGCACAATGACGACACATACCATTGAAGTACGAGTGTCTTCCTCCGCGGTCACAAGAATACTGTTTCTGAACTCGCTGGTTTTCTTCCGGATACACACACAGTGACATCACGTGACCAGCACAGGTTGAAGTTTCGTTTCTTGAAGTTTTCTCACGATAAAAGAAAAGATAGGAGGTAACACTCAACCTTGTGACAGCTGCAATCTCTTGGTTGCGAAATGATTAAGATGATTTCTCTTACTTGGTAATAAAAGAAAAAGAAATTGATTATGTTACGTCACAGTATATTTAAATATCTAAAACTTTAAGTTGAAAATTACTTTTGTCTTTACATAGGAGTAATTCTCTGGAACACAAGGCAACAACATTGCATAGTTTATAAAACGCGTGTATTGAAGAGTCCTAAAACAGATCAGCCCATCTTCGCCAGTTGATTGACATGGTCATATGACTTGGAACTACGAAGAACGAATATTTGAAGCAAATACACTATCTACCAACAAGTAATTGGACACCTATGATAGCAAAGGAAAACGAAGTTTATTCACCTTCAATAGTTGGTGGAGCCTCTACGAGCAGCGATTACAGCTGCGACCCTCCGAAGCATACTCTCAACCAGGCGTTGTACGACGGCTAGCAGTATTTTCTTCCACTCGGCTTGGAGAAGACAGGTCAGTTCCTTCACCGATTTCGGACGGTGGGGGCACCCCTTAAGTCGACGCTCCAACTCGTCCCAGAGGTGCTCGATAGGGTTAAGGTCCGGGCTCTGCGCAGGCCAGTCCATTCGATTAACCCCATTGTCACCATACCAAGCCATGGTGGAATTCGCAACATGACATGTGGCATTGTCATCCTGAAAGTAACATGGGTCCACCCCGTAAAACTGCCACAACGTAGGAAGCGCATGGTCATCCAAAAGGGTGCAGTAGGTCTCGGCGTTGAGTCTACCAGGAATTGCGACCAAGGGTCCCGTGCCATACCAGGAGAAACACCCCCATAGCATAATTCCACCGCCGCCGAACTTCACAGTTGGCACAATACATTCCGGCAGGAGGCATTCTCCAGGCAGATGCCAAACCCAGACCCTGCCATCCGAACGGTAGAGGGTGAATCTTGATTCGTCACTCCAGAGAACCTGTTTCCACTGTTCAACGGTCCACTGTCGACGTTCTATTCACCACGTTAGCCGAGCAGTGCTATTGGACTTGGTGATCAAAGGCTTGTGTGCGGTAGCACGTTCATGATAACCGAGCAGATGGGCTTCCTTACGGATGGTATTTATTGAAAAAACACTCCCGGATGCCTGTTCCAACTCCTCGTGGATATGGCCCATTGATTTGGTGCGGTTCTTCGGAATTTCTCTGGCCAGCACCCGTCGGTCTCTAACTCCCAGTTTTGTGGGTCTGCCAGGTCGGGGCACATTCCGACAGTCACCTCTCATCTTCCACTTGCCAATCACATAGGCCACTGTCGATTTTGGGTACTTCAACTCGCTGGATATGACACGTATGAATCGGCCATTTCTGTGATACCCGACGATTACACCTTTCTCGAAATCAGAGAGCTCCGAACTGCGTGGCATCTTGCATGCGACTGGTTGCGTTGTTGTTTCCCACACGATATTTAACGGCGGCGGCCGTCACGTGTATCAGGACCGCAGATATCGTCGATTGCAGGGGTGTCCAATTACTTGTAGGTAGATAGTATATATTAAGAATACTTATCGAATTAAAGTGTGAGAAAGTGTGTGTTGACAGAAGATCACGGCGGTTATCCTTGTAAAAGTTTCGTCAGTATAAAGTTATATCTAAAAGAACTGACCGAGACATTTTAGAACACGTTTAATGTTTTTTATTAAGATCTGGGTTAGTATTTTATTTTCAATTTTACTTTGAGTATTCAGCAATATGAATTATGAGACTCCTTTCAATCGCTCACAGTTATGCGTTTCATAACTACGTTTAGAAACTCGTGTACCTTGTTTAGAGATAGCATTTTACCCTCCCTAAGCTTTTGCGCATGATCATCCAGCTAGTCATTCGAAAAGTAAAACTTTAAGTGTCACACCTTTTTCATACATTATTACTTTTGTCTTTACATAGGAGTAATTCTCTGGAACACAAGGCAACAACATAGCATAGTTTATAAAACGCGTGTACTGAAGAGTCCTAAAACAGATCGGTACATCTTCGCCATATGATTGACATAGTCATATGACTTGGAACTACGAAGAACGAATTTTTGAGCAAATACATTGTATATTAAGAATCTTATCGAATTAAAGTGTGACAAGGTGTGTGCTTACCAAAATTATCCTTTCACACGTGCTTACCAAAATTACTTTTATGCATGTTTTTGACCCACATAATTTATCAGAAACATACATTTTGAATGTACTTATGCTGTTAAGAACATTAATAGTCCGATTTGCATCTTAAACTTATGTTGTTTGAACTCTACCTGTTGGTCTGCAGCCTGAAACTCCAAACCGTAACATCTGCCTCGACCGCCTTCTACCACATGAGCATCTTTTTTTTTTTTTTTTTTGTCCACTGAAAAAAATCAGACTCAATCCTAATTGCAACATTACTAATGCGGCGGGCCCATACTCTGGTGATCATTGTGTCAATATGAAGCACGCTTTTAAAATACCAAATTTTAACCAGTATGTCCAACTCTGGGGGCCAGTGGGACGTATGTACTCTATCAACTAAAAATAGTAATATTTTCGTCAGGGCAACAGGGCCCTTGACTGCAAGATGACCGAGCAGCTGTCTTTATTTCTCCGCCGCATGGATCCGATCACCGAATCCGGAGGTACCTTCAAAGATATTCGAGTACATAGTACTCTACTGTGAAAACTTAGATGCGCAGTATTTTACAGAACTATTTAGTGCTGCTAACTCACTATATACATGATGACATTGCATATTAAAATTTGCTATTATATCAGCAGCGGTGGACTTCTTTTGTGTGTGTTAATCAACAGAATGTATGAGCGCAAAATTAATTAGAACGTTAGGACAATAGCTCTTTCAGATAGTCAGTCCACAGAGAGAAAATAGGAACCACTTACTGTTCACACAGGCGGCAGTATAGAAGTATCATTTAGAGAAATAAAGCACGTAAAAACACACACATACAGAGGTGGTCAATTTCCTTCTTCGTTAAATCAATGAAGGAATAAATATTCCTCATAATACACGAGAAATCAATAGAATATTCAAAACAAACATAAAATAAATTCTGAATATGCTTGTACCACATTATTGGTCATCCATGTAACTCTCTCAGAAAACTTCAAAAATTCATCGCCCTGGAGCGAGAGTGTAACTGTTGGCATACTCGAACGGAAATCGGGAGATGCGAGTTCGTTTTCCGCTCCAGGGCGATGAAATTTTCAAGTTTTCTAAGAGAGTTACATGGATGACTAGTAATGTGGTACAAGCATATTCAGAATTTATATTCTGTTTGCTTTGAATATTCTTTCTTCTTCGTTTTTTCTAGTAGTAGATTTGGAAGTGATATAGGAGGGTTAACAGATTCTTTCTCTCTCTCTCTCTCTCTCTGGCATTCTTGGCGCCTGCTGATGGATTACGCTCGTAGAACAACGCAGGGCGAAGGCCGTCACTGACCTCCGGGATTTGCACAATTAAAAATTGCTTCTAGGTTATCACCTGTCTGTCACATTAGATTTGTGATCATGGGACTATGCTGATCCCTTCATTGGTGTTTTCTCTGGTTTTAGAGATCCGAGGATTTCTCTGATAGTCTTTCCCTTTTTAACTTTTTTGGTTGGGCTGTCAGCCTATAGCAGTAATTCTGTTTTCGGTTTTGTCACTGGGTCAGCAATTGTCAGCCAGAAGTTTGTAAGGTTATGGGAGTTTCATCTTTCTGTAGCTGACGACTCCAAAATGTAGCGAGTGCGTTTTGTGACTACTCTCCCCCGAATTTAACCTAAGACTGCTAAATTGTTTCTTTGTACAAAATAGAATGCGGGATCATGAGAAAAAGCTGTAACCACTTAAAAATGGACATCTTTACGACTAAAAGCTTTTAGCAAAATTCGCAATTGTTTATATCAGCTTATGCCTTGCTGCTTGCTCGTAAGAATCTCCTTGCTCACGATGGTTGCTTCTCATTTGGGTGACAACGTATATCCTGTACTGTGCTAAGTAGTTGCGAAAAGTTTTAAATCTTCTGTGACAGGGTGACTCGAATTCTTCGTTTCAGAGCCCATCGTGACACACTAGCGCCACAGCATAATTTTCTCCAGACGAATTCCTAATACTTTAAAATCGTAATTAATAATTTTGCAATTTTAATCCACTTAATTTGCAAGTAAGTTCGTTACGCTATGCATGAACCATCACTGAGTTCACCTATTTTACTTTCCTCCAGGTCTCGCCATCATAAAACATCTGTTTACAAGCGCCATGATGTACAGCTTACTTAGTTCAAGGCTTCAGGGGAAATATTTAATTCAAGTCAACAGACTTTTTATGCTTTGATCAGGGTTTTGTCCTGTTCCTTACTAAGCTTTCTTGTCTTGTCGCTAACGGCAGCCAAATAAAGGATATTTACCTGGTCTAGAATGTTTTCCTGAAATTCATAACAATTTTTGGGGGTACCATTTAGAACCATTTGGACTTCCAACATTCATCTTCATCCCAAAGCTTGCGTAAATCTTATCATCATCATCGGCGTCAACCATTAGCAATCAGTGCTGGATGAAGGTCTCACAAAGTTTCTTCCACAACGGTCTCTCTTGAGCCAGTTTCTTCCACGTTACGCCGGCATGCTTTCGAATTTCACCTACCCATCTTCCATCTGGTATTCTTCTGGGTGTTTTCCTGTCCCTTTAAAACCAGTCTAAAATTTCGGTTGTTTATCGTTGATCCATTCTTCTGCCAATATGTCCAGCCCATTGCCATTTTCAGGGATTTTACTCTGACCATGATGTCTTCCACTGTTATCATTTTCTTTATTCACGAGTTCCTCTTCTTATCTTTCCTGGTTACACCAAGCATGCACCTCTCGATGCTTCCTTCAGTTGTCTGCAGTCTTTGTATGTCTTTTTACTTAAGGTCTATATCTCTGCTCCATATGTAAACCCTGAAAGGATGCATTGATTAAATACTTTTCTTTTAAGACATAATGGCATATTGCTCTGAAAAATTGTTTTCAAAAAAAGACTTGTAATAGCCATTAGAGTCGCGCATGTTTGTCGTTAAACTTAGAAACAAAAAAAAAAACAAAAAAAAAAACTATTCGTGTTCGCCTCTATAGCAAATGTTGCTGAGAAAACCACAGGTAACATGAATTTACATTCTTGTCAAGAAAAAGGTTGCTGGATTCTTTTCAATCTCTACTTGTAATGTTTTTGTTTTTTTTTCATTTCTGAGAAAAAAAGTTGATTAATATACGTATAGGAAATTCTCATATGGTTTTATACAAGCAGAACACAATGCTACCTACAAAAGCATGATTTGTAATCTTTAGTGTTAAAGAAATTGAATTCCCCACAGGAAGCAATCATTCAGAATGTGTTTAGGTTGTGTTCTAAGTCCTAAATTCCTTTACTGCCGGGAAGTGGTGAAACATGTGCAACAGAACAAAACGTGGAACATTTATTCTTGAAAAAAAATGTCAATCACAATTGCCTTTCAAAATTTCATTTTTCATCAGACACTCCAAAAGATTAAAATCGAATTAAATTAAATGCAAAGGGTGAATAGAATATCTAACGCTAATTTTTTTTCACTAGCAGAAAATCAATCGCAGTATAGCAATTATCATGGAAGGAATTCAATAGACATTGGTTGCTATTACTTTGTCACAAAAATCCACCAATGAAACAAATTACTTGAAGTGCTTTTGTTTTTATTTATTCATTTTCGAGAGAGAGCTAATGTTACCTTAATAATTAAAAGTAGGAAATCGATTCTTGTACTTCATATTTAAATTGTATCAGCACTGCATCATCCCAATCATCACCAGATACGACTGGAAACGAAAAGTAAATTGAACGGGATTTGAGATTGTAAGGAAGGATTTTGTTTTGTTTCAGGTTTCTAGAAAGAAAAAAAGTAGTCCCTCTGAGAAATGAAAATGCCAATTTCTGTTGAATTAGCTCAAGAAACCAGAGATAAATATAAAAGCATCTGCATAGAATTAGTCTCTTCTGTAATACTCAATAAACAACTCAAGAAGCTTTACACTTCAACCGTAGGAAAATGAAAACAATAACTAAAGCAAGAGGAAAAACAGAATAAAAAAAAGAACACCTGGTCTGTACAAAGATCAGTTGAAGCAAGAGGAAAAATGGAAAATGTAATTGAATTTGTCGTTCGCGAAACATGCCGCTACTTCTGCGCGGTTACAGAAACATCGCATCGCATTCTTTTCTTTCTTCCAGGAAATTACGCTCGACAGAACTTTAAAGGGCGATTTTAATTAACGTCGCCATTTAATGTAAGAAAAGAGACTGCCTTCCATACATTTTTTGGAAGAATGCTTTCATTGTGTTTCGACGAACGTGCACCGAAAGAAGCAAAATTTTTAACTTTAAAACAAGACCATGATTTGTCGAGTTGACTCTAAATTAAGTGGCTGTGCTACTAATTAAAATGATTACTTGAAAAAATGTGAGACTTACTTTTTTCTCTTACTTTCGTAAGATTTTAAAATCTGCTTGACGCTCAGTTCGAGAAACTTTCAAGTAGCAAAACGTCAAAATGCCTGTAAATCTGGTGTCCTAATGATTAAAACTCGCCATTAGTTTGGTTGCATTTAGAAAAATATTCAAACTCATTCCACTTGACATTAGGTCGTTCGGTAAGTACCCGAACACTTTCACTGGCATGCATTTGGGAAATCTGAAATGGCAACACACTGTATGTCTTGCGGTTGCGTAGTACGTACCTCGGGTTCAGTTCATGCGTACCGATCGGTTAGTGAAATTGAGACGATCAGCGACAGTAGAACAGCGTGTATATCTTTGTTTTTTAAAGTTTTATGTCTTATTGCAATATACAGAGTGTCACACAAAGTCTTCTGCGGACAGTAGTAGGTTAAAGTGCCCTTAAGGAAACGATAGGTCAAAATGCCCTTAAGGAAACGATAGGTCAAAATGCCCTTAAGAAAACGATAGGTCAAAATGCCCTTAAGAAAACGATAGTCCAAAATGCCGTTAAGAAAACGGCGGTACACAATTGGATGAAATGATATAAGGAAGGCAGGGCATCCCCCAAAGATGTTCTATGATGCCGTCAACCGATTTTGACTTCCAGACAAGAAGCCAAACGACGTGTCCTAGAGACATTACAGCAGTCTTGTAGGGTGAGTGTCAATGACCTTTCCACACAGGTGGACATCCCTCATACAACGGTTTATGCCGTGCTGACCGAATATTTAGGCTTAATGAGAAAATTAGCGACGTGTGTACCACACACACTAACCACGACACAGAAGGAATTGCACAGAATAACCTCGCATGGTATCATCGCAATAGTAAGGTACTGACAAGGATGCTCTGCATAGATGAGAGTTGGACGGAAATTTACGCACCGATGCAACGGCATTAGTCACGGTTCTGAGTTGAATCAGGTACTCCCATTGCGTCTTTAACCCTGCACAGTTACAATCGTGACCAAAAGTCCTGTACCACTAGACCGAAAGTCAATTTTTGATGTTTGAAGTCAACTTATACAGCGTAATAATAAAGTCAGGAATGCATATTATACATAATTTTAAAGGACATTTTATGCTGAATTCAAATATTTTTACAGAATGTTATTACCAGTAATAGAAGTGAAGTTACAAGCAAAGGTACAGCATCTAGTCATAAAAAGCAAAAAATAGTGGAATTTGTGAAATTAGTGTACAATGCATTTAACAAAATTCACTGCACAGTACATTTTTGAAACTTGCAGGACACTTGAAATAACTTACTAACAAGAAAAATACGCTTTAATATTTAATTGGATAACCACGGTTTCTTAGTAACAAAGTGCACCTTCTTGGCATGGAATTAATGAGCTTCTCTAGTTCTCCATTGGTGATAACACGGTGCCATACGGCCCTTACAGACTCAATTAATGATGTTTTAGATGTGAGTCCTTGTTGACGGATCTTCTACTTCATTCTCACCCACATATTCTCTATGGGATTAAGATCCGGTGACTGTACCGGACACTGAAGTTTTTTTATAACTTTTCGATTAAACCACTTATCAACCAACTTTGACCGATAACACGGCGCGTTATCGTCCTGAAGGATAAAATTTCGTAAACCCATGTCTTGTGCAGATGGTAGAAGTTTGGACACCAAAATATCCACATATTTTGATCCCTTCAATGTGCCATCAATAATGTGCGAACGGCCAACACCACTGGTTGAAATACAGGACCATAACATCACCGAATGTGGCTGCTTGATTGTTGGCTGGGTCAGTGGCGGATTAAGAGTTTTGGAGGCCCCAAGCGCAACCTGATTTTGAGGCACCCTCAAAAAATTTATGTTTTTTTAGGATGTTATACCAAAATTCATGCGTGAATTGAGAAATACCGAATTTGTTGCTTTCTGTTAAACAAAAACGCATACATTAAGAATTGTATATTCGTGCAATAGAAAAAATTACACTGCACGTTCCATTCAGTAACATTAAATAATAAGTAATGAGCATGTATATAAACAGAATCGGTTCTTGTTTTGAACAAAAATGAATGAAATCTCTTAGTTATTTTGTATACATTTATACATAACAGTCATATTAAAGTCAAACTTTTCTCGATATTAATTTAGCGAATTTGTCAATAATTTATTCATAATCTAATAATTGAAGAGCATCGTTTTCCATAAATACAAGTGCCAAATGGCATAAGTGGAACTGATTTACTGAATTACGTAAATAATAATTATCCCGTTTAAGTACAAAAAATGAAGATTCACCTTTAGCGTTACAAAAAGGTATTGTCGAAAAATTTTTCAGTTTTTCATTCATTTTTTTCCTTGTCTTCATTTCTGCTTTCTTTGCAGTTTCGATTTTCTGTAAGCAAATTTGCATCGTTCTCAATATCTTAGAAGTTGCTTCTGACATCCATAATGAATTCAGAAAGCGATTTGAAAACAGTTGTTCCTTGTATTAAATTGAATTGTACATATTGTAACGATGTGCTCTTACCGTTTATACGTTGTAACAGTTTGTCCCATAAAACTGTTAATAAAGCTATTTTATATTCATTAAAATATTGTGATAACTTTTCTGCCTCTAAATTACCCATTCGTTTTTCATTGCCATTCGTACTAATTTGAATTAATGCTTCCTTGATGTTCTTTTGATTCCCCCTTAAAGCTGAAACTGCTGTCAGCTCTTGCTGCCCATCTAGTACCGCCTATTCTCTTTATATGTTTGGATTGAGAATCCAGCAAACCATTTATGAGAATATTCCATCGTCAAGAAGACAAAGAGAGATATACTTATAAATTCTGAATAAAGTTAAAATAATGCAACGCTTGTTAAAAAACAAGTAGCACATTGTACATAGGTTGCTTTTTCAATACTTGTCGATTGTAATCCACTATATTTATCCGACAAGTTTGCAGCATTATCGTATGTTTGGTCTCTACAGTTTTTGATTTCAATAGATAGATCATTTAATGATTCCAATACAATTTTTTCTAAATACGCAGAATCGTGATTCTCGATTTGAAGAAAATCAAAAACATTTATTTTATATCTCATTGTTCTTCAAAAAGACTTAAGATTAAAGTGGATTGGACCGTGTGGGAGATATCTGGAGTCGAATCAACAATTATTGAATAATACAAAGCGTCTTGAACTTCAGATATTTAAAATTTCTTCAGTTCGTTTCCCATTAACTTATTCCTACTTATAAATTCGTCACACACAGTGTGTGATAATAATTTGCGTTGTATTGGAATTGAATCAGGCTACTGAATTTTTCCAAATGTTTTTTATATTCCTGCGTAACATTGTACCGGTGGTTCGGCGCATTGACATCTAGGAAGACACCGTCTCCATTCAGGAAAAAATGCAACAATGCTGGGTGTACAAAATCAGCAAGCAATTAACGATAGTGGGCACCAGTCATTCGATAAATACTTGCGTTTACTCATTCGATAAATCCTTGCGTTTTACATGTACCAGGAATCCAAGTTCCTGCCAGGTAAACATGTCCCACCACATACAACCACCTCCACTGGCTTGTACTGTGGAGGCGATGCAGGATGGATCGAGTTCGTAATGCTCTTTGCGCCAAATACGTAAACGACAATCCACGGAGTGGATTAAAAAACGAGACTCGTGAGACCATCGAGAGTGGATTAGAAAATGAGACTCGTGAGGTCTTACAAGTTAAAACGAGACTCGTCAAAGATCTTGCAAGTTGGACGTCGTATGACGTCCAACTTGCAAGATCTTTGCTCCAGGCAGGCGAGTCTGTTGCGCCAATGCGCCGTGGTTAGAAAAGGATGTCGTCGGGATCGTCTGCATTTATAGCTCATACGTGCAAACATGCGATGCATGGGCATGACAGATACTGTTCTGGGTTGACCTCTGTTGTATTGGGTAGTAAACTGTTGAACAGCGTTGCGTCTGTTGGACTGTAAAGAGTCATCAGACCCAGCGCTCACCTCTCACGTCAACCTTTCGCTGTCCTAAGCAATTTTGCCTCTGACTCGTTGTTTGACCAATCTCACCCTAGTCCTGATGCACTTTAACTACGGCGGATCACGAATAACCCACGAGTTCAGCCGTTTGGAGAATCGAGGTACCCGCTCTCCGAGCTCCCCCAATCTGTCTTTCTCAAAGTCCGATAAATCCTTGCGTTTACCCATCACACTCCTCTTTATTTTCCTACCTATTACTCACACCTTATAAATGCTACGTCGGTATGCTAAACACCCAGTGTCCGAAATCATGTGGTCAACAGGATGCGTCCACTTTTGATAGGGAGGTCATAATTCAGTTCTCACTGGATGTGTGTGTGTGTGTATACACAAATACACTATCTACCAACAAGTAATTGGACACCCCTGCAATCGACGATATCTGCGGTCCTGATACACGTCACGGCCGCCGCCGTTAAATACCGTGTGGGACACAACAACGCAACCAGTCGCATGCAAGATGCCACGCAGATCGGAGCTCTCTGATTTCGAGAAAGGTGTAATCGTCGGGTATCACAGAAATGGCCGATCCATACGTGACATATCCAGCGAGTTGAAGTACCCAAAATCGACAGTGGCCTACGTGATTGGCAAGTGGAAGATGAGAGGTGAATGTCGGAATGTGCCCCGACCCGGCAGACCCACAAAACTGGGAGTTAGAGACCGACGGGTGCTGGCCAGAGAAATTCCGAAGAACCGCACCAAATCGACGGGCCACATCCGCGAGGAGTTGGAACAGGCATCCGGGAGTGTTTTTTCGATGAATACCATCCGTAAGGAAGCCCATCAGCTTGGTTATCATGAACGTGCTGCTGCCCACAAGCCTTTGATCACAAAGTCCAATAGCGCTACTCGGCTAACGTGGTGCAAAGAACGTCGACAGTGGATCGTTGAACAGTGGAAACAGGTTCTCTGGAGCGACGAATCAAGGTTCACCCTCTACCATTCGGATGGCAGGGTCTGGGTTTGGCGTCTGTTTGGAGAATGCCTCCTGCCGGAAAGTATTGTGCCAACTGTGAAGTTCGGCGGCGGTGGAATTATGCTATGGGGTGTTTCTCCTGGTATGGCACGGGACCCTTGGTCGCAATTCCTGGTAGACTCAACGCCGAGACCTATTGCATCATTTTGGATGACCATGCGCTTCCTACGTTGTGGCAGTTTTACGGGGTGGACCCATGTTACTTTCAGGATGACAATGCCACCTGTCATGTTGCGAGGTCCACCATGGCTTGGTATGGTGACAATGGGGTTAATCGAATGGACTGGCCTGCACAGAGCCCAGACCTTAACCCTATCGAGCACCTCTGGGACGAGTTGGAGCGTCGACTTAAGGGGTGCCACCACCGTCCGAAATCTTTGAAGGAACTGACCTGTCTTCTCCAAGCCGAGTGGAAGAAAATACCGCTAGCCGTCGTACAACGCCTGGTTGAGAGTATGTCCCGGAGGGTCGCAGCTGTGATCGCAGCTCTTGGAGGCTCCATCAACTATTGAAGGTGAATAAACTTCGTTTTCCTTTGCTACCATAGGTGTCCAATTACTTGTTGGTAGATAGTGTATAACCCATATGAGTTGTATACCAAAAAATGGCATAAACAACCCTGAAATCCACATAGGCAATGTACCATCAAGCTTCAAACTCGTACTACACAAGCAGTAAAATAACCCAGGAAAATGCAACAACATGCCATAAATTTTCATAAACAAATGTATCTAAACCTTTGAAAATAGTCGACACGAGGCCTGAATAATCTGCAACAAATCCCAACCATACATTATCTTTAAGAAAACGCTGGTTGGGCGAAGTGGCTTTTATGTGTCAGCAAAATAAGCTGGTCAGAGCCAAAAACCTCGCTGAATGCGTTCTCGAAACCACGGGACCATAGGAAATGCAAAAACGACATGCCAGAGACGACTTGGTGAACAAACCCAACATACATTTACCTGTGCTCCAAAGGTGAAAGGTGCAGTAAACCGCCATGGTTAACACAAACAGCAAACTACATAGAGCAAGACCTAAGGAATGTCATGTGATTGCTACGTGCAAACTATGCTGGTGTTAGTCAAATACTTCAGCCGTTAGTGACCCATCAAACGGCCCTTAGTAAGCCGTAAATCTTGGTTGAATTAAATTTCAAGATCAGCTGTTTGAAGTATTTGTATACGAAATTAAAAGAAAATCAATTTGCCAACAGTTGTTTAAATAACCACCCGAAGTTCCTATTAATAGAAGACAATTCACTGCAGATTCTACAGATACGCCAAAACTGTGAAATTATTTTATTGCTATGTACATCATTGAGATGTTTGAGTTACAGTGAGTAATATAAAAAATGATGTTAAACTCGAAGTTTCTTCTTTTGTCGTAACTCACAGTCACAAACCGTTCGCCAACTATTCCATTAATCTTGATATTCGAAAAGTGTAGGTTTTCCCTATCAAGGTTCGTTTTTCTATTGTTAGCTCTTTTATAGAATAAATTTCTTAGGCTTGCTCGGAGAAATATCTATTGTTAAAAATAGCGCCAAAACAAACTCACGCAGAAAAATGCAGCTGCCTGTGTCGGAACACCTGCAACATCGGTCACGTGACGACACGTGGTCACACCGCTCTGCTAGTTCATTCCTGTAGTAGACAGAGTAGAGTTCAGACGTGTTTCTGTAACCCAGTATGGATTTAAAATTGGAGCAAACGGCAGCTATAAAATTTTGCGGGGCGTTTGAGTAAAATCGCCACAGAATAGCACGAAATGAGTAAAACAGGCTGTAAGGAAGATGCTCTGTCCCGTGCAAGAGGTTTTGAGTGGCACAAGAAATTTGTGAATAGTGAAGAGTGTCTGGAAAATGTGTCACGCTCCGGTAGGCCTTCGACATCGACTTCGGTGGTTAATATCAGTATCATCGAGGCATTTCTGCGCGAAGACCGCCGAATGACCATTGAAGAGGTTACTAATGCGGTACAAACGTCCATTGATGAAACTGAAAACCGGCTGTGCTACCGAAAAGTCGATGCAAAGTGGATTTCCCACTTGCTCACGGATGAACACAAGGCAAATCTTGTTATCACTTGTCGCCAATGGAAGTGTCAGGTACGACGTGAGCCACACTATTTGAATTGAGTCGTCACATGTGGTAAAAACGTTTTTCATCATTTCGATCCAGAAACAAAACAACACAGTACCCAATGGAAACACCCACAGAGTCCTCGATCCAAGAAAGCAAAGGATCATGTAAGTATAGAGAAGATATATTCCCTTCGGCATAAAGAGAATTGTGTATGTCCCTGCTATTCCACAAGGAAAAACTGTTATTGGTGCCTGTTATTTTGAAATTTTTAAAGGTCCTTTGAGGGGAAAAAATCCCCAAAACGACCTAAATAGGTACAGACTGGTTAGGTTTTGCATCAAGACTGCTCCAGCACATCATGTTTTGCTTATCCAGCAGGTTATCCAAGATCTGGGCATCGAAATGATAACGCACTCTCCGTATTCACCGGACTTAGCGCCGTGTGACTTCCATCTATTCCCTGAACTAAAGAAACAACTTCGTGGGGATCGGTTTGCATCAAATACTGTGCTTAACAATGCTGTAATGGGTATCCTTAACTACACGTCTAGGAAGGGCTCCGAACACACCTTCCAGAAGTGGATAAAAAGGGGGACTGGTGCATTCAGGTAGAAGAAGAATACTTCAAAAGTGTTTAATTGTAAGTTAATTTATAATTTATTGCATTACATTTCTGCCCCACGTAAAGTCAATCTCATTACTTTTGTACGACCCTGACATACTAGCAGTTATGCCCGCTCTCCGGACGGTAAATTAACGAAATAATTTTTGAACATAAAATTAGAGAAAGAGGAAAGTAATTAAGGGATAGCAAAGTAATTTACGATCCGTAATTGTTTCACGATTTAGAACGGGGTTCGTGACGTCAGTGCAATTGGTTCGACGTAAAATGGAGTAGATTTTGGCACCCCTTAATTTGAAACCAAAATTTTATGGAATTTTTACAGCATTTCAACATTTCTGGTATAATTGTATTTTAAGCCTATCAGCATTTTGAACAGTAAAGCTAAGTCCCACTTTTGAATTTTTTTGGTTTTGAGACTTTTGTAGTTGTAGAAGTGACAGAAAAAATTCAAGCAGACAATATTCCAAAGCCGCAATTTTGAGTTTCTTTTTCCTGACTTTTCTAGGTATCAAGACCTTGACTTCTCAGCATGCCAATTTTCAGATCTCTGGCACATTTAAAAGTGGTCGAACAATTCGTGAAAAGTTCAAGGGCAGAATGCTCCAAAACAGCCATTGTGATTTGTTTTGGTTTTTGGACTTTTTTAGGTATACGAACGTTAAGACCGATTTGCATACTAATTTTCAAATCTCTAGGTCATTTAGAAGTGGTATAACAATTTGCTTACGGAAACACTCGCATTTTTCTATTTTGTTTCATACACTGAGTGGCCGCTTTATTATGACGACCCCCTCAGTACTTCGTTGCACCACCTTTTGCCTTTAATACTGCGTCGATTCTTCGTGGCATGGACTCCACGAGATGTTGATAGGTGGTTTGTGGAATCTGAGACCATGCTTGATGGATAGCACTTTCCAGGAGTGTGAGATTGCAGGGTTGTGGATCCAGCTGTCTGATGGCTCGTTCAACTTCATCCCACAAATTCTCAATGGGGTTGAGATCTGGAAATTGTGGAGGCCACCTAAGCAAAGTAAACTCACCGGCATGTTTCTGAAACCAATCCTGTACAATACGAGTACTATGGCAGGACGCATTATCTTGTTGAAAGTAGCCATCGCCATTGGGATAAACCATCCACATGACAGGATGCACTTGGTCCGCAACGATGTTTAGATATGATGTGTCCGTCAAACGTTGATCAACTCGAATTAAAGGGCCCAAAGCGTGCCAGAAAACATTCCCCAAATCATAACGTTGCCTCTACCAGCTTGAAGGGTGGTAGCAATGCATTTGGGGTCCATGCTTTCGTGCTGTTTCCGCCAAATTCTCACTCGGCCATCAGCATGGTGCAACTCAAAACGTGATTCATCGGACCACATAATTTGTTTCCAATTATCGACTGTCCAATCCTTGTGCTACTGTGCGAACTGGAGACGTTTTCTCTTGTTAACTGCAGACAGCAAAGGTGTTCGAACAGGCCTTCGGCTGCCATATACCATCCGATGTAGTGTATGGCGAACAGTGCATGCAGAGATCATTTGAGGGGATCCTTGATTAAAGATGTATAATGAATATAGCTTCTACTAATCTTCTTCTAATGCTTGTTGTTTGTTAATTATATCATTAATAAACTTTCCTGCTAGTAGTGTAGTAATAATAATGAACAAGCTTTTAACTGCTAGTAATGTTGTAGTAGTAATTAAGGTGAATAAAGTCTTATGCTGGTTGTTAATAATAATCAACTAATGAAATAAACCTAACAGCCAGACAGAGGTCTGACACTACTATGAACTGAGAAAAACGTACTTACTAAGACAATCTTTTATTTGGTAAACTTCTATTATTTATCCACACTCACTTCATCGGTCACACAACTACTCGATATCTGGCTCTCACATATAACGAAGTTCCTCTCACATAAACGAAGATCTCTTTACACACGAAACAAAGCTCTCACCATACAACAACAGCTCTCCCTGGTATCGTTGAACGCGCCTATTTATACTGGCTACCACCACGTCATGACTTACACTCATTGCCAGATCTCATTCAGCGGGAGAAATAACATCTCGTTCAGTAAGAAGATAATTTACATAGTAAAATAAAATAACCAGAGATAGTAAAAATCAAAAGGAAAGTGAATCTAGAGTATACGTTACAGATGGTCTGTAATTTGCTGCACTGTTGCCCTTCTGTTGTCTGTTACCAGTCTGGACCCGTTCCGCCCGAGCAGTCACTAGTCGATAACGACCACACGTTGCACGTAGAAACCCAGTTTTTTGGCTGACAGTCCAGCCTTTAAACACTTTAACAAGAGCTGCTCTGGAACCTTTTTACGAATGCGGTGGTTTCGGTGATCCGAGCTCCTACAATCATCCCACATTGAAAGTCCATCAAATCGCTTTTTTAACCCATCTCGTGACCCAAAAATCACTTCTACTACTGTCGCAAGCACTAAGCTTTCCCTTTTTATACTAGCCTCGCCCTCTCGCGGCAACAGCGTGCAGCCATAGCTCATTTGTTTAAAACTGCCAGGTGATCATAATAAAGTAGCCACTCAGTGTATAGAGAGACTAGAACGTTTATGAGACTCCCATGATCAGGAATCAGACGTAGATTTGGAAGAGTGAATTCTTGCAATGGCGCACTCAGAGGTGTTTCCCAGGAACCCGGGCCCACTCCCACGAGGTATCACTTTGTTATAGGTGTGCTTATTTTTAATATATTTGTTGAAATTTTAAAATATATAGTTTACCATAATTGGAAATGGCCTTTAATATATCGAAGATATTTTTATTGGTTCGCATTAGTTTGTGAAATATTTTCTTCGCTGTATTTTTATTTGCGTCTTCAATATTTTGGGATACCCCGTAAAGAAATCCTGAATGTGCCACTGAGCTCTTGGTATCATGTGATTGACCCAGGTACAGTACTTTTATATGTCGGAACAAAGCGTTTACAAGGCCCGTTGTCATTGACAGGGAAATTTTATATCAAGTCTGTTAAAACATATAAAATTCTATTCAAGAAAAACATACTTACTTTGCCGGTAATAGGTATAATCAATATTGGATTCTAGCTGCAATACAGTACATCGAATATTTGATCCGATATTAAAGGACAATATTCTGCACACGACCTCTTTCCTCTGTACCAGAGCCTTTGTCCCTTACTCCACTTTGCAGGGCCCGGGGCGAAATTTTATTGCGGGGCCCCTGACCAAATATTCATGGTTGGCACTAGGAAATAAATCTCATATTTTAATAAACTCGTTACGTGAAAAATGTCCTCAAAGAACACACACGATGTGAAATACACAAATTTTGACGGTGACGACGAAACCTCATCCCTCTACTCCAGAGCCGAATGTTTTGCCAATTAAGTTACACCGAAGGAATTTATCGTTGCAACTTCTCCGTATTGGCATGTGCTTCACCTCTGTAGTATGTCATAAAGACGAAATATTTATGTCAAAGAAATATTTGCTTTAAGCTTAAGAAAAAGACCGTAATATGATTTAAAGTTCAGAGAGAGAGAGAGAGAGAGAGAGAGAGAGAGAGAGAGAGAGAGAGAGAGAGAGAGAGAGAGAGAGAGAGAGAGAGAGAGAGAGAGAGAGAGAGAGAGAGAGGGAGGGAGGGAGGGAGAGGTAGAGAGAGAGAGAGGAGGAGGAGGAGAGAGAGAGAGGGAGGGAGGGAGGGAGGGAGAGAGAGAGAGAGAGAGAGAGGAGGGAGACAGAGAGAGAGAGAGGAGGAGGAGAGAGAGAGAGAGAGGAGGAGGAGGGAGAGAGATAAAGAGACAGCCAGAGAAGAGGGAGGGAGAGAGATAGAGAGAGAAGAGGGAGGGAGGGAGAGAGATAGAGAGAGATAGAGAGAAAAGAGGGAGGGAGGGACACAGAGATAGAGAGAGATGAGGGAGAAAGAGAGTAAAAAGTGTTGAAATCTACGATTTTCTTTCCGGGGAGATGGGGTTGAGATTGTATTATGGCTCTTAAAAAACTTCCTTACAAAATGATAAAAAAAATACCTGCATAGCGAAAGTTTTTAAATTGCGGATATTTTAGTGTAGGGATCCCTCTAAAATAAATTCGTACAAATAGTTGTTTTTCCCCTGATGCATGGTTTTAGTGATTGAGTTTTAATGCAAAGTGGAGTAAGGGACAAATTAGCGACTTTTTAAACTTTTATACGCGCTCATATGATTTTTTTTAATTTCTAGTAATGTTTTTAATGTCACTGAATAAATGGCCTCTATATGTAGCCCGAATTCAACTTTGATATTGTTCTTTGTATTTCTTTAAATTTAAGTATCTGGTCTGCACGCAAATTGTTAAACACATAAAAGTAAGGGCCACCAAATGATGAAAATTAATTTGCTATTTGGTGAATGCGGAAAATAGAAACGTAGTTTCTATAATCACTTAAAATCCGCAAATTTCAGTATTTGTACGGCGAAGGACGATAACCTATTCGAAAATAGAGGGATTGTAACAAAAAAAAACTTAAAAAAAAAGGATTTTTAAGGGCTTCGCACCCCAAAACTTACACACACAAAAAAATAATTGTTAAAAATTCTACCAAAAATGATTTTTTTCCTAAACTTCGGGGCCCCTTGAAGGCAAGGGGCCCGTGGCGGAAGCCCCGGTTGCCCTTATGGTCCAGCCGGCTCTGCTCTGTACTGTGGATCAAATTTAGGGCTTTTCTGTAGGACTGGTTAGAGCAGACGGGAACAGTTTAAGGATTCGTTGTTGATCAGCCCCATTCCTTTTCCGTAGAGTTAAAACTGACGGGGGGACGCAATTGTTTAGACACAGGGGACATCCTGTGTGACTTTGTAACATTGCTCCTGAGAATAGTGGACAATCGAGTTTTGGCCTCCCCGATGTTTTGAATGTTCTTAGATTCTACTAACGGATATTTCACTTGCAAAACATGGGCCCTAGAAACGACAGCCAAAGACGCTGAACGCTGTTCTTTTCGTAGCATGAAACTGGTACCCTCTCTGAAACAAGTTAGTAAAATCATGCAATGCATTGATTATAATACGCTTTCCAACATTACATAAATCATTACTCAAGTTATCACTCAAGTTATGAGAATAATGTCTGTGGAATAAATCTCGGTCCTGTGCCCTGACCTTTGATCCCATTTCGATCATATTCAACAGAATCGGCTTGGTATACCACCGAAATAACATGATAAAGTTTTGTCGCAATCGAAGCATTTTTACGTAAGTTATGATGCATAAAGGCTATGAAATAGATTCCGTTCCTGTGTCCTAACCTTTGACCCCATTTCGCCCATTTTCAATAGGGTTTGTCGTCAGGTGGTCCCCTACCACATACTAAAATTTCATTGAAATCGAACCTTTTTTACGTTAGTTATGGCGCATAACAGCAGTGGAATGGATCCCTCTCCTATGTACTGACCTTTGACCACATTTCGCTCATTTCAAATAGGGTTCCTTCCCAGGTGATCCCCTACCAGATACTGAAATTTCATCGAAATCCAACGGTTGTTACGTGAATTATCGTGCTGACGGACATACGCACACAGCGCGTGACGTAATGAGGCAGATGGGAATCGCGACCATCTGTCCGCCACAAAAGTGTGACGTCATAAATCTTTAATAGGATCCACACACAACGCGTGACGTAAAGAGACAGATGGCGTGACCGCGCGCCAACATTCTCAAACGCGAGTTTTGACGTCATAAGATTTCTAAGCATTGGTAACATTAATGGAACAACGCCATCACTAAAAACGTTATAATTCGGGGTGGTTATTTAACCCACTAAACGAATTCTTCCAAAGTCGAGATCAAGATAAATCGATTTCTAGTACCAAAAAACGGTAGTTTAACGACTTTCATCAAAATTCTTAGAGCCGTTTTCAAAATAAAATGTACATACATACATACAAGAATTGCTACTTTAAGACGTCAAATAACTTTGCTTCCTATACTTCCAATGGAAAAACTATTGTACACATTTTATTCACAATTAATGCGTTCCCAAGGATGAAAATTTGAACATCGATTAAAATATCTTCATTTTATAACTTGCAATACTTAATATTTTCTAAAACATAACCATAATTATGCAATTCAACATTTGTTTGTCTACTGACGTCATGAAAATACAGATCGCGCCATCTTTTTTCTGGACAATTAATGCGTTCACAAGAATGAAAATTTGAACATCGATTAAAATAGCTTCATTTCATAACTTGGAATACTTAATATTTTCTAAACCATAACCGTAATTATGCAATCCAACATTTTTTTGTCCACTGACTTCATCAAAGTACAGGTCGCGCCATCTTTTCTCTGGTTTCAACACCACCAAAGGAAAAGTTATTAATTTTTAATATAATTATGGTTATGTTTTAGAAAATATTAAGTTTTCCAAGTTATAATATGAAGTTATTTTAATCGATGTTCAAAATTTTCATCCTCGGGAACACATTAATTGTGAAGGAAATGTGTACAAAAGTTTTTCCATTGGAAGTATAGGAAGCAAAATTACTTGACGTTCACCTTAATAATATGGGATAAGGACAATGGAATGGATCGCAATCCTATGTCCTGACCTTTGACCATATTTCGTCCATTTTCAATAGGGTTCGTCCCCAGGTGGTCCCCTACTACATACTGAAATTTCATCGAAATCGAACCATTTTTACGCACGTTATGACGCATAAGGGCAATGGAATGCATTCCGATCTTATGTCCTGACCTTTGACCCCACTTTACCCATTTTGAATAGGGTTCGTCCCCAGGCGGTCTCCTACCACATAATAAACTTTCATTGAAGTCGAACCATATTTACGCAAGTTATGACGCATAATAGTAATGGAATGATCCCGCTCCTACGTCGTGACCTTTGACCCCATTTGTCCCATTTTCAATAGGGTTTGTCCCTAGGTGGTTTCCTACCGCATAGTAAACTTTCATTGAAATCGAACCATATTTACGCAAGTTATGACGCATAAGGGTAATGGAATGATCCCGCTCCTACGTCGTGACCTTTGACCCCATTTGTCCCATTTTCAATAGGCTTCGTCCCCGGGTGGTCCCCTACCACATACTAAAATGTCATCGAAATCCACCCATTTTTACGCCAGTTATCGTGCGGACAGGTGGACGGACGATAATTTTTTACGCTTCTTCAACCTACATTTGGAAAGCGTAAAAAAGCGTCACAGAACACGTGATAATGTGCCTATAATATCGTTATTATTATTTTATATTTTTACCAACTAACAAAACATCGGAAATAAAAAAAATAAAATTTAAGTTTCCCTTTTTGGTTTTTTGAGGCGCTTTCGATTCTGAGGCCCCAAGCGCGCGCTACCTGCGCCTGCGCGGTGATCTGCCACTGGGCTGGGTGCAGCAAGCCTTATATCTTTCACCAGCCCGATGACGTACATAATTGTTTCCATTATTAGCGAAAGTAGTAACAGTTGTTTCATAACTGAAAATAACATTTTTCCATTCATCAACAGTCCAATTCTTGTGTGCCTTGGCCCAAGCAATTCTTTTGAGCCGTTGTTGTTCAGTAAGGAAAGGTTTTCGTGCAGCTTTTTGTGCACTCAGTCTATTTTCTTGTAGCCTACGACGAACTGTACATGCAGTTGCTATAATGACTACTTCATTCTCCCACTCATTTCTTAAATCAGTGGCTGTTTTAAACCTTGATTTTAAGGAACGACGAATCAACATGCGATCATCACGTTCAGTACACAGCCTTGGTCGACCTGTTCTTTTTCTGTTTCTCACACATCCAGTTTCTGCAACTCTTTTAATGGTGCGCAAGACAGTGGAATGATCACAGCCACATTTAGCAGCAATTTTACAACTACTGAATCCATGTTCATTCAAAGTAATAATTTTTGCCCTGGTTTGAAGAGGCAGGACCAATTTCCGGGTCTTTGACATTCCGAAATTCAAATATCACCAGGAATTCTGCATATACTTCCGTCAACTGACTAGAAGCAGCTGTGTTCTAAGTCGGTCAATCAATTTGTCATTTTCTTGTAGGACTTCCGTCCACAGTGAGTAGAGTTTAGGTCCCAGCCACCTACAGCGAGATCGCTTTTTGGGCAGGACACAGAAACGGAAGGAATCAGAGCAAGTCTAGCGACTTTGACAGAACAGTTTGTAGTGAGATTAGAGTACAGTAGATGGCGCCACCGTACAAGTACGATATTGCACATAGAGGGGTGAGAGAATTTCAGGGGGCATAGGAAAGGATACCCATTTAACTAGTGGGTCCAGCCTGGGGGCCGTCACTTAACGTGCTCGTCCGATGCATGGCGAATATTCAGCGATTGTTAGTAAATCACACCATCACCGAAAGATCAGCCCAGGCTTGAACCTGGGGACCTTGCATCGATAGTCTGAACTGCTAACCACTAAGCCATCTGCGGCTTCTAAGTCGCCTGATGATTCTACATCATTTTATATCTCAGTAGCGGACGTCGGAGAAAGCTATAGTGGATTAGAGGGGAGCGAACGCTTTTCCAGAACTGGATTTGTGTTTCCTCACTAGCACATTTTTGCTTGTAACTTCACTTCTATTACTGGTAATAACATTCTGTAAAAATATTTAAATGCAGCATAAAATTTCCTTTAAAATGATGTACATATGCATTCCTGACTTTACCATTACACTGTATAAGTTGACTTCAATCATCAAAAATTGACTTTCGGTCTACTGGTGCATGGCTTTTGGCCACGATTGTACACGAGCTTAAATTCTTACTGTTCTGGCATGAATTCAGCAGAGTGGCTTTTTGGAAGACGTATGATAAGAGCATCACCATAATAATACAGTGGTATAGGTAATTTCGAGAAGAGCATATCCCGGCATAGGCACCGAGACATCATGCACAGCAACCTGTCCTCTTACACGATAACGCACAGCCGCATAGGGCACGGATTGTTCTACTGTTCATTGAACAGCTCTGTTGGATGGAAATACCTCCTCACCGTATTCATCAAGTATGAATCCCTGTTAAACACCAAACAGGATTTAGATCTCCGACTCTAAGACATTTTCCACCAGACATTTTTTTCTTACAAAAACCTTTTTTTTACAACATTCATTTGTCAAAAAAGTCACTGATACTTTTAATGGTTCTAATGAACTTCCCACTGTTTGTAAACATATTCATAATTAGCGTAATTTCAGTAACTAGCTGTTCCCCGCAGAGCATCTGCCCTCTAGTGTCTTTATTCCGAAATGTCTTAGGAACTTATCAGAAATGTCGTTATATTCACATTTGTGAATCAAATATAATCGGATAAACAAATCCAATCCTAAAATTGGTAAAAATGTGATTTAACCCACCGCTTGGCCCCATTTTGAAAATCGCCAATTTGGTGTGTTTCTGCGGAGAGTCTTCCTAATATAATAACAGTTATCAACCACTGTTTGTGTGTCTATTCAGAACACTTTCTTTTGATTATTATTATTAATCAAAACTTCTTTATACACACAATTAAAAATTTCTGAATTTGGGGACACAACAGTGACAGAGTCAAATGATCTTACTCTAGATAGACTACGTACAATTGTCCATGGCTAAAAACTGGTTTTGATAAAGCTAGACAGATTTTTCAAAAGTTTGGCCCTGTGATTTGTTTATAGTCATTGAAAAAACTAAGCGAATGGGTAACTTTAAACTTAATGTAATTGTAAATGTGGACCTGTTCATCAATTTTATTGAGTTCGAACCATGCCGTCAATGTTGCATATTTTGTAGAAGCCCGTGCAATAGCTTGATCTTCTTGACCATCTTGATAAACAATTTGCTGTTGTTCTTGCAAATGAACTGCTAATCTTAGTATAAAATGAGATCTTTCAGACATGCTGAACTCATTCATTCGTCACATTGCTTCAGGAGCACTAATATATCTGCCATCAAGGAAAGCTAATATCTCATCATGATCTACAGCACTATTTTCCTTTTGAATTCTAACAGATGCAGCATTATGTTCTTTATCATCATCATCATCATTGTCAACCATTATCAATCCACTGCTGGACGAAGGTCTCCCCAAGTTTCCTCCACAACGGTCTGTCTTGTGCCAGTCTCCTCCATGTCACCCCTGCATACTTTCGAATTTCATCCACCCATCTCCCATGTGGTCTTCTTCTGGGTCTTTTCCTGTCCCTTGGAATCCAATCTAAAATTTCGGCTGTCCATCGATGATCTGTCCTTCTGGCAGTATGTCCAGCCCATTGCCATTTCAGGGATTTAACTCTGATCATGATGTCTTCCACTCTTGTCATTTTTCGGATCCACGAGTTCCTCTTCTTATCTCTCCTGGTTATACCAAGCATGCACCTCTCCATGCTTCTTTGAGTTGTCTGCAGCCTTTGTATGTCTCTTTTAGTTAAGGTCCACGTCTCTGCACCATACGTAAGCACTGGAAGGATGCATTGATCAAACACTTTTCTTTTAAGACATAATGGCATATTGCTCTTGAAAATTATGCTGTTTCTTCCAAAAGCTCTCCAGGCAAGTTTTGTACGCCGATTAATTTCTTCATCAATGTGACCCTCACTTGATATCTGCTGTCCAAGATAAACGTACGTGTCTGTTATCTCTAGCTTTTCTCCATCAATCGATAAATCTTCATTTCTTGTAAAAGCATTGAACATCACTTTTGTCTTCTGAAAGTTCATTTTTAATCCCACTTCTTTACTCTTGTCAGCAAGTTCCTGCATCATACTCTGCAGCTCTGATGGGGTAGTTGCAAAAATGACTACGTCATCAGCAAAACGAAGGTGGGTTAGATAATCTCCATTAATCTTTATCCCCTTGTTTTCCCAGCTCAGCGACTGAAAAACACCCTCCAATGTGGCATTAAAGAGCTTCGGAGATATGGTGTCACCTTGTCTCACTCCCTTTCCAATTTTTACGTGTGTTGTATTTTCAAACAGCCTAATCTTTGCACTTGCATTTTCATAGATGTTATTAATAATATTAATGTATGCATCTTCAATACCGCAGGTTTTCAGAGCCATTGTAACTGCTGATGGTTTCACCGAATCAAAGGCTTTTTCATAATCGATAAAAGCCATGCACAATGGAAGTTCATATTCCCTCGCTCTTTCAATTAGTTCTCTCAGCACGTGGATATGATCTATTGTGCTGTAGCCACTCCTGAATCCAGCTTGTTCTCTCGGTTGAGCCATGTCCAGTGTTACCTTCAAGCGGTGTGAAAGAACTTTAGTGAAGATTTTATAAACTACTGATAGGAGGCTGATAGGTCTGTAGTTTCCGAGATCCTCAATGTCACCTTTCTTATGTAGCAGGATAATTGTAGCGGTGTTCCAATCCTCAGGAATCTTTCCTTCATTAAGGCATCGAGTGAAAATTTGGGCGAGTACTGTTTCGATTTCTCCACTTGCTTCTTGTATGATGTCTACAGTAATTCCATCTTCTCTTGGAGCTTTTCCTCGCTTCATGTTCTTGATTGCATGTGCAACTTCTGCTGGAAGGACTGGAGGAACTCTGGTACTGGTATCTTTCATGATGTCTGGAGTGCATATATCATCCCTTTCATATAATTTGGAGTAGAAATCTTTCACTCTTGTTAAAATTTCGCCTCTATTTCTTGTTACAGAACCATCTTCTTTTCTCAGTGCCATAATCTGTTTTTTTCCCTTACTGAGATGTCCCTTTACTATCTTTAGGCTTTGGTTGTTTTCAATTGCTTTCCTCACTAGTTCACAGTTGAATTTCCTTACGTCTTCGGTGATACTTTTTCTTACTGTCTTGCATAGCTCTATATATTCCACTTTGGAAGTCACATCTTCTTTAGTTGTCCTCATCTCTCTTCTTTTTTGCATCAACATTTTGGTTTTTCCTGATAATTTGTTCACATGCAACTTGTTCTTAGACCCAGCTAATTTTGTTGCTGTTTCCATAAGAGTTTTGGTTACTTTTCTGTTAACTTCAGAGATGTCCACTTCTTCCGATGTTAGGCCTTCTAAAGCAGAGAACCTGTTCTTCAGTTCTAACTTGAAGGTATTATGGTGTTTTTTAAGGTTGGTTATGTCAATAGATTTTGTTTGTCTTATGAGCTTGCCACGTTCAAGTTTAGTGTTGAGGTGCATCTTACATCTCACCAATCTATGGTCACTACCTGTGTTGAACTTGTTTAGCACACTGCAGTCTTCTATGACAAATTTTTTGTTACACATAATAAAATCAATTTCACTTGTCATCCCATTTGGATGTCTCCATGTCCATTTCCTGTGTGGCTTTTTCTTGAAGAAGGAGTTCAAGATGAAAAACCCTTCTGCCTCTGCAAACTCAACGAGAGTATTTCCACGCTGGTTTCTGTTGCCGTGACCGAATTTACCTACTGAAGTTTCATTCTGTTGCCGTTGCCCTATTTTTGCATTGAAATCTCCCATAATTATTTTCAAGTGCTGCTTACCTTTATTATTTAGATGACAAATTTCCTCATAAAATTCTTCAATTTCTTCTTCAGGATGACTTGTGGTGGGTGCATAAGTTTGAATAATCTGAGCCTGGTATCTTTTCGAGAGTTGGATAACAAGTCGTGCAGCTCTGTCAGAGGAACTTTCAACTCCTACAACTTTATCCTTCAGTTTCTTGTTTATTATAAATCCAACACCACTAGTTCTGCCAGTATCTGTCCCACGATAGTAGAAGAGATGTCCACTTTTCAGTTCGATGAGATCTTCTCCTTTTCTCCTTACCTCACTTAGCCCCACGATGTCCCATTTGATCCTTTGTAGTTCCTCTTCCAATTCAAGAAGCCTTGAATCAGAAGAAAGGGAGCGTCCATTGTAAGTAGCCAAGGTCAGCATCAGATGGCAGCCTAGTCCGGTCCTCCGGGGATTCTTAGCACCCTCTGCCTTCATGTCGCACTGGCCGCTGCCTTGGCCAGGTACATTCCAGCTGCCGGAGACTGAGGGCCAAGATTTAAGTTGTGGAATCATTTTGGAGGGGTTTGGCCATAACTCACCACGCTGGCCAAGCGGGTTGGTGAGTGTGGGATAGAATTTCGTCTAATCCCGATGGTATAGTTATACCGCTATGGGCGGTCGTCAGAGCCCCTTTAGTGGGAACAGGATGCACCACGAGAAGGCGGGGTTGACATTTGTCAAGGAGAGGCTGTGATGTTACGCATCACCTGACCTTATATACGTATTTATATCTGTAAGAGCGTATTTAACACTCTTTACAGATGCACAAACTTCAACATTGATATGAGCGTTGAATTTCTTTAATAGCCAGGGATTATATGGCACAACCCATCCATTATTAATGTCATGCCGACCTACATTCACAGGATCCATGGATCGTCTTCTTAGACAGGGTATTCATTAACATATTCTTCTGTTGCTTCTCTGAATCCCTTTGGAAATTGTTTGCAACATATTCCATCTTTCATGCACGGCGAATTTTTATTTAAAGCACCACAGGGGCCATGGATCATGCATTTTGTGACAATTTCAAATAGCCTTGGATTGACATCAATGCTTAGTAATTCTGCACTTACATATTTGTCGGTATCATCTTTCGTACGTATCTTTGTACTTGAATCTAAACCATTGGGTCACTGTATGATATAGTTTTGCAACTATCACCAATTGGATATATACAAATATCTCGATTTGCAGGTGGCTGTTCATCATCCCCGACAAATATTGCTGCAACTTCTGTCTTTGAAGTAGGTGCATTGTACCTTCGCAAATCTAAGTTAGGCTGCTCCATAAATATAATTTTTACGTCCATTGCAGGATTGGATTGTATTAATTGATGCATCTTTAGATATGAATCGACAAAAGGATTTATATTTCTCATTAACAAATCCAATTTCTTCATCACAGTCCGTAAACAGCCTTGGTTTTTCTCCATGCGTATGTTGCTTGTTTCACCGGAATCAAAGAAATATAATTGTCAATTGCCAGGTTTGTTTTCTCACTGATATATAGGGGAGAATCTTGTGATGTATTTGTCCATGCATACGGACGCAGTATAGTCCAATCCCAGGCGGTGTATTTCAGCACCCATCGAAGCAAAAGCTAAAGCTGCATTGTATTCACGGATATGCTGACGATAGTTTTTTGCTTCGTCAGAATTATCACTTAACAGATCTTTCAACAGATCAGGAATTTCAGTCAAGTTCTGTAACGAAATTTTGCCTTCATGACAGCTTTTTAGCACGTCTTTTGTAAAAAAAGATCGTGCTTATGTTATCAGTTTGTCCTTCCGTTCGTCAGTCCGTCCGTCCGTCCGCCTGTACCCACGGTATCTCTGCAACTATTAGTCCGATTTGAAAAATTATTTCTGCATTCAAAAGCTTGAAATATGCGAATGATGATCCTTTATTTCGTTTTTCTTTACGATGTACAATTTCGCCGCTAGAGGGCGTAAATGCAGATGATGTCGAATTCAAAAATACGTTTTATTCCACATATTTGCTTCTAAACATCCGATTGAAAAAAATCTTTTATCTTTCGATTCCATTTATGTCGAAGAGTATTTTGGATATAGTTTCTTTTTCATATTACGCATAAATTTTCCGCTAGGGGGCGTAAAAGTAAATTGCATTTTTTCCGATAACTCTTCTTCTAAAACTCCGATTTTAAATTTTTTTGCAACTGATACATCTCCTGATGCACAATCTTTTGCGTATAATTTCGAATTTTTGGTAAAGAATACTTTGGCCACCGGGTGGCGTAAGTGTTAATTTTCGCTTTTGATGTATTTGCCATAAAATCTGAGCTTCTAAAATAACGATTGAAAAAATTCTTTCGTGGACTGATGCCAATCACATCGATAAACCTTTTCGGAATATTTTCTTCCTAAAATATTGCACAGTTTCTCCGCCAGTGGGCGTAGATGTATATCTTATTTTTGTCAATATCTCGACTTCTAGGAGTCCGATTTGAAAAATTCCTTCTTTGTTGGATAGTGTTTTTCGTGTGACATGTTTTTCATATAATTTCAAAATGCCGCCCCGGTGGCGCAGTGGTCTAAGGCGATGACCTCTGATCATTCGTCCGAAAGGGGTCCGGGTTCGAAGCAGTGGTCTAAGGCGATGACCTCTGATCATTCGTCCGAAAGGGGTCCGGGTTCGAATCGCGGTGAGGCATGGATGTTGTGTTTGTCTTACGGCACTGGCTCTCTCCCTTCCCTGGAACCAGTGACCCTAAATTAGGGACGGGCGACTGCTTATTGCCCATTGAGTTGCTCACGGTGGTCGTTAAACCTCGAATCAAAAAAAAAATAATAATAATTTCAAAATTTTCACGTAATTCATAGACTTTTCGCTAGGGGGCGTAAAGGTAAATTGCGTTTTCCCTTATATCTCTGCTTCTAAATCTCCGATCTGAAAAATTCTTTCTGCACGGATACAGCTCCTGGTGGGAAATCGTTTGCACATTATTTCTAATTTTTGTAAAAAAATGGTTTGGCCACCAGGGGGCGTAAACCTTAATTTCCGCTTCTGATGTATTTGCAGCAAAATATGAGCTTCCAAATTCTCGATTGAAAATAACTTCGTTTGTAGACCGATACTACTCCTGTCGACAAACCTTTTAGAAACATTTTCTCCTTAAAATAGTGCACGGTTTCTACGCCAGGGGGCGTAGATGTATATCTAATTTTTGTCAATATCTCGACTTCTAAGAGTCCGATTTAAAAAATTCTTTCCTTGTTGGACAGTGTTTCTAGTGTGACATGTTTTTCCAATAAATTTAAAATTTTCAAGTAATTCATAGACATTCCGCTAGGGGGCGAAAAGGTAAATTGCGTTTTCTCCTATATCTCTGCTTCTAAATCTCCGATTTGAAAACTTCTTTCTGCACCGTATACAGCTCCTGGTGGGTAATCGTTTGCACATAATTTCAAATTTTTGTAAAAAATTCTTTGGCCACCAGGTGGCGTAAGTCTTAATTTCCGCTTCTGATGTATTTGCAGCAAAATATGAGCTCCTAAAATCTCGATTAAAAAAAAGTCTCTTGTGGACCGTTACTACTCATGTCGACAAACATTTTAGGAACATTTTCTTCTTGAAATAATGCATGGTTTCTACGCCACGGGGCGTAGATGTATATCTTATTTTTCTCAATATCTCTACTTCTAAAAGTCCGATTTGAAAAATTCCTTCTTTGTTGGATAGTGTTTGCGATGCGAAATGTTTTCCCTATAAATTCAAAATTTTGAAGTAAATGATAGACTTTCCGCTAAGGTGCACAATGGTAAATTGCGTTTTCTGCTCCTAAAACTCCGATTTGAAAAATTCTTCCTGGATCGCATACAAGACCAGACGGAAAATATTTTTCACGTAATTTCTAATGTTTGGTAAAGAATGGTTTGGCCACCAGAGGTCATAAGTGTTAATTTCTGCTTCTGATGTATTTGTAGCAAAATCTGGGCTCCTGAAAACTCGACTAAATTTATTTTTCTTGGACCGATACCGCTCATATGGATAACCATTTGTGAATACTTTCTTCCTAAAATAATGTATGGTTTTCCCACCAAGGTACGTAAAGTCACATGTCACCCGGAATACACTTTTGTCGGTAACTCTGTTTCTAAGAGTTCGTAAGCTCACGATTCCGTTTACAGCAATATCTGAGGGATTAAAGACCCGATTGAAAAACTTCTTTCTTCCGTCAGATACTATTGTTTTCCATACCGGTTCCATTGACTTTGAATAGCTTTGATAAATTTAATTTGCGTCAGAACGGATTCAAAAGACGTGCTTATTACACCCGAAAAATCGGTGTCATCTTTCTTGTTGTATATTTTTAGCACGTCTTTTGTGAAAAAAGATCGTGCTTCTGTTATCCGTCCGTCCGTCCGTCCGTCTGCCTGTACCCACGGTATCTCTGCAACTATTAGTCCGATTTGAAAAATTCTTTTTGCGTTTGGAAGCTCGAGATATGCAAATGATGTCCTTTATTTCGTTTTTTTTTACAATGTACAATTTCGCCGCTAGAGGGCGTAAATGCAGATGATGTCGAATTCAAAATTACGTTTTATTCCACATATTTGCTTCTAAACATCCGATTGAAGAAATTCTTTCATCTTTCGATTCCATTTATGTCGAAGAGTATTTTAGATATAGTTTCGTTTTCAAATAACGCACAGATTTTTCGCTAGGGGCGTAAAAATAAATTGCATTTTTCACGATAACTCTTCTCCTAAAACTCTGATTTGAAAAAAAAAAATTCAGCGGATACATCTCCTGATGGAAAATCTTTTTCATATAATTTCGAATTTTTGGTAAAGAACACTTTGGCCACCAGGGGCCGTAAGCGTTAATTTTTGCTTGTGATGTATTAGCCACAAAATCTGAGCTTCTAACATACCGATTGAAAAACTTCTTTCGTGGACTGATGCCTCTCATATCGATAAACCTTTTCGGAATATTTTCTTAAAATATTTCACAGTTTCTCCGCCAGAGGGCGTAGACGTATACCTTATTTTTATCAATATCTCTACTTCTAGGAGTCAGATTTGAAAAATTCCTTCTTTGTGGGATAGTGTTTTCCGTGTGACATGTTTTTCATATAATTTTAAAATTTTCAAGTAATTCATAGACTTTCCGCTAGGGGGCGTAAAGGTAAATTGCGTTTCTCCCTATATCTCTGCTTCTAAATCTCCGATTTGAAAAATTCTTTCTGCACCGGATACAGCCCCTGATGGGAAATCGTTTGCACATGATTTCTAATTTTTGAAAAAAAAAATTATTTCGCCACCAGGGGGCGTAAATCTTAAATTCCGCTTCTGATGTATTTGCAACAAAATATGAGCTTCTAACTTCTCGATTGAAAAAAACGTCGTTTGTTGACCGATACTACTCATGTCGACAAACCTTTTAGGAACATTTTCTTCTTAAAACAGTGCATGGTTTCTGCACCAGGGGGCGTACATGTATATATTTTGTCAATATCTCGACTCCTAGGATTCCGATTTAAAAAAATCCTTCTTTGTTGGATACTGTTTCTAGTGTGACATGTTTTTCCTATAAATTCAAAATTTTCAAGTAATTCATAGACTTTCCGCTAGGGGGCGTAAACGTAAATTGTGTTTCCCACTATTTCTCTACTTCTAAATCTCCGATTTGAAAAATTCTTTCTGCACCGGATACAGCTCCTGATGGGAAATCGTTTGCACATAATTTCTAATTTTTGTAAAAAATGGTTTGGCCACCAGGTGGCGTGAGTCTTAATTTCCGCTTCTGATGTATTTGCAGCAAAATATGAGCTCCTAACATCTCGATTGAAAAAAAAGTCTTTTGTTGACCGATGCTACTCACGTCGACAAACCTTTTAGGAACATTTTCTTTTTGAAATGATGCATGGTTTCTACGCCAGGAGGCGTAGACGTATATCTTATTTTTGTCAATATCTCTACTTTTAAAAGTCCGATTTGAAAAATTCCTTCTTTGTTGGATAGTGTTTCCGATGCGAAATGTTTTTCCCATAAATTCAAAATTTTCACGTAAATCATAAACTTTAAGCTAGGGCGCATAATGGTAAATTGCGTTTTCTTCTCCTAAAACTCCGATTTGAAAACTTCTTCCTGTATCGCATACAAGACCTGATGGAAAATATTTTTGACATAATTTCTAATGTTTTGTAAAGAATGGTTGGGCCACCAGGGGTCATAAGTGTTAATTGCTGCTTCTGATGTATTTGAAGCCTGAAAACTCCTGAAAACTCGACTAAATTTTTTTCTTGGACCGATACCGCTGATATGGATAAACCTTTTGCGAATACTTTCTTTCCAAAATAATGCATGGTTTTCCCACCAGGGGACGTAAAGTCACATCTTATTTTTGTCGATAACTCTGTTTCTAAGAGTTCGCAAGCTCGCGATTCCGTTTACTCCAATATCTGAGGGATTAAAGACCCGATTGAAAAACTTCTTCTTTCCGTCAGATACTATTGTTTTCCATACCGG
Organism: Macrothele yani; assembly: GCA_039090855.1. Classification (NCBI taxonomy): domain Eukaryota; kingdom Metazoa; phylum Arthropoda; class Arachnida; order Araneae; family Macrothelidae; genus Macrothele; species Macrothele yani. The sequence continues at coordinate 69,974,716 of CM077013.1, forward strand.
TTCCATTGACTTTGAATAGCTTTGAAAAATTTAATTTGTGTCAGAACGGATTCAAAAGACGTGCTTATTACACCCGAAAATTTGGTGTGATCTTTCTTGTTTTTTACTGGAATTGAGTTCACTTTTCCAATAAAGTGCATTACAAAAATTAGACACCTCTGTTATGTTTCCACAATTATGCTCTTCGACGACTTCAATTTGCGAATCGCTTGTCCATTCACATGTTCAGTCACATGTCCGGAAACGATTTGCATTTCTCTGGCTTAATCGATTTTTGCGATTTTCAGAACTTTCCCTGGTTCGACGAAGTCTATCTGCTTCATTTCTTAATAATCTTCTTTCATTAGTCTCTTCTGTTGTTTCACTAACAAACTGTGTTCTTCTTCTTGCATTATAAGAAATAATGCTAACTTAACGTCATACAGACATTTGGAATAAACAAAATTCTTATATAGATTAGAAGAATAACGACAAACTCTCTAAATCTAAGATTCTCTAAATGATTTACAGACATTTCGAATAAATTAGAAGAATAACGAAAAACTATCTAAATCTAAGATTCTCTAAGTGGTTTCTCTTTCGAATGAATTTGAAGAATAACTAAAAACTAACTAAAATTCTCAAAATGATTTCTCGGTAATGTATCCGGAGGCAGCCGTATTTTTACGCTCTGTGCGTTGCCATTCTGCAACACATTTGTGAAATCATAAAATTTACGATTTGCGAATAACTAAAAATTATGAAGAAACGCTAATTGTATTTATCTGCAGGCTGACGTCACTGGCGATACTTACTTCTGACGTTACGATCTAAACCGGGCAGCAATCGTGAATGTTTTCCATATGTCTGTTGCTAATAAATTATGAACAAAGATACGATAATAAAGTCTCGATCGAAATTTGGCAATGTGGAAACGCAATTTAGCCTTTTGGAAATTATAAATTTAAGAATGTGGAAACGCAAATAACCCTAACAGGCGATGATTGAGGCAGCCATGTTTGTTTACGCCCTATTCGTTGCCATTCGGCAAATGATAAATTAGGGCTCTTTTTTTGCGCGTACATAAGCAAAATTCTTATATATATTACCAAGGTTATTAGATATAGATTAACTTAAACATTCCTGTACCTATTACAGGAAATATGGCAAATTGAAATTGTTCTTTCTTCTCTAACGACAATGAAAGTATTCTAGTTCAAATAACAGTTAAAGTGTTTTTAACTCACGAATCCGCAAGTGATGTAGTAACAGATACACTTTATTTTTCCGGGCTTTCGCCTGCCGGCGTGAGGTTTTATCAAGACAAGTTACACTTAATGAATATAGAATCTACTTGGAGTTTAAAAGTAAAGTCGCGAGAACAGAACTAGGTTTGACATAATATTAACGTAAAAAAATAGAAACACGTGAATTTGCGACAGTCATTACATGGATATAATATTCACGTAGTATGATGAAATAGCGAAAATATCATACCACGGTCTTTGTTGTTCTCGATATCAGTGCTTGTGGGTGACAGAATTCCACGGCAACGGCAGATCGACCACTGTTGTTCCAGATATCAGGTCTTGCGAGAACTTATGTACTTCCTTCCCGAATGCGGTGAACGGTGCCATAACGGTGCCATATTTTTACATTGGAACCGCGGCATTGTATAATACTTCATTTGCTAAAGCAGTTCCTCTCCCTTCTCGTATGTCCATAATATTATTGTTCCTCGTGCTGCACACACAGATATCTCTTTATCATGCGAACGTAAGATTGAATTCAAGAATCCGGATACTTCAGGGGAACGGCATATATCCTGGCTGCTAGCATAGTCTCCGTTTTTGTTTTGGGCATCCTCATTAACGCGAGGCACGGCGTTAAGGTTTTATCAAGACAAGTTACACTTAATGAATATAGAATAGTCTCCGTTTTTGTTTTGGGCATCCTCATTAACGCGAGGCCGGCGTGAGGTTTTATCAAGACAAGTTACACTTAATGAATATAGAATCTACTTGGAGTTTAAAAGTAAAGTCGCGAGAACAGAACTAGGTTTGACATAATATTAACGTAAAAAAAAATAGAAACACGTGAATTTGCGACAGTCATTACATGGATATAATATTCACGTAGTATGATGAAATAGCGAAAATATCATACCACGGTCTTTGTTGTTCTCGATATCAGTGCTTGTGGGTGACAGAATTCCACGGCAACGGCAGATCGACCACTGTTGTTCCAGATATCAGGTCTTGCGAGAACTTATGTACTTCCTTCCCGAATGCGGTGAACGGTGCCATAACGGTGCCATATTTTTACATTGGAACCGCGGCATTGTATAATACTTCATTTGCTAAAGCAGTTCCTCTCCCTTCTCGTATGTCCATAATATTATTGTTCCTCGTGCTGCACACACAGATATCTCTTTATCATGCGAACGTAAGATTGAATTCAAGAATCCGGATACTTCAGGGGAACGGCATATATCCTGGCTGCTAGCATAGTCTCCGTTTTTGTTTTGGGCATCCTCATTAACGCGAGGCACGGCGCTGTAGGTTTAGATTACTAATTTGCTTGAGGTATCTGCTTACACCCCTTACGTGGCTCATGTTGGAACAGACGACTGCATGCACTCATTTTATGTTATAACGCAGCAAATTGAATATAAATGTGGTTATTGTAGCCGTGAAAGTTTTATTGAAACAATGTCATCAGAGTTTTGTCTAAAAAGGAAGAGGGCAATAAATTATCATATAGAAGGAATAAATATAAGAATTTCAGTAATACTTCTTGCGCTTGCTTTCAATTTGCAAGTTGATGGCGGCGAACCAATGTGTGAAGTACGCTTGTCTGTATTTGTTGGGGAGTTCAAAAGACTAAAAATAACGGACGTTCTGACCGTTTTGATTTTGCAGAACTTATTCCAAGTGACAAAAGTTATGTTAACCATATGAAGCGATCAATAGTTGCTATTTCTGTATTTGGCAGAACCGAGTATGGATAACGAAATTAGTTCAACACACTTTGGACAGGAAGATGCTTAAGCTACTCTGCGTAGGTTTCTGTTTTCTTTTTTACTTTTTGGTGGATGATGAACTCCTCCAGTAGATCTTTCTCTTTTCAACTCACTTTGTGGAGAAAATCAAATAAATTTTTTTTTTTTTTTTGGTTTTCAACATAAAATAAATAATTCATAAAGAAAAGCCTTGTGTGCATTAAATATCCAAGTCGAAGAAGTGTATATCTGTGCAACTAAGCTATCATGTAGAAAAATAAAAATCTTGACTGATGACTGTTCTTTTTAGCATATGTGGTATTTTAGTTAAATAAATCTCACTAAGCACTTTAAAGCAAACAAATTAAAACTAACTTTTCACTTAGAAACTTTAAACACAAATTCTCACTAAAACACTTTAAACTAAATGAACAAGAACTTAAATATTATAAGATGAAAATGAACTGAGCACATGACTTACAGCTTTTTGTAGACAACCATTTTGTTTATTCAGGCTTGTAGCAGTAAGTGTTATACATACCTTGTCAACACTGTTGCGCTAACACACACCAAACATCACAAAACGTTGATGTACTATTAAAAAACTCAACAAACATTAGAACAAGCTTATAAAATAATTAAGTACGACTCGTAGCAATCAGAACAACGTCTGATAAACAGAATAGCAAATTAGTTGATAACACCTTACCACACATCACACTAAACACACAGTAAGTTTCGATTTCATCTCTTTCTTCACCTTTGACCTCTTTCTAGTGCTCACGCATCAAGAGAAGAAATTGGAAGTTTAGATATGACGTTAAATGAGAAAAGTCTAGTCGAGAGACAAACATAACTTAAATATACAGTAGGTTAAATACATCACTCATACTTTTCACAGGAAAGGAACACTTCCAGTTAATCGTTATTTTCTCTTCCCTTTCAAGAGTAAAATAAGTGGGATTAAATGTTAAAATATTTTTTTTCGAATAACATCTATTCCATTTGTTTTCCTTTTCCAAAACTCTTTACATTCACAAATAATTCTCGTAAATATTTACTTAATTACTCGGAAATCCCTTCATTCTAGTTACAGCATGTAGGGGAACATTTTGCTTTCTTGCTTTCTTTTGCTTTCCCCCTCGTTTAAATAGCGTCTAATAATTCTTAAAGTAATCATTCTTAAATATTCGGCGAGGAAAATTAAAGCAAATCATTCTCCTATGTATTCTACAATAAATCCATAGACAAGTTCAGATTCTCCTCCACAAATTTAAATTCGCTTTTGTAATCGTCTAATAAATATCAATCATTTGGAAAATGAGCTTTACACAAAAATGACGCTTCACGCTGTCTAGCCACTTTGTGATTCCACACCTAAAAGATTAATTAAAACCTAGAACAGCAACGGAAAATTGTGTTCACCGCTACAGAAATCAATAAATAAAGCATAGAAGAGCAACGGAAAATTGTGCTTACGGCTACGGAATTCAGATGAAAAAAATATCCTGAAATCGGATTTTTAGAAGCAATATACACTGCTGGCCACCCAAAATGCAACACCAAGAAGGACACGAGATAGCAAAGCCACATTTACTGGAAACATAACAACAGATACAAAGATGAAACAATTAAGCTTACAGGCCTGTGCGACTTGGGGAACACGCAGACATCAATAGTTCCTGTGGCCTATTGACTGGCACTAACGGCCGCTACACGCCACGGCATCGAACGAAAGAGGCTTTGGATGTGGGATTGGGAAATGTCGGTCCAGGCTGCTTCCACACGTTGCCACAGTTCATCAGGCGTAGCTGCGGGTGGTGCTTGCCGGGCCACTCGGTTGTCGATCAGCGACCAGACGTGTTCGATGGGCGACATATCGGGAGAACAGGTGAGCCACGGCAGCAGTGACACCTGGTGAGCCGTGAAGAATTATTGCACGATGCGTGCCACGTGCGGGCGCGCATTGTCCTGTTGAAACGTGGCCGCTGGCAGGTCCTGCAGGTAAGGGAGGACTACAGGCTCCAAAACGTCGGAGATGTAGCGGTGGCAGTTGAGGGTAACGGCGATGCGTACCAGAGGGGTGCGGGTGTCATATCCAATTGCGCCCCGAACCATAACGCCAGGAAACGGACCAGTATAGCGATGCATAATGCAGGCGTCATACAGTGTCTCGCCACGGTGCCGCCACACGCTGATCCGACAATCGCGGTGTTGCAGGCAGAAGCAGGATTCGTCGGAGACGACAGTGTCGTGCCATTCTGTAGTCCAGGTGCGGCGTTCAACGGCACAATGCCGCCGCACTCGCCGGTGGTGTAACGTCAATGGTAATCGGAGCAATGTGCGCCGTGCGACAAGTCCCCGCTCCTGCAGACGACGTCGAACGGTACGTGCTGACACAGGCTGTTGCGTAACACACCCTAATTCCCGCGCTAACGTTCGTGATGTGGCGGTGCGAGCCGTCAATGCCCGCAGCACAACATGCCAGTCCTCTCGTTCGGTGGTGTGCCGGGGCTGCGGAAATCGTTCACGTCGGTCCATCCGTTCCTCCTGCACCCACCGAATCATACTCGCCTCTCTGTGGCGGGATGTCGTCCCACACGGGCGCCGATGTCCCGGTACGATAAACCGCTTTCGCGATAAGCCACTATTCCTCCTCTGTCGAACTCCGAAACGTGCTGGAATGACTGCCGTATTCTGCGACGAGGCATCAGGAAGCTTCCCACGCACAGGTCCGGCAGCACAACACACTTCCACTACTTACACCCCGCCTTCTGTGCATCCTTCTTATAGTGCTTCTCGGTGGCGTGCCGGGCGCACATGATTTGCGTATGCTCTGCAATGCTAATCGTTTGCATGCCCTCTCGCGGGCGACTCATGCTGCGAATTTCAGGCCAATCGGAAGCTTCCTTCTCGGTGTTGCATTTTGGGTGGCCAGCAGAGTAGTTTAAATGCAAATGCACCGTTTCGCCTTCTAGCGAGAAGAAAGTATATTTAAAATCAGGCATTCAACCAGTATATACAACGTATATTATACATTACACTGAATATAATTAATTCTATGTAATGTTAAAAGAATCTTTTCAATTCAGCAGTGAGTAACAGAAACATCGTTACTGCAAATGTAAATTACGTTACCAAATGGAAACATTTTCGTCAACAAATTATCAGAAATGCATGGACTATTTTGCTTTTACCTACATCTATCAAATGTGGAAAATCATTCTTTTAGTCGGTGTGTATAATGCAGTTGTATACTTTTCATCCTTTTAGAGTAAAACTTGCACAATAATGGATATAGGAAATGGATGAAACATTTCTGAAGAAAATACTTCGGCGAAAAGGTTATTTATATTTATTCAGTTGGTATATTTGAAGTTGGGATATACCAGAGAACAAAAATATACATTCACACCACAAGCGGAAAAACTGTGCGTCTTCAGAAAATGTATGTAAATGTTTGTAATACTGATAGATGTCAGATACAGAAAAAATCTTTTCGCTCGGTAATTTATCAGCAGAGATATGTCTTCAAGTAGAAAATGTATTTCCGCCTCCTAGCTTCAGAACTGTGCTTTATGTAATAGCAAGAAATGTGCGCGAAACATTTCTCATAAGCAGCGCCATCTCACACAAGACTTTTTCCAATCCAACCATAAGCTAAGTTTTTGTTCAACTAAAATTCAAAATTCTTATACATGAAAGTAATGTATACATGAAAACTTGTTGTTATGCCTCCAGAAATTAGATAGAAAACGAATTTTTCAAATGAGACATTTAAAAGGGCAGCTACATTTCAAATGCAAATACATCGAGAAGCACCTTAACAGAAAAACTGTAAATCTGGAGAATTAGATATCAGATGGATAGTACTATTATTTACCACAGCTATTAAGGTTAGGTGATGTTAAAATCCCTTCTTTGATTGTATCTATAGAATCTGAAACGCTGTCGAACTAAAAATCTAAGTTTACGCCAACTAGTGAGCACATGATGCACTAGGTAAAGCTGGAAAATACGTGAAGAGTATTAATCACGATTCCTGCCATAGAATCACATCATGTCGCGTCAAAGACAAATACGCATTCCATGAAGTTGTAGAAATATGTAATTAAGCCATATGGTGGTAAAATTATGTTTCCAGCATATCAAAGCAAACTTGTGTTTTTTGCTCATATTTCCAGCTACTGAATTTTTCCGGTTCCTTTTTAGTCGAGCAATCATGCCAAACATAAAAAATAGGCTCACAGTACCTAGCGGGAAAAGTGTGAACCACAGAAACACGACATTTTTTTTGTTGTTTGCCGATTAAACGACCACCGTGAGCAACTAAATGGGCTAGAAGAGCAGTCACTCGTCCCTAAATTAGGATCACTAGCTCCATGGAAGGGATCACTAGCTCCATGGAATATATAGCTGGTACAGTAAGATAAACACAGCACAAGGACCCATCTCGGAAGAATCGTCAGAAGCCAACGCTTAGACTACTGCGCCACCGTAACGGCCGAAAGAGCTTTAAACATCGCCATCATAGGTAGTGTTATCCAATACAAAACATGATTTCAGTGTTCATCTCACAGATGTGCTGACATCGTATGTACAGTTAAAGGGACAGAGTGATACTATAAGAACTTATATTTTTTCTCAGAACACTTTCTGAATAATCCAAAAGGCTTGCATTTAAAATCAAAACCAATTTATATTGAATTTCTGCAATTATTTTTCCGTTGTTACATTAACCGGAAAAGATTTCGAACTTGATTCATCCGTATTATACATTGCCTTAAAGCCAGGACTTTGTCGCAACATACTGCATTGACCGGAAGATAGATTCCTGCAACGAGTACCTGCTGGCTTCACTTTCATTACGAAGTGGAACGATCGTTTAATTAAAGTAGTTAAAAATTCAGGAGATATTTTTAACGGGATACCATTTCTCGTAAATTAAATTCCCTAACTTCGTCAGCTTCTCCTAGATTTTGAATTTATCTTTGATTTACTCTTACAAGAATGAAACTAAATTTAACTCATATGATATAGCGTTATTTTTTCTCGAGATGAGATCTCAGATTTGGATTCCAGCAAAGATGTGCTGAGCAACTGAATTTAATTCAATATTAAATAATTTCTAGATACGTGATGTACCAGAAATAAAACAAAAAATAGAAAAGCCGGCATAAACAACAGTTAATGTAGAAAATGAATTCAATTTATATTTCATTTACCAAAGGCGTTCCCTTCTCTCCAAATCATGCAAATTCAAATATGAATGTGCAAGAGAAACTTTTTTTTCCAACTTAAATAATTATATTAATTAACATGTTCTTTAAAAGTCTGCTGAATGTTTTCTTCTAACGTAGAAAATAGCGTGAAGCTTTGTTAAAAAAATATCGCTTTAGCGATGTGCAGTACTTTCATGGATTAAATTCAATTAAAACCTTCATTTGACTCTAATTTAAACTGATCCCACAGCAAGCTTTCGTGTACGTGTGTTCGTCGAATATTATGCATCGAAATGTACCTGTTTAAAGATTAAATAAAAAGTATGTTCAAATGAAAGAATGTAGTATCCATATACTTTAATTTATTCCGTTAATGTTGATGAGGTAAAATTTGTATTTCCCTGAAGAAGAAGCCCTTAAATTAAAGAAAAGGAGGGAAACGAAAAGAAGAACTAAGGGGAATAGTCATTCAGTAAAATTCTTTTTCACTCAAAATCAAGTGAGAATAACGTTGAAAATAAGGTGATGATAATATCAAAATAGAAGCACTGTAACCTAATTTAAAACTTAGTTCGTATATGAATATTGCGTCGTAAATGGAAACCCTAGTTATCATGAGAAATAATGAAAATTTCAAATTACCTGTCCTTGATGTGCTTAGTTTCGTGTCTGTGTGCGTTTGCTTTAATATCTTGTTATCCAAACCCTAATGAAAACAATACTAACATCCTAAAAATGTCTAATTTTTTTATCCATTGCATAGTTTTCTACCTTTAAAAATATCCTTACACTAGTTAATGGCGTCAACTCGTCCCTAAAGAGCCGTGAGGATATAAAACCTGTTGCTCAAAATAAACAGTAAAATAATCTACGTCATTTAACTTTACGCCTTATTTCTTTGTTGTATTTTGTTTTCTAATATCGTATCTCCTAAACTGACCCACTTGTTGTTTGCTTCAAAAATAAATTACAGATGATGGAGTAAAGATTTTTAACTGACTCTTTTTTATTTTTTTTCACTGTGATTTTTTCCTCCTCCTCTTCCTTGCAGGATTGATTTCATTTTTATCCGAAATTTCTCCAGTACTCTACGATCTTTTTAATACCCGTTTGCTAAAGACATCTTATTCCTGTATTTCAAACAGTTGTCCAGCAAAAATAGGAAATACACGAATAACTCCATTTCGGGAGTAAAACAGTTGCTAACCTATGATGTTGAGTTACAATATATTTAATCCTTTTCAGAAAAATATCAAGAAATAGAGAAATAGGGCATGTAATGATTCCTAACGCGCACCAATGCTGAATACTTCACTGATTTTCCCGAGTTGTGCCCAGTCTGTTCGTTTACACGATTCTCGCTGGTTTCCTTTGATCCCTCTGAACAACCAGCGGTTTTCATCAACAGGATCGCTGATTGCTAGAAGATTAGTTTCTTTTGACCCCTCTGAACAACCCGTGGTTTTCATCCACATCATCGCCGATTGCTGGAAGATTATTGCGTGTCACACTATTCACGGTAATTTCAATTTCTATGGTTGTGTGTGAAAAACTAAGGAGGAAGACCGTTCAGAGATTCTCGAGCAGTCATTTCTTGTGCTGATTATCATGCCCTATCCATAGTCACTCCGACACTGAATCGAACGCTAATTGTTGCTCCAGGACCTGATATGCCGTATTTAAACCGTATACCAGGCTCACGTGCCGTCTTAAGGGTTGAAATGAGCCATTTACGTGACATGCGCAGATGCACCTAATAAAGTGGCATCTCGGCGTAGCTCCATATCGTACAAATTCACTGAGAAAATTCCATCTGATACTTCACGGTATCTGCAGTAACAGAAGAATATTATGTGAACAAATATTTCCGTACATAACTGACGATCTGACTCTCCGCATGCCTCCTCTTCTTAATGTTGGCAGAGAAATGTGTAATTTATTTTGTCAGAGAGAATTTACATGGTTTATATCATTAACTGAAAGTTGTCATCATGTAAATAAGTAGTTGCCTAAGTGGGCGATATTGCATTCTGGGAAAGATAAGATTGTTTCGGGAAGGGGGCGCAAAAGAATGTTTTTTTTTAATTCGGGGATTTAATGGCTACTGTGAGCACTCTATGCGCTAAAAGCAGTTGCCTATCCTTAATCATAGGGCAGCGAGTATTTATTTAATTTCAAATTTTAGTAATGCCAAGGATGCATATGCAGTGATTATGACATCATTTCTTTTAAATTTTATCATTAAATTCTTAATTTGAGAATATAAATGATTGCAGCAAGAAAATCGAAGAAATGTAGACAACATAAGGTAGTCGGGAATATTTCAAGAATGTATTTGCACCAGCGCCAACGAACCACCAACTAGCAGTGTACCTGATACCTGAATAGGACTTTTTTGATGAGGAAATGGCGCCTTCCATAGAGATTGAACATTTGAACAATGCTCATCTTGATAAGGCAGACCTAAACTTAATTTTTTCAGTCATTGCCTGACAAATTTCGAAAGCTGCCAACATTGTCAAGTATTTTTTTGCAATGCTTCACCTGAAAACACTAATGGTTTGCGTTGGCCATATATTTCATAGTTGATATTTTAGTCTGGAGAGCCGCGTACAGTTGGTGAAGATTGTATCCTAGTAGGAATTAGTGAATCGTGTTCGAATCACGGTGAGGCATAGATGTTGTCTTTTTCTTACGGCACTGGCTCTCTCCCTTCCCTGGAACCAGTGGCCTTAAATTAGGTACAGGTGACTGCTTATAGGCCATTGTGTTGCTCACGATAGTCGTTAAACCTTCAATCAAAAAAAAAAAAAAAAAGAAAAGTTCAGTGCAAAGACGCATAGACGAAATGGCTGACAATATGGGAGATACTTTGTGCAGCATACTAAGGACAAATAAAGCTTGCATTACAGCTGGATGAACCAATTTTTTTAGGAAATTAATCTTTGTTTCTCAGTGAGCGATAATAAGAGATCAAAGTTTGGCTCAAGAGTTATTTCTCGCAAGGAAACTAGAAATAAACCATAAAGGGGAGTTAATAATTCGTGTTGTTGAGCAGTTTTTCAAAAAGAAGGAAATTCCGCTTTTTAATGTATCTACTCATGCAACTGATGTATCAATGTCCGGTCGCTACCGTAGGTTTGTAGCTTACTAGATAAGATTAGTGCCAAATGTCTTTACTTTTGATTGTGTTATTCATCTCCAATATATGGTTGCAAACGATTTCAGTACAAACTTCGACAAGTCTATGCACACTGTCATTACTGCAGTGAGTAAACTTAAAGGCCGTGCTCTTAATAATCACTATTGTCGGGGCCTGTTTTAATAACAGAAAAGATCTTGCTCATCTGCTACCTCATACGAAAGTTCGCTGGCTATCAAAAGGCTCGGGCGCTGTTGTGCAGTTTTGTTTCGTTTTTCTGGAGACATGTGTGCTTCGTTCAGCAATGAACTAAGAGATTAATTATATTGCTCATTTATTTATCAGAATTATTTTCATAGTTCAATTAAATAAACTTGCCGCTAAAAGGAATGATGCCAATTTTATTAAAACCAAATTTATCTTCTCTACGTTTATTTCAAACCCAATATAGGCCGTTGTAAGCCATACCAAAATCCGATCCTATCTGGGCTGGAAGAGAAAGATGAGGTACAAGATAGTGACCTGAAAGTCTTTTGTGACCATTCGGATATGCTACATAAAGATGTGCCCGAGCGATTTAAGTATCTACTTTTAATCGATATTCAAAACTGAATAATAAAGTTGTTTTTAGGTGCTGAGAAGAGGAGGAACTAACTGAGCTACAAAGTGACACTGAGCTGAAGACAAAGTTTAAGAAAACGTACCAAGAGGTTTGGTTACAGAAGTAAATTTCTGATCGCTATCCTACACTTCAAGTTGTGGTTAAAAAGCTCCTTGTTTCTTTTCCAACATCATGTTTAGTGGAGTGTCACTTTAACAAGCCTATCCACCGGGTTAAGAATTTGCCGAATAGTGAAGTATTTTCCAAATGTGGTGTCTAAGGTTCTTGCTGAATGAAAATGTGGTGTCTAAGGTTCTTGCTGAATCAGCCTTTGAAAAGGTGGTATTAAATTCGTGAATTTTGTTAAATTAATTAAGCTAAAACGCTATAATTGGATTCTGAATAAATGTGCAATTAAATTTTACTGTTTTGAAATTTATTGTGTTCTTATCTTCCGTAGTGGCACATGAAAACCGTTATTCCGATTATTTTTGTTTTCTTTCGGGCGTTTACGACCACCATGAGCAAAATGTAAGGCTATAAGTAGTCATCCATTACTGATTTAGGGTCACTGGATCCAAAGAAGAGATAGAGCTTGCGCCACTAGGCCACACGAACGGCTAATGTTTTTTCTAGAATAAGGCAGGGTGCACTAGGAATGAGTTTATGGAACGCCGGGTGCGGTGGTCCGAAAACGTTTGGAAACAACTGGTGTAAATGAATACAAACTCGCACTCGCTTCGTAGATATATAATGTAGTGCTGCAATCATCACCGTCGCAACTGAAAATTCGATGATAGCTTCCGGTTCCTCACGTGCACATGTGAGTTTATCCTGTGCAACACTTTTTTAAGGTAGCCCATTCTTCTTATTACAAGTTTTTGGAAATCAGAAAATCGCAGAAACCTCCTGGAATGAGGTCTTGATTTCCCTTTCGAGAATGTCGTTATGCTGCCTTTTTCTCCCAGCAGCTGATTGATCTGCTTCAATCTAGAGTGAATGGTGTGATGACATTATAGTACATATTCTTGAAATAAGAGACTACAATCTTGTGATGATTATATATATTAAGAAAATACAACGTTTTCACTTTCAAGAATGTCGTGTTCTGGCCTAGCTTCATCAAGACGAATGGCCTGGTGAAGCTAGACCAGAACCCAGCGAAACCTTCGTCGACTCGAAAAAATAAAATATTTGTGACAAACGTTGTATTTTCTTAATATGTATTATAGTACACGTTTTCATCAACGGTCACCTCAGTGAAAATGCAGCCCATTTCACGCAGGCGATACAGAAGGCAGTACATTCCAAGTTTTTCAAGGTGCAAGTGCACTTCGTAAAAAAAAAAAAAATGGGTTTTGTCTAGACTAAATAACACTGTTGCAGCTGTTATATGCCAGCTCTTGTGAAATAAAGCTTTATCGCCAGGGAAACTTCATCGTGCAAGTACATTCTATTTTTAGCACGTCTTTTGTAAAAAACGATCGTGCTTATGTTACCGGTTTGTCCGTCCGCCCGTCTGTACCCACGGTATCTCTGCAACTATTAGTCCGATTTGAAAAATTATTTTTGCATTGGGAAGCTTGAAATATGTGAATGATGATCCTTTATTTCGTTTTTTCTTACGATGTACAATTTCCCCGCTAGGGGGCGTAAATGCAGATGATGTCTAATTCAAAAATACGTTTTATTCCACATATTTGCTTCTAACCATCCGATTGAAAAAATTCTTTTATCTTTCGATTTCATTTATGTCGAAGAGTATTTTAGATATAGTTATTTTTTCAAATTACGCATAGATTTTTCGCTAGGGAACGTAAAAGTAAATTACATTTTTCCCGATAACTCTTCTTGTAAAACTCCGATTTGAAAAATTTTTGCTTCAGCGGATACATCTCCTGATGGAAAATCTTTTGCATATAATTTCAAATTTTTGGTAAAGAATACATTAGCCACTAGGGGCGTAAGTGTTAATTTTTGCTTCTGATGTATTTGCCATAAAATCTGAGCTTCTAAAACAACGATTGAAAAAATTCTTTCGTGGACTGATGCCATTTACATCGATAAACATTTTCGGAATATTTTCTTCTTAAAATGTTCCACAGTCTCTCCGCCAGGGGGCGTAGATGTATATCTTATTTTTCTCAATATCTCTACTTCTAGGAGTCTGATTTGAAAAATTCCTTCTTTGTTGGATAGTGTTTCCAGTGTGACATGTTTTTCGTATAATTTCAAAATTTTCAAGTAATTCATAGACTTTCCGCTAGGGAGCGTAGAGGCAAATTGTGTTTCCCCCTATATCTCTACTTCTAAATCTCCGATTTGAAAAATTCTTTCTGCACCGGATACAGGTCCTGATGGGAAATCGTTTGCACACAATTTCTAATTTTTGTAAAAAAATGGTTTGGCCACCAGGTGGCGTAAGCCTCAATTTCCACTTCTGATGTATTTGCAGTAAAATATAAGCTTCTAAACTCTCGACTGAAAAAAGTGGTTTGCTCACCGATACTACTCATGCCGACAAACCTTTTAGGAACATTTTCTTCTTGAAAGAATGCATGGCTTCTACGCCAGAGGCCGTAGACATATATCTTATTTTTCTCAATATCTCTACTTCTAGAAGTCCGATTTGAAAAATTCCTTCTTTGTTGGATAGTGTTTCCGATGCGAAATGTTTTTCCTATAAATTCAAAATTTTCGAGTAAATCATAGACTTTCCGCTAGGGGGCACAAGGGTAAATTGCGTTTTCTGCGTTATTTCTGCTTCTAAAACTCCGATTTGAAACATTCTTCCTGTATCGCATACAAGACCTGATGGAAAATATTTTCCACATAATTTCTAATGTTTGGTAAAGAATGGTTTGGCCACCAGGGGGCATAAGTGTTAATTTCTGCTTCTGGTGTATTTGTAGCAAAATCTAGGTTGTTGTTTTTTTCTTGGACCGATAGTGCTCATATGGAAAAAACTTTTGAGAATACTTTCTTCCTAAAATAATGCATGGTTTTCACCCAAGGGGACATAAAGTTACATCTTGTTTTTGTTGATATCTCTGTTTCTAACAGTCCGGTTTGAAATTTTTTTATGTTGGAGAACGTTTCCGGTGCGAATTGTTTCTCATATAAATTCATGTTGTTCTTAACGCAGAAATTTGCAACCAAAGGGCGTAAGCTCACAATTCCGTTTACAGCAATATCTGAGGGATTAAAATCCCGATTGAAAAACTTTTTTCTTAAGTCAGATACTATTGTTTTCCATACTGGTTCCATTGACTTTGAATAGCTTTGATAAATTTAATTTGCGTCAGAACGGATTCAAAGACGTGCTTATTACACACGAAAATTCGGTATCATCTTTCTTGTTTTTTTTTTTTGGATGAATGCTCGAATAAACCTGCAGTACTGTAAACGATTCGTTTTGCTTATCTGACTCAGGTTTGGGACTCAACAAATACTGTACTACTGTAGAGTATTATATCTGCAACTCTCTTTGCATTCCACTTGCACATGTGTACTTTCGATAAGAATGAACTTATTGTATTTTTACTACGCTAATAGAACAAGCAAAGACTCCAGTCACCTTTCTTTAACAGGAACGTACGTTTCATTATGGGTTTTGTCAATTACATTTTCACTGTCATGGAAATTGTCAACCATTTGTGCCGAGCAAGCAAGAACAAAAGCATTTGACTATTTCTTCTGAAATGCGTCTTGATCTTGCCGATACGACCAATTTTATGATGAACCCAACCACTGCGCTTCGAAAAATGATATGCTGCTCCTGCAGCGGACAAAGTATTCTAGCGGAGGTGGAAATAAGGAAGTCATGTAGGAAAGTGGGTATGAGTTTCTCGATAAGGATGATTGCAGCATCCCTTGAGGAACTTGCAAAAAATAAATCGTGCGATATAACAGATAACCGAAAAGTTCCGTTAAACAGTTGTACATCTACACTTTTATACGAACAAAAACGACGTTACAACGTCAGAAATCTGAAGATGAGCGGCGGAAAATTAACCCTTTAAGGGGCCAATGAATGTGAACTAAATACTGCCCTAAACTCTCCACATTTTCCAAACAGAAATATTCACATGACATTTGGGTTTTACGAAAGCTGCCGCACAAAACTTTCTTTTCCCCTCTCACCTGATCAACACTGACCATGAACCTGTCACTGTTGATAGGTATCCCACTAGTCTATAGTGATATTCGTCCCACTTCTATTTGGTGATAGTTCTTGGTGATTGGTATCCCACTAGTCCTTTCTTGGTGACAGCCGTTTAAATTTATTTATTCTCTGCCCCATAACCCAATACATGACCGGAGTATCATACCATGGGTAATAACGAGGGACTCAAACATCTCTTTTCTTTTACAATAATGGAACTTACACCTTAGTATTATACAACTTGAAATATTTAATCCGTATTGAATGGTGTAAAAATTTATTAAACATACAACGACTAAGTGCCGAGCTTTCACACTCCGAACGGGAGGCTTTCTCAAGGCCAGTGAACACAAGAATATTTAAAGATGACACCGTTGTTCTTTAAATATTCTTGTGTTCACTGGCTTTGAGAAAGCCTCCCGTTCGGAGTGTGAAAGCTTGGCACTTAGTCGTTGTATGTTTAATAAATTTTTACACCATTCAATACGGATTAAATATTTCAAGTTGTATAATCTCTTTTCTTTCTTAGGTTCTTCGTCATTGTTACACTCCTTTTAAAAGGTAATACGTCAGAAAGGTTTAATGTCAATTATCTCCCTAAATGACCACTTTGAATGATATAGCTAAAGGGGGATTCTTTCTCATGAGCAAGTTGACTCGTTCCAACCGCTTTCAGTCCATTTCTTAGATAGTAAATATATCCGTGCGAGCTTATTTAAGCTTATTTTTTCTAACCCCGAGTTAATTCGTTCCAGAAACGGTTAAAGAGTTAATTAACACTGGTTAATTAAAAATAATTAATTAAAGATGTAAGTGGAAGATTAATTAAAGATGTAAATAGCAAACACAAGACAAGAGCCCCCCCCCGCCCCCGGTGGGACAGTGGTCCAAGCGCTGGTTTCTGCCCATTTGTCCAGGATGAATCCGGGTTCGAATCCCGTTGAGGAATGGATGTCATGTTTGTCTTAAGGCACTGACTCTTTCCCTTAAGTGGAACAAGTGGCCCTAAAATAGGGACGAGTGACTGCCGATAGCCCATCGAGTTTCCCACGATGGTCGTTAAACCTCCAAACAAAAAAGAAAAAAAAAAAAAAAAGAGACGAAGGCTTGCCATACAGTCAAGGATTTTACTTTAATGCATATTAAAATTTTCCGCTGTTCGTCCAATACCATGCTGAGCATGCGTAATGAATTTCCAATGAACGACATCCACTGTCACAAAATCGATAGTACTGAAGGCGTCTACTATGGGCTGCTTTAGGGTTAGCAGGTCAGCTTGATTTGTTACATATACCTTCGATTTTATATAACCCCAGAGAAATTAGGTAAATGAACGTTCTGGCCATGACATTTGGAAAATCAGTGGATGATTTCCGACCATGATCGACCCATTGACTTCTAAATGTAGACGTTAACCAAGGGCCTGCAGGCGCTGTACGATAGGGTGGTGCTTCATGCAGTTGCAATAACACATTATATGCCTCGCAAGTGGCTTCGCGGTGTGTGTTCCAATCAGTCACGCAACTGGTTTTTCAGGAAATTAAAAACCGACGAAGTCTATAGCCGACCAGAGGTTGTTCTTAAGAAAAAATTCTCGATAGTGGTATTTCGCCACATTCTGCACCAGACACTTGTAGTCTTGGTAGCGAGCCTTTTGATTCCATCGGGGGTTATCCATGGCTCAGCAATGTTAATTCGGACTCATTACTCCATCGCGAGTTAATTTCGTCTAATCCATCCATAAGACGTTGTAATGGACATTGGAGGATTTGTCCACAGCATTCAGGAGGTAATTGCACCAGTTCAATAACTCTTTCATTCCTCCTTCCTGTAAGACATGTTGCTAAAAGACCCGGTACAACCGATGCTATGGGTAGGACTTGTGCATGACGCAGTCCACATGTGATAGTCGCATCCTGTGTTTCCGATGTACGGATGCTGCAGTAAATAGACTGTGGTATGCATATCTTCACGATATTTTCTGCCTGATCTCGGGTGTTTGGCTGTTTCCCGCTACGCGCACTTTGGTGACGGTGTTGAGGATGGTCTGACGTGTGGGCTGAAGACCCTGAAAAATATTTGTTGGGGTAAAGTCTTTCAGAAGCAGTGGCATTGCGTTCTCATTCACCGCATTGATAAATAATTCCACAATATTAAGCGTGTATGTCACTAAGCAAAAAGTTCGTTACCCGCTTCTAGGGAAATTGTTTAAACTGCGTTAATTCAAACCCATGCACAGAGTTCTGCGTAATTGCATGGCTAACAAACTTGTAGAACAGCCTGCTGACCGTAAATGCTCTAGCAAAGTTTCTTTACTAATCACTTCTCATTGTACTTCTCTGCAGTTCATTTACCGATTTGGAAGTCGTAACACTGATTTTTAGGTAATACCTAAAAGTTTTAGTCAAAACTTTTCTGCTATCTGTGATATTTCACGATTTAGATTTTTTACGTTCAGCGTTTCGCGACAGGGGTGGTGAAATTGCTCTCATTGAAAAGCTCGTACCAACTTTTCTGCACGATATCCTTACTTCCATGTCAGTTGGAATGGGTGCTTTTGAGTAAATTCCCGGAGTAAGAACTTTGCGTTCCACCATCACATACAGTATACACCAACAAGAAAAGGAGTAATGAAAATAAGTAGCAGTAAATAAAACTAATCAAAAGGAATAGAAAGATGTATTCATAAATCCGATAATCAGAACGACTTGAGCACGCATCTTTGGTAATAATGTGATGCGATGTTAAAATACTGGGGAGAAGGTTCAGCTTGTTTCAGTGCTCCAGTCGATCCGATCTCAAGTTAGGAAAGATTCTGTGCGCATTAATTTTAACCTTATCTGAGAGCACAACGGAATTTACTTTCACAAGGAAATTGTAATGTCAGGGACTGAAACTTATCAGTTGATGGAAATAACATTTAACAAGAAAACAGTGTTTCATGTACAGATGTTAGAGAGGTTCCGTTGTTTTAAAGAAAAATACACTGGCGGAAAGTAAAAAAAGAACACCAAGAATGAGACGTCTGATACCAACGAAATTTATACAGCTTAATAACGGAATACAGAGGATAACGTGATCAAAACATTATGGCAAAATACAGCTGTATTTGCTGGTAAACTGAAAAATAACATTTCCATGTAACATGGTTAGTACGAGGTTGAACCGCCATGAACTGCGTCACAGTGTGCAATTCTGGCATGGAGTCTGTCGTACAGATGTTGGATGTAAGTTTGGGGTATTGAGTTCCAAGCATCCACAACCTGGACGCGTAAATCGGGGATGGTCGTGGCTGGCCGTGGAGACCGGACAAGTCGTTGTCCCATAAAATCCCACAGGTGCTCAATGGGGGACAAATCCGGTGAACGTGCAGGCCATGGAAGTTGTCTCACACCCTGAAGTGCATGTTGCGTTGCACGTGCCGTGTGTGGGCGTGCTTTATCTTGCTGGAAAACACCACGATGGACAGACCTTACAAATGGCACAGCAACGGGCTGAATGATGTTGTTGATGTATGAGGTGCTGTTTAACGTACCCGATACATACACTAGTTGTGTACGGGAGTGATAGCTGATCGCTCCCCACAACAGGAGACCAGGTGTAGGCCCTGTGTGCCGCTGGCGGATGCAAGAAGAGTGGAGACGCTCCCCTGTGCGTCTGCGAATACGTATACGGCCATCGGAGGCTCCCAAGCAGAATCTGCTTTCATCGCTGAACACGACAGATCGCCAGTGCGTTCTCCAGTGCAGACGTTGGCGACACCACTGCAGCCGTTCCTGACGGTGGGCTGGAGTCAGAAGTACACATGCCAGAGGCACACGTGCACGTAGTCCTGCATCCAGTAGACGGTTGCGGATTGTTCGCACAGTCACCTCAGGGGCAACGGCAGCTCGGATTTGCGTCGCAGTGGATGTTCTGCTTGACAACGCCGCTCTTCTTATGCGTCGATCGGTTCGCTCATCAGTCCGTCTGTGACTCCCGGTTCCACGTCTTCTCGTGTGGGAACGTTCCTCGGACCATCTACGCCACCATCGTACCACCACCGATATTTCCTGTCCAATTCGCTCCGCAATACAACGATACGACCACACGGCCTCGCGGAGTCCGACTAGACGACCTCGCTCAAAGTCCGATAACTGCTGAAATCGTACACGTCTTCCATGTCCAGGCATTGTAGCTTCTTCAGGGTCTTCGCACGTGTTCGTACGCCGACGACCGATTACATTCACTTCGCCGTACTCCTCAAATACCACCGACGATAATTTGCATATTATGCCGTGCTGTGGCGTAAGCGCTCACGGGTTGGTCCCGAAATTAACATCACACCTACGTAAACTTGACCCCATTAACATATGTAAATTTCATGATCGTCCGCCAATTCCTTCTTGGTGTTCTTTTTTCACTTTCCGCCAGTGTATATATCATTCTAAAGCAATGACCATTCTGAATGCTCCTCAGTTAGTGTAAAACGCAAATTTACACCGGCTTCAGTGAGTCTTCAGGATGAAAAGAAATGAAACTGAATCTTTGCGAAATGTTAGAATTTTCTGTGGCTTATGCCGATTATTTTCGCTGATTGTTTAGAAATAACATAAGCCTGATCCAAGCTTGTTTCTTGAGTTGTCATGTACTTATCTCTCAGTTACGTTCGTGCATCTCTCCCTAGCGCAGTATTTTAAGAATTCATGTTACTTTCAAATGATGTACCAGCATTAAAAAAGAGTCAAAAGTAAAGCTAGGAATCTGGCTAAAAGGTTAAAAAAATAAAGGTTGAAGACGAATAAAACTGACACAGGTAAACTCCAACGAAGAAAGGGAAGATTGAATTGGTAACTTTAACATGCAGAAAAAAGATTTATGGAAATGGTGTGAATGTTCAAGTACTTACTTTTCGTATTGGAGAAAGCTAGAAATGTGAAACAGGAAGTGAGCAAAAGGGTTTGGGTAGGATGAAATGAGTGGAGGAAATCGTTAGGTTGTACGGTACAGGAGGGAGCTACATGTCAAGCTGAAGTGCAAAGTCTCCAAAACTGTGTCAAGAACAATAATGTTGAGCACTAGTGGAGAAATATGAAGAACGAAAAAAAAGTTTGAAGAAATGAAGCTGCTAAGGTCATCGTACCGCTCTACCAGGAAGTATGGATTTAGATAGGGAGAAAATAAAAGAATATTTAAACTGCCTGAGATTAGAAATAGAACCAAACCCAGGAGAATAAGGATGAGTTGTTCATCTCGTAAAAAAAGAAATAAAAATTTAAACACTGCGGTTTTTCTTTCTTTTTTATGGGGGGGGTGACCACCATGAGCAACTCAAGACTATGTAAATGTATAGATAGGTACTTAAAAGTGTTCATCAGTCCCTAATTTGTACTTAAAAGAGTTCATCAGTCCCTAATTTGTAGACACTAGTTCCAGAGAGTAAAGACAGTTAGTGCCGTGTGACAAGCACAACGTCCATGCCTCACCCGGGAAGATTTCTGAGTAATGAATAGTAACCAACACCTCGTGCCACTTGGCCATCGGAACGTTAAGGTGGAGCAAGATTAAAAGTGAGTAAAGATAGATCTGCAGCAGCAAGCCCTCACGGCTGTGTGGCTGATAATGTTGCAGGAGACTACTGAAGAGGTTAACTTGGACTGCAATTGACATCCCCATTCCTTAAAATAATATGTCTTTATTTCTACTCATTCAGTCTTTATACGTTTTTCTCTGAACTCTTAAACAAAGGTTCGCAATTCCTATAAGAGTTAAAGCAAAGAATTCAGGAAAAACTCCCCTTAAAAATTCAATGAAATATTTACACTGAGAAAACCTGACAGAATCAATCTGAAATTTAGTAAAACTTACATGCTGAGTTTCAAGAAATTCAGGAAAAACTCCCCTTAAAAATTCAATGAAATATTTACACTGAGAAAACCTGACAGAATCAATCTGAAATTTAGTAAAACTTACATGCTGAGTTTCAAGAATATGTAAAATTTAAAAATAAGATGTAGCTTATCACCTTCCCGTTTATCTAAATTTTGTTGATAGACGCATAATTTCCGTTATCTACTCAAAATTTTCGAAAACATGCATGCATAAGGAATTTTGGCATTCTAGGAAAACTTCTTGCTAATGGTTGTCTTATATATCTTAAAGTCTCTATTTTATATCTGAATTCCTATTCATTTTTTAAATGCCTTTTGTTCATTTTTTTTTCAGGCTGAACTGTACTTCAAGTTTCCTTTTTTGTGAACTGTATTTCAAGTTTCCCCCTTGCTGATTCTGCGTGTGTTTGTAATGATTCGTTTTCTTTCAGCGGCGTTATTCTCTGGACTAGTTGGTTACATCTTACAAATCAGTTTGAGATACTGTATCATATGACATCATCTATAAACTGACGAAGATTATCAAATTCTGAAGTGACATTATTTCACATTTGTCTTTCAAGCACGACACGTTGAGATCGTCAGATTTTTATTTCGCATTTATGGTTCATATCATTCAGACACAGATTTTCGAATCGCTTTATGGCACACTGAGCTCTGTTGCCAGATATTCTGGCGTGTTCATCTGTCTCTGTTCGAGTTTTACTCTTTATCTGTGGGCCCCTCTTTTTTTGCCTGCGACTAGTAACTTTAAGGGGATTCTTGCTAACTTCTGATGCTCAAGAAGGTTTTTCAAACATAACACAGAGGAGCCACTTTTCGTGGAATGTTCTATTCAAATTAAAAATGCCTGTGCACATCGTCTGTAGACATTTATATTTGTTGCCGGCAGATGGATAACCCTCCAGTGCATTTGTAGGTGAGAAAAGCCTCTCATCATGTTTTTCCAATGTTCGTGATTACAGCAAAGAAAAAGAACTGCAACCCCAAAACAAAGATCATGCACAATTTCTGTGTTTCTGTAGGAATCTGAACCTAAGCACCAGGACTCAGACTTTAACATCCTAACCGAGATGTGGGATTTCATATAAAAGGCTGAAGGTTTTATTTATTCTTAAGGAGTAATGTATGTAGGAATTTCTCCCAGGTGTAACATGTATATACAAAAGAATTTTTCAACATACCTTAGGCAAGTTTTTACGACTGTTATGCAGTGCGAGGCGTACATGACCCCCATGCTTAGTCGGTTTGTTTTCTTTGCGATGCGATTATCCGTACGATTTGAGCTTCAAATCCAGTATACGGCCTTCGCAACGACCAGAGGCGAAATCCCAGGAGCAATTGAATTTCACTTCTTCTCAAGACCATCTGATAATCTGCGCTCTCAAGTATTCCTTACCAAAAGAGATGGAAGTCCACCGAGACGCGAAAAAGGAGCAGCGTTAAAGGAGGATAGAGAGCAGCAGGTAAGCGAGGAATTTGGAGATGCCGAGTTATTTTCTAGCTCTCGAAGCCCGGTCGTCGCTACACTCCCAAACATGTGCGCGTGCCCCCCACAAATGCGATGCCGCCCCCGCAAAGAACATGCGGGAAACTGGTTTGCACACACCCTGGAGGGAAGCGTCTGGTGGCATGCAGATGCATTTGCGCCCGCCCTGCAATGAGCGAAAATGTTCTTGAGGGAGACAAGAATAATTCTAGTAATTTCCATCTGAACTTTCATTGGGAAGTCCAGACGCCGATCTGCAATTTGAAATGTGCAAAAGCATTACAAACTAATTTAGAAAACCAAGAACAAGAATTTTATTTTTGATATGTCCTTTTTTCGAGTAGATACGCAGCAAAAATGAGTGTGGGAGAAACATACTGAAATCCTGCAACAACTCAACTTCGTTATTTTGCCATACTGAATATCGTCCAAAACTTGAGAATCTTGAATGTATTGCTCATAAAACAACGAAGACTGAAGCGTTGTTGTACACTTAGCTGAGCGCATGACAGTACGTGTGTTATCCCATATTGTGCTACAGCAACAAAATACGCGGAAAAGTGCAATCTCATAATGAAATGCTGTGGAATTTTGTTTGCCATCTCAGAGTAAAATTTTGTTCCATTGTTCTTTTTTCAAAAATGGCATATCTAAAACAAAAATGTTTTACGAATGCATGTATGTTGTCTATAACGTAGTTGATCACGAATAACATGACAGCTAACATCTTTTTAAACTTTCCACGTAATTCAAGATACCTACAACGCGTTTGTGCTTATGTCAAATTTGCATCGTGTCCTAAAGAAGCAGACCAATCTATGACATATACTGAAGAACCAAAACACTATGACCACTGCGTCTTTATGCAAATCGGAGCAACTGCAAGTAAACTACGACGCGTGTGAAAGTTACGAAACGGTATAAAGAACACCTGATATCAAGCTCAGTTAATCAGTATTGCTCTTGTTCTACAGACGCGAAAGGCAGCGGACTTAAGCGAGTTTGGCATAGGCCAAACTGTAATGGCCAGACGAATAGGTCAGATCATTTCCTAGACGGCGAGGCTTCTAGGATTCTAACGATAAGCCGTAGTTAGTACCTTCAAAAAGTGGTCGGAGGAAGAAAAAACCACGAACCGCCGGCAAGGTGTAAGCCTACCACAGCTCATGGATGCTAGAGGTGAGCGAAAGTTATCACGTATGGTACGAGAAAACAGACGGGATATTGTGGAGTTACTTGCCGGTAATTTTTACGCTGGTGGCGGGAGTGATGCATCACAACACACTGTATACCGAACCCTGTTGAAAATAGGGCTGCGTAGCCGTAGACCGCTCCGCGTGCCCATATTAACCTCGATTCGCAGTGGGAAGCACCTCGTACAATGGGCACGCGAGGATCGAAACTGGACCTTGAATGACTGGAAGAAGGTCGCCTGGTCCAATGAATTTCGTTTCCTGTTGTACCATGTAGACAGCTGGGTACGTGTGTGTCGTTTTAAAGTTGGCACCAAGATGCACCGAATGATGAAAATAAGCCAACGGAGGAAGTGTAATGCTTTGGGCAATATTCTGCTGGAAAACGCTGGGTTCAGTCATTCATGTGCAGGAAACTATGACGTCTACCACCTACTTAAACATCATTACAGACCAGGTACATTCTTTCATCTCAACGATATTCTCCTCTAGTAGTGCCTTCTTTCAGCGGTATAATGTGCCATGTCACACTGAACGGATTGTTCCACACTGGTTAGCGGAACATGAAGATTTTCAGATCTCCAAATTCCCCGGACGTCGCTCCAAACCAGCATCTGTGGTTTGTGTTGGAACAGCAAATCCGATCTACGGCGGTTGAACCACGTAACTTAAACGAGTTATAGGATCTGCTGATAAAGTGGTGGACCAGGTACCACAAGACACCTTTAGAAATCTTGTACTCCCATCCTTCGCCGGGTAAGAGCAATTTTGGCGGCACGTAAAAGACCAACATCATATTAAGCAGGTAGTCATGATGCTTTTGCTTTTCGATGTATACAAAATCAGCAAAGGGATTTGCCTAAGAGAAAATTTAGGAGAAAAGAACAGTTTGCTTCTACATCTTACTTAAACAAGTCAGTAAAATCATGCAATGGATTGATTACGATACGCTTTCCAACATACCAAAAATCTTTACTCAAGTTATTACGCAAATTATGAGGATAATGGCTGTGGAATAAATCTCGTTCCTGTGTCTTGATCTTTGACCACATTTCGATGATATTCAACAGAACCGGTTCAGTATTCATCCGGAACAACATGTTAAAGTTTTGTCGCAATCGAAGCATTTTTACGTAAGTTATGACGCATACGCACAGTGGAATGGATCCCGCTCCTATGTCCTGACCTTTGACCCCATTTCGTCTATTTTCAATAGGGTTCGTCCCCAGGTGGTCCCCTACCAGATACTAAAATTTCATCGAAATCGAACCATTTTCACGCGAGTTATCGTGCGTAAGGACAGACAGACGGACAAAGCTGGAGCATATATACATCTTCAACTTACGGTTGGAAAGCGTGAAAAGAACACGTCGCCTACAGCGCGCCAGTTTTTTTTATGCAAATGAAACAAATGCTGCTTTTCATAAAGTGAAGAGATCTTTCTTTATTTTCGAGGAAGGCAATCCCATTTTGGAAATGAAACTCAACTTGGAAATTAACCTTTCTTAAAAGAGAAGTAAATTTGGATATCCCGGTGTCCAGAGGCATTGTCCGAAAGGGGTCCGGGTTTAAGTCCCGGATGAAGCATTAGTGGTGTATCTGTCTTAATGCACTGACTCTCTCTCCAAATTAAGGACAGGCAACTGCTCATAGACCTTGTATTTGCTGGAAACATTACGTGACTAATAGGAATAGCGGCAGATGTCAAGCAACGTGCCACGTTCTACCGATTCGATAATATATGGAACGATGTACGAGTGCTCGTGAAAGAGCTGACAACAAAACATTCAGTTTATGTGAGTGCAATGGAGAGTAATGGACGTTGATTTTTTGGGGGGTGTCCGCCATTGTAAACACAATTGTAACGATCAAATTATTTTTGTGCTTCGCTTTTTTGTTGGACGAAAGCCATCTTAGGTAAGCATCTAGAACTGTGGATTGTCTTTTTTCATTACCGTTAATGAGTTGAAACGATGTTTTCCAACTTTGTTAATAAAATCGGAAGTTTCATCATTGCTTTAAGGTGAGTGATTTCAAATTCTCTTGTCACGTATTCGATTCGGGATTCTGTCGCTAACCCTCGCTGTCGAAGAACTGCACAGTACTAACAGTATTTTCTCATGGTAGTCGTCCAACCCAGTTTCTCCTCCCCATTGAAGAAGAAAAGCAGACTTATTCCTGTTAATCAGAAGCTTGTACGCCACTGTTTCTGAAAATTCTGAAATCGTTTCATGAATATGGCGATTTCTATCCACAAACACTTCATCGTGATAACCATTTCAGTCTATTAGGCACTTCCTGCATATGGTCATTTAGTCCAGTACGCACTTCCTGGTTATTATTGTTTAAACCCATTAGACACTTCCTGGTGGAAACTATTGCAGTGGGTTAAGCACTACGTGAAAATGGTCATTTCAATTCATTTGATTCTACCTAAAAATAGACGTTTTATTTGTCTCGTAAGCATTTATCACTTAACACGTGACCGGTTATAAGCTACATTTATTTGAAAAGTCCGTTTTTTGTTGACGTAGTAAATGATATGTGCCGAACTTTCGCGAACCTATGGGCGGCTTTATCGAGGCAGTGACACTGCAAACCTTTGTAATATTAGTCCGCCTCGATGAAACCGCCCATAGGTGTGAAAGTTTGGCATACATTAGTTGTTATGTCATTGAAAAAAGGATTTCTGAAAAAGCTTATATCAATTTAGTGTACAATAGTGCTTCTTATTTACTTATACGTAACAGTCAGTTTAGTTTTTCAGTGTTGTAATATTTATCAAAGTTTATTCATCCCATGAATGCAGATAAGAAGCGCGCAAACGATTTCATATGTAAAAACAAAATGTTTTCTTTATAAAAAGAAAGATGCAGTTGCCGACTATTGAAGACAGCATTAAATATCATTTGAACGTACTCCATTCAACAGTTGGATTTAAGGGGAATCTTAATAATACTGGGTTATATTCACCCAGTATCATTCAGATGGATTTAATGAGAGGAATCCTAAAAATCTCTCATGCAAAATTTAAAAATGGATACTTTCGTTTCATCAGGTTATTAGAACACATAAACTCAAATTTCATACTTTATGCAGATAATACATTAAAACTGTTATTAAGAATTTATGAAAGATTTTTTGTAGTCCATTTGGCACTTCCAGGGTACGAATCCCAAAATGGTGAATTTTTTATATCTCTAATAAAGTAACAGTGATCGTCACCATTAAATATTATTTTAACTCTCTTATAGAACGTTTGTCACAGGTCTACCAGTATTTATTTAAATGTAACCCCTCTGTCATTCCATTGAATGTATAGCAGTGATTACGTTTCACTGTAACAGTACTTGACTATTGCTACTTCAGCGCTGTATTGCTGCTCCGACGGTAAAAGCGACTGATTTGTGCCAGAATTACTGTATCAGTTTTACGTATGCTCTGCATTAATCACGGCTAGAGATTTCACGTAGATCAGTTTTAATAAAAGCTTTCGAACAGCTATACTTAAAGTTAAGGAACGAGTTTCGTTTTTTTTTTTTTTTCAGTATGCCCATTAATCTATTAATGCCGCCCCGGTGGCGCAGTGGTCTAAGCGATGGCCTTTGATCATTCGTCTGAACGGGGTCCGAGTTCGAATCCCGGTGAGGCATGGATGTTGTGTTTGTCTTACGGCACTGGCACTCTCCCTTCCCTGGAACCAGTGACCCTAAATTAGGGACGGGCTACTGCTTATAGCCCATTGAGTTGCTCACGGTGGTCGTTAAACCTCCAATCAAAAAAAAAAATCTATTAATATAAATATTTTCATTACTCTAAATGTATCGTAAAGCCATCCAATAAGTTTAACGCAACTTTCAGTTTAAGAATGTAGGAACTTACATCTCCTGAGCTATGATGAGAAACAAAGTTTTCATTCGGCAGTGGATGTTGATATTCACCCAGTATTATTCAGACGGTCGCCGGGTAGTCCAGTCCAGGGCGTCAACTTCTTTCTAACTCTACTCCTGGATCCAGGTTCAAGTCCGAGAGCAAGACATGGTGTTGCGTTTTTCCTTTCCGGTGCTCGCTCTCCGCTCTTCCTAGAGTCCGTGGTTTTTTGCTGATTAGGGATTTGTGGTCATTAAACACGAAAACCGAAAGCAAAAAAATAAATTCAAAAACTTGTGAGTTCCTAACAGTAGCTGAATGAGCAACAAACGAAACACATGATCTTATTAGCGTGCAATTATGATATTTAACTTTATTTCTCACCACAGAGTTTCCTATCATTCCCTATCGTATTTTCAGCATGTCTTTTGAAAGAAAAGGAAGTGCTTATAGTGTCACAGTGTCCATCTGTGGACACCATATCTCTGAAACTTTTAGTCCCATTTGAAAGGAGAAAGAAACAGTCGAAAGCCTGAACTGTGAGAATGGTGATTCGTATATTTGGGTCCTTTTTTAATATATGGCCTCGCCGCGGGGGGGGGGGGGGGGGTACATGCACAAGCCATTAAATTCAAAAATCACATTTTACTCCATACAACTGCTTAAAATAAAAAACGATTCGAGAAATTCTTTTACCTTCCCATGCCTTTTCCTACGAGGCAATTTTTCGCACACTTTCATTAGAAATAATGCATGGTATCACTGCTATTGGGATAAATATATATCGTATTTTTCCAGAAACCTTTTCTTCTGAAAATCGTATTTAAAAAACAAATTGCGTTAGATAGGGTTCTCGACGATGAATATTTTGTGACAAAATGTTTTGTCACTAAGGGTGGGGTTCGTAAGTGCATATTTCTGTTTTTTACATGTTTTCAATCACACATTCGCTTTTAAATATCTAACTGAAAATATATGTTTTCATTCAGACGCCACTCACCACTAAAAGCATTTGTCTATTTTTTTCACAAAATATTTAGTCCCCCTCTCCTAGGAGCGTTAATGGAATTCACTGTAATGATGATGTCTTCGTTTCTGAAAGTACGATTCAGAAATTATTTTTGCTACTGACTGAGTTTGTGGCGCGAAATATTGTTCGCATATTTGCCACACAGTTTTGCCACTAGGAGCTGTAAGGATTCATTTGTATATGTGCTGTATTTGGAACCGAATTTTTGTTTCTAAGAACCCGATTTGAAAAATCTCCTTTGCCCTGGATATCTTCCATTATGGGAAATAATTTGTGGACAATTTTCTTTTTTTTTTTTTTTTTTGTAGCAAGAATATCAGTCGCTAGTGGCCGAAAATAGTTACTTCTATTTGTAGATCTTACCGATTGCGTAGACATCCGATTGATATTTTTTATAACAATACACTGTGAAGAATATTACTTATATTACACATTATAGATTATGCGTGGCCAAGAGGCGCAAATGGATTCTCTTTATAGCTGAATTTTTTCTTTTAAAAATATGCTTTGGAATGTTACTTTCGTGTCGAAAAAAATGCAAAAGAAGTTCTTATTACACCCAAAATTCGATGTCAGTTTTCTTTTTCTTTTTTTCTGCTGTTCTGCGTTTATTTTGGACTCTTCTGGTCGTAAATACATCCCACGTGGAACTACGAAATACAGGATATTCCACGTTCTTGGAATCTTATTTGTGTCTTTTGTTTCTATCACTATAAGGCATCTTTCAAGGTACTTCGTAGGCTTTTTAATTCTCCCAAATTTTAAAAATCAATTAAATCTTGTTGAAGGATTCTTATGGAAAAAATGAAGTGGCACAAGTAATGGCGTTCGTGTCATCTTATTTTCTTAAAGTAACGTGAACGTAAACGCATTCTCTGGTTCAACTCCGCTCTTCTGAACGGTGTGTCAGTGTCTCAAAACCTGTCGTAGTATAGTACCAACTGCTGTTCAGATGGCATGGTGTTCGACGTTAGAAATTTCTAAAAAAATGTCTTCTACAGCAGTTATAGAAAGAACACATTAATAATTCATTCCACTGAGGCCAAAAGAGTCAAAGGACGGCCAGTGAAATGGAAGGAATTGCTATGGAGTCTTTTAAAGTTGTGAGAAATTCCCGTTTGCTCAGGCTGTGAAGTAGAACATATCAGAGAGTGAATGAACTGTGACTCCCGGGAACCTAGTAACATAATCTCACCTAAAGAAATGATTGTCGAAATTCGAAAAGACGAAGAGGAAGGATCTAAAGAAGAAAACAAAGAAGACTGCAACAGAGATTATGAAGGGCCGCGAGCTCACTTTGCGTCATGGCTGGCTGGACATGCCCGGAGATGCAGAAAACGTGTGATACTGTAGAGCTGCTTTATTCGGAAAGAGAGAGAGAGAAATGGATAGGAGAGGAACAAAAGAAAAAAATTGAAGAAATGGCGCGATTTACTGCACAAAAAGATATTTTCCTTTAAAATAGCTGTAAAATACCAGTTTTTAAATTCGTTTAAGAGAGCGGTAAAACATCGAAACACTTGAAGGCTTGTGATTTCTATGCACTGAACAAAAACAAGCACAGACGAATATGTACATGCACAAATGAAATCTAAGGTAATTTTGGAAATCAGATTTGTGAAAAAAATGAATTCTCACTACATGCTTCGGGCCATAACAAATACATTTAGTACCCTGCTGTTAATAGAAATTGCAACACCATGAAGAAATGCTCAGATTTGCACGAAATTTGTAGGGTGGATAGGGTACTAAAGGATATGTAAATGATTGCAATTTTAGCGCACATGCAAATGTGAGGCGCGCGCAAGGCCATCGGAAACGTTACTCCAGGGAGTATAAAAGAAAGCGTGCAGAGAACAGGGTTTTAAACTTTCTGTCGCTAAACTCGACCGTACGCAGTTGTTAACATGTAAACATGCCGCGTAGTAGGACGAGACAACCATACGAACACTTGACGGAGTTTGAAACAGGTAGAATCGTTGGACTCGGTGAAGGTGGTTTATCACACCGTGATATTGCTGCACGCGTTAGACGTAATGCAACTGCTGCTATGCGTACATGGCGCCAATGGACAGCAGAAGGTTGTACGCATCGTTGTGCAGGGTCTAGAGCTCGAAATAGCCCGACCGAGCGGGAAGACAGGCACTTGCACCTATGGCAGTGACGTAACGCCCAACACCATCCACAACACTTGCGCAGTAACGGAGGATGGTCACACATCGTCTGATATCTGCAAGCATTGTTCATCACTGATTGCTGCAGAAAGGTTTTGTTGCCCGCCGTCCATTGCGTTGCGACTTCCCTTGACTCTTAACCATAGGCGCCAACGATTGCAGTGGAGCCGCCAACGTCGAAACTGGAGTGCTGAATGGGAGCATATTGTGTTTTCGGACGAGTCGAGATTCAATTTAATGCATCATGACGGGCGAATTCTTGTTCGCAGATACCGTGGTGAACGGTATCTGAAAGGCTGCACTGTGCAGCGCCATACCAGTCTCATGCCGAGCGTGATGGTCTAAGTTAGCGCTATTGCGTTTTATTCATGCACTCGCCTACTGCGCATCATTGGCACATTGAACAGCCAACGCTACATCACGGAAGTGTTGGAAGCTGAACCTTTCCTTCAGACGATCCCGGAGCCGTCTTCCAAAAAGACAATGCCCGAACCCATGTTGCTCGTAGTGTCCAAGACGTTCTTTGTGTGTTTTCAGGCCTGCTCGCTCTCCATATTTGTCGCCTATAATGAACGTCTGGGGTGTCATCGCGCAACAACTGGCTCGCATGGCCTCGACGCCTGTCACAGCCAACGAATCGTGGATGCGTGTAAAAGCAGAATGTAATGCAATACCGCAGATGACCATCCAAAATCTTTTCATTCGATCCTACGGCGTGTGGGGTCGGTTATCACCGACCCCACACGCCGTTATTACTAATTTTTTGGCCTTTCTCATCATAATTGGTATGTAATTGTGACCGTTTGCAGCTTGTACCATAACTAATCACTCCCATAAATTTCATTGCGAGTGCTTGTTTCTTACTTGGTGTTCTATTAACAGCAGTGTATATGATTAAAATACACAATTTATTGACACAGCCATTAATTTTAGATTTTTTCGATGCTCTGGTTCTTTCTCTTGGATCCAGCGGATCGATTTGTTTTGTCAATATGCTCTGTCATTCTATGGCCAAATTTGATCCTCACTTCGTAAAATTGATTCAGCTCTGGCTATGGTGTGTTATCGGTGCGCTGTGGTATAAGATGTGTTATCGGTGCACTAGGGTATGATTCAGCTCTGGCTATGCTGTGTTATCGGTGCCCTGTGGCATTAAAATTATTTATAAGCAAATAACTATTCAGTTTCCTCTTTCATGATTACCTTATTTCAACGAATAAAAAAAAATCTTATTACTATTTACTTTTGCTTTTCACACTTGTTTTCGATATATTATTTTTTTATTTTCCTCTCTTTACTTCATGACCGACGATTGCTAGATAAGTTTCAGCTAATTTTCCATAAACGCGGCAACGTTATTTCAACATAATATGAAAAGCATTATTAACGTTCTTTAGCAGCGACATGCATTTTAGTCAAGCCCATTTATTCAATATACTTTTAAAAAACTTTATTAATATTGTATTTATTTTTGAAACTTTATTTAACTATTCCGATCACCCTTGATCTAAGTAAATCCAGAGACGAAGTTTGACTTTTTTCGCTTAAGGTACTGTGTGACGTGTACTTCAATTTTACTTTCCTTTTGAGTTCCTTTTTCCTCACAAAAATTTCGTTACGTCTTGCTCAAACAGTTTCTTTTTGAACGGCACATTACTTTACTGAATAGCTTGCACATTTTGGCAACGCCGATAATTAGTCAGAGAAAAATAAAATGAAGATGTTGAATGGAGATTTTATAGAGACGTAGAAAGATTGCGCGTGTATTGTGGAGCGTTGATATTGCAAAAGCGAATTATCCCTGTTTGATCCATGTGAACAGACAAATACATATTACTGTTGTATGATTGGAATGTTGATACCGCCGAAATACCTTGTATCAGTGAATTATATTAATTCCGTTTGAATTTCCAGTGAGTTGAACAACAAAGAAAGAATTTTATTATCGTATAATACCAAAGGAAGAATTTTATTATCGTATGTAACAAATGGCTTCTTCCTTTTTCACGGAAAAAGCCATCTGTTACATAGAATTTTATTTCACGAAAAAAGCCATCTGGTTGATGTGCGAAAGCTTGAAAACTTTGATTTGTATTATACGCCAATAAAATCGGATTACTAGTATAGTTACACTATCTTAAGTATAGTTGGTGTAAAGTTCCTTGTGTTATTATTTAACAAAGGAAGAAGTTATCGTTATACGCAAGCATTTTGCTGATTCTTTCTATCCTGAAATAACTACTTATTAATACTTAGTTAATCCAGAAGTGTGAGTATATGTTCAAAAAGCTCAGATTATATTTACTTAATTAGACAATTGCAATCGAAACTTAAAACACCATAGCTCCTATTCGGATGCCGACGCCGATTTCCTTAGTGATTTTTTTTTTTTCGAAATTCCTTTGCATTACGAAAAAAAGAATAAAAAGAGAAAAAAAAAAAGCGTTGATAATCTGCGTGAGATATGCGGTACTTGATTGTCAAACTTTTAAGCGCATTTTGTAAACAAGAGAGATGACATTGAATATTGGCCTGTAATGAACACGTCTTTGAATCTTTTCCGACACCAAACAAATTTATTTCAAAGCAGATTTTTAGAAAGCCTAAAAATTCAGTTTAAAGTAGAATGCGCTTTAAACTGAATTACTATGTGAGCCGGGTTATTCATAGTGAAAGGAATGAAGTTATTTAAAGTAATTTTTTTAAACATTATGTGGTCTATTAAATGTTTAATTTAGGATTTCTTAGATTTCTTATTTCTTTCCCAGTTGTTCGGTTCATGGTGGGAAGAAGACAGTACTGTGAACATTTTGCGTAAAACTTCTAAAGGCAAATTTAACATTTCATTATAATTAGTTTTACATCCTAACAAAAGGACTGCGTAAAATTAAGCAAAACCGCTGAATTGAACAACACTCAGGTTTAGACACGTGGTTCATGAGAAGACATACTGTGAACATTCTACATAAAACTTCTAAATGCAAATTTGACATTTCATTAGAATTAGGTTTTTCTTATTCAAAGTCACTTTCATGAATTTCAGCCTTGATAATACCAAAAATATTTTGTAGTACTATTGCTTGTAGAAAAGCATCCGTTACGAACGACATTAAGTTTCTTCTTTCTAGAGATTCCAAATATTTTTCCACGATTTTACTAAACTCTATTCCTAAAAGGGCTGTGCAGAAATATTCGTCCTCACAATACACTTCAAATAATCCTAAAGACTTGGATCTAGCCGTTTCGTTCAAATACTCAACTACTGCATTTTTAAGAACGTTTTTCAGTTCATTAATCAGCATTTCTCTTTGCACTGGAGTTGTGAACTTGTTAGTCAGGATTTGTCCATTTGATTGCATCTCCTGCTTGAAAATACTTTGAAAAGAAATATTTCGGTAAAATCCTATTACCACCTGATGTAATACACTGGAAGAAATATGAACCAATTCTTTCCACAGATTTTCAGAGAGAAGAATATTCGATTTATTGATTTTCGCAGTCTTCCCACTATAAATTTCTTTACTGATTTCATAAGTTTGTGGGATAACTTTTACGCGTAGAAACCCCGTGAATGAAAAATTAGGGGCTGATACACATTTTGAGCGAAAAAAAGCTGTTCGCATATTCCTGTTCATGGTCTGAGACAGATTTGACAAACTGGACTTTACATACTTGATACCATTTAATGGCCCCCACTGATGAAATCTGTTGTTCCAACGTGCTGTGAATATCACTTCGAAGGCTTTGTAGAAAAATGTTGAGATCAGCTTCGGTTTCAGAAGTCGGAAAGAACTTATGTTCAAAAAACACGTTCATTGCCGCATTGCAGGGGTTATTCCCATCTTCCCTACTAATTTCAGGGGTGCATTACCACTGTTGGAAGTAGTGGGTTTGGGATTACCCATAGCTACATTAGACGGGAACTTTCCATTTTCCTCACTTGTTTCACCGACTGCATCATCATCACCGGTGGAAACTGAAGGTCTGAGATTCTTCCGTTTGTTTGGAAAGGCAAACCTCATAGAATTCTTTCGTTTCTCTCCTGACCCAAAATTGTAGAGGTACCCCTTGTGCAGCAGAGTGCCTAGTGCGCATATGTTGTTGTAAGTGCGATTTTTGCCTAAAATCCTTTCCACAAATTTCACAGGGAAAAGGTTTCTCTCCTGTGTGGCACAACATATGTCTATTTAGATGAGACACTTTTGAAAAATGCCTTGGCGCATTCTAAACACCTAGGATGAGGTTTCAACATGGATACTTGGGGCTGATTTGCTGCCAGCAACAGAATCTACACCGGAGTTAATAGTTCCCACTTGGTGATTTGAAACTGGATCATCTGGGGTAAAGGATTCCGTAAGATCTTGGGTGTTTGGGAAAACACCAAATTCCTCGAAAAAATTAAGATTTCCATAAAAACCGATTACTGTCTTCTTCCCACCATGAACCGAACAACTGGGAAAGAAAGAAAAAATCCTAAATTAAACATTTAATAGACCGCCTAACGTTTAAAAAAATTACTTTAAATAACTTCAATTGTATAAGAGAAACCGCTCAATTGAACAACTCTCAGGTTTAGACATGATTCATGAGAAGAAAAACTATAAACATTTTACACAAAACTTCTAAACGAAAATTTAACATTTCATTAGATTTAGTTTTACATCCTAGCAAAATGACTTTGTAAAATATAAGCGAACCCGCTGAATTGAACAACTCTCAGATTCAGACACGTGGGTAAAAAAATACTGTGAACATTCAACGAGAAGAAATACTGTGAACATTCAACGTAAAACTTCTAAAAGGCAAATTTAACATTTCATTAGAATTTATTTACCTCATAGTAATTTTGAATGTAGCGATGAGTCACGCAAAGCCAACATGTCGGAATTACGTCACACAAAAAGCCAACATGTCGGAAAAAAGCAAACACGTGGCTCAACACCCATTGCTTCATCATCATCACAAAAACATTCTAAGCAATATGTCACACAAAGCCAACATGTCGGAAAAAAGCAAACACGTGGCTCAACACCCATTGTTTATCATCAGCAGCATCACAAAAACATTCTGCCCAAACCAATGTTCTGGAAATCCCTGGTCCTCCGGCGGAAAACGAGAGTTAAAGAACAATAGGCCCCTCTAGAGGGTCGGAAGGCCAAATGGATTAGCCGAAGATAGGGGAACGCTCAGCCCTCGGCTAATCCATTGGGCCACGCCCCTTCCGATCCTTGGCCCTCGACCCTCTAGAGGGCCTATTGTTCTTTAACTCTCGTTTCCCCCTACTTATGACCCACCAGAAGGACTGTATGTCATGGACAGTTGTAAAATAAATATTTTTATCCTAAACATGGACATCACACACTTATACAGCTGTCGAAATACTTGTGTTAATTCTTTTACAAAGGCAAAATTGTAAGTTTTCACATCATCTTCCTTTCAAAGTCCAGTTCCAGAAAGACCCAAGTCAACGATATGCAAATGTGTTTCACCGAATCACCGACTTCGAAAAGGATTAACTTCTTCTCACAAACCAAGATAGGCAACGCCCAGGAAGAAGCTCCACCAAACCCCCTTTTCACGAACTGTTAAGAATTTAACCTAAATAATGTTTATCCTAATTAGAGGCGTTACAATCGATGCTTAAATAAACGCATTTCGGTAAATCCGGAAGATAAATTGAAGATGCATGATGGCACGGTAAGATCTGGCTATGTTCAGTAATGTCTGCGAATGTGATATTCCTTTTGTAATTGCTCCTGAAGCTCAAAGTTCAAATTCCAACCACCTTACAGCAGCTGGGATTCAAATGTCGCAATCTTCTGACAATGCCTCCACAAGCAACTCCACTCCTGTATTAGACATTCGGGACGAACCAGCTTGGGCACATCATCTGGAAGTGGTCCCTCTACCTACTACTAATATCGCAACTCTTCAGAATTATTTTATCTATCCCACCATTTTTACGAAGTATACCTACAATATCTTCACCAAAGGGGCCGTGGGTGGCCTAGTGGTCAACGTTCGTGATTGCCACGAAGAAGACCTCGGGTTCGATCCCAGGGAGGTACGAAAGCTCGGACCACTAAATGTGCGTCGGATGGGCACGTTAAGCCGTCGGGCCCCGGGTACTGGTCCCCCGGTAATAAATAAGGGTGGGCGTCTTCCTCCCCTTTCTACCTTGCTTCCGTGTCACTTTTGTTTATCGGGCACTCTCCTAGCTTTCTATTTCTAAGTGTTGTTTTAGACCTGGGTCAGACACTCCCTTCCTAAAATCCTCTACATATGATCTGATCTGATGATATTCACCAACTTAATCTGCTTCTTCGCGTCGGCAGGAATCTCTTGCAATCCCTCTTCCTCCATCGAGCCCTTCCACATAGTCATCCGTAAGTGTTTGAAGAGGCTCTTATTCTTCCGCGTCTGACGTAAAAATATGTGCTTCGTGTAAAATAATACATATAAAGATACAATTGGTCTTTTGTGGAATATAATCCTTTCAAGCCTGTTCCAAATCTTAAAATCATTAAACCTTTTTTTTTTTTTTTTTTTCCAAACTTGGCCTTGTTTTTACATGTCGTTTTCCTTCACAGATTTTGAACAATCCGCTTCGTTAAACATCCCAGTTGTCTCTGGCTATTTTCATTTTCCATTGTGTTACGATCGCGAGCGTATTTACTACCTCCCTTTTATTGCCGCGTTGCTTTTATTTTACTAATCGAAAAAAACAAAACAAAAAAACCCCGTTAATTCTGCTTTTAAAGGAACCGTCATAAGGTTTTTCATTTATTATTAACGCAGATCAGGAAGCAAACAGTTTCTTTCTAGGAAATAACAGCACTATACTAGTGATCCGATTTATTGGCGTAGAAAATAAATACACTTAAGCGTTTCCAAGCTTTCGCACATCAACCAGATGGCTTTTTCAAGGAAGTTAGACAGAAACTGCAAACTGAATAATAGAACGATTTAACAATTTGAACGCGGGAACTTGGCTTTACAGTAAATATAGACATGACGTTATATTCATTTAAAGATATGAGGCATAGCGTTGGTTGTGCTCGTGGTATCCTGGTAGAGAGAAGGCCTTACTTGACGAACTGGTTCCAAATTCCTGGCAACTCGAGTGAGACGCTATCATTGCAAGTATCGCTGTTAGTAATGATCTGCAAGGTTTCTCGAATGGCTGTGCATTTACAGGTAGAGTAGGTAGCTAATTTCTTTATCACCCCCCATAGGAGTAGCTCACTTGAATTTGACTTCTCTGGATAGTGCCGTGGCTATACTTGAAAAAGCCATCTGGTTGATGTGCGAAAGCTTGGAAACGCTTATGTGTATATTTCCTACGCCAATAAATCGGATCACCAGTATAGTGTTATTAATTCCTACATAATTGGTGTACTGTTCCTTGTTGTCAATAGGTTTCTTTCTTTTTATCGTAACAAGATATTGGGTGATATTATGAGATTGACGCTGTCATTATGGTGGAACATCTCTCAGGCGCCATCCTCTGGTCCCTATAATGCGAAATATTCACTGTAAATAAATAACAAGAAGTAATACGTTGTAATCATTGGAATATTTTACACAGTTTATACAAAATATAATAAAGAAAATTTAATTTAAATAAAATAAGAAAAATTCAGCTGACAAAGTTATACAAGTCTGCAAAGTAAGTTATTCGATAGAAAGCAGTTAAATGATAAATTCTAAAGCGATTTGTGAGTTTTCCTACGAAAAAGATAAAAAAAAAATAGCCTTCGATTCCTTTAAACAGCTAAGACAAAACATAGATTTCGTTTAACCTTTTTCTCTCATCCTCTAGAAAATTACTACCATGTTTTATTGCTTATCGAATATCTAAACAAAATACCTTCTTCCATTTGCATTCACGTAGTTGTTAACAACATTTCAAAGCCTTTAGTAGTTGAAATTTGCGAAATTATTTATCCTTCGGAAGACTAAATTGGCGTTGCATCAAATTCCCTTACCCATACATGGATCAGAAATGGTCCCCATTAAAAAGCCCTGAATGCATGAAGAAACAAGATACCGGATGTACTTCGGTAATAGGGTGCCTTTCTCTGTACGATTTTGAAATGTAACAACTGCAAATGGACGTACGGCGAAAGAAGAAGAAGAAGAAGATTTGTGCTTCATTCGATAAAGCTTCAATATTGATTCCTTGAAGACGAAAGCCTCGTCGCAGATGTTGCATTCCATCCTCTTTTGCTAAGAAGTGCTTTGAATAAATAATATTCCGTGAAAGACGGTTTAATACATTGAATTTAGCTGCTGGCGTAGATAGATTTATAAAACGAGCGCTCATTTCAAGCTTCGTCGTAACAGCGAATATTTTGATTGTCGCTCTTATTTATCTAAGCACAGAGAGAAAGGTTTGTCAAACATAAACGGAGTATCAAGCTGGCTTTCAGTTAATCTTCGTGAAATAAGTAAAGCAAAGCATGCAGTGCAGCCATTAGGAGATTCAGAGAGAATACGTAAATACAGGGAGAATACGTTTCATCCCTGTCAGTTCCTTTCTTATGCGATGTAACCAGGAAAATTATTAAAGAAATATTGCTCTTAAGCTAAAATAAAGGTTCATTAGCAATGTTGTTCTGAATAAACAATAAGCAAATGAAGTAAGATATTTCAAATTGAACGGAGTTCCAGTTCGACTTTCAATTAACTCGCGCGGAAAGAAATGAAAAATGTAAGGCATGTGTAAAAAAGGTTCAAAGGTACGCAGAACATATTTCACCATCCTCAGTTACTTCCACCCGATGAGAACTTAAAGTGTTTTTCAAATACTCTTGTCTCGGACATAGATTTTGTGGCACGGAGTTGACCCAACCCTTGTATTCCGTTATCTGGTCCCGACTTGGAACAATTTTCTATGAAATGCGAATATCATAAATTAAAACGTTCAGTTCTGCATAACTTACCTGTACTCTTCATGCCTCATAGCCTTTCAGAATTTTTTTATTTTTTTATTTTTTTTGACGAGCTAACCTTTTAAATGTAGGCTCTTTTATAACACAAAATGTAATAATTAATGCAATATTCATGCGCATACATCAGGCGCCGAGGCCAACTTTTTAAAATACACTTCTAGGGAAGGTGAGACTCATTCACCGAAATAGTAGATTACATTAGCTTGTACTGTATGAAGCAGATTTTAAGTAACTGAATGCGCAATCTCTGGTTTTACTTATATGCAAACGGAATAGTGTTGTTCAGATACTGTTACTTGATGAAGACATTGAGAAGTTACTTTTATTCCGCTACTTCAAGGGAAGCGTCGTAAGCGAAGGCCAAAAACACTACCTTAAGTAAAATTATTAAAAGATCTCCTGTTTTTTATCGTTTTTTTTTTTTTTTTTTTGGAATATGTAAAATAATAATAAAAATGGGTGAAAACTAGATCAAGTAGTTCTTGGTCTTAATTTTTTAACCCAAAAGAGAATGTTACGTTGGCCAAAGTGACACATGATCATTTCGTATCTCAGCGTATACTGTAAATATTTAGAAGAGGGACAGTCAAGGTTAAAACTACTGAATACTGTTAACGAAATGAGAAATGAGCATTCCGCTGTCACAGATGTTGCTAGTACAACTGCAGAAGCAATATTTTTTTTCTTTTTGTATTTCATTTTCCATTTAATTTAGTAAAGCAAGCGTTTCTTTTAAATGAGTGAAATTAATTAAAAAGCATGTGTATAAGAATGATAAATATTTAAGAATCAAAGTTGTTTTCTTTAATTTATTGAACGAATAGGAATGATAATTTTTACTTATGTTTATTTTCATTGTTTTATTTTCTAATCAATCTTTTGGAAACTTAGCTTACAGTTTTGTGCCTCAAACTTTTAAAACAAAGTTGAAAACCTGCAAAACTATGCAAATGATTTGCGCGGTGTTAATTTGCTGGTATCATGTAATATTTTGGTTTAAAGAAGCTCGTCTGTATGCAAGTAAGCCCCAGTTGCACATCATGCCAAAAATTGAAATGAATTGACAACAGCCCTCTCCATCGGATATTTGGCTGCGACAAACTTCTTTCTTCCGAATTGGAGTTTGAAATTTCTACGTATCACGTAGATCCTGACTTTTAAAGATTTCCCGTAGTGTTACGTAAGCAGTAGTTGTCTTGGTTAAGATAGTTTTCTTTTCTTTCGTAGTTCATAAAAACTGACATTAAAATATCAAACAATAGTTCGAAATTTTCGAGTTTCCAATTTCCACCCGAATCGCAGTGGGATTTCTTTCCTGTGCTTCTGAAATGAAGAGAAGCAAATATTTAACAGTTCTCTTTACAAAACTCACTTTTTTTTCTTTTGTATACTAACTCAACGTTTTATGTAGGTCAGGCTAATTTTGTTCGGTTTTTTTCTGACACCAAATGTCAAGTTGGAAACCTGCAGGTGTTTCGAACACGAGTAAAATCAGTTTTCAATCATCAATTATATCGTAACAAAGATTTTCCTTCGGTTTTTCCCTTTTTTTTTAAATTTCTTTTTTCTGAGGTATTCATACATGTAGTTCTGCTGACGGAAAACTTTAGGAGATGTCGGTTACCAAAATCAACTATACATGAACCGATTTTTTTTTTCAATTTTGGTCAAAAATAAATAAATGGATCAATAAATAAAAGGCAGTATGTCAGCCATTTACGGCAGTTTGAGCTTTCGTCCGGTCTACCTCTTAAACACAAACTAAAATACATAAATGAACAAAATGCAGAGGACGAAAAAAAAATAATAACTGTTTTCTCAACTGCAAAGCAACAATGTCAGCATCTTTAATGCTATTATTTGACTTTAAAGTAATTTTTTCCTGACTTTACTAGTATTCACAAACATCACATTAAATAGAACTCCGTGGAAAACAATTCGTGAGGAATTTCATGTTTTCTAAGAATACTCCAAGAATATTTCATCAGTAGCAGAACCCTTTGACCTCTGAAACAAAGAAAGTTTCAGGACTCAACTGAACGCAATCTTTAAGTACTCAAGCATAATTTTCATAGGGTCTCTCAGATTAGTTTCTTATTATGAAAGGTGTGCAGCAAAAATATTATGAGTTGTCGAAAGCAAAAACACCAACAAGCAAATATTTTCAAGAATAAAATTCATCAAATGAAAATTTTGCTCAAGAAGGAACTTTTTTTTGCCACTGTTGATTGCAACGCAAAAATCCATTTTGCTAAAGAGAATTTTCAAGGCTATGAAATAAGCCTCAATAAATGTAAAGTGGACAAGTGAGTTTTTTATTGTTTAGATTAAATGTGTAGCTTCTTGCTACTTAAATTGAAATGACAAGATCCTCATTTCTTTTAAAATGAGGACTCTTTGATAATTTATAATATTCAAGCCATGCTTAATTGGCATGAAAACGGAATCTTTTTGCAACTGTCTTTTTGTATTATTAGAGGCAGTTTGAGATAAAAATTCTATATTTTAAACATATTTCAAAATTTGCATAATTGTTTTTCATTTGTAGAGGTAAACAATAATTTTAAAATTTCTTGCCTATAAATTTCTGGCCCATTGCGCTTAAACTGTTAAAAAAATCAAATGCGGCTGGAATATACTTGTGCGATTTTTCAGCAGTCACCTCCAGCAACTTATGCAATGGCGATTACTTTACTTCTTGACAGTATACCCCACGTTTATAAATATGTCAGCTTCATGGGTGAACATGAAAAAATATTTCTAGATTTTACATGCACTTGCAAGCTTATGAAAAGCTGTGATGGAAGGCATCGCAAATGTTGAAATCACACTGAAGATTTAAACTCAGAGCACCTGACCTCAGTCATGCTTGGTTGGAAAGAGATTCAGTCTGCTTCAGAAACGGTTCTCCAAATTTCATAAAACTCTTACGGATACTTGCGTACAGCAAACAGTGCTCTTAACACAGGTAAATTATTCTACAGACGCCATTGGACGACGCTGGAACAAAAAAAATCGAACATTTTTCTGTAATGCAGTAACTCTCAGTAAATCTGAATTCTACAAAGTAAAGCTCATCTTTAACTTAGTGTTGTTCTTTCCAGGCATGGGAAAATCCAGAACCGAAGGACATGTAGTTTTACTATATACTCGAAACTCAGGCAAATGAAGCTAACATATATTTGATGGTTGGAACACTAGTCACCTTTAATGCATTGCAAACCATCCACAGAGAGACATGTTTCTTTAAATTCCTATGTCAAGGGGAAATACATGAGGATTCCGACATAAAGAAACGTAAATTATTAAAATTATACAATAGTTATTGTGAGGCTGTTCGTGGACGGGAAGCTTCTATAAATACACATTTAAATATAATTTAGATATTTTAATTGATCTGTTATTCGATTTGGCGTTCAGTAATGAAATAAATTTTTGTTGTGTGTATATTCAAGTAACGGAAGTGCAAGATATATTGTATGAGAACTGACAATTTATTCTTACAAACCCAGTGCTGGCCATTTTGTGAAAATTTTCGTAAAAGCGCCATGTTTCTCGGACTGTTTAAGATAGTTGTCTTTAAATACAGTCTTGATGTTCTGTAGGCTCAGAGGCGGAACCAAAGTGACATTTATTACGAGGTGTCAAGAATGTTATACCCAAACAGTTGAGGGGTTCGCTAAGAAACATAAGTGGACAAGGACATTCGAAGTTGCTATGAGGAGAACAAAAAGATTTGTTTTTAATATTCCGCGGATGGTGACCCGCGCAAACGTCAAAATGTAAATATTTCCTGTAAATAGAATTGTTTCCCAAAATTCAATAAATGTTTACAATCTCATCTAACATTTTTCATAAGGGCCTTTTTCATTCATTCTACTGTAAAAGATAAAACGAACCAAAAATATTGGGCCTGTCAGGAGAAATAAATGCCTTGAACACAGAACCCGCTGCATCACAGTTATAATACGTTATGGTTTTATAGTTGATTCTTGTCGGATTATTTCCATCCAAACTGCCTGCAATCAGATCTGGGGCAATGTGTTTTTCATAACTCTCTTTATCTAGTCCAACGTAGGCTCTCTAGAATTGGATACAACAGCAAAAGCTAACCGATGTTTCTGGAACTTGCAGGTACCTACAGCATTTAAAGCAAATAATTCTGT
Organism: Macrothele yani; assembly: GCA_039090855.1. Taxonomy (NCBI): domain Eukaryota; kingdom Metazoa; phylum Arthropoda; class Arachnida; order Araneae; family Macrothelidae; genus Macrothele; species Macrothele yani. Next base: position 70,019,572 of record CM077013.1, read on the forward strand.
TTAATATCATATAACTACCTAGCATTAACAAAAAAGAGACGGGACTGGTGAACGTCAATAAAGGGTTGCGTTGTTCCGTGTAATGGAATTATTTGTAGTTTATATGACGTGTGCAAAGAACGTATTCTAATCCTCTTTTACTATAGTAGAAGAGAAATGTGGATGTTTATACATGAAAGGAACACATCTTTGAACGTTCTGTTGAGCATTTTATAGGAAAGACTACTTAATATGAATGTTATTATGCGCATAGAATGCATTGGCGAAAGCTATAGAACACATTTGAGTGGTCATACGCATGGATAGCATAATGACGTATCCTTGAATACTTAGTTGAGCAGCGTTTAAAAATACTTTGAATGCTCATATATATATAGTAAGAAATTTTGAATCATTTGTTGAGTATTATTGTGAACAGTTTGGAAATAAAGCTTGTTTCACTGCACGGCAATGGGTTATCGAACTATTAGAAAGAGGTTATGCATTATCGCGAAAAGTTTGAAAAGAGGCTTGTTGCACTGCATTGCAATGAAAGGAAAGTAGAGTGCTTACCTTAATAGCAGAGTTGGGCAGGAATGCATTACAAAGTAATGGAAGTACAAATTACAATTAACGTGTAATGCATTAAAAAGTAATGGAAGCACAGATTACAATTAACGTGTAATGCATTACAAGGTAATGCAGTAACAGGTAATACATTACAAGATAATCCCAAGTATGGTTTGCACAAGGTAATGGGATTAATTTGTAATGCATTGCAATGAAGAGGATATAATTCACTTATTTAATAATGCCATTCAAATGCCATGGAATTATTTGGTAACGAAATTACACAATTCGCAAATAATAATTGCATACTAATAGTTTATAGAAATGTACGTGTGCCGAAAGCTATGTCTAGAAAAGTCGGACATGTAGCATAGCAGAGAGAGACCGAAGTGTCGTGTAGAATGTTCTAGAAGCGACAAGAATGAGTTAGACGTTAGTAGAATGTTCCAGAAATATCGTACAGGGGGAAGTTGGAGAGCTTTATGTAAATCAAGAATATTCCAGAAGGTTTAGGTCCTGTCATGAAGTATGTATAAAGGAGTCAGTCGCTCGCTAGTCCAGTGTTCGTACCGCACAAGTAATGGAAAACAACACTTGAGAAGTACGGCAAAAATGTCAAAAGTTCGCAAATTTCTGTAATATTGGGCAATGCACCTTGAGTTGCTGAACTGTGAGTGTAGTGCTAATATGTGCTTGTTGGCTGTAGTGGGATAATTATTTTGGACAGTGAAACGCAAGTAATGGACTAGAATACTGTATTGGAGATGGACAAAATGAGTATTACGCCAACGGATTGCAGCAATCTGTCAACCAATGGCAGCCACACGAGATCAATAGCTGATGTCGCAGAAGCTGTGAGTAAGTATTCTAGTTGTATATTACATGGTAGGTTTTTTTGAAATAGTGGAGAATAAATATAGAGACAAAGTTTTAGCAAAGTGTACAAAATTTAACATCGAAGCAAAAGGATCAAGAAGGTGTACTTCAAATTTTACACCGCATTTGAAGAGAAAGCATGGAGCCGGTTATGTAGAAGAGTACCATGAGTATTTGGAAGAAATGAAGAAACTACGAAGAACCACTAGCACATCAGGGTTCTATTCGAAAGAAAATATTATCCGCAAGAAGGGTTCGACAGGGATGTACTTACATATTTTGTGAATTCCATGATATCCCTTAGATGAATTGACAACGTCTATTTTCACAAAGTAATCGAAAAGCTGAATGGTGATTCCAAACATCTGAAAATAATGAATCGCAGATCACTTGGCCGCAAACTTTTTGATTATTATAAGGAACAAGGGACAAACATAAAACAATAGTTAAAAAACATCGAATTCGTTTGCACAACAGTAGATATCTGTTCAGGACGACACAGAAGTTTCTTAGGTGTGACAGTACACTGGATTGAGTCGCAGACATTACAAAGAGTTTCCAGAGCTTTAGCTTATCAAAGATTTAAATAAGCGCATAGTAATGATAGAACATATCACTACTATGCAATGCTTCTGCAGATATAAAAAACGTTTGGATTGGATTCTTGTAAAGTAGTGGCTACAATTACTGGCAGTGGAAGCAATTTCGTTAAAGCGTTTCAAATATTCGGGATTCAAGCGGCAAGCATTGTTAAGGATGATGTGGATATTGACTTGGAAAACGGTTCAGGTAGTTCCCATTATGATACGGACGTTGCCTCGGCCTCAACTAGTGAGGATGATGAAGAACATTTGTCGGCTACACGTATACATCTTGGGAAATGGTTAACCTTGCATTTCAGATGTGAGTAGAGATCCGGCGGACTAAGCGGCGTAGGGGGGTTTGTGCGGAGCGACGAGGTGGGGGAGATCCGCAGAGAGCGGGGTCAGCGGAACAGAGAGGGGTCAATGAGTGGATGGGGGGTCGGTAGCCAGGGAGTTGCTTGGTAAAAAAAAATCCGCCGGCCAGCGGACTGGGCGATGTAGGGGGGGGTTGTGTGGAACGAGGAGGGGGATCGCAGAGAGAGGTCAATGTTGAGGAGGGGGGAGGTTCGGTATCCAGAGAGTTGTTTGGTGAATGAAGCCAAAAGAGTGACATCTTGATTAATTGGTTGTATCTGCTACTGCTTGGGAGTGTGGCAGCTTTAAACTTGAATCTACAACTTCGCAATAATAGTTTTTGTTATTTAACTACGAGAACGATTTTTTCAAATTTCGGTTTCACAAAAACCACGAAACTTCCATAGAATAACATGGGAAATGTAAATCTACTAAGACGAATTTCTGAAAGGAAAGTTTTTACTACATATCATTATTTTGAAACATCATCTTCTGTAAAAGGATCTGACTCCTCTGAATTTTCGTATGCAAAGTTTTTGATTTGATCATTTCACATGAGATTAGTTTTGCTCATAGTAAATTTTGATAAGGACGAAAATTGATTTTGATGTTTTTAGAAAGAGAGCGATTTTTGGAAACTACAGTTTCACAAATTTACGAAACTTCCCTAGAATAACAAGAGAAATAAAAATCTCACTAAGTCGATTTTCTTAAAGGGGAGTTCTGATTAAAGGTCACTATTTTGAAACTGTATTTTTCATAAAAGGCGAAATCCGATTTCATTAAATTTTCATAGGGTTAGTATCTTATTAATAATTTTAGACGAAGTTATTTTTATATTTTTTGTCTTTGCAAAATATATGTAGATGTTCTAAGCGTACGCTTACTGTGAGCATCATCACACGATCGTAAAAATCTGTCTGGACGTATTCCTCCAATGTGGGAGGGGAAAAAGTTCTTTTGGATCTAGATGGATTCGATTTGATTTTGACGTTAATGACATCAAAGGCAAGCACCGTATCCACCGAACCAACAGAACTTTCTTCACTCTTTCAAATGTTGTTAATATCATGAATTTAACAATTATCAGTTCCAGTTGTGTTTCCCCAAGAATTTAAAGATATAAAGTTCCAAATTACGGCATTTCACAGTTGTTGTTTTCTCTACACCTTGAGTAATTAAAGATTTTTTTTTTTTTTTTTTTTTTTTGCAATCCATACCATTGTATGATTCTTTATAACAATTTGAGTGTCTGAAATTCGTACATTTGAACTCCACACATGACTGAACGAACATGAATTTTTCTGTCACGGTTGATCGTCTCACATTTACGTGTTGTAATGGAGAACGTGATGAAACAGACGTATTTAGCCAGCGATCGAGAAGGAAGTTTAGGTGGTGTAAATGCTTTGTTCCATGCTGTGAAGAAAGAAAATATAAAGAAAAACGAAGTGGAAAATGGCTAAAGGGGGAGAAACCGGTGATACGAAGGTTTGTGAGAAACAGAGTGATAACCAGCAAAACGGACAGTCAGTGGCAAGCAGACCTCGTTGATGCCAGCAATTTAAGTAAGCATAATAATGGCTATCGCTACTTATTGACATGTATTGACGTATTTTCAAAATACGCGTGGGTGATTCCACTAAAGCAAAAGTCGGGGTCTCATATCATACGTGCTTTCTCAAAGCTGTTTGAGCAAAGGAAACCTCAAAAATTGCAAACGGATAAAGGAACAGAATTCAAGAACAAAGCTTTTCAAAAGTTTTTAAAACAACAAAGAGTACATTTTTTTACAACCAACAATGAGACGAAGGCTAGTATTATAGAGAGATTTAATCCTACATTAAAAACCAAAATGTGGCGATACTTCACCGCTCACAATACTTATAAATTCATAGATGTACTTGCCCAGTTAATTCATGGATACAATCATTCTCTCCATCGAAGTATAAAAATGAAACCTGCTGAAGTGAGCGAAAGCAATGAAAATCAAGTTTGGGATAATCTGTATGGAAATTTCAAGTGGGAAAAGCCACTCTACAAATTTCAAGTGGGTGATCACGTACGCATCAGCAAAAGTAAACTGACTTTTGAAAAAGGATACGAATCGAATTGGACCGAAGAAATATTTGTCGTGAGTGAACTTATTGCAATAACACCACCAGTGTACAGAGTGAAAGATTTAATGAATGAAAAAATCGACGGCACTTTCTATTCGCAAGAACTGCAAAAAGTCAAACTTTCTGAGACTTTTGCTCTTGACTCCATTTTGAAAAAACGTCGAAGAAGAGGAAAAGTAGAATACTTTGTTAAGTTTAAAGGCTACTCCGATAAATTCAACGCTTTGGTCCCAGCTGAAGATTTAACATCACTATAAAAATTGAACTTCTTCTGTATAATTCATCATTCATGAGGATGAGTTTCTACTTCACGCTTCCAAGCGATAGCTCTCTCACTTACTGTTCGGACAATAAAATATCCCATTTCACAACTCACCTTCCCTCCAGCTTTGATTTGAACGGAGATTGGGAAGTTGGTCTCGTCGAACTCATCTACCCCCATTCTTGGTTCAATGTGAATACCCACTCAAATAGCTTTGCTTGTTGTACTGAAAATGGTCAGTTGAGAACCGTTAAAATTTCAGCTGGATATTATGATTCAGTTGCTGATGTCGTTAAAGCCATGTCTCATCACTGGGGGAAAAAGATTACCATGTATTATAATAAGTTCACTAGACGAGTTAAAACTGCACTGGCGGAAGATGTCAAATTGGAGCTATATCCTGGAATTGCTCAAATTCTAGGATATGAACCTGGAGTTTATTCGGGAACGGAAGCAGTTGGCCTCACGATTCATGGAAATTTCATAGCAGATCTTAATTCTTCGCATTCTCTGTTGTACGTGTACAGTGATATTGTGGAACCACAGCCTGTGGGAGATATATATATGCTCCTTTGCTGCGTATTGTAAGAGTATCCGGCAAAGACGGAGATACCCCGCACGGGATACCTGGTTTTCCAGTTATTTGGGGAGCGATGGCCCGAGCTAACCTTGTGACGGTTTCTCTTGCCTCTGCGGCTTTAACGATTACATAACCGAAGGGACAGCTGTTCATCCAGCTGATGGGGGATGGCATCCCCACGGCCCGAGCCAATTTTCTCTTATAATTTTGCTTTTTCGTCTTTAGTTCATATATTGACATGTACCCGTCTCAGTTGTAGGCTGCTGATGTTGTGATGAGGCGCCAGCTCCGGGTTTTGTTCCTCGTTCCCTTCCCGGTCTTTTCTCTTTTATGTTACATTTTCTGTTTTTTCCGGAGCTAGTTAGCTTAGACCTACCTGCACGTTTGCCGTGTGCGGTGACCCGTACAGGTGGAAATGGGGATGCTGGAGGCTGAGGTATCTGGGGGCCGGGTTGTAGTGTCTCCAGATGCCAACACTCCTCTTTGCCCTCTGCTTCACCCTAAACGGGAGGCTGGGAGCTAACCCACTCCTAGTCAGGAAGTCTGTGGCCGAGTGGCGTCCAGACTTCTAGCGGCTTGTCGTTCTGTTCGGCAGGGTGAGTTTGGGGGTAGGGTGGGCATGACAAAGGGGTGTTCTACGGGCACGGGAAAGTCTGGGTGCACGCCGAGCGTGTGTCTGCCCTACCAACTTGCTATATCCGCTGACTATCCCTAGAGCCGTGTCCTGCGTCCTCTTGGGCTTGCGGACCTCCGGCTCTCCCTCGTTGGGCTCGGTAGTGGGTGGGGAGGTTGGCGGACGAATCTTTTTTCCTCCCTCATGGCAACACAAAGTGTTTCCCATGCTGTAAATTTGAAGCGCCGTGTGGAGGAAGAGACACCCTCCTCCACTAAGAAACTACTAACTACGAACTGCAATGCTCTGTTTTTTCTCATTCATTCCGTTCATCCTGCTCAGTCTCTTAGTTTGAAGAGTCCTTTCTGGATTAATAAGGCTCTTCAGGCCGTTGCGGGCTCACCAAAGAGTGTTAAGAAGCTCCCGTCAGAGGATCTTCTTGTGGAGACATCTCATCCACGTCACAGTGCCACCTTGCTGGAGACGACCGTTTTGCTGGACATTCCAGTACAGATCTCACCCCATGGGTACCTCAATTCCTCTCGCGGTGTCATCAACTCCCGCGACCTGCTCGAGTGCAGTGAAGAGGAATTGTTGGAAGAACTTGGGGACCAATATGTCTCTGGGGTTCGGCGTATTCTTTTCAAGCGGGATGGGAAGCCTATTCCCTCCCGGAACATCGTCTTGACCTTTGACTCACCTACCCTGCCAACTTCCATCAAGGCGGGGTACTTGCGTCTCGATGTTCGGCCATACGTCCCGAACCCCTTGAGATGTTTCAAGTGCCAGCATTACGGTCACTCCCAGCAGTCTTGCCATAATGTAGCAAAGTGTGGGCGCTGTGGTTCCACTGAACACTTTTTGGCGGACTGCTCCGCTGAGTCGGATCATTGTGTGAATTGTGAGGGCTCCCACTCCGCGTCTTCTAAGCAGTGTCCCAAGTGGATCGAGGAGCAGGCTATCCAACGCCTGAAGACCACTGAACATCTGTCATACCCTGAGGCCAGGCGGCGGATAGCTCCTCTTCTACCCGGCCGGCGCTCCTATGCCTCGGTTGTGGTGCAGAAAGCTACTGTTGCGGTCCAGACGGAGGTGACCATCCCGGCGCGGTGTCCTTATGATTTTGAGGACATCGTCGCTGCTGGGCTGGAAGCACTGAAGTCTCACCGCATTGCATCCAAGGCGACATCAACATCGTCGCCTAAACCTTCATCTCTGCCGAAAACATCTTCGGCCATCACAGGGACCCAGGTCCAGGGCACTGCAAAGAAGCCGGAAAAGGTGAAACCCGGCTCCTCCTCCCCGAAACAGAGCAGGCAAAAACCACCTCTCAACACAGGGGGTAAACACAGCCCTGTGTTACCTCGAGACACTGCCGATGGATTGGAGGTGACGGACGACATGGAGACTTTCTAGTCGTCTGTCTTTATTCTTTCATTTCATTTTTTCATTATAGCCACGCTCATTCAGTGGAATTCCGCTTGCAAGGCAGCTCGTCAGGCCCAACATCAGGCTTGGGGAGGTTTCGTCGGTACCCCACCGACGCGAACCTACTTGCTTTCAAGAAAGCAAAGTCCTACGCGCGATTGGTTCGTAGGCGTAGTCAACGGGAATCTTAGATACGCTACGTATCCGGGATTAACACCACTACCAGCTCTAAGATCGTTTGGGACAGGATCCCCAAGATTCGGGGAAAGTACCCTTCTGGGGAAATCTCCATTCTCGAGAGTGATGGAGGAACGGTTGCTGACGCTCAGGGTGTCGCTGACTGTCTGGGCGCCGCATTTTCTTCGGTGTCTAGCAGCAACAATTACCCTGCTTCATTCCGGCAGTTACAGCCGCTGCTTGAACGGTCCAAGGTTTCCTTTGGACCGTTTTCCGCTGCCGATTATAACAGCCCGCTGACTGCCGTCGAACTGAAGATTGCCCTGAATCGGTCCAGCCGAACATCTGTCGGACCGGATAACATCCAATATGAAATGCTGAAGCACCTTTCTCCGTCCTCTCTTGAATGTCTGCTAGTCCTGTTTAACAGGATCTGGCACGAGCGTGACTTTCCCGAATCTTGGCGCACTGCCATTGTCGTTCCTGTTCCCAAACCTGGTAAAGATCCCGCTAACCCGTTAAACTACCGACCAATTGCTATGACGAGCTGCCTCTGCAAAGTCCTAGAGCGCATCATCAATTTTCGTTTGGGTTTTTATTTGGAATCACGTCACCTTCTTTCACCTCATCAGAGTGGATTTCGGAAATTCCGATCCACCTCAGATCATCATCTTCGCCTTGAGACATCTGTCAGAGAGGCGTTTGTCCGGCGTCAGCACATGGTCTCCGTGTTCTTCGACATGGAAAAAGCTTACGATCGAACCTGGAGATACGGCATTCTCCGTGATCTGTGTGACTGCGGATTTGGGGGAAATTTGCCTACCTTCATTGCCGGATTTCTCCAGAACCGGATGTTCCGTGTGCGCGTCTGATCGACCCTCTCTGTGTTATACCCACAAGAGCAGGGTGTCCCTCAAGGCTCCATTCTTTCTGTGACATTGTTCATCCTTCGTGTTAATCATATTTTTACTCTACTTCCTCCGACGGTTCGTGGCTCCATGTACGTGGATGATCTGCAGATCTCTTGCGCATCTGTCAACATGCGCACCATTGAGAGGCAGCTGCAGTCGGCCATTACTAAGATCTCTATCTGGGCTTCCCATAATGAATTTGGCTTCTCGACGCAGAAGACCGTTTGCGTGCATTTTTGCCGCAAACGGGGTCTTCACCCAGACCCCAGCCTCCGTCTGGGGTGTTCTACCATCCCTGTGGTGTCAGAAGTCAAGTTCCTTGGGCTAACCTTTGACCGAGCACTCACCTTCCGGCCTCACATCCAGTCTTTGAAGGTGAAGTGCACGAAGTCATTGAGTATCCTGAAGGTCCTCTCTCGAACATCTTGGGGGCTGACAGGTGCTCAATGCTTTGCATTTACCATTCTCTGATTCGGTCAAAGTTAGACTTCGGTTGCATAACGTACGGTTCGGCACGTCCTTCCGTGTTGTGGCCTCTGGATTCTGTCCATCACCAGGCTCTGCGGCTATGCACTGGTGCTTTCCGTACCTCTCCCGTGCATAGCCTGTATGTCGAGGCCCATGAACCGCCGTTGTGCATCCGACGTAAGCAGCTGTCTCTTCAATTCTTCACCAAGTTGAAGTCTCTTCCTGATCATCCACTGCATGATTCCATTTTCCAACCGCAATGTGTCCGCCTATTCTCACACCGGCCTTCCTGTGTTCCGACGTTTGGGATTCGGTTGTAGAACTTAGTGCGCGATGCTGGTCTAGACTTGTGAAGGATTGGTTTGACCCGGTTCTGCAATGAACCGCCTTGGCAGCCGGTTCAAGCAACGGCTGACCTTTCCCTTTGTGTGTGGCCAAAGTCTTCCACTCCTGCTCTGGTGTACCAGCGGATCTTTGCCGAGAAACAGTCTCTCTTCCCGGATTTCGTGCCTGTATTTACTGACGGGTCGAAATCTGGTGAGGTTGTTGGATCCGCTTTCGTGTGTGGCGATGCCTCCAATGCTAAGAGGCTTCCGCCTGAATCCACCGTCTTTTCGGCAGAGATGCGTGCGGTAAACCTCGCTTTGTGTCACATACAGTCTAGATCTCATCGTCGCGCTATGATTTGCTCCGATTCCCAGTCCGTCATCCAAGTCCTTTCTTCTCCAGAGGACACGGACTCACCGGTCATCCGTGATGTCCGTCGTCTTCTTGGAACTTTGGAAGGTGCTGGATTCCTGGTCCGATTCTGTTGGGTTCCTGGCCATGTTGGGATCCGGGGTAACTAGCTGGCAGGTCTATCTGCCGGGTATGTTTCCTCCATGTCGCCAGCTCGGATGCCACTGTATTTCCGAGATTTTCGCCGATTGATCCGGAAAATTGTTTTGGATGAGTGGCAGTCCCTGTGGTCTCAGCAGGGCAGCAATAAACTCTATGCCATCAAACCACAGATCGGACTATGGAAGTCTAGTTTGTGGAAGAACCGTCGTGAGGAAGTTGTTTTTGCGCGTCTCCGCATTGGACACTGTCGTTTTACTCACCACTTTTTGCTGTGTGGCGACAGTGCCCCGATGTGTGAGGCGTGCCACTGTCGTCTCACCGTCCTTCATGTTTTGTGTACTTGTGTTCGTTTTTGTGATCATCGTTTTCGTTATTTTCATTCTCATTTGTTGAACGACGGAGCAGCTACGCTGCACACTCTCATTGGTGAAGACTGCAACCTGACAGCGGTGTTCTCATTTTTTAAGGAAATTGACTTTTTAACCTCATCTAGTTTTTACCGTATTCATTTCCATCTTTCACTTTTACCGCTTCATCCTGTTTTTAACCTTGTGTACGTGTTTTATTGATTTTGTTCTCTTTTGATGTTTTTTGTTTGGCGCTCTATGGCCAATCATGGCCCTTGCGCCATTAAAATCTCCTAACCAACCAACCAAAGACGGATATATAGCCAGTACCCTGTATGACAGATCTCATTATTTACCGCTAGCGAGAAAAAACTTTCAGACCATCAAAATCGTTATAAGAAATCACGCAGGACAACAGTTAGTGCCATTTGAACGTGGGAGAGTCATCGTGAAACTTCATTTTCGTCTCAAACATTTATAGACATGTATCAACCGTACGGTTGTTGCGCGAAATCCTTCGAAGACTACTATGTCAGTCAAACTGGTGAGGGATTAGCATACTATCAAGGAGCGCCAATGCAAAAGGGTTGTGGATTAGGAGGACTCTTTCGTTCGTTATTTAGAGCAGCAGTACCTTTATTCAAATAAGGTGCTAAAACACTCGGAAAACAAGTCTTACATACAGGTGTGAACCTAGCCAGTGATATCATACAAGGTACGGACATGAAAACAGCAGCAAAACAGCGGGCTAAAGAAGCAGGGCAAATACTCACCGACAAAGCTGCAAGCAAAGTGAAGAAAATGTTAGGAGGGCGCATTAGAAGGAAGATAAACACGATGAAGCGCATCATTCCTTCGAAAAAAGTCAAAAGATCAAGACACGATATTTTCGATCCCTAAACTATGGCTCTTATTCATACTCACTCCTCCATATGTTTGAAGTCGGAACTGGATTTATTTACCTTACCACCAACACAGACTACCATAGAAAAAGGACAGTGGATTGAATACCATCCCTTAGCTAACATTCGAGATGGAGGTCCTCTAGAATTCAATATTTCCGGGAGTGGAGAAGAATACATAGATTTATCTTCGACTTTGCTTTATGTGAAGGTGAAAATTGTGAAATCCAACAATTCCGCTCTTCCTGACAAAGAGCCTGTGGGCCCCGTTAACTGTTTCCTTCATTCTTTGTTTTCTCAAGTAGACGTCAGTTTAAACGAACGAATTCTATCCTCATCGAGCAACACATATCCATATAGATCTTACATTGAGACGCTGCTGAATTATGGAGAGGAAGCGAAGAAAACTTTATTGTCTTGTGAATGCTTTTACAAAGATACCGCCGGTCATCTGTACGAAACCAATCCCACAAATGCTGAAACGAATAAGGGGTTACATCAACGCTCTCAGCTCGTGAAAGAAAGCAAGACGTTGGACATGATCGGAAACCTTCATTGTGATTTATTTTATCAAAATAGGCTGCTACTCAATTTAGTGGATGTGAAAATCAAACTAATTCGAAGCAAACCCGATTTTTGTCTTATATCCTCATCTGAGATTCCTGATTACAGAGTTTTAATTGAACATGCGTCTATTTTTGTGAGAAAAGTTAAAGTTAACCCAGGCGTTTCAATCGGCCACGCTAAGGCTTTAGAAAAGTCCAATGCCAAATACCCCATCGACCGTGTTTTATGTAAAATATATTCCGTCTCCCAAGGAAGTATGTCTTACGTGCAAGACAACGTGTTTGTGGGACAGATGCCAAAGAGAAAGATAATTGGTTGCGTGGATAATGATGCAATTAATGGCGCATATAAGACGAACCCTTTCGAATTCAAGCATTATGACGTCAACTTTATTTCAGTGTATGTTGATGGCCAACCCGTCCCACATAAGCCACTGGAACCCAATTTTGACTCAGGAAACATAATTCGTTCTTATCATAGTCTTTTTCAAGGAACTGAAAGACTCGGCCAAGATAGAGGAATTTACATCAACCGAGACGAATTCTCCAAAGGATATACTCTATACGCATTCAATCTAACTCCTGATCTGTGTAATGGAGGGCATATGAACTTAATCCGTCAAGGGAATTTGAGAGTGGAAATTAAATTTGGAAAAGCTCTTACAAAAACTGTTTCTGTACTTACCTACGCAGAGTTCCAGGATATAATTGAAATTTCTAAATCGAGAAGCATTTTTTGTGATTTCATCAATTAAACAAAGAACATAATAATTAAAAAAATGAACAGTGTGCAAATATCGGAAATTCTAAAAAACGATCTGGCAACTCGTCATTCATTCATCGGAGTGTTTCCTTGCGACCGCCTTCCCAAAATAATTTCGAAGTTTCCTGCTAGCCTTGTTATCAATACGGATCGTTATGGAAATCCTGGAAAACACTGGTTGGCAATGTATATCCCAAATCTGAGAACAGTGGAATTCTTTGATTCCTTTGGGAATCCACCCGAATATTTTGAAGGACCTATCACGCGATTCACTTCTAAGTTTCTTATTGTGAATATTAATGAAGCTCCTCTACAAAGTTTATATACTGCCGTGTGTGGAAAATTTTGTGTTTACTTCATATATTCTCGATGTCGCGGGAGAAGCTTATATTCTATTGTGAGAAAGTTTAATTGGAACAGTGAAACAAACGATGTAGGCGTTTACAATTTCATTCAAAAGAAGTTCGGAATTGATGTGAAATTTAGAATTTAGAAAATGTAAAAATAAATAAATAAATAAATAAATAAATAAATGCTGTCTGAATGCTACTTCGTGTGCCAGTCTTTTAATTGCATTGCTTCCTTTTCTATTTCTCAGTTGGTGTTATGGAAGTGCCTAAACTACATCATCCTTTCACAGCTCTGATAGCTGGTCCTACAGAGTGTGGAAAAAGTCAGTTTGTGAATCGACTGCTACGACATAAGGAAGAAATCATTTTCCCTCCTCTCCAACATGTGGTTTGGTTCTATGGGGTATATCAAACGTTATACAACGAAATTTCGAATGTTACTTTTGTAGAAGGACTTCCAACTAATTTTTTGGGTCACATGAAAGATAGAACGCTAGTTGTCATCGATGATCTTATGATCGAATGCGGAAGTGATAAAAAATTAGCTCATTTATTCACTAGAGGTAGTCATCATTATAATGTATCCGTGATTTTCATCACTCAAAATATTTTCCATAAAGGTAGAGAAATGTGAGAAATTTCATTAAACGCGCATTATTTGTTTTTGTTTAAATCTAGAAGAGATTTAAATCAGGTAACTCATTTAGGTAGGCAGTTATACCCAGGTAAAATAAAAAAAATTCAAGAAGTGTATATGGATGCTACTAAATCTGCTTACAGCTATTTAATGGTTGACTTAAAAGTTGATACATCGGAAGATATGAGGTTACGTACTAACATACTTCCTGGAGAAACTCAATACATCTACCAACCTCGGTGACTCAGAATTAGAAAGACCGTTTCGTTTAACAAATGCAATGCAATGAGTTGTAGAAATTGAAAAACAATTTTCCCCTCAATGGATCTGATTACTTTTATTCCCTCTCTCTCAACCTCGTCAACCTCCAACTCTAACTTACGAAGTGAATTACAATAATCTCCGAATAAATAGACATACTTTCATTCCTTTCATTCAAGTATATGAATATGCGTAGTGACTAAAAGCAATAGTACCCTTCATAGGCTGTTATTATTCACCATGACGCTGTCAAAGCAAGAACTGCAGCTGCTCAATATAATTCGGCTTTGCCCAAAGAAGGTGTTAAAAGATATTCTGTCGAAATGCCCTAATAATGGAATTAAAGCGATTTGTGAAATTTGTCTAAGCACTTTAAAAGGAAACGTTCCCCTCTGTATAAGAAGAGAAAGCTATTTTTTCAAAAAGGGGGATTTCTAGGTGTGCTCATACCCGCAGCTCTCAGCGTTTTGACGTCACTACTAACTAAATAAGGGAATTCGCAAAGAAAATGGTGCTTGTGCCCGAAGAGCGGTTTTTCCGCCAGATACCAACAGATGAAATGCTATCTGATCTCAACAAGGAAATGAAAAAAAAATTGTTAAGTAAAGAACCTGATGATCTGAAAATAAAATTGTATAATCAGGTTTTAAACAAGAAAATTCACACAACTTCTTTCAACTCTATAGTGCAGGAAGTTCCAATTCAAGCGGAGGAAATGGCGTCGAAAATAGAGGGGTATCCGAAGAAAGAAGATATTTCTGAAGTGCGGAGAGAAGATTATGTGGAAGACTTCATCATTCAATCTGTTCCTCAAAATTTAAAACGCTACGCTCGAAATGTTTTAGACCTGTTCAAAAAGAATTCTGACATCATATCTTGGACACCCAGAGCTGAACTCAAGTACAGAGGACACGTTGTGAAAAACTCCAATATTGTTGATCTTATTGACTTCATGTTTCGAAGTAAAAGTTCTAAACTATATGTACCTTCTGAATTTACTAAAGCTTTAAAAGACATTAATTTACCATCTAAATATATAAAAAATAGAAGTTTAATAATAGGTTCTGTTCAAGAAGGAAAATCTATGTTGTGTGATGCTTTTCCTGAACGAACTAAAATAAAAAAATATGTAAGGTCTAAGAAAATCGAGAAACCTGAAACTTCAACTTCGCAATGGATATCGTATTAAAGATATATTAAATCCACTTCTACTGTTTCCGTTATTGTTCGAATAAGTTCATTGCTTTTTCCTTTTTTTCTTAACAAGATGTTTCTAATTACAGATGAATACAGAGCTTTGAAACCGTAAGGTAAATCATGCTTTGAGGAAAGTAAAAATGTGTAAAACAGGTAAAAAATAGCATGTAAATATTATTGTTTAATATTGGTATTATTTGCACACACGTTATAATGTAAAAAATTATTATTGTAATGTACATCTTGTCTAACATTATCATCAGGAGTTCACGCTTAAACGAATGTTGCTCGCGTTTGTACTTAAATTATTTGGTGTCTATTTTTTGTTACTCCGTTTCCGCATCACCCAAGAGGTAAGAGTCCCGATGCGTTTCTTTTATAGAGGTATCGCTATTAGCCCTACAATCCTCTTTTTTCTATATCACAAACATGTAAACTTTAGCACATGTTTTCCATCATTCTTTTAACTTCAACAAGAATCTCTTCCCCCTTTATACCAGACAGGAGCTCTTGAGAAATCTTCGTTTCTTTACATGCGTTAATAAAAGATTTCGCAATAGTAAAGGGGCTTAGACGAGACACCGCTTCCTCGAAGTATATGCTGACTTTCATTTCAAATTCTGTGCTTATGCAAGTATGTTGTAACTGATTGTGAGATACGTATTCAAGTTCTCTCGACAAACATTCTGGACATTCAAATACCTCGCCAACGCTGTCACTAATTAAAGTCTTCAGAGAGTCCATCAGAACAATTCTTTGTTCCCACTCATCAAGCGTTGTAGTTTCTCTGTTTCTAGTTTCAGAAAGCACAATCTGCTGAAATTCTAAGCCGAACAGTAAATTCTGCACCCTGGCCCAGACATCATCCAAAATTGTTCTCAGTTCTTCAAATTGTGTTTTGTTCAGTGCAATTCCATTAGTAAGGTGAAAATCGCCACTAGCATCCGAATACTGCTTCTGGAAGCGATGAATTTTTTCATCACATGAAGTTGACACAAAAAGTTCACTGCCTACACTATACGTTCTCCCTTTGTTTCCAAGTCGAAAAACACAGTCTCTCAGTTTGAGGAAACAGCTTGCCAGCAGTGTTACTCAGCATATTGTTGGAATGAACACTTCCCTTGTCCATTTGTATACTCTGATGTGTACTTTTATGACAGAAGAAAAAACAGACACCACCATAAAACTGTTACCTCCAAGATGAAAATGGTGTGGAGGGAGTTTGTCAAGAGTAAATCCTTTGGGTGATGCCGACATTAATGGAATCTCGGTGAGAGATGGAGGTAAAACAGTAATATCAGATGAGGTGGTAGCTGCCGATGACGAATTACTCGCAACACATGAATTATTAGCTGAACTTGAAGATCCAATATCAGTAGCAGTAACACATTGCTTCTTGGCGCTAGTAGTTAATTCACTAAATCGCTTCATGCTAGAATAATCTCAACTGAAAGGGGTAGAGAAAAAGAAACTAAACCCTCTCTTACAGATGATTATGTCTAAGAGACGTTGGGTTCTGAAGCAACTTCGACCTTAAACGAATGATGATTGAAAACAGAGACGTCCGATTCGTTCGAGAACTTGGAACTGAATGTTGCCGGATTTCCACTAGGAAATGTTTGTGGGTCCAACCGGAAGGGGAGTTGAGGGGGCTGTCAGATGCTAACCTTCCTAAAGGTGAACATGGGAAGTTATTTACTTTAAAACCAAGAGCCTTGTTCTCCCAACACTCAAGGTGGTCATTCAATAATGACAACCTTATTTACAACCTCGCATTTAAAGGCAACACTTCACATGCCCCTCACACTCAAGGTGGTAATTCGTTTATGTCAATCTTATTTACAACCCCACGTTTAAAGATAACGCTTCCTCTGTCCCCTAACACTCAAGGCGCTTATTCAAAGCAAGCAAACTAATGTCAATCTTATTTACAACCTCGCATTCAAAGACAAGGCTTCTTCTGCCTCTCACACTCAAGGCGGTCATTCATTGATGTCAATCTTATTTACAACCCGGCGTTTAAAGACAACGCTTCCTCTGTCACCTAACACTCAAGGCGCTCATTCAAAGCAAGCAAAGTAATGCCAATCTTATTCACAGCCTCGCATTTAAAGTCAACGCTCCCTCTGTTCCCTAACACTCAAGGCGGTCGTACAAGGACGAGCTTCTGAAGGCGTTGTTCCACGTCACATAACTATATGGGGTGGGCCGGTCTTTGTTCAAATCAGGAACCCCCGGTTTGTGAAAAGTTAAACTGTTGGAGACATCGGATATGCCACATTCTCGTGTGGCAGGTACGCGTGGTAGAGTTATTCTCCGTTACTTTGCTGGCGACTGTGTATTTCTTTTTTTTTTGTGAGTGCTCTATGTTAACATGGCAGCGAGGAATAATCTGGATGAATTTGATCTAGAGAGGGTAAGTTTTTTTTTTAGTTTTTTTTTTTTATCATTTCCTCCTTTGATTTTGAGTTCTGTTGTCAAGAGTTTTCGGGTGGTGTGTTAGGCTATTTGTTCATATAAGAGTAGAATAGTTCATGAAATGTGTGGGTCAGATAGAAAAATTTATTTAGAAGGGGTTATTTAAAGCAATTTTTTTTCTTTTTTTATCGAGACTTCAAGGTACTTAGTTGTGTTTCTTTTTTTCTTTCTCAGGAATTCAGTTCTTGGTGGGAGGAAGATGTTGATCTCCTTGTAGGAAATTTAAATTTTTTTGAAGAATTTGGTGAATTTCCAACCAGTCAAGATCTTACAGAAAAATGTTTACCTGATGAACCCATTCATTTGAATAACTTAAATCATCAGTCTGAAACAGTTCCAGTTGTAAATTGTGAAGCGGTTGCAGGTCCAAATAACCGGTTCAGGTTTACTTGCTTTATTTGCAAGAAATCATTCTCCTCCAAAAGTAATTTGAATCGGCATGAAAAGACACATAGAGGGGAAAGGAATTTCGAATGCAGTACATGCAACACTCACTTTACAAGGAACAGCGACCTAACTCGCCACGTTAAGGATTCAAAGAATTGCGCTGCCAGTATTTGTAATCGGAATGGGGGAAAACAAGAAAAGCGAAAGGATACTTCTGAACATTCTCTTGTATCTAAAAAAGAAAGGATAACGCTGAAAACAACTGTGGTGCACTTGATACCTATTTTGACCACCAGTTTTATCCGGATACCGGAACAGACGGCGATCTCACTGTATTTCTGAACAGTATTCGAGGAAATTTATTGAACACCTTGACGCAGAGAATTTCGTCTGATGGCCCTATCAAATGGTATGCCATGTGTAAAATACGGTTTTCGCGTAGGAAAGATGGAGATGACGTAGAATTCACACACGCCTTTTTTGTAAGCACGTGTGTTACAAATCTAACTGACGAATCCATCGAAGAAAATGTGAATGTTGCGTTCTTAAAAATTAAGAATGCATGCGATGATTTTGAAGGACAAGGTAGTGGGTGGGTACTTGATAAGATCATACAGCTAGAACTAAAGGTTGCAAAATATGTACCGCTTGCTGCCTCGACATACATTCCTCTACCGCAGAAGTTAGTCAGAAAAAATGCCGTTCTAAATATTAGAAACGAAGATCAGAAATGCTTTCTCTGGTCAGTGTTGGCACACATACATACTGTTGAACAAACTTTAAATCCTGAAAATGTGGGTCACTATACCCCCTTTGAAAAAGAATTGAAGTTTGAAGACACCAACTTTCCCATGAGTCCAGAAAAAATTTCCGTCTTCAAGAAAAATAATAGCATTTCAGTGGACGTCTTTGGCTATGAGAATGAAGTTTTTCCATGACGCATCACCAAAAACAAATCGGAAATACATGTGGATTTACTTTGGATCTCAGATGGGGATAAACAACATTATTGTCTCATTAAAGATATGAGCAAGCTATTCTCTCACCTAACCAAACACAATGGGAAGTCATTTTACTGTGACTACTGCCTCCATCGGTTTATAAAGAAAGAGCTGCTTGACGCTCATTTACCAGACTGCATGTCACATGGAGAGCAGAAAATTGAAATGCCCAAAGAAGGGGATAAGTATTTGCAGTTTGATAAGCACAGTTTTCAAATGCGCATCCCCTTTGTCATATATGCGGATTTTGAATCGATCTTACCAAAAGTTGATAGCTGCTCTCAAGATCCTGATTCCTCACACACTGATGCTATTTCTAATCATATTGCATGTGGATATGGATATGTAATGGTTGGTCCGAATGGTGAAGCTATAAAGCCGCCTCAAATATATAGGGGTGAAGATGTTGTAGACCATTTTATCAGTTCCATGTTGAAAGAAGAGGAGTACGTAGAAGCACTTTTAAAAAACATTCAGCCTATGCACTTATCTGAAGCTGAAGAGGAATCTTTTGTGAGCGAAGAGCCACATCTGTGGGGAAATTCTAGGAAGTGACAGAGTTAGAGATCACGACCACGTGACAGGCACATATCGTGGAGCAGCTCATTCGAAATGTAACTTGAATTTTAAAGTGTCACATAAAATCCCTGTAATTCTACATAGCTCGCGATCTTATGACACACATTTAATCATGCAGGGAATTGGAAACATAAAAAATCGTCGAATTGAATGCATTGCGTCAAATAGCGAGAAATACATTACTTTTTCTTTAGGGAGGTTGCACTGCTTGGATTCTTACCAGTTTTTAAGTGCATCTTTAGAAAAGCTAGTTGATAACCTCACTGAAGACCAGTTTAAAATTATGAGAGATCATATGCCATCTGACAAGATTCATCTTCTACTTAGAAAGGGAGTGTATCCTTATGAATATGTGGATTCATTCCAAAAATTTCAAGATACACAGTTACCACTTCGAGACGCATTCTTTAGCTCCCTCACAAATGAACATGTTTCGCTTGAGGAATATCAGCACGCTCAAAATGTGTGGAATTCATTCGGCATTTGCAACATGAGAGAATAGCATGATATTTATCTCAAAACTGATGTACTTCTCTTAGCCGACGTGTTTCAGAACTTTAGGGATTTGTGCTTAGAGTATTACTAAATAGATCCCTGCCATGTATATACAGCCTCTGGTCTTGCATGGCAGGCCATGTTGAAATACAGTAAAGTTCGGATAGAACTGCTAACAGATATGGAAATGCATATTTTTATTGAAAAAGGCATCCGAGGAGGAGTATCAATGATATCTAACAGATATTCAAAAGCCAATAATAGATATTTAAGCTATTTTAATCCTTCCCATCAAAGTAAATACATCATGTACTTAGATTTTAATAACCTTTATGGGTGGGCGAAGTCCCAAAAATTACCAGTAGAAAAATTCCAGTGGATGAGCGATGTTGAGAACATCACAGAAGAGAAAGTGATGAGTTGGAGCGCTGACGACACGGAGGGATACATTTTGAAAGTGGATTTGGACTATCCATCCCACTTTCATGATTTACATAACGATTATCCCCTAGCTCCCGAAAATTTGCTCATATCAACGTCTATGATATCTCCATATGTAAAAACCACTGCTCAAGAGAAGAACATGCCACTCCATCGAAACGTTAGAAAATTAACTCCAAATTTATATTCGAAGCAAAAATATATTGTACATTATCGAGATCTACAAATGTATTTGAATTTGGGTTTTGGAGCTTGAAAAGGTTCATCGAGTTCTGAAATTTGAGCAGAGCGCATTGTTGCAGCGTTATATAAATTTCAACACTGAACAAAGAAGGCAGGCAAAAAACAGCTTCCAAAAGGACTTTTTCAAGTTGATGAACAATGCGTGCTTTGGAAAAACTATGGAAAATCTTAGAAATCGTTCAGACATTTGCTTAGTACAAAATGAAGACCGTGCAAAAAAATTAGTAGCTTCACCTGCTTTTCATTCCTATATGTGTTTTGATGAAGGTCTAGTTGCAGTTAAAATGAAAAAACTTCTTTGTATCTGAATCGTCCCATTTTTGCAGGTTTCACCATCTTAGACCTCAGCAAGGTTTTAGTGTATGAGTTTCATTATCGACACATAATCCCAACATATGGGGATAGAGTAAAACTACTGTTTACAGATACAGACTCCCTTTGCTACGAATTTCTAACAGACGATATTTATCAAGACATGCTTGCAAACTTGCATTTGTATGATACCTCTGATTATCCACCTGATCACCCACTGTATAGCAATGAAAATAAGAAGAAACTGGGAAAGATGAAGGATGAGCTGAACGGTAGATGTGCAGAGGAATTTGTAGGGCTTCGCCCTAAAACGTATAGCTTAAAGACAGGTGATGATGAGATGAAAAGAGCAAAAGGCGTGGCGAAGTACGTGGTCCAAAAAAAACTCAAACATGAAAATTACAAGAACTGTCTCTTTGACCGATGTATAACTAGAGAAAGAATAACGAGAATTGAAAGCAGACAGCATCACATAGAAACAGTCTCTGTTAGCAAAGTAGCATTATCCCCTCTAGATAATAAAAGGTATATATTGAATGATAATAAAAGGTATATATTGAATGATGGTATAAATACATTAGCCTATGGCCACTATAAAATTGATGAGATGATGTAATCGAAATTTTACATGTTTGTGATATAGAAAAAAGAGGATTGTAGGGCTAATGGCGATACCTCTATAAAAAAACGCATCGGGACTCTTACCTCTTGGGTGATGTGGAAACGGAGTAAAAAAAATAGACACCAAATAATTTAAGTACAAACGCGAGCAACATTCGTTTAAGCGTGAACTCCTGATGATAATGTTAGACAAGATGTACATTACAATAATAATTTTTTACATTATATCGAAGCTATTTTAGCTCACACACTTAACAGGCTTGGTTAACACGGTGGAATAGTTTATACGATGCTATGAAACAAATTCTGCGCATAAAAGACAAGTCACCTACGTTGCATAAAGAATTGGACTTGAAGAATGCACTGAGACATCAAGATTTCAGTTATGTGGAAGAATAAGTTAAATGTACTCAAGACATCGCCAAGGTCCTAGACGTCCTCAAAGGTGAAAATGACATGTATTTTTTTTGGCATCCTACTTCCAGCGATGTTATCATTAAGGCACAAATTACAAACGTTATTATGGAGACCTCACGTATTGCCGACTATTAGCCAAAGCTTATTTAGAAGGTCTAGAACAAAGGTTTAAGGAATACTTCACACTGTCATCTCCCCAGGCGGAAAAGACTGCAATAGCAGCTTTATGTCACCCTAAGTTCAGCCAATTTAAGTCGCAATCTTGTATATCTAATTCCTGTTATATCAAAATGAAAACATTGCTCATAAATTAATTGTCAGAAGAAATTAAATCGTAACAACATCTCATGGATGCACGTTCAACCAGTCGCCAAGTCAAAGATGATTTTTTCTATATTGATTCCAATTCTGAAGATGACAGTGAAAACAAACATGCAACAAGGAAAGCTGAACTCATCTATACACATTTCAGCCTCGAAGACCCAGGATATTTACGTGTATTTCATAATTATAAAGAGGTAAAACATCTGTTTGTGCGGTATAATACACCACTGTCCACCTCAGTGCCCGTCGAACGGTTGTTCTCATACGTTACTATTACCAATTACTGCAAAGCTAATAGACTTTCGGATGAAATGTTTGAAAAGAGAATTGTTTTTAAAGCAAACCTAACGTATGAAGAAAAATACCACAAACAAACTAGGGAATAGGAAAATACAACCTTAGTTTACGACAAGCCACCTAGATATTCTACTTCTACTTTTTTTTTTTTTTTTTGATTGGAGGTTTAACGACCACCGTGAGCAACTCAATGGGCTATAAGCAGTCGCCCGTCCCTAATTTAGGGTCACTGGTTCCAGGGAAGGGAGAGAGCCAGTGCCGAAAGACAAACACAACATCCATGCCTGATCGGGATTCGAACCCGGACCCCTTACGGACGAATGATCAGAGGCCAGCGCCTTAGACCACTGCGCCACCGGGGCGGCACTTCTACTTTACAATGAGGATTTGTCATTTCTTTACTTTGTGATGATCTAATTGCTAATTCTTTCTGTTGTACTCGTAGTTCACTTTGTAGTTGCCATATTTTGAAGCAATCAGACTTTTCATTCCTTCCATTTCAAGTTTCGTAGTGTCTCCGAGTGCTTTCCATTGGCGTTTAATGCACAATTTGTTATTTCCTGACTGTTTTTTTGTGCTTCAGTGAATTGTTCCTTGTTGAAGACTAAGATCACATGCAATGGCACTGATCTGTCTTTCATTTTTGTACTATTCTCTAACCAAAATAACCACCCAATTCGTACTTACTTCATATGCATTATTTTGTTCAAATCACTTCACTTGCGGCGAAGACGGGACAATTACTCATGCCATACACGTACAATCTCCAATACCTACATACACGCATTTGAGGTCCGAGGGGTGGAACAATTGTCAAATAACCTACACAATGCGTAAGGGTGTATTTGTTGCAGGTTTATTCACGTTGTATTGTTACCCATAAGTTATTGGTCGATTACCAACATATAGCTAACCATTAAGCATTACTATTATAATGAGTAACTGCTACACGTCATTACAATTACCATGTAATTCTAATGACCAGTTCACCATTACTATGTAATGATAACGCTAAGTTCCTGTTCCCATTACCACTAAACTGTGGCGAAGTGAACTACGAGTACAACAGAAAGAATAAGTGAACTACGAGTACAACAGAAAGAATAAGTGAACTACGAGTACAACAGAAAGAATAAGTGAACTACGAGTACAACATAAAGAATGAGTGAACCACAAAGTGAACTACGAGTACAACATAAAGAATGAGTGAACCACAAAGTTAACTACGAGTACAACATAAAGAATGAGTGAACCACAAAGTGAACTACGAGTACAACATAAAGAATGAGTGAACCACAAAGTGAACTACGAGTACAACATAAAGAATGAGTGAACCACAAAGTGAACTACGAGTACAACAGAAAGAATGAGCAACTAGATCATCGGAAAGTAAAGAAATGACAAATCCTCATTGTAAAGTAGAAGTAGAATATCTAGGTGGCTTGTCGCAAAACAAGGTTGGATTTTCTTATTCCCTAGTTTGCTTGTGGTATTCGTCTTCATACGTAAGGTAATGCATTACCGATTAATTCAATTACGATTTTGCCCAAATATGCTTACTAGAGATGGGCTACAGAAATATTAGAAAGTGGCGGAGCATTAAATCAAACAATTTGGTAAGGGGCTTATTACACTGCATGGCCACAGACTATGAAACTATATACATATTAGAAAATTGAAAAGCACTTGCGAGTATTTCAGGACGTCAGCGTAATTGTGTAAGGGTAGCTGCTCTATTTCCGAGATATGTACTACGTAAAGTATGTATGGCATTTTTTAAAAGAGAACACATTCATTGTCAATAAAATTCAAAGCCTACTAAATTGTCAATAACATTTTTTCATTCTCGTACACTTCATCTATGAAAAATATACCGATGTGTGCTTCTTCCAACAATGGATATATAAAACCATCAAGACTCCATCTCTCATTTCAAAATATTCTTGATAAATCTCTCTTTCATGGAGATTACATCAAGAACATTTCAAAAATCATTAAATTGTGCCCCTCAGTTTTGTTTGAACCATGTCTTATCTCAGTGATTCACCATTAACTATCAAGTTCGCCATCACCTCGCCTCACTGGGGAAAAATAATCTAGTCAGGAGCATATCTTGCATAAATAAACCTACTTGTTACACTCATATATCGGCGATCCCTTCAGTACTGCACTTTGCTGCACTGCAATATGCCAGTTCTTCTAAAGAGAAACTCTGAAAGTACATCAGGGTTTATTCCTCCCCCACCCGCAGGATTGTACCTGCTTGACCAAGTAAGTTCTCGATAACATAATCGCCAGAATCTTGCTTCGCTATATGAGAAAGGTTTTATATCATCCAATAGCAGTTCGATAACAACGATGTCGAAATAATTCTTCTGCCGCTCTAAAGTGTGTTTTTCATATAGCCGATCAAAAATCGTTTTAGCACTTTACGTTGGAGTATTTGAGAAAACTTTTCATACCTAGCAGAGGCTGAATAACGTTGTCAGATTATGCCCTATAGCGTTAGTGCGCACATGATAATTTAGGTAGATGACTAAAACTGTCGTTAGTTGTGTACCTCGTCGTATGAGATTGTGCTTGTATACACTGAGGTACGCGCGTACTGATTGTCTAAAATATATCGGGCCATGCACTGCATTGTCCAGTTGTCACAACGTTCTTTTTTTTTCTTGGAATCTCGGTTAATACCATTTGCCCTACATTTTCTTCTATGTCTTTTGAAAAAAGATGTGTTTATAGTATCACTTACTACATCGGTTTTTCTGTGAAAAGCATATTTTCGATGGTTGGTTTCAGATATGCTCTTTGCCCAGGGTAGTGCCATTATAAGGATGGTTTGAGTCATGGACTACCTAATTTCTGCGAAAAGCGATTTTCCCAGTACGGGGCATAAACGTATGTTTTATGCTTTATTTGATATCTGCAGCAGTAGAAGTCGGATGAGTGAAATTCTGTTATTTACATTGGGCAACTGGAATTATACGTAAAACTGTTCATGAAGCTTTTACTTTCTATGGGGAAATATTTGATCATTATGTGGCGCAAATATGCATTTCCTATTTCCGAGATGAGGCAAATATTATTTACTGCTATCTACCGCTCATAAATGCTCGACTTCAAAAATCCTCTTGGAATTCCATATCTGCGATTTCAACAGAAATTACCTGTGCATTTAAAAAGTTAGGTGACGCAAACTTAGTTTTTTCCTGGGGGAGTGTGGGGGGGGGGGTCGAGCACCGTGAGTATCTCGTAGGCCTACAAGCAATCTCCCGCCTCTAACTTGGAACCACTAGTTCTCGAGAGAAGGGATGGACACTCCCAGCGGGCGAACGGGCCACCTAAGCCTCGTCTGGAGCTCGAGCCCGGTTCCATCTCTGGCGAATGATCCCAAGCCAGCGCCTTAAACCACTTGGCCACCATATCGGCACACACTTAGTTTAACTAAATCTTTGTTTTAAACTGTCGGGCTGAAAAATTATTCTTTTACCATCATCTGGTAATGTCCGTGATCAAAGCAACTGACATAGCCTTTTCACGTACAACACTTTCCCACTATCTGGCGTCGCAACATACACTGAGATACCAGTTTAGTAGATACACCTGGCCTCACTACATAAATGGCTCATTCAAACACGTATGATGGCATATGAGCGTAGCATGAGGAATAAATCTGACAGATCAGCTCGTCCAGCAACAGTCGGCTTTCGACTGAGGGACACATTGTGTAGAACGAGTGATCTGAGCTACTTCGAACGTGGCATGACAGTTGGCACCAGGCGTGCAGGTTCTAGCATCTCTGAAACGTCCCTTTTACCGATTGTGTTTTCCACGCACAATCTGTAAAAGGGTCTAGCGTGAATGGTGCAACACGCAAAAGCCTTTCAGCAACGGGAGATCCTATAGTTTAAGAAGACATCTCGTGGATCAGAGAGGTGAAAGAAGTCGGCGAGAATCTTGCAAACGAACAGATTGGCCACTCGGAAATCACTGCAAAAATCAATATTGACGTGCCGAGGGTCATCCACGAACGCACCATTTCGCCAAATAGGCTACAACAGCCGACGACTACGAAACGTAGTCAGTTTCTTAAGACTCCTTTGATCGGCCAGCTGTTTTCGCCCACAGGATCGCCACTTGCTGGAAGTTTTTTGCCTGTCGCCCTGTTCACAGTAACTATTGCTACAATTATGTATGGAAATCTCAGGAGGACGACCGTTTGGAAGATAGTCAAAAGGGAAAGTCTGGCGCAAACTATCATGACACATTCAAAATCGTTCTTCAGATCACTAGTTTTGACCATTCCTATCTTCAGTAGAACGCTAACTGATGCCCGTCAAAGACCAGTGCCTGTTGTACTTTTGCTAGGTGGCGTAAACTTCATTTTTTTATTTCTTTTGTGTGTGTGGGGGGGCGGGGCGGGGGGGCTTCCTACCTGTCAGAGTGAGCCATTTACGTGACAGAGGAAAGTGTACTTAGTAAAATGACACCTCAGTTTATTTCCTTTTGGAATAATATCCGCTTTTCTAAATGTCCCTTTTTAAAATTGTCGTTCATATTCCATTATTGCAATTATGAGCTCAATTTTTATACATTTTTGAGTCTTTTTGCTAGGTGGCGTAAACTTCGTTTTTTTTTCTTTTTTTGCTGTTAGATAGTTACTGGCTTCAAGGTTCAAAATTAAAAGTTACTTTGAAATGTCTTCAGCGTATCCGGTTTGAGACTTCTGCGAGAAGACATGATTATTAGCTCGAGAAGATTTGTTCAGAACATGTCATGATATTTATTTGTCGCTACAACACAGTTCAGTACATTCAAATAAGCATCCAGGATATATGGCGACATTCACATCATTTCAAACAATCCTTTGATGCCATGAGGTAGAAACGATTTGTTATTATGCTGTTTGAAAGGCTTGTGCAGAGCGCCACTCGCACAAAGGTATAAATCACGTGCTTAAAGTATTCTTCGTGCAACTGTAAATATGATACGCCGCATCTATTAAAGGGACTAGAAAAATGCTTCTTGTATCGCACGGCTGTTACCTCAGAGGCAAATATACAGCGGTATAACTCGTAATTTTTACTAGTGCTCCAGTGGTCAGACCTAAAACTACCTTAGTGTCTGTCAGTGATACAGAAGCAGAGGCTATAAAAGCAGCAAAACGGAACGAGTTATTACTTTTGAAAAGAACAACAACAAAGAAAAACTGTCATATTTGACGGTAACGGTTACGACACATTAGTTCCATTTTTGTCTATTGCAGCGCTGTTCTGTTGGGATCATCGAAGCCAACCGGTTTACACTAGCCTCTATGCGACATTTACCACTGTCTTACCGTACGCAGTGTTATCAACACACATACTACTGTTTCCTTGTCACGGAGTTTTCACTACGTGGAGTAAGTGTATATTTATAACTGTCCTTTGATCTCGTCTTCTGTAAACGAAAAGGGGAAAGCACGTTTCCTATTGGCTAGTTGTCAAAATGAACGATATTACGCATACGCATCGAAGAGCCAAAACATTATGATGATCAGCGTGTCTTTATGCAAATCGAAGCAACTGCAAATAAACGACAGCGTGTGTGAAGGGCATGAAACAGTATAATAATACCCGTTCAAGAATCATTGTTATTCTTGTTCTTCAGACAGGAAAGGCAGCGGACTTAAGCAAGTTCGGCAAAGGCCAAATTGTAATTGCCAGACAAATGGGTCAGAGCATTTCCGAGATGACAAGGCTTGTGGAGTACTCACGGTCAGCAGAGGTTAGTAGCTTCAAAAAGTGGTGCGAGGAGGAAGAACCACGAACCGATAGCAAAGTCTGGGACGGCTCATAGATACTACAGGTGACCGAAGGCTATCCCATATGGTACCATCCAACAAAAGGGATACTGTGGTGCGATTCGCAGGTAATTTGAATGCTGGTGACGGAAGTAACGTGTCACTATACACAGTACATCGGACCCTGCTGAAAATGGGGCTGCGTATCCGCACACCGCTCCGAGTGCCCATGCTAACCTCGGTTTACGGTCGAAAGCGTCTACAATGTGCATGCGAACACCAAAATTGAAACTTGAATGACTGTTAGAAGGTCGTCTGATCAGCTGAATCTCGTTTTCTGTTGAACCATGTGAGCGGTCGACTAATTGTGTGTCGTTTACCTGGGGAAGTATTGGCACTATGACGCACCTTGGGCCGAAAACAGGACGGTGGAGGAAGTGCAATGCTTTGGGTAATGTCCTGCTGCGAAATCCTGGACCCGATCATTCATTTGCAGAAAACTATTACGTCTACACCTTACCTAAACATCATTGCAGACCTGGTACATCCTTTCATTACAACAGTATTCTCCTCTAGTAGAGCCGTCTCTCAGCAGGATAATGCATCATTCCACACTGCCCAGATTGTTTGAAAATTGTTAGCGGAATATGAGAAAGACTTCCAGGTATTACTCTGGTCTCCAAATTCCACAGACATCAATCAAATCGAGCATCTGTGGTTTGTGTTGGGACAGCAAATTCGATTTGCGGCGGCTGAAACCCATAACTAACAAGAGTTAAAGGATCTGCTGGTAACGTATTGGTAACAGATACCACCGGACACCTTTAGAAATCTTGTGCCGTTCATTCCTCGCCGGGTAAGAGTTGTTTTGGCGGCAAGTAGAAGACCAACCTCATTTCAGGCAGGTGGTGATAATGTTTCCGCTCTTGGGAGTATTTCAGATTGTTTGAAGCATTAATTTCCCACTATGGCGCAAATTGCGTTACTTCAATATGGTACAACACTGTGCCCGAAAGAGAAATGAAAGATTCAAATACTTCACAGGTTTTACGTACTTTGACAGTGAGAACGAAACTTGTGCATTAAACACGAGAATTTGGCGACATCCCTCTAATTGCGTTTGTGAAAAACAGTTGCAAACTGATACAAAGGAATAAATATAATATTTTTCATGCTATATTGAAAGTGATCTCATACATTATTCTCTTCCTTCGTGACCTGTCACAGCATCGGGCTGAGCCAGGGGTAGCACGAAATTCCAATTCTCAGAAACAGTTAAAGGGCTCCGCAAATGGGCTATTGTGATTTTGCAGAATACGGGATGCGTCTGATTAACTACGTCGCTTAATCTACGTGACAGAGGAAGAACACTGCCAGATGTTTGTTGCCAGTGGTCTCGAATCAGTCGTTCGCAGAAAATGCACGTCACTGACGTCATCACTATTCCTACCCACAAAGTAAAGTTTCTTTTCTATCCTAGTAAAATGACAGAGTAAAAATAATCTAATTTAAGTAAAATATGGATGGAATACAGTGCATCATGTTATTACGTATTTTATAAATTTTATATCAGAGTGTCTTTATTTGTAAACTATAACCAGTGGCAGTGATACGTGCTTGATGGTAGAAAATTAGAATTACAGCATACCAAGAAAAAGTAGGATTATAGGAGATAGTGCCAAAGGCCTTGAGAATATTTGTGATTATTTGTGCTGGAAGTAAGCAAAACAGAAACAGGTTGCTTCTAAAAAAACAAATAAACCGGTTCTTTCCTTTGATATACTTTACAGAGGAGACTATTTTGCATACAGTTTCTTCTACATGGGGGAGGGCGTAAATATATATTACATTTCGTTCAACATCTCTGCTTCTTAAAGTCCGATTAGAAAAATTCTTTTTCGCGTCGGTTAGGGTTCACGATGATGAGTATTTTGCATATAATTTCTACTTTTTCGTGACACACAATTTAGCGATAACTGGGTGTGAGAGCTTGTTTCAGCTTGAGATGTAAATGCAGCAACGTCTGCTTCAAAAAGGACCATTGAAAAAATTGTTTTTGCAGCCAGATATCGCTCACAGGGAAAACATTTTACGTGTATTTCCTGCCCGAAATAATATAGAATTTATTCTGTAGGGAGTGCAATCCATTTTTCTTGACACTTCTACTGCTAAAAGTCCGATTTGAGAAACTCATTGAGCACCGGTTACTATTCGCTCCGTGGAACATTTTCCATACGCTTTTGAATTTTCCTTAACGCACAATCCTGACGATAGGTGTTTTTATTGTGTATTTCTCATTGCTACTCTATCTCTACTCTTAATATGCGAACATTATCCTCTTTAAATAATGAAGTTTTCCCGTTAAAGGACTATGTGTAAACGGTTTTCTTGCTATCTCTACTTCAAGAAGTATCTGAGAAATTCTTTTTCCATCACATATCTTCTAGAATATAAAAATATAACGAATTCCCATCGCTATAAAAAATATTTTGCACTCATTTTCCGGTTTTTTATAACTTACAATTCTGCCGCAAGCTTGTAGCTGCGTGTCACACAGAATGTGGTAGTAAGGGGCAGTTATATAAAAATAAAATGTATTTGTGTACACAGCCATTTAAACAGAAAACTTGCTGCAAATCCGCGAAGCGCGAACCACGATAACAACATAATAACAACATTTGAAGAAAAATCAATGAAACAATAAATTACATTACAAACATTATTTAGAACATTATAGATCCTAATGAGGACAAATCAATTGAATGTGTGTGAAATGGACATTTGTGGCAAAATATTAATAGTAAAATGTTGGACTAAGAACCTCATAAAAACAAGATATTAATTAAAGAAAAATTTTATAACCAGAAAGATAGTTCCATTAATAGGCCTTCAAAAATTATAAATAGCATTTTTAACAACTTAATTCAAAAATAGTAGATTTACAAAATACATAAGGGAAATATTTTAATTTAATAGCTGGCAACTGCAAGAGGAACTTGGCAATAAAGTTTAAAATTTTTTCTGTGTAAACGAAACTTTTGAAAAGGTGAAGAACAATTGAACGTTCTTCAAGTTAAAATAGAATTAAGTATAGTAATCTGGGTAAAGCCTTGAGTAAGTGCTTTAATTGCTGTAAATAACATTTTTTTTTATCTACAAGCAGAAACTATCTGTAAAATCTGCTAATAAGTGGGAAACTATTCGCGTACAGCATACGTGTACATTCTGCTACTCTGGTAAAGGGTAAGTGACTTTTTGTGGGTACTGTACATTTCCTCAGCGATGTATTTTCAATCTCAGGGCTGCTCAAACATATTTGTGCAGCTTTTTTAGGCTTTTATTCGTGCTGACAAAATTTTGATCTCTTTTCAGACTTGAACAAATGTTGTGTTGCTAAAGACATGAATATGAGATGGCCATATTGGGTGGAAACTTAAAGAGATGGCCATATTGGGGGAAACATAAATAACAAATATGAGATGATCATATTAGGGGAAACAAATAATAAATGGCGATGAAATCGTCCAAAGAAATGTTCAGAAATTTGAATACTCTTTTATTTTCCCCGGGATTCGAGAGCAAATTTTTTGTGAAGCTTTTTATTGCAGTAGTTACAACGGGAAAAAAACTGTTCTGGTACTTCAACATCACTGCGTTAGGTAATTATTTTTCCGCTCTTAGATGGGAAAAGTAAGCCGATGGCATACTTATTATTATTACACATATTTTTCTTTTTCTGGTTTCCGCTGCTGCCGATGCGTCAAGGAAAGCACATATCAATATATCAGATGCTTTCTTTCATTTTCAAATGTAAAAAAGAATGAATAGCAAAGTGTCAGTCACTTTGTTCGCAGCTGCGAATGCTAAGAGTGTTAAAGCACTGATAGTTTCACAATTGCTTCAAAATGTTTGAGTCGCGAAAAGAAAGACTTTACGAAGTAACTCAGTTTTCCGCTTAAGGGAAGCACATCCACTACCCCACCCTCTGTTACGTTTCAAAACATCCGAAAAGTTTGCAGCAATTTCGATAGCAAGTAATTTTGATAGTTAACAGGGGAAGAAACATAATCTGATTTAAAAGAATGTAAAAGAAGAAAAAAAAAAACCTTTTCTCCGTAAAAGCGAGTTGAAGCACATAACTTTTCCGAAGAGACTAAGATTGATATATTCTGCAGTCGTTTAAGAACAAAAAATCGTTTACATGCTTTTTAAACAATTCTCAAAAACGCACACAGATTAATCAACCCGGGAGTGGTCATATGCATATTTGATCTGAACAAAAACGCATAGCGCGATAAAAAGATAAAAAAATCCGTAGCGCAGAATGAAAGGACAAAGGTTTCATTTCCACTGCTCAGTTTTTCGACCGTGATATTTTTCCAAGGCTCTCGGCTGACAGCATCAAATAACTAGATATAATTTTTTTACTGTTCAGAATGAAGAAACCAGGGCTGACCTTCTGTTTTAGAAGCCAAAGGAAACCCCGTGAAAACATCCCTAAATTTTATCGAGAAGAGGTTATCGATATTAGCCTGACTTCTTTCTGTTATTGTTCCACTTCCTCCCACTTTGTTTGAAAAGAGTCAAATCGTTGAGAAAAACGATCAAGATACGATACGAAATATCAGTGGCTTTCACTAATTTCTCTCCAGAGCTTTGGCTGTGTGGCCGCAACTCTTGAAATATTAATATACGTGCAGTTTTCCACTGATTTTGAGAGCGGTGCGCACAAAGGTGCAGAGTTTTAATTGTCAGCGAGCGACATTGATTTTCAGCAGTGTCTTCTTGTCTGGAGGTAAGCTTAGATAAAGGAACTACGGAGAATAGTAGCAGGCTGAACAAAGAAGGAAAGAAAGATGTCGGATAAAAGGAGGAATCAGGTGAAGCGTGGAATCAATAGCCAATTAGATGGCATCTGCTCCGTTTCCCTTGGATGCCTCTCCCTCCCACTCCATGGATAAAGAGGACCTGTATCTCGGGCTTTTCCGTCTTCTTTCGGGAAAACAACTTTTGCCACGGAATTTTTCTATTCTGATATTCTCTCATTTGCTTCAATCCCCCTTTTTGTTTTCGTTTTTCTTTCACCTCTTTCTTTTTCTTTTCTCCTATAACCTTTACACATGATCGATTTAAATCGCTTTTCGCCTAACAATTCATTGATTCATCTATTCATTCATTTTCTTTGTTTCTCTATCTTTGTTTCATGTTTTCATAACCATTAAGCGCATAGTTTCCAACTTCATTTCACCTTACATGTTAAGTGACATTTATGCTCAAGAATTTCTATATTTCATTTCCTTTTCATTTTCTTGTTCAGGTGTTTTTGCATTTTACTATTTTAAGAAACAAAATTTTGCGCTACTGCTCAGTAGTTTTAACGACCATTAGCTATATTTTTTGATGATTTATAAATTTGGGTAATTTTGAGTTTTGGACATTTATCGTTCATTCTTCACTTTCTGAAGCTGAAGGAAAATTCTTTACCTAGTTGTCAAAGAAAACCAGAAATTTTCTCATACCTACGCTTTCGTTTAATTAACATGTGTTATATTGTAGTCAGAGAAATACATAAATAAAACTGTAACTTTAACAAAGATCATGTACAGAATCTACCTTATGTGTGCAATGTGCACATTTTTTACAAAGGCAGATTAAATTCAGAATGTCTTACGTCATTCTAACCCCGTCCTCCGTAACTGAAAAATGCGAGTATTCAACTTATGTAACTATTATGTTCAAGTAATAATTGGAATAATAAAATAAAGAGTTGCATAAGGCGAAATGGAAAAAATCGGAACTAAGCTCTCTCGTAAGCATCTGTCTTTTTCGCTTTCTCTTAAACATGAAGAAAGTGCAGCAAAATGTATTTTTAAAAACTATGAATAATATTCATTTGACATCAACAGTTTACACTAATAGCGGAGAACCAAAAAAAAAAAAAAAAATCAAAAGGTTCCCACGTAAGAAGCATAGCTTGCTGACTTGACGAGCGGTAGATACTGATAAGCAAGTCAGAGAGGATGTGCGGGGGATAAAGACTCAACCGTTGAAGGATCTTGCCAATGCATTGCAAACTTTTTACAAACAGGTGATTATGGTGCTGAAGAAAATGATTTATTAGTCGATGAAATTGTGCTGTCGAAGCTAAAGGTAAAGCGTTTGCAGAGATGTTGGATGCATTTGTTGGAAGCAAGTTGTTAAGAAAATAATCCCATTCCAGCGACTTCTTAGCTTTTTAATTTCTCTGACTACAATATAACATATGTTAATTAAACGAAAGCGTAGGAATGAGAAAATTTCATGGGGTTTTCTTTGACAATTAGGTATAGAATTTTCCTTCAGAAAGTGAAGAATGAACGATAAATGTCCAAAACTGAAAATTACCAAAATTTATAAATCAACAACAATATAACATTTCACAGCTTTTTGCTAGGCTGATTTGTAGTACTTTCTGTGTCCCACTTCTTGAAGTACTTCTATTTCTTGCCATTATATGTAATTTCTCAATTTCTGGAAGGCGAAACCCTGTGTAATAGTTTTAATTCATCAGCTGCCACACTATCATTGTCCTTATGTTTCGATGACTGGTCAACATTCTTTTCTGCCGATTCATTAAAACCAATCCGCTTTTTTTTTGGAGGTTTAACGACCACCGTGAGAAGTTCAATGGGCTATAAGCAGTCACCCGTCCTAATTTAGGGTCACTGGTTCTAAGGAAGGGAGAGAGCCAGTGCCGTAAGACAAACACAACATTCATGCCTTACCGGGATTCAAACCCGGATGCATCTCGGACGAATGGCCATAAGCCAGGGCGGAGACCACTGCACCACGGGGGCCTTTGCGCATTATCCTTAAAGTTTTTAAAGATCTGCGCAAGAGTTTACTTTTTGTTTGATTTCGCAACCAGCTTGAAACAGCTTTTTCATTATTCGCAAAATTTATCTTCTTATATATATGTATAGGTTCTTATTTGTTCATATTTTACTAATGTTTAATGGAGTAATTATTTGTCCATCTAGCTTTTTTTTTTTTTCCAGAATCAGTGCAAATATTCTTCAGAATAGAAACTTGGATTACTGCTTGTGATCGTTGTTTTCCACTCTGTTTTAAAACATCGAGTTACATGATTTTACTTCATGCAATTCCGTGCTCGTCCTGTTTTGAGATTCTTAGATGTTTCTTTTCACCTTTCTTACTCATGTTGTTATGGAATTATTTTGATAGCTAATATTAAAATAAAACATAAAAATGACCTTAATATTTTCGACTTAATACATAGAAGATCACAAGCGCGAACTTTCCGGAAATCAAATGGGTGCTGGAGTTCGTTTCTCAAAAGGGACTTGAGTTCGCTTGCTGAAGAAGGGGAGAAAGGAAATTCTTGGGATATGTGTATGTTTAAAGTACTCTCTCTTACAGACGCACGCCCGCATGCACGCACGCACACAGATAAATAGATGTATTTCAAAGTGAGGTTTAAAGCAGGAGATCCATAGAATAAAGAGTTTTACACCTTTAGTTGTCTATTTCTGCATATTCTTACATTCTCCGTCCCCTTCATTTTTTAATTGTAACATAACAGGGCAAGGCATGTACAGGGTGTCCCAGTCGCTACCGAACCCGGCATTTCTTTAATAATATTAACACCTGTAACGTACCAGGAGATGTGACGTACCTGCCAGAAGGACGCACACGACATAAAGGCAGATAGGAATCAGAATAAAACGTCCGCGTAGCTGAATTGGTAGAGTGACTTATTCCGGAATGAGGGGATCCGGGTTCGAATCCTGGCGTGGAAAGAAATGACGGAGAAATTTACTTCGTTATAATGGTGCCCGAACTATCCGGATGACCCGACCGTTCAAAATCTCGCAATGGTGTGATGTTATTTCCACACCGCGAGATAGGAAAAATAAGAGAATCCCTTCTCCAGCCCTTCAAAAAAAAAAATAAAATAAAAATAAAATAAGGGGGAGATGATGTAACGTACCAGGAGATGTGACGTACCTGCCAGAAGGACGCACACGACATAAAGGCAGATAGGAATCAGAATAAAACGTCCGCGTAGCTCAATTGGTAGAGTGACTTATTCCGGAATGAGGGGATCCGGGTTCGAATCCTGGCGTGGACAGAAATGACGGAGAAATTTACTTCGTTATACACCAATAAAGATATTGCAACGAAAGTGGAAGTGGACTTACCTCATTTCGTGCGAAATGTGATGGCATCACAGCATGTGCTGGAAGTGGCCACCATTTGCGTTCAGACAGCATTGCGCCCGGCGCTGTCAGCCAGCCAGCCAGCCGGAGTGCTCCTTAGTGACAGACACATTGCTAAGTGTGGCGCCAATGAGGAGCAGTCCGACAGCCAGCAGGATGCGCCTCTCTTCAGCTTTGTTATGTCATTCAGCGTGTCTACACAATGCGGTTGTTGATAGTGAGTGCTCGTGCTCGTGGCTGTTCGCGTACGTGTGAAAATGTATCGGTATACTCTGGAAGAGCGAGTGTTTATTGTTTGCACTTATTGGAAAACAGAATCGATAAAATCTTGTCAACAGCAATTCCTGCAGAGGCTTGCAGCCAGACATCCGCCGAGCAAGTCCACCATTTGGGCATTGTAGAAGAAATTGGAAACCAGGGGGTCTTTATTAGGAGATTATGCAGGAGGTCGTCCACAAATGTCCGAGGAAACGATCCAAAATGTAAAAGGCCAACTACTTGCGTCTCCCAGGAAGTCACTTCGCTGACTGTCACCAGGGTTGTCCAAAAGCAGTTGTCAACGTGCTGTGAAAAGAGCGAAGCTCATGCGTACCGTATCTACGTGGTCCACGAACTGAAAGAGCCTGACCACGTGAAACGAGTGACACACTGTCGATGCTTCCAGACATTTCTTCAGGAAAATCCGGGCATTCTGGACTACACGTAGTTCTCGGACGAGGCGTGGTTTCATTCACCTGTCCGGATACGTCAATTCTAAAAATTCCCGTATTTGTGCTAGTGAAAATCCCAACGCGATACATGAAAGAATCCTTCATTCACAGAAAATTGGTGTTTGGTGTGGGATTACCCGGCGCCGCATAATTGGTCCCATCGCACACCAGTATGGCCGAATTTCAGTCCTTTTTCGGCGACTGCGTCATTTCGAAGGGCCTATGGCCGCCGTGCTCGTCCGATCTGAGGCCTCCTGGTTACTTTTTATGGCGATATCTTAAAGGGAGAGTTTACCAAAGAAACCGCGAACCATAGATGCCTTGAAAGTAAACATTACCGAAGAAATTCAGGCAGTGACGGCGGACATACTGGCAAGGAGTTTCCACAATGTGGTGTGCCGGGTTCAACGCTGTCTGGACGCAAATAGTGGCCACTTCCAGCACATGTGATGTCATCACATTTCGAACGAAATGATGCAAGTCCACCAAATTTCATTGCAATATCTTCATTGGTGTTATTATTATTAAAGAAATGCCGGGTTCGGTAGCGAGTGGGACACCCTGTACATTGGTGAAATCTCAGCTTCAAAGATTCGTCAGAGAAATGTCACGAATTTAAGATTTTTTCAGACTGCCATTGGCAAAAAAGAGAGCTTAATGTAGAAAAAAAAAAAACTTCCAGCAATCGGTGATCCTGTGGACGAAAACAGCTGGTTGATCAGAGGGATTAAAAGTGATTGGTAATATGGTCGTCTGCTCGTGTAGCCCATTCACGTTATGGTCTGAATGGGCAACAGTGGAACACCAATGTTCAATTCTGCACTCATTTTCTGGAGTGTGGCCTATCTGTTCACTTGCACGTAAACGTTTGCTATGGTTGATTCTGAAAAGCCGAGAAGGACGAGTTTTTCACCTAGCGATAACAATCATACCACTTTCAACATGGCTCAGATAACTCTTTCTGCCCATTCCGACTCTCAGTTGAGCTCCAATTTATGCTCGATGAGCTGCTCTGCCATATGTATTCCGTACACCGCGCTCACGATCCGTCTAACGTTTTGCAGTGAGTCATTTATGTTACCAGGGCAGGTGTGCCTAATAAACTGTCATTTCAATGCATAACTTTTAAGAACTGAACTATGTTTTTCTGTCCCACAGTTAAGTGAATTACATTGGAATCCTCTTGAGAGTAAGTCGTCTTCTGAAAGAACGACTTGCTCTCAAAGGTGTCTTTTTCTGAAAGAAGCGATTCTTTAGGGAAAATACTTTACCGAAGGGATGATTTACTGGGAACAACAGGGATGCTTCCGCTCCCTTTTTCTGACGTCACAACTGAGCGATGTCTTTTGTCATTCAGTCGTGAAGCGCCGTAGTCTAAGCTCCCATTCCGACCGCACCCTTGTAACCGATGTCACGAAAATGAGAATTTTTCTTTCAGTGGGGTTCGTAGAATTATATCCTCTGCTCGCTATTAAAAAAACAGATTTTAGGAAGTAAAAGAAAGGAAGTTGAACATGTGATGATAAATTTAGTGTCCTGCAACTTGTAAGATTAAAATGTCTGTACAATACAACATAATAGTCAATACAGTTGATTCAGTGATTGCAAATTAGTTTTACTGTGAAGGCTGACAAAAACAAAGTGCTACTTAATTAATGGGTGCAAGGAACCCACCGTTTGAAGAAAAGTCTCAAGTATACTACTCTAAAAGTATTTTAAGGACACAAAAATTGAAAATCGGATGAACTACTCTATGCCATACTAGTTCGATGAGTAAGTACACTGCCGGACAATTGCTAAGGACGGATGACAATAGCAACGATAGCAACCATAAAATGGAAGGCAGGAAAATTTCGAAATTAGCATAAGTGCGGGATACAGTAAGACGTGTTGTGCGTATGCAAATTTTGGATTGCTGAACTTGTTCGTGACGTCATAGCGCTGATAAGAGATATAAAGGATTTGACGCGTATTGGCCGTTGTTGTTCAAACGCAAAGTTGAAAGGGAAAGAAACAATTGACGAACTTGCAATTTTCAGTATGTCTTCCCGACATCACCTAGATGATTTTACGCGTAGCCGTATTTATTGGCAAGATTGAAGAAGGGCGAAAAATAACAGATGTTGCCAGGGAGTTCCACGTCAGCCACAGTGTCGCTTCAAGGCTTTGGAAATCATTTCAAACAAATGGAGAGTGTAGCAAACGTCACGGGGGAGGTCGTGTTCGCAGTACGACACCTGCAGAAGATCGGTACATAGTGCTATCAACAAAAAGACACCGGTGCAGCACAGCTAATGAGGTAGCAAATCAGTTTATGGCTGCTACTGGCAAGCGGATCTCCCGAAAAACTGTCGCCAGACGTTTGCATGAAGGAGGACTATACGCCCGCCGTCCTGTTGTGTGCATCCCATTTTCCAGACGTCACCGTACCGCCCGTTTGCAATGGTGCCATCAACATCGCAATTGGACTGATAACGACTGGTCTGCTGTCCTCTTCTCAGATGAGAGTAGATACAGTCTATCGTCTGATTGTCGACGACAACTGATCTGGCGTGATAGTGGTACTGCATATTGTCCAGCAAACATGCAGGAAAGGGACCAATATCCGACATGTAGTGTCATGGTATGGGCTGGCATCATGATCAATGGCCGTACGTCCCTCTATGTGCTTCCAACTGGGACTATGACTGGCCAACGATACATTAATGATGTTCTGCTACCTCATGTTCGCATGTTCCGTGGTGCTGTCGGTGATAGATTCATTTTCATGGACGACAACGCAACATGTCATCGAACAGTCGCTGTCCATGAGTGTCTTGAGAGCGAGGATATTCAACGCCTCGTATGGCCAGCACGCTCTCCAGATCTGAATCCCATTGAAAATGTGTGGGATGCTTTGGGGAGGAGTCTTGCTGGTCGCCAATGCCCTCCAATAAACAAGGACACCCTCATCCGTGCACTGACAGAGGAATGGGATAAAGTACCCCAACAGCTGCTTGATAATGTTGTGCAAAGCATGACACGACGTGTGGAATCTTGCATCGCCCTTCATGGTGGCCATATCCCGTATTGACATCTTACGCCGGAACGCCTGCGGACGGTAATTGCATTTTTTTCACGTTTACGTATTCTGCACAAAATGGCCTGTTTGTCCCTTGAACACGTTCCAAAGCCTTCTGGATTTCAGAGCACAATAAATTGTCTTTCTTGTAATGTCCTGGCATTCTGACATTATTTTATTTTACTTGGCATCCAACCACACTTACTTTTTTCTGCGCTATATAGCCGTTTATGATCCGTCCTTAGCAATTGTCCAACACTGTATGTGTTGTATATGTAATGATTCACATAACAACCCTGTGATGCTACTGGCTTGATAGCTACACGTGACAATGGAACCGGTTCTTGAAGTGTTCCAACTACGATTGGGAGAAAGCTGACTTCTACTCTGCCCTACGTAGATTTAGTTGCAACTTCCAATATCTCAAAGAGATTTTTTCTGTGTCGCGGAAAGACACCAATATTGTGATACGGTACAATGTGTCCTGATTAGAAAGCTCTAAGGAAAAGTGAGAAAATATTTCACTTTTAGAAGTATAAGGAACGAGCGTTTAAGTGCGTGAGTAAACTATTCCTGACGAAATTTAAAACTCAATTCTGTTCCAACCAGGTCTTTCCTACGGAATTTATCACAGCTGCGATGTGCTAATAAAAGCTATGAGGCATAATGGCGTAGCTGCGATGTGCTAATAAAAGCTATGAGGCATAATGGCGTAGCTGCGATGTGCTAATAAAAGCTATGAGGCAGAATGGCGTAGCTGCGATGTGCTAATAAAAGCTATGAGGCATAATGGCGTAGCTGCGATGTGCTAATAAAAGCTATGAGGCATAATGGCGTAGCTGCGATGTGCTAATAAAAGCTATGAGGCATAATGGCGTAGCTGCGATGTGCTAATAAAGCTATGAGTTCCGAACTGGTTAGAAGAATGCAATGTTTGCTACGGTGCTAACAGCCATAGCAGTAGACTGTAAACCGTAATAATAACGATTGCAAGTTGGAGTGACATCTACCTTTGCGGTCCCATTATATCCCCTGTATTGAAATAGAAGAGAAGAGTGCAAGGGCAAAAATGGTCCCCAAGGATTATCAGAGTGAGAAAAAGAGAGTGATCCAGTTTCAGCTCTTTGGTTTAGAAATTCACACGCAACAGTGCGTACCGGCAAAATCAAATAAATGTACTGTCCAGCCAGTAAGCCTTTTCTATTAACTGCTTTAAAGTCGTGATTTTATTATTTAGCTTAGCG
Organism: Macrothele yani; assembly: GCA_039090855.1. Taxonomy (NCBI): domain Eukaryota; kingdom Metazoa; phylum Arthropoda; class Arachnida; order Araneae; family Macrothelidae; genus Macrothele; species Macrothele yani. The sequence goes on from CM077013.1 coordinate 70,060,968, forward strand.
TCATTAACTAGTTTTATTGTTCTCTATTAGAAAACGTTTTTGCCTATTTGGTAAGCTTTTGAGTACAACTGTACGTTTAACTAGTGATTATCTTCTCCTAACCCTAACAAATATATCAAATTCAGAATTTTGCAAAAAAAGGCAATTTTTATTTTCTAATTTTTTATTGAATAAAAACAAAAATTTTCTTCACAATAGTGACAGGGAATGTTCTAATAGTATTTATTTCATAAACAATATATTAGATAAAATTTTACCGAATTTTTTCTATTTTATTTTCAAATAATTTTTGCAAAGCGTTGCAATCACACTGAAAATTTGATCGTTTTCTTAGAAAGCCTCTAAAAGCCAGAAAACCTTATTACATCTGCTTTAGACGTACATTTAGAAAAAAATTTGATATTTCTGACATTGAGTCACGATTTAATTTAATGTCCTTCAGTTAACTTACTTTTTACTTCAGTTACCAGACGAGAAATTTCTTCATTTCTTTTCAATATTTCTCAAAACTTCTCAATCTTATGATTCATTTTTGCGAAGAACATTTTTTTTTATTTTACTTTATTTATTGGAGGCAAAAATAAAGTCTTCACCTCTTTTACTAAAAATGAAAAAAAAATGTACCATTGTACACTCAGTCTTTTTATTCGTAAAAAATTCAAAATTTTGCAAAAAGTACAATTTTTTTGGGGTATAAAAATAAAAAAAGTGTAATAGTCACGAAAGTGACAGAATATTCAGGTAATATTATTTTTTGAAAATAACACAAATAAAATTTTACCATATTTTCTTTGTTTTTTATTGGAGGCTTAACGACCACTGTGAACAACTCAATGGGCTATGAGCAGTAGCCCGTCCCTAATTTAGGGTCGCTGGCTCCAGGGAAGGGAGAGATCCAGTGCTGTAAGCCAAACACAACATCCATGCCTCACAGGGATTCGAACTCGGACGCATCTCGGCCGAATGACCAGAAGCTGTCGCTTAGACCACTACGCCACTGGGGCAGCGTATTTCATATTACAGTTTCAAGTAAGTTTTTTAAAATTCTGCAAAAACATTGAAAGTTTGGTCTTTTTCTTCATAGAACTTCTAAGGAGGAAGAGAACGTTATGAAATCTGTTTTATATGTTATTTTCATAAAACAGATTTCATAAGGTTTGTGAGCAAGCCCTAGGAAAGGCAGAGCAGCTATTCTTTTTTTCCCTAGAGATCTGGGAGGGTAGAGAACGTTACTTATTAAGGCAGTGCACCTATTTTCCAAGTTTATTCTATTTAAGTGTGATAGGAAGGGCTAAGAACACGCTTTTTGCCGTAGCAGGTTAATCGACCTATTGATCTCAGGAAGGCGGCATTTAGCATAAAACGGAAAAATCTCATAATTTTATTCTAAGTACAATGATAGAAAGTGCAGAGAACCAGCTTTTTTGCCGAAGCAGGAAAACCGACCTTTCCTTTTTATTACGAATACCTAATAAATATTCTTTTTTTAAATATTTATAGAACATATTTTAAAATAAATATTTAAATTTGGAAAGGAAGGGTACTTAGTCTTTTTGAAGGAAAAATATATCAATTTTCTATTTTGAATAGAACAAGTTCTATTCGGGCAGAGAACCCAAGAAAAACCTAGCTTAATACTTACCAAGTACACAGGGTTGGGTGGTGAAAAGTAATAATATTAAATCATCATGTAAAAATTCCAGGCTTTGCTTGCAGTGTACCGGGGAGATCGTGGAGTCCCCTGACAGGTGCTGTGTTTGTTGAAGCTAAGGATACAGCGGGTCAAAGTTGTAGACATTGGAGGAAAAGCTGCATGGCAATTAAGATCTTATTCTCCATGCGATATGGTTATTTCACTGTTCGCTATTGTAATAATTGTTTAGTTTGTACGAAGTTCATAAAATTGAGCCTTTTTCAAACCTTTTTGGAGAACAAAATTAACTAATTATAATTTGATGCCGAACAACTGGGGAATCTTAACAGCTTTTAATATTGATGTCTTGTTTTGGCCTTTTTATTACTTATTAATGATAATAATTTCATGCAAAAGTTAGGAAAGAGGATTACAAGGCATATTACCGGAGTTCTGCTGGTCTGGAAACATGCATACAAACATATCATTAAGCTGTTCTCTGATATTCAGCGGTTAGCTCTTCAAAGAATTACCATCTGCCAAGTAAACATTTAACTTTAAACAAAGATCTTCGCTCTTTCCACGTTTATAAGTGAGTCACGGCTGCGGAAGCATATCCGGCGCGTAACTGGAAGACCCTGGGTTCGACTCCCGGTGGCGGCCAATGAGAATTTTTCCGTGACTCACTTATAAACGTGGAAAGAGCGAAGATCTTTGTTTGATGTTCCTGGTTCACGTTGAATGTCTGTATTAAACATTTAACTGATGGAACTAGAATTTAATTACTATTGGTGTATCAAACGCCTCCATTTACAACGATCTCGGCACACAGCTCGATCTTCATTAACATCCATCACATGCTGCACACAAGACCTTTTGTTCCTTTTTTCTCAAACAGACATTCCTGAATCTGGTCCTCCCATGATTTCCTTGACCTTCCTCTACCTCTTTTTCCTGCCACTTGGGCTGAAAAAAATTCTCTTAGTCAGCGCCTCATCACTCATTCTTTCAACATGGCCAAACCACCTAAGAATATTTAGTCTTCAGCTTACTAACAACATTTTGCCTCACATTACACATCTGAAACACATCTTCATTCCTCACATGACCAGAGTGTGTCTTACCACAAAATCCCCGTAAGTAATGCATCTTCCCAGCACACAAACGACTCCAATATCTTTTCTGCAGTACCCAGGTTTCGCTGCCCTACTTCAAAGTAGGAAAAATTACCCTTTCATACAGAGCCATTCCGGACTTCCTTGAGAACCCATCATTCCTGTGAAATCCTCCTAAGGCAATTATGATTTTCGATGAAGAATTCACTCACCTACTAATTTTGCCATCCAATTTATTCTCTCTGTCAAACATACCTGGTCAGTCTCTGTGCCATTAAGACTTATCTTGCATTCAGTACTAACAGTTCGTCGCTCAAAAACCATAACTTTGGTTTTTCCTTTAATTATACTCTGTTTGAATTTCACATGGTGGGCGGTCTTAGTGAAAGGCGGGTTTGCCTCTTCGGGGCGCGCCACCGGGCAGCAATGGCACACACAACAGCAACAAGGGCCTGTATTAATTTTGGAGAGGTACCAGCTAGTTCTGTGTGACATTGGCAAAAAGATCCCAACTCACTGGGTTTTGTTCCAGAATCCTTAGGTGGAATGACCAATTGGAACCGCTAACTGTAGGCTGATCGCCTACACTGTTGCACTTTTATGATTTCTATGATCCAAAGAAAGTCTGTAAACATGCACTGACTTAACTGTTAAATTGGTTATGCCATTAAATACATTTAATAAGGATACTATTTTTTTTTAAATCATAAAACTAATAAGGATACTATTTTCAGTCATGAAATAGCATGACTAGGAGTCTTTCCGTAGCAATTTTAATAAGTCAATTTACTAGAAATATTTCGCTTTTTTTGTTTTCTTTAGTTCTTTCTTTAGATAACTTAGTGAGAATATTTCCGCTGTCTCGCAATTGTGTCTTTTTTTATTGCGTACAATAAACATCACTGCTATGCGACAGTCTGCTTGAGGGTGTAAATGGTGACAACGCCACCTGCATCTCTGCTGCCAATAACGTCACAGGACACATGAAGTTTGTTTAGATGTCACGCTGATGTATCCAAATAAATGAACTCCTATATTCTTTCCTGAATCGCAATGTATTCTCAGCCGGTATGAATCTAAAAAGCTTACTTAAGAAAGTTTGACTTTTAATCTCGTACGTGGAACTAATTTTTTCTTAAATATAGTTTTAGAAAAAATTTGTGATTCCAAAACGTGCAGGAGAATTTAACATTATTACTGCTCACATAAAACGTGAATTATACTCGTAAGAATTTTAAAACTCTCTTTACTATGTGAATTTTAAGAGCACAAATTACTTTTATCATTCGAATCATCAGTCCCGACTAACTTGTTAATGCTAAACAAATGGATACACCTTTTAATAAAGATCTTGCTCGATGAATACCTTGTTTAATAACTTATTTGATGTTCATGTGCAGGATAAAAATGCACAAAACTTAAAAACTTGAAAAAAACTGAAATAAAATATTCAAACCGTGTATTTCTATATCTGTTACTATGACATTCCTGGGTTTTGTGGCAATGGCCCATCTACAATGCATGATGATGAGTACTCCATTGGAGGAACTTTCCATCTGCATCGTAGATCCTTTTCATTCTGAGGTCATCCTTTTCGAGATCCATTTCGCTTTAACAATGGTTCCTGCTTCCCAACAATGCAGCGTCGACGGCTTCAAGTTGGTTGGTGGGATGCAGCGCATAGCTGTTTGTGTCGCGTGGCGCAGTCCTTTGTCCCCTGCTGATCCTGATGCATTCTTCCATCACTCCACAACTTCGCACTTTCTCGCCCTGTTTCATCTTCCTTGCCATTCTCTCAAGCTTTCTTTATGCTTTTATCGCGGCTTCTTTTTTCTTATTGGGAAAAGAATTCTTTGGAGGCAAGGAAAAAATAAAATAGCTAAAATACGGAATAGCTCAGAAAACACTAGCCCACCCCTTAGAGTGTTCTTACCCACCTGCATAATACTTTTCCGCCATACACATGCCTCCCCAAAGAATGCACCACACAAAACATACAGCATGTAACTGGAAAATTACAACTGTTTCTGCAAATAAAGTAAAATCCCGATTTTACATTTCTCAAAAGGTCCTGATGATGAGCATAAAATGGGAAAAAACACTGTGTCCATCACTTTATATCCAATGAATTGCGGTTCCATATATTATTTGGTACGAAAGAGAGGTTTTAATTATTGATATGAAAGAGATTCCGGAAAAAAGAAATTAAAAAATCAGACAGAGCACTCCAGGTGAAAAGGGAAACAGAACAGAAAAGAAATTACTAAGAGAAACAGAACAGAAAAAGAAATTAGAAAGGAAATAGAACAGAAAAAAATAGAAATATAACAGAAAAAAAAATAGAAATATAACAGAAAAAAAATAGAAATATAACAGAAAAAAAATAGAAATATAACAGAAAAAAATAGAAGTGCAGGAACATGCAATTTCCCTGTAAAGAATGGGGTGGAGAAACAGGACAGGAAAGAAATTAAACATGTAGTAGCATGAAATTTGTCCTGTAAAGAACTGAGTTGAGTTACTCCCATGATTCCAATGCCGTTTGTTCGATTACTGTTTCGATTTTCAAAATCAGGCATTTATTACTTTATAAATTGCAAAAACTTATAAACATTTCTTTGAAAGCATTTTACGTGAAAAGTTGAAAGCATTCAATTTTTCGTTTACAGTATTTGAAAATTCGTATACTACCTACTTATGGAATGGAATGTTACATTCATGATTCTGCACAATTTTAAACACCCCGTATTTCAAGATTGTACCTCCAGGTTGCTAGTTTTCATACTGTTTTTTTAAGATTAAGACTTGCAACGGACATAACTACGCACATAATAATTTTCTGACATTGAACATCATTATTCAATCAAACGATCCGGTTCATGGTGTATGAAAATTACCTTAAGTTCTTTCATTTATGCCTTTATTTTATTTTAATTCATTTTTAATTTTTTACTGTGAAAGCAAATGTATTACTTTAAATGCAAAAATTATTACTGTGAATGCAAATGTATTACTGTACATGGATTTGTTAGGGTACGCTAAATTTTCAACTTTAATCATATGTTATGGCTCTAAAATGATGCATTCACAATGCTGAATTTTTTAAGCAACACAAATGCAAATAGAATTCAGGACAAAATTCTCAGACCGATTCACGAGAGTCATTTCCTGCGAAAATCATACAAAAATATTTTCTTGTTTAAAAAACTGCATTTGCATTCACAGCAAAATATTAAAAATAAATTAAAGCAAAACAAAATTCACGGGGAATTGAAATGAGTGAAAATTGCACCTAAAATTTGTTTCAAGTATCCAAACTTAGCACTGATTTCGTATCAAATTCTTGAAAAAGGATTTTTTACCTCCGATTTGCTTTGATAAAGTGTCTTTCCTCAGCAAATATCTCGCATTTAATTAATTTATCTAGATAACTACAGTGTTTTTGTATCCTTGTTTTAAAGAATTTGGGGACAATATAATTAAAAAATCAATATAATTTAAAAACCACAAAAGCATCTGCATGAAAGAGAAGTCTTCCGTTCTTATTTTTGAAGTATTGCTTCCAGTAGAGGGGCACAGCCATTTCCTAAAAAATGATCAGAGCATCCATGTTTATGTGGGATTCTGGCCCTGACCCAGTTGTATCGAAGCCAAGCGCCCAAATACTCGACACTTCCACCCCCACACACAAACCTGGAAACCTGGTGATTCCCACGTAAGTTTTCGTATTCGTATACTTTAACAGAATTTATCAAGCTGATGCATATATAGGCTGTATGTATTTTCCAGTTTAACGATTTACAAGGAATTAAGAGTTAATGAGTGAAAATTAAGGTGCTTGCACCTTACAAAAATTTTCCAAATTCTAAAATAACAACTTTTTTTCAAATATTTGTAATTTAATAAACAGGTGGTGATAGATCAGGATGCTTAAAGTAGATTTTCCCAAATTCATTTGACTGTTTGATGTTTCTGTAACACTATTGATGCTGCTGCACCTACGTTTCTTCACATTGGCATTTCATCCATAAAGTCTTAACAAAAGGGCATTGTGATATGTATGTATCACCATGGAATTTGCGTTAACTACAGATGATGAAGTTAGTGAGCAATTCATAATAGGTGTGTTTTCCATAGTAAATGATCAGGAAAAAATAGGGAACTTTTTGTATGGAGATAGCAAAAGCGTTTAACCCTAAGTTTACAAAGGTGGAAGAACTTTACAGAAAGAAAGCCTATGTTTTCTTTATTTTCAACACTAGTATCGAAAGAATCATTTCAAAATCCAAAAGCTGGTATTGAAGTGAAACACTTTCCATTCAAATATTTGTCAAAAAACCCTTTACGAGAATTTTACCCAGAAAGTTAATAGAAATTCAAATTGCAAGTTTGGGGTACAATATGGACATTAAATTTTCTACTACACCTTGTGAAAACCCTTCTATTTGTCGGAGTACTACGTTGAACTTTTCATTTTAGAGAAAAGTTAGTCATTTTAAATTAGATACTTTTAGATACTACTAAAATTTCTTGCTAATCCCAGTTAATGAAACAATCATTTAACCTAATAACAGATTTACTGTACTTCTGTCCGACTCTACCGCCTTCCACGGAAATCCAAAAATCAGATGTATTATAAATGAACGCTCTACGAACAACGATAGGATTTGGCAACAATTTTAGGTTTGCAAACAACACATCGCCTTCGTTGGCATCCAAATATAGCACTGTTCCTGAAACATTCTGTGAACAACGGAGATATTTTTTTAAACATTTAAGCTTTATCTTCCACTGCATAATTTTATTGGTATCCAAATATGTGATGATTCCTGAAACATGTTAATGCCCAAACATTTTTGTAGCTTATGTACAGTAGACTGCCACACATTTGATGCTGACCTTGGCTACGCTTAACGGATGATCTCTATTTCGTTTTCAAGGCTCCTTGAATTGGAGGAGGAAATCCAAAAGATCAAGCGAGACATTGTTGGGCTAAGTGAAGAAGAACAGGAGTTCTCATTGAACTGAAAGTGGACATCTTGTAACGTATACTCTAGATTCACTTTCCTTTTGATTTTTACTATCTCTGGTTATTTTATTTTCCTATGTAAATTATCTTCTTACTGAACGAGATGTTATTTCTCCCGCTGAATGAGATCTGGCAATGAGTGTAAGTCATGACGTGGTGGTAGCCAGTATAAATAGGCGCGTTCAACGATACGTAGAGAGAGCGGTTGTTTATGTGCGAGAGAGCGGTTGTTTATGTGCGAGAGAGCGGTTGTTTATGTGCGTAGGAAGAGCTGTTGTTGTATGGTGAGAGCTTTGTTTCGTGTGTAAAGAGATTTTCGTTTATGTGAGAGCCAGATATCGAGTAGTTGTGTGACCGATGAAGTGAGTGTGGATAAATAACAGAAGTTTGCCTAATAAAAGATTGTCTTAGTAAGTACGTCTTTCTCAGTTCATAGTTTTGTCAAACCTCTGTCTGGCTGTTAGGTTTATTTCATTAGTTGTTACTATTAACAACCAGCATAAGACTTTATTCATCTTAATTACTACTACAACATTACTAGCAGTTAAACGCTTGTTCATTATTATTACTACACTACTAGCAGGAAAGTTTATTCATGATATAATTAACAAACAACAAGCATTAGAAACATTAGAAGAAGTAAATTCATTATAATTGAAGGAAGCTATATTCATTATAATTGGCGCCCGAACTTTTCTCGAACACGAGATCTTGACAATTATTACCCATGTCTTCCTTACTTGAGACAACTTCAATTTTTCACCCTAAATCAGACTTCGATGGTAATGGTGTTTTTTTTTTTACAATTTGCAAGAAGCCTGTGGGTCTCACTTTGATATGAATGATTTACAAGTCCCCAGGCATTCTTCACAATTTCGTAATTCACCAGCTTCCTATTACTCTGAGTCGCGGGTCGTACCTGAGGGAGTTCAATCCTCTCAGCGAAGCAGAATGCTTGCCCATTTCGTGCCGCATGCAGGAACAATTCATTTCAATGGTTTGGAGGGGTCCTTAAAATTTCTCGAAGATTTGGAAGATCATTTTGATCTCTACAATATTCCTCAAGACTGCAAAGTACAAATCGCAGGCACTTGCTTGAAAGATACCGCTAAGACCTGGTATCGGCAGTGGAGAGTGTCGAACCCGGATTCTCATTATGAGAATTTCCGAGCAGAATTTTTAGAGGTCTTTTCTTTCGGCCTCAGTCGAGCTAGCCTTGCACAACAACTTTTTTCGCGTCAGCAAGGACCCAACGATAGCCCTGTTGCATTTGCGTTTGAAACAACACGCTTGTATAACTTATGGGATCCACATGCCAGTCATGTCGACATGTTGGACACCCTGTTGCAGCAGCTCGACCCATTTCTACAGGATTTTCTTGAGGTTCGACACCCTGCTACAATTCATGAATGCCTTCGCCTCATACGAACGTATGAAGAGCGACACGGCAAACATGGTTCAACTCACCATGCTCGGGCACCCCGCGAGGCTTATTACGAAAACCCTCAGCGGCATAATAGGCCTAATAACTTTCAACGCGAGCATACACAAGTGCACGCCCAAGCTTCATACGTTCCACCACATAGAAGAGTGGCAAACCAACCGCGAGTTTCTGAACAATCTTCGGGATACCGTACAAATGCACAGTATGCTCGACCCCGTTCCAATCCGCAGCATTCGGAACGTTTTCATGCTCAGGGCAATAATGACTTTTCTGCCCGTGCTGAGGGAAGTAATAGAAATGAAAATTTCAACAGATATGCGGAGTTCCCGCAGCAGTTTTCACGCAGTTTTCCTCATCGTGAAAATTTCCCCGATACCCGGCAGGGTCGAGGTTTCAGACCGCATGATAATCCAACCAGGAATCCTTTAAACTTCCAAAGGAAGTAGACCAAGGGTCGGTCCTGCTTCCTGATACCAAGCATTCTGACCCTAAAACAGTATTAGTGACTGTTCAAACTCCTCAGTTGCCTGATGTATTCTTGACAATTGAAGATATTATTGTCGAGACAAAGTTCGACACTGGTTCTGAAATATCAGCCCTAAATACGAAGTTTTGCACTGACAATTTTCCTGCAATACACGTTCAGCCTGCGACGCAGTATTTGCGAGGTGCAAATAACGGAATCTTCAGTATCACAGGAACTGTCACATTATCTCTAGGGCTGGGAAAGGCTCGTTTTACGCATTCTTTCCTGCTTATAGACGAACTACCTGTTAAATGTCTAATGGGAATGGACTTTATTAATACGTTTGAAGTTACTCTGAATTTCGTACAACATGTTATTTCCTTTCCGGAACCTGTCGAAGTGATTCCTACGGATCCTATAGACATAACGAGTTTGTTATTGAGTAACCAATTGAATGAGAGGCAACGAAACCAGCTTTCTCTACTTTTGCAGGAAAGCCCTGGTTTATTTTCATTGACGCTGATGGTTCGAAACCGATAGCGACGAAACCTTACCCTTGTGCTCCCCATAAGAAACAGGAAATGCAACGTAAAATTTCTGAGATGACTAAACAGGGCATAATAAGGGAATCGACAAGCGCCTGGGCTGCTCCTGCCTTTTTGGTTCCAAAGAAACAACCCAATGAATTTCGTTTCGTGACAGATTTCCGCAAGCTCATCCAAGTCACAAAAACGATCAATTATCCACTACCTGTCATGTCGCATATTTTGCATGACCTGTCATCAACTAAATGGATGTCAACTTTGGATTTGGCGAGTGGATATTGGCAGGTGGCGGTACATCCGGACTCCGTCGATAAAACAGGCTTTGTGACTCCTTTTGGGGCTTATGAATACCTACGTATGCCCTTTGGACTAGCCTCTGCACCTGCTACTTTCCAAAAGCTTATGGATACGGTTCTCAGACCTGTTCTGGGTCCCCATGTGCATGTATATTTGGATGCCATTATTATTACATCCGAGACTTTTGACGAGCACCTTTCTCTGCTCAAACAGGTGTTCCAACTCATATACAATGCTGGCTTGACGTTAAAAGCTAGTAAATGCCAGATAGCGAGGGACGAGATTGTATATCTGGGGTTGAAAATCACTCCCCACGGCTTATTTACGGATAATGAAAAAATTAGGCCTATTGTTGACTTTCCTCGGCCTAAAACAGCAAAAGAACTATCACGCTTTCTGGGAATGACCGGATGGTCTCAGCAGTTCGTCCCCGCTTATGCTACCATCTGTGAGCCATTGTATGCTTTGAAACGTAAATACAAGAAGTTTGTTTGCACACCTGAGGCTAACGCTGCATTTTAAACACTGAAGTCTGCGTTGACTCAGCCTCCTGTGTTGACTTTCCCGGATCATACTAAAGAATTTGATATTTATACTGACGTATCCGGAGTTGGTCTTGGTTGCGTTTTGTCACAAGCTGGGCATCCAATAGCGTTTGCGTTTCGTACTTTAGCCAGAGCTGAACGCAATTATTCAGCTACGGAACGTGAATGTCTTGCTGTTGTGTATGCTCTTGACAAATTTCAATGTTATCTTAATGAATTGACAGTTAACATAATTACGGATCATTCTGCCCTTCAGTATTTGAATTCTGCTAAGCACCTATCTCAAAGACTTATGAAGTGGGCTCTGAAGTTACAGGAGAGCAATATCAAAATTTCATATCAGCCAGGTCATAAGAATCAATTACCGGACGCATTATCTCGCGTTCCGATTAGTGGGGTCCCCACAGAAACTACTCCTAGATGTCAGCCTTTACTTCTAATAGCTGATATAACATCCAGAGAGCAGATAATGGCAGAATTAATAAATGATCCAGATTTTGGGGATATCTATAATTTTTTGCTTGCGGGTTCGCCCCTACAAAGTGATCCTTCTTTGGCTGGGAGGTCACAGCATTTTGAAGTCATAGAGGGTCTTCTTTACTATACGAAATCTAGGACTACTAGGGCAGAGTTTCGCCCATGTATTCCGCGAACCCTTAGAATGGCCCTTTTAAACGAATTTCATGACAAACCTCTTGCAGGCCATTTAGGTATTCGCAAGACCCGTTGTAAATTGCGGGATGTTGCCTATTGGCCTGGCATGTACCAAAGTGTGCTCGCATACGTTCAATCATGTCACTTGTGTCAGATTAATAATTACCGTAATGTAAGACCGGCCGATCACTTGAAATCTAGTTCAAGTTCTCATGTTTTTGACATTATTTCAATAGATTTATTGGGACCTTATCCTTTATCTGTTAAAAACAAAGCTCGTTACGTTTTAGTATTAACTGATAATTTTTCTAAATGGGTTGAAGTTTTTCCCATTAAAGCAGCTACGGCAGAAGTTATTTGTAATGTATTAATTAATGAAGTATTCTCTAGATATGGTGCACCTAATAAAGTAGTTTCGGATAATGGTCCCCAATTTATTTCTGACATTTTTGAAAGAATGTGTGCGAGACTACACATTAAGCATAAATTCATTTCCCTATATCATCCCTAGAGTAATCCTGCGGAACGAGTAAACCGCACGCTAGTGAAAATGATTGCTACATTTGTCATGGATCATCATGAGCGATGGGATGAACATCTTGAGCTTTTTCGTTCGCCCTCCGCTCGTGTGTTCACGAATCTACTAAAATTACTCCTGCAGAACTTTTTTGGGTCGCAAAATTAAAACCCCTTTTGAAAATTTAACGGGGATTATCGACGAACTAAACCAGCGACCAACTCCGCAATCAGTACGAATCATGGCAGAAAAAGCTCGTGTTGCAATGCTAGGAGCACAAGCGGCTCAGGCAAGATACTATAATACTAGGCGTAGGGAACCAGATCTTGTCGTGGGAGATCTCACTCTCGTGGAAACGCACGTCCAGTCTTCTGTTTCTCATACTTTAGTGAAGAAATTGCACCCAGCTACGAAGGTCCATATCGGGTGCAAATGTGTTTGAAAATGACATTGTTCTTGAAAAACCTGACAATCAATTTCAATACGTACACGTTGCTCAGTGTCGCAAGTATCATGAACGAAATATCGATTTTATAATCAACCCTACTCAACCTTCTGTTCCACAGACTCAAGAGTCTATATCTCACAATCAACCTCCAGAAATTTTGGACGAACCAACAAACATTTTTGAAGAATCTCCAGTGATTTTTTCTTCACCCTCCCCTCCTCAAGACGGGCTTCCAAACACGCAACCTGATTCTCCCATGAGACGAAGGCTCGAATCAAGTTCTTCAAATACTAGTATCGTTCCTTTCCCTCCAACCATTGCCAAGACTATTGCTGCACCGTTTCCTGATAACTCTGCACCAACACAAGCTCCTACTTCCTTGAATACCTCGTCAGAGAGTATTCCTATAGGCAGAAATAAACATCGCCCTGCACGACCACTAAATTACAGCAGCGACTCAGAGTCTTCAGATATTTCCGATTTATCAGTTATGGACAATAACCGTCCAGTAACACCAAAAGCTGGTCGAAAACGTAACTTGTCTCCCCAATCTGCTTCGCCGCAACAGCGACGAAGGCAGAGATCCTTGCATCCGCCCGGGTTTCGCCCCTGGAACCTACGCTCAGAGCAAACAGGGCCGATGCCTGCTTCTACTCTCATGCCACGAGCGAGAAAGCGAAAACAAACGATGTGGCTGGAGCCACGTCCGTCCAAAAGAATGCTAGAATTACAACACGGGCCCCAGCACAAAGGGACTACATATCAAAAGCCTGGGGAGACCGTTCCTGTCAGCCGCAGGGATTTCCGGACCGACGGACTTCAGCCGTTCCAGACCGTTCCTGTCAGCCGCAGGGATTTCCGGACCTACGGACTTCAGCCGTTCCTGACCGTTCCTGTCAGCCATCAGGGATTTCCTGACCTATGGACCTCAGCCGTTCCTGACCGTTCCTGTCAGCCGCGGGGATTTCCGGACCGACGGACTTCAGCCGTTCCTGACCGTTCCTGTCAGCCGCAGGGATTTCCGGACCGACAGGCTTCAGCCGTTCCTGACCGACGGAGGTCTGACCGTTCCTGTCAGCCGCCGGGATTTCTTGACCGACAGACTACAGATAATCCAGTTACGTCCTTAAAGAGATCTACGCCACCTGAATTTACCAGTCCGATTAGGCCTGGAAAACGTTATCGTACCAGAGTTTTTTATGCGTCCTCGAGATAAGTAAGTTCTCGTGGACAGGTTCTTTTCTCCGTTTGTTGTTTTTCCTGCATGACCAGTTGGCGTGTCAGAATTTCTTTTTTTCGTGTGGGCCTATGAATTCTTTTTGTGTATACATGTGTTTTTTTTTTATATTTCTTCTATGTCCATCTACTAATCCAAATTTTTCTTTTATATCTATGTGCTTAGGGGTAAAATAATAAAAATTGTTACTGTTAGGCAGCTACAGGCAATCTTCGCTGCTGATACAGTTGGTGTGTATTCAACGAATAATGAGAACGTAATTTGAAATGAAGAAAGTGATTCCTTCTAGGCAGAATAAAAGGAAGGTATGCCGATGCAGGTTTGTTTTGTTCAAGTATACAAAGTGTTTCACAGACAAATACAGATTTCTTGATTTTGTCATGCCAAGTTTGAGATTGTACATACTGCTGCCACCAAAACAACAAAACAAAAAAGAGGTGGATAAACGTCAATCAACGAAGTGTAAGACTTACACTCCAAAATTGATAGGTTTTACGAAAAAAAAAATTAAGGGGGAGATGATGTAACGTATACTCTAGATTCACTTTCCTTTTGATTTTTACTATCTCTGGTTATTTTATTTTACTATGCAAATTATCTTCTTACTGAACGAGATGTTATTTCTCCCGCTGAATAAGATCTGGTAATGAGTGTAAGTCATGACGTGGTGGTATCCAGTATAAATAGGCGCGTTCAACGATACGTACAGAGAGCTGTTGTTTATGTGTCAGAGAGCTGTTGTTGTATGGTGAGAGCTTTGTTTCGTGTGTAAAGAGATTTTCGTTTATGTGAGAGCCAGATATCGAGTAGTTGTGTGACCGATGAAGTGAGTGTGGATAAATAACAGAAGTTTGCCTAATAAAAGATTGTCTTAGTAAGTACGTCTTTCTCAGTTCATAGTTTTGTCAGACCTCTGTCTGGCTGTTAGGTTTATTTCATTAGTTGATTATTATTAACAACCAGCATAAGACTTTATTCATCTTAATTACTACTACAACATTACTAGCAGTTAAACGCTTGTTCATTATTATTACTACACTACTAGCAGGAAAGTTTATTCATGATATAATTAACAAACAACAAGCATTAGAAGCATTAGAAGAAGTAAATTCATTATAATTGAAGGAAGCTATATTCATTATAATCTCTTCTACTGTCGCGGAACAAATACTGGCAGAACTAGTGGTGTTAGATTTATAATAAACAAGAGCACAATGTTACAGAAGTTGAAAGTTCCTGGGACAGAGCTCCGCGACTTCTTATCCAACTCTCAAAAGGATACCAGACTCGGATTATTCAAGCGAAAATTCGGCTTATAAATAACAAAGGCAAGCAATACTTGAAAATCATTATGGGCCAACGCAAAAATAGAGTAACAGCAACAGAATGAAACTTCGGTACGTAAATTCGGCCAAGAAACAAAAATCAGCGTGGAAATACTCTCATAGAGTTTGCAGTGGCCGAAAGGTTTTTCATCATGAACTCTATTTTCAAGATAAAGCCCAAAGGAAGTGGACATGAAAGCATTCTAATGGATAGACAAGTGAAATCGATTTTATTATGTGTAACGAGAAATTTGCCATCGAAGACTGCAGTGCGAAGAACAGGTTCAACACAGGGAGTGACTGTAGAATGGTGAGATGTAAAATGCACCTCAACACTAAATTCGTGGCAAGCTCATAAAACAAACAGAATGTACTGACATGACCAACCTTAAAAAGCATCATAATACCTTCAAATTGGAATGGAGGAACAGATCCTCTGCTCTAGAAGGCCTAACATTGGAAGAAGTGGACATTTCTGAAGTTAACAGAAAACTAAGCAATGCTCTTGTGGAAACAGCAACAGAAATAGGTGGTGATATGAATAAGTTGCATATGAGCAAATAACAGTAAAAACAAAAATGCTGATGCAAAATGGAAGATAAAGGACAAATAAAGAAGATATAACTTCAAGAGTGGAATATATAGAGCCATGCAAGACACTACGAAAAGTATCACTGAGGACGCAAGGAAATTAATTGTGAACTAGTGAGAAAAGTAATTGAAAACAACCAAAGCCTGAAGAGAGAAAAGGGACATCTCAGTAAGGGAAGAAAACAAAATATGACACTTGAAAAAGAAGATGGTACTGTAACAAGAAACAGAGGCGAAATTTTGACAAGAGTGAAAGATTCCTACTCAAATTACACTGCTGGCCACCCAAAATGCAGCACCAAGAAGGACACGAGATAGCAAAGCCAGATTTACTTGACACATAACAACAGATACAAAGATGAAACGATTGAGCTTACAGGCCTGTACGACTTGCGGAACATAGTTCGTGTGGCCCGCATGGGTGCCAATAACGGCCGCTACACGCCACGGCATCGAACGAAAGAGGCTTTGGATGTAGGCTTGGGGCATGTCTGCCCAGGCTGCTTCCACACGTTGCCACAGTTCATCAGGCGTAGCCGCGGGTGGTGCTTGCCGGGCCACTCGGTTGCAGATCAGCGACTAGACGTGTTCGATGGGCGACATATCGGGAGAACAGGCGGGCCACGGCAGCAGTGACACCGGGTTGGCCGTGAAGAATTGTTGCACGATGCGTGCCACGCGCGGGCGCGCATTGTCCTGTTGAAACGTGGCCGCTGGCAGATCCTGCAAGTAAGGGAGGAATACAGGCTCCAAAACGTCGGAGATGTAGCGGTGGCTGTTGAGTGTACCGGCGATGCGTACCAGAGGGGTGCAGGTGTTATATCCAATTGCGCCCCACACCATAACGCCATGCGACGGACCGGTATAGCGAAGCATAATTCAGGCGTCATACAGTCTCTCGCCGCGGTGCCGCCACACGCGGATCCGACCATCGTGGTGTTGCAGGCAGAAGCGGGATTCGTCGGAGAAGACAATGTCGTGTCATCCCGTAGTCCAGGTGCGGCGTTAAACGGCCTACTGCCGCCGCACACGCCGGTGGTGTAACGTCAATGGTAATCGGAGCAATGGGCGCCGTGCGACAAGTCCCCGCTCCTGCAGACGACGTCGAACGGTACGTGCTGACACAGGTTGTTGCGCAACACACCCTAATTCCTGCGCTAACGTTCGTGATGTGGTGGTGCGAGCCGTCAATGCCCGCAGCACAACATGCCAGTCCTCTCGTGCGGTGGTGTGCCGCGGCAGCGGCAATCGCTCACGTCGGTCCGTCCGTCCGTCCCTCCTGCACCCACCGAATCCCTACTCGCCTCACTGTGACTGGATGTCGTCCCACACGGGAGCCGATGTCTCGGTACGATAAACCGCTGTCGCGATAAGCCAATATTCGTCCTCTGTCCAACTCCGAAACGTGCTGGAATGACTGCGTATTCTGCGACGAGTCATCAGGAAGCTTCCCACGCACAGGTACTGCAGCACAACACACTTCAACTACTTAAACCCCGCCTTCTGTGCACCCTTCTTATAGTGCTTCTCGGTGGCGTGCCGGGCGCACATGATCTGCATATGCCCTGCAATGCTAATCGTTTACATGTCCTCTCGCGGGCGACGCATGCTGCGAATTTCAGGTCAATCGCATGCTTCCTTCTTGGTGTTGCATTTTGGGTGGCCAGCAGTGTATATGAAAGAGATGATACATCTACTTCAGACATTACGAAAGGCACCAGAGTATTTCCAGCCCTCCCAGCAGAAGTTATACACGCGAATAACAATTTTCACCATTATTGATTTCACTGTACACGCAATTAAGATATAAAATAGGGAAGAGCTCCAGAAGAAGATGGAATTACCTTGGGCATCATACATGATACAAGTGGAGAAACTGAAACTACACACGCCCAAGTTTTCACCAGATGCCTCAATGAAGGGAGGATTATTGAAAACTGGAACAATGCTACAATATTCCTGCTACATAAAAAAGCTGACATTGAGGATCTCAGTAACAACATGCTCATCAGCTATCAGTGGTTTATAAAATCTTCGCTAAGGTTCTTTCACATCGCTTGAAAGTAACACTGGACATTAGGGTGGGTCGAAAAAACACGAAATGCTCTGATCAAAACGCACTAGTGCGGAAAAGTTGTGAATGAGCACCACTAAAAATTGTATGAAATATTTTTCGAATCGGTTAATATTTTTTTCGAACCGGTTAATATATCTAATCAGGGCTCTGACCAGAGGATCAAAGTTTTGAAATTTCACAGAAAACATGCAATTTTCGAGTGTTCGTCGAAAATACCAGAATTACTCGGATCGAAATGCCCTAGTGCGGAAAAGGTATCAACAACAAATATATTAAGTATAATTCCAATGAGTTAATTTATTCGGCTCTGACCAAAGGCTCAAAGTTTCGAAATTTTACATAAAAGACGCGAAATGTATTGCAATAATACACTCGCGTTCACGCTTCCTCTCAGGCAATCCAGCCACTCTATCTTGGTCTGTCCTCCGCAAAATGAACTTGGTCGCATTTGCTCTTACAAACGTAGGGTGGAGTGGTTGGGGGAGGGGTTTCGAGGGCGCCTTCCGGCGTCACGCCATTTCCGCTAGTTTGCCTGTAACGACAAGCTGCAGAATAACTTCGCTGGCGTAATGGCGAATGCGATGGCAATTCCGAAGTCTTCAAGTTCAAAGCCTCCTCTGAGGCAAATGTTTGTTTGTCTCATTTTTGGAATCCCGAAAGATCTGTGTGGCAGCCAGCTTCCCACATATGAAGATGTCATAAGGTGTTGTTTCAACGAGAGACGTAAAATTATTTTGGATACTGCGAGCAAACAAGAACCTAGTTTCTCATGTACTGCAGACGCTGGGGCTGGGAAAATTGAAAAGTTCTTTCAAAGAGCGTCTATTCCGACAGTTTCTCAGCAGCGTGTACGTGCTATATTGTTCTCATATCATAAGAAGAACTCTAACATGAAGAGTTCTAGGAGAAGTGCTACTAAAAATCAAACAGTGAATGATATGGTCGAAAAGTTTAGGTTTAAAACAAATATTAGGTGTGCAACTTAATTCTCCGCCATAGGCACGACATGTTGACAGCAAATTACAGCAAATCGAATACGTATCTAATCAGGGAAATAATCCCCGTCGTGTTGGATACATTTGAGCCATCGGTCAGGGAACTGCCAAATGCTACTGTGGAAAAAAGATGGCTGTTTCGAGTTGATAAAGTCATCAATACCTGTGTGGACCTCCTCGACAGAAGTGAAGTGCGTATCACTCAGGTGATGTTGCAGGGAGCGAAAGAGGTTATAATCCGACGCGCCGAAGTCTGGAGAATACGCCGGGTGGGACAAAATCTCCCATCCCAGGTCGGTAATCGTGTTCAAAGTCGTTTTCGCGGTGTGAAGACGCGCGTTATCCTGAAGCAGCAGGACCGATCTTCTGCCCTTGCCGGTGTATGGCATTTTTGCCTCCATTGCGCGACTCACACGAACGAGTTGCTGATAATAACGCTCAGCATTGACCGTTTCACCAGGTTTGAGCATCTCATAGTGTACGACACCGCGCTGATCCCACCATATGCACAGCAACAACGTATTGGCATGGATATTCGGTTTGGCGGTACTGGTGGTAGGCTGACCTGGATAAACCCACGATTTGTGCCGCTAAGGATTATAGTAGAGGATCCACTTCTCATCACAGGTCAAAATCTTGTAGAGGAAATTCTTCTTCTTGAATCTGGAGAGCAAGGACACAGCAACATCGTAGCGGCTAGACTTGTTCGCAGCTGTGGGTTGGTGGGGTACCCAACGGCCCTCCGCCCTCCTTGTGAATCCGTCCAAGCTTGTGCAGGCGCTTTGCAATGGCTTTCCGTGTTACTCTGAGTTCCTGGGCGAGCTTTGACTCTGTGCGATAGGGATATGCGTCCAACAGTTGTTCCAGTTCCTCATCGTCAACTTTCTGTGACTGTCCCGGACGTTCTACATCACGGAGATCGAAATTTCCCTGCTTAAACCGCTGGAACCACTTCTTACACGTACTGTAGGACACAGCATTTGCTGGGCTTCCGCGGCACTTTCTTTCAGCTGAAACGCGAACAGGAGGCCTCAAATGTTACTTCTCGAACGACATTGCTTTCACCGTCAACTTTCGTCCCTTCTGTCACTACAGCTGTGAGTTGTTACGGTTACCTGGAAAGCTGTTGGATTATCGCTCACAGCTATTTGCATTTGCCGACGTTATATGATAGCTTGCGGTTAGGGGCCGAGAATTAAGTTGCACACCTAATAATTATATATAAATAAATGTCCTTGTCCTTCTGTTAATAAAGTCCCAGCCATAGAACGACTGTTCCTTGTGGATCAAAAATCAACCAGGAAATGCTACATAGGTCCTGTTGATCTTATCGAAACACAGAAGCTCCAAAAGCGAATCAAGGGAAAATTACAAAATTCTGCTCTTCCCAGAAAATAGGAGGTTGCGTGCGTTTCCAGTGTGACTGACGACAACGATCTAACTGAAACAGAAACCGAATTAGTTTCTGATGAAGGAACATATGATTTGTATCGCCCCAGTACCAGTAATCCAACTCAATCTTCATCTCAAATGCGAGAACCACTTTTCGCAACTGCACTTAGTAGTCAGCGATTTGGTGTGTCTGACAGAGCAATGCTGCACTAGCATCTAGTTTACTTCAGGATATGGACCTCATATTGAAATCAGACACTTCACTTGTAACAGACAAAAGCAAAATTCGAAGAAAAAAGGAAAATTGTTGTAAGCAGCTTCAAACAAAGACTCCGTTTGATACCGCCTTGAGAGGTTTATATTTTGATGGCCGTAAGGACCAGACATTAGCTTAAGTAAAAATCGGGGCAAAATTTTACCGGAGAACTGTCACAGACGAACACATCTCGCTTATGAAGGAACTGTCGTCACAGTATGCTGGACATGTGACCCTAAATCTGGCACATCACTTGAAATATCCGACAGCATATTTAAGTACATGGAATCAAAGGTTTGTGATTTCAGTGAACTTCAAGTAATCGGTTGTGATGGAACCGCAGTAAATACCGGGTACAAATCTGGTATAATTCGTCGGTTAGAGCTAAAAAATGGCACGCCCGTGCAATGGATAATTTGCCTCCTCCGTTTGAATGAGCTACCTCTCAGACACCTGTTCGAACATATAGATGGTCCAACAAGTGGTCCCAAGTCGTACGGTGGTAGACAGCTTTCTGGATGCGAAGCGCTACCCGTAGTCAAATATAAACACTTGGACGTGATTTACTTTCAATTACAGCTTCCGACTTGAGTACAGACGAAAGATATTTGCTGGAAATATCCCATGCAGTTCAATCAAGCGCCTGCTCATCTGACCTCAGTAAACGTAACCCGGGGCCGCTATCACACTTCCGTTGGTTGACAACAGCAAACAGATTATTGAGGCTATACATCGCTACTGCAAATCCATCTTCAGGATTCAGGCAGATTGTGGAATACGTCATGAAATTTACACACATTTATGGTTTACTGTCAAAACTAAACACGCCATCGACGATGGTGCAAAGCATTTATGGGAACTCGTTAACAGATCTAGATTCTTACCAGATAACCTTCTAGAGGTTATTGATCCGGTCATAGCTAGAAATGCGTTCTTCTCTTCCCCTGAAAATCAGCTGTCGGCTATGCTTACAGATGATAGAGACAAAATTAGACAGCTCATAGTTCGGAGAATAATTAAGGCAAGAGAGACTGTTAGTGAATCTGTCCGCAGCTTTGTTGTGCCTAAGCTTAACTTTGAAGCCAAGGACTACATAGACATTATCGACTGGTTTCACTGCGAAGTTACGACCACCTCCAGTATTGAGCCAAGTGAGCTCAGAGGAACTGAATAAGTCTCCACGAAAAGGCCAATGGCTGGGATTTCTCCCAATCGGTGTCAGACGCAAGCTGTTGAGCGGATAGTGAAACTAATGACTGAAGCATCGCTCGCGTGTGTGGACACGATAATAGGGATGGATACATACGATTCACCCTCCTGTCTAGAAAGACCATGCCACAGTTTGATCACAAATCCGACTTCAACAAATCAACCTCAAGACGTCGTAAAACTGAATAATTATAAATTTACGATGATACGTCGGAGACGAGTTTTAATTTATAAGCAATCGCATACATTTCGCGTTTTTTTATGTAAAATTTCGAAACATCGAGCCTTTGGTCAGAGCAGAATAAATTAACTGATTGGGATTATAGTTTACATATTTGTTGTCGATGGCTATTAAAACCTTTTCCGCACTAAGGCATTTCAATCCGAGTAATTTTATGATTAGGTTTTTTCGACATACACTCAAAAATTGCATGTTTTATGTGAAATTTCAAAACTTTGAGCCTCTGGTCAGAGCCAAAGATATTAACCAATTAGAAAAATATTTCACACAATTCTTAGTGGTGCTCACTCACAACTGTTCCACACTAGGGCGTTACTATCAGAGAATTTCGGGTTTTTCGACCCACCCTACTGGACATGGCTCAACCGAGAGAACAAGCGGGATTCAGGAGTGGTTACAGCACTATATATCAAATCCGTGTACTGAGGGAACTAAATTAAAGGAAAGCAAATATGAACTCCTATTATGTGTGGTTTTTATTGAGTATGAAAAGGCCTTTGATTCCGTAAAACCATAAGCAGTTATAATGGCTTTGAAATTCTGCGGTATTGAAGATGCGCACATTAGCATTATTAATAACATTTATGAAAATGCAAGTGCAAAAGTTCTCCTATTTGAGGATACAGCACCAATAAAAATTGGAAAGGGAGTGAAACAAGGTATCACCATATCTCCCAAACTCTTTAATACTACATTGCAAAATGTCTTTCAACCATTGAACTGGGAAAACATAGGGATAAAGATTAATGCAGATTATTTAACTCACCTTCGTTTTGCTGGTGGCGTCGTCATCCTTGCAACTGGTCCTTCAGAGCTGCAGCTTATGATCCAGGAACTTGCTCACAAGGATACATCAAAAATGAAGTTTCAGAAGACAATACTGATATACAATGTTTCTGCAAGAAATGAAGACTTATCGATTGATGGGGAAAGCTGGATATAATCGCTATCTACATTTACCTTGGACAGCAGATATCATGCGAAGGTCACATCGATGAAGAAACTAATCAGCGTATAAAACTCAGTTGGCGAGCTTTTGAAAGAAACGGTACAATTTTTAAGAGCAATATGCAACTATGTCTTAAAAGAAAAGTATTTATTCAATGCAACTTTCCAGTACTTACGTGGATAGTAGAGACGTGGATCTTAACTAAAAAAGACATGCAAAGACTGCAGAAAACTGAAAGCACGGAGAGGCTTGGTGTAACCAGGAGAGATAAGATGAGGAACTCGTGGATCAGGAGAATGATAAGAGTGGAAGATATCATGATCAGAGTAAAGTCCCAGAAATGGCAATGGTTTTGGTTTTGGTAACTGTGGGCAGTGGTACCCAGCTTCTTTAGATAATGGAATTACAAACATAGGAGATATTACTGGAATTTGTAGTACAGAAAACATAAATGAGGAAGTACAGGGATATCCACAATGCAACACAAAATCGAGATCAAACATAAGGAGCGCAAGACCATTGCGAAGGAACATCGTTATTAACAGAGTACAAAAAAAATTATGCACACAAATAAAGAAAAGCATAACGGCACAGCATACGACATGAAACAACATAAGGAACATGGTAATATTTGTATAAGGGTTCAGGAAGACGCGAAGTCCAGAGGACCCAGCGACCACAAGGTGGAAAACGGCGCCGGAGGGAACTAAAAGTAATCGGTGTGGGGAGGAAAGCTAAAAGTCATCTGTGTGAGGAAGTGAGGAAGCATAAATAAGTTGTTCAGCGAGGTCCTGCAAGGAGGCGGGCTGGTGAGTGTAACGTCTAATGAAAACTTGGTACCTAGGATCTGTGACACACAATGATTTGAAAAATGAAACACAAGCTTCAAATTGCCTCACCGCTGCACTCAGGTAAATATCAGGTGATAGGAGGAATTCTTCAGCACAAACAACTGTACGAGCAGGTTATAAGAGGCGTAAGAGTTGCTGTCTGGACAGAGGTCCAGAAACCGGAGGAAACGTATCAAAGGCCTGTGCAACCTCAGCATCAGAGAGAGGATTGACAGGACCAGAACAAGGATGCATACTAGTCGAAAGTGTCATGAAGCGGAGAAACAGCTGAACTGGAAACATTGGGACACCAGATAAAGCCACAGAGGGAGTAATAATAAGATGTTTTACCTTTTTCTGTTTCACAGAGCCTGTGGAAGTTCCATTCCGTTTCGAAGACTGAGTTCAGCCAGATGAATCCATTGGCAGATCAAGAAGACCACCCGAAACGGGAGAGGCGGAAACAGGTTGCGCCGATGAATCAGTTTGTATCCAATCAGCATCGGTGGACACTGGAATCACAGACGAGGCATCAGGAAGGTGCGGCAACAGGAAAACGGTAGACAAGTTCGTAGATGGAGATCCGATATGCAAGAGACAAGGAGGAGAGCCAAGCGGCCAGTGTACCTAAGCACCACTCGACAGATCCGTGTCGGAACACTCCGCCGTAGACATATCAGTAGTGAAAGACATCTCTGCTAACCCAGAAGGAGGATGCATTACCATACGGTGCTGAAGAAGAGGAAAGGGATCACTGTCCTGGACTGGAGTGTGCGCCGGACGGAGAAAAGGAGAGGTGGCGACAGGCAATCCAGTGGAAGAAGGGATGGCAGAATAATCCAAGTGATCGGCATTGGGATGCTAGCTGGAAGAAAGGCCACGGCGTATGCGCACACAGGAGACAGTGGTGTAATCCTGTGTAAGACAGTGAGTACAATAGTGAGTGATGAAAATCTTAAACCTGTAAGTGCGTGAGCCGATCTCAACAGTAGCCTATGTCGGGCAATCCGCCATGCAATTGTTCTCAGTGGGAAAGACGACCAATAATAATTGACGGCGAGGTCCTGTAGCATGTGCAAATCGAGTTCCACGTGGAGAGTCAGAAAGCTGACGGGACTTGCCAACAATTTTAAAAACATGATGGAAAAGGAGAGGAAGCGCAGTTTGAGGCACTTCCTCTGGAACAGAATAGAACATGATGTTCACCGGACGCCTGGAGAGAGGCAAAGGGATGAGACGATTTGTTCCAATCGAAAGTTCGTGCGCGAAAATAAAGTCAGTATCCTCTTTGCGCTGGAACTGCATTCAGATACCCCGAGGGGTACGAGAAATTTCGGCAATAGTTGCGGACGACACATGACCTGAGAGGGCCTCCATGTAGCGTGGCAAAGGAGTATTCGGTAAGGCATGAAACAGCACACTTCTATCCAGGGGATTATAGAACTCACGGCCAGTCTGTGAATTTTCATTTTGTTTTTCATGAAGGTAACGACCTTCACCTTGTGGTTGGATACCTGAATAATACATGTTGATTGCAAGAGACCATCAGGTTGAGAAGAAGCTGAAGTAGAAGCAGCGCCTTTCTGCACCGTAGAAGTAAACGAAATTCTCAGAAGAGAAGTCTTTGCGGAGCCTGCTGGTACAGAAAGCAGTGAGGGAAGAGGAGCAGAGGCACAAGGCAAGGCAGTAGGTGCAGCAGTACCAAGGGAGAGAACCGAGGCAGAGGCAGAGGCACAAGGCAAGGCAGTAGGTGCAGCAGTACCAAGGGAGAGAACCGAGGCAGAGGCAGAAGCAGAAGGCGCAGCCAAGTCCAGGGAAGGCACCGTAGCAGGAGTACCAGGGAGCTGGGAAGGCGTCTGAACAGAGACATCTGAGGACGAGAGTATGTCAGCTTCCATGGAGGTGGGAAGTGCGACGTGACGTGTATCTTCCACGCCCAGAGATAATAAGGATAGACAAGAAACCGCCATGTTAGCAGCTTCCAAACGTAAACAAACGAGCTAACGATATGAAAACGAAGGAATATGAAGAAATACGAGGACGAGATTGTCAGAAAAGTAGCTCAAAACGTACACAGTACCTTTAAACAGGCAAGGCGCGCAACAGGTGAGTGAGGGACGAGGTACATCACACCAGAATGCATAAAATGTAGGAGCCACCATTACAAAGTCTGCCCAGAGCGAGCAATGGGCTGTACATATTTCCAGAGGAACGGATCGCCGATGGACAACGGAAATTTTAGACATGACTTCAAGGGACAGAAAAATGCCCAGAAGTATACTACATGGGAGATATGGGGATGAAATTCGAAAGCATGCGGGAGTGACATGAAGAAGGCTGGCATAAGACAGACCGTTGTGGAAGAAACTTGCGGAAACCTTCATCCAGCAGGGGATTGATAATGGTTGATGTATTGTTTCTTTATTCTTTTGATGCGGTTTTATTTACAGGTTGCGTAATCCTGTATCTCTGTTTGCCAGGAGGACTATTCGTTCAGGTTTCAAGAGTTACTTGCCGTGAAAATGCCAGAAAATGATGTTGTGCGCAAATATTTAAATTGGATGGTATCTTTTGCTTCGAGGAAACCAATGCGTGAGTTGTAATAAAAATGAAATGTAAACATGTTAAGTGGTTGAAAAGAATACTCCTCTCACAAACAAGGAATTTAAAACAACTGAAGGGGATATAGTGCGTCGCATAAATATAGAGACAGAACAAATTCTCGAATAAAAAAGTAACAACAACGAGCTGAAATGTACGCCTCATATTTATAGCAAAAATAGCATAGGACACGCAGCTGCACACTAGTTTGACGGAAACATAACAATTCCAACGCCAAGTACAAGAAAAAAAAACAGAAATACGCTGTCTCAAAAATATAAAGACTTACTAGTTATGAGCACCTTCGGTACGAATAGTGGAGCTGTTGTTCCGAATAACACTGTAAACTCGATTGAACATGCTGTCCGCCAAGTGACGTAAGTGTTCTGGACGGTGTGCGTACCAGCTTCGTTCAATCTTCCCTTTAAATGCCACCACACTAGAGAACTGCCGTCCATTCGCATACACACCACGAGCTAGGATACCCCAGAGGTTCTCGATAAGGTAAAGATCTGGACTGAGTGCTGGCCAATCCATTACGGTCACATGATGAGTGTTAAATAAGCTTTTCGTTGATGCAAACCGATGGGTAGAGGCATTGTCTTGCTGGAATAGATAATCAACACCCGCTAGAGTTTTGGCAAACAGTAGAAGGTGGCTGCTGAGTATGTCCTGATACGTTTCGGAGTTTTGCCTGCTTTGCAGGAAAGCGATATTCGTTGTCCCAGTAAACGCAAAAGCTCCCCAGACAACCACAGATCCCACTTCTTTCTGGTTGCTGAAGAAGGTGCGTGGCTCGCATCGTATATCATGCCAATAGCAGTTCCAACCGTCAGGGCCGTCGAGGTTGAATTTTTTCTCATCGGATAAAATAGTTGGGATTCACTCGTCCATCCAGTGCATGTGGCTGCTTGCCCATAACAATCTAGCTTCCTTGTTGTGCCGCGTGAGGTGTGGCAGACGGCGCATTTTACGGAGCACAATGTTGCGACTTTCCTTGATTCGTCGATGAACTGCGTTCTGCCGCCCCGGTGGCGCAGTGGTCTAAGCGATGGCCTCTGATCATTCGTCCGTAAGGGGTCCGGGTTCGAATCCCGGTGAGGCATGGATGTTGTTTGTCTTACGGCACTGGTTCTCTCCCTTCCCTGGAACCAGTGACCCTAAATTAGGGACGGGCGACTGCTTATAGCCCATTGAGTTGCTCACGGTGGTCGTTAACCTCCAATCAAAAAAAAAAAAAAAAAAAAAAAAGAACTGCGTTCTTTGAGACGGTGACACCAACAGTCCGAGAAACTTGGCGTAGTGATTACCGTTGGGATGGAACTAAGCGCATGATGGCACGATCATCTCGTTTGGTTGTTATTCGAGGTCTTCCAGGCCGTTAACGCACTGCGTTTCGATATAGTCTTATACATGACTGCCCTACTCCTCCCCATGGCTTTACAAATTTTCGCTACAGGCAATCCATTTGCTCTCAGTCTGAAAATCTTCTGCATATCCTCACCAGAAAGTTGACTGTTGCGTGGCATTTTGGCAAATGAATGTCTGTCGGCAGGTCCGCTGTCGTTTGCAGGCTGGACCGAATTACGGCCCATGCGCGTGTGTACAACATGCTAATTTGTTCCTCTCATTTGCATGTGGCTACTTTACAAAGTTGCCTTTATATTTATGAAACACCTAATATTACACTATTTCACTTTGTGGTGTTCTTTTCATACAGTCCGGTCATATCGAAGGATCGAAACGTTTGTTGTACGGTTATATCTAATTAGGTACCACTTCAGCTTCCTACCTATATTCGCATTGCGTTCACGGCGCAAAGTAGAATGTCTCTATATTTATGCGACGCACCGTATCACCTTCAGTTGTTTTTTTACATGGAAACCAAACGTCAAATAAACTTTTGCAAGTACTAGGAACCTTAGCTGGAGTGTGTTCGAAAGAAACAGTACAATTTTCACTCAAAAGATAAACACTTAACTAATTCAACCTTCCAGTTCTTCCTTATGGATCATAGATATGAACCTTTATTAAAGAAGGTATACAGATGCTGCGGACAACTGAAAGAAGCATTGAGATGCATGCTTGGTGTAACAAACAAAAATAAAAATAACTCAGCATCAAGAAAATGACAAGAGTTGATGACATCATGAACAAAGTAGAGATCCTTAAGTGGCAATATTCTGGACATATTGCTAGAAGAGCTGACCACTGTTGGATAATTGAAATACTAGAATGCGTACGAAGGGACAAGGGAAGACCCAGAAGAAGACTACGTGGAAAATGTGTGGGTGAAATTCAAAAGCATTCCGGAGTGATATAGCGAAGAACTGCTCAAGACTGAGAGTTGTGGAAGAGACTTGGGGTGACTTTTGTCCAGCAGTAGTTTGAGAATGGTTCGTGGTGACGGTGTGTGTGTATGTGTGTGTGTGGGTTTCGAATTAAATTTGGTTAGGTTTTTAGTAAATTCAGTGGCTGAATTTCTTACACATAGTAAAAGAAACTCATGATTTTTACCTGTAAACTATAGAAAAAAACCATTTATAGTTCCGTGTAATCATTTAATGCTGTTAATGAAACTATTGTTTTGACAAGATGGAAAGTTTGGGAAACGACTCCTTTCGACTGTGCATTCAAACCTTTCCATTTTATATAAATACGGTGAATGCAGCATTTTTAGGAACACAACTTTAGTGTACAAAACCAAGGACACTGTCATCTGTTGAGAGACATAGCTGACAACAGCGTAACAGAATCACCAACGCCTTGGAGACATTTCAGCTGCTAAATGAGTTGTAAAACGCGGAGAAATCATTTTAAACAAACACCCTGCTGACATCAGCAACGGGAGAAAATTTGATGGCATGAATATCTTATATGTAGGAGATCCCTCTAAGACAATATAATCCACCTTCACGTTCAAATCACCCGCGTAACTCTAAACTACTCCCGTCTAGTTGAATGTCATGAGTTTAATCTTACTAGATTAACAAATGAGGAGTCATCCTACGTTCGGGAAGTTAAGACTCCATCCTCAATACAAAAGGGGAGAGATCGCATTTCTCTTCTGAGTTTCTGCAATGCTTCTTTGAGTTGTGACATCGCCTTTGCCATTTATGGTAATGATAACTACCCTTGAGAGCGAGAACGAGAGCGAGTAGGAAGAGAGAAAGAGAAAGGATAGAAATGTTTCCACCAAGCCATGAAATCGTCGCTCGAACAAAGGCACCTTCTTTGCCGCCAGCTTCATTTCCGCTGCTGACTTATTTGTTGGAGGTATTCAATTTCTGACTAGATTGAAGTGGAATCTTATTACTCCGAAGATGGCGCTTTAAATATTTTGAAATCACCGCTTGCCCGGTCGATTTTCCCCAGACGGTATGAGTAATGGGGAGAAGATGTCATCCATGCTGTATCTCTTCAAAGGATGGGCGATTTTTTTCTCTCCTTGTCTCCCTTTGGGCGGCGTATGAGTGATTCTGTCGCGCGTTATTTCGTGAATTCAGCAGTCGCAATTCCAGAAACATGTCAAATATTCCTTTTCGTTTTCATGTGGGAGCAAGGAGGCACGAAGCATGGAATTTAACAGATGAAAGTACCGATGCATTTTGCGTTTCCTGAATTTTAAGCATGTTAGGCTCAACTTTAAATAACTCCATGTAACGTAACAAAATGTTCAGCAACACAGCAGCTTCCCCACATTTGCTCGAAATGGGCAGATTTCCCGAACCTAAACTCCATATTTGCATGATACATATTGACTAGAATAGCAACTTTTTTTTTATTTTCCCATCTACCGGGCAAATCTAGATTACTTTGATGTTAACCGGAACACACCTTGAAATATCACCTAGAAGAGCACGATCACTTCTTGTCGTACATTACTCGAGAAGTAGGTTATAACGAAGTAAATTTCTCCGTCATTTCTGTCTACGCCAGGATTCGAACCCGGTTCCCCTCATTCCGGAATAAGTCACTCTACCAATTGAGCTACGCGGACGTTTTATTCTGATTCCTATCTGCCTTTATGTCGTGTGCGTCCTTCTGGCAGGTACGTCACATCTCCTAGTACGTTACATCATCTCCCCTTCATTTTTTTTTTTTTTTTTTGAAGTGCTGGAGAAGGGATTCTCTTATTTTTCCTATCTCGCGGTGTGGAAAGAACATCACACCATTGCGAGATTTTGAACGGTCGGGTCATCCGAATAGTTCGGGCGCCATTATAACGAAGTAAATTTCTCCGTCATTTCTGTCCACGCCAGGATTCGAACCCGGATCCCCTCATTCCGGAATAAGTCACTCTACCAATTGAGCTACGCGGACGTTTTATTCTGATTCCTATCTGCCTTTATGTCGTGTGCGTCCTTCTGGCAGGTACGTCACATCTCCTAGTACGTTACAAGGTTTCAACTCATGTGCTCGCGTATGTACCCTAATCAGAACAAATCGCTTATCTCTCAATATTACAGACAAAAGTTTTCGTACCAAACGCAGAACTGTGCGCATGAAACGAAATGATCCTTAAGGCTAAACGTTATAAGGAAAGATATTTTCTCGAGCATTTTACAATGCTTATAAGGACGGAGATAGCTTGATTCAAATGCCAAACTTTTTGATCACTGTATTCTACACAGGCACGATTTTTTTCTTTCGATTCATCTGTGCATCGAGTTGACATCTTGTGATACGCAAGTCATTGTACAAGATAGAGGTATAAGGCAGATCGACAAATGTTAGTGATCTTGTTGCACATTATGTCAAAATTTTTACTTTAGTTTCATTGCGATTTACGAGTGATTCTTGTCAAGAAAAAAGCATACACAGGTGATTTCGACCCCAAGCATTCCTTATCTAAAATGAAGTCGAAAATGTCTCGGATAAAAATAGATCCAACTCAGAACCGATTCGTGAGAGTCACTCCTTGCCCAAATTGTTCACCGGAAGAGTCAACAAATGAATCAGGCGAATAAATTGCTTTAGTGATTTGAATGGAACCACACAATCAATTTGCGCATCCTTACAACAGAACAAAGTGTCTGAGCCCCACCTAGTGTATCTGAGGTCTCGTGTTGTAACCGTTCGGGTGCGCAGTGACCTGCGCAATGCCTGGGAATTATCCCATGCCGTCTGAAATTTTTCATTTGTGATGTGATATCCGCGCTCGTTAGAAATTTTGGATTTGAGGTTTACGGATGACGGATACTCAATCTGTGCTGTACTGATATATGAAAATGAGCAGCAGTTCGTGGAGTCATGGTCCATGTTCATTTGCGAGTGATGGATAGTTGTGTTGAATTGCAGATTGGATAGATTGTTGCTTAATTAAGTTTTCCCCGTTGGGTGGAAAGTGGAAAGATATATCGTTCAGGAATTTCAAAGCCAGATTGGAGTGTTCTAGTTGCCTGACGGAAACATTGAAACCAAGTAGGATATAGAAAATACTCAAGTTGAGTAGGATGTTGGGTGGAGGAATGAAATAGTGGTTAAGCAAGTAGATCTATAGTAGGAGATTGATGTATTTTTACCATGTTGAGCTGTTTGCAAAAACGTCAATGCTCATATATGAACATATTGACAACGGAGGGGAGTCAGAAGGCACTTGTCCATACGTATGAACGTTGGAAACGCGAAGTACGAATATTTTGGTGAATAAAAGGTGTTCATAATTGTCTGTGATGCAGTATGGGATTGTCGGACATGCTGTATGAAAGAAAGGATAGGTTGAGAACGATATTAGATTTCGATTATAACAGATTGATTCCTCAAAAGGCGGTAGGTTGAGTGAGGGCGGCTGCATTGATCCGGTGAGCTTTAATCCTAACGAAGTTTGTGATTGAACGTGCAATTTCTTTTAGTATGTGAGTTGGAACTATATGCACTGCGTATGTATAAATCAGAGAGAGGACGATGATTCCATTGGCTATTTTTTCCCTCTCTCTGTAAACGAAGTGAAGAATTTCACTTTAAACCATTGTACTATTATTCTTTTCGTTCGTTGTGTAAGCGCAGACCAGGTTGCTCTTGCTGTGAATGTTGTTCTTCCGAAGTTAATGCCAAGAAATCTTTGTAAGTGAGTAAACAAAAGCGCTCCAGAAGGTTGGTCGGTTTGGTGAATCCATGTTCCGTTCCAGAGGACAGTGCTCTTTGAATGGTTTAACGCGGCTCCGGATACTGTAGCATATTTAACATAAATTCTTGGATGTTGTCAAAGTCAGCATTGGAACTGATGAATATATTGAAATCATCCCCATGAGCTTCATAAGCAGATTTTGTGATGCGTGGTGCTAAAATAGACGTTCGTTTGGAGTCAAAGTATCATCTTAAATTAATCAATGATGGTTCGAAACTGATAGCAAAAAGCTTCCCAGATAAGGAGGAGCCGTGTCGAATACCTTTATCAAACGG
This sequence comes from Macrothele yani, assembly GCA_039090855.1. Taxonomy (NCBI): domain Eukaryota; kingdom Metazoa; phylum Arthropoda; class Arachnida; order Araneae; family Macrothelidae; genus Macrothele; species Macrothele yani. The sequence continues at coordinate 70,093,769 of CM077013.1, forward strand.
AAAGCTGACTGTAAGAAATGAACTGCTTCTAACATATAAATGTATATGGGAATTCCTGTACTGTATAAGTTAAGAATGGCATTATGGAAAGGGAAAGGGAATCTTATATGCTGTAGAACTGTAATTAGGTAATCATGGCTGACATTATCAAAGAATTTGGTTTCGTCGCGATTAGAAACTGCAAATGACAACAAGCATCCTTTCTTTGGCAGTAATTTTATGATTGCAATGGTTAAAATAGCCGAGATTACATCTGTTGTGAGAGCGAAGTTAAAACATGCATGCATAAGTGGTAGTACATGTAGAATGTCAAGGAAGACTTTATAGAAATGGCCTGTGAGACCATCTTGCCATGGTGCAGCCTGACTGTTCAGGTTAGCAAAGGAGGTGAAAAGTCCTGCATTTGAAATTGGTGAAAACAAGGTTGAGTACAATGATTGCGGCACTTTTGATAAATTTTCAGGAAAGAATTTAATGCCTGCGGGGTGAAGTTTATTTTCTGAACTGATTTGTGTAAAAACGTCGAACTTCACAGCAAGGTTAGCCGGCTCATTGATGGTATCTCCATTTGGAAGGTAAAAATATGTAAGGCTTTTACTATGATATTGATTTTCAAGCTTGAGGTAGTAACTTTATGGCTGGTCAATACAACAGGTATCTATAAGGTTGAGCCTCTGTATGTCATCTGTATCGCAGATTTCGTAAGTGGTTTTAAAAGGCATTTTAATTTAGGTAATATCAGTAAGTTTCATAATATTCCTGAAGTTGGTTATTTCGATTGATTGCCGCATACGGCAAGTAAAGGAGTAACACTTGGAATAGGCAATGATCTCCTGTTTTGTGGAAAGATAGAGATTAAGTGGATTAACTTCATTGACAATCCTGTTTAATGCTTCATGGATGATGATTCGAATATAGTACAGAAATTAAAATCTTCAAGGAGGGATTAATCCAGTGATCACGTCCGTGTGTAGAGTGATGTAGGTGAATAACGTAGAATTTGGAAGGTTACGATGCTATGGTCAGGGGAGGTTGATGGAATGTGAATTGCAGAATTTAAGTGAGCTTTGAGCGATGATGAGATGTATATCCTGTCAAATCGCGCCGTTGAGGATGAATTTGCTGAGGGCGAACGCCAAATGAACTGTTTTTCAGTGGGATGAGGAAAACGGAACATATCGACAAGTCGTTCTTGTTGAACCAAGGATGAAAGCAAGTTAACTAGAACATACGATGTCCAGTTGATTGTTTCTGTCAAGAAGGTGATTCAAAGTACAAGGCCGCCCTGGTGGCGCTGTGGTATAAGGTCATGGCGTATGACCATTTCGTTCGAGTTGGGTCCGGGTTGGAATCCCGGTGAGGCATGGATATTGTGTTTGTTTTACGGCACTGGCTCTCTCCCTTCCCTGGAACCAGTTGCCCTAAATTAAGGACGGGCGACTGCTTATAGCCCATTGAGTTGCTCACGGTGGTCGTTAAACCTTCAATCTAAAAAAAGTACAAGTCTTCAAATATGATAACGTGTTCTGAGACATAAATTTGATCTAAGTTCTGTGACACTGGATTTAAAAGTAAAAAAAAAAGCCGCCCCGGTGGCGCAGTGGTCTAAGACGCTGACCTCTGATCATTCGTCCATCAGGGGTCCGCGTTCGAATCCCGGTCAGGCATGGATGTTGTGTTTGTCTTACGGCACTGGCTCTCTCCCTTCCCTGGAACCAGTGACCCTAAACTAGGGACGGGCGACGGCTTATAGCCCATTGAGTTGCTCACGGTGGTCGTTAAACCTCCAATCAAAAAAAAAGTCAAAAAGTATCATCGTTATGAGTAGGATTACATATGTTAAAGAGGCTAAATATCTCGAAATGAATAGTGATCTTGACCTAAAGAAGAATTCCAAGAAGGTTTGCTGTTTCATAAACAGTAGTAATATGAGGTTGAAGACTATGATGGCCGCCCCGGTGGCGCAGTGGTCTAAGCGATGGCCTCTGATCATTCGTCCGAACGGGGTCCGGGTTCGAATCCCGGTGAGGCATGGGTGTTGTGTTTGTCTTACGGCACTGGCTCTCTCCCTTCCCTGGAACCAGTTACCCTAAATTAGGGACGGGCGACTGCTTATAGCCCATTGAGTTGCTCACGGTGGTCGTTAAACCTCCAATCACAAAAAAAAAAAGAAAAAAAAAAAAAAGACTATGATGAATGGCCAAAGCCAGGCCTGAGTTGGATGTGAGATCGTAACCATGGTATTATAAAAAGTATAGGCTAGGGAAGCAATCTATCAAATAGAATGGTGGACTTACAGTTAGTCTCCTGGGAACTCAATAATATCAGCATTCCGGAAATGAGATTCTAATAAGTTAAAGCATTGGCAACTACACCCCTTTAAATGAAGCAATTTTGAGGGTAGATATGATTTGTTGGCTGTAGTCCTCCTTTATCTTCATATTGTCTCATGGTTCTAATGCGGCCTTTAGGCTTTATGAGTTTGAGGAATTTCTTGTCTTTAAAGTTTTCGTTTATAGTGGAAACAAAATCATCTAACTGTGATACCACCCATGAGAGTCGTAGGTGATGTTCTGCAAAAAAATCGGTACCTTGTACCTTTGTTCCAGACTGAGTGTAAGGAGCAATAAGAGAGCATCTGCGTTTAATGGACCCGCCTACATGACATCAGGTATCAGTTGACTTTAAAGTTCTTCAAGAGAACGTCTGTACTTTTAATGATTCTTCTTCTGATTGACCAGCACTGCGGGTATTTCGGGATACTCTGGGTGTTACGACTCTTCGCCGCTCCTGTAGTTTAGTGGTCTAAGCGCTGGCTCATGACCATTTGTGAGAGATGGGTCTGGGCTCGAATCCTGTGAGGAGTGAATATTGTGTTTGTCTTAAGGCGCTGGCTCTCCCCTTCTCTGGAACCAGTGGTCCTAAATTAGGTACGGACGACTGCTTATAGCCCAGAGTTGCTCACTGTAGTCCAATGAAAAATTCCTCTTGGGTATTTCCAAAGATACAGGTTACAAACACTATGTGGGATTTGAGAACGAGTTTCCATCGTTGAGGTTTTTGGCTTCAAAAGTGCGAGTTTTCCGTGTTTTCCTACTAAAGGCAAAGTGTTTGTTTTCCCACCGTTTTTTCAGTGGAGGCATTATAATCAAGGTTAAGAATTAAATCATGAGACATTACAGGAATATTTGTATCTAAGACCTGATCGGTTTGGGATTCATTCACTTATATGATGGAAGACGAGTTAACTTTAGTTGCTGGAGGATCTCATTGTGAAGCAGAAGAAATAGAGCTTGTGGTGGCTGAAGGAATTTCTGCACCAACTGTGGGTGGTAGCAGTTGGCCCACCGACTCATTCAGTCCTATAAAATGTGCTGCTGTAATGGGTTCTGAAGGAGTTTCTTGCTGCTTTGGATGCAGTCAATTTGATCTAACATGGCTGTATCCTTTGCATTGACAACACTGCAAGCCTGCCACAATGTCCTTCTTATACGGATCAGCGTCATTTTCTTGTAGGACTTCCGTCCACAGGGAGTAGAGTTTAGGTCCCAGCCACCTACAGCGAGATCGCCTTTTGGGCAGGACACAGAAACGGAAGGAATGAGAGCAAGTCTAGCGACTTTGACAGAACAGTTTTGTAGTGAGATTAGAGTACAGTAGATGGCGCCACCGTACAAGTACGATATTGCACATAGAGGGGTGAGATAATTTCAGGTGGGGTACAGGAAAGGATACCCATTTAACCAGTGGGTCCAGCCTGGGGGCCGTCACTTAACGTGCTCGTCCGATGCACGGCGGATATTCAGCGATTGTTAGTAAAGCACACCATCTCTGAAAGATCAGCCCAGGCTTGAACCTGGGGACCCAGCATCGATAGTCTGAAACACTAACCACTAAGCCATCCGCGGCTCAATCCTTCTTATACGTTTTGCGACCAACTGTTATATAGTAAATTTGGGTAGTCAAGGAATGACTGTTCTTTGGCGAAAACAACTCTCGCTTGTCCATGTAATAATCCTTGAATGTGTGGATACGAGGTACCTCTCTGAGTTACAGAAGGAGTTTGGATTTCACCTACCACCTTACCCTTACCGCAAAGAGTTCGTAAAATCAAGAGTCCGGATTTCCGGTGTAACTAGGAATCTGCTTTCAGCTATAGGACGTTGAGTGAACAATTTTGGAAATATATGTGAGTCGCCGACAGAGATTCCATTCGCTAATACATTATCTACATGATCTACAGAGGTGAAATGAACAATGAAATTTCCAGACTGATTACTCATAAATATGATTGCTCCTTTTAGGAATAATTTCTGTAGGGCTTCTTCATAGAGTTTCGGGTGCGAGATAACTTCCCCACCAGCTGGTGATTCATCAGGCACATTCATTGTGACAATCTTATTTTCAACTAAAACTTAAGTCGCCGACAACAAATAATTTACAATTTGCTTCGACGTAGACGAAGTGGATACTCCTACGACGGCTGCAGCATAAATGATACTCTTAGAAATATTAATAAAACATGTTACCTTTGGTTGAGATCTTTGCTATGATGGCTGCTATGTCCAACGTGCGATGTGCATCGTCAACAAAAGCTGTATCTGTTCAGTATTCTTCTAAGTTGGGAATGTTTGCTTCATTAAACATTCCGTTGTTTCTTGCTGTGGTGATAATTGCAGATTGTTCGATGCAATTAATACATGAAGAGTAGTGAAATCCATTGCTGAGTCAACTACCAAGGCTTCTCGGACTTATTTGTACTGACTCAGTCCTTCAAAAACTATCGCCCTCTATTTCACTTGAAGGACAAAACTGCTTGCTGCACTCTATCACTCCAAATCAGATCTATATACATCTTCAGCTTCTTATTGCTGTTCCTTGTACCGGTAATCCCGAATGATCATCCCCCTCAAACCACCTCAGTCTGGAATCCTACTTACTCAACCAAGAATCACCCGAAAGAAACCAACACTCAGTGCCTCTGCAACATTTCACCGTTTTCAACTCTTAAAGTCACCATTTGCACACATATATATGCAGTATCATCATCATCATCATCATCATCATCATTCTCAACCATTATCAATCCACTGCTGGATGAAGGTCACCCCAAGTTTCTTCCACAATTGTCTGTCTTAAGCCTGCCTCCTCCATGTCACTCCGGCATGCTTTCGAATTTCACCCATCCATCTCTCATGGGGTCTTCTTCTGCAAAGATGCTTATATATAGAGAGAAAGAGTGTGTGAATTTTTGAGAATTAATAAAATTCAAAGAATTTTTTTTTAGAAAATACAAAACTGAATTCATAATTGAAGTTCAGAATTGAAAACCAAAAAAATATAAAACAAAAAACAGGTTGCCTTCGTCAGGAGAGCATCCACCTAATGGAGTGGCCTTTCTAGTACCAACAAATGACAAGGAAGAACCAAAAATGTTGGTTGGTCATACTCCCAAGGCCACCAGACCTAAGAACTCATAAAGCAATGAGGTAAACAAAGATAAAAAAGGCCTACCGGCAGACCAAGGAAGTCAACGCCAGGAATGAAAACTAAACACTAGACCGACAATCAACAAGAACACAAATATATACTGAATCATAAAAGAAGTGGTTGCGGTTACATAACATCCTAGCAAGCCAAAAAAGTGTGTGAGATGACGAGATGCAAAACTGTGTATGTAAATGAAAATCTTCAGCCACTAGGGACCTACCAGGTGGCACTTTGTATTGCTTGATTTGCTTAATATTGTTAGGTCCTGCATTAGTAAAGCATGTCGGTGTGTAATTTGAAACTCTTTGAAACTAAATTGAAATTCTGAATTAAATGTTTTAAGTAATGTTTTAGACAACTCATGGGAAAGTTGTTAAATTGCAATTTAGTTAGAAGTGTTTTAAGATGTTTTATCATTGAAACCTGTATTGAACATATTTTTGCTATTCTGTGGAATTGAGAAAGAATTAAGTTACGATGTACTTCTTTAGAAATGTTTGAGGATCAATGTGTGTAGTAAATGATATCGAAATCAAAAGCATATTTTTTTATCGTAAAGATTCATCACTCCCCTCGTCCACCTGCACCTCCAAATAGAGGTAACAAACGCAAGTAAACGAGCTATTGATTTTTTCTAAGGTGAGGTCCCCAGGATACAAGTCAGCAGAGCATCGCATAAAGTCCGGCACGTTAATGACAATAATATCAACAACATAGCTCAAAACGATACCAGGCAAAGGGCAAGCAGCAGCAAATCTATCTTCAAAATAGTGCAGATAAAGGTTGGCTAGGCTACTTGAGAAGCGACTTCCCATTGGAATACCACGAGTTTGAAGGAAACAAATTTGTTATTAATACAGAAGTCTAATATAAAGTACCAAAATTGTTCTGTAACTTCGGACTCAAGCTTCGTGTGTAAATTTAAGGCTACCTGCCATAAACAATTCAGTGAAATCGAAGTAAACAGGTTTTTAAAATCGTAGGTATCAACAGATGAGATAATTGTTAAGGAGTTCAACGCTTCTAAAACTCTGTCATTTTTCCCGATGATCCAGGTCGAATCTAGTTTACGAAGCACCACAGGCAAGTACGCCTGAAGCAACCCACCCGCTTTAGTATTGTAGTAGTTGCGTCCACTGGTTATAAACCGAAAAGAAACAGGTTTCTTATGGAACTTTGGAATGGCATAAACAAAAGGAAAAACAAATTATATTAGATACAGTGAGCTTAATCCGTTTGCGTAAAGCAATGATTTTCTTAACAATACCTTTACGGTTTTGATTTTCTTAACATATGTATCCGGAGTATTCATCTCCTACAATAGAAGACTCCGGGAAAAGTGTTTGCAGATAGTGGTAAAATTATTGGTAGTTTTGTCCACTGAGGAAACAGTGAATAACTTTTGGAGTGAACGAATTTGTGAATTAATCAATTATAGGCTAAGTGGTTGCTGTGTGCAAACCTTAGAGCGTGTCAGTTTACCAAGCTCGTGACGAATGTAACAAACCACACAATCCAACCACTCGTTGGAGGATTCGAGAGGCAGACCGAACTCATAGGAAAGTTGGAATACACATTGCAAAAGATTACTACGGAAAATGGAGACACATTTCTTTATACTGAAACGAGGTGTCAGCCTGTACTTGGTTCCCAAAGACATGAGAGAACATAACTCCTGATAAGGCACGATATCGAGGTCACCGGTAATAATATGTTCATGGTGAGGATCGACAAACTTTTTAAATCTGTCGGAATGACAGTGATAACTGTCATCCTTTTTATCATGAGAAGTACTGAGGTTAAGTATGGTTTGTCTGAAATTGAAAATTCGGCGACCAAGCGGTTTTTCGTATCTATAACAGGTCACCAATTTCACCTCATTACCAAGGGGAAACAAATCCAAACGTTTGCGAAAAATTGACTTTAAACAAATGAAGTCAATGGCCTTATGACAAAAATTAATTACGCAGTATTTTTTGACAAGGTGAGCTTTGGAGGATTTTGAACGGAAAGTAGAAAGACTGTACTCAAGAAGGTCGCCAATGAGAATCCTTATTGCATTATGAGTTCTTAAGTCTGGTTTGTATTTGGTATGGTGGCCTTGGGAGCATGACCAACCGACATTTTTGGTTCTCCTTTTCGTTTGTTGGTCTGGAAAGGCCACTCCCACAGGTTGGCGCTCTCCTGACGACGGCAACCTGTTGTTTTGTTTTATATTTTTTTGGTTTTTAATTCTGAACTTCAATTATGAATTCAATTTTGTATTTCCTAAAACTTTTTTCTTTAAATTTTATTAATTCTTAAAACGTCACTCTATATATGCTATTACATGAAGTTTAGCTGTTTTTGGGGCTTCTCATGGTACTAGCTTTATTTCTTTCGTTCTGTTTTTTACTCAAGATGTTTTAATTTAGATATCCATTCTTATTGTGCTAATTTGATTATAATCTAAACGCTTCTTCGGAATGTTGTTTTGCGCATCATTTGGGGTTGCGTATCTATCTCTTTACGTTCTTATGCTGCTTCGATCTAACAATTTAACCATACCACATCGGTCTTCGCTTGGTATAACAAGGACCGTGTGTGACCCTAAGGCAGGGGGGTCACAGCGAAAAGTGTGCTACAGCCTCCGGTACCTGGACCTAAAGCAGAGGGGCCCAGTGTTACATCTACAATACGGTCTCCATTTCAAAATATTTATGTTGAAGGTAGTATTTTTTAATTCCACAGTTTATTTCAAAATGTAATGACGGTAGATGCAAGACTTGCTGTTGTGCCCACTCTTCCAATCTTAATGAAAATCATTCAACTGACTTTTGTAAAGCTGTCAACTGTGTTTATTTGATTACTTGTGAAACTTGTCAATGTGGTTATGTTGGCCAGAGCAGTAATCCATTACACATCCGTATAAATGGTCATAGATCCTACATTAGAGCCTTCAGAAGGAAATCGGATCGTGAGATTCAACACTTTCAGTTTCACGATTTCAGCAATATATCCATCAGAATTTGGTTAATTGAGTCCGTATTGGAAAACAAGTTAATACTGGAGAACCTGTGCATGTTACAATTTGAAACCCTTTTTCCATATGGGCTCAAAGAACTATTCAACGGTAAACAGTTAAACCAGGAGACTTGTGTATCTTTAAAATGTAAACCATTTTTTGTTTTCCCTATAAAAAGGAGGGGAGTTTTTGCTCTGACCCAGTGGAAAAAACTCTGGTACCCCAGTAAACTTTAATGAACTGTTTCGAGAGCTTGATTGCTTCGATGGTTATTTTTGTTAAGCGTTGCCGTTCTAGGATTTTTGCCTTGAACAACAGTAAAATCAAAGTTCTTGTCCAGTTGTTTCGGGGTTATGCGTTGAATTTTGAACACATAAGGATTCTGATTGGCGATCTTCTTGAGTACCGTCTTTCTACTTTCCGTTCAAAGTCATCCGAAGCTCACCTTGTCAAAAAATACTGCGTAATTAATTTTTATCATGAGGCCATTGACTACATTTGTTTAAAGTCATTTTTTTGCAAACGTTTGGATTTGTTTCCCCTTGGTAATGAGGTGAATTTGGTGACATGTTATCGATATGAAAAATCGCTTGGTCGCCGAATTTTCAATTTCAGACAAACCGTAGCTAACCTCAGTACTTCTCACGATAAAAAGGATGACAGTTTTCACTATCATTCCGACAGATTTCAAAACAAATTCGATCCTCACCATGAACATGTCATTACCGGTGACCACGATATCGTGCCTTATCGGGAGTTACGTTCTCTCATGTCTTTGGGCACCAAGTACAGGCTGACACCTCGTTTCAGTATAAAGAAATGTGTCTCCATTTTCCGTAGTAATCTTTTGCAATGTGTACTCAAACTTTACTATGAGTTCGGTCTTCCTCTGGAATACTTCAACGAGTGGTTGGATTGTGTGCTTTGTTACATTCGCCACGAGCTTGGTAAACTGACACACTCTAAGTTTTGCACCCAGCAACCACGTAGCCTATCATTGATTAATTCACAAATTCGTTCACTCCGAAAGTTATTCACTGTTTCCTCAGTGGATAAAACAACCAATAATTTAGCCATTATCTGCAAACAGTTTTACCTGAGTCTTCTATTGCAGGAGATGAATACTACGGATATATACACCCCGGCTTTTCAAAACCGTAAAGATATTAGTAGCATAAAATGGCGGGTCCGGTGCCAAGGATGGGGGCGTGGCACGGGCAGAAGGATGTGGGGGCGTGGCAGCTGGCGCTAGTGTGTTGGGTCGGTGTTGCCCCCTAGCGGTGCTTCTTGGTACTTTCGGTGGACCTTTGAGAGATGGCAACGACCGAGTAGGGGAAAGGGCGTGGCAGATGACGCTAGTGTGTTGGGTCGATGTGCTGCCCCCTAGCGGTGCTTCTTGGAACTTTCGATGAATCTTTGAGAGACGGCAACGACCGAGTCGGGGAAAGGGGATGTGTACGTTGCCCCTAGCGGTGTTTTTTCGAACTTTTCTCGGGAGATTTATTGGACTTTGACAAATTTTTGGGAAGTCCTCCAATATGTTTTATTTTATTAAACTTATAATTTTTTAGGAATTCCCTGAAGTGTTAGAAATTTTTATAGACGTTGCAGTATTTTTTTTTTATTTTCTTGGGAGATTTATTAGACTTTGTCAAATTTTTGAAGGAAGTTCTTTTGTCGTTTCCAATATTTTTTTACTCGTATTTTTTGTCCTATTTATTCTCTCTAATTTATTTTATTAAACTTATATTTTTAGAACTTACGTGTGGTGTTAGGAATTTTTATAGATGTTGCATTATTTTTTTAATTCTTATATTTGTCCTCCCTCCAATTTTAATTTAGGCGAGAAAAGGCTTTGTTTGAAAAGATTTCGTTCCCGTTGATTCATGTTCCGCCATTTTAGTTTCACCACGTTGTCATTTTGTGAACCATGTGTTTTGGGATGAGTCACCATTTTCTCTTTGTCTCAGAAAATTTTGTATGACACGTGCTTTGGGATGAGTCACCATTTTCTCTTTGTCTCAGAAAATTTTGTATGACACGTGCTTTGGGATGAGTCACTATGGTGGGTGACGCTCCCGTAATAGCAGACAAAACCATGACATCAGCCAACGTCGTTTTCTCCACAGCGGGGTCGGCGGTTGACGTCATTTGAGATTCTGTTAGACACATTAAGCTCCAAGACTGATTTTCTTGCAATAACTTGATCGTTTTTGCAACGAATTTATTCCTTATTTTTTCCTCATAATTTCCCCTTTTATGACCATAATTTTTCAACGTAACGATTTTTTTTATTTTCTCAGGAAATTTATTAGACTTTGTCAAATTTTTGAAGGAAGTTGTTTTGTCGTTTTCAATATTTTTTTTGTGTGTCCTATTTATTCTCTCTAATTTGTTTTATTAAACTTATATTTTTAGAACTTCCGTGAGGTGTTAGGAATTTTTATAGACGTTGTATTATATTTTTAATTCTTATATTTGTCCTCCCTCCAATTTTAATTGAGACGAGGAAAGGCTTTATTTGAAAAGATTTCGTTCCCGTTGATTCATGTTTCGCCACTTTAGTTTCACCACGTTGTCATTTTATGAGCCATGTGTTTTGGGATGAGTCACCATTTTCTCTTTGTCTCAGAAAATTTTGTATGACACGTGTTTTGGGATGAGTCACTATGATGGGTGACGCTGCCGTGATAGCAGACAAAACCATGACATCAGCCAACGTCGTTTTCTCCTCAGCGGGGTCGGCGGTTGACGTCATTTGAGATTCTGTTAGACACATTAAGCTCCAAGACTGATTTTCTTTCAATAACTTGATCGTTTTTGCAACGAATTTATTCCTCATTTTTCCCCATAATTGCCCATTTTATATTCATAATTTTTCAACGTAACGACTTTTTTTATTTTCTTTGAGGAGATTTCACGCTTTTTAAACGGACGTACCAACATAAAGACGTTTCCCAAAGTTTTGTGCTGCAGACATAATCTTAAAACACGTTTGTTTATTAATGTACTTACGTGTTCATGGCATTTTCTGTTACATTTGTTAACATTGTACCTTTTTCCGCTATACAAAGCCCCAATGTTTTATACATAGTTGAAATATTTTTTTATGTTTTCGTATTTTCTTTTATGATTAATCAGTGAAATGTACCTTTTAATGCATTATCTTAATCTACTTTTTTTTCTAAATGCTTGCATACTCGTTAAACTTCTCGATGTACCATCATTATTTTATTTTCGTACTTTTCAATCTAACAACTACTTTTATCGAGGCTTTATTACATATGAAAAAGAAATAATAATGAAGAAACGCCTGTTGAAAAGATATAGAAAAGTAAAGTTGGAATAAAGAAAATACTGTTGCAGTCCAATTTTTACCACTGTAGATCTGTATATTTCTCAAAAATGTAAGCTTTTAGGAATACTTAAAAGTGAGTTTTGAAAAAATATTACGTAACATGAAGAAACAAAAAAAATATCTGAAGTTTTGCTACATCTTGTGATATCAAGTCGTTATGAAACGTTGGTTGAAATGAAATGAAAAAATAAAGTCTGAATCGCGAACATAGAAGGATATTCAAAAACACAAAATTAAGTTAAATAGGGGAAAATGCGAAAAAAAAATGTTTGTCAGAAAGAAATGTAAAAATAAAGAAAATACTGTTTCAATCGAATTTTTAACTGCTATAGATCTGTATATTTCTTGTACATACACGAAACAGCGATGTAAAAAATAAATTAAGTCACATTTAAAGCAAGTAAGAGAAAAAATAGTTTAAGATGAGAAAAAATAAATCTATAGTTTTGTCACATCCGGAAATTCAAGTCGTTAAGAAACATTGGTTGAAATGAAAAAAATAAAGTCAGAATATAAATATGAGGCGGTTTGCAAAGTTTGAAATAAAATAATGGACGAATGCGCGAACATCGAATGATATTCAAAACATAGATTAAGTTAGATAGCGATAATTGAGAAGAAAAAACGTATGTTAGAAAGAAATGTAAAAATACAGTAAAAATGGACAAAATATTGTTTCAATCGAATTTTAACTACTGTAAATGAAAGAAATGGAAAAATACAGTAAGAATGAAGAAATCAATTGAATTTTAACTACTATAGATCCGTGTATTTCTTGTACACACATAGAAAAGCGAGATAGAAAAATAGATTAAACCATACATTAAAAGCAAGTAAGAAAAAATCAGTTTCAAAGGGAAGAAATAAAAAATCTGAAGTTTCGTCACATCTCGTAGAACAGATATCAAGTCGTTAAGAAGCGTTGGTTGAAATGAAATGGAAAAATACAGTAAGAATGAAGGGTAAAGTTAGAAAAAAAGACAATGGACGAATACGTGAACATAGCATGATATTCAAAAACACAAAATTAAGTTAAATATGGGGAAAATGTGAAAAAAACAATGTTTGTCAGAAAGAAATGTAAAAATAAAGTAAAAATGAAGAAAATGCTGTTTCAATCGAATTTTTAACTGCTATAGATCTGTATATTTCTCGTACATACACGAAACAGCGATGTAAAAAATAAATTAAGTCACATTTAAAGCAAGTAAGAAAAAAATAGTTTAAGAGGAGAAAAAATAAATCTGAAGTTTTGTCACATCCGGAAATTCAAGTCGCTAAGAAACGTTGGTTGAAATGAAAAATATAAAGTCAGAATATAAGTATGAGATAGTTAGCAAAGTTTGAAATAAAATAATGGACGAATACGCGAACAAAGAATGATATTCAAAACATAGATTAAGTTAGATAGCGGGAATTGAGAAGAAAAAACGTCTGTTAGAAAGAAATGTAAAAATACAGTAAGAATGGAAAATTTTTTTGTTTCAATTGAATTTTAACTACTATAGATAAAAGAAATGGAAAAATACAGTAAGAATGAAGAAAATATTGTTTCAATCGAATTTTAACTACTATAGATCCGTATATTACTTGTACACATATAGAAAAGTAAGATAGAAAAATAGATTAAACCATACATTAAAAGCAAGTAAGAAAAAAAACAGTTTCAGAGGGAAAAAATTAAAAATCTGAAGTTTTGTCACATCTTGTGGAACAGATATCAAGTCGTTAAGAAACGTATGTTGAGTTAAATCTAAAAAAAAAAAAATACTGTTACGAACGAATTTTATGTATATCTGCTATAGATCTGTATATTTCTTGCGCAAACATGAAACAGCTATATAGAAAACCAGATGAAGTCATACATTAAAAGCAAGTGAGAAAAGTTCTTTGCGTAGGAAAAAGAAATAATAATGAAGAAACATAAAATAAAGCCTCGATAAAAGCTTGTTTAAATCAGAAAAAATAAAGCCTCGATAAAAGCTTGTTTAAATCAGAAAAAATAAAGCCTCGATAAAAGTAGTTGTTAGATTGAAAAGTGCGAAAATAAGAAAATGATGGTACATCGAGAAGTTTAACGAGTATGCAAGCATTTAGAAAAAAGTAGATTGAGATAATGCATTAAAAGGTACATTTCACTGATTAATCATAAAAGAAAATACGATAACATAAAAAAAATATTTTAACTATGTATAAAACATTGCGGCTTTGTATAGCGGAAAAAGGTACAATGTTAACAAATGTAACAGAAAATGCCATGAACACGTAAGTGCATTAATAAACAAACGTGTTTTAAGATTATGTCTGCAGAACAAAACTTTGGGAAACGTCTTTATGTTGGTACGTCCGTTTAAAAAGCGTGAAATCTCCTCCAAGAAAATAAAAAAAATCGTTACGTTGAAAAATTATAAATATAAAATGGGCAATTATGGGGAAAAAATAAGGAATAAATTCGTTGCAAAAACGATCAAGTTATTGAAAGAAAATCAGTCTTGGAGCTTAATGTGTCTAACAGAATCTCAAATGACGTCAACCGCCGGCCCCCCTGAGGAGAAAACGACGTTGGCTGATGTCATGGTTTTGTCTGCTATCACGGCAGCGTCACCCATCATAGTGACTCATCCCAAAACACGTGTCATACAAAATTTTCTGAGACAAAGAGAAAATGGTGACTCATCCCAAAACACATGGCTCACAAAATGACAACGTGGTGAAACTAAAATGGCGGAACATGAATCAACGGGAACGAAATCTTTTCAAACAAAGCCTTTCCTCGCCTAAATTAAAATTGGAGGGAGGACAAATATAAGAATTAAAAATATAATGCAACGTCTATAAAAATTCCTAACACCACACGGAAGTTCTAAAAATATAAGTTTAATAAAATAAATTAGAGAGAATAAATAGGACAAAAAAATACGAGTAAAAAAATATTGGAAACGTCAAAAAAACTTCCTTCAAAAATTTGACAAAGTCTAATAAATCTCCCAAGAAAATAAAAAAAAAATACTGCAACGTCTATTAAAATTCCTAACACTTCAGCGAATTCCTAAAAAAATATAAGTTTAATAAAACAAAACATATTGGAAAGACTTCCCAAAAATTTGTCAAAGTCCAATAAATCTTCCGAGAAAAGTTCGAAAAAACACCGCTAGGGGCAACGTACACATCCCCTTTCCCCGACTCGGTCGTTGCCGTCTCTCAAAGATTCATCGAAAGTTCCAAGAAGCACCGCTAGGGGCAGCACATCGACCCAACACACTAGCGTCATCTGCCACGCCCTTTCCCCTACTCGGGCGTTGCCATCTCTCAAAGGTCCATCGAAAGTTCCAAGAAGCACCGCTAGGGGGCAACACCGACCCAACACACTAGCGCCACCTGCCACGCTCCACATCCTTCTGCGTCACAAGCCACGCCCCCACATCCTTCTGCCCGTGCCACGCCCACATCCTTCGGCGCCAGGCCACGCCCACCATCCTTTTCTAGAAGGATGCATCCTTGGTGCCGGATCCGCCATTTTATACTACTGATATTGTTAAGAAAATCATTGCTCTACGTAAACGGAGTAAGTTCACTGTATCCAGTATGATTTGTTTTTCCTTTTGTTTATGCCATTCCCAAGTTCCCTAAGAAACCTCTTTCTTTTCGGTTTATAACCAGTGGACGCAACTGCTACAATACTAAAGTTGGTGGGTTGCTTCAGGCGTACTTGTCTGTGGTGCTTCGTAAACTAGATTCGACTTGGATCATCAGGAACAATGACAGAGGTTTAAAAGCGTTGAACTCTTCAACAACTGTCTCATCTGTTGATACCTACGATTTTAAAAACCTGTTTACTTCGATTTCACTAAAGGGTTTATGGCAGGTAGCCTTAAATTTACACACGAAGCTTAAGTCCGAAGTTACAGAACAATTTTGGCACTTTCTATTGGACCTGTATTAATAACAATTTTGTTTCCTCCAAACTTGTGGTATTCCAATGGGAAGTCGCTTCTCAAGTAGCCTAGCCAACCTTTATCTGCACTATTTTGAAGATAGATTTGCTGCTGCTTGCCCTTTGCCTGGTATCGTTTTGAGCTATGCTGTTGATATTATTGTCATTAACGTGCCGGACTTTATGCGATGCTCTGCTGACTTGTATCCTGGGGACCTCACCTTAGAAAAACTCAATAGCTCGTCTACTTGTGTTTGTTACCTCTATTTGGAGGTGCAGGTGGACGAAGGGGAGTGGTGAATCTTTACGATAAAAAAATGCTTTGGATTTCGATATCATTTACTACACATTGGTCCTCAAACATTTCTAAAAAAGTACATCGTAACTTAAATGTTTCTCAATTCCACAGAATAGCAAAAATATGTTCAACAGAGGTTTCAATGATAAAACATTTTAAAACACTTCTAACTAAATAGCAATTTAACAACTTTCCCATGAGTTGTATAAAACATTACTTAAAACATTTAATTCTGAATTTCAATTTAGTTTCAAAGAGTTTTAAATTACACACCGACATGCTTTGCTAATGCAGGACCTTTAAGAGTTTCAAATTACACACCGACATGCTTTGCTAATGAGGACGATGCATCCTTCTAGAGGATATGATGGCTTTTTAGAAATAGAAAACGTGACAACGGGAATATGAGGGATGATATTTTGAGCTTTGGTCAAGAGTTACACAACTTTCAGAACTTCTTCAAATACGTTTTTCGAACTCTTTCTCGTAATGTTTTGTGTCCAAAATAACAACCTGTCCTCCTTTATCAGCTTTAGTGATGATAATATCATGATTTGACTGTAATTCATTTAGAGCATTAAATTCTTCCCTGTTGAGATTCGGTTTAAGTGGTGGAAAGACTTTGACGTTATTGTCTGGCTGACGCAATGTCTAATCGTTTCCTTTTGATCGGTGTTTAGATCGCTTTTTATCAGGGACTCCTCAACCGACGAAGAAGTCGTCTATAGCCCAACATTGTCACGAAATAAACACAAATTTTTGTTTGGAAACGCTACGCTTATCGATAAACCTGACTCGACTACCAAGCTTAATAATTAGAAGCTTTCCACATATACCAGAATTCGTCACGGCTTGTCAACGACATGACGTCGACTCCATTTTTTTCAAGCGCGTGGAAATAATTCACCAAAATCCGTGACCGTCAATATTCTGATGATGTCACAATGATTTGAAGGTTTACGCTCCATTCGTCTTGAGGATGCCAAGCCAATCGCGCTGCGGAACAACAGTCGATGTATAATAAACATTTTATTGTGAGAAAAGTTGCTAATTTTATTCAACAATAACACCAGAGTCTCTCTGATACTACTAATCTCACTGTCGCGATAAATAACCGAAAACTCTTATTCACGGAACTTTATGACATTGATTTACTTTCTCCCTTTGTAATGCATATTTTATTTTAACTTTCCTCTTGAGTTTCTTTTTCTATGTAAATTTGAGTTCGTTCTAATAGACATTTTCAAACCTTAACGTTATGTCTTTTCCCTCCAACGAGAATGATGTTGGCAACACACTGAGGTCGAAACAAGTGACGTATTTGTAGCCGGATAAAACGGCAATGCAATGCAACAGTTGTTTATGGGGATTGATGCTATTGACGATAGATGTGCTCTTACACTGCGATTGAATGTTTAATCACTGATACTACACTGCTGGCCACCCAAAATGCAACACCAAGAAGGAAGCATCCGATTGGCCTAAAATTCGCAGCATGCGTCGCCCGCGAGAGGACATGCAAACGATCAGCATTGCAGGGCATATGCAAATCATGCGCGCCAGGCACGCCACCGAGAAGCACTGTAAGAAGGGTGCACAGAAGGCGGGGTGTAAGTAGTGGAAGTGTGTTGTGCTGCCGGGCCTTTGCGGGGAAAGCTTCCTGGTGTCTCGTCGCAGAATACGACAGTCATTCCAGCACGTTTCAGAGTTCTACAGAGAACGAATAGTTGCTTATCGCGACAGCGGTTTATCGTACCGAGATATCGGCGCCCGTGTGGGACGACATCCAGCAACAGTGAAACGAGTTTGGATTCGGTGGGTGCAGGAGAGACGGACGGACCGACGTGAGCGATTGCCGTAGCCGCGGCACACCACCGAACGAGAGGACCGGCATGTTGTGCGGTGGACATTGACGGCTTGCACCGCCACATCACGAACGTTAGTGAAGGAATTAGGGTGTGTTGCGCAACCACCTGTGTCAGCACGTACCGTTTGACGTCGTCTGCAGGAGCGGGGACTTGTCGCACGGCGCCCATTGCTCTGGTTACCATTGACGTTATACCACCGACGAGTGCGGCGTCAGTGGGCTGTTGAACGCCGCATCTGGACTACGGAATGGCACGACATTGTCTTTTCCGACGAGTCCCGCTTCTGCCTGCAACACCACGATGGTCGGATAAGCGTGTGGCGGTAACGCGGCGAGAGACTGTATGACACCTGCATTATGCAACGCCATACCGGTCCGTCGTCTGGCGTTATGGTTTGGGTCGCAATTGGATATGACACCCACACCCCTCTGGTACGTATCGCCGGTACACTCAACAGCCATCACTACATCTCCAACGTTTTGGAGCCTGTATTCCTCCCTTACCTGCAGGACCTGCCAGAGGTCATGTTTTAACAGGACAATGCACGCCCGCACGTGGCACGCATCGTGCAGCATTTCTTCACGGCCCACCAGGTGTCACTGCTGCCGTGGTCCGCCTGTTCTTCCAATATGTCGCCCATCGAACATGTCTGGTCGCTTATTGGCAACCGATTGGCCCGGCAAGCACCACCCGTGGCTACGCCTGATGAACTGTGGCAACGTGTGGAAGCAGCCTGGACCGACATACCCCAAGCCCACATCCAAAGCCTCTTTCGTTCGATGTAGCGGCGTGTAGCGGCCTCATTTGCCAGCCATGGGGGCTACACGAACTATTGATGTCTGCGTGTTCCGCAAGTCGCACAGACCTGTAAGCTCAATCGTTTCAGCTTTGTATCTGTTGTTATGTGTCCAGTAAATATGGCTTTGCTATATCGTGTCCTTCTTGGTGTTGCATTTTGGGTGGCCAGCAGTGTATATTGAGTACGCCAATAAACCAGATGTGAGTGAGGAGTACGAACCATGCAAGGAAAATAAACATATTTGTAAGTACTACAATTGACCTCTTTCTGGTAATGCGTATGGGTACCTGCTAGTATTACATTGAACGTAATCACTGGCGTAAGAACTAAGTTACAGCGGAAAGACAAATTACGTTATACCTTAGTCACACATTGTTGCGGGCTGTCATCCACGCGAAAACAGTACTCACGGTCCATAATATCTTAAATTCTGTAAATTTGTGTGGTCTATACAGTATTGAACGCATTAGTGAGGCTAAATCTACTTATTGTTAATACGGTGAGGTGGATTACATAAATTCATATGTACGAATTTCATTTTCTTGTAATTTTTTTTCACCTTCGCTTGTAAATACCATACATTAATGTTATCCTACTATTTACTTGGTTTTCATTAAAGAACAGTTAAACTCATGGCGTCACATGGCGGTTAAAAAAAATAAAAAACTGGTGTGACACTGTGAAAATTGGTGAACAAACTACAACCTCTTTAATTGTCACAAGGTGTGGACGTGAGTAAGGATGATCTTTCATGTATTACGAAATTCGGTGGTTGTTGTGACAAGCATTGCGAGTTGCCAATGTGCGCTGATGTTGTTTCATAAACACTAAAAAAATACGCATAATACGTCTTTAATACCGGAAATGAATCGTTGTTTGTTTAGACAAAAGATCATTGGCATTTGAGTTAAAGTCACCCAAATGTACGGTATTTCTGCAGGTGTTGTATTTATGTAGTTTAAAAATTCCTTGTTTGATATTCGCTGCCTTGTTTTGTGATCCAAAAATTTGCATATGATACGCAATCCGAACACGAGGGAAAAGCGGTACTGCATATTAAGAAGAAATGTATGACGAATGATTATCCAAAAATTCAGCTGTGGGTACGAGAGGATCGAGCATGGTAATGTAAGTACGCAGCGTAGCGCTTTTAGAGGTGTAAATGTTAATGACAAAACCGACGTTCAAGACTTACTAAATGGTCACTCCCTACTGTCAGAGCCCACATTGACTCCTTTATGATGCTGGAGCACGTCTGACTGCCGTTCTTTGGGTTGGACGTACTTAAATGCTGTAACGTGTCTTGAATTATTTGGGACTGACACCGCAAATAATTCGATATCGGATGAGTCATGAAAAACAAATTAGGTGAAAAAAATTACTGCTGGCAGAAAACTTCTCAGAATAATTTTGCTACTCAGGGGCGCAACAAGGATAGGGTATCAAGGGTTAGAACCCTCTCCGGAGCCAAGGTTTTTTTTTCTTCTCCACTGTTTCTCTTTTTTCAATTTTTCTCTCGTTGATCGCCCCTAAAACAAAATTGCAAACGTTTTGCGCGCGCTCCCATATTGTCAGACTTTCTATCTGTAACCTGACCCTAGAATACAGACTACACAGTCGACTTTTTCCACTGCCTATGCATCTTACTGAAACAAAAAGTGTAATAAGCTTGTTCTTGTGAGGCCGTCTAACAAGGCTCGGGGTTGGTTTAACCCCCTAGGCTATGACCCCTAGCTGTTCTAACCCACAAGAGTAGGGTAGGATGAAATTATTTTAGGATTTTGTGCTACCTGCCGCTCGGCACTAAAATCCGTCCAGCAAGTGGAAGTCTGTGGACAAACTTCCAAGTCCATGACCACCATTTTCCCTTTTCTGAAAATAATAGAGCATCAACGAAGCATCCCAGCAGAATAATAAAATGTAGTCGTCATTGGTCATTCAGGTAAGAGATATCACAGACTGAAGAGACATATTTTTTCAGTCCTTGCATTAATTTTACCTGATTATTCCTAATGGAATTCATTATTTCATGTTTTTATTATAAATTACTTTGTCAATTTCTGTAAACTATGTTTTCACCAAGAAGTTCACCTGCATGGAGAGTGGAGACATTAGTGATTTGGATGACTCAGAAATTGGAAAGAGAGCCACAACAGCCAAGTAAGCGAGTTCTTTCAGAAAATCGAAAGTAAAAAAAACATGAAAAAGTTATTTTGGAATCAGAACCCGCAGGACTTGATCATGAAGGGACTGAACATGTATTGAAATCAGAATCTGAAATGTTTAACTTATTTTTTTTTTGCACCATAAATCCTATATGATATAATGACTCGCACTATGTTGTACCCTCATCGTGACCAAAATAATCCTGCTTTCCAACTCTCAGAAAAAGAATTACCTCAGTTCATCGGTCTTCTCTTTATCAGTGGATACCATTCAGTCCCAGGTGAGAATGCCTATTCATCAACTGCAGAAGACCTTTCTGCTCCAGTATTCAGCAAAACGATGAGTAGATGAACTTTTCCGATGATAAAAAGGTATTTACACTAGGCTGACAATTAAAACCTACTGCCTTCTAAAGTTGCCCCTTTTTACAGCAAACTCAGAGTTCAGCTACAGCAGGTCGGTGCGTTTCATGAAATGTTGAGCATCGACGAAGCCATGATTCCCTACCATGGATACCACAATGCCAAAATGTTTATTAAAAATAAGCCAATTAGATTTGGATTCAAAATCTGGATGTTATGTGGTGTGGGTGGATACCCTTACAACTTTGAAATTTACTGTGGAAAAACCTCTGATGATAAAACTCCACTCGGGAAGAGTGATCAACATGTTGATCATAATAAATAATCCATCAGCGCACATCGTTTATTTTGACAATTTGTTTTACTAGCCACTCTTTGCTAAACGAACTGTGTGCTAAAGGATTTCCTGCTTGCAGTACAGTCAGGGAAAATAGGACCAACAAATGCCCCCTTCCATGCTCTTCGGAAATGAAAAAGAAAGAGCACATGTATTTTGACTATCGGTCTGATGGCGATATTATATGTGTGAAGTGGAATGACAATGCCGTTATGACGGTAATGAGGAATCATCCTGCTGTAACTCCTGTGCTTAAAGTCACAAAAAAGTGAAACAACAAAAAGAAAAGGAAGTTTAACAACCACATCTTATAAGAAAGTACAGTGAAGAAATGGGTGGAGTAGACCTATTGGACAGATTGTCGTCTAGTTATCGACCTCGCCAGAAATCAAAGAAATTGGTGGTAGAATCTGTTTACAAATGTTTTAAACTTAGCTTTGATTGCAGCATTTAGATTTTACCAGCACTTACTTCCAAAGGAAAGTGTTACCAGCACTTACTTCCAAAGGAAAGTAAACACTTGAACTTCCGACGAATTGTTGCCATGTCGTTATTGAAGGTGGATATCGAACATCTTTGTCAACTTGGTGGACCTTCAGTTTTTGCGGATGGTATAAACCACATACTTGAATCATGTAAACAAGGAAGACGTATCTTATGCTTAAAAAATATGAGGCTGAAATGCAGCAAATGGGACAAATGGTTATATAAAAACTCCTGTGCTTCACAATTTCACCAAAAATGATGAGAAAATAGCTATTTTTATGTTTAAGTATTTTTGTATAACTGCGAAAATTGTTCGTTTTAATTAAATGTAACTATGCTTTTATTTAATTTGTTTATAATTTCCTTTACTCTAACTATTTATTAATGAAACATAATTAAAAACAGCACTCTTTCCTCAATGTGTCAACATATCACAAATTTAAGAAAATATACTCCCTAAAGATGCCAACGTTCCCATTTTGGGAACAAGATTTCTCAACAATGATAACATATATACAAGTTCTGTTGCCACAGCTAGTCTTATAATATTTCTATTATTATGTGTGCAAATTTTCATTGTATTCTCCTGTCTGGAAGTACTAGCGGCAGGTAGAGGGTTAATTCACTCATTATTGATTCTCATTTTGATGATACCAATTGTGTTGCCATTCCAATCGCAGCATCACCGAGCAAATTTTTAACATGATAATGACCTGCCACACATGGGGCGGCTCTCCCAGGCCTGCCTCCGCAATGTTGATACCCTTCCATGGCCAGCCTGATCGGCGAACCTCTCACCTATTGAACATATTTGGGATATGATGGGATGCCACCTACGCCCATTCCGTAATGTCGGAGGACTGACTCGCAATTTGGACGTCATCTGGTATGCTAAAGCTCAGGACAGTATTCGTGAAGTATATGCATCTATGCTACGCCGGGTAACCGCTTGTATTCGAGCCAGAGATGTCACCATAACGTACCGACTTGTCACACTCGTGTAACTGTTTTATTCGAATAAATGACCCAACTGCTCTGGAATTGCAATCATTTCCTTTCCTATATATGTACATTGGACATACATATTTTCATGTCGATTGGATGATTCCTTCTGCGTGCTTCGTTTTTTTTTTTTTTTTTTTTTTTTATTCTTTTTCGTTTTCGTTTTTTTTTTTTTTTTAGCACGTCATTTGTAAAAAAAATGGTGCTTATGTTATCGGTTTGTCCATCCGTCCGCCTGTGGACACCATATCTCAGCAGCTAAAAGTCCGATTTAAAAAATCCTTTTTGCATTGGAAAGCACGAAATGTGCGAATGATGACCTTTGCCTTCGTGTTTTTTCCCGATGCAAAACTTCACCGTTAGAGGCGTAAATGCAGATGATATCGATTTCAAAATCAATTTTATTGCATGCATTTGCTTTTATAATAAATATCCGATTGAAAAAAATCTTCCATTCGATGCCATTTACAGCGATAAGCCATTACTCTATGACCACCTACCTAATAAGTTGTAAGATCATCTTTAGCCGGCAAAACAACGGCCATGGTGGTGATCTGGCGCGAACCCGCTTTTCCAAGTCGAACCACAAATGTTCGATTGGGTTCATGTCAGGTGAATTTGGAGGCAAGGGCATTAACAGAAAGTCACCAGCATGTTCTTCGAACCACTCCTTAACGATTCTGGCAGTGTGGCATGGCGCAGGAAACACAGTTGCCATGAATGGGTGAACTTGGTCCGCAACGATGTTCAGATACCTAACAGCTGTCAGGGATTGTGCTATTGGGATAATGGGGCCTAAAAGGTCCCAAGAAAACATCGCCCACAGCATAACACCACCGCCTCCGGCCTATTTCCGCCCAACAGTGCCTCCAGGTGCCATAAACTTCGTAGGTAATTGGCGTATCCGCGCTCGGCTGTCTGCTTGATGCACCAGGAATCTTGATCCGTCAGACCAGGTCTCTTTCTTCCAATCATCCATGGTTCAATCTCAATCTTGGGCCCATTTCATGCGTTGTTGGTGGCGTTGGCGTGCAGTGTGCATGGGGACCCGGCTGGGTCCTTACCTACGCAAGCCCATGTGCAGAAGACTGCGACAAACTGTGTGCTGTGACACATTGCCCTGATCGCCACTGTTGTAACTGCGAGTGATTTATCGCACTGTGACCCTGCAGTGACTGTGAACAATGCGCGACAGTCTCCGCTCCCCTCTGGCATCAGTGAGCTGCAGACGACACACGGCTGGACATCGGTTCGTTGTTTAGTCATCTGTGCACCACTTTTGATATGTACTCACTACAGCGGCACGTGTACAACCCACAAGCCGCGCAGTTTCCGAGATTGCCATCGCAATTTTCCGTTATCAAACTCCGATAAATCGGCAGCTTTTCCCATTCTGACTCCGAACACTTGACTAACCGAAAGCCGGTCCTCGGGTTGTATATATAGTGCTCTGTGAACTTCACCTGTGCCACCGTTCGGTCTCCAGGCGCACTCATTTCTGTAGGCTGGGGGTGATCATAATGGAATGACTCATTGGTGTATAACGGAGATTATTTTGGACACAGATCATTTTTAATGTAATGCATAGATTTTACGCTAGGAGCGTAAACGTGAATTGCGTTTTCCTCGGTATCTCTGCTTCTAAAAGTTTGATTAAAAAACATCTTCCTGCATGGGAGACAGTTTCTCATGGGAAATGCTTTGCGTGTAATTTAATATTTTGGTAAGGAATGGTTTGGCCACCAGGGGCGTAAGTGTCTATTACTGCATCTAATGTACTGTATTTGCAGCAAAATCTCAGCTTCTGAAAACTCGATTGAAAAACTTCTTTAGTGGACTAATACAGCTCACCTCGATAAACCTTTTGAAGATACTTTCTGCTTAAAATAGCGCATGGTTTTGCCTCCAGGAGCGTCGACATGTATCTTATTTTTTTCGATATCTCTACTTCTAAGAGTCCGATTATAAAAATTCTTTCTCTGTTGGAGAGCGTTTCATGTACGAAATATTTTTCGTACACTTTCAAATTTTTCAAGTAAGGCATACATTTTCCTCTAGGGGACATATAGGTAAATTGCGTTTTCCCCGATATCTCTACTTTTAAATATTCGAGTTAAAAAATTCTTCCTGCTGCCGATGCAGCTATTGATGGGAAATGTTTTGATTATAATTTCTGATTTTAGGTAGAGAATGGTTTGGCCACGAGGTGTGTTTATTTCCGCTTTTGATGTATTTGCAGCAAAATCTGAGCTTCTGAAAACTCGATTGGAAAAATTATTTCGTGCGCCGATACCGCTCACCTCGAAAAGACTTTTCAGAATACTTTCTTTTTAAAATAATGCATTGTTTTATCGCCAGGTGGCGTAGTGTATATCATATTTTTGTCGATATCTCTGCTTCTAAGACTCCGATTTGAAAAAATCTTTCTTTGTTGGAGACCATTTCCATTGCGAAATATTTCTCATGTAATTTAATATTTTTCTTAACGCACAAGTTTGCCACAAGAGTGCGTAAATCTGCGTTTCCGTTCACGGTAATAGAGGATGAAACAGTTCTATTTTGTCAATATTCATTTCTGCATATTGCGTTGTGGGAGTTGCAAGTTCGCGTTTTCAGAGCTTTGGAAGTCGGAAAAAAAAAATTCCTTCACGAGACAGCACACAGATCAATATTCACTGCTGCAGCCGCTTTTTCAAGAAGTGCAGTTTTTCCGCTATTGAGAAATTGCTATTTCTCCGATATCTCTGTTTCTAAAAGTCCGATATGAAAAATTCTTTTTGTATTGGGTAGAGCTGCCGAAAGAGAAAGTTCAGCACATAATTTCTAATTTTTGCGAAGGAACTTTTGCCACTAGGGGAGTGAGTGTGTATTTCCATTTCTGATATCAAGTCGTTCGGAAAATAATGGCCGATTTTCTGATGCGTCACATTTAACTTGCCCGCAATGCTTGCAGACGTTCAGCGACATTCGTACAAGTTGAAGGGCGACTCAGACGCCACACACGCCATAATCGGTTGAGCTACAGTTGCTGCCACTCGGTGTGAGAAGGGTCTGTACAACATGTTAGGAAGGAGTTACTTGCTAGTGATTATTCTTCATAAGTTCAAATTGGGTCTTAATGCGTCATAAACCTACTGTAATGTGGTTGAGGCATGGGGCGAGGAAGCAACATCTCAAAGTGCTGTTCACCGGAGGTTTAAAACGTTCTGTTCCGGAGACACGAACCTACAATATGAGGAGGGCCGAGGACGACATTCGGTCATTGATAACGAAGCTCTGAAAGAAAATATGGAGACAAATTCTCGCGTCGCAGTCAGAGAACCTGCCAAACAGTATAATGTGTCGGTGTCAACCATTTATGAGCATCTACACCAAATTGGTAAGGTCAAGAAACTCGATATGTGGCTCCCACACGAACTGACGGATCATCAGAAACAACAACGGTTTGAGATGCTTCGCAACGAAAAGGAGCCTCTACTTGATCGCATTGTAACCTGTGATGAAAAGTGGGTGCGATACAACAACCGTAAGCAATCTGGACAGTGGTTGTGTTTGTGTGTGTGTGTGTGAACAATGGTAAACCACCGAAACAACATCCTAAACCAAGGCTGACGTCAAAGAAGGTTTTGTTGATAGTGTGGTGGTCTGTTCACGGTGTCAAACACCACAGATTCTTAAATGCTGATGAAAGCATTACCTCAGTCATATACTGTGAAGAAATTGAACGAATGTACCAGAAGTTTTGTTTCAAACAGCCATCTTTGGTGAACAGTTGGAAACACTGAGTTCTGGTGAGTGCAGGCACGGACCGTTAGTGGCTCGCCGGTTGTGATGATTTGTATTTTCCAGATATATAATTTCCGTATATTCACAAGGAAAGAATCAGTTGAAGTTAACTTGTGTTTGCGCTAAAATTGCTTCGGTGTTGTGTGGTTTTCTTAATGTAATTGTCAATCATGTTAAGATTTTAAGATATAAGATTGATAATAATAAATTTGTAATCAAGCGGCCCCGGCTGGACAACACAGCCCAGAGTTCCGATACTATAGATTTAATTTGGGTTCGGAAACCGGCTACTACTGATTTATTAAGTTCGTCTGCAAATAATTCCGGTGTTTGTGATTCTATAATATCAAGTGAATGCAAGAGCGCTGGTAGAAGTTTTCAAAATTCGTGGCTCGGCAAACATCCGTGGATTTTTTACGATGAAATCAAAAAGATGGTGTTATGCAAAGTATGCAAGGAAGCTCATGATAAAAATGTATTAAGTTTTTCAACCAAAGTGGAACCTTGCAATTGGAAACATGCTTTAAGAAAATTCTATTCTCATGAAACCTCCCAGTGTCACAAAGAATCGTGTTCCAAAGGTGCGGCAGTGCAGAGTGGAGTGAATGTTGCATTTAGTTTGAATTTTTCAAAGTTGCAAGACTGACAATAAGAGGACATAAGGACGAAACAAGTAATTTTCACCAGTTTCTGAAACTCCGATGTGAAGATTCTCCAGAACTTAAGCGATATATTGAAAGAAAACCTTATAAGTTGGTGTCACACGACGCGGAAAATGAAATGCTTGAAATCATGGCAATGAAACTGTTTCGTTCGTTGGCTAATGAAATCCAAGAAGCGGGTTATTTTGGCTTTCTTATGGATGAAACTACTGATGTGGCAAAGAAAGAACAAGTGTCAGTATGTTTGCTTGTCATTTCTAAAGAACTCGAGATGCACAAGAGAACTTCATCGGGTTCTACGAAACGTCAGAAAGAGATGCAATCAGTCTCGTCAATATTGTGAGTGAGGTTTTATTAAGACTAGGACTAAATATCCAGAATTTTCGCTGACAATGCTATGACGGGGCTTCGAATTTAGGCGGGAAATACAAGGGGGTACAGGCAAGGATTTTGCAAGTCAATGCAAAAGCAATGTATTTGCATTGTTTTATGCACTCATTAAATTTAGTGGTGCAAGACATCGTAAGACACATCACAACTTGCGTAAATGTGTTAAATGTAACTAAAGATTTGATCAATATGATAAGAGAGTCCCCGAAAAGGTTGAACTGCTGTAAAACCAACACACATGATTCAGAACAAAATTTAAGACCCTTTTGTCTAACAGGATTCACTGTCAGGGGCCTTAGTTTAAAACCACTGATAGACAACTATCAAGATGTACTTTCGTTTCTTTCAGATTTTTCTGAAAACGATAAAAGTGATGCTGCTACTGAAGCCTCCGGTTACTTATCACATTATAGAGTCTTTTGAACATTTTTGCTTATTTAAACATGCTGTCACATACTTTAATCCCCCTGGATTCAACAAATGTGAAACTACAAAGTGTAAACCTTGACTTTCATAAAGCAAATTGTCTCTTTCAGGATTTGATACAAACATTCCAAGCCATTCGTGATAATTTTGAAATGTTCTGGGAGAAAACTACAAGAAGAGGGTGTAAGTTTGAACTACCAGAAGCAAGGGTCTCCAAGCAAAGGAAGCTGTCTTGCCGCCTAGACGATCATAAACACGCGGCATGAATTGACGGATGTGAAAAAGTATTTTGAGCTCAAATTACACGAATTTATAGATTGTATGAATGTATCCCGTAAAGAACGTTTCCAGGAGAGTGAAATTCTAGACACAGGGGACAATTTTGTTATCGCAAAAGTAGACGATGTCAAGTGTGTTTTCAATGATGACATTTACGTCTCTGATACATTACGGTCGCAGAGGAATATGGTGGTGTGTGACAGTGCTTAAGAAGAGAAACTTTTGGTTATGTAGTAAAATTTCCGAAGTCGAATGCTATTCGTAACATTGTGCTTGAATTCGTGGAATCTCTACGTCTTACTTTGACAATGCCAGTTACCACAGCCACAGCCGAAACATCTTTTTCCACAATACAACTTTGGAAGATGTGAATCCTTTTATTGGTGTACATATCTCGCATGGATGTTAAGTCAGATAATATACGAAAACTTGAACATTTCGTCGTCGTGGAGCGGGAATCGAATCCGCGTCTACCTGATAGCGCCTGAGTATGCTATCATATTTACACCAACAAACGGATTCACATCTTCCAAATTTGTATTGTACAATGGAGTAGTCCGGTATTTCATTCATTGATCTTTTTCCACTTTGAAAAGACTATCATCATCCTCTTTTCTAACTTTTACTAAGCCCGTCTGCTCTTAATCATTCTCCACGCTTTTAAAAATCTTTAGCTGATAGTTCTGTGTCTGGCGCTCTTTGGCCAAACCTGGCCCTTGCGCCACTAAAATCAATTAACTAACTAACTAACTAACTGAAAAGACTAAAGAGATTTTTGCGTTCCACAATGTCCCAGAAAAGACCAAATAATATTGCTGTTCTAAGTGTACATACGGACAGCACTGAAAAGTTGGATTTAGAAGATGTTTACGATGAATTGTTAGGAGGAAGTGCAGTCAGGAGAAACATATCTGCAACACTCCGTGCTAAATAATGGTGATTGCTAAGTTCACGCTGTATTTTATTTTAGAAAGATTCACGTCTCCAAGTTAAAAACTGTTTACATAATTATAAACTTTCAAGAATTTATGTTAATTATGCTAAACAACACCTTTGTGACGATTTAACCCTACAATGCATGAATTTTATTTTCAAAAAACTTATTTTCAAAGTATTATTTGGTATTTATATTTTTGTATTCTTTTTTTAATTATTAGTATAAATATATTTTTATACAAATAAGTCATATAATTTTGTTTCTTTACATGAAAAATAATTGTAGGGTTAATTACTAACTGTATATATTTTAGGTGATTGCTATTACCAACATTTCAGAATCTCTGTGTTAGATCTCCAATTTGTTGTTTTTTACCTTTCTATATTATATACTAACCGTAGTCATATCGATGGTATGAAACTACATATCAGGATCTATGTAAAGGAGGGTTTATGAGATTTTGTTTTATAAAATCATAGCTCAAGTTTTTGAGTCCACCCAATATTTCTCAAACGTTAGCGCCTCTGGAGACAATCACCAATATTTATTCACAGCAGCCGCCGCAGATCTACCATGTAAAAAAGGATGATTTCTTCAAGTGATTTATTTTAGTTTTGGACAAAACACATTAAGAAATACGTCCATCAGATCGTCACATTAGTAAGTACGTCCACCTTTTTTATTGTAAGTATGCCGATATCTTTATTATAGTAAGTATCACCTTAATATACAGTACAAGAGAACGACATCCATTTGCAAAAGTCACAAAAGCGTCCAAGTGGAGCACAGTATTCCGGAAAGAAAAGCGCGCAATGAAACTTCTAAAGCTCGACCAGTTGTTTTTGCCGCTGAATCAATTAAGCTCAAGTGCCATTTCTGATTAAAGGAATGATGATTTGTTCAGCACTTCAACTGTTCAAGGTTTAGAAGCAAACATTTTACAAAGACCAAGCACTTAAGATAGGAGTGAAAGTAAAAATGAGTGATTATGAAGTCATTAACCTTAACCATTTAAATATATTTAACCCAATTCGTATCTTGCGATAAAATGGATATTCGTGCTAAGCATTGGTCCGCGCACGGTGTTAATCCTTATTGGCCGATTGATAACTTTGCATATGTACTTAATGTACCAAAAATTACTTAAAATGTTAAAACTACAGTGCTCTTGGCACCCTCCCTTACTTTTCGAGACACTCTCCCCATTCCCAACTTCCTGATACCCCCCCCCACACACACACACAACACACACCACCACCACCACAGCAAATACACACCGCGAAAAATCCATCCTCCCTCGTGTTCGAAATCCTGGGGAAATTACTGTGTTTAGGACTGCTGAAGTAAATCTTGCTGGGGGTCGCACGTTACGCTAGTTACGCAACTGCTGTTAACCAATGTTTTCTCATAGTTCGCTTCAATAAAATGCGGCGTGAAAGAACGGGTTATGTCTTTGTATAATGCAGAGAGATTTGGAAATTTAGGAACTGGTCGCTCTTTTCTTATTAATGCCAATTTCTCTTGAAATGGTTTGCTTCCGAGAGATGTTTTCAGCAACTCCTCTATTACACACTGACACACCACACAGGTCTTGAAAAAGAAACGTCATGAAACAAAAACAAACGAATAAATAAAATAAAATAACAGAATTAGTAACCAAACACCTTCCTAGTCTCAAGCACACGCACTCTGTGATACGTGAAATGAAATGGCCTTTGTTGCCTATACCGCGATTTGATTCAATGAATCACCTTCAAGTAGCACGTGCGCATTGACGCTTTGTTCTCTGCACGAACCGCAGGTTGAATGAGAGGACTTCGCTTCTGCTTTTTACGCTTTACAACCTTAGGTTCAAGAAGCGTATACACTAAAAAGCAATTGAATTAGAGACAGCTGGCGTTACGCAAATGTGGCGCTGTGGGCGGCCCTGTAAACAGAAACGACATGACGTATGCAGCGATCCGACAATATAGGCACTGATGCGACGAGAATCAGTAAGAATCTGCCGCAGTATGGGCAAGACGAATGATCCAAGCGCATTTGATCGTGGGCAACTTGTCGGGGCCCGACGAATGGGTTACTCCATCACGGAAGTTGTGCAGGCACTGGTATTTTTACGAGCCACTGTGTCACGGGTGCACCGTGAGTACATCGAATCCGGTAAAACCATCCCTGCAAGGGCCAACTGCCGTGGACAACATCGTGTGGATGAGAGGGGTCATCGTCGGCTAGCTCGCATTGTAACAGCGGATAGATGGGCCACAGTGCAAGAAATCACTCGGCAATTTAACGCTGGTGCACAAAAACGTGTAAGTAGCGACACCATCCAGAACCATCTCCTCGCTATGGGGTACAGAAGCCATCGTCCCACGAGTGTACCGCTGCTGACCGCACATCACAGGCTGCAAAGATTAGCATGGGCGCGGGAACATCATCATTGGACCCTAGACATGTGGAAAAATGCTGCCTGGACTGATGAGTCGGGATTCACGTTGGTACATGCGGATGGCAGGATACGAGTACGGCGCAAACCACATGAAGCGATGGATTCTTCTTGCCAGCAGGGTACTCTTCAAGCTGGTGGGGGTGGCATTCTCGTCTCGGGACTGTTTACGTTAACTGAAATGGTACCCTGGTACGTGTGACATCGTCCCACACAGGTCAACGTTACCGGGATGTCCTGGACGACCATTTGCTCCCATTTGTGCGTCTTCAACATCCCACTGGGGACCTCATCCTGCAACAAGACAATGCACCGTGCCATCGCTCTCGAATTGTATCCGAATGGTTGGATGAACACCCACCGTCGTGACCTCGCTTCCTACCTAACTGGCCAGTTAGGTGACCTAACTGGCCAGTTAGGTCACCTGATCTCAATCCCATCGAGCACATCTGGGATGCCATCGAGAGAGATGTTCAAGGCTCTGACCCCCTCCATCAAATCTTCGTGAACTGTGGGAGCTTGTTCAGGGGTCGTGGATCCGTATGGCTTCCCAACGCTTCCGGTGTCTTGTCGAGTCCATCCCGAGACGAATCACCGCCGTCATCAGGGCGAAAGGTGGTGCTACACGTTACTAGACAAGTATCTCTAATTCAATTGCTCTTCAGTGTATGCTCCAGCTTTGTCCGCCTGCCCGTCCGCACGATAACTCGCGCAAAAATTGGTCGATTTCGATTAAATCTTAGTATGTATTAGGGGACCACCTCGGGACGAACCCTATTGAAAATGGGCGAAATGGGATCAAAGGTCAGGACATAGGAGCGGGATCCATTCCATTATCCTTATTCATCATAACTT
Organism: Macrothele yani; assembly: GCA_039090855.1. Lineage (NCBI taxonomy): Eukaryota > Metazoa > Arthropoda > Arachnida > Araneae > Macrothelidae > Macrothele > Macrothele yani. Next base: position 70,126,651 of record CM077013.1, read on the forward strand.
ACGTAAAAATGCTTTGATTGTGACAAAACTTGATCATGTTGTTCCGGAAATATACTGAACCGGTTCTATTGAATATCATCGAAATGGGGTCAAAGGTTAGGACACAGGAGCGAGACTTATCCCACAGCTATTATTTTCATAACTTGACTAAAAATGCTTCTATTGCTACAAAACTTTAGCATGTTGTTCCGGAGATATACAGAACCGATTCTGTTGTATACCATCGAAATGGAGTCGAAGGTCAGGACACAGGAGCGAGGTTTATTCAACACATATTATCCTCATAACTTGACTAAAAGTGCTTCTATTGCGACAAAACTTTTGTCGGCGTGTGTTGCTATTTTCTTGTGCTCGTGCTTTTTGCTTCATGTGTGCTATATTTCGACTATCTACATTGTATTTTGTGTGTACGGTATCCGTGAAGGAAGCGTCTTTGTTTCTGTGCACCTGCCGTGTTGGTAAGTGACTTATTTGCTTTACAATCCTTATTTTACTTCTCGGCCACGTTGGCTGTGACTAGATCTCTTATCGCCACTGCAAATGGCAACTTCCGGAGACGACGCTGATCAAGCTCTCGTTTCCGGAATTGCTGATCCAGCAAGCCCTCTCTCTATTGGTGCAGTCGTCAATGACGTGCCTCGCTGTTCTAGCCCCCCTCACTGCGGCGTTCTATCGCTGCCCAGTCTGCTCTTCCCAGCGGTGCTACTGCGTCTTCCCCTGTGCCTGTAGAGGATGCCATGGACCTCTCACAGTCCGTTGATGCTCCACCTTCGCCGCAACGACCAGCTGCCTCTTATGCCGCCGTCGCTTCTTCTGTTTCCAGGGCTTCGCACTTGAACTCTTCCTCTAATTTACGTCAGCTCACGATGAAGTGTGATGATGACGCTATCTCTGTTGACTTTTTTTTTTTTTTTTTTTTTTTTTTTGATTGGAGGTTTAACGACCACCGTGAGCAACTCAATTAGGCTATAAGCAGTCGCCCGTCCCTAATTTAGGGTCACTGGTTCCAGGGAAGGGAGAGAGCCAGTGCCGTAAGACAAACACAACATCCATGCCTGACCGGGATTCGAACCCGGACCCCTTACGGACGAATGATCAGAGGCCAACGCCTTAGACCACTGCGCCACCGGGGCGGCATTGACTTTTCACGGAGCTCTTCATATGGGCCGCACTTTATGAAGACTGTCTCATGTAGAGTTATCTTCCGGAGTCTGCCAAATACAAAACTCACGGCGTATAGTGCTACTCTACGTAAGATGCTTTCACCTCAGGTAATCACTCAATTTGGACGGCGGCCCAGACAGGTGATTGCCTATTTTTCTAAACCTCAGTATGCCCTTCGTGTACAGATGGAAGATCTGTCCGTTGGAGATCAACATCTCTCGCTGGAACCACTCACGAAACTCGCCGTCCCAGTCAGTTTTTTCCCTGTGCCACCGGAAGTCTCAGAAGATGTGCTGCTGTCAGTTGTCCATCGATTTGGCCGTTCCATCGGATCCATGACTACTTACTCCTCCTTTCCAGTCACACCAGAGGATCGCTACTTGCGCGGCTTTCGAAGCCAAGTGAGAGTAGTCTTCTCAACTGATGATGACATGCGACGAGTTCCCCCGCACCTCAATATACTTCGTGGGCCTCACTTCCGTCAAATTACCATCATGGTGGGCACTGCCTGTCCACTTTGCAATGGTAGAGGACATCCTCGAGCTCTGTGCCCCCTACTTGCCTCTACCACCCCTATCTCTCCAGTACAGCCTATTCCTTCTACCTCTAGCCCTCCGGAGTCGTCGCCGCAGACATCGGACCAGCGGTTGTCGACTTATGACATAAGTATTACTACAGCCTTTCGTCAACGCGTGACTTCATCTTCACATCCGTCCACCAGCGATGATGGAAATCAGCCACCACCTCCATCCTTCGACCTTCCAGTCGAGGGTGTTCCACAGCCACCTCCTGCGCCTTCCTTCTCTGTTCCAAAACCTCCTGCCGCAGCAGACCAAGAGGCCACCGCCGAATTTCCTCCTCATGCAGTCATTCATGACGCCACTGTCTCCGGCCTCTTTAAAGTACCCGAATTTCCTTCTCCGGCCTCTACACTTCTTCGAGGGCGCCCAACGCGACGTAGGTCTAATCGTCAGCGTGGGCAGAAATCTCGTACTTCGCCGGCCACATCTAGTCAGCGAGACCGTTCTTTCAGTGATTCTACCTCCGAAGGCTCCGCGACCTCGGATGTGGATGTCAGCGGCGCTAATCCGATCTCTCAAGAAGCTTTTCTCCGCCTAATGGATGAACTCTCTCTTCAGCAGACGCCCGTCCCGGGAGTGGTGTTACATACCATTCTTACTTGTACTCGTTATAGTCGGATGTCTCGCACATTCCTACTTCCTTACTCTCAACAACTTCCGGAGGTCGTGGCGCAAACGCAAGAAATACGCGAGCGCCTGAACGCACTGGTTCCTACGCCGCTGAGTAGCTCGGCATGGTCCCGGAAATTATTCAGCCGCCTTCATAAACTGAAAAAACCGGCCGATAAGCTCCTCGAACCACTATCCGATGCCTCCGTTCAAAGTAGTGACTTTGAACTGTCGGGGCTTTAGTTCCCCGCTAGCGAACACGCTAGCCCAGGATGAGCTTACTCCCCTGGGTGGGGATATTCTGCTGCTCCAGGAAACTAACTGCTTGCCGTCCACACCATTCCACCGATGGCGGCGCTGGGATTACCAATTCCATCATGCATTAAAGCAATCTCAGACTGGGGGTGTCGTCATCGGGATTCGCTCTCGATTCCGCCAAGCGATCTCCTCAGTGCACGTACACAACCTTTACCACGACTACCTTCAACGTCTCACCTTCCGTCTTGAAGGCCAAAAATACCTAATATTTAATATCTACGTCCCATGCACTTCATCGTCACTTACATCTTTATTCTTGGCACTACGTACCACCCTTCAGTCAGCGTTGCCATCACACAATGTTCTGATTGGAGGGGATTACAATTGTACACTGTACCCTGCTCTGGATCGCATGTCTTCTACCGCCGAGTATCGCCATCGGCTTGTGAATCTACTCAGTACCCTTGTAGCAGACTTCGACCTCACTGACGTCTTTCCTCCCCTCCATCCAACAAACATATCTCATGCGTAGCGGAGTCCGGCTACGTCTGTTCTCACTTCGGCGCGACTAGTTCGCTTCTACATCTGTTCTACACTCCTCCCAGTGTTGACGACCTGCCAACACTCGCCGGCAGCTTCCACGGACCATTGTGCGGTCCAGGTTGCCTTAGGCCATTCTTCATATCAGCGTGCTGGGTATCATTCCTGGACGTTCGACTCGACTCTACTAACCGATCCAGACCTTTCCTCTCAAGTCCAAGAGCTTTAACAACACTTCCGTTCTGGACTCTCCGCCGCCCCTTGTGCGCCTACGAATTGGCTGATGGTCAAGTCGCACCTCTTGGATCTTCTTAAACGTTTCTCCTTTCGCATTCACACCCAATGGAAAATGGAGGAACAGAACATTACCCCACATTCTCTCTCATCTTGGCGTCACTCATCCGCTCTACCCAGCCTATATGGTGGAACCACCGAGAGATATTGGAACCACGAGCACAGCAAGCCATCCTTTGCCTCCGTTTGCAACATCTAGCTCCGGAGGACTGTGCTTACGACTTCCTTTCTTCGTTTGAAACTCATCGCCGCTCCTTTCATCAACTCCGTTTTCTTCGCCAGTCAGATGGACGGATTGTCTCAGCTCCTGACGCTCTCTGCTCACAAACTCATAGCTACTTTGCTTCCAAAATTTGGTGAAACTCCTCCTCCTTCCTCCTCTGCTGTCTCTTCTCTTCCTCAAGTCCCTTCTCATCTCTTAGACTCTCTCACCAAACCCCTCACCTCTTCAGAACGAACTTCGGTCCGCCTTCCATTCTCTGAATTCCCGCGCTGTCCCTGGGCCAGACAGCCTCACATAATCCTTCTATTTTGCTTTCTTTCCAGCTCTCCTTCCGTTTTTACTCGCTGCTTTTACGTCCTCTTTTCTTCCGAGGAGTTTTACTGTTGCCCACGTCGTACTTTTCCCTAAGAAAGGGGATCTCCTTGACCTGAGAAACTGGCGGCCCATCTCTCTACAAAATATTGATTACAAGTGATACCAATGATAAATTTCGCACGAAAACTGTAGAATTACTATACACGTGCTGTCTAAACGTACGATTAACACAAACCGTGTCTCCAACTGCAAATTAAAATACATTTATTTACAATTAAAAAAATACTATTTACAATAAAAAGGCGAGTACTTTCAGGGATCTCTTGTCCCCATCATCAGGCCTAAGTGCAATGATAAGAGTTTAGGCACTTAGGCCTGATGATGAGGGACAAGAGAGTACTCCCTGAAAGTACTCGCCTTTTTATTGTAAATAGTATTTTTTTAATTGTAAATAAATGTATTTTAATTTGCAGTTGGAGACACGGTTTGTGTTAATCGTAAGTTTAGATAGCATGTGTATAGTAATTCTTATTGATTACAAGCTTTATACTAAACTCTTATCATGCAGACTCAACTCTATCCTTCCCTGTCTTCTTTCTCCTGACCAGACTTATACGGTTCCTGGTTGGACCATTTCCTCCAATCTCCATCTTCTTCGTAACCTTGTCCATCTAGCTTCTACTAATCGAGAATCGATTGCGCTCCTTAACTTAGACCAGCGCGGTGCGTTCGATAACATTTCCCACTCCCATCTTTCTCTTACTCTCACTGCCTTCGGCTTCCCCCTCCATTTGTCTCCACTCTTCTTGCCCTCTATCGGGAAACAGTATTCCACGTCAAGAACACTGCATTTCTTACCGCTCCCATCCGGTTTCGGCTTGGCATCCGGCAAGGTTGCCCGCTGTCCGGTCAATTATTTGCCCTCGTGTTTGAGCCGTTCCTCAGATTTTCTCATCGTGCTCTGCTTACTGCAATGCCTCCATTAACAACCAGTACTCGGCAGTTCAACGTAACCTATTCGGCGTACGCAGACGATGCCACCTTCTGTGTTCGACATAACCAGCAATTTGCCATACTCGAGAGTTCATACCAGCTCTACGCCTCCTGCTCCAGCGCAGCCGTAAACACTACTAAAAGCACTGGTTTGTGGTGCGGTTTATGGAATACCCGGATGGATACTCCGTGGGGTGCCACCTGGGCTGCTACCACGCAAAACTTCCTTGGGGTCCATCTCGGCTTGCCGACCGCTGTACTTCGCGCCAATTGGGCCGCGCTTTTACCACGTCTCACTCGCTCCATGAATTTTTGGAGAAATGCACAATTCTGCACCTCCTATTTCACAAGAGCCAAACTAGCCCGCACCTACCTCCATTCACTCTGCTTCCACGTCTGGACTGTTCTCAAACTTCTCGCCTACTACCTCCAGGAGATCACCCGACTGATGATCCGGGTGATCTGGACGCATCATCGCTGGATCCGAGTCTGTACTCTCTATCGTCCGGTGTTCACGGGAGGCATCTCGCTTGTTGATGTTGCGCTGTACTGTCGAGCGCACCGTGTGGTCTCCATGCTACAGATCCTAAATGCATCGCCTGCTCCAGTTCAGCTCACCTTGGATGTTATGATTTCTCCTCACAACCCCAGATTTTCCTTTACTTTTCTTCTGATGGATCACTTCCCCTTTCTGCACTCCCGTCTTTCTTCTTTGTATTCCGAGGTACTTTCTTTGCTCCGTTCTCTACCTATTTCCTGTTCTCCCCCCGGCTCTCCCTCTGAACTTCTTGCCCAACCCTTGTTTCACTGCTCAACTATCCACCCTCCCGATGCTCCCTATTTCTCTGACATGTCATGGATCCCTGCCGGGGTCGTGACAGTCCGAGATCTCCTCACCGCAAGCCTTTCCTGGAAACTCTTCTCCAAGCTCTCCCCCTCCTTCCGAGCTCTTCCGCTTGTCTTTCTCTTTACGCCGATCTCTGCCCTGCTATTATCCATCTTTATCCTGCCCCAGCAACACCCACTGGACTTCTTTTTGTCCCCTCCGCTTCTCTCCCCTTTCCCTTTTTCCTCATGTTTCGGGGATCCGCCCTCCCTCTCTCCAGTTTCACTGTCTCCTCTCTGTATTATTTTCTGCGTGATCCTTCTACCTCTTTGCCTCTACCGATTCTAGGCGTCCCAACTGCAGCCTTGCCATGTGTGTGGTCGGCATGAGCGTCGCCTCTGTCCACACCCACTGAACGAAACATCCAATGGCAATTTCTGCATCGCCGCTTACCGGTACCAACGACTCTATTCGGCATAACACTCATCCCATCGCCTGACTGTGCTTTCTGTCCGGCGGCCGCAGATATCCGACACATCTATCTGCATTGTCCGGTTCTTCTACCTCTCCTACATTTGGCATTCCAGGTGGTTCAACAAATTGGTGTGCCTGACCTACCGTTCTCAGCGTATTCTACACTCCATAGATCCTTGTCTCCACCTGTACATCTACCTGCTGCCAGCACTTACATCTTCATCTTGGTGAAACATGTGATATATTCCTATCATCTGCAGCTCCGCTCAACTTTGCCCTCCTCCAACCCTCTACCAGGCAGGGGATTCACTCTGCCGGATTTTCCACGTCCGACTCATATCCAGGTTACAGCTCGCATATTCAACTGCATCCGCTGCACAACGCCTTCCTCAATTCCTACACGTCTGGTCTTCACACCTGCCCTGGTTCACCACCCCTCCTGGTGATATTCGCCTTCTCCCATGACTGTACCGATCCACTGAAATGCCACGGTGAGCTTTTCTAACTTGGTCTCCTCTCTCCAATCAGCTCCGACCTTTCATCGTTTGTCTGCCAACAATACCATGGCCTGTGGGTCACCCCTCCGCACACTGTCGGATCCGCCAGCTGAACTGTCATCCTCTGGACCGTTGTGAGTTATTCTGACTTTGCAATACTCTATTGTAAGCTCCCCAGGTGAGTGCTATCACATTCTTTCCTTCCGGTTAAACGTTCTCATTAGTATGTTTTCTCATGTATTTCACATTGATACTTGCGCTTTTTCAAGCGTGACTCCCTAATATGTGGTATATTTTTCACGTTGTATTCTGCTTCTTTGACACTGCGTTTACTTTACGTTTTCCATATCTAGCATTATGGTGTACATTCTGTTACTGTTGAACCTGTGTTTTACTTTCCAGTTATTACCGGTCTTTAAAAGTAGATATTTTGTACATAGTGTTTCTCACCTTTTACGTTAAAATTGTATGCTGCTTGTCGTAGATTTTCACAACACTCAATTTTTTTGTACCCTATAACTATGTGGACATGCCTCACACCTTTTGCATTTTCTGTGTTTAATGTCCTGCTGTACATATTGTTGTTATGATGTCCTCCATGGATGTCATTCTTGTTTTTTTCCATGCGTTATGTGTTCCCGTTGGGACGGACTTCCCGCTCCACTTCTTACACCTTTGTATTCGTATTGTTGCACCGTTACCTATATTTGTATATATCTATATTATGTATCAGTTTCTGGAACTTCCTGCGTAAATGTATTCCCTAAGATGCATACTAAATCCGGTGTATTGTTCTTCTGTACCTCCTGTGCTTTTGTGTTTAAGTTCAAAATGTACCTCGGTGTCTCTTGGCAGTATTATCCATTAGTACCACCTGTGATTTTTCTATTTGTTGCTTCGTCTGAACTGTCTTGCTCTCAATGTATTTCCCAGTTATAAATAATTGGTATATGCCCACGCTGTAGTACTGCTTTTACCATACTTTGTCTCATCTGGGTTTTGTATTATTCTTGATAATATTGTTAATTCCTATGTCACTTGTTCTATTTACTATGTTTGCGTACCAGTGCTCCTTCCTGCAATAGTTGTTTCGACAATTTCACCATTTGTGTATATTACTCTCGGACACTTGTCATTTTCATTGTATATGTCATCTATTATATCATTGCCACTTTTAACCTTCTGTGCCACCTGTATCCTGTATATTTTAGCTTTTAATAAACGATTTTGTATGACAAAACTTTAGTATGTTGTTCCAAAGTTATACCGAACCAATTCTGTTTAATATCATCGAAATGGTGTCAAAGGTCAGGACAGGAGCGAGATTTATTCCACAGCTATTATCCTCATAATTTGAGTAATGATTTCTGGTATGTTGGAAAGCGTATCAATGCATTGCATGATTTTACTACTTGTTGATTAAAACGCGTTGCGAATAAGGTTTTTTCTTAACATACCTACGTCCTGTGCGTGAATTGTTTTAAGAAAAAACAATTACGAGAAATTCGAATAAATATTAAAAAGCAAAAAACTAGCTGGTTCATCTGCAATTACCAAGATCCTGTTGAATATACGCTACTGCTCTGTTTTATGCTTTCCTCTGATTCTCACCGTTCTTGCAAATATTTATCCTAATAAACAGAATTGCTTGGGCTTGATTGAGCTTTTACTTCTTGCAAATATTTATCCAAAGAAACAGAATTGTAAGTAATTTCAGTTTTGTCGACAACACAAAAGGAAGTGTCGCTCTCAAAGAAAAAAAAAACAATTTACGGAAATGTTTTGTCAGTGTAGTTATTTCTTTATTGTATGAATTAAATATTCAAACTGTTTTATTTTTGCGCTTTCTTTGTATATGAAAGGCCTTTCCTACTCAGTTTAATTTTCATTCTTAAGCACAATTTTTTGCTCATTTCGTAATGCTTGCTCTTCTCATTGTTTGTTTTCTCATGCATGTTTTTTAATGACAAATTTCAGATGTGTGAATTAGAAATAAGTTAAAGCTTCATTTCTGAGGCGCCGGCTTCGTGACAACATTTAAATAACAATTTCTGTCAAAAAGACAACTCAACACGTTTGAAATGATATTCGTTACAATGAAATCTAAATCAATAGAATTAAGAAGCATGGAATTTTTACAGGAAAAAAATTAGCAAAATTTGCAGCGTCTTCTCGAAGATGAAATAATTTTATGAGAAAGGATATAATTTGAAAAATATTAAATTTTTTTGAATTCTTGGAAAAAGTGTGAAACATTGTTTTTGCACTTAAAGAAATCGGCTAACAGTGAAAGAGTAATATTTCATCCTCGAGTATGTCGATAAGTATCTCAAACTTCATTATGATGCATCAGAAGTAAACTTAAAGTAACTGAAATAAATCTATTAAATTTTCCTTTTCATTTCTACAGGGTAACAAATTGTGTAGAGGTTAAGAATATTTTCGCACTGTCTTGCACAGCTCAATGTAATGAAAAACACTCAGGGCTGGCTTTCCCATTAGGCGCCATAAGCGCTAGCTGGGGCCTCTAGTACTGGGGACCTCGAACTGAAGTTTAAATTTATGCTTCACGAGTCCCCTTCTCAGAATGTCGGTGGTGGGCTTCTGATTCGCGAAGGAAATATTAGTACTGGATCTGCATTCTATACCACTCGGCTAGTATGGGGAAAAATCCACCGTTTTGATTGGCTACCAAGTCACGGCGTCAACGGTCTTCCTTCCCACGTCGTCAAAGCCTTCCTTAACGGACTCAACTCTGAGATCATATCATCCCTGTGTGTGTTCGTTGCATACGTAGTTTGCGTTGAGTCTTCGTTGGATGACGTTGATATTTTGAAACCAAAATGAGAGATGAAAAGAAAATTTCAATCCGGTGCTTCAAAACGTAAACAGTTAGAAGTAAATGCTCAATCAAGCCCAAGCAAATTCTGTTTTGAGTCATTTTTGTAATGACATATGCATCCACATCAGGAAGAGAAAGAAGCACAATGAGGGGGACTCATTACAAGTGCATGAAGAATTATTTGTGAAAGGCAGTGAAGAAAACAAATCGGATTACCAAAGAGAAGATGTAATAGAAACAATTTGTGTCTCGACTGCAACTGCAAATTCAAGGAAAATGGAATCGAAGTACTAATTTAAGCATCGAATCTGATACTGCAAGTACAGACGCATAGACAGATGATATTCCGTTATGGGTAATGATGTACAATCGTGGCCAAAAATCCTGAACCACTAGACCGAAAGTTAATTTTTGATGTTTGAAGTCAACTTATACAGCGTAATGGTAAAGTCAGGAATACATATTATACATCATTGCAAAGGAAATTTTATGCGGAATTCAAATATTTTACAGAATGTTATTACCAGTAATAGAAGTGAAGTTACAAGCAAAGGTACAGAGCCTAGTCATAAAAAGCAAAAAATAGTGGAATTTGAGAAATTAGTGTGCAATGCATTTAACGTAAAATTACTGTACAGTACATTACTGAAACTTGCAGGACACTTGAAATAACTCACCAACAAGCAAAATACGCATTAATATTTAACTGGATAACCACGCTTACTTAATAACAAAGTGCACCTTCTTGGCATGGAACTAATGAGTTTCTCTAATTGCTCATTGGTACAGTTACCACACGGCCCTTACAGACTCAGTTAATGCTGTTTTAGATGAGGGTCCTTGTTGACGGATCTTTTGCTTCAATCTCATCCACAGATTCTTTATGGGATTAAGATTTGGTGACTGTGCCGGCCACTGAAGTTTTTTTATAACTTTTCGATTAAACCACTTGTCAACCAACTTTGACTGATGGCGTGGCGCGTTATCGGCCTGAAAGATAAAATTCAGCAAACCCATGTCTTGTACAGATGGTAGCAGTTTGGACTCCAATCCACATATTTCGATCAATTCAATGTGCCATTGTGTGGATTTCTTAAGGTAATTGTCAATCATATTAAGATTTTAAGATATAAGATTGATCATGGATAAATTTGTAATCAAGCGGCCCCTGCTGGACAATACGTAGAGTTCCAATACTATAGATTTAATGTCGGTTGGGAAACCGGCTAATACTGATTTATCAAGTTCGTCTTCAAATATGTTTCAGACGACCAACACCACTGGCTAAAATACAGGACCATAACGTCACCGAATGTGGGTGCTTGATTGTTGGCTGGCTTTCACCAGCCCGACGACGTACATAATTATTTCTATTATTAGTGGAAATAGTAACAGTTGTTTCATCACTAAAAATAACATTTTTCCCATTCATCAACAGTCCAATTCTTGTGTGCCTTAACCCAAGCAATTCTTTTGAGCCGTTGTTGTTCAGTAAGGAAAGGTTTTCGTGCAGATTTTCGTGCACTCAGTCTATTTTCTTGTAGCCTACGTACATGCAGATGCAATAATGCCTACTTCATTCTCCCACTCATTTCTTAAATCAGTGGCTGTTTTAAACCTTGATTTTAAGGAACGACGAATCAACATGCGATCATCACGCTCAGTACACAGCCTTGGTCGACGTGTTCTTTTTCTGTTTCCCACACATCCAGTTTCTGAAACTCTTTTAATGGTGAGCAAGACAGCGGAATGATCACAGCCACATTTAGCAGCAATTTTACGACTACTGAATCCATGTTTATTCAAAGTAATAATTTTTGCCCTGGTTTGAAGAGGCAGGACCAATTTCCGGGTCTTTGACATTCCGAAATTCAAATATCACCAAGAATTCTGCATAAACTTCCGTCAACTGACTACAAGCAGCTGCGTTCTAAGTCGGCAGATGATTCTACATCCTTTTATACCTCACTAGCGGACATCGGAGAAAGCTATAGTGGATTAGAGGGGCGCGAACGCTTTTTTACGATTTCCAACCATAGGTCGAAGAAGCGTATATGCTCCAGCTATGTCCGTCTATCTGTCCGTATGATAACTCACGTAAAATGGTTCGATTTCGATGAAATTTGAGTATGTGGTAAGGGACAGCCTGGTAACGAACCTTATTGAAAATAGGCGAAATGGGGTCAAAGGCAGGACATAGGAGCGAGATCCGTTCCATAGCCCTTATGCGTCATAACGTATGTAAAAATGCTTTGATTGCGACAAAACTTTATCATATTGTTCCGGAGGCATACTGAACCAATTCTGTTTAATATCATCGAAATGGGGTCAAAGGTCAAGGTGCAGGTGCGAGATTTATTCCACAGCCATTATCCTCATAACTTGAGTAATGATTTCTGGTATGTTGGAAAACGTATTATTATTATGAATGCACTGCATGATTTTACTAACTTGTTCAGAACTGGATATGTGTTTCCTCACTTGCATGTTTTTGCTTGTAACTTCACTTCTATTACTGGTAATAATATTCTGTAAAAATATTTGAATTCAGCATAAACTTTCCTTTGCAGTGATGTATAATATGTATTCCTGACTTTACCATTACGCTGTATAAGTTGACTTCAAACATCAAAAATTGACTTTCAGTCTACTGGTGCAGGACTTTTGGCCATGACTGTAGGTTCGAAAACCATTTGGCGATAATAAAAAAAAGATTGAGTTTTATTTGATTAATAAACCGCAAAATGTCGGTAATATTGAATTTTTGAAAATCGTGTATAAAGATCGCGACCGGGAATATTGTAGGAGCTTCAATAAATCGCCCTTCTATTGGATCAAAAGAAATGGAATCAGAGAAACGGAAGTGGTTAATTTTCTCGGACACGAGCAAATCAGTATATTGCTTTGTTTGCAAACTTTTCACGAAAACTAAATTATGTAATAAAATGAAAACGGGATGTAATGACTAGAGAAATATTTCTAAGACATTAACTGTGCATTAGCGTAGTCGCGACCATATCGAAGCCATGAGTTCATATAAACAGATATGTTCAATATGTAACGCATCGACGCCGAATTGGCAACACAAATATATGCACAACAAAACTATTAAAAAGAAGTTTTGAAAAGAATCATTGAAAAGGTGAAATTATTGAATAAATTAGGATTGGCATTTAGAAAAAGCAGAGATAATATTCAGTCTGAATCTGAGTGAATTTGATGATTTTTTGAGGCGTCATTTACAAACGCACGAAATTGGGCAAGGAAAAATTAATTGTTTATCTAATCATACCTGTGACGAGTTCACTCACTTAATGTTAGAAAAAATTGAGACATCAAATTGCTGAATAATTGAAAGATCCCACACACTTTTCGATTGTAATAGATTCGACACAGAATATATCGCACGTGGATCAGTTTGTTTTTATATTAAGTTATGTCCCGGCAAACGAAGAAATCAAAGAAAGATTTCTTGGATTTGTTGCAATAGACGAGCATAAGGCTACTTACTTAGAAGAAATTGTACTAAAGGAATTAGGCAATTTATCTCTTGACATTAAAAAGTGTAGGGGACTAGCGCACGACAACGCAGCAAATATGTCAGGCAGATATAGAGAGCTACAGACCAGAATAAAAAGCCATAGTCCCACTGCATTTTACATTCCTTGTACAAGACACTCGCTGAACTTAACTGGAAGGAAGTTCGGCAGTACCCAGGTTTCACTGCCATACATCGGAGTAGGAAAAAATTACACTCTCACACACGGCCATGCAGCACTCTCTTGAAAACCTATCATTCCTGTGAAAACCTCTCAAAGCAGCTATGGCTTTCAATGAAGAATTCACTCCCCTACTAATTTCACCATCCAATTTGTTCTCTCTGTCAAACATGCTTCCTAAATACACAAACTCATTCACCTGGTCAATCACTGTGTCATTTAGACTTATATTACATTGAGCACTACCAGTTCTTCGCTCAAAAACTATAGCTTTGGTTTTTACCTCATTTATACTTAGTTTGAATTTCATGCAAACTTCATACATCCGGGACAACATACTCTGCAACTCACTTTTGCCCTCTGTCAACAGAACGAACATACAGCAATCTGCACACACGGCACACGGATATTACCCAGACATAAACCAGTATTGCTCATTTTGGCCTCACACATGCAAGTATCCATAAATATATTAAACAGCCATGGTGACATTACACAACCTTGTCTGACTCCTGCACCAAAAGAAAACCATTTTAATAAAACACCATTCACTCGTACACAAGCTGTATTGCCAGCATATATGGCTTTAATACTGTTAAGTAGAATCCCACTAATAAAATATTTATTCAATACCTGCCACAAAAGTGTCCTATTTACTCCGTCGTAAGCTTTCTTTAAATCTATGAAGGCAGCAAAACCTTTCTTACCAACAGCCAGATACTTTTCGATTATCATGCGTAATGCAAATATTTGGTTAGTACAGCATTTTCCAGGCATAAAACCACTCTGAACATCCCACATTTCCTGTGATGTAAGACCCCATATTTTTTTCAATAATGACCTTACCAAACACTTTCCCTGGCACACTCAGTAGGCTAATTCTTGCAGTCAGTCTAATAACCTTTTCCCTTATACAAGAGAGCAATGATAGCATCCTTCCAATCCCGAGGGACCATTCCTTACTTCCAGTACAACTGGTAAATTTCAGTTAACCAGTCAATTGCAGAGTCACCACCATATTTCAACATCTCAGCAATTATGCCATCAACTCCCGGAGCCTTACCATTCTGAAGAGATTTTAGAGCTTTACACACCTCTTCTCTTGAGATCCCTCCTGTGCTTCCAACCTTCACTGTGACATCATCTGTTTCTGCCTCAGAATCACCTTTGCTTTCTTGATATAATAATTCACAGAACTATTCACTCCATCTTTCACTTATTTCATTGGGCTCCCATATCATTTCTCTGAACCTATTCTTCATACAACTTACAATTTTGTTTCCCCTACTTTTCCTGAGTCTCATGTACTTCCAGAACATCTTTCCTATCTTTCAAAACAGCCAATTCATGCTTTTCCACCTTCTTTTTCCTATCTTTTGCCTATCTCTGGCAAATCAGCTTAGCTGCTTGATACTTCTTACAGCGATATTCATCCACAGAAACTCTACCTTGCAACATCTCCACATAGGCTTCCTTTTTTCTCATTACTACCTCTTCAATCTCGCTATTTCACCAAGTATCACCTCTATTGTTACCCACTATTGTGGTGCCACAGACTTCTTCAGCAGCAGTGACAACACAGTTCTTAAAACATTCCCTCTTCTTTTCTACTTCCCTCTCACATGACTTCAGCTCCTTCAGTCGTTCTCTGAGTAAGTTAGAATAACACTGACGATCTTTAGGGAGCCTTTCAATCTTTATTCTTTCCATTTTAGGCCTCGTTCTATTCCTTTTTCTCCTACCAACATTCAGTTTGACTCGTGACACTACCAAGTAATGATCAGAGCCAACATCCGCACCTCTCATCACATGAGTGTCAACAAGTATGTGTTTCAGACGCTGCAAAATCTATCACGCTCTTTTGACCAAGAGCGTTGACTGAAATTAACTCATGCGAAAACGAAACAAGTTAGTAAAATCATGCAATGAATTGATTATAATACGCTTTCCAACATACCAGAAATCATTACTCAAGTTATTACTCAATTTATGAGAATAATGACTGTGGAATAAATCTCGGTCCTGTGACCTGACCTTTGATCCCATTTCGATGATATTCAACAGAACCGGTTTAGTATACCTCCGAAATAACATAATAAAATTTTGTCGCAATCAAAGCATTTTTACGTAAGTTATGATGCATAAGGGCTATGGAATAGATCCCGCTCCTGCGTCCTAACCTTTGACCCCATTTCGTCCATTTTCAATAGAATTCGTTCCCCAGGCAAGACCCTACAACATACTAACATTTCATCCAAATCGAAGTATTTTTACGAAAGTTATGACGCATAATGGCGATGGAAGTGATTCCGCTAGTATGTCCTGACCTTTGACCCCATTTCTCCCATTTTCAATAAGGTTTGTTGCCAGGTGGTTCCCTACCACATACTAAAATTTCATCAAAATCGAAATTTTTTTACGTTAGTTATGACGCATAACAGCAGTGGAATGAATCCCGCTCCTATGTACTGACCTTTGACCCCATTTCGTCCACTTTAAATAGGGTTCCTTCCCAGGTGATCCCCTACCAGATACTAAAATATCATCGAAATCGAACGATTGTTACGCGAGTTATCCCGAGTTATCCTGCGGACGGACATACGCACACAACGCGTGACGTAATGAGGCAGATGAGAATCGCGACCATCTGCTTGCCGCAAGAATGTGACGTCATAAAACTTTAATAGGATCCACACACAATGCGTGACGTAATGAGACAGATGGCGTGACCGCGCGCCAACATTCTCAAAGGCGAGATTATGACGTCATAAGATTTCTAAGCATTGGTAACAATAATGGAACAACGCCATCACTAAAAACGTTATAATTCGGGGTAGTTATTTAACCCACTAAACGAATTCTCCTAAAGTCGAGATCAAGCTAAATCGATTTCTAGTACCAGAAAACGGTAGGTTAACGACTTTCATCAAATTTCTTAGAGCCGTTTTCAAAATAAAATGTACATACATACATACAAGAATTGCTACTTTAAGGTGAACGTCAAGTAATTTTGCTTCCTATACTTCCAATGGAAAAACTTCTGTACACATTTTCTTCACAATTAATGCGTTCCCAAGGATGAAAATTTGAACATCGATTAAAATATCTTCATTTTATAACTTGCAATACTTAATATTTTCTAAAACATAACCATATTTATGCAATTCAACATTAGTTTGTCTACTGACGTCATGAAAATACAGGTCGCGCCATCTTTTTTCTGGACAATTAATGCGTTCACAAGGATAAAAATTTGAACATCGATTAAAATAGCTTCATTTCATAACTTGGAATACTTAATATTTTCTAAACCATAACCGTAATTATGCAAGCCAACATTTTTTTGTCCACTGACGTCATCAAAGTACAGGTCGCGCCATATTTTCTCTGGTTTCAACACCACCAAAGGAAAAGTGATTGATTTTTAATATAATTATGGTTATGTTTTAGAAAATATTAAGTTTTCCAAGTTATAATATGAAGTTATTTTAATCGATGTTCAAATTTTCATCCTTGGGAACACATTAATTGTGAAGGAAATGTTTACAAAAGTTTTTCCATTGGAAGTATAGGAAGCAAAATTACTTGACGTCCACCTTAATATAATGGGATAAGGGCAATGGAATGGATCGCAATCCTATGTCCTGACCTTTGACCACA
Organism: Macrothele yani; assembly: GCA_039090855.1. Lineage (NCBI taxonomy): Eukaryota > Metazoa > Arthropoda > Arachnida > Araneae > Macrothelidae > Macrothele > Macrothele yani. The sequence goes on from CM077013.1 coordinate 70,143,646, forward strand.
TTTCGTCCATTTTCAGTAAGGTTCGTCCCCAGGTGGTCCCCTACTACATACTGGAATTTCATCGAAATCGAACCATTTTTACGCACGTTATGATGCAAAAGGGCAATGGAATGCATCCCGATCTTATGTCCTGACTTTTGACCCCACTTCACCCATTTCGAATAGGGTTCGTCCCCAGGCGGTCTCCTACCACATAGTAAACTTTCATCGAAATCGAACCATATTTACGCAAGTTATGTCGCATAAGGGCAATGGAATGATCCCACTCCTACGTCGTGACCTTATACCCCATTTGTCCCATTTTCAATAGGGTTCGTCCCCCGGTGGTCCATTACCACACACTAAAATTTCATCGAAATTAAACCATTTTTACGCCAGTTATCGTGCGGACGGACGGACGGACAGACAAAGCTGGAGCATATACGCTTCTTCAACCTACGGTTGGAAAGCGTAAAAACCAGAATGTCGATTAGAAGTGAAAGAGCTGCTAAAACAATTCCAGATGTATGAAACAGCTCTATTTAACATATTTTGGAATACGTTATTGCAAAATTTAAATGTAACGAGCAAATGTTTGCGGGATCCTAAAATGAATCTTATGAAAGCTGTGAATTTGCTAAAATCATTAAAAAGCATTCATCATAAGTTTGAGAAGTATTTTTCAATCTACAGAAGCAGACGCCAAAACTTTGACCCACAATCGTAAATTTAAAGATGAACAATGTTGACAGAAGAAAAGGAGAACGTGTTTTGACGAGATTACAGAAAATGAAGTTGTTCTACGAAATAGAGACCATTTCATAACCGAAGCCGCTTACATTACATGTGTCACGTTAACCTCTTTAATTTACCGTAAAGCAGAAGTTTATGAAGACTTATTAGGCATGTTTGCTATTGTTTTCAACATTCAGATGAAAAGTGATGAAGTGAAGGTATCTGCTTTAAAACTGATGAATATATACAAAGAGGATACACACCGGTTTCAAGACGAAAATTTTCAGGTTTTAAAATTTATTAAGGAAAGAGGTGTCAGAAATCCCACGAATGTGTATCAATGCCTTAACGATGGAGTGGGATCAACATTTCCAAATGTCGAAATAATATTGAAAATGTTTTTGACAATGCCAGTGAAAAATGCCATCGGCGGAAGGTCCTTTTCGGTTTTGAAGAGGGTAAAAAATTACTTAAGAAATTCTTCAGAGCAAGAAAAGTTCTCTCATCTATCTATGATGTTTTTAAAATCAGACTTAAGTTCTCTCAGTTATGATGACATAATCGACACATTTACCAAAACAAAAGCGTGAAATATAGTTTGAAATTCCGACCATACTACTAAGATATTTATTTTATCACAGTCCGACATGCATTTCTGTCAATTTGATATCGTTAATAAAATGGGCCTCTACTTCAAACTGCGCTTGGGTTCTCAGAATGTCTAAATCCGGCTCGGAAAAAAACTGTAGTTATGAAGAAACTACCCCTTCCATCCAAGGAGTGTATATTTCGGCATGTTTCATTCTAAGCTTTGAATCAGACTTTTACGCTTGAAAATTGGAAAGGGGGGGGCACACCCTTCCAAATTTTCAAGTGAGACCCAAGTTTCACCTGAAACCTTTAGAAATCTGCTAGTTCACTTTTACGAAGCCTAGGAGCACATTTCGCTTAATACACACAGTTTTAAAAACTTGCAACATCAGGAAAGAATGCAACAAAATGTGTGCAAAGTAGCCAGCAGTTAAGTACGTAAAAGGTACGCAAATTACCAAAGAATGGGACCAATTGATATGGATTTAACACTTTTGTTGCCTAAACTTAACTTACATTAGAATGACGTACTGCCATCGTCATTTGCAATGCATTCGTTAACGCGGTGGGGCATTGAGTCTTACTGATGTCAAGTATCCTCCTGCGTTCTGCTGACCAAGCGGATTGCACCTGTTGTCGCAGTGCAACCACATTTTGAGCTGGTTGGGGATGATCGTGAAGGTAACGTCCAACCATGTTCCATACATGTTCAATAGGAGACAAGTCCGGCTGTCGTGCTGGACAATTTAGAGCATTTAGTGTCTGTAGGCGCTGTCTAGCGTTGCGTGCATTATCGGGATCCAGAATAGCCTTGGCTACCTATTCTATGAAAGGGATTACGGTGGGATTCATAACAAGATCCATGTATCGCTGAGCTGTCAAAGTGCCATCTAGAAAAACTAGAATGGAACGGCTGTCATAGCTGATTGCTCCTTAGACCGTGACACTAGGCATTCGAGCTGTGTTGTGGCGAACAATAACACGTGGATTGTTGCTCTCACCGCTGCATCGCCACACATGCATACGGCGATCATATGATCCCACACAGAAGCTAGATTCATCCGTAAAGATCACATGTCACCATTCTCTTGTTCAGACCCGACGTTCACGACACCACTGTAGACGATGCCGACGATGCTCATTTCTGAGTGGTAGACGACGAACCAGACGTCGTGCGTGAAATCTACTTTCTGCTAATCGACAGGAAATAGTTTGCCGACTAATAGATCGACTTAGGGCAGCGCATCCTGTCGTATACGAGACAGGCTAGCTGTAGGATTGGAAATCGCTTGTCGAAGCAGACGATCTTCTAGTGTTGACGTCATTTTCGACCTTCCCCATCTAGTTTCTAAGATTCTTGTCTGATGTACCGCTACCAAAATGGATGCACCATTGAGCAGTTGCGAAGCAATTTTTAGCAATACGCTACAGAGACCATCCAGCTCGTAGAAAGGCCTCTGTCAAAGTCATTCCACTGACTGTAGAGCTATCGCATGGGCATTTTCTACACTGTATTGTCCTTTAATTCACTTTTGCAGATTAAAACATATTTTAACACCAAGGTAGACGCTTCAACTCTGATGCCTGGGACAGACGCTCACCCGGTTTTTTTATCAGTCGATAGTAACGAGCGATTTGTTCCAATTTTTGATGATTTGCATATCTCTGAAGTACCTGACTCTCTGCTACTTTGCACACATTTTTCTGTATTCCTTCCTGATGTTGTATTTTTTAAAAACTGAGTGTGGATATCTCGAGAGGATACGTCAATCAAAATTCGTTTTAAACAATGTATAAATAACAGGGTGAAAAAATTCGGTAGTAGTGATGAAATTCGAGTAACACACTACTTTTTTCGTTCCTTTAAACATTTTAGTTATCAAATAGGCTTACATGAGTCAGCGTTGATTAGGGGGACCACACTCTGAGTGTTTACCAACTGTCTTCAAATTTGAATATATTTGTTTATATAATTGACTTCCGAGAACTTTAAAACAAAGAGATTTTGTGCAAAAATGAAAAAAAAAAGATAGAAAGAAAAGAATTTCAGCATCCGTTTTATTTAGCAATATTCTGGACATTATACAATTTCATGCAATGTGTCTCACTTTTAATCAAATGAAATTGCTAAGATGCACGTTATGAAAAGTTCCCTTACTCAAATAGGGTTTTGGAAGCATGGGATAACGTAAAGGCTAAACGAATTCCTCATTAGCGTAAAGTGAAAAAGCGACATAACAAAGTCAATATGTCGATTCGCTGTGGGATCTACACTGCTGGCCACCCAAAATGCAACACCAAGAAGGACACGAGATAGCAAAGCCTGATTTACTGGACACATAACAACAGATACAAAGATGAAACGATTGAGCTTACAGGCCCGTGCTACTTGCGGAACACGCAGACATCAATAGTTCGCGTGGCCCCCATGGCTGGCAATAACAGCCGCTATACGCCGCGGCATCGAACGAAAGAGGCTTTGGATGTGGGCTTAGGGTATGTCGGTCCAGGCTGCTTCCACACGTTGCCACAGTTCATCAGGCGTAGCCTCGCGGGGTGCTTGCCGGGCCTCTCGATTGCCGATCAGCGACCAGACGTGTTCGATGGGCGACATATCGGGAGAACAGGTGGGCCACGGCAGCAGTGACACCTGGTGGGCGGTGAAGAATTGTTACACGATGCGTGCCACGTGCAGGCGCGCATTGTCCTATTGAACCGTGGCCGCTGGCAGGTCCTGCAGGTAAGGGAAGACTACAGGCTCCAAAACGTCGGAGATGGTGCGGTGGCTGTTGCGTGTACCAGCGATACGTACCAGAGGGGTGCGGGTGCCATATCCAATTGCGCCCCAAACCATAACGCCAGGCGACGGACCGGTATGGCGATGCATAATGCAGGCGTCATACAGTCTCTCGCCACGGTGCCGCCACACGCAGATCCGACCATCGTGGTGTTGCACGTGCAGAAGCGGGAATCGTCGGAGAAGACAATGTCGTGCCATTGCGTAGTCCAGGTGCGGCGTTCAACTGCCCACTGCCGCTGCACTCGCCGGTGGTGTAACGTCAATGGTAATCGGAGCAATGGACGCCGTGCGACAAGTCCCCGCTCCTGCAGACTATGTCGAACGGTACATGCTGACACAGGTTGTTGCGCAACGCACCCTAATTCCTGCGCTAACGTTCGTGATATGGCGGTGCGAGCCGTCAATGCTCGCCGCACAACATGCCGGTCCTCTCGATCGGTGGTGTGCCGCGGCTGCGGCAATCGCTCTCGTCGGTCCGTCCGTCCCTTCTGCACCCCCCCCCCGAATCCATACTCGCCTCATTGTTGCTGGATTTCATCCCACACGGGCGCCGATGTCTCGGTACGATAAACCGCTGTCGCGATAAGCCAATATTCGTCCTCTGTCGAACTCCGAAACGTGCTGGAATGACTGCCGTATTCTGCGACGAGGCATCAGGAAGCTTCCCACGCACAGGTCCGGCAGCACAACGAACTTCCACTACTTACACTCCGCCTTCTGTGCACCCTTCTTATAGTTCTTCTCGGTGGCGTGCCGGGCCGGACATGATTTGCATATGCCCTGCAATGCTAATCGTTTGCATATCCTCTCTGCGACTCATGCTGCGAATTTCAGGCCAATCGGATGCTTCCTTCTTGGTGTTGCATTTTGAGTGGCCCGCAGTGTACATAACATCTATCCTTTCCATCCTAAGAAACTCATAGTGTGTTTTAAGTCACAGTTTTGCCAGAAGGAATGCAGAATGAACAAGTGGAACTTAATATAAACGATACGAAACACAGAAATGTGATACCAAATTTGATTAAATTAGGAGACTATAACAGTTTAGCTTAATGAGATCTATTTCTTCAGCATATGTTTGGGGCAAAATTATGTAAAAAAAATATTATTCGTTAAGTGTGTTGATTTTTACTTTTCACATGAAATGACTTGGCTGTCTTTCTCCTTATCTTACTAAATTTCTGAAAAGAGTGTGTAAGACACAGAGTCTGATCAGGTATATTTAAAACCCCATATTCTTAAAATGTTATTAAAAAGTGGTAGCCAGAACTCGAGTGTTTTACATAGATTTTTCTGGTTCAATATTGATCTAAGTACAGTTCTTACCTGACTTCTTTCTACAGAGAAAATATAAAGCCCGTCCTGAAAAAGTGTTCAGGCAATGTGCGTATGAGGTTTATTCAGATATCTGCCCTAACGTATTAACGATAGTCAGATTATTTTAACGTAACTGGTATACATCCTTCCTTTGTATAAATTTGGAGTCCTCAGTTTCAAGAAATTTCTTTTAGAATTTTTAATTGAAACTCTAAAAATGAGTTCTGACATATTTTAGTAAAACCTTTTCCCCATTCATTTCACATCTGATTCGTACTCTGTTTTTCATTCAACGCAAAATAATTCCGTAACACTCATTTTGGTTAAAAAGAAAGCTAGGGAGACGGGGGAAATTATCCTCCCAAATACCAAAACGCTATTAATTCCTGAAAGAAAAGAATAATCTTTCCAGAAGAAATAGGGACGAAAGAAATAAGGATTAAGAGATCCCTTGAAGAATTGCTTCAGAAAATCCAATTGTCTTGGGAAGTGAGTGTGATAAGTTACCAGATTACTTCCCAGCTTAAGGAGGGATTACGTGAGCCCGGAACTATCCTCAACAAAAACACTTTCTCTTCATTTCGATTTCATGACTGTCGCTCTTTTTTTCATGTTTTTTTCAATGTCGCTGCAAAAACAAATACATGCAAATTAAGTGCATTTTCCCTTCCAGCTTACCAAAGTATTTTTCCATCTACTAAAATCGCCATTTTATTCTAGAATAGAGTTGCTCGACTATGAAAAACTAAAACAAGTTACTCACGAACCTCTAATGTGCTTTATTTCTTTTAAAGTTGAAAATTTCAAATTCTTGCTGGTTCGTTTTTCCTCAAAAAAATGTTTAAATATTTCCGAGACTTTGCCCATATAGCAGAAATTAAAAAAACTGGTGAATTTAGAGAACACTAAGTAAAACTTAATGAAATAAGTTGAACTTTATTCGGTGCCATTTCTTATTGTTACCTTTGCACCAGGGACGGAGACTTCTACAAAGGTGGGCTAGGGGCTCCCAGCCGTCATGCCTAAAATCGCCATGGCCTTTGCTTAAAGCCCAATTTGAGGTAAGCCGCCGTACGTCGACCACGGCAAAGTGTGCATGATGATTGTGTTTCAAACTGTTCCAAGGGTTCCTTTGTAGAAAGCTCACTCCGTGATTTAATGGAACCAATGAGAAATGGCGCAGAGTAAAGCCAAAACCCTCTGGAAAGGAAGCCCCAGGGCGCGAACTGCGAAGGGGTGTGACGTCACGGTCAGAGTGCCAAACGCAATCCCTCTCTGCAGAAGCAGAAGGATCAGAGGGTTCTGTGTAGGTTTTACTTTTAGTGTCCCTTTGCTTTGTTACTATCTTAAGTATCAGCTTGATTTTAAAAAAAGAGTCATGGGGAGATTTCAAAAGCATTTTCCACTGATGTGTGAATGTTCTTTAGAAGTTTTCGTTTCTTTCTGAAAGAAGCACATCGGGGGAGGGGGGGGGACGTACTTGTACGTATATAATGAATGAACACATTTGTTGATGCTTCTCTCTTCGCTTTACCGGTTTTGTTTTTTTGTATCTGTTTCAGTTGAAAAATGGGAAAAAAGTTTGCTTTACGATATACTTCTGGATAAAATTAGTATCTTTTGTGTATGTAATACGTTTTTTTACAAAGGTGGAAAGTAAAAAAATATGATATTTAGATTTGCAGCATGAAATTTGCGACATTATGTGCATAAACACAAAGATATCCAAATTAATACTTTCCATGTACATTTGACAAAGAATTTTTTTAAGTGATTTTAATTTATAATTTTTTTTTACCTTCTAGATGTAGTTGCAAGATTTGAGCACCTACCTTACCGCAATTTCAGGAAATATACTCACCAAATCAGAAATTTTGCATTCATTACGTAATTAGAGAACTTTTGTTTTGTTATCGTTTTTAATAAATCTAACGCGAAGGAAATTTCTAAAAGTTTTGAGTGAAATGATTATGTTCATAGAGTCCTGCCAGTTTGTCATTCACGCACATAAAAAAACAAAAAACTGTAGTTGCAAAGATGCTTAACGTAAAATGTCGGGTTTTTGATATTATGCGTGAAAATACTATGATGTTTGTGTTCCTTTAGCCAAAATTGAAGACTAAAGAAAAAATTTCCTGAAACAATTTTTAAGACCGGTAAATGAAATCCTTCCGCGGCACAAGAGCAAAGTTTTGGAATTCCCCGATTTGTAAATATCATTGTAGATAACTGAGGAAAAAAAAATTAAAACTAAGGATGTAATCTTTTGACATTATTCAAGGACGAAAAATATAGAAAACAAAAATCCAGTCGATTTATTGTGGTGTGCGGGAATTATTTAGTATTGCACTCGCGAAAATATTTCTCAGCGTAAACACCGCGGTACTCCATTAGCGTACTCCATTAGCGTTCTCAGGAGCGGCGAGTCTCGAGTCAGCCGGTCGGCCGCTAGCTCTGACGTCACAGACCAGTTCGGAGGCTTTCTTATTCTTCAGAGGTGTTAAAGCTGAGCTCACCTCACTGAGCTGTATTGAGTCTTTTGTGTTTGCCCAGTTTTTGAATGGGATCGTAAGCGTTGTTCTTCTCCGGAGTTTTAAGTGTTCCCTAATGATTGTAAATATAAATGTAAAAGAAGAAGCTATTGAGTTGGCTGTTTCAAATCACGTTCAGGACTGCAATTCTCGCGTGAGTCAGTCACTCAGTTCTCCATTCAAAAGCGCTTCAGACCACTAAGTTACCGCGGCGGGAACATCATCTTCGCCATAGCTGCTAATTCTGCGCATTTATTGACTCCAATCATCTCGATGTACAGTTACGCACGACATAATATGAAATATCTTCTTCAATTATTGATGAATACATGTATTTATTTCCGAAAGTATTTTTGTATGTCCAAACTGAGGGGCGTCAGCCACCCCTGTGGCCGAGTAATATGAGACACTGTCTCCTTACCATCCGTGTGAGATGGACCGGGGTTCGAGTCCTGGGTGATGAGATTGCCCTATGGCGCTGACTCTTTCCCTTCCCCGGAAACAGTCATCTTAAATTTGGAAGTGATGACTGCTTATTTCCTTTAGAGTTTTTTGATTGGTGGTTTAACGACCACCGTGAGTAATTCAATGGGTTATAAGCAGTCGCCGGTCCCTTATTTAGGGCCACTGGTTCCAGGGAAGAGAGAGGCAGTGCCGTAAGACAGACACAACATCCATGTCTTACGGGATTCGAACCCGGACCCCTCTTGGACGAATGATCAGAGGCCATCGCTTAGACCACTGCGCCACCGGGAAGCCCCTTAGAGTGGCACATGGTGGTCATTAAACCTTGAAACAAAAAGGCAAGAACAGCTCAGCTGTGATGTCACGTTTTTCTGGTGAAACGACTCACTTCTATATGCCAATATATAATTCAATGAACGTGTGAGGCAACACAGCCCAGTAATATAAGTTTACAGAATCATAAACCAATTCTTTACTTCGGAAAGAACCTTTACGTATGAAATTATAACCAACACTGTTATTAAATAACAAGGAACTGTACACCAACTATACTTAAATAGTATAACTATATTAGTGATCCGAATTTCTTGGCGTAGAATAGAAATCAAAGTTTCCAAGCTTTCGCACATCAACCAGGTGGCTTTTTCAAGGGAAATAGACAGCAAACTGCCTGCCTAACTGTGTACCAATTTGCTGCCTACCTTCCTTGAAAAAGCCATCTGGTTGATGTGCGAAAGCTTGGAAACTTTGATTTCTATTCTACGCCAAGAAATTCGGATCACTACTATAGTTATACTATTTAAGTACGAAAATGTTATGTCTGAAATGGCCAACACTGTTAAAAATAATCCACGAGAAAGTGACAAAACGGAGTATCTGTATCTTAGAAATCACAAGGCAGTTTTGAACGAAATTCAGCACACTGGTACGACACCTCGCACACAAAATTTGAAGTTTCAGTCACTTGTTCCACAGTTATTAAGGGCAAAAATTCTGTGCTTAACATTTAGTGTCCTTCTGGTCTCAACTAATTTAGGGATGCCTCGGTGGCACATTTGTCTAAGCGTTGGCCTCTGACCATTCGTCTGATATGAGTACTGGTTCCAATTCTGGTGAGGCATGGATGTTGACGACACTGGCTCTCTTCGCTTCCTGGCACCAGTGGCCCTAAATTAGGGACGGGCGACCGCTTATAGCCCATCGAGTTTCTTCATTATACCCCCCTCCCCCCAAGAAAAAGGAAACAATAAGACCAAAAAACAACTACCAGCTTTGGTCATGAGAACATCTCTCTATAGAAATACTGGACAGTCTCATCAAGAAATTTTTGTAGGCATTCTTTGAAGGGCACATTCGACTATTTTCGACAAGCATACAGTACTGGTATTTTTAAAATTAAAACAGATATTGTTAAATAAAAAGAGACGCCAGTGTTTCACCGTAAAAGCCGCATAGGGTCGAGTAAACGAGGCAAAAAAATATAAACAAGAAAGATGACACCGAATTTTCGGGTGTAATAAGCACGTATTTTGAATCCGTTCTGACGCAAATTAAATTTATCAAAGCTATTCAAAGTCAATGGAACCGGTATCGAAAACAATAGATCTGACGAAAGAAAGATTTTCAATCGGGTTTTTCATCCCTCAGATATTGCTGTAAACGGAATCGTGAGCTTACGAACTCTTAGAAGCAGATATATCGACAAAAATAAGATGTGACTTTACGTCACCTGGTGGGAAAACCATGCATTATTTTAGGAAGAAAGTATTCCCAATAGGTTTATCCATATAAGCGGTATCGGTCCAAGAAAAAAAATTAGTCGAGTTTTCAGGAGCCCAAATTTTGCTACAAATACATCAGAAGCAGAAATTAACACTCTTGACCCCTGGTGGCCAAACCATTCTCTACCAAACATTAGAAATTTTGTGAAAAATATTTTCCATCAGGTCTTGTATGCGATACGGGAAGAATTTTTCAAATCGGAGCTTTAGGAGCAGAAATAACGCAGAAAACGCAATTTACCTTCGTGACCCCTAGCGGAAAGCCTATGATTTACTTGCAAATTTTTAATTTATAGGAAAAGCATTTCGCATCAGAAACACTATCCAACAAAGAGGGAATTTTTCAAATCGGACTCTTAGAAGTAGAGATATTGACAAAAATAAGATATATATCTACGTTCCCTGGCGTAGAAATCATGCATTATTTCAAGAAGAAAATGTTCCTATAAGGTTTGTCGACATGAGTAGTATCAGTCAACAAACGATTTTATTTTCAATTGAGATTTTAGAAGCTCATATTTTGCTGCAAATACATCAGAAGCGGAAATTAAGACTTACGCCGTCTGGTGGCCAAACCATTTTTTACAAAAATTTGAAATTATGTGCAAACGATTTCCCATCAGAAGCTCTATGCGGTGCAGAAAGAATTTTTCAAATCGGAGATTTAGAAGCAGAGATATAGGGGGAAACGCAATTTACCCTTACGACCCCTAGCGAAAAGTCTATGAATTACTTGAAAATTTTGAAATTATATGAAAAACATGTCACATGGAAAACACTATCCAACAAAGAAGGAATCTTTCAAATCGGACTCCTAGAAGTAGAGATATTGACAAAAATAAGATGTACATTTATGTCCCCTGGCGGAGAAAATGCGGAATATTTAAAAAAATATTCCAAAACAATTTATCGATGTGAGTGGCATCAGTGCACGAAAGAAATTTTCAATCGATATTTTAGAAGCTCACATTTTATGGCAAATACATCAGAAGCAAAAATTAACACTTACGCCCGCTGGTGGCCAAAGTATTCTTTACCAAAAATTTGAAATTATATGCAAAACATTTTCCATCAGGAGGTGTATCCGCTGAAGAAAACAGTTTTCAAATCGGAGTTTTAGAAGAAGAGTTATCGGAGAAAATGTAATTTACTTTTACGCCCCCTAGCGGAAAATCCAGGCGTAATTTGAAAAAGTAACTACATCTAAAATACTCTTCGACATAAATAGAATCGAATGATAAAAGATTTTTTCAATCGAATGTTTAGAAGCAAATATGTGGAATAAAACGTATTTTTTAATTTGACATCATCTGCATTTACGCCCTCTAGCGGCGAAATTGTACATCGTAAAAAAAACGAAATAAAGGGTCATCATTCGCATAGTTCAAGCTTCCCAATGCAAAAAGAATTTTTCAAATCGAACAAATAGTTACAGAGATATCGTGGGTACAGACGGACGGACAAACCGATAACAGAGCACGATCTTTTTTACAAAAGACGTGCTAAAAATAAGCAACCCATATTTCTATGTCTAGATGAGTTTGTTTTTTTCTACGACTTTCAAGAGGGATTTTGTATTGATATCTCGCGAGTTTTAATCATACTCAAAATCCACACGCCAAATAAAATAATGATCGCTCTGGTGGTTCGGTGTTTGAACAATTTTCTTAGATACTTCCTGAGAATTCCGGGTGTAATTGTCGTTTAATCAAGGGTCATGTCAATTCCGAAAGTAATTGTCATTTAATCAAGTTTCTTTATGTCACTCTCTACTTTTGCCTTTCCTTTAACATAGTATTCTCATGAAAGTCATATTTCGGAAGTTATCGTTTAAATTTTGTGCTTGCCAGTGTGCAGTAGGACAATTTTCATAAATTGACTTAGTATGACGTTTTTCCTTCAGTCTTTATCTTTCGGTTTTGCTCCGTATCCTTCGTCCCCTTCCAATCAGTTCGTCCCGTTTCTTTCATTTGTTCTGACTTGTTGGCATGCAGCTCTGCCTTGTCTCGTCTGCTGGTCTGAAGAAAAATCATCTCCGTACCATTCTTTCCGAACGACGAAAATTGTTCCCATTGCTGTTTTGCATTCCCAGCCAATCTGGTTTACGAGGAAATCGTGATTGCACGACATGTTCTGTTACAAATGCGATTTGGTTGCCATCGCTCGGGAGCTTGACATGAAATCAGAATCTGAGGAATTCTTACTTTCGTGAAAACTGATCAATAGATGATCCGTCTTCGGCGTCTTCTTAACTTGCGGTGAACGAAAAGTATCAAGGGTGAAAAAAATCACTTCATCTCTTTCCAGCGTCACCAAAATTAGAACTCATGTCCACTATAACGTCATGCATTCCTATCTGGAAGAATTATTGATCTCGTCTTTTTTTTTTTTTTTTCATTTTCTTTTTTCCTTTCTTATTTCATCGCTGCTCGCAGTTCTCTCCCTTTGGAATCCAGGGACTTAGGGACGGTACTGTGTAAGGCATTCCAATGATTTCAACGCTGCTCATGTTTCTTCATATCCCTTTTCCTTCTTTTTCTTTTATTTTGGTTTTCATAATCTCATCTTTCGCAAAAATATAAAGAGGAGAATTCGGATAAATTTTCGTCACGTGTAATTCCTAGTTCCAACGTGATTTCTAATAGTATCCTAAGAACTGGCGAAAAGAACAGCTTTTTAAGGTATCAGAAGATTATCTCAGGAATCAATTTATTTTTGGTGCAGTGCGACGAAATGTTATAGTGCAAACTTTTGTACACTTAGACAAACAATAAACTGACAGAGAAAATGTATCATTAAGAAAGAATTATGCTAATTTGACCTGGGAAAATGCTCTCAATCATACAAAAAATACGACATTCCCTGAATGCAATTGAATTAATAAAGACCGGATTTGTAAGATGTTGATTATGTATGTGGTTTCCGAAATAAAGTTTTGCCGTTATCATTTTACTTGGAAATACCCAACCGCATGATTTGCCCACAAGACCCTATGTTAATGCTGGAATAACATTCCACTGGTCAATAATCCATTAGTTATTGCTTTTGTATCCTAGAAATAAACATTCCAAGAAAAGGTGATCCCCTGTAGATCGGCCAACACAACGGATCTTTTCACATTTCTAATCATTGCCCAACCAATCAATTATAATTGATTGAAAAGATGATCTCTTGAAGGTCGGCCAACCAGCCCCGTGGCTGTGTGATCAGAGGTGCGAATAACTGACTATTTTCTGGAGTTGGGCTCCAGATAAAACTTCGTGATAAGACTTGGATTATGGGCTAGTTCTGGGAAGCAGGTTTTGTCCCTTTGCTATAAGCCTTCAAATATGGGACCGGCGGCTTCTTAAAGTGTTAATTGCGTAGAGGGAACCTAAATCCCAATTTTACTTTTTATGGACAGTTTAAATTAATTAATCAACAAAATTTGAAGCCCAGTTTCTTTACCAATGTTAGAAACAAAACATTTGATATTACTGAAACCATATTGTTACACATATATTTTGATAGAGTACTCTGAATCATTAAAAGAAAACAGAAACGGAACTTCAGTATTTTCAACAGAATTAGTTTCATTATCTCAAAACATTTGAATAATGATTTTGAATAATGTAACTTATACCTACATAACTTCATGAAATAAAATTCATATCACCTTTGACCCTTTTGTGAGACGACAGGTGCTCGAAACACAATGCTGTGACCAAGGAATATTGATGAACAATGGAACAGAGCTTATACCTACAAAATGCAATGTTCTTCAAAAGCAAAGTTAATTTACTTTGAAAAACCAAATCTATACAAAATGAAACTTGCGAAAAATTCCTAGGTACCAAAGATATCTTTTCAAAAGAGTTGGAAATGCACTACACGTTAATACCACATAAAGCAAAAAATCCTGAAAAACAAGAAAGTGTGAAATTCTCGTAGTCTTTGGTTTTGTACGATCCAAAGGAAGTTTTCTTACTTCGTCTCGTGTAGTAGCAAGATAAATGCAATTTGCGCGCCTAGCGGGAGCCGGAAGATAAATTTTTAACAGCGATCATGTTTACATGTTTTCGATGTAAACTGAGTATTTTCTATCGGAATGTTGGAAATGGAGATATGTCTGGGCGAACCAATTTCCGGCATCCCAGAAATGGATTCCATTTCGTTAATGTGCTGCTCTGCCTAATGATATTGATCTCTGTGTCACTCGCGGCATCACAGCTAATGATTAAAGGATCATTCGAAATAACCAGCACATCTTTCTCATCTATCAACTAATGAAAGTTGCTTTTTTACATCGATGTAAAAATTTACGCTGAAAACCTCACAGGGAAGCAATTTTTCTCCAGTGCTTGAAACCCAGCACGAATGTTGCTTTTTGGGTTTTTCTTTTTCATAGTCAGTAGAGAGCACGTCGTGCTCAATCTGCACTTCTTGTGAGTCCTGTCTCATGAACCTTGTCTAATTTCTCCACAACCGCTAACAGCTTTGAGACCCTTTCTAAGAGTCTCGAAGCAGTTAAGGGTTAAGTTTGCTGTTTATGAACTTGTAAGATTTGTTTTTGAAGTAAAATTATTTTCGTTATAAACTATTTTCTTTAAAATTATTTTCTTTCACCATCAAACTTGCCTAGTGAGTGTGCCACTGTAGCGTATCAGAATTATTATTCAAAAATCACAGAGAATAATCATACATATAATTGCGAAACGAATCTCCATGAAGAAATAGTTCCTCATAAACACATGGAAGGCAATACAGATGTAATCGTTGGCCCAAATGCGCCATATTTTCACTGTTTCCATGTAACAACTCCTTCAAAAAACTTGAAAATTGCATTGCCATGGAGCGGGAATCGAACCCACATCGTGGTGACGCTACGAGGAAGCACGCGATGGCTTCGACTAGTGCAAAGTCTGAACTTTTCTCGAATTTCGAAGTTACATCAGCTTTGTTTCAATTGCTTGGAATTTCCTTCACCTGGGTATTGTAACGGATAGCATGTTCGAACGGAAATTGGAAGGTTTCTTTTCCGCTCCAGGAAAATGCAATTTTCAAGTTTTCGGAAGGAGTTCCTACATGGAAACAGTGAAAACACTGCACATTTGTGCCAATAATTTCAGACGTAGGATAATATTAATTACCACGGATTTCCGTTCCGAAATAAAGTAAGAAGTTCTGCGTAAAACTGGGAAATTCTTTGGAAAAGAGGAGAAAACGTCAACGGAGTTAATTCAACTATTTGCCGGGATCACTTTTGTGTGGAAAACTATGAACGTGATTCCAGGAATAAACTTCAGGGTAATTGTTGACACAAATACGCCGAAAAATATGCCTGTACGAACAATATTAGAGAACGCTGCAGTCGGGGGAGCATTATTAAACCGGGGGGCGAAACCCCGGTGCGCAATCGCCATTGGAGCCTACACCGATATTCTTAAAAATAAATTGTGCACCAGGCACTGGCCCTACTGGCGCTTAATTATTTTTACTCGGGTTTAAAATAACCTTTTTCACATAAAAAGCAGGAAAAAATCTCCCCTTCACTTGAGTGTTAATTTTGAGCGTTTATTAATCACGCAGATCTGCCGGATGACGGCCGTGAATAAACACAAGAGACAATTTAATGAAGATTCATTCCCTGTTTCCCAGACCACTGTGAATTGAATTAGTTTATAAGGTAAAAGTTTAATAACCACTGTTCTCTCGGAATACAGCAGTCTTAAAAGTATTTTCATGAATGTAACAGAAGCATTGTCTTCTTATGAATATTACAGCTGAAAACTGGATTGTATCAAAGTGAAAGAACATTGCGGGAAGAGAAGAACCATACGTCAGGAAAAATCTTGTCTCTTCTTGTAAAACTTTGAAGTTGAATGGATCAGATTTTAGAAACATGCAGTTTGTGGATGAAAGGAGTGCGTGGAAATGTAATAGTAAATGAAGACAAATGGGCTAGACCGCCCTGGTGGGCAGTAACAGTGAATAAAGTCATTAAAAAAGTGAAAGGAAGACTTTTTAGTTGTAGATCATAGGCTATTTAGGAGGCTTATACAACGGCTTGTATAAAAGAAAAACTGTGCTTTTGGTGTTAAAGTCATCGGAATATTTTGGGTATAACGCAGAAGGGAACTTCAAAATGGCTGTAAAGTGTTTTGGACTCTTGCTAAACCTCCAAAAAAAGCGGGAAAATTTGTAACTTTAAGGCTTACTTGATAAGGAGGATCAGCTTTTGGTATATCGAGAGATCTAGTGAATCTTCTAAGGGGCTTCTTGATTAGAAATTTAGAAACTGTGGTAAGAGAATTGATCATGATTTAGAATGCACGTGACGAGAAGGAGGACTAGACAACCGATGATTCGTGAGGTAGGAGATTCTACCAGTGATCCAATACTGCCAGTTTGGGTAACATTAGTCCATAATTAGATAAATATAGTAGAATAACAGAAATTTATTGGTAACACAGAATCCTTTGACATGTTGAATTGGCTTGGTTTCTGATTACTTGAAGAGGTCAACCATAGTATTCCTTTGAAAGAAAGGCAACAAGAACTGCAATAATTATCGTGGAGTCGCCAAAATGTTTGTGCCTTGCAAAATTTATGGTGCTGATGTGTGAGGGTCAAGGGCATACGTAGCGCCATGAGTGACACTTGCAATATCAATCGGAGTTAAAAAGGTGGTCGTAATGAATCAATCACGAGCTTTGACTCCCTTGGACAAGATCATGTTCATCGGATACAGAGCAAAGGTTGACAGTATCCAGGAAGCAACGAACTTTGTCGGCTGTTCAGGGCTGCCTTAGATAAAGTGTACCGAGAGTGGATGTAAAAAGCAACGCATAACCGGTGGGTGGGTATTGGAGGGGCACGACTGCATAATGCTCGGGTGTAAAGGCTGCTGGGAAGTATTATCCGGAGTAATAGCCCTGTTACCTTGACACAGATGACCATGGTTTGCAACCAAGGAGCACAGAGAAGTGAATCCACAGCTATAATACACTGGTGTGCAAAAATTAAGGACGAAGAAGAGAAAATAGCATAACAGCGGAACAAGAAGGCAGAACGGACCGAAAGACCACTCAGGAGATAGACTAGGGTCCGGTACGGTAGAGCATGCGCATATATGCAGCATGACGGGGGGGGGGTGTCGGAAGGGTATAAAGCACAAAGGCGGTGTACGCTCAGCAATTCGGTGAAAGCTATTGCACAGTGTACATAGGGTTGAACGACGTCGAGTTGCTGCCACCATGCGATATGGCTGACAGGCAATCCAGTAGACGACATCTGGAAGACTTTACCCGAGGTTGTGTCATTGGGAAGTTGGAAGAAGGTCAAAGTGTGACTAGTGTGGCCAAGGAGTTCGGGATCGCTCGCAGCATCGTTTTAAGAGCTTGGAGAGCATTTCAAACGACACGAACAGCTGTCTGAGAGTTTAGCAGTGGTCGTCCACGGGCAACCACGGCGGCGGACGACCGGTATATTGTCCTACAGGCGAGAAGAGACAGATGGCAGACAGGGGGAGTAATCGCAAGGCACATGTAACAGACAACTGGACGTCCGTTATCGCGTTTTACTGTGGCCAGGAGGCTGCATATAGGTCGTCTATTTGCACGACGACCAGTACGGTGTGTGCCATTAACGCCTGCTCATCGGAGACGGCGGTTTCTGTGGTGCCAAACGCAAGAACTGGACACATCAGCAATGAGGTCGAGTTCTCTTTACGGATGAGAGCCGACTTAGTCTGACGAGCGATTCTGGACGTATACACAACTGGAGAGAGCAGGGAACACGCAATCACACCTCCAACATAATCGAAAGGTACCGGTTTGGAGGTGGCGGAGTTCTCGTTCTGGGCGGTATCATGCTTGGAAGCCGTACTGATCTCCACATCTCCCAAGGAGGTTCAGTCACTGGTGTCCGCTATTGTACCGAGGTTCGCCTGCCTCACGTGCGTCTGTTTAGAGGTGCTGTGGGTCCTGAATTCCTCTTCATAGACGACATCGCTACACCTCATCGTACAGTGGCTGTCACAGAGCTGTTGGAGAGTTAAGATATTCAACGCATGGATTGGCCCGCAAGGTCCTCGGGCCTAAATCCAATCGAACACGCGTGGGACCTTCTCGAGAGACGCTTGGCAGCACGTCACCAGCCGCCAGCAACGACTCCGCAGCTGCGATTGGCGCTACAAGAGGAATGGGCCGCGATGCTTTAACAGCTCCTTGACAACCTCGTCCTCAGCATGGACAGACGTTGTAAATCCTGCAACGCAGTCAGGGTGATCATTTCCCCTCCTAAAGACTGAATTTTTCTTGGCAGCCGCCTGTCACATGGAAGTTTCTGTCTTCTGTCCAGTTGTGCTCGAAGCTACCTTTTCAGTGAAGTGCCTTTGTATCCTTTGGATTCCTTGTTTGGACGGTATTGCTCACTTGTCCCATATTCTTACATCTTGGGGATCTTATCGCATAATTTGAGTCGATGTGGAGCACTTCTGCAGGACGCAACATTCGAAAAACCGTATCGTCCTTAATTTTAGCAGGCCAGTGTACAACGATCCCTCCACCGTATAGGCCTACGGTGTAAACACATGACCAGAGCATCTCTCACCACAACATGTCATCAACGATAACAACTGGTGTGTTTTTTTCAGAAAACATCCGGAGTGGAAAGTGGAATATTGAAATCAAAATGCCTACTCTGATGAATCCCGTTTTCCACTGTATCGAGTGGATGAGAAAGAGAAGTTGGTACAGGGCACCGTGACCTCATTCGTACATGCAGGCGGCGAAGCTCTCGGTTCCCTTGTTCCTGATGACAGTGGATGGCCCCCATGAACACAAAGTGTACCTGTCTATCATTGCAGACTAGTTCCATCTAATTATACTGAGAGTGTTTCAAGATCAAGATCGAGTGTTCCACAAGGAAATCGTTATATCAAAACCCCCGTATCGTCCAGGTCTGGATCGAGGAAAATAAGGATGCCTTCCATGTTCTTCCGTTCCGGCCCATGTCGACCGAAATGAAGCTACTTGAACACGTTCGGGCTATATGGATCTACAGCTGCGGCGTATGGACCCTCCACCACGTACACTTCACCAACTATGGGTAGCACGTAAACTGATACAGTACGATGTGCCAGTAGAAAACTTACTATGGCTTATAGAGTCCATGCTTCGTCGCATGGTTGCAGTGGAATCTGTTAACGGTGAACAATACTATTTGAATGATCAAAACGTTTGTTCCTATAGTCTACTCAAACAGTTTATTGGAAAGAACCCAGATCTGTTTATGCTGTTTGTTGATATTGAAAAGATTTTGTACAAGGTCCCTAGAAATAAGTTATTCAGCATATCAAAAAGTTCTGATGTGAAACGCAAGTTGCTGAAATCAGTCAAAATCTTTTACATTAAATGTTTTAGAACGATCAAGCTTGGAGGAAATACTGCTAAGTGGTTTGAAATTAATTCAGAAATACACTGACGGAAAAAAATCCCAACACCAAGAAGGGATTGTGTTAGATAAACGACAGTTGGTAGGCGGTGCGAGTACATCTGTAAGATGACGTCTATGCAAATTTCGCGCTCGGCGCATACGTGTGGCGCTAGTAGCGCCCCTCGGAACATGCAAAGCAGGTTTGCTGTAAATACGCGCTGTAACGTTCGTGAGAGTTAGTTATCGTTGAGATTCGACGTAGGGTGTTGGAGTTAGTCAAGTATGCCTTTAAGAAGACGAAAAAGCCATTATCAACAGCTCACGGAGTTTGAACGAGGTCGTGTAATAGGGCTACAAGAAGGTGGATTTTCTTTCCGCAATATTGCAGAACGACTTGGCAGGAATGTAGCCACTGTGCATCATTGTTGGCAGCGGTGGTCAAGGAAAGGTACTGCCTCAAGAAGACCGTGTTCCGGCCGGCCACGTGGCACTACTGAGAGGGAAGACCGCCGTGTACGGCGTATGGCCGTGGCGCATCGTACCGCGTCTGCGGCAGCAATTCGAGCTGCAGTTGCCACCACAGTGACACAACGAACTGTTACAAATCATCGGTTACTTGAAGGTCAGCTGTGAGCCAGACGCCAGTAGCGTGCATTCCACTTACTCCAAACCACTGCCGTTTGCGACGTCAGTGGTGTCAAGCTAGAGCTCATTGAAGGACGGAGTGGAGATCTGTTGTATTTTCTGATGAACGCCGGTTCTGCCTGGGTGCCAGTGATGGCCGTGTGTTGGTTAGAAGGAGGCCAGGTGAGCACCTGCAACCAACCTGTCTGCGGCCGAGACACACTGGACCTACACCTGGAGTTATGGTCTGAGGAGCAATTTCCTATGACATCACGAGCACTCTCGTGGTTATCCCACGCACCCTGACGGCATAGTTGTACGTCGGTCTGGTGATTCAACTTGTTGTGTTGCCATTCATGAACAGCATTCCAGGGGTGTTTTCCAACAGGATAACGCTCTTCCGCATACCGCTGTTGTAACCCAACATGCTCTACAGAGTGTCGACATGTTGCCGTGGCCTGCTAGATCACCAGATCTTTCACCAATCGAGCACGTATGGGACATCATTGGAAGACAACTCCAGCGTCACCCCCAACCAGCATTAACCGTCCCTGTATTGACCGACCAAGTGCAACAGGCATGGAACTCCATCCCACAAACTGACATCCAGCACCTGTACGACACAATGCATGAACGTTTGCGTGCTTGCATTCAACATTCTGGCGGTTACACCGGTTATTAATGTACCAGCATTTCACATTTAAAATGGCTCTTCTCGCGCTTACAATAAGCTGTGATCTTGAAACCTTAATCGATTAAATATGTTACCTATACAAATGTATTGCCGCCATTTCATTCCTCTACAACTATTTTTTCGTGGTGTTGGGATTTTTTTACCGTCAGTGTATGACATGGATGTAAATTGTCTCTACTCCTATTTTCAGCTTATGTGACTAAGTTTTTTAAAGAAAGAAACTTTGTAGGAATGCTAAAATAGACAATGCTGAAATCAATAGTATATTTATGTTAATCATTTGATATTAATTTCTAAGATTATATTGTAAGCTTCTACTCTTGAGAAACAATCAACACAATATTGATATCAGCTCAAGAGTTACAGCTATGAGTATTATCTTAATCTCCTGAATAGGAATTGTGAAGAATTTGGAATAAGGATCAACGTTGAAAAATCTAAGTCTGTTATTTTAAGTAAGCGTAGTATTGGCCTGCGCTATTGCTTGTGTAGGAATTAATATTGGGTTACAGTAACACCGATGCACCCTTATGTGTAAAACACTTATTCCATTGAATGTCCAAAATGCGTGAGTGAAACAAAGTAAACACGTGGACCCACTTAATTTGTCCCTTTTTCTGGAGTTTTCCGCTAATTTTTTGTGTAAACTCCAGTGATTTGCAACTGCTATTTAATAATTTCGTAGTTTGTTTGTTTTTTCAATCTCAACTCAGCCAATCAAAATTTATCATGTTCAGTCAATTCACTATATTCTCATTGCCTTGCTTTTTCCTATTTATTTTGTGATTGAGGATTTCTTTTCTCAGTGTGAATTATGCTTCCATGGAAGTTAGACATGGACCTCCGTGATACTGCAGCGAAAATTATATATCTAAGAAAAAAGAAGAGGGTGAAGAGAGAGTCCTCATTGGCTCTGCGGAGGTAGATCTGGACATTCCTGCAGATGATCAGATAGAGGAACAGATTCTTCGTTCTCCTGAGGCTGGCTGGGAAAGGAACCTTTCTCAGTGGACGCTTCTGATTTATCCCAGATACTTCGTCAATCTCCTTACTCGTCAACTCATCTCTACAAATTTGAGGTGAAAGCTTTAAATCTGGACTCAACTGGAACATGTTTCTAATTTGAAAGAAAATATTCAACTTCTTCAGTCGGAAGTCCATTTCAGCCAGCATCTGATCCGACTCTCAATCAATGCTCTATTTGTTGCACTTAACTGGCAGCAAAAGCATGATGTAGAGAAGTCTTCCAAGGACTCTTTCCTGTCTGACGGAGACCCACCTGAAGGAAATTTAGAACCTCTCTCTATCTCGTCCGCCAGTGGCGGGTTGAGTTCCGCAAAGACACCAATGCGCCCTTGTTGATTATTGGCAAATTAATGCAGCAAGCTTGCCATTCCTCTGCTGCATACAGGTAAGGGACAAAGTGCATCCGGAGCCAACTTCACAGGTAACTATCTACACATTCATGTCGCCAAACACTGGGAGTCTGTGGAAACCCCCAGAAAAACCACAGACTAGATGGCTGGCAGCATCGAGATTCGAATACTCATTAGAAACGTCAGCCTCCCATACAGCGTATAGCGACTTACCCAACTGCGCAATGCCGGTGGTAATTAATAACCAGCTCTTCAAAATAACGACTGCTGCTGCTTCTAATATTTCTTTTGCTGCCAAGGAAAACATCAATCATTTGACTACTTCTCTTGACTTAGAGCAGTGTAGGCAAGATTTTGGGCAAGTTGCCTCATACAATTTCTCCTGACTCTGTCCTACTCATCCTGTGGTTTTTAAAGAATCTCATGATACCTTCTCATACAAAGCAGAAGTTGTGTCGCAGACATCAGCTCCTTCAACTCAGCAAGCTAGCAAAACACCACACAATGATACAATTCCAGGTCCTTACTCCTCAGTTCAGCAAGCGCGCAAGACAGCTGAACCAGACAGTACTAGGAAAGTACAGACTTACTGAAACACCCTAACTTACTGAAGCTTCCAGATTTACTTCAAATAAATCACTAGCTTCTGCCTCAACTAAGCCTAAACAAACTTATCCTTTAAAAGTACTTCCTCTTAATTTTCGCCGA
This sequence comes from Macrothele yani, assembly GCA_039090855.1. Classification (NCBI taxonomy): domain Eukaryota; kingdom Metazoa; phylum Arthropoda; class Arachnida; order Araneae; family Macrothelidae; genus Macrothele; species Macrothele yani. Next base: position 70,166,664 of record CM077013.1, read on the forward strand.
AAAGATGCTACTCTCTCGGCAGAACAGCCATCAATGCTCTTCCATTAAGAGATTCCACCTCATTGTGCTTTGGAGCAAAGTTTTTCGTATGAGACATCCTGTTAGCTGGAATCCCACGGAGTTTTTCATAATCTATAAACGAACTCTGTGGATTCCGCATATCTCTGAACTATTGGGGTACATCGTTTGACTAGCCAGTTTTAACAAATCTCTGAACTCCCTATCAGTTCAGAGATTTGTCAAAACTGCCTGGAATAGGAGCGTTGCTGCAAGGCCCCTTCTGCTACTTCCTCTAATCTACAAGACTTCGAAAGCCCTTCGTAGAAGATGTTCCCCCTCATCATCTTCAACAAAAAAAGAATTAAACAACCGTACAGTTAGGAAGCTAAAATAACTCAGCACCAGAACAAGAGGGAACGTTAATTTCTCTCTCTCTCTCTCTCTCTCTCTCTCTTTCCTGGCTCCCTGTTCCTTTTAATCGTTAGGTTTTATTTTCTACATTTGTTAAGCTTTCAACTATATTGCTGTACTTGTAGTGCAGATAGTCCTGGCTAGCGCCTATATTGACACTGCTGCGTTTAAAATTTATTTCTTTGGTTGCATGTTGTTTCACTTTACACTAACTTGTACAAGTTCAATTTGCATTTACATTCGCGTATTAGTATGCATCGTGTTATATGAGGAGCATTTCTGTTGTATTAATATTTCATTGGTGCAGCACAAAATGATCGGAAAATATTTCCTTCTTTAGCGTTACCCTTACTTTTCGCGCGTGTCGTGTGATGATACATCATGCCAGACTTTCATCCAGACATGACTGCTGGCCCAAAATCACATATTTTCCAGCTGAAAATGACCATTGCTACTGTAAAGCAACAGGATAGTACTTCAGAAATTTTAAATGGTGCTTAGCAGTCTAATGGTTTGGTTTTCATGGAGCAAGAGTTATCTTAGCAGTCTAATGGTTTGGTTTTCATGAAGCAAGAGTTATTTTTGGCTAAAGGTGACAAGCATATATATGCAACTGGTAAAATGCCGGCTCCAACAGTAGAGATGTTAGCCTCAATCAATTGCAATTCCAGCTGATTCAGTGAGATTGGTGCTCAGTAATCATGTCTCATTGCACAAGTACCAGTGGCCAAGAGAATTATAATACCTTTTTTCTCCTGACACTGTTAACACAGCTTCTTGATCTCCTTCAGGAAAGATAATTCGATGGATTCATGCGGTTTACACCGAAATCGGCTACTACCGTACGCGTGATAAAAAAGAAAGCTGGACTCGTCAATATTCCTCCTCCGGTTTCGCCGTTCCTAGAGCTATTAAGCATCAATCGTACTGCAGATGGAAACACGTGTGAGCTAGGTTGGCAGGTATTATACTTTACCCTGTAAAGTCCTTCGCAGCATACTGCTGGAAATGTATCTTGATATTTTCACAATGAATACAGAATGTTATTCCTAGTATTAAAAGAAATCCGTCTTGTTGCACGATGATATTTATTCAGCTAAAAAATGAAATCTATATACAGTTTAAAAACACATGAGCACTTTCGGTGTCACATTGACACCTTCATCAGACGTAATTTCACCATGTGGCTACATGCTGGTCTTAAGTACGTGGAGTAGATGCATCATGGGAAAGGTAATGTCAATGTCACATGATATACCAGATAACAAGACAATCAAAAAAAGGCATAGTTAGCCAATGATCACTTAACAGAAGCAATTGCTATTGTGCTGTCCTTCCCAACAAGATTGCTCCAAGGTTCAGGTAAAACATAAGGATAATAGTCATTACAGCAATTTGTATTATAAGCCGAAATATAGAGGCTTTCTGTAAATAACAAGGAATAAACAGAGTTAGGTGTGTTTATGATTTTAGCGTTGTCCCAGTCTGGGATGGAATTTCCAGCACTTATGGTTCTTGCAAAAGAGGTGCTTTGGTGATTCATTTTTAGATCATATCTGTGTTCATTTAATCTCAAATCCAAATTTCTTTTGGTAGAACCCACATAATGATTGTTTAGTTCACCAGAGATAGTGTCAAGCATAGGAATAACATACACACCCCATTTTTTCCCTTTGTCAATTTTGTCACGATCATTGCGGACAATGGTATATAGATTGCATGATCGTATTCCAAATTGTATTTTATGACGAGAACATATGTTGGTAAGGAGGTTTACAATATGTGGATTAAAATCAACAGATCCAACATACTTTTTAGGCACTTGCTCACTAATTAAAGCAGTTGACATAGAAAACCGTACTTTATTGTGCACTCCCTTAACAATGTTGTCCGGGTAACCATGGTTTTTAGCGAGGATGATATCCATTGTAGTTCTTGAGCTCTGGCGAAATGGCCAGAAGAATGTGAATATGCTCTTCTAAATAGGAAGTGCAGAGCAGAAATTTTATGCTGAAAAATGTGAGTAGAATTGTACGGAATTAGAGTGGGTGTGGAAGTAGGTTTTCGATAGACGGCAAAAGACAGGGAATTGTCAGAAGGGGTACGAGTAATTTGAAAGTCAAGATAAGGTAAGACGAAATTATTTTCAAGTTCTATCGTGAGTTTGATGGAGGGGTATTGAGCAGACATAGCGTTGACAAACTGCTGTAACTGATTTATGGTATATGGCCAAATTACCAAGATGTCATCAACGTAACGGATATAGAGACTAGGTTTTGTGGGAATTCTTGTATGTCATACAAGAATTCCCACAAAAACCTAGTCTCTATATCCGTTACGTTGATGACATCTTGTAATTTGGCCATATACCATAAATCAGTTACAACGGTTTGTCAACATATGTCTGCTCAATACCTCCATCAAACTCACGATAGGCGAAATAATTTCGTCTTCTGCTCTTGACTCAAGTTACTCGCCCTGACAATTTCCTGTCTGCCGTCTATCGAAAACCTGCTTCCACACCGCTAATTCCGTACAATTCTACTCACATTTTCAGCATAAATTTCTGCTCTGCACTCCTATTTAGAAGAGCATATTCACATTCTTCTAGCCATTTCGCCAGGCTCAAACTACAATGGATATCATCCCTCGCTAAAAACCATGGTTACCCGGACAACATGTTAAGGGAGTGCACAATAAAGTACGGTTTTCTATGTCAACTGCTTTAATTAGTGAGCAAGTGCCTAAAAAGTATGTTGGATCTGTTGATTTTAATCCACATATTATAAAACCTCCTTACCAACATATGTTCTCGTCATAAATACAATTTGGAATACGATCATGCAATCTATATACCATTGTCCGCAATGATCGTGACAAAATTGACAAAGAGAAAAAATGGGTGTGTATGTTATTTCTATGACACTATCTCTGGTGAACTAAACAATCATTATGTGGGTTCTACCAAAAGAAATTTGGATTTGAATTAAATGAACACAGATGCTGATCTAAAAATGAATTCCGCAAAGCACCTCTTTGCAAGAACCATAAGTGCTGGAAATTCCATCCCAGACTGGGACAACGCTAAAATCATAAACACACCTAACTCTGTTTATTCCTTGTTATTACAGAAAGCCTCTATATTTCGGCTTATATACTTGCTGTAATGACTATTATCCTTATGTTTTACACGAACCTTGGAGCAATCTGGGGAAGGAAGGACACAATAGCAATTGCTTCTGTTAAGTGATCATTGGCTAATATACCTTTTTTTGATTGTCTTGTTATCTGGTATATCATTGACATTGACATTACCTTTCCCATGATGCATCTACTCCACGTACTTAAGACCAGCATGTAGCCACATGAGTGAAATTACGTCTGATGAGGTGTCAATGTGACACCGAAAATGCTCATGTGTTTTTAAACTGTATATAGATTTCATTTTTAGCTGAATAAATATCATCGTGCAACAAGACAGACTCTTTAATACTAGTATTCATGCACGAATTATAGCGTCAACCGAATGTTATTCCGTAGCAAAAGGTGAAGCCGTTCCTATGTGTTGCACGATGTTGAGATGTAAATAATCCCTCTGGCAGACCCAGAGGATATAGAGTGGTAAGAGTCGTGACGCATAAACTTCTGTTGCAGATAGCCAGGCAGCCTATGGATAACACGAAGGAATAAGGATTGATTTTGTGCAAAAAATAAACAAGCAACTCTTTGAACGTGAATCTTTAAAAATTGTAGCCCGGCGGACGTGTTAAAGATCTAAGTATTATGAAGAATTTTTACAAGCGGGGCCTCGCCAGTATAGAACATTAACTCACACCGTTATAAAAGAGCAAGGATTGACCAAAAGAGGAGACACGCCTCAGTGACCAGAGAAAGCAGGTGTCCCTTCTGAAGTTATCCCGTTAGGCCAATCCCAGTATAGCAAAGTATGTGCGAGTGTGTTTTAACTAAGCCACCTATAATGCAAGTTGCAAAAGTGGCGCTCGTTAATCAAAAGTGCGACTAAAATGCATTTTGTGGTTTAATATCATAAAAAGACATGAAGAACAGTTGTCCGTGAGTAGCTGCATTTTTATGTATGCTTGTGTTGTCTTAATGGCTGGAAATTGAAACCATAACGTCAATTAGACTGCATAGACGGTTTGCAGAACTATTTAGCTGTTTTGACACAACTTAACTGTGGCATCTAGAGAACTGAGTTGCATAATTGCTCCTGTTGTTACTAAATGAACCGAGGTCTTTTGCTACCTCCCTTTCCCTTGTATGTACTAAACTGACTTTATCATTCATTCATGTTCAATAAATGTCTTATGTGCTGCACTAATGAAACGTTTGAGTGTTCTTATAGTGTTATTTTTATTGGCTGGGTATTTGTCACTCAAAGTATGCTTGATTAGTATATGAACTGAGCTTACCAGCTCAGCGAGAATTGCTTTCTCTTAAAGTTTTCGTACATCGATGGGCCACTACATTATAACCACCCGCAGCCTAGAGAAATGAGTGCCTCTGGCGACCGAACGGTTGCGCAGGTGAAGTTCACAGAGCAGTATATATACAATCCGTGGACCGGCTTTTGGTTAGTCGACTCTTCGTAGTCAGAATAGGAAAAGCTGCCGATTTATCGGAGTTTGATAAAGGACAAGTTGTGATGGCACGGCGTCCCGGAACTACGGTCTCGGAAACGGCGCGTCTTGTGGATTGTTCGCGTACCACTGTAGTGAGTACATATCAAAAATGGTGCACAGATGGTCAAACGACGAACCATCGTCCAGCCGTGTGTCATCCGCAGCTCATTGATGCCAGAGGGGAGCGGAGACTGTCGCGCATTGTTCACAGCGACCGCAGGGCCACTGTGCAAAAAAATCCCCCGCAGCTGCAACAGTGATGATCAGGGAAATGTGTCACAACACACAGTTCATCGCAGCCTTCTGAGCATGGATGCTCACTGCACGTCATCGCCAACAACGCATGAAATGGGCCCAAGATCATCGAAATTGGGTCGTGGATGATAGAAAGAAAGTGGCCTGGTCTGACGAAGATTCCTGGCGCATCACGTAGACGGCCGAGCACGGATACGGCAATTACCAACGGAGGGTAATTGCCGTATATATTTGGGCGGAAACAGGCCGGCGGCGGCGGCGGTGGTGGTGTTAAACTGTGGGCGATGTTTTCTTGGGACATTTTAGGCCCCATTATCCTAATAGCACAATCCCTGTCAGCTGTCAGGTATCTGAACATCGTTGCGGACCAAGCTCACCCATTCATGGCAATTGTGTTCCCTGCTGGTGATGGCCATTACCAACAGGATAATGAGCCATGCCATGCTGCCAGAATCGTCAAGGAATGGTTCGAGGAACATGATGGTGACTTTCTGTGAATGCCCTGGCCTCCAAATTCACCTGACATGAACCCAATGGAACATTTGTGGTTCGACTTGGAAAAGCGGGTTGGCGCTAAATCACCGCCACCCCAAAATGTACGGGAACTGGAGGACCTGCTGTTGACATTATGGTACCAGATACCCCAGGATACCTATCGCCACCTCATCGAATCGATGCCTCACCGAGTGGCCGCTGTTTTGCGGGCTAAAGGGTGTCCTACCGCTTATTAGGTAAGTGGTCATAGAGTAATAGCTTATCGGTGTATTTCGTCATATACGCTGAAATTTTCAATTCCATGTTGGAAAACAGTGTTCATTCGTACAGTATGAAGAAAAATGATGAAAGGCGGAGAAATGGAAAATATATCAATCATCCTCTGTAGCAGATATTCACTACTGGACAAATATATCTCGAAAAATTTCCCAGAAATTTGCCTTGAGGGTATTTTTTTTTCATTCTTGATGACCTATCGGGTGATCTCTGGGGTTTCGTAGCCCCCGTGACATAAGTGGCCAAAAGGATCAAAAGAACGACTAAGAAATTTTCTCATTGTCTTAACATGCTGCCTAATTTCATTTATCCATCTGTTTTATGTAGTTTTGGGTCTTCTGGTTTCAAATTAAATGTATGTCTTGAATATGTGGTAAAAACTCTTAATTAACAAGAAGGCGCAGGAAAATTCGCGTATGCTGTTTATGCATGTAATTCGTAGTTATAATTTCTGTTTGTCCCTTCCTGAAAACTAAGCTATGGGCGCCCATGGCTAGTGCTCGAGTCCCGGATGAAGCATGCTTGTCCAATGGCTCTGTCCCTCTCCTAGAGCCAGTGGCAGTAAATTAGAGACGGGCTACTGCTTATAGCCCCAAGAGCTTCTCATTATATTTGTTAAACCCAGAATAATAACAAAAAAGAACCGTAGCATGATTTCTTTAACTGATATTGACGAAGGTGGTTTACTTTCTTTTCTTCAACTGATAAAAAACTCGTCACTCCAATGCCTTCTTCTTCTCATCCGCAACCCGAAAGAAAGTTTCACCACTAACCTTTTGTAAAATTAGAATTGCAACATTCCTAATGTTTGTCACTCGTGATTTCCCTTTAGATTAAATAATCTGTATATTTATGCGAAATAACGAATCACTAGACCAGTGTACTTTCCACATGAACGTACGAGATCCATGGAACTCTGGAGCGCTGAGAGAAGCGGAGCTTCGGCCGAACAAGCATGCTCGTACGCACTAGTGCTTCTTCCTTTATTCAGATATTCCCACGATCATGCAGAAAATACATTAAACAAACGACTCTAGTGGTATTGCCGAACTAAACATTTCTTTCAGAAACCAGGTGCAGGGGAATTTATTAAATTGATGTTAAGGATCTTTGATTTTTACAGTTCATGAGTAACTAAAAATGGGGCGGATCCTTGACATTCGTCCACCCAATTTTGAGTTATTTTGCAAAAAAAGAAAAACAAACAAACGTACGATGTATGTATCGAAGATACGGCAACATTAACTCTTTAACCAGCAGAATGAAGGATTTTTAATCTAAAAGGTCTCAATTTGCCATGGGAATTTCAAGGGTTAAAGAGTTGAACCTGAAGAATATCACAAGAATCATGATGTCAAAACTTGATCACTTAATAAAGGTATGTACGCTGTATATGCAGCACATTTTATGGCCGTTCTGATACGTGGAGACGAGTACTCTTTGACATGAAGATTGTTTTTAAGCCGTTACTTGCAATCTGTTAACGTGGATTTCGGTTAAATATGAGTTAATTCAGTTTTCTAGAGAATCATTTCAAACTCTTGTGGCGAAGTTAAACTCACAAATTTAGACTCAATTAAAGACAAGGCAAAATTTGAAGCTTTTGGTCTCGGGTGAGTTTCGCGCTTTTCGTCGTGAATGGCAACTGGAAATAAAATTCATTAGCCTCGTTGAGAAAAGGATTCCCCTGTTTGCGAGGGATTGCGCCTCTCATTCAGTAATTACCTGGATTTTGTACTTTCTGTAAAAATCCTTACGACCTCGTGAAGTTTGGATTACTTAAATAACTCCATCCATGTGAGCTTTTGCCATTCTCTACGCAATTCCTTGACAGGTGATGTGGCGTTCATCAACAAACCTTAATCTTCTCTGCAACGCGTCCACTAATACGTGCCAGTGAGGACAATCAACGTATGTAAATGCAATCAAGAAGTCATTTATATATCTCTTATAGTTTCGTTGGAACACTGTCCGATTTCGTCAGTAAAATATCATGTTGATTTGTTGCGATGGTTGTTGCTCATTTCACCTTCACTCTGACGTTCCTGGTTTTAATGAGTGCATTCCATGTGCTTGAGGTGTATGGCAAAGATACCACCCATTGACTAGGAAAGGTAGGTTTTTAAAAGCATGATAGTCTTTCAAAATGTTAAGATCAAACAGTGATTTAGGTTTTTCATATACTTTTGCACTGTCAAATAGAAATTTATCGTTACTTTCCCAACAGTGCTGGGCTATGGAAGATTTACTGAAGCCGCGTTTTTCTTATACAATGCAACTCCTTCATCACGTTTTATCTCTGAAGCTCGTGGAAATAAATAATTAATCAAATCAGTAACCGCCAATGTGGCACTGGAATGAACAGAAGCCATCGCAAGAAATTCTCTTTCGAAGTTGGGGATCAGGGTTCCAGCGGAGGTATAGTACATAAATAAAATTCCCTTCCCTTCCTCACAAAGTGCATCTTACATAAAGGGACCACTGTCACTGGTCTACAAAAAAACAAAAACTTTTTTTCTGTCCCAAATATCTTATTGGTCAATCTTTATAATATTTGTCGCGCTGAATTCAATAATGAAAACCATTTTTCTCTATCACGTAAGGTTTTTGTGTGACAGTTACGTAAATATTTTACATTAATAACATGTACACTAAGGAAATTAATTAATGTTCAACGTACCTAAAAGGCCTTAGTTGAAGATTTACTCGAATACTTTACCTCAGGAAGGTCCATTTTGAGAGTCCAGCAGTAATCTGCTAACATACTTGAACTCCACTTTCCTTTATATCTTGTTTCGATGCTTGAAATATCCTGATGAAAGCGTTAAGTGAGAGTGAAGGAAGTGGATCTTCAGTGACATATTGCAGCCTAAGTTTTCATATGTTTTCAGCATCTCATGTACACTGGTGTACAAAAATTAAGGGCGTAGAGGAGAAATTCGTATAACAGAGGAACGAGTAGCTAGAAAGGACCGAAAGACCACTCAGGAGATAGACTACGGTCAGGTACGGTAGGGCATGCGCATATGTGCAGCATGACGGGGGAAGGGGGTGTTGGAAGGGTATAAAGCACACGGGCAGTGTACGCTCAGCAATTCGGTGAAAACTATTGCACGGTGTTCATCGGTTTGAACGACGTCGAGTTGCTGCCACCGTGTGATATGGCCAACAGGCAATCCAGTAGACGACATCTGGAAGACTTTACCCTAGGTCGCGTCATTGGGAAGTTGGAAGAAGGTCGAAGTGTGACTAGTGTACCCGAGGAGTTCGGGATCGCTCACAGCATCGTTTCACGAGCTATGAGAACATTTCAAATGACACAAACAGCTATCCGAGAGTTTAGCAGTGGTCGTCCACGAGTAACCACGGCGGCGGACGACCGGTATATTGTCCTACAGGCGCGACGAGACAGATGGCAGACAGTGGTAGAAATCGCAAGGCACATGCAACAGACAACTGGGCGTCCATTATTGCGTTTTACTGTGGCCAGGAGGCTGCACAAAGATGGTTTATTTGCACGACGACCAGTACGGTGTGTGCCATTAACGCCTGCTCATCGGAGACGGCGGTTTCTGTGGTGCCAGGAACACAAGAACTGGACACATCAGCAATGGGGTCGAGTTATCTTTACGGATGAGAGCCGATTTAGTCTGACGAGCGATTCTGGACGTATACACAACTGGAGAGAGCAAGGAACACGCAATCACACCTCCAACATAATCGAAAGGTACCGGTTTGGAGGTGGCGGAGTTCTCGTTCGGGGCGGTATCATGCTTGGTAGCCGTACTGATCTCCACATCTTCCAAGGAGGTTCAGTCACTGGTGTCCGCTTATGTACCGAGGTTCACCTGCCTCACGTGCGTCTGTTTAGAGGTGCTGTGGGTCCTGAGTTCCTCTTCATAGACGACATCGCTACACCTCATCGTACAGTGGCTGTCGCAGAGCTGTTGGAGAGTGAAGATATTCAACGCATGGATTGGCCCGCAAGGTCCCCGGGCCTAAATCCAATCGAACACGCGTGGGACCTTTTCGAGTGACGCTCGGCAGCACGTCACCAGCCGCCAGCAACGACTCCACAGCTGCGATTGGCGCTACAAGAGGAATGGGCCGCGATGCTTTAACAGCTCCTTAACAACCTCGTCCTCAGCATGGACAGACGTTGTAAATCCTTCAACGCAGTCAGGGGTGATCATTTCCCTTCCTAAAGACAGAATTTTTTTTGGGAGCCGCCTGTCACATTTAAGTTTCTATCTTCTGTCCAGTTGTGCTCGAAGCTACCTTTTCAATAAAGTGCCTTTGTATCCTTTCGATTCCATGTTTGGACGGTTTTGCTCACTTGTCACATATTCGTACATCTTGAAGATCATATGGTATGATTTGAGTCGATGTGGAGCACTTCTGCACGAAGTTACATTCGAAAAACCGTCTTGTCCTTAATGTTTGCACGCCAGTGTACTACATCCGTATAGTTGACAGATTTTTTGTTGCCTAAAACGTTTTTCACTAAATTCTTGAAAGAAACACATGCGCGTTTTTCTAAGTCATTCAAACGTCCTTCAAAAGTTTCATCTTTCATTAGTTCTCTAATTTGTTGTCCTACGAAAAGTTCTTCTTTAATTTTTGCATCGCTAATTTTGGGGAACTTCTCCTTTAAGCACAAAAAACCACTTCCATTTCTGTCCATGGCTTTCACAAAATTTTTCATCTAACCTAATTTGATATGAAGAGGTGGGAGATAGATGTTTTGGGATCAACTAAAGGAGCATTCGTTAAATTTGTTTAACCAGGTGTAAGCGATTTACGTGAAGGCCATGTCTTCCTTCTGAAATGACTTTTACGATCCCGGCTGTCCCACTCGCACAAAAAACAGCAAAATTTTGTGTATCCAGACTGTAACCCGAGCAGCATTGCGATCACCTTGAGGTCTCCACATATGTTCCAAATGAATTTTTCATATTGTATCTTGTTTAGAATAATCTTCATATTTTCATAGGTTTTTTCATATTAATAGCATGTGCTAGTGGAACCAATGGGAATTTGTTTCCATCGTGCAAAAGGAGAGCTTTTAGGCTAACTTTGGACGAATCTATAAACAAACGCCATTTCTGTGCGTTATGAGTATTGCCTATAGTGTCCACCACTAATGAAATATCATTACAGTACACTATATCTCCTTCTTGCAAGAAAAACTCCTTGAAATCTTCTTGACGGTTTCAAAAGTAGCATACCCTAGTTCCGCGATCAAGAAGGTTCCACCCATTTTGTCGTGATCCCAAAAGTTCTGCGTGTTTTTTAGATAAATTTAAATCACGCACTAAATCATTTATACTCGGGGCAAAGCTATCCTGGCAATGGAGCCGAAGCTACGGTGACCTTTTCACTCCCAGTATTACTCCGCACTGATGGTGTGTAATTAACCTTCACTCGGAAAACTTCTCCCACAAGCCCTCAGGGCTGGCTGTCTGTCACCGTGATCCCTTACCAAACCCCTCTATTTTAACCCCTCCCCACCCCGCTCGCTTTGCAGACCTGTAGACAAGCAGTTTATTTCTTTCTCTCTCTATTTATCTTTTTTTTTTTTTTTTTTTTTTTTGAGATGTTACAGAACGTGTAACGTTTCTTTCTTTCTTTCTTTTAAAATGAAATTATCTTTGCTAAACACGGGAAAGCCGCCCCGGTGGCGCAGTGGTCTAAGGCGTTGGTCTCTGATCATTCGTCCGTAAGGGGTCCGGGTTCGAATCCCGGTGAGGCATGGATGTTGTGTTTGTCTTACGGCACTGGCTCTCTCCCTTCCCTGGAACCAGTGACCCTAAATTAGGGACGGGCGACTGCTTATAGCTCATTGAGTTGCTCACGGTGGTCGTTAAACCTCCAATCAAAAAAAAAAAAAAAAAAAATAAACACGGGAAGAAGTCTTAAGTGGCCTAATTTTGTTTTCACATATGTTTCTATTTTTTTTATTATATATTTCATTTATTTATACTTATTGCTTGAAGATTACCAACTGCGGGATTTAATTAAAAGTATTTTTACCATGTCATCAGTTATGCGTAAAATTTCGTTCTTTCCAAAATTTTGCCTTGATTAGATTATCTTTTTATAACAGACACCCGTTAAATGTGTATGCATTTTTAACTACCCTGTGTTGCCATAAGTACTGGACAAGAGCCCGTCTCTGTGATAAATGATATTTTAGGGTTCACTGTAAACTGCCACACATCTTTCAGCGACTTGGAAAATTGCCACATGTTTTTCATTGATGGGCCGGGCACAAATTGCTGTTCCTCCGAGGAACACTTTGAATGTGTGGCAGTTTTCCAAGTTTCCGAATTATGTGTGGCAGTGGAAGGAACTCTTTCATTTGTCTGAATTTTCATGCCGGTTCATACGCGTTTAAGGCAACTGCGCACAAAAGTTCAAAAGGAAAAGATAGCCGATCCTTGGCCTATATTGAGAACTGAATTGGGAACTCCAAACTAATTTCAAGAAAACGTTCTATGTAAGCCAAGCGAGAATTGTATATTAATTTGAAGAAATAAATTGCCGATGGATCTGAGGTACTTCAATACTAAATTCAACCTTCATTCTCGCAATGGTGCGACTTGAAACACCAGTGAGTTCTGCCGTAAGAACTGTTATTTCATTTTCCGATTTATTCGACGAATGTTTTTCCATCAATTTAGTGAAAACATTCATAACGATCACCTTAGCAGAGCTTCGTATTGGTTTCCCAGCTTTATGCGGCTGAAATACACTCGAGTGACCGGCAGATGCCATTGGAAAATAGCGAAAAGACAGAAGAGTGTTTTAAAACGATAATCAAGAAGGAGAAAATAGGGGGAGAAACGCGAAATGCCCACGGAAACACTTTTCTCGCCCTCATCCTTCCGCTAATGACCCCCACCCCCCACAGCAATAAATATCCCCTGGGTTGACAGCTTAACTCTGACCCAAACAAGAATGCTGTGACAGAGAACCATCAGTGACGTCACCAAAACACGAATATCTGTATTTTTTAGAAATGCCGCAGAAACTGAGATCTGATTTTTTAAATGAACACACACACACAACACGATGTATTGAATATCTGTGCCCTATTTAAGTGCCAGCTGAAGCTGGAGTACGAGCTTTTAGACCGGAACTATTTTATGCAGTGGAAGTATACACTCTGTAGCCTTCCTTCCAATGACAGGTTAGGTTTGCCCCGAGTATAGGTCTCCTTGTGTCAATAAATGACTCATTAGAAATATCGAAACATGCATCATGTCGATCAGCGTGATCTTCACTCTGATCCTCTTCAGAGCTTGAATTTTCATTTATATTGGTTGATACCGGGTGAGGTGGTATTGGCATATCATCACCGTGGGGAATAGGTCGTATCGCTGAAGGTAAGTTGGGAAATTTTAAACTGTGTTTCGGCTTACTTGTGATTCCCTTTGTATTTGCTATACAAAAATAACAGTCCGAAGAATGATCTTTCGGCTCTCTCCACACCATTGGGAACTGCAAATGGTATATGGCGAGAACCGTTTTCCCACCCCGTTAAAAGTCTTGAACATGTAACATAACAAATATGTGGGGCCCAACTCTTCTTCTGATCTCCTACTATACCGTGCAAATTAATTGGGACAAGCTATTTTATTCTCAGAATTGTAATGTGATCGCCAGTTTATGTCGGAAACCAACGTAAACCAGTTTTATCAGCTGTGAGGTGGTGTGACTGTTAGAACTTGATAGTAAGAATGTAATTTGACCGGTTTTAAACAAGAAATAGGCACTTCAGCTTCAGTTCTGAGCTTTCGTGTGTGTTAGGTGGATGTTAGTATTTGCTCTCTGTGAGTACGTGTTGCTTTCGTGTATTGAAAAATGGATATTTCCCCAAGGAAGCGTGCAAAAATAAATGCTCTGAAGGATCTCACTCCTATGACAGTGAGAGATATCGCTTCTGCAGTTGGTGTAGGCAAATCAAGTGTATCAAGACTGCTTACGCGATACAATGCATCTGGATCATCGTCTCCAAAAAGGAGAGGTAAATGTGGAAGAAAACGAAAAACAACTCCACGAACCGATAAATATCTAATCAGAAATAATAAAAATGAATCCAAAAAAAAAAAAAAAAAAAACAAGCACCGACCTTCAAAGAGATTTATTTGCTATTTGTTGTGATGTTAGTGATTCAACTGTACGCCGTATGCTTCTGAAAGTTGGCCGGAAGGCAAGAAGACCAACGAAAAAATAATATTTGAATGCGAAATGCGAAAATGAAGATAAAACGTTTAGAATGGACCAAAAAAATATAAATCATGGACTGCTGACGACTGGAAAAAGGTAATTTTCAGTGATGAAACTCATTTATTTGTGCAGGGTTACCAAACAAATGTCGTTAGACGAAACAACTGTGAACTCTTAAGACCTGAGCATGTCAAACAAACTGTAAAACACCCTCTGAAACAGATGTTTTGGGGTTTTTTCACATCAAATGGCACTGGAAGCTTAGTTCCTGTTCAAGGTATGATGAATTCCGCCAAGTACGTAGAAATATTACAGCGTAGGATTGTTCCATTCTTGCAAACTTTTGACGGGACATTTCAACATGACTTGGCCCCATGTCACAATTCTAAATTGGTCAAGAATTTCCTGCTGGAAAATCAAATTCATTTGCTTGATTGGCCTGCAAATTCACCAGACTTAAATCCCATAGAAAACTTGTGGAATATTTTGAAGAGACGTTTAGGTAAAATGGACTGTACAGCCAAAGAACGCATGATATTGAATGCTATAAAAGTGTGGTTCCACGATTATGAAGTCAAACATATGTGCACTCAATTAATGGAGTCAATGCCAAAGCGAATTCAAGAGGTCATTTCTGCTAAAGGAGGACATACTTCATACTAATACAGGTATTTATCAGTGTATATCAAGGCATAGAATGATATAAAGGCATAGTTTTGGAAAAAAGAATGATTGTTTACTTTGTCCCAATTAATTTGCACAGTATAGTAATTTGCAACCATAGTAAAACTGATAACGCTGTCGTATTAACGGGGTAAAGTTCCGCTTTTGAGGTTTGAATGTCAATTCACCGCACACATAACAAAACGTATCCGGATGGTTGAGGCACTTACGTGACATTTTTCAGTTTTCACACACAAACAAAAACTACTAAAAAAGAGCAATAGCATAGTGTTCACTTCGGCTGTCTACAGAGAACTGAGACATAAGAGGTAGTCGAGCAGTCGAGTGAGCAGACGGCAAGGGTGCAGGTGGCGCCATGCGTATGACTCATTCGCACGTGCGGACAGGAACCTACCCCCCTTTGATAAAACACGAACGCAACAGTCTGTATGTCACCTGCAGCTTTTTTTTTCTTTTTTTTTTCTCATATGAATAAACGATGCTATGAGCTCCAAGTCCATACTAGAGTTATTTCTCGCAAAAAAAAAAAAAAAAAAAAAAACACATTTTTAACGTAAAAAATTGAAAAAACAAATTCTTATATCTCTAAAACTATACATGATAGTAAAAATTTGGATAGCAAATCTGGATTCCTCGTATGAAAATACTAAAGAATAAAAAAAGTTATGTCTGGGACAAAAAATGTGTTTACCAGTGTGTTCAGGAAGCAAAGGATTTGAATAACTGATCTATAGGTTCCATAGGAATCAACGTTTTTGCCGGCAAAATCTAAGGCGTTACATGTTATCCGCTCATTGCATTTTAAAGAAAACGTTTACACAGATGTAAAAATAATTTCCACACTGGTGTTTCCTGAGACACAGAGGGAGACTGAGGAAGAAAATAACTTTGATCTTTAGATGCGATGAATCGAAGAACGAAGCCAACTTTGTTCCACATATCAGATGTTTAGACGTACATTAAGATTATGTTAACGTCTTGGGTCCTGGATTCTTGTGCTACTTTCTTTTATTGCAAGTTGAATTAAAGTATAAGTACAAAACAGTTATACATATCTAACCTGAATGCAGAGCTCATGTCTTAATAGATAAACCTAGGTTAGCGCTTTATACCCCATTAACATATAATTCTAACTTCTAACAATTTTAATGTGTGAAAATGTGACACCTAATTCCCTTTTCCTCTGCATAAGTTGGTCAAATGCTTTACCGGATATAAGACTATTAAAATAACGAACATGTCTTGAAATTAGATGGTGAATAAAAGTTTACGTAAGCAGCAAAATATGAAATAGCCCATTAGAGGAGTTCATTTAATTCCGAATTTGTATAAACAATATGTTAATTGGAAATGTGCAAATACCGTTGTAATCTTCTACAAACAAACAAAACAGCGTTGTTATAATGCTATCAACTAATTAAGAAATGGAGGTATTGCAGCTGTGTTTGTATACAACAAGGGAAACGTCGTTGGAAGTAAGCTGCATCGGGCAAAAGATTATTGCGAGATTTGCCATTTTACGGTACAAGATCAAATTTACCGAAAAATAAAACATAATTAAAACACGGATAAAAACCAGGTTAAGAAGCCCCTGACATAAAAAAGAAATCCATATCTGTTGCACCTGTTAATCCAGTTATCCGATTTACCGTTGCATTGCCATTTCGTTCTGGAGCAGCATTCAACACTGTTTTGCAAACTACCAGGGTGAGTGAAACATTCGTCCCGTTTTGAGCTCCACATAATGTTGGGCCATCATTCCTGTGCGAAATGGCGCCAGCATCAACTGGGTACCAGGAAAACGTGGAACACACGAGGATGATGAGTGCATCTGACACCGAGACGCGTTGCGTTATCAGGTGAGCAAAAGATGGAGATCAATTGAAGAACGTGCTGTTCAGGTCTATGATGTTTTTGTAGTAAGAAGGAGGTCGAGACGGAAGGAGCTCGAGAAATTTGTGCAGTTGAAGGCAAAGAAGTAGTAGACATCAGCACTGCACGAAAATGTCTTCAACGTCTCAATGCTGGAGACACTAGACTCGAAGACAAGCCGAGGACAGGACCTCCAACGACCACACACACTGACACCCTGGTCGAATCTGTGACAATGAACCCCGGGTACCAGTGCACAACAATTGGCGGATGAGGGGGCGGAATCCCAATCCATCTTCGTTCGGCACCTGCACCAGCTTAGTTTCTCATCCAAGCACAATTGAATAGTTCCCCATGGACTGACAGCCCAGCAGGCAGAACAACGTGTCCCTCTCTGTCACTGATTGCTGTCAAATCCACATGACGATACGTTTAGGAATCCTATCGTCACAGGTGATGAAAAGTGGAAATTTTTAGGTTTTTCTTTAAAGTAGAAACAGAGTCTGAGGCCACGGTAGGAAGTACAGTCAGTGGTGAAAAGAGGACGATTTAGGAGGAAAGTCATGCTGTGCATTTTGCGGAATTGTAAGGGTCCACTGAGAACCAGTGACTGAGGCCACGCTGGGAAGCACAGCCAGTGGTGCAAAGAGATGAACACTGAGTGTGCATTTGATGGAAGTGTGAGGATCCACTGAGAACCAATGTCTAAGGCCACGCGAATAAGTACAGATAGTGGTGCAAAGAGGAAGATTCGAGAGGAAAGTCATGCTCGGCATTTGGTAGAATGGCGAGGGTGCTGTGCAGTGGGGGCTTGTGCTAGATGGTCAGGTCGTGGACGAGAACCTCTATGCCTAACAACTGCAGCTGACTGATGATGCTCTGTGCAACACTTTACCAATGCTCATCAAAAGGAAGCTGGCGTTGCTGCAAGTGGACAATGCTTCAAAATGCACCTCCACTGTGGCCCGCGGAAATCTACAACAGTTGGATAGAGTTGAGGTCCTTTTGCATCCTCCATATAGTCCGGCTCTTGCCCCATCCGACTACTACCTGTTTTTCTACATAGTACATTTCCTACAAGAAAGGAAATTCGCTTCAGTGGTAGATGTGGAATCTGGCATAAGAGAGCTTTCGACCGCAAGACCCGCCGAGTGGACCGCCGTGGGATTGTGGTTCTGGTGAAACGTAGACTATGTAAAACAACGCCCTGTGCTTTGCAGAATAAGGTGAACGTGTATGGCTTTCTTGCATTATTAAACTGTTCACCAGAAAACTGGACAAACGGACGTTTAACACATGCTGATAAATAAAATAATTAATTGTTTTAAGCATTTTTATGTTTATTTTTCAATCGCTTGAGTTTTGAGTAATCGCATTTCATGTGCTCACTGACTGCGTTTCTTTTTCTTAGTGTTTTATTGTTTATTCTGTTTTTCACTTAAATTAGATTATTTTGCCTTGAATTTAGATTGAACAGCTTCGTGAGAAGGAATTTTTGTTTTCGAGCTCTGTTTCTTTTACAAAATCCAGGAAGGATCACAATTTTTAAGCAACATGTAAGAAAATCATCACTACCAGGGATCCTGCAACATATTTTGTACTTTTCATTCATGACTTTTCAAGATTCAGTTATCCATCCCTTGTAGACAACAATCATATGAAAACCGCAATTCGATAAAATCTGGAAAAAACTATCGATTACTTGTGAAGGAATGTAACCATGCACAGTAACTTTTACGAGCTTCTAAATGAGATTCGCGTAGTAAAAAGAACGATTTAAGCAGATTTCTACTATGCGGAAAGAAAGGTTGAAAAACAGATGGCTACGTCTCTGCATGTTACTGCTACTGGGTAGGAAAAATAACCCATTTCTCTACTAAATTAAAACATACGGTAGAATATACACTCATGCACACAAGAACAGAACATCTTAAAGGAATTGAGCTAGGACTTTGAGTTTTATAGAATATGTTCATTAGGCAATACAGAACAAATGATCAGCATCTCGGTGTCATACGTACCAGGTGCATCGATGTAGCTAATAATTAGTGTGGTCACCTCTGGTTTGTATCACCTGCTCTACGCGCTGGGCCATCGAATCAAATAATGTGTGAATGGTGTCCTGTGAAATAGCCATCCAGGCTTTATTGACCCGCCTCCAAAGTTCATCAAGAGTTGATGGCGGACGGTCGTATAGCAGCACTTGTCATTTGAGCATGTCCCCGAGATTTTCTGTAGGTGTTAAATCCCGTGATCTAGCCCGCCACGGCAGAATTGGAATGTTCTTATCCTTGAAGAAGGCACGTGTTGTCTCTGCAAAATGCGGTGTGACATTGCCATGCTGAAATATTGCATCCCTGACATCTAGAAGGTGAGGAAGGGCGACCGGCCGTAAATGTCATTGACGTAACGGGCACTCGTAATGGTAGTACGGACTCGCACGAGAGGCGATCTGGTTTCGTACCCGATAGAACCTCAGGTCATAACGCCTCGTGTTGGTGCGGTATGCCAGGTGCGAATACACTCTTACCAACTCCTCTAACCTTGTCGTCAGCGGATACAGATGCGTCCATCATTTTTGCCTAAACAGAAGCGCGATTCGTCTGAGGACACCATATTGCGCCATTCGTCACGCCACTTTCTTCGTTTGATGCACCATTGCATCCAGCTCCCCATTGCTGCTGTGTCAAAGGTAGCATGAGGAGCGACAAACGAGCCCGTAGTCTGAACTCTAATAACCGGCGACGTAGTGTTGCATCTGACATGGGGGAATGCGTCACAGTTCGATACTGTTGGGTCAAAGCCGTTGATGATGATGCAGAACGGTCACTCAAAGACATCCTCATGAGATGACGGTTGTCCCTCGGCGTTGTCTGTGTAAGACGTCAGAACCTTCTCTTCGTGTCCTATGCCCTTCTTTGTACCTTCCCTGCACACACTTGATACGATGACTAAGCATCCTTACCCACTGCTGACGAAACACTACTAACATGCTGGTCGAGTATCGACGACTAAGCATCCTTACCCACTACTAACATGCTGGCCGAGTATCGACGACTAAGCATCCTTACCCACTACTAACATGCTGGCCGAGTATCGACGACTAAGCACCCTTACCTACTGCTGACGAAACACTACTAACATGCTGGCCGAGTCTCGACGACTAAGCACCCTTACCTACTGCTGACGAAGCACTACTAACATGCTGGCCGAGTCTCGACGACTAAGCATCCTTACCCACTGCTGACGAAGCACTACTAACATGCTGGCCGAGTCTCGACGACTAAGCATCCTTACCCACTGCTGACGAAGCACTACTAACATGGTGGCCGAGTCTCGCGGCGCTTATAATAGAAAAACGGCCGGTTTCCATTGCGCGATCTGATTTGCCTAGACGCGGCACGCTTTCACCTATGTTGCCTAAATGCTAATCATTTCTGTAATATTGCCTCATTAACAAATCCTGTAAAGATGAAAATAGTAGCTGCATTCCATTCAGGTGTTCTGTTTTTCATGAACAGGAATGTGGAACTCATATTTTTCATATGTTAATCAGGACAGATATTCCAAAACACGATACAGGCTAACAGATTCCCAGTGCCCAGTATGCCAACCAGTACTGCAGTTGTCTGAGGCGCTTGCTGTTGCCCATTCGTCCAAGTGGGGTCTGGGTTCGAGTCACGAGTGAAGCGCGGGTGATGTGCCTCTCCCATCACGCTGGCTCTGTCCCTCCTCTGGAGCAATTAGCCCCAAATTACAAACAACCGATTACATTTATTTACAATTTAAAAGATATACACAACACCAAGAGGTTAAAAATCAGTGACAAGATTTTTCGAGGCTTCTGAAGCACCCATCTTCAGGTCAAGGGGCACAGAATGAAACGTGTACATGAACACTTATATACAAGTTGAAAGTAGACCATCATTCCCTGCGAAGAAGGTAGCAACGTGTTGCCAACGGATAATTATAATCATGTATTTAAAAATGTGGTGTGTACAACGTACCGCTTTCCTCAAATGTTCCAGATCTTACAGATTCATGTTATATCGGTTCTACCCTCCGTAATTTGGGGGTGAGAATGGCAGAACACAAATACACTGTAAGCCGAGGATTACTGTCAACTGCTTTAAGTAGGATTGTTATTGAAGGTGAATATAACCCTAATTGGGCACAAACAACAATTATTGCGGCAGCCCCAAATAAATATGATTTATTGTTTGCAGAAAGTTTATGTATCTACAAATTCTCCTCAAACTGCTGTAATGATGATCCCCTGTACTTATTTCCCAACCTTGGCTGAACTTAATGAACGAGTTCGGTCACATTACTAATGTTGTTTAAAATACTGTAGTTTTACATTATTCATTTATTTTTAATACATGATTATAGATTATCCGTTGGCAACACGTTACTACCTTCTTCGTAGGGCATGATGGTCTACTTTCAACTTGTATATAAGTGTTCATGTACACGTTTCATTCTGAGACACTTGACCTGAAGATGGGTGCTTCAGAAGCACCGAAAAATCTTGTCATTGATTTTTAACCTCTTGGTGTTATGTATCTTTTAAATTGTAAATAAATGTCGTCTCTTAGTAGCCGACACCTTGGTGTTCCTGATCATGACATTCATCGTGCTTTGACAGCCTATTTTTTCATTTTTGTCGACTTAGAATACATGCCTAAAATTTATGAACCTGATTTATATTACATTCCTGGAGAATTATAAAGAGCATTTTGGCCTGGAGTGTTTCAGTACAGCATAACATTCAATAATACGTGTGAATTTCACAGACGATCACAAAGTTTTTCTGTCTGTTTTAACTAACACTTTAAATTACAAATCATTCGTCCACCGGCAGTTCATGCCCATACATTCATCTAACTCTAATATAATATTTATGCTATCATTTATATCTGATAGCCCTAACCAAAATAGGAAGAATATTCTTTTCTTTTTCTGAACTACAAATTTCAGAAATCAGTGTTAGTTACATCTCTTTTGACAAACACGAAGAGATGAAGTTTCGAGGAATTTGGCCATTACATCTTCGTGCTGAAGAATTGCAAAAATGACGACTCCTTTGAGAACTGCCGATCACAGCTCAGAAGTTTCCAGAGAGCAGATACTTATCTTACAGGAAAAATTCTTCTGAAATATTTGTCCTTTTCCTTTACCTTTATGCTGCATGGTCTTTTCTCTACTACATGAGCTTTCCCAGGAATATCATTAAAAGCTGTTCCAAGTAAAACCATATCTATGCTCACTGCTCCACTCAGTTTGCTGGGAACATTTGCAGGTTTTCCTACGGCCAAACTTTCAAACCGCCGACTTAAACAGTCTTTATCAGTGACAGCGTGAATACAATCGATTCAGTTATCACCAGGCATTATGTGAGAAAATATCTCAACAGCCATTTTTTTGGAGAAGAGAAACAAAAGGAAATTTCTAGTTATTCTTAGAAGCGATAAAAGTGAAGAAAATGTTTTTTTTTTTCGCTGTTTCGATTTCTTTGTACGTTAAATAATTAAAGGTTTTGAGACGCGTAATTTTAGCACATGTTTCTATAATCTGCAGACATATTCCTTTTATATTTCGTTGACGAATAATGTTTTCATGTCCTCTGGTAATGTGCATGTAGCTGTAGCTCGCCTTTTAGTTTTCACAGAAGTTTCAATCATTTTCATGAGAAAGCTATCGCGTCAGTAACGTGAACCGCATAAAAAAATTTCTAGTTGTTTTCTTTTTTGATTGGAGGTTTAACGACAGCCTTGAGTAACTCAATGGGCTATAAGCAGTCGCCCGTCCCTAATTTAGGATCACTGGCTCCAGGCAGGGGAGAGAGCCAGTGCCGTAAGACAAACACAACATTCATGCTTCACCGGGATTCGAATCCGGACGCCTTTCGGACGAATGATAAGAGACCATCGCTTAGACCACTGCGCCACCGCGGCGGCTTTTCTGTGTTTAACGAACCCTGTGAACGTCTAGGCTATAAGGGGTAGCCCGGCACGAATTTAGAGCCATTGGTTCCAGGGAAGGGAAAAACCAGGTGAATAGGGTAGTCACACAGCCCATGCCCAACAGTGGGCTCGAACCCGAGCCTAACTCGGACG
The DNA here is from genome assembly GCA_039090855.1 of Macrothele yani. NCBI lineage: Eukaryota > Metazoa > Arthropoda > Arachnida > Araneae > Macrothelidae > Macrothele > Macrothele yani. The sequence continues at coordinate 70,189,651 of CM077013.1, forward strand.
AAACCCGCATCTCTGACCGGAATAGTCAACACACAATGACCCAGGAGCCCCACAGAAAAAAATAACTTCTTTGAATAGAATTTCGTGAACTTACACAGAGTCCTGGCTGTTCCGTGAAACGTTAGACTTTTATTCAATTTAATTACATCTTCTTTTACATCAGTTGTGTGGAACATGTAATTTACCGGAAAACAGATTTTAAACTCTAATTCACTAAATATTTCATCGAGGATATAATTCTTTTTTCAGTGCAGTTGCGGTCAACTATGGCAGGGTACCAAAAACAAGCTGACAGACAGCGTTGATTTGTAAAATGCATTTCCGTTAGGAGAAAACGTCTGAACATCAAAGGTTCACACATCGCTGATATTATTTACTACCCGAAATGTGGCTTGTTCTTACTTTTGCGTTTCAGTTCAATCTAGGTAATTAGAGGTATTAAAATGTAACTTCTTAACTCTTCCGTGCGTCTGTGCTAGGGCTCTTAAGCATCTTCTTTTGCTCCTGTTCACAGGATCAGATACACAATAAAATTCACTTATTCCAATAAGGGTTGCACACATTCAAGGTACTTGATGAGCATAATTTATTGGAAATAATTTTATGTGGAATTAAATTACAATACACACACTCACACATACACAAATGGAAATTTCATCATAAGTCTTCAGATCAGTTCTCACGTTAGTTCTAATATCCGCTCAGTCATCAGTTCTCACGCGTCTTCACATGTCCGTAATTTCCTCACATCTGGCGTTGGCCTCCTCCGCTGCGCCCTCTGTCTGCGTAGTCCCAACATGGGTAGAGAGCCACGGATACAAAACTAGACAAAAACATACGAATGCAGTTTATTCAGATTTCGCAGACAGACTTACTAGGGCTGATAAAATAAAAAGTCAGCATGACTCACTGTTTAAAAGAAATTTAAATTTATGGAATTTCACCTCTCCAGCTACGACTGAAGTCAGCCGAAGTTGACTTCAGTCGTAGAGGTAGTACAAGAAGTTTGCCTCATTCGTAAGTCTTGAAAAATACATATCTTTTGTGGGAAAATGTTGATTGCTGAATCATAAATCAGAAAAGCAAAATCTCTCATGGCTCATCTGGCAGAGATACCTGTACAGGAAGGGTCATGGAGCTTGTCCCCAAATAGTGCCTGCTGTAACCCAATAAGGAGGTTCGTCAATAATTCATTTTCAACAAATTTTAGATTTCCTAGAAGCAAAATTCATAGATACATTATCACTGCGTATAAAGTATGTAGTACTGCGACATCTCAGAGATTCAGTTTCTGGTGATGTGGGGAATTCGAGAGTTGTAGTAAAGATGCCCCTTTGTTCCAAGTCCCAGAGAGAGACTTAATAACAAAACACTAAGAACAGTGTATAGCGTGTCGTTGCTATCATTCAGGCTCATGACGGATGAAGCTGCGAAAATTGATATGAAGCCAAACAGCTTGCTTTATTTTCAAGTTTGTCCATGACAAATTCAGTGTCATAAATGTTCTGCTCTGAGAGCGCTAAAATGTCTGGGGGACAACATTGATATGCAGTCTGAAGGCATTAAGTGAGGGCATAGTATTCCGGAACCAGATGGTTGTGGTTGATGAATCTTCAATTATAACTCTACCCATGATAACATAGAGAAGAAGCATGCGACTAATATTACCTTGAAAAAAAGTTATATGTATATAAAAATGCAACGTAGTCTGAGAACAAAGTATGACTCATCGAATCGAATTCTGGAACAAAGGAATTTCTTTGCTTGGTTTCAAGAAACTTCGCAATGCGCTGAAAGAAATCAAAATAAAACGTCCAACTAAGACTTCACACCATTTGTGCTATCTTGAAAGTGTCCATATCGACAATGTTGCACAACACTAAACTCAACTAAAAATGAGTTTCTTTGCAAATGTTCGGCTGCAATGTTTTGAAACGTACTCCTTGCAGTTCTGATCTTTCACCAACTGACGGCGTAGCTTTTGCGTCACTAATAAAATGTTTTCCCAGACATCGACTCATGAAAATGCTGAGAATGTTCAAGTAACTAGGAAAAAGCTAGCTGTAGGATTTATTTACAACAAGTTGAAGACAACAACCTTACGCGCAGGAGATATACATTGCTCGACATACAAAATGCCAAACTAGGAAGTATTTATCTGAGTGCCATACAAATTGCTGGGTATGCATCGACAGTTGGGTTATGTAAATGATTGTGGTGGAGAACCAATCGCATAATAGGTGAAGGAGATGAAGGGATAAAACGGCTCGGTGTAGCTAAGATTGATCGTCCTCACCTGGGCGTGTGAACCACTGCATCGGAGTTATCTCGGTGGCAATAGCACATGTAAGGAGTGAGATTGCCTGGGCGATGTTATCCGAAATTCTACCAACCCACGGACACTTTTACCAGACGTTTCATAGTTGGGCAATGTACGGCTGGTTGGTCCCCGCGTTACGTCGCGGACGAAACTCATCACGATGCAAGAACTGTCGGCCGAATCGGCAACAGTGATTGGAGGAACGTAACGTGCGTCTCCCTAGTGAGATTGGTGCACCTGGGTTAAAGTCCGAACTCCCCGATCGGCGCATGCGACAGAAAACCGTATCAGTTTTACAGTCCACAGCGGATGACATTCGACGAGGTGTACAGGAAGCTATGGACATCCCCTTATCGACACGGACTGTGAATCGCAGATTGGCTGAGGCAGGTGTGCGCTTCCGCCACCCATTGCGACGACTGCCACTCACAGTAGCACTTCGTCTCGCAAGGTTGCAGTGGTGCCGTACCAATGGAACAATGTCGTATTCAGCGACGAGCTTCGCTTCTGTATCAGTGCCGACGATCGCCGATTGAGATGCTGGAGATGATGTGGTCACCAGGCTAATCTTACTGTCATCCGTGAGCATTGTACAGCTCCTCAGCTTCGTGTCGTGGTTCTATGTGCTAGCCGTTCTGCGCTCGTACGCATCGTGGGCACAATGATAGCACGGCGATACGTCGATGAGGTTCTGCAGCCAGTTCTGTTGCCGTGTTTCTGTGGCGCCCAGTTTCAACAAGATGATGCCTACCAGCCCGGCCGTTCGCATACTGCCAACATCAGCAGTCAATGGAAATTGTAGAAGAAATATTCTAAAGAAATTCATGGAACAATTACAGAATTATTACAGGTCTATGATGGAAAAATTGTCTAAAATATGTTTAAACTTTTTCATGGAGTTTGGGTTCTGATTTCAAAAAACGAAACAGTAAAAAAATCCGTCACATACTATTTTCCCCAAAATAAGAATTTAATTTTGCTATCTATTAAATTGTTTGTTCTTATAATAAAACAATCACTTTAATTTCAGCTGCCTTGTTTACTGAATTTCTTATCATTTGATAAATCAACATTAAAAGGATTATGTTTTCAACAAAAAGAAGACATTTGTATCGGCATAACCTTGTTTACACTGCAAAAAGCAAACAAGTTTGAGCAAAGAAAGTTATGAAAATGTAACCTTAATGCCCACGAAGCCCAACTACAGTGATCCCATATAAATTATATGTGGTGATCTTAAATTAATGTCAGTTTTCCTCTTAAAAAGTAAGGAGGATACGCTAAGTACCCATACTTTTGTGCGAATAGGACATCCAAGCGAAGGGCCGACGCTGGATCAAAAAGCAATGGGCAAGCAAGGCTGTTTTAAAACCAGGAGACAGAAGTGTTATCTGTGAAAGTTTGGTTGATCCGAAAAAGTTCTCCAACCCTCCTATATTCTCTTCACATCAAACTTGGCCTTATGAAGCAGTTGTGCGTGTTTCACCAAAAGGAGAATGTTTCCATTATCTGTATAAAGTTTCCCGAGTTGTCAGATGACAAATTGAGAAAAAGGCATTTTCGTCGGACCAGATATGCAAATACTCCTAAAAGACAGGGCGTTTGAAATAAAAATGGAAACTATTGAAAGAGAGGTTTGGTATGCTTTTAAGGAGTTGTGAAGTATTTCCTGGGGAACTACAAAGGATATAACTACAAGAAAATAGTAGAAAACATTTCAAAAAGTAGGAACTGTACACCAAATTAAACTCAAAATAGTATAACTATATACTAAAAATCCGAAAATTTATTGGCGTAGAATAAATAATCAAAATTTCCAAGCTTTCGCACATCAGCCAGATGGCTTTCTCAAGGAAGGTAGACAGCTAACTGCAAACAGGATAATAGAACGTTTCAACACTTTAAACGCGGTGACTTGACTAGACAATAAATGATTAGGAGCAAACGTGATAATTACCGCCTGGCCCTCAGATCCCAAAACCGCCTGGCCCTCAGATCCCAAAACTCTTCGGCAGACTTAAACACCACAAACCCGGCAATCCATTGAGACCGATCGTGCCCAGAACATTCGCACCGACGTACCACTTAGAAAAAGCGTTAACCAAATTCTTAACTAATCATCTACCGTAGTCGGACTTTATAATAACCTCCACTTTAGATTTTATCACGAAAATCAAGCAGCTCACCATTGAACAACGCGACATTATCGGCAGTTTCGACGTAGTTTCTCTTTATCCATCGATCCCCTACAGGAAGCCATCAGAACATTGAAAGAGGCTATATCTAATTCATCGGTTTATTCTCAGGAGTCTTGCCTCAGCATCTTCAAATTAATTGACTTGGTCTCAAATTCCAGCTACTTCAGTTTCCGAGGGCAAATTTATAAGCAAGTAAATGGCGCTCGGATTGGATCTTCACTCTCAGCCGTCCTTGCGGAAGCAATACTTCGCCCCATTGAGCAACATATATTCACCAACATCACCCCAAGACCTACCACCTGGCTACGATACGAAGACGACGTATTTTTCATATGGCCACACGGAAAGGAGACTCTCCCGTTTTTCCTCGATAAAATAAATTGTATACACCCTAGAATCAATTTCACCATGGAGCTTGAACACAATGGTACCTTACCTTATCTTGACGTCTCAGTGAGCAAATCGCATGAAAACCGCCTTCATACGGAAGTCTATTATAAACCCACTTCCGTTCCCAACCTGATGCTCCGCAGTTCATTCTGCCCTGATGATTACAAGACCGCCTTATTCCGTTCACGAATTAGAAGAGCCTTCGCTGTCTCATCCGATGCCCGTTCTAGACAATCTGAACTAAGAAACATCGTCGAATTGGCCACTGAGGCAGGATATACTTCGAGCCAGATGCATAACTTTATCGAGAAAGCCAGAACCAGGAGTGCTAATTATATTTCTATGCCGCAACTTCGCTACCTGGGCTCTATTCCCTACATACCAAATATTTCCTATCAACTCAAAAATGCGCTCAGAAGGATGAACTTCGGTGTCGGCATAAGGTATCCGGCATCTTTATACACGATGCTTAAGAGAAATATTGACAAGCTCCCTCTTCTCAATGAGGCAGGCATTTATGCCATCCCACTAAAATATCCGGACGGCTCCAGGCGATACTACATCGAAACGACCAAACGTTCGTTTGGAATTAGAATCAGCGAACATAAAAGGGATACAAGAGACGGAAAAATAACCACTGCCCTATCAAGAGAAGTCAAGTTCAAGTCCGCCGATCCTATATGGAGTGATGTAAAGAAATTAGCTTCATACTCCAAACCCAAATCACTGCCATTCGCGAAACCTTGGAAATCTTGACTAGCTGCGAGGCTTGTAACGATAGCGTCTCTCTGGAGTTACCACGTATTTGAAATCAATTCTTCAAATAATGCTGAGATTTCTACCATAGTACCGCGTGCCCAACCAACGTGACCTCGTTTCTTCGAAATATCACGTTTGCTCCTAATCATTTATTGTCTGGTCAAGTCACCGCGTTTAAAGTGTTGAAACGTTCTATTATCCTGTTTGCAGTTAGCTGTCTACCTTCCTTGAGAAAGCCATCTGGTTGATGTGAGAAAGCTTGGAAATTTTGATTATTTATTCTACGCCAATAAATTTTCGGATTTTTAGTATATAGTTATACTATTTTGAGTAGAAAACATGCTAGAAAAATTCAAAGCATTAGGTTGTTCGATGAGTTTGAAGGTGCACTTTCTGAACGTTCACTTGGTCTACTTTCCTGAAAACCTTTGAACTATTAGTGAGGAACAAGAAGAAATATTCCACTAAAAGATAAATGGAAATGGAACGACGATACCAGGGAAGACGAAACGTTAGCATGATGGCAAACTACTGTTGGATACTGTACAGAGAAGCCCCACAAGTTGTGTATAGAAGAAAAGGTACTGAACGAAGCTTTGAAGGGGGAAAAAGGCAATATAACAACTTGTGAATGTAAATGACATTTTAAAATGGTTCTTTGTAACATTTTTGTGCATCACAATATTTTTGAACTTTTTGTAATAAAATAAACTTTTCGTCAAAATACATACAAATAGGCCGCTTCCCATATCTTCACACCCATTTTGTGAAAAATCCTTACGTTTTAGGGAAAAAATCATTAATACAGATATTTGACGTAGACTAGGAACATCAAACAGAGGTCATCGCTCTTTCCACGTTTATAAGTGAGTCACGGAAAAATTCTTATTGGCCGCCACTGGGAATCGAACCCAGGGTCTTACAGTTACGCGCCGGATATGCTTTCACTGCACCAAATTTCTCCAGACTCAAATACACTAACTGCCATTTACTGACTACCGCGAACAACTCCATTAGGCTTGGCAGTTAGTATATGTGAGTCTGGAGGAATTCGAGATTGCTGTGGTGCAGTGGAAGCATATCCGACGTATAACTGGAAGACCTGGGTCCGATTCCCGGTGGAGGCCAATGAAACTTTTTCCGTGACTCACTTATAAACGTGAAAAGAGCGATAACCTCTGTTTGATGAGAAAAATCATATTCATTTTTGAAATCAGGCACAAACTCGCAGAAAGTTTTTAGTGACTCAAAATGCGCAGGTCTGTGTAATCAGCAGACAATGCCTACTGTGTGTCCAGCTGCAGAACTTCCCAGCCCAATCCTCAGACTTCTTCCCAATACGAAATGTGTGAAACGTCATTGGCAGACGACTTAATGCCTCTGCACGACCCCATCGCGCAATGTCGAAGAACTGTAGACACAGGTCAAAGGCGTATGATCAGCGATACCTCAGAATACCTTCTGGAGACTTTTGCACAGGAAGCGAGTTGGCGAAAATATATCCGAATGCGGCTGTCATGCGACCAACTGACTCAGGCTACATTATATTGTCTCTTCGCCCATCGCATTCAACCCGGAGAAATGTAATCACTTCTTTTCCACCTACTTATGTACGAGAGTGGTAAGATTCGTCTCATTTCGTGCATTCTCTCACATTGTGAAAATTCCTCTGTAACTGACCCAGCATGTGTTTGTTCCGGAATTTACCGACTACCGCGAGCAACTCCAAGGGCAATAAGCAGTTTCCCGTTCCTAATTTAGAGTTACTGGCTCCAATGAAGGGACAAAGCCAGAGCCGTAAAACAAGCGCAGCACGCATGCCTCATCCGGAACTCGAATCCAGAACCAACTCGGACGACTAGAGAGAAACCTACAGCTCGGACCATTCAGTCATCGGGACGGCTATGTCCTAATATATAGTTGGGGATATGTAAGGAAGAGGCACCTCAAATTAACAATGACGATCGCGAAATGTGTCCTATACAAAACGATGGGAATATTGACCCAAATCCTACAATATTACAGGGTGATTCACTCGGAACTGAACACTTATTTTTTTATCAACTCACGATTGCAAAGGCACATTTGAATGAAATAAATGCTAAACATTCCTTGATCCATGACAAAAAAGAATGTCTCATAGACGATGCTGGAAGTGCCCACCGCCAGCATGCAGGCACATATTCACCCGACGTTCCATATTGGTGAATGTCCGATGTACCGTTGCGACGTCGATGGCAGCAATTTCACGTGTGATATTGTCTTTCAGTTCCTCAATCAACCTCGGCTTGTTGACATAAACCTTGCCTTTTAAAAGTCCCCAGAGAAATACAGTACATCTAGGGGTGTCAGGCCGAGAGACCAAGGCGGCCACAGGTTTTTGGAGATAATCCTGTCTTGGAAAAAGCTGCGAATTTCTGCCATGCTCTTATTGGAGGTATGGCACGTTGCCCCGTCCTGTTGAAAGTAACCATCTGCAAGTTTCTGATCATCCAGCTGGTTCACAAACTAAAGATTTCCAAGTGTCGATCGATATTCATCGTGTCTTTAAAAAAGATTGGCCTAATGGTACGGCGTCGAGACACCGCCCACCAGGCACCGATTTTCACTGGATGCAATAGCTGGGGATTATCACTGGCCCACACCCGTGTATTTTGGGAGTTTACATAGCCCGATAAATGGAACCATGCTTCGTCAGTAAACCATGTTATGTCCAACAGGGCGGGCGTTTCAGCCAAAAATTTGGCAAGCCATTGACAATATGTCAATCGCTTTGCAAAATCCAGTGGCTGTTACTCGTTCAGAGCCGTGATACGGCATGGCTTAATTTTCACTTGTTTGGCTATTGTTTGATATGTCGAATACGATCGTTCAGTCTCTTGGGATAGCCGCCGAACAGATTTTCGTGGGGATGCCAATAACCGCTGCTTCACATCCTCTCTCCGCCATCTGGGGTCGCCCGCCAGTATGCGGATCCACCAACTTCCAGTGGTCTCCAGCTTCTTCGCCATTTTCGAAATGATGGCTCTGATGGGTGATTTACGCCACAAAATTTCTTCAGAAACTCCTTCTGACATTGTTTGTAGGAACCGGGTACCTAGTACTGACGCACAAGGAACACATGCTTTTCAGTTGAGTACACGATCTTCATTTGACCTCTTTGCTCAAACTGTCTTCGGAGACACACTATTCCCCCACCACTACTAGACAAATGGCGCGTCAAGGCGGCACCACTCAGCTGCCGAGGGGACATTTTTCGCAGGTAATGCATGTCGACTGCTTCGTCAGGGAATAAAGAATCGCTCCGTTCGGGTTTCACGCTCATCGTATATTCCCCATCTTATACACTGCTGGCCACCCAAAATGCAACACCAAGAAGGAAGCATCTGATTGGCCTGAAATTCGCAGCATTCGTCGCCCGCGAGAAGACACGCAAACGATTACCATTGCAGGGCATATGAAAATGGTGTGCGCCCGGCAGGCCACCGAGAATCACTATAAGAAGGGTGCACAGATGGTGGGGTGTAAGTAGTGGAAGTGTGTTTTGCTGCCGGACCTGTGCGCGGGAAGCTTCCTGATGCCTCGTCGCAGAATACGGCAGTCATTCCAGCACGTTTCGGAGTTCGACAGAGGACGAATAGTGGCTTATCGCGACAGCGGTTTATCGTACCGAGACATAGGCGCCCGTGTGGGACGACATCCAGCCACAGTGAGGCGAGTATGGATTTGGTGGGTGCAGGTGTGACGGACAGACCGACGTGAGCGATTGCCCAGCTGCGGCACACCACCGAACGAGAAGGTCGGCATGTTGTGCGGCGGGCATTGACGACTCACACCGCCACATCACGAACGTTAGCGCAGGATTTAGGGTGTATTGCCCAACAACCTGTGTCAGCACGTACCGTTCGACGTCGTCTGCAGGAGAGCGGACTTGTCGCACGGCGCCCATTGCTCCGATTACCATTGACGTTACACCACCGGCGAATGCGGCGACAGTGGGCCGTTGAACACCGCACCTGGACTACGGAATGGCACGATATTGTCTTCTCCGACGAATCCCGCTTCTACCTGCAACACCACGATGGTCGGATCCGCATGTAGAGGCACCACGGCGAGAGACTATATGACGCCTGCATTATGCATCGCCATAGCGGTTGGTTGCCTGGCGTTACGGTTTAGGGCGCAATTGGATATGACACCCGCACCCCTCTGGCACGCATCGCCGGTACACTCAACAGCTACGGCTACATCTCCGACGTTTTGAAGCCTGTAGTCCTCCCTTGCCTGCAGGACATGCCAGCGGCCACGTTTCAACAGGTCAATGCGCGCCCACACGTAGCACCCATCGTACAACAATTCTTCACGGCACACCAGGTGTCACTGCTGCCGTGGCACACCTGTTCTGCCGATATGTCGCCCATCGGACACGTCTGGTCGCTGATCGGCAACCGAGTGGCCCGGCAAGCACCACCCACGGCTACGCCTGATGTGGCAACGTGTGGAAACAACCTGGACCGACATACACCAAGCCCACATCCAAAGCCTCTTTCGTTCGATGCCGCGGCGTGTAGCGGCCGTTATTGCCAGCCATGGGGGCCACACGAACTATTGATGTCTGCGTGTTCCGCAAGTCGCACCGGCCTGTAAGCTCAATCGTTTCATCTTTGTATCTGTTGTTATATGTCCAGTAAATCTGGCTTTGCTATCTCGTGTACTTCTTGGTGTTGCATTTTGGGTGGCCAGCAGTGTATATTCCACATAATAAGTGTTCAGTCCCGAGTGAACCACCAAGTAGTTAAGTCATTCTATGTATAACGTCGCTGATCTATCGAAAATGACACACAAAACAAAAGAAGGAAAAAAACAAAAAAAAACCAAGAAAGATGACACCGAATTTTCACGTTTTTTGAATCCGTTCTGACGCAAATTAAATTTATCAAAGCTATTCAAAGTCAATGGAACCGGTATGGAAAACAATAGCATCTAACGAAAGAAAGAAGGTTTTCATTCGGGGTTTTAATCCCTCAGATATTGCTGTAAACGGAATCGTGAGCTTACGAACTCTTAGAAACAGAGATATCGACAAAAATAAGATGACTTTACGTCCCTTGATGGGAAAACCATGCATTATTTTAGGAAGAAAGTATTCTCAAAAGGTGTATCCATATAAGCGGTATCGGTCGAAGAAAAAAAAATTAGTCAAGTTTTCAGGAGTCCAGATTTTGCAACAAATACTTCACAAGCAGAAATTAACACTTATGACCCCTGGTGGCCAAACCATTCTTTACCAAACATTAGAAATTATGTGAAAAATATTTTTCATCAGGCCTTGTATGCGATACAGGAAGAATTTTTCAAATCAGATCTTTAGGAGCAGAAATAACGCAGAAAACGCAATTTACCTTTGTGCTCCCTATCAGAAAGTCTATGATTTACTTGAAAATCTTGAATTTATAAGAAAAACATTTCGCAACGGAAACACTATCTAACAAAGAAGGATTTTTTCAAATCGGACTCTTAGAAGTACAGATATTGCCAAAAATAAGATAAACATCTACGCCCCCTGGCGTAGAAACAATGCATTTTTTCAAGAAGCAAATTTTCCTAAGAGGTTTGTCGACATGAGGAGTAGTATCGGTCAGATTTTAGAAGCTGATATTTTGCTGCAAATACAACAGAAGCGGAAATTAAGACTTACGCCACCTGGTGACCAAACAATTTCTTACAAAATTTAGAAAATATGTGCAAACGATTTCCCATCAGGAGCTGTATGCGGTGCAGAAAGAAGTTTTCAAATCGGAGATTTAGAAGCAGAGATATATTGGGAAACGCAATTTACATTTACGCCCCCTAGCGGAAAGTTAATGAATTACTTGAAAAATTTTGAAATTATATGAACCACATGTCACACTAGAAACACTATCCCACAAAGAAGGAATTTTTCAAATCGGACTCCTAGAAGTAGAGATATTAACAAAAATAAGATATACATCTACGCTCCCTGGCGTAGAAACCATGCACTATTTTAAGAAGAAAAAAATGTTTCTAAAAGGTTTGTCGACATGAGTAGTATCGGTCAACAAACGACGTTTTTTTCAATCGAGAATTTAGAACATAATATTTTGCTGCAAATACAGCAGAAGCGGAAATTAAGATTTACGCCCCTGATGGCCAAACTATTTTTTTTACAAAAATTAGAAATTATGTGCAAACGATTTACCATCAGGAGCCGTATCCGGTGCAGAAAGAATTTTTCAAATCGGAGATTTAGAAGCAGAGATAAAGGGAGAAACGCAATTTACCGCTACGCCCCTAGCGGGTAGTCTATGAATTACTTGAAAATTTTGAAATTACATGAAAAACATGTCACACGGAAAACACTATCCAACAAAGAAGGAATTTTTTCAATCGATATTTTAGAAGCTCCGATTTAATGGCAAATACATGAGAAGCAAAAATTAACACTTACGCCCCTGGTGGCCAAAGTATTCTTTACCAAAAATTTGAAATTATATGCAATAGATTTTCCATCAGGAGATGTATTCGCTGAAGAAAAAAAAATTTCAAATCGGAGTTTTAGAAGAAGAGTTATCGAGGAAAAGGTAATTTACTTTTACGCCCCTACCGGCAAAATTGTGCATCGTAAAAAATAACGAAATGATGGATCATCATTTGGATATTTCAAGCTTCCCTATGCAATTTTTTTTTTTAAAATCGGACTAATAGTTGCAGAGATATCTATCGTCGGTACAGGCTGACGGACTGACGGACGGACAAGCCGACAAACCGATAACAGAAGCACGATCTTTTTTAAAAAAGACGTGCTAAAAACAAAAACGAAACAGTGTTGGAACACCGACATTAAGGTATCGTTTATTGCATTCATAAATGTTAAATGACATCAAGGATCTTGAATCAGAAATTCCAGGCTTGCTTCACTGAGACCCAAAACTACCGCTTTTAATAAGACATACAAAACGTAGAAACCTAGCTGGGAATCTAAGTATTTTTGAACAAAGTAACGAAGGCTTCTACTAAACATATGCCTTTAATTTGCCAAAATCTATTCTACTAAACAAACTTTTGAACTACTAAACTTTTAAAGCTCAAATATTTCTTAATCGCCAGAACCTTTGAAACGTTAGTGTAGACAAATTCCAGAAAATCATATTTGGTTCAAGAAAAAATTCTATGCTAAAGTTTCGCATTTGCGGTCTTTTGTATAGTGATAAAATTGCCCATGTTACGAATAAAAACTACTTCGAGGCTTAGAGTGAAGTTGGTATAAGGAAGTCTCATCGCTCAACTGTGTTTGTTTTGCATGCTTTGCAATTTCTTGAATGGAGCAAATGTATGAGAGCATGACTATTTAGAAATAATTAGCAAAAGTTATGGTTTTGGATAACGACCTGAAAGAAACTGCCCTTAGAGCCATGTTGCATTGTCATCTCCAAAATGTATATGACACACTCGTCACAGCACTGGAAGCTACAATTATAACTTAGCTGAGTTAATAAAAATAAAAAAGAAGCTCTGATGCACACAGATATTCGTACTATTACAGCATTCAATTCTAGTCACAAATAGACACCCAAAGACAATAAATTTTATTCAATATACACTGCCGGACAATTGCTAAGGACGGATGACAATAGCACCGATAGCAACCATAAAATGGAAGGCAGGAAAATGTGGAAATTAGCAAAAGTGCGGGATACAGTAAGACGTATTGTGCGTATGCAAAGATTGCCGAACTTGTTCGTGACGTCATAGCGCTGATAAGAGATATAAAGGATTTGACGCGTATTGACCGTTGTTGTTCAAACGCAAAGTTGAAAGGGAAAGAATCAATTGACGAACTTACAATTTTCAGTATGTCTTCCTGACATCACCTAGATGATTTCACGCGTGGCCGTATTATTGGCAAGATTGAAGAAGGGCGAAAAATTACAGATGTTGCCAGGGAGTTCGACGTCAGCCACAGTGTTGTTTCAAGGCTTTGAAAATCATTTCAAACAAATGGAGAGTGTAGCAAACGTCACGGGGAGGTCGTGTTCGCAGTACGACACCTGCAGAAGATCGGTACATAGTGCTATCAACAAAAAGACACCGGCGCAGCACAGCTAGTGAGGTAGCAAATCAGTTTATGGCTGCTACTGGCAAGCGGATCTCCCAAAAAATTGTCGCCAAATGTTTGCATGAAAGAGGACTATACGCCCGCCGTCCTGTTGTGTGCATCCCATTGTCCAGACGTCACCGTACCGCCCGTTTGAAATGGTGCCATCAACATCGCAATTGGACTGATAACGACTGGTCTGCTGTCCTCTTCTCAGATGAGAGTAGATACAGTCATCGTCTGATTTTCGACGACAACTGATCTGGCGTGATAGTGGTACTGCATATTGTCCAGCAAACATACAGGAAAGGGACCGATATCCGACATGTAGTATCATGGTATGGGCTGGCATCATGATCAATGGCCGTACGTCCCTCTATGTGCTTCCAACTGGGACTATGACTGGCCAACGATGCATTAATGATGTTCTGCTACCTCATGTTCTCATGTTCCGTGGTGCTGTCGGTGATAGATTCATTTTCATGGACGACAACGCAACATGTCATCGAACAGTCACTGCCCATGAGTGTCTTGAGAGCGAGGATATTCAACGCCTCGTATGGCCAGCACGTTCCCCAGATCTGAATCCCATTGAAAATGTGTGGGATGTTTTGGGGAGGAGTCTTGCTGGTCGCCAATGCCCTCCAATAAACAAGGACACCCTCATCCGTGCACTGACAGAGGAATGGGATAAATGACCTCAACAGCTGCTTGATAATGTTGTGCAAAGCATGACACGACGTGTGGAATCTTGCATCGCCCTCCATGGTGGCCATATCCCGTATTGACATCTTACGCCGAAACGCCTGCGGACGGTAATTGCATTTTTTCACGTTTACGTATTCTGCACAAAATGGCCTGTTTGTCACTTGAACACGTTCCAAAGCCTTCTGGATTTCAGAGCACAATAAATTGTCTTTCTTGTAATGTCCTGACATTCTGACATTATTTTATTTCACTTGGCATCCAACCACACTTACTTTTTTATGCGCTATATAGCCGTTTATGACCCGTCCTTAGCAATTGTTCAGCAGTGTATAACAGAAGCAATCACGCGAAAACGGATGCTACATCAAATAAATAAAATAAGATAAAAATAAAGGTGGCCTCAATGCAGGAAATAAGGCAAGTACGATGTCCGTAATGCACACATGTTTAGACATAAGGGGCAATTGAAAGCAGAACGCCGCCACGGTAGTGCAGTGTTCTAAGCGCTAGCTGCTATGGTCCGAGATGGCTATGGGTTCGAGTCCCGGTGAGGCATGGATGTTGGTTTGTCTTACGGCACTGGCTTTTTCCATTTCCTGGAACCAATGTCCTTTATTAGGGACGGGCTACTGGTTATAGCTAATCGTGTTGATCAGGCGTTCAAATAAAAAAGCGAAACTGGGCGTTGAAATAAAAAAGCAAAACTGCAGAAATTTAGCTTAACACAAAACAAGCTCAAAGTAAGACAAACAAACCTAGCTCACCTGCGACGCAAATATTGAGTCATCTGCAAATGCTCATATGACAAACAGCTTTCTTGTTATATTAATACTGATAGACCTTTCAACACTGTCACATCCAACCGTTTAAATATCAAACTCTAAAATTATTCTGTGAATAAAAATGAAACGTTCTAATAAACTATTCTACGAAGATCTGGCTGTGAACATCCCCTTTCAAAGACGGCAGGACGACCGTAATTGGATAATTGAGGATACGTTCTAAAATGAACAAAATGTGACACCACAACAAACATTGGATGGAAAGTGAAAAGAACAAGAAGCAGAATGAGCAGGATATGGATGGGTGACTTGTAAAAATGGACTGGGATGCACACTGAAGAAATTTATCATAGCTTTGGAAATCAGTCATAGCGTTAGAAATTTGGACTTTGTGTCAACCAACCTTTGACACAAAGTCCGTAGATTGCTCACCTGGGAGCCTACATTCGTTTCGGTGACGGCTCATGAGGAAACAGACGTATAAGTGATCAATTTGCTCAGAAACGTTCTTTTTTTTTTTCATGTCAGAGTTTAACGACCACCACAAATAACTCTAAGGTCTACAAACCGTCCATAATTTGGGGGCATTAGTTCCCGAGGGGGGCAGTACTTTAAGGCAGACGTACTACTCATGCCTCATCCGAGTTCGATCCGGGGTCCATTTCGGAAGAATGGTCAGAGACCAGTACCTCAGACCACACGGCTGTCGGGCTGCCAAGAGATCTGAACTAAAGTTTAATGAAGCATATTCGCCTATTGTAAGATGTACTGCGATTGCAGCTTCGTTGATGGCTGTTGTACTCCAAAACATGTTGATCATCTAAATATCAAAATCTCACTTCTGCGTGTAAATTTGGAGAGAAGTATTTATTTGATGCAATCAGAGCGTAAGTGGTTCAAGACGTTTCTAATTTTTTATAAAGAGAACATACAGGGGCGTACTGATAGCCCCCGCAACCCTTGCAATGCGGGGGGAGGGGACTCACGGCTAAGAGGGCCTGTAGCCCCAGCAAAAGATTTCACAAACTTTTTAATCTGTTTGCCTAAACTTCACGTGAAGCTGGTTAAATAAATAACAAATAGCCAGGAATTTTTTATGACAGCTTTAAATAAAGTATTAAAAAGAACAGCAATTTCCCTATATATATATTTTTTTTTAATAAATACAGGGTGTCCCGAAATATACCTACCAAGAGTAAGGTTATATAACTGAGGAATGAAGACCAGAAAGAGGAATCTTAAATGTCAGTAATTTACACGATAACATGTTCAATGTGTCTGCCTTCGACTGCAATGTCATTACGTAACCGTATTACAAAATTAGAGACCACACGCTCCTCGAGGTCAGTGGAAAGGGCGCAGATTTCATGTTCAGTAGCTGTTCGGTACTCCTTCCGTGTCCGTGGGTTGAATCGGTACACCTGGTCTTTAAGAGAACCCCATAAGAAATAGTCGCACGGATTGAGATCCGGAGAATGGAGTGGCCAATCCACTCCGGTGCCATAATGTTTCCGATAGTTCAAGGCAATTACACGTTCTCTGAAATATTCGGGGATCAGTGCAAATACTGGTGCTGTATGATGCGGACGCTCACCATCTTGTAGGGAAAAAGGGTCCTTGCAGTTCATCATCAGTGAAACCCTGCAGGAATGAAAGCCATTTACAACAATGTCCGATAACTCGCGGATGCAGAAAAAAATCCACCAGTTCTCTTTGTTGACAAAGTCGTCGAGGTGGAAATAAGTCTCCTACGAAAACCAGATGAGCCTCGTGTCGATATTTGGTGTCTCAGTTATATTGAGCATTGTCTGGGTAAATGGCAGCCTTGCATCTGCATTCCTTGCTGTTAGAGGCTGTTGTGTCGGGATCTTGTACGGGAACAGATGCGAATCAGTTGTGAGAATGTAATGAATACTGCTGCGTGGCAGCCCCAACTGATTCGCAGCCCGCCGGCCAGACTTTTCGGGCTTCTACCAAATGTTTCTCTCACCCTTCCAACGCTGGTTTCCGTCCTTGACGTGGAGGGTTTACCACTTTGGGTCCGATCGTCCAATACCAACCCGCTGTGTGAAATTCGGTGACGATGTTCCTTATAATATATTTGTTCTGACGCTGAACTTCTTCTGGAATGCTCTCCTCACCTTTTCCGGACTCTCCGATGATGGATATACTCTTTCACGATGAAGATAAGGTGCTCTGTGGTATACGCTGTCATTTTCTCGTCTTCTGCAAAGAAACAGAAACACCGGTGTCTCACAAATTCCAACTATCTCTGAGTGAAATGTTAAAATTTCTTTACATTTTCTACAGGCGTTGTGGTGTAATCTCCGTTTAAACTTGGTAAGTATGTTTTGGGGTACCCGGTAAGTAAAATATTTAGAAATAATTTTCGCGGTTTTAGTTTATGAAACCTGTATGGCGGAAAAGCGGTTACTCTTTTTAGAAGACTTTAGGCCCCTTTCCGCAGCCATGTACATGCATATTAAGAAGACATCATTTCAATGTATTAAACTTTTGAACTGATGTTATCATATCATGCAATTTATTCTTTTAGAGAACTAAGGCCAGCCTGATATAACGTGTAATGTATTACAGTTGTTTGAACCTAACTACGAATCCTTCGGTATACAATGATTCAAAAGATTTTCTTTATGGGGTTGAAGAAACACAGACTATGCGCAAAACATTGTGGCATTAAAACGAAAGCAATCATTCTAGTTACAACGTCCACATTTGTGTTATAGGCAATAAAGTGCAAACATTTTGTTTTACAAAAAATATGTGTAGGTTTCAAAGAACTTTAATTTTTAAAACGCGCATAGAACCTAGTTATAATTATGAAATTTAAAAACTTCAATAATTGAAGATTAATATATGTTTTAGTATATATGTTTTGAGTCGAAGGGATCATGAGAGAGAAGCACCACAGAAAACTGTGTGAATTATCGGATGGACATCTACAATTCCCTACGGAAAACAAGATTCCTGTTGTAAATGTGTCCGAAAAAGTACTCACTGCAGAGGAAACGAATATCTTAACACAAGGCCCAAAGTTTTGCCCCAGAGCGAAACTCAACATCAAGGAAATCATCCCGCACCTGGAATCAGCCATTGAAAGACTACCCTCTTCTGAACAGGACACAGTGAGGCACTTAGCAGCCGAAAAACTGAAGAGAGGTTTAGCCACAGCAGTAAAACATGATGCCCGAGCATGGTCAATCATAAAGAACTTGCAAAAGAGGGAGGATCTGGCAATAACACTCACTGATAAATCGAACCAGATTGCCATAATGAATAGGAAAGATTATGATGACGAGCTGAAGGCCTTTATCACCGAGATGGCATCGACCAGAGTTGCTACCGACCCGACTAATACCCTGGTATCCAAAGTACAAGGGATGAAAAAGTGGGCTAGCTTGCCAGAAAGCATCAAGAAAGCAACCGTCACCCCACCGGGACCATCGATACCACCACTGTTTGGTCGGCTTAAACACCACAAACCTGGGCACAAAGTGAGACCCATTGTCTCTAAAATTAGAGCTCCCACATATCACCTTGAGAAAGAGTTATCAGTTTTCCTCAAGAAATACCTTCCACCCTCTCAACACGCCCTTAGTTCAACACAAGACTTTATAAGTAGGACTAGAGGCGTAGTCTTGAACGAGCACGACATATTAGCAAGCCTCGACATAACGTCCTTATACCCGTCAATACCGGTAGAGGAGGCCTGTGACAATCTCGAGATATGGTTATCCAGGGATGATGAGTTTCCCCCAGAAGCGGTGCAAGATATAAGAAGAGCCCTAAACCTGACTGTGAACAACAATTTCTTTCGTTACCAAGGAAATATATACAAACAGACCAGAGGTGCTCCTATGGGTTCACCGCTGTCAAGCATATTAGCAGAAGCAATATTACGCCCACTGGAAGAGAGAATTTTCTCCTGCACTGTCAAAAAACCACATATATGGTTCAGGTATGTCGACGACATATTTTTCATATGGCAGTATTCTGACGCAGACCTTCAAGAATTCTGGGGACAAATCAATACATTGCATCCATCAATCAAATTCACCCTAGAAAGGAAACTGAAGGAAAACTACCATTCCTAGATGTTATGTTGCATAAAAATCGGAATGGCCGACTTGACACGGCGGTTTACTACAAACCAATAACAGTTCCCAACTTTATCGCACCTAAGTCTGTATCTCCGAATTCATATAAAATGGCAGCATTTAGAACATATTTTGTACGAGCTTTCAATGTCTGTTCCAGCGTAGAAACAAGGAAAAAAGAGATAGCAGATATCATTAATAAAGGCATTGCAGCTGGTTTCCCCGAATATGATCTAAGAAAAATCCTACAAAGAGTTCAGTCCAGGTATCGTACAACCCCAAGGCAAAAAGAGATAATTTGCGTTACGCCGGATCTGTGCCGTATATCCCAAATTTCTCTTACTCATTCAAAAGTCTAATGAGACGCCATGGGCTTCACATCGGCATCAGATCCCCAAACAGCATACACAGAGCAGTAGCAAACACGTGCAGAAACCCAGACAGGAAATCGGAAGCAGGAGTGTACATGATACCTCTGATGTACCCAGGCGGTTCGTCGAAAGTTTACATCGGAATGACGAAAAGGTCGATTGCTGTAAGGACTAAGGAGCACATGAGAGACATCAGATTGGGAAAGACCTTAACAGCCTTGTCTAAAGAAGTAGCACAAAAAAACGCAGTCCCGTTATGGGATAAGGTAAAGATAATTGCGCCGTATACTGGCTACAAAGGTACGCTGATCAGAGAGAGTATTGAAATCTCCACGCATCCCTACGCATGCAACGATACCCAATCTGTTGATATTCCGTCCGCGTGGAGGAATATGCTGAGATGATTCCCCGCATGAAAGAAACCAGTGTATCGCCTCGTGCCTCGAGGATCAAATTTTCAAAATACGACGTTCCTGACCATCAGTGCTTCGAAATCTGTTTATTATACTCGCCGGACTTGTTAGTAACGTCTGCAACCCTTGAGAAAGCCTCCCGGTTGGAGAGCGAAAGCTCGGGAGATACAATTTTCCCTTGTATTCATTCTTTAATTATACTTTCACACCAGTAAATAAATAGTTACATGTTAAACAAATTCAAATTAGTTACACTGTGTTTAAAAATGGATATAAATAAGCTACCTGATTTTTTTTTAATGATGCTGCTGCATTTGCGATACGAATGTTGTACAAAAAGTTCAAGATACAGATTTGTTACTTTTTTATTCGTACTTACCAAATCGCAAGTGTCCTCAGTTGCTTACATTTTTTGTATAACGATAAATGTCTTCTGGTAGCAATAAAAAATTGGAAAAACATAACAGTTGCTAAAATACAGGGCTATTCAAAAGGATTGTAGGGGTTTTAAAAAATTACCGCACGTATTGCACTTGAGATAGGAACATAATTTTTGTGTGCAAGTAAATTCACCAAGTTTTATTCTGTACCTTACAAATGCTCAATATGAGCGCCTTTTGTTATTCTGCATGCAACTAATATAAGTCCATTTCTTTCCATAGCATCTCAGCGTTGATGGTTTGAATGGCATTGGTGACACGCATTTTAATACGTGTCTACTAACTTTTCCACAGAAATGCACGGTTGCTTCATCAGAGAAAAATTAGTCTGTCACAAAAGCCTTCTTCTGTGTCCATTAGGTGTTGCAGTGCGGTGCAGAAATTCCTCCTTAGGCAGTTATTCATCACGCTTCAAAATTTGCACCAGGCTATACGGCATCTTTTGTAGTTGCTTCCGTAACACATGCCAAACTGTTGGTTGTAGTATGTCAAGTTCCCTGCTTGCTGTCGCAGTTGATTTGTTGGAGCTCCGTAGGTCGACTCAGGGCCAGATTAAGGGGGAGCGGAGGGTATAGCGGGGCTATAGCCTAGGGGCCCACCATTACCAAGGGCCCAGGAGGCATACCGCTACACCTCAAATATTACACAGCTTATATGTTTACATATATAGAAAGAAGTAAGAGGATTTTAGTTTTGTCTCGTATGACTTCCACTCGGTCACAAACAGTGGCTAGAAGACGAACAGATTTGTGAAGTACTACAGAGGTGAAAATATGTGTCAAGACGACAAATACGCAGCGAGACATTCTGTCCGCGTAGCTCAGTTGGGAGAGCGACTTACTCCGGGGTAAGGGGACACACGTTCGATGCCCGTCGCGGACAAACTTGTGTTTCCACAGATTTCAAGGCAGTGACTCACTAAGGGTAAATGTCCCATGTCACTGTGTACACCCGGGCCGGCGACACAGTTTCAACTCTTTCACTACCATCCATCCACATCTTCCTGTTTGCACTTGGAATCGCTAATGAGCGAAATCCACTGTGTGACTTCACACTGCATAACAAAAGTGATGCACCAAAAAAAGTATAGAATGCAAAATTATAAAAAAATTCGAAGACAAAATTTGGGAATCTTTAGCTTTTAACTCATGTTGTTGTGAGAACAGTCGGAAATACATTAATTTTTGTGTGCAAACTCTGGAGATATTATTTGAAGAATGCGGCACTACGTATTAATAATCACAAGCATATTGCTAGTTTTGTGTTTTAAAGGACTTCAAGAATGATTGTCTATTATAAGTTCTCTGGGGGCCCACTGAGATGACTTAGCCTTAGTAGCCCACTTACATGTCTTAGCCTAGGGGCCTTAATCCGGCCCTGAGTAGACTTCTTTGATCTGTTCTACTTTTGCGTCTGACAGGGAGGGATTACCACTGCTTTTTCCCTTACGCAGGCACCCTGTCTCCGTAAACTGGGTAAACCACCTGCGAATGGAATTGTAGGACGGCGGATCCTTCCGAAAGTTCGCGCGGAAGTACCGCTGGGAAATGGAAACTAACTGACTTTGATGAAATTCATAGACACAAAGGGCTTTCTCTTTTCCATCAGACGCACTCTGGTGTGCGCACCCGTAAGCTATTGAATGGCAGGAGGTTTGAAAAACATTTTTTTTAGAGTTTTGCTATCTACCCATGTACAGTACTAATTGTCGTTTGTTAAATGCACTACCCACAAACAAGTACTGAAACTCCGACAATCATTTTGAATAGCCCTGTACATATATTTTACTAACAATTAACTTGATATTTCCTTCCTTTCATGTTGTCAAAATTTTGTGGTATTGCCCGTAAAATCTTTTACGTTATGTTTCCAGCCCGCACGTAGTTTGAGATCACTGTTCGACGTATTCTGAGAATTTAGTAAAAGTAATTGACGTGATGAATCTAGGGAATTGTTGAGAGCTTTGCAGGACACCATGAATCATGACACGTTACTGTACTCAGGGACCGACTTGGGGCCTTGAGCAAGAGGCTTTCAGGGGCCCCTCCTGGCATTACAAAGCGACAGTGATTGGTTGCACCCTATGTTCTAATGCTGGGACCGGTTACACAGTAATTATTGGCAGATTAAGATATTAATTTGCCAATATGGTGTTCTATTTGTTTGTGTAGTAATTATAACTGTAATTTCCATGTGTTTTAACGTACAGTTCTGAAATTACCATTTTAACTTTTTTCTGTGGATGAACATTGCGAATCAGTTTGATGCAAAGTAAGTAATATATAACCATATCTTTGGGAAGAGGGGGTGCTCAAAGTTCGGGGCCCTGGGCACGTGCCCCGAATGCCCTCCCATAAATCGGGCTTTGGCTATACTTAGTCTACACCAGTTTATCCTAGAGAGAGAGAATGAGTTTAGCCAAAGATCATTTCCGGAGTTGATGCATGTATTGACAAATTGGTGCTAATTTGTAATGTGTTTAACAGCAAATATTTGAATAATAACAGAAAATTCGACTGACATCAAATTATTGATATTTCATTACGTGTGCGCCGTTAAGAGGCATTTTAAAAAGAAAAATATATTGTGACGTATATCTGTTCTTTAGCCTTCCTTTAGACTTTCTACTCTTACGTAAATTTTGCTACTTCTGCCTTTAATTTTCTTTCTTACCGGCTCATCATTTCCCCTTCTAGTACATTTTGGCAACACTGATAGTGAATCAAAGGGTAAATAAAACGTGGTCCGGATCAAAAAGTGTGTGGAGAGCGTAAAATTTGTAGATATTGTAAAGAGCGTGTTGATACTATCGTCAGATGATTTATTGATTGTCATTGTTAACTAGATGGTACGAAAGTGTGAAGAGTATACGCGATTGAAGCTGCGTATTAATTAATGTCACAGCAAGTTCCACAGTTTTATGACTTCTACATTTACAAAGAATAAATCCCTTGGATTTTAACGTAAGGTGTTCTGATTCATAGGAACCTTGGCGTTTTTTATGTTTTTAGACCTAAGATGTTTGTCCAACAAGTAATTCAATAAAGACATAAATCAACCGTCAAAACGCTAAAATAGTGCAGTACATTTGCGTTATACTGCATCTAATGATGGAAAGACCTAAGGGCAAATATCAGCGTGATTTTTTTGTTTTTCGAGTTTTATTTCTTCCTTTTTCGCGGGCGGCGGAACGTAATAATTTCGGAGGGGGTCTAACTTCTTCAAGAGCTAAAACAATAAAAAAAAAAAAAAAGAAAAAGATGACCGAGAGAGAGAGAGACACACAGAGAGAAAAGTCCTATTATATACACTGAAGTGCCAGAAAAACTGGTACAGACGAGCTTATGCAAAATACTGTGACGACCCCCCCTCGCATAATTAATTGGCGAGAGGCGTGGTTAATTAACGGTAATTGAAACTTGATTGGGGGTTTTAATTAACAGAGAGTTATAACTTAAACACTTGCGAGGGGCGGTATATTGAGACAAGATCTTCTAGTACTTTGAATTCAAGTGGCGAGTTGCAGGTGTTTGCCACGAGAACAAAGAGCCCATAAACGGAAATGGGACGGGTCAGAGTTTAAAAGCTATTTCCCATGACTCAAAAGTGTTTGGACGGCAAAAGCGTTTGAAGCTTTTGTCTGTGCCGCGCGCGAAACAATGGAAGCTCTTAGACTTGAAGAGCGGTTTATAATAAAAATGTCGCGGTTTCAAGTGTTGGAATTCACCGCTTACCAATTTCTTGCAGAGGGAAGATTGTTGTTGAGGACAGATCCCGTTTGATATCCGAGAGAATTGGGCCTCGATTTTTCCTCGTGCTAGAAAAATGCTTGCCGTCCGTCTGCGTGCTCTTGCAATTCTGAGCATAAGAAAGGAATCTAGCTGAAAAGCATAAGCTGATGAATAAAAAGCACCAGATCTGCCTGGAAACTTTCTGATCCTCGCCGGACTACGATACCTGTCCTAAAGAGCGATTTCAGGTGAAATGCGGCAGAGAGAAATAATAATTACGGAATATCGCCTCACTCATGCAGAGCGGAGAAGAGAAACGCCAACAAAGGGGAACCACGGATGAGGACCCCCCCCCCCTGCCGAGCCTCTTCGCAAAGAAAGCGAGGAGAGAACTTTTGTGCGTGTGTCTGAGTACGTGCATTCAGCGACTAGGGATGATGCCGTTTTGACGAAGAGACCGTAAGAAACGCGGCCTCCTCCAAAAAGGGAAAAAGAACTAATCGTAGTGCCGACATATTAGTGAATGTGAGTGAGTGTTGTGTTGTTCGTGTCATACTGTGGATACTCAAGGACCTATGTAAGTACTTTTTACCTGTATTCTTTGCGGCTCATTGTGATCGAACAGACTTTTCGTTAGGACACATTTTCATAAACACCGATGAGGGCCAAAGCGGGCCGGAAATTATAGCTTTGTAATTAGATGAAGAATCCGGTGTAATTTATGCATGTATCCATTAAATCCCTGTTTTAATTGTTATACTGTGCCTTTATTGTTTTATTGGTGTACTGTGTCGGCTAATTGGCTAACGAGGTATTGCCGGATTCAGTGATTCGAATCGCCGTCCGGAAGTAATTGGGCATCCTGACAACTAAGACCCAAAGGACGCAACAATACATAACAACGTCACCTATGCGCGTACTCGGTTGCGTCCTCCAGTGCGTATATAAAGCGATAGACATCCTTGCCAGCTGTCAGAGCTGTTTTCGGCATGAGAATGACAAGTGATAACGATTTAAGCGAATTTCAAAGCGGTGTCATAGTTGGCGCTCGTGAGATGGGCCATAGTATTTCGGAGGTAGTAAAGAAGTTCGGATTTTCACGGACGACCATTGCAAGGGTGTACCGTGACTACAAGAATTCCGGCAAAACCTCCAACCTGCGATATCAGTGTGGCCGTAAAAAGACATTGGGTGAACGTGACCATCGTCGGCTGTCAAGAATAGTTTCACGCGATAGGCCTGCAACACTCTCGCACGTATCATCAGAATTCAATGCTGGAGCCTCAACAAGCATCAGCTTCCAGACTGCGCAACGTACCCTGCACGATATGGGCTTTGGGAGCCGACGCCCAACTCGAGTCCCCTTGATGGGTGCACGACCGAGAGCTATGTGCCTCGCTTGCGCACGGCAACACCGCTACTGGACACTTGATGACTGGAAACAAGTAGCCTATTCTGACGAGTCGCGTTTCCAACTGAATCGGGCAGATGGAAGGATTCGTGTGTGGCGCAAACCCCACGAAGCCATGCATCCCGCCTGTCAACAGGGAACTGTGCCGGCTGGTGGGGGGTCCGTAATGGTAAGGGGTGTGTTTCTGACGAGGTACACCCGTTCATGTCTTGCATTCATGCTGATGGGTTGGGTCTGTTCCAACAGGACAATGCACCTCCACACAAGTGTCGGGACGCCACATAATGGTTAGAGGAGAATTCAACTGAGTTTGGGGTTTTGTCATTCTCACCCAAGTCCCCAGATCTGAACGTGATAGAACACATTTGGGATGCCATGCAACGCGCTATCGAACACAGGAATCCGAGACCTCGGAATACACCCAAATTGTGGAACGCTCTGGAGGAATTATGGTGTGCATTGCCTACATCATATTTCCAGAAGATAGTGTAGTCCATGCCTTGTCGTATTTCTGCAGTCCTGCGCTCTCGTGGGGAACCTACCAAGTATTAGACTGATGTACCAGTTTTTCTGGCACTTCAGTGTACATGTATGTACTCGTACATATCACCAATCATTATACATCCACTTCTGGATGGTCACAAGTGCCTTTTACTACTTTTTCTTGAGCGTGTAACTCCAGCATTCTTTCGCATTTCATCCACCCATCTCCCTACGTGGTCTTCTTCTGCGTCCTTTCCTGCCCCTTTGTACCCAATCACAAAAAGTTCAGTTGTTGAACAGTGGTCAGTTCTTCTAGCAATATGACCAGCTCATTGCCATTTGGCAAGAGTTGATGGCATCATTTTGATCATGATGCCATCAACTCTTGCCATTTCATTGATCCACGAGTTCGTCTTCCTTATTTTGACAAAAGCTGTTCTCTGAGAAAAAGCACACGTACATTCCTCCAGGCTCGTTTATCTTCTATGTGGCAAAACTCGAAGAGAGACTTGTGTACAATAACCAGTAGTATATTTACGTCGTAATTTGAGTTAGTAATTTTTTGTTCAGTTATTTATTTCGCAGATAAATATATCTAATCTCGAGTAGAACAGATATTTATTTCGCAGATAAATATAGGTTTTCTGATCTCGAGTAGAATACATTGGGACTTCGAATGAAATAAAAAAGCACAAAGAGGGAGAAAAAAACTGGCCTAGGTTTTGCTTTTAAATAATTTAAAGAATGTTTAACGAATATTTTTAAAGAGAAAAAACACAGCGCTGAGTTAACTGTTCAACTTATTTGTGCAAAATCAAATCGATTTTTCAAATTGTACTTGATGCGTTTTCCAGAAAACTGCATGGCGGCTGTATCCAGGAAATCATCCTAAGAAAACGATAACTCATATGTGAACCAGAAATCTTTCGTAGAAAGGCCCCCAGTGAGGGGGATCGTGAAATTCCAGGGGTCCGGACCCCCGTGTCCCCTGCTTTCAGCCGCCCATGTCTTTTTGTTCGAATAGTTTCCATAACAAAGAGTTCATACACTTTTGTTTTGCATAGATGAGAAATAAATGGGGTCATTTTCACACGAGACATTTCCGTTTCCATGGGAATTCATGAGTGAAAATAATTTCTGCGGGATCCCGAATCTGAATTCGCGGTGACATTAGCGGCGCAAATCTTTAGAACAGTTTTATTTTGGTCTCTGCTTCTACTTTCAAATTCCTTCAAACTATATCCATTGTTTGAAGCCGTTTCGAGAAAAAGGATAACTCTCTGCATCAAATCTCTTCCATCTCCAGATCTTGGAACCTTGGGGAGAAGAAGGGGAGGATGAAGGAGTAGCAGAAGAACGCCAAGCATCGTCAACAGGAATGTCACGTTTCCTGCTGCCGTTTCCATGGCAACCTTCGTTGATGTTGTCACTGTGTATCAGCTTTTGCGTGTGAAGCACGTCAAAGTAATGGACAGACCCCCAGGGGTGTGAAATCCACAAGCCCGCATCGGACGGAAAGAGGTACTCTTAGACGCAACCATCGGAAAGATGTGATATGGCAGCAACGATTTATCTCTTCGCCGAATGCTTAGTATATCGGAATAGCCGCTTGCGATTATTCTTCTCCCACGAAATAAAAAAATAAATAAACATAAGAAAAATATATTTTATTTATTCACTCCCCATCGTCTGCACTCATGATATGTGGCAAGAAATACAAATATTCAAGTACAGAGAATCACTTTTCGTGTATGCCGAACAAAAATGACAAAAATTTATCACAAGTCCTGTACCGAAACCTGCAACTTAGATATTCTAAACATGTACAATAATGCGTACATAGATGATGCATACATACATGCATACAAACAGTTAGACAGATAGGCAGCCAGGCTAAAGATTCAAAGACTAAAGATTCAGACAGACAGGCAGGCAGACCAAGCCATTCTAAAGATTTTCAATACCTCTCAATCGGAAATTTTCTTTTTTGTGGAAGATCGTCTCACCATAGAAGAAAACACTCTAATGTCCATTAATTGATACCATCGCTTCATCTAAGTCAACTCTTTCATTAAATGAAGATACTACTAGTAGTTTTCATTTATGTCTGATACGGAGAACGAAATATCCTCATAATTTCATATAAAATGCATGAATACAGCGATATACAAAGATTCTATAAATCCCATAATAATAAAATCAGGTATTTCTTCAGATAGTTTATATCATGAGGAGCTATCTTTGACAGGTAAATATGATTCATCTTTTTTACTCCTGACCGTCGGAAAACATTTTTTTACTTGAACAATTTTTATTCTTGACACATAACGGAGAGGCTCTACGTCATATTGTCCCCTTCCGCCCCTAAATAAAAGCACGTGCGTTACAAGTATTAACTTGGAATGTTCTCATTTCCTAAAGTTCAAAACAAAATTGCAAAAATAAACGTAGTTTTGAAAGTACAAATCAGTTTTTGGAACTCAATGGTAACATTTTACAGCCTGTCTTGATCTATAGCAGTGTTCCTCAAACTTTTATGAACAGTATACCACCATATGGACGTTAGGCGTTCACGTGGTCTTACTAGGGGTTAAGAAATTCTACGTATTTACTTATAAAAAACATTCAGGTACACTTTTTTGTGTGTGTGAATTGGTGAACATAAAACAAAATGCTAAGCCGGCCTTGGAGATAATTTAATAAAAAAAATGTTAAGCCCTTCGCTTCCTAGTTCATCACGACCTCATATGCATTACACATTCGTACTATGAAGTGAGAAAGTTCTAAATGATCTTATTTCTTTCTCAGGGACAGCATCGGACGTCGTTTGGTTACACGATACAGTTCTACAGACTTCGACGTTTAGCTTTCTCCTAAGAAATCTACTAAAACTGACTATTTTGACTATAAAATTACTTGTATTCTTCACAACCATTGTTATTCTTGCATTTCAATTTTGTGATATATATGTTGTAAAAGTTATTGCTCTAATTATTTTCTCCACTCACCTCTAAGCAGACCTGCACAGATCACACTTCGTGAACACTAAACCAAAGTTACTTCCCTGGTGGCGCAGTGGTCTAAGCGCTGGCTTTTGACCAATCGTTCGAGATGCATCCGGGTTTGAATCCCGGTGAGACATTTGTCCAAGATGGATCCGAGTTCAAATCCTGGTGAACCATACGTATTGTATTTGTCTTACGGCCTTTTTTTTATTGAAGGTTTAGTGACCACTTTGAGCAACTGGATGGTCTATAAGCAGTCACCCGTTTCTAATTTAAGGCCGCTGGTTCCAGGGAAGGGAGAGAGCTAAGGTCGTAAGACAAACGCAACATCCATGCCTCACCAAGATTCGAACCCAGACCCTTCTTGGACCAATAGCCATAAACCAGAGCTTAGAACGCTACGCTACAGGAGCGGCTCTCTTTCCTTTTTGGAACCAGGGGCCGTATAGGGACGAGCGACTGCTTTCAGCCCATCGAGTTGCTCACGGTGGTCGTTAAACTCCCAATGGAAAAAATGGTCTCGGAGAAGTGGTACCCTAAGAATAGCACATATAGGTCACCAGTTTCATCTGCGGGTCGCGCTCAATTTATTGAGGGTATGAAATTTTCAAGTGTGGTATAGGTTCTGTCCGAGAATGAGTACCAATTTCTATGAGCATTTCATGTTGAGGTGAAGCTTAAATGCCAGTATAAAGCTCTGAGAATAAATATTCCGGATGGAATTCAAGTGAGAATTCAGATTCTGCGAATGTTTATCTCAGATCAGGATGCGAATATGAAAGTTTAAATTCAGTTTCAATTGCCAGCGGTCTGAGTCGAGTTTGGCACGAGAATGAAATTGCGTGAATGTTGCACTCGGTTTGATATCGAGACCTTTTCACCCAGAGGAGTAAGGTATGATGTAAAAAGTGGACAATCACGAGATTTAAATATAAGAATAATGATCCCATGTGTTTTAAGCTGGCTCTTTTATTACAATTTTCAATTTTTGAGGAGTTTCGT
The DNA here is from genome assembly GCA_039090855.1 of Macrothele yani. NCBI lineage: Eukaryota > Metazoa > Arthropoda > Arachnida > Araneae > Macrothelidae > Macrothele > Macrothele yani. The sequence goes on from CM077013.1 coordinate 70,219,895, forward strand.
ACGAATTTAGCCCTGTCCGATGTTGTACATCACTCTCACCATATATTGCCATTCATATCTTTCACAATCAACTATTTTTCCCTGCGTCCCATTCTCTCCCCTTCTCCCCCTAAAGAAATTTGATTTTGGGTACTTGCCTTAATCTGTTTCGCACCCATGTTCCATTAATCTCCCTTTAGGCTCGCGTCAGTGGCTAATCTTCTCGTCCCCTCCCACTCCTCTTCCCTTTGTGTACTTTCTTTGCCACGAAAGAGACGAAGAAGAAGAGGAAGACGGGAAGGTGCTTTTCCGGGTGATCACGTGATACAGAGAGAATAGAGCCCGGCGTCTGTTGCCATCATCATCTGGTGAACACTAAACGAGGTCGGCCTCACGATTAATTCACCTGACACATCGGCGGCCGGGAAAAAATGAAACTAGCGAACAGACCAACATAATTGATCCCCCTTGGCATACCGAAAGGAACGAGGAACGCCGCTCGTAATCTGTCATTCTATTAGGGCAGGATATTACTAGTAGTTACACATGTATCGCATGAGTTGTCATAGGAATATAAGTATGCTGGAAGGAGAAATAATCGTTGGGGGGAATTTACATTGAGCTACGGATAGGAAATTGATGCAGTGCCTATTCTTAGCCATGTTGCTGCCCAAATATTTGTCGGTGTGTTTCATAATTCTTACTATTACAATAACGCAAAAATGAGCTACATGTTTTTCCCATGAGCAAACTTTTCTCTCATCATGAAGAATCGGTTAGCACAGGAACTTTGATATTGTGTTTCGTACCATCAGCTCGGTTCACGGTAGGAATACCTTGAATTTTCTTTTCATTTAAAGATTCAGCGAAGAATAACTTTCATGAAAAAATAAAAGCTGCGATAAATTAGAAAGCGCAATTCTCTTTTCACCGTGTTCTCATATCTCTCTCTGCACTGCACGCCTCGTCAATGTTATTTCACTGAAAAGGAGCAGAAACATGATGAAAATCGTTTTCCATTCAGCTCTAATATTTGAGGGACTCTAATACTTCTTTAAGTACGGTGTCAAAGAACCTCAGCTCTATCGTTAGACGAACATATCTGTCCGGAGCAGCACTTCCGAGTTTTAATCATAGCAAAGAATTCATTGAAATCTCAGTAAAGGAAATGTCTGTGTACTGGTATCAGTAATGCAGCATAACTTCAGCATCTTATAAACAGAAAACCTTTTCTGACATTCGTGGTTTTGTATTAATATTCCGCCCAAGTGCAACATTGGATGACAATTAAAGATCCGCGGAGGAGCTGTAGGGGATGCCCAAAAGGAAGTGCCCATAGTGTCGTAACATCTTGAGTAACAGGCAGCTATTCAACCGGCAGATCCCCAGCTCTTCAGTGGTCGCTAGAGAAAACTTTTTCGATAGAAAACGTTGATCCTACTGTTACTCAAGATGGTACGACACTATGATTGGAGGTTTAACCACCACCGTGAGCAACTCAATTTACTATAAGCAGTCGCCCGTCCCTAATTTAGGGTCGGTCACTGGTTCCAGGGAAGGGAGAGAGACAGTACCGTAAGACAAAAACAACATCCATGCCTCAATGGGATTCGAACCCGGACCCCTTTCGGACGAATGATCAGAAGCGATCGCTTAGACCACAGCGCCACAGAGGCGGCAAGTCGGAATTTGCATACAGGAAGAAAGAATGAGGTTCCTAACCCTATTTCTATTTAAAATCAGTATCTCATGAAGATACACGCTATTTTAATTGATTATGCTACAATTTTAAACTTTTTTTGAAATCTATTTTTCATCATGCGAAAAATTACTTTCACTCAATTATTTTAAACTTTTGAGCATGTTTAGATTACTTTCTTTTCAGTGTGTTTCTTAAGGTGGGATAAATGCAGAAAAACATAGTTCGAAGTCAGAGAAGGTGAACATACCGTTGAACTTAACCAGAAGTACATTCCCCAAAGATGGAAATAGTAACATCCGTAAGGAACAGACGTAGGGGTATGCAAATCGTATGACACAATCAGCTACCTGAGATATGCAAATGATCAAAATTTCTCTGCGATCGGTCTCGTGGAAGCCGCCGAACAGTGTTTAAAGTTTGTGCATGCAAGTGGTCGCCATGCACAAAGGCAGACGTTTAAGATTCAATGTATTTTTCCTCAAGGATCGACTTTGTTTGAACGTTTGTCTTTGTGCATTTCGTTCCGCGATTTCCAGTGTTTCTTCGGTGCTGACTGCACGAAATATGATGTGTGAGCGTTGTTTGTTTTCTTTTGTGACATTTTATGCCACACCGGGCTTTGTGTCGTTGAAACGGCCGATCTTTTACAAAGACTTCAACCCATTAAGGTCACACACGATGAGAGGCATCCTAGAGTCAAAATTCTGAAAGCACTTGTTAAACCTTTAAACAGTCCTGAACAGTTGCATACTGTTTAGCGCATAAATTGCAGCCTTTTCGCAATGAAGTTTCAAACGGACACTCAAGCTGATTGATATTTAGAATATCCCACAAAGTCCTACAAAGATGTAAGCATAACGGTCGCACCTGTTGGGTTACTACATCAATACAGTACTGTATTTATCAAGCTGGTATGATTGAGTTATCTAACCGAAGGATCGTACCGCGTTGGAAGCATACGGGGAGTCGTGGCCCCTACCCAGAATGGAAAACGCTAATTGAAAGGGCTAAATCATGCCATCACGGAGCCGACTTGCATAGTAAGGATGTGCATGACAGAACGAATCCCTAACTTCATCAGTATAGGAAGATAAAATTCATGGTGACCTACGCTGGTATGCAGAGGGCCTGCTCCAAATGTGGTGTGTCGGAACACATGGACATTGATGTGCCTAGCCGTGAAATAAATGCGGAGATAGAGATCACACTAAGTCCAGATGTAAAACCTCTTCTTTTCCAGACATGTCTGCAAAATCATCTGCTAATAGTCGTCAAGAATATCCGAGAAAGACTCCCGGGATATTATTGCTACTGATACATCCGATGAGATATCGGAACTATCAGAAGTTCTAGCTGAACTAACAATGACCTTAGAGGTTCAACCAGCTAATATGGAGGTGAAAGTTCCAAAGTGGGCATCTCATTCTGCGAAGAAGGAGTGGATTCCATTCTTTCCCCCTCCTCCTGAGGATGAAGGGCCTCTTACGGAGGAGGTGGGGCTAGGCAAATCCACCTGTTCTTCTGGATGTTGTTCTTCTTGCTCTTGTGCCTGACTTAACAATGACTTAACAGCGTTGACGGCGTCTCCGTGGACGCCGTCAACGCTGTGGAGGCTCCAACTTCCCCTCCTGTTGTTGTTAAGAGTTGGTGTTCATGGTTAACCAACTGTCCTTCCTACTGTCGTTACAGTTGATATTCATGAAGAACCTGTTGATACGTCACAATGAAATTCTAATGTTCCTGTCATTAAACAGTACCGGTTCCGGGATCAGAGGATGGGAGATCCCACCAGAATATGAGCTACCCTGTGGTCGGAGAAGGCAGACGATATCTCAAGTTGTCCTCAGGCATCAGGAGGACTCACTTCATAGGAGAAGCTAGTCTGAGAGCTCCGACCGTGGAAATAAGGATCTTACTGGCATCGGGTCGGTCATGGCATGAAAGAGGAGCACATATCAAATTGTTTTCGCGGAATCAGGCACTACCATTGCTCTTAAATTTTCGTGAGGCAAATTCATCGTTAAAATGCGTACTTCTCAGTTAAAAGGATGGGTAAAACTTACATTCTACTTATTTCCTTGCTGATTTTTGTGTATGTATACATCACAATTATTGTTTTGTTGGAGAAGGAATTCAATAATTACTGTACTATTTGCTTGCGTTGAAACGCTCACGACATGTGGACAGTATGTTGTTCACAATATTCACTGTAATTGGGCAGCATTCTTCAGTGTAATTAATGCTTTGATATCCCCGTAGCTAAATCTTACATCTGATGCATGGCTATGCACAGATATATACTAAATATTATGCAGTGAGTGTAACTGCAAAGTTTGCTTTATTATATTTCTGATGTAATAGCGCTTTCGCCAGATCCTTTTGTAAAACTGTAAAGTTTGCTTTATTATATTTCTAATACAATAGCGCTTTCGCCAGATCCTTTTGTCAAGATGCAAAAGGTAATTGTTATGCTTTCCTGATCTGGTAATTTATTATATGCATTTTAATTTCATGAATTTGTTCGTAAGTTTGTCTTGCACGTTGTCGTATCATCCGACTGCAGACGTGTCTGTTTCTCTCAGACGATGGTATAGCCCTACATCCCTGTCTTTGTTGAGCCTCCCTAGCGGAAAGGAGTTTGACAAATTACATACTATGTTGTATTCCCCTTTTCTTTCCTTCCTCTTCGTCTCTGGCTTTTGCAGGTGGTTTTGGTGGCGCTTAGATTTGGGTTATGGTCCTCTTTTAGTTTCACTTTTCTGAGTTGTCTATGTTCTTTTCCTCTAAGCACTTCCAAATTATACAGTTCCTTCTCGATGAATCCATACCAGATGAGTGTACATCCATATTACGCCATCGTTATAAACGCTCCGTGAATACGTTTATTACTAGTCGTAATACAAGATCACCACCTTGTGCACAAGTTTGGGGTGGAATCTGATGCGGCAGCAGAACATTTCTTGTCCTTATTTCTGTCATTGACGGTGAAACCCTACGTATGAGTCATAGTCAATCCCATCACACGATCTCCACTTGCTGCCATGCCGGAAACGATCCTGCAGCAGAATATAACACATACGTAGGGTTTCACCGTCAATGTCAACATGGCGTGAAGGAGGAGCACATATTAAATTGTTTGCAAGGCGCTGACGAGCAAGGCCCGTCAGCGCCTTGCTCGTGTTACGACAGACAGTCTCCAAATTGTGGATCTGAACATTCTGCCATGGCCGCCAGGCTCATCGGGCATGTTGCTAATCGAGCGTGTGTAGAAATTTATGTGTTGCCAATCGAGCGTGTGTAGAAACGTATGTGTTGCCAACTCCGCCGGCTTCCCCAGGAAGTGGACCTGCAACAGTTGCCCGTCCAGTTGATTGCTGTCTGGAATGCCAAATCCTTGCTCACCACTGATGATCATCCTCTGCAGATTTATATAACTGCCATAGTTATGAAAGCCTGTATCGTCCTCTGCAGGCTTGTATAAGTTCCCAAGGTGGAACAACTCCGTACTGAACAAGCCTGCTTAATAGCAGGTTTACTACCTTCTTACATTCCCTGTTTTTCTGATTGTTTACATGTCTTCGCCAGTTAAATTACTTGAATACTGTGATTTTCTTGTTTATATGTCAACTCCTTCACGGTGTTTCATTTTTCGTGTTGAGCAGTGTATATGAACCAGCTTAGCAATAAACTTTGCTGAAATACTTTCCAGTGATTTGATGTGATGTTGTTGAAATATCAACTCCTTCTGCGATCTGGCGTACACTCAAACAAAGAATATTTCGAACTATAGTCTGCATTCTAGCCACATTTTCCTCAATAGCACGTCTTTTAAAATAAAGTACGTCCGTCAATCTGTCTGTGTGCACCATATCTCTGCGTGTGTTAGTCCGGATTGAAAATTGCTTTTTGCACTTGGGAAATTTGAACCGTGATAGCGAAGATCTTTACTTTCTTGACATTCTTGATGCATAACGTTGCAGCTAGGATGTGTAAACGTAGACGCTGTTGAATTCAAAATATATTTTATTATATACCACTGCTTCTAAAAATTCGATTGAAAAATTTAATATTTCCTTTGGATACTTTTCTACACGACCACTTTCCCGCACACTTTATGCAATAAATCAATTAATGCACAGTTTTTTCACTAGGGACTTAAATGTACAATCAATTTTTTCCCACTTCTGAAAGTTCGATTTGAAAAATTCTTTTGCGTCCGATAGAGTTTATAATGCTGAATGGTTGTATATGTTTTCGTACAGTTTTGCCCCTGAAGAAGAACATTAAGTGCATATTTCTTTAAACAACCGTATTTCTTGTTTTAAATACCCAACAGGAAAATTCTGCCTTAATCAGACATTACTCACCACACACAGTAAACGCTCTGTGAGTTTTTCTACTCAAACTAATGCGCAGTTTTCTCGCTAGGAGAGGGGGAGAGGCTATGTTCTATTTCCCTCGTCATCTCTTTTTCTAAAAGTCGGATTTTAAAAAAGCTTCATACGCATGTTACATTACTTTTATTCTAGGGAATATTTGGGCCTAAACTGCTAAAAGATGTTAGGAATATTGCTATTTAAAACCTCAGATGTGTGTTTATAATAATTGTTGTAATGTCAAAATGGGAGTTGAGAAAGTGAGAAACGAAACGGTATACAAATTTAAAGTTTTGCATTGCTTTCATGTGCACAAAAGTGCAAGAAGCATAATTGGACTTTCAAGCAGTCAATGTATAAAGTTGTGTGTCAAAGGTTTGCGTCTGTAAACGCTACTGTTAGATAATGAACAAGTACAGGAGATATTTGACGCTCGGATAACCCAATAAAGCCGTTGTAATCATTGGAATACTGTAGTAATCCGTCCGGGCTCTGACATATAGATATTGCACCAGCTATTCTTGCGTCCCAAATGTAATAAGCCCACTCCATGCACGTAATCGGGAGCAAGGCGATGTCAAAGCACACCAGAGAAATGGACTAGAAAATAGTAAAACTTTGCTAATAATAATATTTATTGGCATAGGGATATATAAACAATCGTTTCCAAGCTTTCGCACATCAACAAGATGGATTTTTCAAGGAAGATAGACAGAAATTATCTTTCTTGAAAAAGCTATTGGCAGTTTCTGTCTATTTTCCTTGAAAAGGCCATGTGGTTGATGTGCGAAAGCTTGGAAACGATTGTTTTATATTCCTATGCCAATAAATCTTATTATTGGCATAGTTTTATTATTTTCTACACAATTGGTGTATAGTTCTTCGTTATTAATTTTAAAAAATGGTCTTCCGAGAAGTACCACCCGAAGAGATCGGCATTTCATGAAAAACGCTCACAGAAACCTTACAGTGTCTAGATTTGAGGAGTGACCCCTGTATCCGGTAAATGCTCAAATGGCCCGTAATCATCAGGATGGACTGTGACGTCCACTGAGTCGAGTACCACTGTCTGAGCAATCCGGCAAGAGACTGGTAAAGCTTCCTATACTGCGATTGGTCCAAATTTGGTGTACATTCCGGTACTTGGCCATGCGTGTCTGAAAACCTGGTGCCAGTCAACATTTGTGACAACATGCTCATCCTTCCCGCGGCAGCTCACTCATGGTACGTTTTCCTTATCCTATCTGTTTCGATGGCATCACAGATCTGTACACTTGTTGGGAGCACATGAATACTGGCGTGTACCAAGACACCAACGTCAGGAGCACTGTGGTACTTTTCCACGGTAAAATAAGTCATAGTTTTCTGCTTGTGAATAATATTGCATGACTTCATAAAAATCTCATCGTGGTCTCTGTGCTCGAAGATCGCAGCATTTCTTGCTCAGCTCTATCTCCAAGGTCTCACCACTTTAATCCGACTGAACTCGTCTGGGATGCACTGCAGAGTAACTTTGACCGACAGCACCCGGCGTCAGCAACACCTTCAGAACTTTAGGGCTTTTTTCTTGGTCTGTGGGCGGCGCAATCCAAAGCCAGCTGAATGATTCAATTCTGTACTGTGCCGCTGAGGGACCAAACGATTGTAAACAACCGATTACGTGACTAAATGTACTGAATGATTAACATAAGCCTAGTATGTTTGCTATTCCTTCTGAGTCAATGAGGTAATTTCTCCTTTGAACGCTGAAAGTGTCTCACTACACTTTTTGTTAGATAATTTTATGTCTTCTTTATGCTCCTTATTCAATTTGTCCATATTAAAAAGCATACGGTTGTTTTGCTTGCAGTCGAGTTCCTTTTTCGCATAATATTATAAACTGTTTTTGAACAGTTTATTTTCTCATTTTTCCGGATGCTCAGTTCTCATACTAAGTCCGTAAGTGTGCATTTCTGTTTGCGACTTTGTTCTTTTATTTTTTTAATAATTTTTTCAACCAGATGTTTAGAAACATCTGGTTGAAAACATTATTTTCGCACTCGATGCCATTTAGCATATTGAAGATTCAGAACATTATCCAGATTAAATAATATACAGATTTCCCTCTAACAAGCGTATATGTATAACCTGTTGTCTTGCTATCTGTATAACCTCTATATGTATAACATATAAGATATCCGACTTCAATTTGTAAACGAAAATGCAAACATAGACATAAATATTAGTTTTAGACTTGATTTCAAGCGAAACAAAATTCCTGATTCTTCTGCGATCAAACGTTTTCCTTAAACGCCGCTTTGCTCCATTTTGCTATCGATGACGTCCCTAGTCAGTTTTTTATGGAAGATAGGTGCTCCTCAGACCTTTTGCTTACGAGAGAAGATTGCTAGAGATGCAAAAATATTTTGCCTTTGTGGCACTGCTTCTTCCTACTTGTGAAATTGTTTCCCCGGATGTGAACCGTATGGTTAGGCTTCTTTCCGATTCCAAAAAAATCGCAGTTTCAAAAAGCAATGCCGTAACGTTTTGCTTACACGAATATAAATTAACGCTATGTATGTTTGCATTTGAGACAACGTAAAAGGTTTAATTACAAAACAACAAAAAAGGTTTAATTACAGAACGACAGATTCTCTGATGTGGAGGCAGATGACTTCCCTACAATAGGTGCATCGGAGGTCAGCTTTCCTCAGATCCTCTAGATCCTCTTAAAATGAAAAGATTTCGAGCGTGAGGTGATTCTTGTTTATACCATTTTAAAGAAACGCAGTTTCATCGGACTGCGAAACTTTGATTTCTGCTTGCGCAAACAAAGTTTGAGCAATCACTCCTTGGGTAACACGCAGAAAACTAAAGTAAGCAATGCTACACAAGGACCAATAATCTCGACTCTCAACAAAGATATTAAGAAAGTAATTTGGAGTGATTCTCCTGAAATTTGTTGAGCTCTTTACTCAAGAGACTGCCGATGCACTGATTGCTATTTTGTGCATCTATGCATAAAATAATTCAATCTATCAACAATGATTCATATGTTTTCAATGAATGTAAAATTAGTTCATCAGTCCGATAGAAAAAGAAGCTCTTTTTCAGGTAATTAAAATGCTGTTTTGTTTTGGAGTTATTCTGTTTTTGGTGTTATACCAACGCATATGCAGGTTAATTGTTTTTCCTTCTGTTGCAGTGGCTACCATTCGACACAGTTAAAAATTTCATTCGCAGCTAGTGGAATTCTAAACGGTTTCGCTATTATATTCCACGAAATACGAACTAATTTATACCTCATTTAAACAAGTTAATATGTAGCTTAAAGCCGAAGATGTGATAACATGAGTAAAATAATGCTTCAACATTTTACCTTTTTCGTTTTCTTGTATTTTCAAAAATTCTCTAAAGCAGTTTTGGAGGTTCTAGCACCTATATGGCTGAAGTCGACGAGCCTGCAACTTTAAAGAAAATGCTCTTAACCGTCACAATAAGGTGCATCCAATAGATACATTCTTGTAACAATTTTGCAAAGTGAAAGACAAACTATTACCTTTTCGGATGTGCGATCCGTTAATAATCGTCATTTAAGATTACAAGAATAATCTAAATACACATAAATACACACGGTGTTATCAAAATTACTGGGACACCTTAGGAGATCTATACGTAATAAAAGATGTACACAAAGCATGGTTATTCTTACAAGTATGTTTTTAAAAAAGCTACGTGTGTGAACGGAAGAGTTAGTAGTCACCACATTCGATGCCAACTAAAATGGTACACAGAACAGAATTTAACAACCTCAAATATGACCAGGTCGTTGGATGACTAAGTATAGAATAGATTTGCGGTGTGATTTTTTTGGTTTTGGAGTTTAACGATCACAGCGAGCAACTCTTAAGGAAACAGGCAATCGCCTGTCCCTGATTTTGAGCCACTGGTTAAAGGGAGAGAGCAACTCCAGCGCCATTCTACAAACGAACCCGGGCCCATATCGGACACATGATCAGAAACCAGCGTCTCATAGCACTAAGCTGCCGGGCAGCGTTATTTTCCCAGCACCGCGGTATGGAACATTATATAAAAATGGACACTACATTTTATTCTAAAAAGCAACTCATCTTCATAACAAAGGATCTAAGGAACTGTGACACGTGCCGCTAAATCGCAAAATATTATTTTAGCAGAAGGGAGAGCTCTGGCTACAGCGTGAAAGAAGTGCAAACGATACATAGGTGAATGCCAGCGTACAAGAAGTACAGAGGGCTTTGCACAAACTATATTTCCACATACCACCTGCAGTTCACAAATCTGATAGCAAGGCATGTTGCTCAATGATGGCTGCAAAACCGTATTTTGAGAAACTGAAAACGGTATTTTTGAACAGTGAATTGTTCAACAGTTCGTTCCCACAAGATCAAACAATTTGATCCTCGTCGCATCCCTATGAACACTATGAAATGGATAGCTCTGTTCCAGTTGTTACGTATGATGGAAGTGTGATAATTTGTGCATGTGTGTGTTTCGTTGTACGGAATTAATGCACAGAATTTTAGCAGTACTTTCATGAAAGCTGTGGTGTACTTTAAGTTCTGGACAACGATACCTGCATTCATTGAATTTGTTAGCAAATGGCGCCGGCAATGGTTTGATTTTGTTTTATGTATACGGTCCTATCAGAATAATATGACTATCTACCTAATAATGGGAATAAGCACCCTTGTCCCGGATGACAGCGGCGAAACGACGTAGTATGGACGCAATTAGGCCCTGGAAGGTTGCCCGAGGCACACGTGCCCATTCGGACTGCAGAAGAGCACGGATGTCCCGGAGATGACTTGACTGTGGATCAGAACGTAGAACCTGTCAATCCAAAGAGTCCCACAAGGGCTCTATGGCATTGAGGTTGGGCAATTTCCACAGGCAAGGGAGAACGAAGACATGGCTGTCGTGATCCTGGAACCAGTCACGCACCCTCTTGGCGACGTGGCAGAGCGCATTGTCCTGTTGGTAGACACCATCACCGTTAGGGTAAACGTCCAACATGAAGGAATGCATGTGGTCAGCGAGGATGGGTAGATAGCCATTGGGGTTCAGTGACCCATTCAGTGGTACCAGCGATTCCAGGTAATACCAGGAAAACATACCTGCCACCGTTGGCATGTACTTCACCTACAAGCTTGTCCAGGTGTTCGTTTTTGTGTGTCTGACGCCGTATCCGTCACCGCCCGTCCCTTCTGTGGAGTAGAAACCTCGATTCGTCGGAGAAGGCAAACTTTCCCACTCTTCCACTGTCCAATGACGGTAGTCTTATGCGAACTGCAGGCGTCATTGCCGATGAACGTATGTTAACATGGGTGCCTTGACGCAGGTCGACTTCAGAGACCTATGCGTAACAGGGCTCGCTCTATTGTTATCTGTGACACATACCTGGGTGCCCTTTACCAATCGAGGGAGGCGTCGATTGCCCTTTACCAATCGACGGAGGCGACGTTCTCCTCTGGAGTCGATTATCTTTTGGGACTCCACAGTTATGATGTCAGGAGGTACTCGGTGTGCCGGCGGTCCATTCTTGGTACACCCTTACTACAGTAGCTCGTGAACAACCCACGAAGTCTGTTGTTTCTGAGATGCTTCCACCCTTGACGCGGAAGCAGATGATCTTTCCTTTTTGAACGTCCGTCAAATCACTACATCTGCCCATTGTGCTCACGTAACGCACTATGGCTCATCTTCCCTGGTCGGCCGCTTATATCTCCGTGTGGTCGACCTTGTCACGTCCACTCTGTGATGTGCCTGGGCGGGTACACTGTAATTCATTTGGTGGTCATATTATTGTGATAAGACTATGGTATATTATTCCATCTCGAACTACTGCAAAGCAAACAAAACGGGATTTTTTTATGTAATGTATTTTATCTTTGTGTACGAAGTGTTACAGCTTAGCTCATGGAGGGCTAGGAGGTTAAGGTTCCAGTTTATCCATAAGTTCCAGAGACCCGTGCTCAACGCAGCGAAATATGGGTGTATCCCTTTCCCTATATCACCTGGATTGGAATCAATAGCTGAAAAATTGATGTTCGACTCGTCGTCCCTGAAAAGGTTTTATGGACCTAACAACTGGATTAATGTGGTTTTTAATTACTATGGGTATTTTTTGTTGTTGTTGTTTATCAAATCAAAGTACTGTTTTTCTCTTTCATTCAATTTAATTTTTATAGTCTAGAATGAAAAAACACAAGTATTATCCAAAGGAAGTCTTTTCCGCGGGTGATTTATTTTATGCAGACTGGGTGTTATTGATACTGTTTTAACCGGGGAAGGTGCCCTGTTCCGTCAGTGACCTTCAGAGGTGATTAATTTTCATTCACAAAAAAAAATTCCAGAGCAGAGAGCCATACAGTTCCAGCGTGAGAATGACCCTTGTCACACAACTAAACATTCTGTGGCTCGGTTTGAGAATAACAATGTTGGATTCCACAAGATATTTTGGTCTCCAGGAACTATTCTTCATAATTCGTTTTAATTCTTCCTGCAAATGTTTTAGATCGAAGCTGTGAGAATGATTACTGATACTGAATATTGAGGTTTTAGATCGAGACTGTGAGACTGATTACCTCTGTACCCTAATCCAAACACAATTTCCTAAAGGGCAAAATCAATAACGTAATTCCAGACAATTCTTCGTGGAAGAAAAAAGTCTAATTTTTCCTGAAAAGTTATCTGATGTGTGTATATGGAATACCTGAAGAGCAACCTAAATACTCTGAAACAGGAAAAGGGAGAATTTATCATTGATACAAAGGGCAACATTTTCACCATTTCTCTCTGTTTCTCGGACGTCTAAATACTGTGAAGAGTATATTGCTAATCGAATTCAAAGAACTGAGACATCAATTTAGATACCGATGCAGATTTCATAATACACACCTTCGTCAAAATTCAAGTAAATGACAACTTTTATTAAAATAGCAGTATTCATAAATTCCCAACAAAACACAAATTACAAAGATTTCGTATTAAAATAGTAATCAGTGCCAGTAATTTTACTAATATGAAAAATAAAGTAACCAGAAACTATAGAGTTGAAGTTATGAAACTCCTCTACAAACAGGAAAAATGGAAGACGATATTTACCGTCCGGTGATGTAAGCAGTTCATAATAGTCTTCATATTGAAGGTCACTGATCTGCGAAATATTAGGAGGTGAAATTCAACAATCTACTAAAGTGTAATACCACTCTTCTGATTGACCGACTGATGTTTTGACAGAGAGAAACTTACAGAGAAAAAGTACTAAAAATAGTTTTGGCCCTGCAAATGAAATTGCTGTTTTTGAGATGCCCGAAGATGGATCAGGTTATCCCTATCAAATCTTATTTCATCTCTATGAGACCATTTCTTCAAAAAATAAATATAACTATATTTAGTTTTTGAAGAAATAATCAAAAACAAAAATCATAACCGATCCATCTTCGGGTATCTCAAAAACAGCAATTTCATTTGCAGGGACAAAGCTATTTTTAATACATTTTCTCGGTCAGTTTCTCTCTGTCAAAACATCAGTCTGTCAATCTGAAAAGTGGTGTTAAACTTTAGTAGCTTGTTGAATTTTACCTCCTAATATTTCGCAGGTCAGTGAGCTTCAATATGAAGACTGTTATGAACTTCTTACGGCACCATCCGTGAATATCTTCTTCCACTTTTTAGCACGTCTTTTGTAAAAAAAGATCGTGCTTATGTTATCGGTTTGTCCGTCCGTCCATCTGTACCCACGGTATCTCTGCAACTATTAGTCCGATTTGAAAAATTCTTTTTGCATTCTGAAGCTTGAAATATGCGAATGATGATAATTTACTTCGTTGTTTTTTTTACGATGTACAATTTCGCCGCTAGAGGGCGTAATGCAGATGATGTCGAATTCAAAAATACGTTTTATTTCACATATTTGCTTCTAAACATCGGATTGAAAAAAATATTTTATCTTTCGATTCCATTTATGTCGAAGAGTATTTTAGATATAGTTACTTTTTCAAATTACGCATAGATTTTCCGCTAGGGGGCGTAAGAGTAAGTTATATTTTTCCTGATAATTCTTCTTCTAAAACTCCGATTTGAAAACATTTTTCTTCAGCGGATACACCTCCTGATGGAAAATCTTTTGCATATAATTTCAAATTTTTGGTAAAGAACACTTCAGCCACTCGGGGGCGTAAGTGTTAATTTTTGCTTCTGACGTATTTGCCATAAAATCTGAGCTTCTAAAATATCGATTGAAAAATTCTTTCGTGGACTGATGCCACTCACATCGATAAACATTTTTGAAATATTTTCTTCTTAAAATATTCCACAGTTTCTCCGCCAGGGGGCCAAGATGTATAATTTTTTTTTGTCAATATCTCTACTTCTAGGAGTCCAAGGTGAAAATCCTCCAAATACGTGGCGTCATTTATTTATTTTCTAGGAGTCCGATTTGAAAAATTCCTTCTTTGTTGGATAGTGTTTCCAATGTGACATGTTTTTCATATAGTTTCAAAATTTGCAAGTAATTCATAGACTTTCCGCTAGGGGGCGTACAGGTAAAATGCTTTTCTCCCTATATCTCTGCTTCTAAATCTCCGATTTGAAAAATTCTTTCTGCACTGGATACAGCTCCTGATGGGAAATCGTTTGCACTTAATTTCTAATTTTTGTAAAAAAAAAATGGTTTGGCCACCAGGGGGCATAAATCTTAATTTCCGCTTCTGCTGTATTTACAGCAAAATATGAGCTTCTAAATTCTCGATTAAAAAAATTCGTCGTTTGTAGATCGATAGTACCCATGTCGACAAACCTTTTAGGAACATTTTCTTCTTGAAATAATGCATGGTTTCTACGCCAGCGGGCGTAGATACCATGCATTATTTCAATATATTATTTTTTGTCAATATCTCTACTTCTAGGAGTCCGAAAAATTCATTCTTTGTTGGATAGTGTTTCCGATGCGAAATGTTTTCCTCTAAATTCAAAATTTTCAAGTAAATCATAAACCTTCCGCTAGGGGGCACAAAGGTAAATTGCATTTTCTGCGTTATTTCTGATTCTAAAACTCCGATTTGAAAACTTCTTCCTGCATCGCATACAGGACCTAATGGAAAATATTTTTCACATAATTTCTAATGTTTGGTAAAGAATGGTTTGGCTACCAGGGGGCATAAGTGTTAATTTCTGCTTCAGATGTATCTGTAGCAAAATCTGGGCTCCTGAAAACTCGCCTAATTTTCTTTTTTTCTTTTCTTGGACCGATAGTGCTCATATGGAAAAACCTTTTAAGAATACTTTCTTCCTAAAATAATGCATGGTTTTCCTACCAGGAGACGTCAAGTCACATCTTATTTTTGTCGATATCTCTGTTTCTAAGAGGCCGATTAGAAAAATTATTTCTATGTTTTAGAGCGTTTCTGGTGCGAAATGTTTCTCATATAAATTCATATTTTTCTTAACGCACAAATCTACAACCAAAGGGCGTAAGTTCACGATTCCGTTTACAGCAATATCTGAGGGATTAAAAACACGATTGAAAAACTTCTTTCTTCTGTCAGATACTATTGTTTTCCATACCAGTTCCATTGACTTTGAATAGCTTTGATAAATTTAATTTGCGTCAGAACGCATTCAAAGGACGATGCTTATTACACCAGAAAATTCGGTGTCATCTTTATTGTTTTTTATTAAGAAGGTTTAATTTTCTTCACGAACTTCATAAGTGATCAACTGATTAAGTTTAATTTCTGCACATTCAGAGAACCCTCCCTTTTTTAAAACAACATTTTCTCACAAGCTATTTGTCTATTCATTATGTAACTTGGTTTCAATTGCAATAGCTCTACCTTTATTCTTCATGTATTTCATCTTGTTTGATTAGATTTTTCCGCTGTACCTGTTGCTGGAAGAACATCCATCTGATATTTTATTAATATAATGCATTTATTAGTCTCTCTCTCTCTCTCTCTCTCTCTCTCTCTCGATGAATTTACTAGAGAAAAGTGAATGAAAGGAAATATGAGGTTCGATATTAGTTCTCAGAGCGTTTCAAGGAGAGCGAAAAAATCAAATGACTCAAGTCATGAAAGAAATCATGAAATAAATACGGGATTACGCTAGATTCGCTAAACATGAATTCCGGTTGCTTCGACTAGCGAATCCTGTGATGGTTATATTCAAATTGATCGGAAACTTGAAACTTGGCCGTTCTGGGTGGTGTAGTGGTTAGCATTCCCGGGCGTTTTCTGGGAGACGCGGGTTTGAATCCCACTCCAGGACGATGAAAATTTTCAAGTTTTCGGATATTATCTGACTTACCATCCTTGTCACATTTACGCCAAAAAGCGGATTGTCATCTTCAAAATTTGTATGACTCAAGTCTGTCAAACAAATTTGTCTATCAAGATCAGAAAATTTTTCGTGCGCTGAAAAATAATTCTAATAGGTACGCATGCACTGTAATGAAAACAAAAATCATTCCAACTCATCATTAGTAAAAGAAGTAAATAGTGAAATTAAAAAATTATATCATCAGTTGCCCTTTGGATTCCGTGCAGGAAGGTCGCACATCGTGTGAGCTCCTGCGAGTGAACTTTTAGTGCAAGCTTTTCGTCGTCGTCGGCCGTTCGTCTTGTTCTGCGATTAGATAGTTTCTGGGTTACCAGTCTATCCGAATCAGTCCGGTTAGGGGATCTTTTAGTTGTTAAGCTTTTTTCAAAGCTCAATTAAAATTTTCTCGAATCCACTTCTCTTCATTTCAGCTTCAAGCCTATCCAAAAAAATTAAGAGAATTTCAAGTTCTGATGTTGTAGAGCAAAAGCCTGACGCCAAGAAAAGCGATGCCGTTTCCCGTCCCACATCTACTTTCACGGGAAATCCTGAGTCAACTGAAAAGCCAGATCCAAGAAGATCTAGAAGAATTAAGAACCTTCCGCCGGAACTTTGTAATAGTATCCAAAAAAGAACAAGAAGAAGATTGGTAGGTAAAAAACTTTCTTATTCTGTGCCTCAGAAAATTCTAGGCACGTCATCTGACAAAAAAGTTGTCGATGACTCTTGTATGTCTGTGCCAATTCCAGACATAATATCTGAGAAAATATCAGATATGAAAAAAACACCGGTGAGATGCCCGGGCGATGGGATTTCTGAAAAAATTACAAATATCATTAAAACACCGAAGAGATGCTCGGGCGATGGGATATCTGATAAAATCTCAGATATCATTAAAACACCGGAGAGATGCCCGGGCGATGGGATATTTGTAAAATTTTCAGATTTCAATAAAACACCGGTGGGATGCCCGGGCGATGGAATATCTGAGAAAATACCAGATATGATTTATGAAAAGTCCGAGAAAATTCCGGACAACCTTACCCAAGAGGAAGGTTTTATAGAAAACAGACCTGAGACAGCTTCGGCGTCAGGCTTTTGCAATGAAAAAAAAAAAAAAAAGGCCCTTTTTGGGGCCGAGTACTTTTTTCAATAAAGTTACTGTGCAAATACAAAACACAAAAAGGGTTGAAATAAAAGAACAACCTCAGTCATCTTATGAGCATAAGTTAATCTCAAAAATAAAGAATGCTGTAAATGACACAGAATTAATGAAAAATGACACAAATAAATACCTGCGTAATATTAATTTATTACACAGAGAAAAAAAAAGAGTTGTCCCTAAAAGCAATGTACAGAACTCTGTGCTAAAAGAAAGGATTGAAAAACATCGCAAAAATTTCCACAACACAAATGTGACAGAGAAATTGATTGCCGATGTTGACAAATATCTAGGCGAGAAAAAAAAAAAAAGGCCCTTTTAAGGGCCTGATACAGAATTCTGTGCCCCAAGAAGAAATAAAAAAATATCGCAAAAAAAAATTCCAAAACACAAAAGTGATAGAGAAATTAATTGTTGATGTTGATAAAAATATAGATGAAAATGCTACGCATAAGCAAAAAAACTGGTTACTCCAACCGTGGAAAAACCAAAATATTTCGCTGGCAGGCTTAGCAAAGAAATTAAAGAGGCAGAAAAAAATAACTGTAATGAAGAGGCTCAATTGCAGTATGCTAATAACAACGATGAAGAAAAAAACAACGGCATATTTAGGGGCCGTTCATTTTCCTCTTTCTCTGAGGAAGGGGGGAAAAAAAACAACGGCATTTTTAAGGGCCGTTCATTTTCCTCCTTCTCTGAGGAAGGGGGAAAAAAACAACGGCATTTTTAAGGGCCGTTCATTTTCCTCCTTCTCTGAGGAAGAAAAACGCCCTCTTAGTGAAACCTTTCCCTCATTCTCTGAGGAAGAAAGCAAATTTGACCTATTAATTAAAAAAGTTAAAGGAATGTCCACGAGTGAGAAACTTACGGAAAAAAAAATAAATGGAGAAACCGATAAAAAACAAAAAAATGGTGAATGGACCATCAATCAAATAGCAGAATTAGCTGCTAAACTGGTCAAAAGCAAGGAAGCAATCAATTGTAATTCTGACCAAGTTATCGAAATTAACAGCAATATAAACAAAATTGATACAGTAAAAAATGATGAAAAAAAAACCGAGGACGAATTTCTTTCCTCTGAAACAAATGGACTTAACATATTAATTTGGAATGCGCAAGGCATCAAAAGGCAGCATAGAGAATTCTTAGCCTACCTAAAATACAAAAAAATTGATATTGCGCTAATTAATGAATCCTGGCTAACGGACAGAATTAAATTCAAAATTCCCAACTACAAGGTTTACAGAAAAGACAAAACCTCCCAAAGTGGGGGAATTTTGATCGCAGTGAAAGATAAACTAGAGCAAAGTGAAGCGATATGCAACACAGAGGATGGCATGGAAGCGCACTCGGTTATTATTCAAACAAAAAATAACCCGATTAAATTTACGGCACTATACAATCATCGCAAACACACTATTACCAGGGAAGCTCTAGATAAGCTTTTCGAAGAAAATATTCCTACGGTCATTGCGGGAGATTTTAATAGTAAACACCGCTATTGGCACTGCCCAAGAGCTAATAAAAGTGGGAACAATATTTTCAGATATCTTTTAAACCAAAACATTGACTTGGGGGCGCCATCTGAACCCACACGAACGGCGCTCAGAGGAACTAGCAATATACTAGATTTTGCACTCCTGAAGAATAATAAATATTACTTTGAAATTTATACTGAGGCGGCACTCTCCTCTGACCACAATCCAGTTCACCTCCAGCTTTATACTGACAAAACTGTGAAGGTAGCACCCAAAATGGTCACTAACTTCAAGCAATTTGAAGGGAAAATTAAACTAGTGCCACCCCCAGTAATTGGAGACTGTAATAGCAAAGAAGAAACTGACACAGCTATTAAACTCTTTAACCTCGCCATTAAAAAAATTATGGAAGAATGTCAAACTCCTGCTAAAGAGAAAAAAATCCGTACTATTTACCCAAAGAAATTTTGGAACTTATAAAAGAAAAAAATAGGTACCGAAGCAAGTGGCAAAGAACAAGAAATAAAACGTTCTATGACCTTTATTGCTGCATAAATAGACAAATTAAAAGAGAAATCAGAAAATTCGAGAATGGGTCATGGGGTCAAGTATTAGAGGAGGCTCATATTGACTACTCTGAAAATTCGGATAAAAAAAACAAAATGACTCTATGGAATCTTACGTCGAGCTTGCAAAATAAAAATGTCAAATTACTCCCACCCCTTCAAAAAGAAGATGGGACGGTAGTTAGAACTGACGAAGAAAAAGCAGAAATTTTTGCAAACTCACTAGAAAAACAGTTTAAAATAAATGACATCCCTGACACTGATGTAGCCATTAAAATGAAAAAGGCCCTGAATACTTATTTTAGACACGCGGAGGATGTAGAAAATTCTAGAGTCATCGCCCAAAGTGCACAACTCTATGAAGAATTTACTAGTAAAAAAAAACCTGTATTAACATCCCCAATTAAAAGCAAACAGAAAGTCTCTTTTAAAAAAAATAGAAGCACAAGGCAAAGAAAACAACAGCCAAAAGTACAAAATGCTACGGCCTCTTTTACGTCCGATAGACAAGTTAAAGGTGCTACGACCTCTCGCGGGTCCGGAACGCCAGAAACTGAAAAGATAAGAAATAAAAAAGGCCTTTTAAGGGCCAAAAAAATTTTTTGTTCCTCCTGACTTTGAAAAACCACTACCCATCAGTGAAAGGGAAGTTAGGTTTCATATTAATAATCTTAAAAATAAAAAGGCACCAGGCAATGATGGCATAAATAATAAAATTATGAAAACATTACCGGAAGAATATGTTCAAACCCTTACTAAAATATACAATTGTGCCATTAAAATAAACTACTTCCCTGATATTTGGAAGACAGCAGAGGTAATACTTTTACCCAAGCCAGGCAAAACCCCGGCAATTCCTGAAAATCACAGACCGATTTCGTTGCTCCCAACCATGGAAAAAATCTTTGAAAAAATAATTCTTATTAGAATGCAGCAATTCTGTGAGGAATTCCCAGTAATTCCATTTACTCAAGGAGGTTTTAGAGATAAACACTCCACGGTGCACCAACTCTCTAGAATAACTGAAAAATGTGCTGAAGGAATTATAAAAAAGGAACACACAGCAGCCATATTTCTGGATGTGGCAAAAGCATTCGATAAATGCCCACATGAGGCAATTATCTACAAGCTAATAGCACATGATTTCCCACCCTGGATTATACACATAATCAAATCATACCTCACTAACAGAACATTCTGTGTAAAAATCAATGGGAAAAAATCGTTAAAAAAAAATCGAAGCTGGTGTACCTCAAGGCAGTGTACTCGCACCAACGCTGTATTCCATCTTTACGTCAGACTTTCCCAACTATAATAACAGGAATCTGACTACAGCTCTCTATGCTGATGACACTGCACTCGCTTATACTTCCAAAAATAAAAATCAAGCAACTTTCATGTTGCAACATTATGTTGAAAAACTTGAGAAATATTTCTTAGATTGGAAAATTAAAATCAATACCGAAAAAACTCAAGCAATTCTATTTTCTAGGATTAAATGCAATCACAATCCAGACTTTGAAATAGAAATGTATAAAAAAAAAATACCTTGGGTAAATGATGTTAAATATTTAGGACTTTTTATGGACCACAACCTAAACTGGAACAAGCATATTAAAGAAACTGTGTCCAAATCCCTTAAGATCAGAGGAAGTCTCCAGCCAATAATAAAAAATAAAAGGCTTAGCAGGAAAAACAAAACTTTGATATGGAAAGCCTGTATCAGCCCTGTTATTACTTATGCCTGTCCTATCTGGGGTAACTGCAACAAACAGCAGAAAAATAAGATTACCTCATTTCAAAATAAAACCCTACGACATATGGTTGGACTTGATGGAAGAACTTCAAACCATGCTATCCGAAGCATGCTAAATATTAATTCCATCCATTACACGATGTATGACTTAGCTTACAGATACTATGAAAAAGCTAAGATTCATCCTAATCCTCTGGTCAGAGCGGCCATTAACTATACTGTCAATGAAACTGACAGTTATAAAAGGCCAAAAACTATCTTAAATAAAGTTCCAGAAATGAACCCGATTCACAGCTACCCTAGCAAAAAAAATAACAATAATTGGGACTAGGTTTAGAGGTTATTTCTCACCTATGAAGAATTTCTGATAAAAAAAAAAAAAAAGGCTCTTTTAAGGGCCTTACTCTGATTTGCAAATTTACTTCACACATGTGAATTAATCTCGTTAAATAAAAAAAAAAAAAAAAACAACAAAGAAAGGGTGGGCTCCTCTAAGAGCCGTACTCTGTTTTGAAAACATACTTCACCCATGTGACGAAACCTAGTTAAATTAAAAATGAGAAAAAAAAAAAAAAAAAAGGCTCTTTTAAGGGCCGAGCAAAATGTTGCATAAAAGATTTATCTTTTTTGTACTAAATATCTCTGCCCCTAAAAAAAAAAAAAAACAAGGTATTGTTGGTCTTGCCTTTTATTTTAAAATTTGTTGTTGTTTTTCTCTGATTAAAAAACAAAAAAAAAAAAAAGGCTCTTTTAAGGGCCGACAAAATGTTGCATACTCTAAACGAGTATCTTAAACCTCGATCGGTGTAATTTTGTGATCACACCACCCCAAGCTATGGTTACTCTGTTTGTGATCACACCACCCCAAGCTATGGTTACTCTGACATGCCTGTCAAGAAGCAACAAAAGTAAACCTGTGAAAAAATTCTGTAAACCAATTCACAGAATTTTTTAACCCAATTCACAGCTACCCTAGCAAAAAAAAATAACAATAATTGGGACTAGGTTTAGAGGTTATTTCTCACCTATGAAGAATTTCTGATAAAAAAAAAAAAAAGGCTCTTTTAAGGGCCTTACTCTGATTGCAAATTTACTTCACACATGTGAATTAATCTCGTTAAAGAAAAAAAAAAGGGGGGGTGGGATCCTCTAAGAGCCGTACTCTGTTTTGAAAACATACTTCACCCATGTGAAGAAACCTAGTTAAATTAAAATGAGAAAAAAAAAAGGGGCTTTTTTAAGGGCCGAGCAAAATGTTGCATAAAAGATTTATCTTTTTTGTACTAAATATCTCTGCCCTTAAAAAAAACAAAAAACAAAAAAAACAAGGTATTGTTGGTCTTGCCTTTTATGTTAAAATTTGTTGTTGTTTTTCCTTAATTAAAAAAACAAAACAAAACAAAAAAAAAAAAAAAAGGCCCTTTTAAGAGCCGAGCAAAATGTTGCACCTGAAACCTCGATCGGTGTAACTTTGTGATCACACCACCTCAGCTATGGTTAATCTGACATGCCTGTCAAGAATCAACAAAAGTAAACCAGTGAAAAAATTCTGTAAACCAATGGGGAAAAATCTTTTCTCTCATTGGCTGGCGAGCAACACTGAGCAAATGGCCAGTTTTGTCTTACCCGGAGTTCAAAGACGATTCTTCTCTGGGAAAGATGTTCTGTGTGTGGTGATTTTTTTTCCAGGTTCCCCTCTCCCGTGTCCTTTCCTTTCTTTCCCCCTGTGCTCTTCTGTGGCACAGATGTACCGGGCATTTTTTCTGCGGAGAGAAATAGCACTTGAAATGGCTTGTTGTTACAGGTAAGTATGTAGGGCAGCTTACAACTTCACTTCTTAACGGGTAACCGTCTACTCCCTCTCCTCTAATATTTCCATACTTTTCTTTCGTACTATTCTATCAGGGAAATCTGTTCCCAAACATCTAATATTTCTCTTTTTCACCTGACAAAAGGCGCAGAGCGCTGAGGGTTCGGGTCTCTCAACCTCAGATAGGAAATATCTCTCTGTGAAATTAAACTAAACCGGTGATGAAAGTGGGCAGGAACGGTGGGGAACGGCGTTCTCCAATATAAAATAGTTATGAACAAAAGTAGGTAGAAGTTTGAAGAAAAACAATATTCTGTTAAACTACATATTCCGAGGAAATTCCAGCTCGCTATTCATCTATGAATTATATTTATAATTTGTGCAAGGTTTTTATGTTTCTAAATTTTTTGTCTCTCATTTTGTAGTTGTCAGAGCTTTTGCTCTGAGACCATATAATTTGTCCTCCAGATTCTTAGCTACTGACACGTAACTGGAGGAGATGCTCGCATTCGATTGTTTTTTTTTTTTTTGTTTTTTGTTTTGTATTATCCTGTACATTACCTCGTAGGGCGGAATCGTAAACTAGTAACAGTGTTGCAGACTAGCTTTAGAACGCCGAACTCAAAGATGAACAGGTGCACAGCCGCTGACCAATGTGGGACACGGCATTCTGTAATTGTTTAGTTTCTGAGATTCGGCGATGAGTCGGTGAGTCAGTGAGGGCTTTCGGTTTTATATGTACAGATAACATGCATCGATGAGCCTTTACATTATGACCATCCCCAGCCAAAAGAATGAGCGCGCCAGTGTCTAGAGCAGCGGTTACTTTAAACACTTAAACTTAGGTAGGAACACCATCTGAGGAGGAAAACAATGACGTCAGCTGTTTCTGAGTGAATATCCTACCTTCACGTACTGTACATAGGCTTATGAGGCAGGATCACTTCTCCCTCCATTTTCTTTCTTTTGTGAGTGTAAATTGGCCCCCAAGACTTAAATAGTTAAAATGTTAAGTTCCCTGAAAACAAATCATCCACTTTCACCACAGGATTAAACAGGCATCATTTGAACATAGCAGCCGTAACTAAGAAAAATACATCTCGCACATTCTTAATATCTGCGAACTTGTGAAGTACAGTTTTGAATACTAGAAATGTTACAAGTTCCGTGTTGTACCGTGTTTCTGTTAGGATCAAACCGATGGTCTGTTTTTAACGAGCAATGACTGGAATGGTATCGAAAGAAGAATAAAAAATGGGATATATACGTGTAAGAGCAGACGCTCCCTTCGTGTACCACTCGTCTCTGCTAAAAGCAAATTCATCAGCAGTGAACGTAGGAGCACAAGATTTGGACCCTTGAGAACTGGAAAGAGATCGCCTGATCTAATAAATCACGTTTTTAGTAAATGCATTCCAATGGGTGGGCCAGAATACGGCGCCAACAGCACGAATAAATGGATCACAACTCTCTAGCGTTAATTGTACAAGCTGATGGAGGGAGGGAGATGGTCTGGGGTCTGTTTCCGTGGCGGGAATTGCGTCCTTTAAAACCTCTGAACGGTATTTGGATGCCACGAGGTATCTTAACATCACTGCGGACTAGTCACATTCGTACATGTATATGGTGTTTCCTGAGGGAGAGAGCTACTTTCAGAAGGACAATGCGCCATGCCACAAGATTCGGATTGTCACGCAGGGGTTCCAGGAGTATGACAGAGACTTCAAAGGGAAAAACGGCCCATACAGTCCGGAGATCTTAACTCAATGAAACTGAGAGAGCTATTCGTAACAAATTTCCTACTGCAGCAAACTTTCGGCAATTGACGGACGCTACAACGTCTTAGCTGACATACCTGTAGAACGATATCAGCAATTCGTTGAAACCATGCCACACCGAACCGAAGTTTTTAGATCGCCAATAGCGGCTCAACATGTTATTAGGTAGGTGTATATAACAATGGTTTCTTATATTTAGTTTTAATAATGTTTATCCTTCTGCTTTCATTTTCGAATGATGTGTGTAAGAATAGTATTACACAGTCTTTATTTTTTTTATTTTGTTGATTTTGCGCTTTTGTGTGTACATTGAGGAAGAGGACTGATGTAGCCGCCAAAAGGTTTTGGGGAGGCTGTACCAAAACGGTTCATTCCGATGTACACTTTCCATTAAATATCAAAACAGAAACGAATACCGACCTTGTTTTCCCCATCCAGACATGTATGAAAGACCGAGGTGCAGCGCTCAGTGCTGCTCTCATCGCAGCGAAAAAAATGTCTGGTTTCTAGGGTCAGATGCGGATTTTAGAAAATTCATTGAATGAATCTACAGTGTGGTTTAAAGAATAATTGTTCGGACCAAAACGCTCCTTGATTCTGTGTGTGTGTGTGTGTGTGTGTGTGTGTGTGTGTGTGTGTGTTCGTGAGAGAGAGAGAGAGAGAGTGAAAACTATTGTGAGTATGTGAAAGAAATGCATGTTCTTTTTTCCTGTTCTCTTTAAGATTGCATTATATACTTAATACATGGAGGCATACATCAGTAATATGCACACACACGAACAAATCACTCCATTCTCCAGCTGCGTTTTATTCTACTCGTCAATAACTATCTTTTCCTCTTACTCAGTCACGTGCTAATCCCCCATTCCTCCCAGCCCAGATTTTTTGAAACATCTTTTTTTAATCCTGCAAATGGACGACCTACCAACTACCGTTGTAAATACAATACAATTTTTCCATTTCCTTACAGTGTCCAATCACATAGTGAACAAAGTGATTGGACACTGTAAGGAAATCGACAGTGTCCAATCACTTGTCCACTATGATTGGACACTGTAAGGAAATGGAAAAACTGTATTGTATTTTCAACGGTAGTGGGTAGGTCGTCCATTTGCAGGATTACAGCAGCCACCAGTCGAAGTAAACTGTCCACAAGTCCATGGAGTACGAAGAACGGAATGTTCCTCCATTCCGCCTTGAGTACATCGACCAACTCTGTCAGTGAAAAGGTTGTATTGATCTAGACATCTCCCGTCGCTCAAGTT
Source organism: Macrothele yani (assembly GCA_039090855.1). Classification (NCBI taxonomy): domain Eukaryota; kingdom Metazoa; phylum Arthropoda; class Arachnida; order Araneae; family Macrothelidae; genus Macrothele; species Macrothele yani. The sequence continues at coordinate 70,246,108 of CM077013.1, forward strand.
CATCCCATAGGTGTTCAGTGGGATTGAAGTCTGGACTCTGAGCAAGCCAGTCCATCCGCGAGACCTGATTTTCCTCATACCACTCCATTGTAGACCTGGAAGCATGATAAGTGGCATTGTCGTCCTGGAAGAAACAATCGTCGTGTCCGTAGAACTGCCAAAAAGTTGGGAGCATTCAGTTATCCGGGATGTATCTATACAGCACAGAGTTCATGTTGCCATGAATAACAACCAGTGGACCCACATCATACCAGCTGAAACAGTCCCATACCATAACTCCACCGCCTCCATGCTTCACAGTCGGCACTGTACGCTCCGGAAGCACACGTTCCCGGGTAATCTCCAAACTCAGACACGTCCATTCGATCGGAAAAATGTGAAGCGAGATTCGTCGCTCCATAATACCTGCCGCCATTGTTCCAATGTCCAATTTTTGCGCTGTTGACACCATCATAGTCGCGTTGTTTTATTGATCTTTGTGATGATAGGTTTATGGGCGGCTGCTTGGCCATGATACCCGAGTACATGGGCCTCTCTTCGAAGTGTCTGGGTGGTGACCATAACATCTTTGGCAATCTGGAACTCATGTGCTATGGCGTGCATTGGTCGGGACCTAGTTTTCCGGAACACCCTTTGCAGCACCCTCCGGTCCCTGGGTTGCAGTTTCGTGGGTCTTCCACGGCGAGGTGAATTCCTGCAATGTTCCGTCTTCTTCCATTTGTTGATGACTGAGGCCACCGTCGATTTAGCTACCTATCTGACATCAACAATACTTCTTATGCTCATACCTCCAATAGCGGACTGCTCTCTCCTGCTAGCCAATTTTCAGCGATTGATCTGCGCGTACCTCTATTGCCGGTTTTACATCTTATGGACCACGCGCCTGCTGCGGCACACACCATTCCGCCTGCGTAGGGGTGTCTAATCACTTTTGTCCACGTAGTGTAGAAGGTGTACATGTTTTTACATAAAATTATAATGTGACTAACGCATCCTAGGTGAAATCCGACTTGATTGAGAATTCATCGTATTTCGTTCCTGATATTTTTACAGTGGATTGTCCTTCAAAACAACTGAGAAGTACATCGAAGAGCCAAAACATTATTATCACCTGCCTAATATGTTGTACGTCCTCTATATGCCCCAAAAACAGCTCTTATCCGGCGAGGCAGGTGCGGCACAAAATTTCTAAAGTTGTTGCTTTGTGGTATATGGTACCAGCACGTTACCAGCAGTTCCTTTAACACCTGTAAGTTACGTGGTTGAGCCACCGCAAATCGGTTTTGGTGTTGCAATATAAACCACAGATACTCGATTGGATTGATTTCTGGGGAATTTGGAGACCAGGACAACACCTGGAAGTCTTCCTCGTGTTCCATGAACCGTTCTCGAACAATCCGGGTAGTGTGACATGGCGCATTATTCTGCTGAAAGATGGCACCACTAGAGCGGCATACCGTTTCCATGAAAGGATGCACCTAGTTTGCAATGATGTTTAGGTAAGTGGTAGACGTCATAGTTTCCTGCACATTAATGACTCGATTCAGGGTTTCCCAGCAGAACATTGGCCAAAGTATTATACTTCCCCCACCGACTTTTTTTATTTTCATTCCACGGTACATGGTGGTGCCACAGTTCCCCAAGTGAATGACGCTTACGCACCCGGCTGTCCACATGATGCAACACGAAACGAGTTTCATCGGATCAGACGCCCTTCTTCCAAATATTTAAGGTCCAGTTTTGATGTCCCCGTGCCCATTGTAGGCGCTTTCGATAGTAAACCGAGGTTAGCATGACATCCTGCAGCTACATATGCATCCCCATTTTCGGCAGGTTTCGATGTACTGTGTGCTGTCCCATATTACTCTCTTCACCAGCATTCAAATTGTAGGCGAGTTGTGCCATAGTATTTTCTCTGTTAACTCGTACCATACGGGATAACCTTTGCTCACCTCTGTCATCGGTGAGCCGTGGTCGGCCCACACCTTGCCAGTGGTTCTTGGCGTTTTTCTCTTCTGACCGCATTCTCAAGGTACTTACCACGGCTGACAGTGAGCACCCAACTCGAAAATCCTCTGACCCAGGCCATTGCAATTTGGCTTTTGTCAAACTCACTTACGTCCGTTGCCTTTCCCATCTGAAACTTAATACCGTTTACCAGAAACAATCTTAACACTGATTTACAGAAATAATATTAATACTGTTAAACAGAGATCAGTATCAGGTGTTACTTATACCGTTTCATGAACTCAAACGCGTTGTCGTTTACCTGCAGTTGTTTCGATTTGTATTCCCTGTTCATAATGTTTTTGGCTCTTCGGTGTATAACGGTCGCATAACCTTGGGTGATACTATGAAACCTTATCTAGAAATCTAAAGAATTTGAAAGATGGAAAGTGAATTTTATTTTATGTAGTATCGATGTACAATTTCCGGTTAACTGATCCGAACTTGTTCGAGGCAGATGTACGATCTTCTGGTTTTCATTTGGAGAAAAGAAAAAAAGGCAATAATGAACATGAAAAGCAGTGACACTTTTGTTTCCAGTATACAGCTTGAAACCCAGGACAGAATGCTCATAATGGCAGAGAATATGTGCTTTCTCACGTGACTGACTTCATTTTGAAAGACCAGAACTGGGTTCTGCTTAGTATCCAGTTAAAACAAAAAATATTCCAAAATTCGATAAGATCAGTAGCATGTGCGCCGATATATATTGCTCAGAAGAAGAAATTTCAAAATATTTCTCTCGGCAGTCTGCGAAGAATTATCATATCACTGAGATTTAGCCTTTTTGGAGAATGGAAACCATTATTCATGCGTTTCAAATTGAGAGAGGCTCATTGTTGTTGTTGTTGTTTTTCTTCCCGTATTAGTTTTATTTCTTCTCATTGGGCAAGTAGATCAAAACATCGAAAAATATGTAACTTAATTACATAGGCAATAAATTATATTAAAATAGATGTAATTGAAATGTTCAAAAAAATGTTAAACAATTAGAGAAATGAATTAATTTAATAAAGTGGAAGCTAAACTGGAAAGTTGGACATAAAATATATGAAAAATAAATTAAATGAATAAGAGCAAGTAACAGGAAACGATATCATGAAACTGAAAAGTAAGAACTAATATGAACAGTAAAGTATGCTATATATTTCAGATAAAAATCTGAAATTATCATTCTTTTTCACAATAAAGAAAGTCATAAAATCTTAAGGGAGATCGTAAATGAGTGAGAAGTAGCAGACATTTCTTTCTGAGTTCATGCTGGCTCTGAAATAATTCTGTACGTCTAATGACCTCAATATTTGCTTTGAGTGGAATACTTGTGCCTACTTAATCTACACTGCTGACCACCCAAAATGCAGCACCAAGAAGGAAGCATCCGATTGGCCTAAAATTTGCAGCATGCGTCGCCCGCGAGAGGACATGCAAAAGATTAGCATTGCAGGACATATGCAAATCATGTGCGCCTGGCACGCCACCGAGAAGCACTATAAGAAGGGTGCACAAAAGGCGGTGTGTACGTAGTGAAAGTGTGTTGTGCTGCCGGACCTGTGCGTGGGAAGCTTCCTGATGCCTCGTCGCAGAATACGGCAGTCATTCCAGCACGTTTCGGAGTTCGACAGAGGACGAATAGTGGCTTATCGCGACAGAGGTTTATCGTACCGAGACATCGGCGCCCGTGTGGAACGACATCCAGCACAGTGAGGAGAGTATGGATTCGGTGGGTGAAGCAGGGACGGACGTACCGACGTGAGCGATTGCCGCGACCGCGGCACACCACCGAACGAGAGGACCGGCATGTTGTGCGGCGGGCATTGACGGCTCGTAAACGGTAGCGCAGGAATTAGGGTGTGTTGCGCAACAGCCTGTGTCAGCACGTACCGTTCAACGTCGTCTGCAGGAGCGAGGACTTGTCGCACGGCGCCATTGCTCCAATTACCATTGACGTTACACCACCGGCAAGTGCTGCGGCAGTGAGCCGTTGAACTCTACACCTGGACTACGGAATGGCACGACATTGTCTTCTCCGGCGAATCCCGCTTTTGCCTGCAACACCACGATGGTCGGAACCGTGTGTGGTGGCACTGCGGCGAGGCACTGTATGACGCCTGCATTATGCATCGCCATATCGGTCCGTCGCCTGGCGTTATGGTTTGTGACGCAATTGGATATGACACCCGCACCCCTCTGGTACGCATCGCCGGTACACTTAACAACCACCGGTACATCTCCAACGTTTTGGAGCCTGTAGTCCCCCGTTACCTGCAGCACCTGCCAGCGGCCACGGTTCAACAGAACAATGCGCGCCCGCGCGTGGCACGTATGGTGCAACAATTCTTCACGGCCCACCAGGTGTTACTGCTGCCGTAGCCCGCCTGTTCTCCTGATATGTCGCCCATCGAACACGTCTGGTCGCTGATCGGCAACCGAGTGGCCCGGCAATCACCACCCGCGGCTACGCTTGATGAACTGTGGCAACGCGTGGAAGCAACCTGGACCGACATACCCCAAGCCCACACCCAAAGTCTCTTTCTTTCGATGCCGCGGCGTGTAGCGGCCGTTATTGCCAGCCACGGGGGCCACGTGAACTATTGATGTCTGCGTGTTCCGCAAGTCTCACGGGCCTGTAAGCTCAAGCATTTCACCTTTGTATCTGTTGTTATATGTGCAGTAAATCTGGCTTTACTATCTTGTGTCCTTCTTGGTTTTGCATTTTGGGTGGCCAGTAGTGTATATAATGACTGAGTAGTTCCAGCAGATTTGTTGGTTGTTGGAAGGTAGACTTTCTCCAGAAATATTGCTGTAAAATCACTGACACATATCCTTACAAATGAAAGGAAAACTTAGTGTTTATCTTAAGAAAACGGTTTCACAAGTAAACGAAAAGCAAAGCTTTGACAGTACACAGGCAGTGAATATGAAGTTTTCATTATGAATAAATGCAGCTAAAATTTCATTTGGAAGAAATGGAAGTTCCTTGAAAAATTAGTTATGTAGACTCCTGTGGCGTATGAATTTTAAACGTCAAGACCGAATGCGTCCATATTAATGCGTGACTTCCTAATAAGATCCTTTAAATGCTGCGCAAACACATCGATCACAAACGAAACATATGTGTAGGTATAATGAATATATCGCTTCTGCTAATGAATTATAATGAATATATGCTTCTTCTAAGCTAATGCTTCTTCTAATGCTTGTTGTTTGTTAATTATATCATGAATAAACTTTCCTGCTAGTAGTGTAGTAATAATAATGAACAAGCTATTAACTGCTAGTAATGTTGTAGTAGTAATTAAGATGAATAAAGTCTTATGCTTGTTGTTAATAATAATCAACTAATGAAATTAACCTAACAGCCAGACAGAGATCTGACAAAACTATGAACTGAGAAAGACGTACTTACTAAGACAATCTTTTATTTGGTAAACTTCTGGCTCTCACATAAACGAAGATCTCTTTACACACGAAACAAAGCTCTCACGCACATAAACAACCGCTCTCTCTATACAACAACAGCTCTGACACATAAACAACAGCTCACTTCGTACAACAACAGCTCTCTCCGTACAACAACAGCTCTTTCTACGTATCGTTGAACGCGCCTATTTATACTGGCTACCACCACGTCATGACTTACACTCATTGCCAGATCTCATTCAGCGGGAGAAATAACATCTCGTTCAGTAAGAAGATAATTTACATAGTAAAATAAAATAACCAGAGATAGTAAAAATCAAAAGGAAAGTGAATCTAGAGTATACGTTACATCATCTCCCCTTAATTTTTTTTTGTTCGAAAAACCAATCAATTTTGGAGTGTAAGTCTTACACTTCGTTCATTGACGTTTATCGACCTCTTTTTTGTTTTGTTGTTTGGTGGCAGCAGTATGTACAATCTTAAACTTGGCATGACAAAATCAAGAAATCTGTATTCGTCTGTCAAACACTTTATATACTTGAATAAAACAAACCTGCATCGGCATACCTTCCTTTTATTCTGCCTAGCAGGAATCACTTTTAATAATTTCAAATTACGTTCTCATTATTCGTTGAATACACACCAACTGTATCAGCAGCGAAGATTGCCTGGAGCTGCCTAACAGTAACAGTTTTTATTATTTTACCCCTAAGCACATATATATATAAAAAAATTTTGGATTAGTAGATGGACATAGAAGAAATATAAAAAAAAACACATATATACACAAAAAAAGAATGCATAGGCCCACACGAAAAAAAGAAATTCTGACACGCCAACTGGTCGTGCAGGAAAAACAACAAACGGAAAAAAGAACCTGTCCACGAGAACTTACTTATCTCGAGGACGCATAAAAAACTCTAGTACGATAACGTTTTGCAGGCCTAATCGGACTGGTAACTTCAGGTGGCGTAGATCTCTTTAAGGACGTGACTGGATCATCGGTAGTCTGTCGGTCAAGAAATCCCGTCGGCTGACAGGAACGGTCAGGAACGGCTGACGTCCGTCGGTCAGGAACGGCTGACGTCCGTCGGTCAGGAACGGCTGAAGTCTGTCGGTCCGGAAATCCCTGCGGCTGACAGGAACGGTCAGGAACGGCTGAAGTCCGTCGGTCCGGAAATCCCTGCGGCTGACAGGAACAGGCTCCCCAGGCTTTTGATATGTAATCCCTTTGTGCTGGGGCCCGTGTTGTCCTTCCAGCATTCTTTTGGACGGACGCGGCTCCGGCCGCATCGTTTGTTTTCGCTTTCTCCCTCGTGGCATGAGAGTAGAAGCAGGCATCGGCCCTGTTTGCCCTGAGCGTAGGTTCCAGGGCGAAACCCGGGCGGATGCAAGGATCTCTGCCTTCGTCGCTGTTGCGGCGAAGCAGATTGGGGAGACGAGTTACGTTTTCGCCCAGCTTTTGGTGTTACTGGACGGTTTGTAATTGGTGTTTGACGTTTAGGAATAGTCAAATTATTGTTCATAACTGATAAATCAGAAATATCCAAAGACTCTGAGTCGCTGCTGTAATTTAGTGGTCGTGCAGGGCGATGTTTATTTCTGATTATAGGAATACTCTCTGACGAGGTATTCAAGGAAGTAGGATCTTGTGTTGGTGCAGAGTTATCAGGAAATGGTGCAGCAATAGTCTTGGCAATGGTTGGAGGGAAAGGAACGATACTAGTATTTGAAGAACTTGATTCGAGCCTTCGTCTCATGGGAGAATCAGGTTGCGTGTTTGGAAACCCGTCTTGAGGAGGGAGGGTAAAGAAAAAAATCACTGGAGATTCTTCAAAAATGTTTGTTGGTTCGTCCAAAATTTCTGGAGGTTGATCGTGAGATATAGACTCTTGAGTCTGTGGAACAGAAGGTTGAGTAGGGTTGATTATAAAATCGATATTTCGTTCATGATACTTGCGACACTGAGCAACGTGTACGTATTGAAATTGATTGTCAGGTTTTTCAAGAATAATGTTATTTTCAAACACATTTGCCACCCGATATGGACCTTCGTAGCTGGGTGCAAATTTCTTCACTAAAGTATGAGAAACAGAAGACTGGAAGTGCGTTTCTACGAGAGTGAGATCTCCAACGACAAGATCTGGTTCCCTACGCCTAGCATTATAATATCTTGCTTGAGCCGCTTGTGCTCCTAACATTGCAACACGAGCTTTTTCTGCCATGATTCGTACTGATTGCGGAGTTGGTCGCTGGTTTAGTTCGTCGATAATCCCCGTTAAATTTTCAAAAGGGGTTTTAATTTTGCTACCCAGAAAAAGTTCTGCAGGAGTAATTTTAGTAGATTCGTGAACAGACGAGCGGAGGGCGAACGAAAAAACCTCAAGATGGTCATCCCATCGCTCGTGATGATCCATGACAAATGTAGCAATCATTTTCACAAGCGTGCGGTTTACTCGATCCGCAGGATTACTCTGGGGATGATATGGGGAAACGAATTTATGCTTAATGTGTAGTCTCGCACACATTCTTTCAAAAATGTCAGAAATAAATTGTGGACCATTATCCGAAACTACTTTATTAGGTGCACCATATCTAGAGAATACTTCATTAATTAATACATTACAAGTAACTTCTGCCGTAGCGGCTTTAATGGGAAAAGCTTCAACCCATTTAGAAAAATTATCAGTTAATACTAACACTTAACGAGCTTTGTTTTTAACAGATAAAGGAAAAGGTCACAATAAATCTATTGAAATAATGTCAAAAACATGAGAATTTCAACTAGATTTCAAGTGACCGGCCGGTCTTACATTACGGTAATTATTAATCTGACACAAGTGACATGATTGAACGTATGCGAGCACACTTTTTGGTACATGCCAGGCCAATAGGCAACATCCCGCAATTTACAACGGGTCTTGCGAGTACCTAAATGGCCTGCAAGAGGTTTGTCATGAAATTCGTTTAAAAGAGCCATTCTAAGGGTTCGCAGAATACATGGGCGAAACTCTGCCCTAGTAGTCCTAGATTTCATATAGTAAAGCAGACCCTCTATGACTTCAAAATGCTGTGACCTTCCAGCCAGAGAAGGATCACTTTGTAGGGGCGAACCCGCAAGCAAAAAATTATAGATATCCCCAAAATCTGGATCATTTATTAATTCTGCCATTATCTGCTCTCTGGATGTTATATCAGCTATTAGAAGTAAAGGCTGACATCCAGGAGTAGTTTCTGTGGGGATCCCACTAATCGTAACGAGAGACAATGCGTCCGGTAATTGATTCTTATGACCTGGCTGATACGAAATTTTGATATTGCTCTCTTGTAACTTAAGAGCCCATTTCATAAGTCTTTGAGAGAGATGCTTAGCAGAATTCAAATACTGAAGGGCAGAATGATCCGTAATTATGTTAACTGTCAATTCGTTAAGATAACATTGAAATTTGTCAAGAGCATACACAACAGCAAGACATTCACGTTCCGTAGCTGAATAATTGCGTTCAGCTTTGGCTAAAGTACGAGACGCAAAAGCTATTGGATGCCCATCTTGTGACAAAACGCAACCAAGACCAACTCCGGATGCGTCAGTATAAATATCAAATTCCTTAGTATGATCCGGGAAAGCCGGAGGCTGAGTCAACGCAGACTTCAGTGTTTCAAACGCAGCGTTAGCCTCAGGTGTCCAAACAAACTTCGCCGCCCCGGTGGCGCAGTGGTCTAAGGCGTTGGCCTCTGATCATTCGTCCGTAATGGGGTCCGGGTTCGAATCCCGGTCAGGCATGGATGTTGTGTTTGTCTTACGGCACTGGCTCTCTCCCTTCCCTGGAACCAGTGACCCTAAATTAGGGACGGGCGACTGCTTATAGCCCATTGAGTTGCTCACGGTGGTCGTTAAACCTCCAATCAAAAAAAAAAAAAAAAAAAAACTTCTTGTAATTACGTTTCAAAGCATACAATGGCTCACAGATTGTAGCATAAGCGGGGACAAACTGCTGATACCATCCGGTCATTCCCAGAAAGCGTGATAGTTCTTTTGCTGTTTTAGGCCGAGGAAAATCAACAAAAGGCCTAATTTTTTCATTATCCGTAAATAAGCCGTGGGGAGTGATTTTCAACCCCAGATATACAATCTCGTCCCTCGCTATCTGGCATTTACTAGGTTTTAACGTCAAGCCAGCATTGTATATAAGTTGGAACACCTGTTTGAGCAGAGAAAGGTGCTCGTCAAAAGTCTCGGATGTAATAATAATGTCATCCAAATATACATGCACATGGGGACCCAGAACAGGTCTGAGAACCGTATCCATAAGCTTTTGGAAAGTAGCAGGTGCAGAAGCTAGTCCAAAGGGCATACGCAGGTATTCATAAGCCCCAAAAGGAGTCACAAAGCCTGTTTTATCGACAGAGTCCGGATGTACCGCCACCTGCCAATATCCACTCGCCAAATCCAAGGTTGACATCCATTTAGTTGATGACAGGTCATGCAAAATATGCGACATGACAGGTAGTGGATAATTGATCGTTTTTGTGACTTGGTTGAGCTTGCGGAAATCTGTCACGAAACGAAATTCATTGGGTTGTTTCTTTGGAACCAAAAAGGCAGGAGCACACCAGGCGCTTGTTGATTCCCTTATTATGCCCTGTTTAATCATCTCAGAAATTTGACGTTGCATTTCCTTTTTCTTATGGGGTGCACAAGGGTATGGCTTCGTCGCTATCGGTTTCGAACCATCAGTGTCAATGACATGATAAACCACCTGTGTGAAACCAGGTTGATCAGAAAATAAACCAGGGCTTTCCTGCAAAAGTAGAGAAAGCTGGTTTCGTTGCCTCTCATTCAATTGGTTACTCAATAACAAACTCGTTATATCTATAGGAACCGTAGGAATCACTTCGATAGGTTCCGGAAAGGAAATCACATGTTGTACGAAATTCAGAGTAACTTGAAACGTATTAATAAAGTCCATTCCCATTAGACATTTCACAGGTAGTTCGTCTATAAGCAGGAAAGAATGCGTAAAACGAGCCTTTCCCAGCCCTAGAGATAATGTGACAGTTCCTGCGATACTGAAGATTTCGTTATTTGCACCTAGCAAATACTGCGTCGCAGGCGGAACGTGTATTGCAGGAAAATTGTCAGTGCAAAACTTCGTATTTAGGGCTGATATTTCAGAACCAGTGTCGAACTTTGTCTCGACAATAATATCTTCAATTGTCAAGAATACATCAGGCAACTGAGGAGTTTAAACAGTCACTAATTCTGTTTTAGGGTCAGAATGCTTGGTATCAGGAAGCAGGACCGACCCTTGGTCTACTTCCTTTGGAAGTTTAAAGGATTCCTGGTTGGATTATCATGCGGTCTGAAACCTTGACCCTGCCGGGTATGGGGAAAATTTTCGCGATGAGGAAAACTGCGTGAAACCTGCGTCAGGAACTCCGCGTGTCTGTTGACATTTTCATATCTATTACTTCTTCCCTCAGCACGGGCAGAAAAATCATCATTGCCCTGAGCATGAAAACGTTCCGAATGCTGCGGATTGGAACGGGGTCGAGCATACTGTGCATTTGTACGATATCCCGAAGATTGTTCAGAAACTCGCGGTTGGTTTGCCACTCTTCTGTGTGGTGGAACGTATGAAGCTTGGGCGTGCACTTGTGTATGCTCGCGCTGAAAGTTATTAGGCCTATTATGCCGCTGAGGGTTTTCGTAATAAGCCTCGCGGGGTGCCCGAGCATGGTGAGTTGAACCATGTTTGCCGTGTCGCTCTTCATACGTTCGTATGAGGCGAAAGCATTCATGAATTGTAGCAGGGTGTCGAACCTCAAGAAAATCTTGTAAAAATGGGTCGAGCTGTTGCAATAGGGTGTCCAACATGTCGACATGACTGGCATGTGGATCCCATAAGTTATATAAGCGTGTTGTTTCCAACGCAAATGTAACAGGGCTATCGTTGGGTCCTTGCTGACGAGAAAAAAGTTGTTGTGCAAGGCTAGCTCGACTGAGGCCAAAAGGAAAGACTTCCAAAAATTCTGCATGGAAATTCTCATAATGAGAATCCGGGTTCGACACTCTCCACTGCCGATACCAGGTCTTAGCGGTATCCTTCAAGAAAGTGCCTGCTATTTGTACTTTGCAGTCTTGAGGAATATTATAGAGATCAAAATGATCTTCCAAATCTTCGAGGAATTTTAAGGATCCCTCCAACCCATTGAAAGTAATTGTTCCTGCATGCGGCACGAAATGGGCAAGCATTCTGCTTCGCTGAGAGGATTGAACTCCCTCAGGTACAACCCGCGACTCAGAGTAACAGGAAGCTGGTGAATTACGAAATTGTGAAGAATGCCTGGGGACTTGTAAATCATTCATATCAAAGTGAGACCCACAGGCTTCTTGCAAATTGTCAAAGAAAACACCATTACCATCGAAGTCTGATTTAGGATGAAAAATTGAAGTTGTCTCAGGTAAGGAAGACATGGGTAATAATTGTCAAGATCTAGTGTTCGAGAAAAGTTCGGGCGCCAATTATATATAATGAACATATCGTTTCTGCTACTGAATTATAATGAATATATGCTTCTTCTAATGCTTGTTGTTTGTTAATTATATCATGAATAAACTTTCCTGCTAGTAGTGTAGTAATAATAATGAACAAGCTATTAACTGCTAGTAATGTTGTAGTAGTAATTAAGATGAATAAAGTCTTATGCTTGTTGTTAATAATAATCAACTAATGAAATTAACCTAACAGCCAGACAGAGATCTGACAAAACTATGAACTGAGAAAGACGTACTTACTAAGACAATCTTTTATTTGGTAAACTTCTGGCTCTCACATAAACGAAGATCTCTTTACACACGAAACAAAGCTCTCACGCACATAAACAACCGCTCTCTCTATACAAGAACAGCTCTCTGACACATAAACAACAGCTCACTTCGTACAACAACAGCTCTCTCCGTACAACAACAGCTCTTTCTACGTATCGTTGAACGCGCCTATTTATACTGGCTACCACCACGTTATGACTTACACTCATTGCCAGATCTCATTCAGCGGGAGAAATAACATCTCGTTCAGTAAGAAGATAATTTACATAGTAAAATAAAATAACCAGAGATAGTAAAAATCAAAAGGAAAGTGAATCTAGAGTATACGTTACATAGGTTTGAGAATTTTGTTGGAAAGCATACTTCCAGATGTTTGGAAGTGAATGGAATGTTTTCAAGGTTTATACACTATCTAACATAAAAGTAATTGGACACCTGTGATAGCAAAGGAAAACGAAGTTTATTCACCTTCAATAGTTGATGGAGCCTCCACGGCGGCGATTACAGCTGTGACCCTCCGGTGCGTACTCTCAACCAGGCGTTGCACGACGGCTAACGGTATTTTCTTCCACTCGGCTTGGAGAAGACAGGTCAGTTCCTTCACCGATTTCGGATAGTGGGGGCACCCTTTAAGTCGACGTTCCAACTCGTCCCAGAGGTGCTCGATAGGGTTAAGGTCCAGGCTCTGCACAGGTCAGTCGATTCGATTAACCCCATTGTCACCATACCAAGCCATGGTGGACCTCGCAACATGACAGGTAGCATTGTCATCCTGAAAGTAACATGGGTCCACCCCTTAAAACTGCCACAACGTAGGAAGCGCATGGTCATCCACAATGGTGTAGTAGGTCTCGGCGTTGGGTCTACCAGGAATTGCGACCAAGGGTCCCGTGCCATACAAGGAGAAACACCCCCGTAGCATAATTCCACCGCCACCGAATTCACAGTTGGCACAATACATTCCGGCAGGAGGCGTTCTCCAGGAAGACGCCAAATCCAGACCCTGCCATCCGAACGGTAGAGGGTGAACCTTGATTCGTCGCTCCAGAGAACCTGTTTCCACTGTTCAACGGTCCACTATCGACGTTCTTTTCACCACGTTAGCCGAGCAGCGCTATTGGACTAGGTGATCAAAGGCTTGTGGGCGACAGCACGTCCATGATAACCGAGCAGATGGGCTTCCTTACGGATGGTTTTCATCGAAGGAACACTTCCGGTTGCCTGTTGAAACTCCTCGCGGATGTGACCCATCGATTTGGTGCGGTTCTTCCGAATTTCTCTGGCCAGCACCCGTCGGTCTCTAATTTCCAGTTTTGTGGGACATTCCGACAGTCACCTCTCATCTTCCACTTGCTAATCAAGTAGGCCACAGCCGATTTTTGGGTACTTCAACTCGCTGGATATGTCACGTATGGATCTGCCATTTCTGTGATACCAGACGATTACACCTTTCTCGAAATCAGAGAGCTCCGAACTGCGTGGCATCTTGCATGCGACTGGTTGCGTTGTTGTTTCCCACACGATATTTAACGGCGGCGTCCGTGACGTGTATCAGGACCGCCGATATCGTCGTTTGCAGGGGTGTCCAATTACTTGTTGGTAGATAGTGTAGTTTAATGAAGTAACTTTAGCAACGTGGGGATTGGAACGTAGCTCCCCGTTAGAAGTTCGGGTAGTCCTTGATTATTCTGATACTGCAAAATAGTTGCTACTATTTCAGATTCTTATTTATGTAAGACTAAGTAATATTAATAAAACTCAAAGTTGGAATTTTTTAATTAACAATATTTTCATTTGAGAGCTAACCTAGAATCGCATTTACCGCAGAACAGTTCAGTTGAGGAAAAACATTTTTTATCAAAATTGCTGAACTGCTCGAACTTTTCTGATACTTTTACATAGTTTTTTTTATTTTTTAAAAATAGCTGCATACTTTCACTTACTGTGCACCGCAGAATAACGTTAATTTTTTCTCACTGATATTTTAAAAATGATTTCATAATTTGTTTGGGTTCCCATGTGAAATATTTTCCTTAAACATGATGAAAGACGTCATACGTTTTGTATTTAATTTTCCGAATGATTTTGGTTGTTTTCCTTAAAAAAAAAAAAAAAAAAACATGTATGCCCAAAGGAAAATTTTCTCGATTGAAATGGAATATCTTGGTTTTATTGGAGCTATGTCCATGAAGGAATGGGCTGATGTACTTTGCCGACGTCATAAAGTCTGCGAAGGATTCTCGTCAGCCATTTCATTAAAAGTGATGAGCTCGACATGAGGAATGAGTCATTTGATGAAACGAACGCAGTGGGTGAAAGGAACGTGGGAAGGACTAAAGCAAGAAATCAAACCCAATCTCTTTGTTCCAACAGCAGCATGTAGATTAAACACTAAACTGTGCTAAGGGCCATAAGCACCAAAGAAGTTTCAAAATTTCACTCAATAGTTCCCTTTTACCTACACAACTGACATTTCGCTGCGTGCAAGGTTCATACCTAGAATAAAATCTTCCGCATTTTATTCAGAATAGCTTTTGCTTTCCAATGTCGTTTTCTCTAGTGCGATAGAGCCGTAAATAAAAGTTCATTAAAGAAGAGAAGGGCAAGGTCGCGTGTACAGAGCTCAAATAAATTATTATGATCTATGTTTGAATTATCTCTGCAGTATTCATGTCAAAACATACTAAATAAGATACAAAAAAAAATGAAAGCAAATACGGTTGCCCATACAAACGAATGTAATAACTTAGTGTTATATTAATTCAAAGTAATCATTCAGTTTTTCAGAGTGCTCTTCACATTTCCTGGAATTTCCGTAGCAGGCAAGTCTGTCTTTCTTGGGTAAATAATTTTTTTCGAAATCATTCGGAGCCAAGTGTGAGGTACAATATGAGTAGAAAAACTGGGCAACATCCTTTTTTCTGAAAAGCTGTTTTACAACATATGAGGAAGCAGCTTCGCAATGACACAAAATGACATGCATTTCTACCTGCTGCTGCTGATAGAACGACGCAGACTTAGCGACATTGAAAGAGCAACTACCACAAGAATAAACATTTTGACGTGAAGAACATCCGTCCTTCCCTTCTACAAACCACAAACGAAAATTATCCTCGTTATTTTATAGTCACACTTTACATTTGCCAGATCGAACTATAGAAAAGCATTCTGGTGTAATGCCAAAAATAATTGTTTCAAAATGTGATGGCAGTTCTAGCTTCATTTTTTGTAATATAGTAATTTGAAATTTGAGTTACACCATTATGTGTTTCAGTAAGCAATTTACTGAATCAGATTTTAACCCTCTGTAAGAGAAACGATACGAAATTTTTAGATGACAGAGCTGACATAGCATTTTCGTGAATCTGGGAAACGTTACTGCCACGTGCAGAGCTTCACGATAATTTTATGGGGTTCAAAAATGCACAGATCATGACTTTTTATGTTGTTTAACCCTTTAAGTGGCCGATGTACCTGAACCAAATGAAGTCCAAAATATACTGTGCTTCCCAAACAGAAATGTTCACATAATAGTCGGGTTTAACGAAAGCTACTGCATAGCAGCCTCTTTCCTCTTTTATCTCAGTAGTACCAACCATAAACCTGTCACAGCATTTTTTTTGTTTAAAACACTTCCGGACAAGAATCATGATAAGGAAAATGACCGACAGTCAGTGACTTTCGTCATCGAAAGCTCATCCAGCAGCCATGGTGGCGCAGTGGTCTGAGCGCTGGCTTTGTAAAGGTTGTGTTGACCTGTACTACGTGTTTGACCTGCGATTGTTAGTGTTCTTTTGTGTGTGTGTCGTAATTTTGTGTATCTCCTGCATTGTGAACATCTCCTGTGTCGATTGAGTCCGACCTTGACGTCCTGTGAGTACAGCTTTACTTGTACTAACTCGTTTTATGTCCTGGCTTTGTCCAGGGTCGGGTTTAGCAGGCCAGCCATTGCAAATGGCGGCGACTGCATCTGATAGGCCAGGTCTGAAGCTTGATAGCAAAGCTCCGCTCCCGCCTGGCCACGTTCGGTCTTCGTAATTACTTCATGCAGCTGGTTTCCAAGCCGCGTCATCTGATGTTATCACCTCTTCTTCCAACTCTATGGATGTTGATTTCACGACGTTATCTACCACAGTGATGTCATTAACTTCTTCAGTATCAGTTGCCTCTGGTACTTCATTTCCTCCTGCGAGCACTGCGTCTCAACCTTCCCCATCTCCGCCCATTCCTCCGGCAACTTTTCCTTATGCTTCCGTTGTGAAGGGTACCAGTTCATCTTCCTCTACAGCGAAGAATCCATGTACAATGCCTAGTGATATGATTGTTACTAGAGACAACAAGAAATTACTCATCGAAATTCCGGAAACTTCAGCTGCTGGGCAACAGGTTTTACGCACACAGAAACTTGGCATATGTTTTGATGCCCTCCCGGACACCAGCCTTAAGAAACACTCCTTAGCCGTTCGCCAAATCCTCCCTAAGGGAGCGATTACCCATATGGCGAGAAAACCTAGGACTGTTCTTATCTATTTGACGACGCTAGAGTTTGCGGAGTGCGTCTTATCTGACGGACTGCATGTTGAGGATCATACCTTACTGGGAGTCCCGTTCACGCAGCGCCCCGTACTTGTTACATGCTACCCCGTACCGCCAGAAATCAAGGACCATAACTTAATGGCGGCCCTTTCCCGTTGTGGAAAAGTAGTTGGTTCCATTTCCACTCTGTCTTCCGCACCAACAGACCCAGATGACAGGAACATCTTAGGTCTGCGTCGCCAAGCAAGGATCCTGTTCCCTACTGAAGATGTCATTGCTGACTTCCCTACTGACCTCACTGTGGTTGTAGGGAAGCACATTTTCCGGATCGATATCGTTACTGCCTTGCATTGTTTTAAATGCAAGACATATGGCCACATTCAATAACGTTGTCTACATGCATCTGCCAAGCCACCTATTTCCATACCGCCCGAAGTCAACACCCAACCCTCAACACCAGTTTCTCTGGTCACACAAAGTTCGGCTCCACAGACGTCCTTGGTCCCTGCTACTGTTGTTCCAGAGGCTTCTCCCCCGGCAAATAATGATTCATCAGCAGTCTCCAAGTCTTCGATCTCTACTACGGGAACTTTGGTTACCTCTCCATCGTTAGAACCCACTTGCTGCTGTGGTACCTCTAAGTTCTTCGGAGGGTATTATCTCCGAAAAGGAATGGTAACCCCTCCGTCGTGTTACTTCATCTTCTTCCCTTGGATCCCCTAAATGGAGTCAGATCTAACTGTCATACACCAACCAGCCTGTCCTGGCATTCCCACGTTAAAACGCACTAGACAACGTTCAATCTCGCCGGTGGCGTCTTCTCTACGCTGATCACGTTTCCGTTCGCTAATTCGACAGTCTTCCTCTCCAACTGCAGTTCCCACGTCTCTTAAGTCCCCAGCTGTTCCAAAATTGTTGGATCAAAAAGCTTTCGCAGAATATCTGGAAACTTTCCCTGCATTAGACGGGCCGCTGGCACCGTCTGATTTTGCTCTTATCATACTCAATCAACCGTCACGTCCTCTCAAGCAGCTAGACTGCGTTCAATCACGTAATGCTCAGCTTCCTACTATTATTACCCAATTTCAGAGTCTACTTGCTCTTTTGCCGAAAATTGACACAGTCACTAATGCGCAGACATCTAACTTAAAGAAACGTGTGACCAGTCTTCACAGAAGTGCTGATAGTTTTATTCAACCACTACAACCTCTTTCACGTTAAAATTACTTTCTTTCAACTGTAAGGGATGCTCCGTCCCTCCTACCAATGCGTTAGTGTTTGAAGATATCACACCGCATGATGCGGATATATTATTGCTACAGGAGACTAACTGTCATCCCAACACCCCATACCACCGGTGGCGAACCTGGCCATTTCAATTCTACCATGTCCATCGACTCAGACTTCACGCAGAACTTGCGGTGGCCATCCGTTTTCGTCTTCGATCCTTCATCACTGATATAATGGTCAAACCGATTTATCGTGACCTCCTGCAGCTTCTGTCCTTCCGCCTTCACAACTTCCGATACCATATCTTCAACATCGATGTTTCCGGCAATCAACAGTATGCAGATTGCCTTTTTGAGCATTTTGTTTCCTGTGTTAAAGGTCTTCTGGCCACTGATATTATCATCTTAGGTGGTGATTTTAACTGCACCCTTGACCCATCGTTTGACAGATCGGACGGTTCCACGGATACCAGGTATTTTCTTACCCGAGCACTTTCTACAGTTATCAACAAGTTACAACTCCAAGATTCTTTTCGACACCTGCACCCATTTCTTCGTTCGTACACCTGGCGCTTCTATTCCACTTCCTCCCCTACAACTGCCCGACTTGACCGGTTTTATGTTTCTTCAATTCTTCTTCATTCAGTTCTCTCCCTTTCTCACACACCGACAGTTTCTTCCGACCACAGCTGTGTCGTAATGTGTCTTCACACTGGTCCATCTCCTCGGCAATACTACCGTACTTGGACCCTTGATGATGATGATCTTTTACTTGATCCAATTTACATCATTTCCATTCAATCGCAGCTCCAACAAGCCTTATATACGCTCCCTTGTGCTTCTTGTCCCTTGCAACACTGGTTACATGTCCAATCCCGGATTCTTCTTTATACCAAACAATATTCCCACTATAACGAAGTAAATTTCTCCGTCATTTTTGGTCTACGCCGGGATTCGAACCCGAGGCCGCTTATTCCGGAACAAGTCGCTCTACCAACTGAGCATCTCCCCCCCCGAAAGAGGGCCGGGGGCATGGCCCACGGGTCAGCCGTGACCATGAATCGTTGCAGGCAGCCATCCACTGTAGAACGTGCACTTGAGAACTCCCAGTCAATCTGCTGTGTGGAATGCAACATCACACATTTTTATTTTTCGAAGCGCTGGAGAAGGGATTCTCTGATTGTTCCTGTCTCGCGGTGTGGAAATAACATCACACCAATGCGAGAATTTGAACGGCCGGGTCATCCGGATAGTTCGGGCGCCATTATAACGAAGTAAATTTCTCCGTCATTTCTATCCGCGCCAGGATTCGAACCTGAGGCCGCTTATTCCGGAACAAGTCGCTCTACCAACTGAGCTACGCAGACGATTATTCTGATTCCTATCTGCCTTTATGTCGTGTGCGTCCTGCTGGCAGGTACGTCACACCACGAAAAACATACTACCGTCCCTATGAAGATTGATGCTGCACGCTCGATTTTTTCCACCCTATATCTTGATTCTCCGCTGTTTTCTCATTACCAAGCTGAACTTCGTGCCTTGCTACTTCCTGTCTCCCAACAAGCTCTTCACCGCCTCAAGCTCCTTCATCTCCAGCCAAATGACTTTATATGTGAACAGGTTCAACAACTGGAATTCCACAAACGTTCCGCTCATCACCTCCGTAATCTGAAGTTACCTGATGGAACTGTTACTAATGACATCACTCTCATTTGCTCCGGTGTTAGAATATATTTCCAGTCACGTTTTGCTCAGTTCCAGTCAAGTTCTCCGCATGCTGATTCGATTCTTCGTGCCTTACCACATATTCCATCGCATCTTGTTGCATCTCTTTCTATGCCTATCACCTTAGCAGAAGTAGAACAGTCGCTTGCCTTACTTAACTGTCACTCGTCACCTGGTCCTGACTGGTTGACAGTTAATTTCTTTCGCACGTTTTCCTCTTTCCTACATCCTCTCCTATTTCCTTGCTTTACAGCTGCTTTTTCCTTATCTGTTCTTCCCCCACTTTTATTCTAGCTCACATATATTTTCTTCCAAAGAAAGGGTGTCTGATGGAGTAGGATAACTGGCGCCCTATATCCATCCTTAATGTTGACTACAAGATTTATACTAAAATACTCTCTCTCTTCGATTGAACCCTGTCCTTCCCACCGCCATACATCCCGATCAAACGTAAACCATCCCTGTCCGAAGCATTCATACTAATATTAATCTCCTCCGTGATTCATATTGCCTTGCCCACCTTTCCTCCGAACCCTTAGCCTTCCTCAATCTTGATCAGAGGCAAGCCTTTGATAACGTGAGGCATCAGTGGTTTGCCTCTGTGCTCTCTGCCTTCGGTTTCCCATCTGTCTTCATCACAGCTCTCCTCGCCCTGTACCAGGACTCAGTTGTCCATATCCGGACGGCCTCCTTCCTTACAGCCCCCATTCCGTTTCGCAAAGGCATCCGTCAAGGATGCCCTCTTTCCGGACAACTTTTCTCTCTAGTCTTTGAGCCTTTTCTTGCTCTATCCGCTCTCTTCTACAACCTCCCCCTCCACCATTCAGCATAGCACCAGGCACCATTCTATCGTTCTTACTGCCTACGCCGATGATCTCACAGTTCTCATCTGAGAAGAATGGCAATTCACAATTATTCTTGCATGGTATCAAGTGTATGCTACGGCTTTCGGCGCTTCGTTAAACCTATCAAAGTGTACAGGTTTGTGGTGTAGCTCCTGGAGACATCGCCCCGATGCACCGTGGGGCGCTCATTGAACTTCCACCAGTCAAAAGATACTTGGGGTGCACATTGGCAGCCTGGTCTCAGCAGCGGCTGCCACATGGAGACCCTTCGTTAGGACACTACGTCACACCGCTGCTTACTGGTCCAAGCTCAAGTGTTGTTTGACCTACCACAGTCGTGCAAGGCTTGCTGGCACCCACATCCTCTCGTTAGTTTATCATTCCTGGATTACACAACCGCCACCAGCCTACGTTCAAACTGCAACAACATCAGTAATGCTCAGCATTGTTTGATCATCCACTCATTGGTTATCTTCCTCAGTGTTATCTCTACCTTCGACTTGTGGTGGCCTCAATATGCCAGAAATTACCATACGTTATAAAGCTGTAAAAATTTTCAATTTACTCCGTTTGACAGTTCAACCAGACTCTTCCGCTTCCATTCATCTGCTTAATGTCCTGACATCCCCCCTTAATCCCTTCCTCACCATCCATCTTCTTCTCAAGATGGATATTCACACTGTCATCCCCCATCCCCATTTTCCTTTAGTTTACCATGAGGCTGTTCAGTTCCTTCGTTCTTTACCGCTTATTCGTCAACCCCCTTCTTCCACCCTTGATCTTCTTTCCGAGCCTCTTTTTTTCTCCTCCGTCCTCCATCCCCTTACTGCCAACTTTTTCTTTTTCCACGCATGGCTACACGCTGGTGTAGTCTCCGTTTCCCAACTGGTCCTCTTCGATTTTTCATGGAAACCCGTTTCCGACCTTTTTCCCATCCTCCCACCCTCGCCCGAACTCTCTGATAACTTCCTCCAACTTAAAAATGCTCTTCAATCACTTTTTCCTTCCCTAGTCTATTCCTCTGGCCTCCTTTCCATTTCCTCTGCCTCCCTCCCTTTGCCGTTCTTCCTTCCCTCTTCCGGTGACCTCCTCCCTCTCCACAGCTTTTCCACCCGCACCCTGTACCGTTTTCTCCGTTCTTCTTCTACGGTACCTTGCCCTATCCCCTCTGTTCCTTCTTTTGCACTAACCTCCGTCTGGTCTACTGCCCAACATTCACTGGCCCTCTCCTCAGAACTTAATGTCCACTGGAGGTTTTTGCACAATCGACTGCCTATCCCTTCGACTTTGTTCCAAAGAAATATAGTATCATCAGATCTCTGTCCTTTTTGTAACGTCGTTGGAGACGTCTTACACATGTTTGTTTACTGTCCGACGCTGCTCCCACTATTTCACAGTATGTTCCAACTTGTACATCCTTCTCGTACCAGTGATCTCACCCTAGAAGATTATCGTTTCCTCGACCACAGTTCTATAAGTTTCACCTCTATTTTACCAGTTTGTTCGTACTTATTTATCCTAGCTAAATATATTATTTTCTCTCACCTGCTACAGTTACAAGATCCAGATCCTATCTCATTCTCTACCTCTTTAGTTGCACATTATCGCAACAGGGTTAAAGCCAGACTCACCCTGGAATACTTCTTGGCGAATGACACGGCACGGTTACCTGTCTTATTCAAAAAATTGTCGCCGTGTCGTCCCTGGTTTCGGTTTTCTAGTGCCCAGACTGTTCATCTGCTGTTTTAATAAACCTACGTCGGAACTTTCAATTTTTACTGTTCCCTCACCATGTTTCCTCCTGGAACTGGATTGTGTTTGCTTCCTGCTGATGTCACCTTTTGTACACAGTTCTCTTCATCCTCACAGTGACTCTCTGCCACTAGTGATTCCCATGTCACTAGAACTCTACGGAATTTTTTCTGTAAATTGTTTCGCTCCAGTGATGTTCCAAGACTTCAATGAACAATTATCTCAGAGCTACTGCTGTTTACAGCAAATAATGCAATGCCTGTCATTGCTCATTTGTACAATTATCATTTCATTGTAAATATCTACATTTTGTTTTATTTCTTCCCTTCTCTCACACTGCGTGTGAGGTTATGTTCTGTTGTAATTCTTTTAAGTGAATAAAAGCGAATATTGAAACTAAGCGCTGGCTTCTGATAAGGACAAGTCGCATATTCGTAAAGCTCCCGAGTGATAGTCGATTCTTGCTTGACCTTGGATATTTTTCTGTTGTTTTAAGTGTTCCTGGTATCGTTTTGTTGTGTTCTACACTCCTTTCCACTTCGCAAGCAGTGATTGCGGACAACCACAGGTTCGTGGTTTTATCTTTCTGAGTGTTGGGAGGTGCAGCACTCGCTCACGTTGGGGTTCGTGGCCGAGATGGCCGCAACCTCTGCTATCGTCTCTACCGCTTCACATGATTCTTCTTCTTCTTCAGTTTCTACAATATCGTATTCATCAGCATTGAATGCGCCTGCATCTTCACTTGTACTTTCTGATATCTCTGCTATGTCTTCTACAAGCAAGGTCCCATATACCGATGGAACCAACTCTAGTGTTTCGTTTGCGACTGTTGTTGGTGGCTCATCTCGGCGGATTACGAATTCATTTTGTGATAACATTGAACTAACTAGAGTGGATAAAATATATAAGATTTTGGTTCTTGAAGAATCTCATGAAGGTAAGCAGTATAACTCTGCATTACTTCTTAGTGTTTTTTAATCGTTGCCCGACACCCCCTCCCACTTTATCTAGATGCTGTTTATAAATTTATTCACGAAAAACAGATGGTGTCTATTATTCGTATGGGAGGGGGAATTATAGTGCAATTTACAGACCCCACTACTGTTGATAAAATTATTCAGTCAGGAAGTGATATTAGACATTTCCATTTATAACATATTCCTGCTTCACATAGGCCTATTACTGTTACCCTCTCGCCGGTGCCGACTGCCATCCTGGATTCAATACTAATTAAAGCTTTATGGTCTTTTGGACGAGTGATTGGTAAAACGAAAATTCTTCCAGCTTTAGGTCGCGACTCGCACTACAGTTGGACGTCGAGAGTACCGTATCATATTCCCTAGTGAACGTCCCACATCCATGGAACTCAGCATTGGCACCCGCACATTTGTTTTTACTGTGTTTGCGGGTGTCCAGTGCTTTAAGTGCAAGGCTGAAGGGCACGTCGTGTGTGAATGCCCACATCGTGTTCTACAGGACAGTTCTGCTGCCGCTGCTAGTTCTATTTCCAGCCTACAGGAACCTTCATCGACTTTATTTGCTGCTCAACAAGGAACTGCAGGAAAACCACCTGTAATACCTTCTACAGACTCTACTTCTACTGGTAACCCTGTTGCTTCAGATCCTGGATCTCGTCAATTTGATAATGTTGGACCATGTCCGACTTTCACTTCTACTGCAGTGGGTTTACATAATCCCCTTGATATGGACACTTCAAATTTTCCACATTTGCTACCACCTCAACAGGCCACCCAGTCTCAGACAGCTAATAAACGCTCTATTTCCCCAGCTTCACCACGATGTACTCGTGCGTCTTTTCTTTCTAGTTTGCGACAAAAAAAAGGCACTTTAACCCCGCACTCTCGACGTTCTTCTGCTACACCTAGCCAGGACAGTCAATACGCTGTTTCCCCATCCAACACCTATGACATCCTTACCGATTCGGTAGAAGAAAGCATGGAAACTGCCCATGATAGTGAATCGCAGTCTGCTTCTTCAGAAGGTGAATGCCCCACTCCCCACACCCTTCTAGACTTTCCAGAAGTTTTCCAGGACAGCACTGTCCCCAATACGCCATTTACTTTCCCTGAATTAATATCTCTTTGTCAGTGCTCCAAAAAGAGCAACATTATGCAAATACCATGTGTGCTGAGGAATTTACAGCGCCTTCTCGAAATGATTCAACAACTCGCAGCGCTCGAGGAAGTCTTTAGTAATGTCTCTCTGCTGTCTTGGGCCATCCAATATGGTAGAAGGACAAAATATATGCTTAAGGTTCTCATGCCTAAACTTGCAGACCATCTTCAACCACCCCAAATTCGTTTTATACAAATCAGTTATTTTTTTTGTTTAGCTGCTACAGGCAAAATACGCCCATAGCAACGTTTCAACGCTATTCTTTTGTCCATACAAATGAACGGGCACACCAATTTTTCCTTTTTTTAAGGGAAGCAAGGTTTTTTTTTAAGAACGTCTTTTTGTAGTATGTGCTTATTGTGTTTTTTTTTCTTTCATCACCAGGAAGTGTGACTAGTGTTTCTTTCTCGTGATGAGAATGCCGCATGTTGTGTTAACAGTGTCGCATCGTGTTGTGCGTAGTCATCGCTGAACTTTTTGCGACTTCCTATGATGAGCTCCTTCCACGATGGACTTTTTCTGCGAAGCCGACACCCAACATCAAGCTGGCTTTTATTCCCCTTCTTCATCAGTGATTTTCCTACATTTCTTCAACAAGTGATCACTTTGTGTTTTGTTCCTCCGAAATTTGAACATTCCCCGACTGACTTTCACTGACTTTTATGAACAGTCCTATATATGCGTCACGTTTCTGTTACTTCTGTTAATTGCTTCTTCAGGTGAAAAGCCTGATGGGATCGCCAACGCGCGACGACAACCCGGTGATTGTAAATACTTGTAAATACCTGTATATATTTGTTTCTCAATAAATACCATTTTAATTCTGATCGTCGGTCCGAGATGAGTCCATGTTCGAATTCCGGTGAGGCATGGATGTTGTGTTTGTCTTACAGCACTGGCTCTCTCCCTTCCCTAGAACCAGCGGCACTAAATTAGGGACAGGAGACTGCTTATAGCAAATTTAATTGTTCATGGCGGTCGTTAAACTTTCAATCAAAAAAAAAAAAAAAAAAAGAAAAGCTCGTTTAAGTATTTTAAAAACCTGAAAATTGGCATTGTGCAATGGTCATCACCAAGAAGCTCGAATGATGAAAAGCAGAAAATACACATGAGCTCATTTGTTCCAAGTTCTAAAAATTGCCCGTGAGCAGATGATGCCGAGAAATCGTAACGCTGCATTTTCCCGTACCATTTGTTGGGTATGTATTTTTTGCATGCACATACTAGTCCTGTTATTGGAGCATTAATTATCAAATTCAACAGGTTGACATTTTTGAATTACCAAAACTGGACATTCTCTAACTCATACAGACTGAACTGAACACATCCACTTCGGCATAATGGCAGCACTGTAGAAAAATATTTCCGTCAACGTTTCCCAGATAAGTCGGAGATCTTGTGATGTGTGTAAAAACCGCGAAAACAGTAGTACTCTGACGCTGATTTCATACTGCTGATGAAATGTAGTATCTTCATTTTGTTCATTTCATAGCAACAACTCACGAAATGAGTTAAGATGTTTGAACTCTCAGCATCATCGCAAAACTGTATCGAAGGAAATCTATAAAAGAAGTGGGGACCGATTTATTTCTTGTTCTGAGGAACTGAATTCGCGTCCCGAACTAAGACACAAGTTCTTCGATAAAGCACTTTATCGAAGAACTCGTGTCTTTCTTCGGGACGCGAATCCAGTTCCTGAGAAAAGAAATAAGTCGCTCCCATTCTACCTCCACTGCTAATACTGTAATAATCGCACTAAAGCAGGCCGCGTGGAGCAGTGCCCTAAACTCTAGCTTCCGACCATTCGTTCGTTATGGGCCCGGGTTCGAGTCTCGGTAAACCGTGTTTTTCAGTATAAAATGGCAGCTTCTGGCTTCCATAGGTTAACATTACGTCATCGGGGGGCGCGGTACTGCTGCTGACGGAGGAGGTGGGTGGGCATGGCTGCTGCTGAGCAGTCGACCCTCACTAATGAAGGACTTCCTGCCTTTCTGATTTCCGGTCTCGATCTTGTCGCGAGGAGGAGGTGGTGCGCGCCCGGTCTGATCAGTTACTCCGATGACGACACGTGCTTACTTTCTTTGCGCCTCTGATCGACAACGCTTGCCCACGACGATCTCGGCACTCTTGTGGTACCCTCAGGTATCAGTTGGAGGATTTTTAGATATTCACTTTATTTTAGAAATTCACGGAACATTTATTCCAAGCGTGTGGGGAATTTTTATTGACTTCGCGTCAGATTTTCTCAGCACAAGTGAAAAAACCTCTCCTGTCAATAACCAGAATCGATCCAGCTATCAAAGCGTTTGTAAGTAGATGCGATAGCCATTCGAATACGACGCACTTAGTCGAAAGAGCGCATTCTAGGAACTAACAAAGAGAACATTGCTTTGGGAATACATTGTGTAATGGGAACACATTATTTTTTCCATGTATCATTTTGTTTTTGTAGGATGACCTAACTTTCTTCGTGATTAAACAGAGATGTATCAACATTTCAGATTTTTTTTAAATTCGACTGTACCTAACATTTCTTTTAAAGTATCGCTTTTAAGAAAGGTTTTTTTATTTCGTTTTTCCTCTTAAACTATTTTTCCAGCTCGCTTTCATTGTATTCTTATATAACTTAAACTATTTTTGTATTTTGCTTATCATATAAGTGTGCGTGAATTGTACAGATCTGTACTGGTTATCAGCATCATCATCATTGTCAACCATTATAAATCCACAGCTGGACGAAGGTCTCCCCAAGTTTCCTCCACAACGGTCTGTCTTGTGCCAGTCTCCTCCATGTCACTCCCGCATACTTTCGAATTTCATCCACCCATCTTCCATGTGGTCTTCTTCTGGGTCTTTTCCTGTCCCTTGGAATCCAATCTAAAATTTCGGCTGTCCATCGATGGTCTGTTCTTCTGGCAGTATGTCCAGCCCATTGCCATTTCAGGCATTTAACTCTGATCATGATGTCTTCCACTCTTGTCATTTTTCGGATCCACGTGTTCCTCTTCTTATCTCTCCTGGTTACACCAAGCATGCACCTCTCCATGCTTTTTTGAGTTGTCTGCAGCCTTCGTATGTCTCTTTTAGCTAAGGTCCACGTCTCTGCACCATACGTAAGCACTGGAAGGATGCATTGATCAAACACTTTTCTTTTAAGACATAATGGCATATTGCTCTTGAAAATTATGCTGTTTCTTCCAAAAGCTCTCCAGGCAAGTTTTGTACGCCGATTAATTTCTTCACCAATGTGACCCTCACTTGATATCTGCTGTCCAAGATAAACGTACGTGTCTGTTATCTCCAGCTTTTCTCCATAAATCGATAAATCTTCATTTCTTGTAAAAGCATTGTACATCACTTTTGTCTTCTGAAAGTTCATTTTTAATCCCACTTCTTTACTCTTGTCAGCAAGTTCCTGGATCATACTCTGTAGCTCTGATGGGGTAGTTGCAAAAATGACTATGTCATCAGCAAAACGAAGGTGGGTTAGATAATCTCCATTAATCTTTATCCCTTTGTTTTCCCAGTTCAGTGACTGAAAGACATTTTCCAATGTGGCATTAAAGAGCTTCGGAGATATGGTGTCACCTTATCTCACTCCTTTTCCAATTTTTATGTGTGTTGTATTTTCAAACAGCCGAATCTTTGCACTTGCATTTTCATAGATGTTATTAATAATATTAATGTATGCATCTTCAATACCGCAGGATTTCAGAGCCATTGCAACTGCTGATTGTTTCACCGAATCAAAGGCTTTTTCATAATCGATAAAAGCCATGCACAATGGAAGCTCATACTCCCTCGCTCTTTCAATTAGTTCTCTCAGTACGTGGATATGATCTATTGTGCTGTAGCCACTCCTGAATCCAGCTTGTTCTCTCGGTTGAGCCATGTCCAGTGTCACCTTCAAGCGGTGTGAAAGAACTTTAGTGAAGATTTTATAAACCACTGATAGGAGGCTGATAGGTCTGTAGTTCCTGAGATCCTCAATGTCACCTTTTTTATGTAGCAAGATCATTGTAGCGTTGTTCCAATCCTCAGGAATTTTCCCTTCATTAAGGCATCGAGTGAAAATTTGGGCGAGTAATGTTTCGATTTCTCCACTTGCTTCTTGTATGATGTCTACAGTAATTCCATCTTCTCCTGGAGCTTTTCCCTGCTTCATGTTCTTGATTGCATGTGCAACTTCTGGTGGAAGGACTGGAAGAACTCTGGTACTGGTACCTTTCATGATGTCTGGAGTACATGTATCATCCCTTTCATATAATTTGGAGTAGAAATCTTTCACTCTTGTCAAAATTTCGCCTCTATTTCTTGTTACAGAACCATCTTCTTTTCTCAGTGCCATAATCTGTTTTTCCCCTTACTGAGATGTCCCTTTGCTATCTTTAGGCTTTGGTTGTTTTCAATTGCTTTCCTTACTAGTTCACAGTTGAATTTGCTTACGTCTTCAGTGATACTTTTTCGTACTGTCTTGTATACGTACATAAAATTCGAAAGCAGCAGCATTTTCTTTATTCTTACTTTATTTTTACAGTTTATTCCAACAAACGTTTCTTCACTCTTACTTCATTTCCCCTCTATAACTGAAACTGTTTTTCGAAATGCTATTCTATGTTTGCGTATTCACTAAACTTTTTGATGTATCGTCCCTATTTTTTTCAAGCATTGAGATATATCGGCATTATTCTTACTTACTTCACCGTTTATTCTTACTTTCTTTTTCTGATTCAAACCAAACAAACGTTTCTTAACGACTTGACATTTATTTTGCAAGATGTACCATAACTTCAGATTTTTTCTATATCGTCATCATCAACCATTATCAATCCACTGCTGGATAAAGGTCTCCCCAAATTTCTTCCACAATTGTCTGTCTTGAACCTGTCTCCTCCATGTCACTCCAGCAAAATTTCGAATTTCATCCATCCATCTCCAATGGGGGCTTTTTCTGGGTCTTTTCCTGTCCCTCGGAATCCAGTCTAAAATTTCGGTTGTTCATCGGTTGTCCGTTCTTCTGGCAACATGTCCAGCCCATTGCTATTTCAGGGATTTCACTCTGGTCAAGATGTCGTCCACTCCTGTCATTTTCCTTATCCATAAGTTCCTCTTCTTATTTTTCCTGGTTACACCAAGCATGCATCTCTCCATGCCTTTTTGAGTTGTCTGCAGTCTCTGTATGTCTTTTTTAGTTAACGTCCATGTCTCTGCTCCATACGCAAGCACTGGTAAGATGCATTGATTAAACACTTTTCTTTTGAGACATAATGATATACTGCTCTTAAAAATGGTACTGTTTCTTTCAAAAGCACACCATCCGAGTTCCATACGCCGATTAATTTGTTCAGCAATGTGACCCTCACTTGATATCTGCTGCCCAAGATAAATGTAGGAATCGATTGTCTCAAGCTTTTCTCCATCAATCGATAGATATTCGTTTCGTGTAAAAGTATTGTACATTACTTTTGTCTTCCGAAAGTTCATTTTTAATCCCACTTCTTTACTCTTGTCAGCAAGTTCTTGGATCATACTCTGCATGTCTGAAAGGGTAGTTGGAAAGATGACTACGTCATCAGCAAAACGAAGGTGAGTTAAGTAATCTCCACTAATCTTTATCCCTTTGTTTTCCCAGTTCAATGATTGAAAGACATTTTGGAATGTGACGTTAAAGAGCTTGGAATATATGGTGTCATCTTGCCTCACTCCCTTTCCAATTCTTATTCGTGCTGTATCCTCAAATATCCAAACCTTTGCACTTGCCTTTTCATAGATGTTATTAATAATGCTAATGTATGCATCTTCAATACCACAGGATTTCAAAGCCATTGTTACTGCTGATGGTTTCACGGAATCGAAGGCCTTTTCATAGTCAATAAAAGCCATGCATAATGGGAGTTCATATTCTCTTGTTCTTTCAATTATTTGTCTCAGTACATGGATATGATCTATAGTGCTGTAGCCACTTCTGAATCGAGCTTGTTCTCTTGGTTGGGCCATGTCTAGATATATAAGATGATATATATTTTCCAACTCACTTCTAAGTATTCCTAAAAGCTTGCGTGTATGTGAAATATATATACTTATTTATTCTTTTATTTTATTCCATCGCAGTTTGTTAAAAAAAATTTAACTCATTGTCACAGCAGAAAAAACATTTATTCTTAAGACATACCAACTAAAAGTTCATACTTTCACTAAAAATCGTATTCAATATATTTTTTTCTGTAAAACGTTTCTTTCTAACTCGGCAGAAAAAACATTCATTCTCAAGACATACCAAACAGAAAGTTCTTGCTTCCTCTGAAAATTGTATTCTTAGCGATATATATATAATTTTGTTTCCCTATATAAAATTATACAGGTTGTCCGAATTATGGCTGTGCACTGAATGTACGCATTGCAGTAACGTGATAATAAAGCAATTTTGAATGGAATTACAGTGCTAGTGCTCTGTGTCTGGTAACCTTCATGTCTCCCTACCCCGAAGCGCACACAGCTGTCATTCCGACCGAAGGTCATTCCCGAGCGCTTGTTTGATGGAGGCAGACGTGTCTATTGATCACTCGATCGTCTCGGCATAAGGACAGTGGTGTTGACGATTGAACAGAAGGCGTTTCTGGTGGAACATGTCTTTCGTCATGACGACAAATACACAAGACGACGAGAAGAAGTGCAAAAACAGTTCGCTAGGAAATTTCGTGATGCAGACGTCACCCACCGTGATGCGATACGTCAACTCGTAGCGAAGTTTCGGAAAACTGGCAATGTTCTGGATGCCCCCTCTCCGGAGGCCATCCACGGCAGATCAGACCAGACAGGATACAGAGGAAACCACACAAGTCCGTGAGATGGTTGTGACAAAAAGCTAATGTGATAAAGAGTACAGCCCAAGATATTCTAATAAGGAAGTTCATTTTACTGCAGGTGGTTCCAAGAGTTCCTGTCTGAACAAGGTGGGGACATTCTGGCCAGTTTCTTCCAGATGAGGCATGGTTCCACCTGTCTGGGTGCATCAACAGCCAAAACACTCGTCTGTGGGGCACTGAAAATCCCCAGGAATTTAAGGAATTGCCTCTCCACAACCAGAAGGTCAGTGTTTTTGTGACACGACTCAAACGTTTATCATTGGGCCCATTTTCTTCAGTGAAACCATTAACTCGGAACGGTACCGTACCCAGATCATCCAACCATTCATATTCGAATTCACGGAACGGGAAATCAACGAAGTATGGTTCCTGGAAGACAGTGCAAATGCTCATACCACTGGCGCATCAATACAGCTTCTGGAGGAATTCTTCGGAAATCTCATCATCTACCAGGGACTGTGGCCTGCCCGGTCACAGGGTCAGACACCACCTGACTTTTTTCTGTGGGGAGCACTGAAAGGGAAGGTGTAGGCACTTCAAGAGCTAAAATTACGACTCACATCCAACAAATAACACACCCTGAGAAAGGTCTTCACCAACATGCAGAAGCGTGTGCAGACATGTCTAGACGTCGATGGATCCCATTTACAAGACCTCCTGTAGGAACCAGTTCGACATGGTAAGTGTTACTTTCAGTGCACAGTTATTTTTTGGATACCCTGTATATTTTTCCAACTCACTTTTAAGTATTCCTAAAAGCTTGCCTGTATGTGAAAAATATTTTTTTATTCTATCGTTGTTTGTTATAGTTTTTACTCATTGTCACAGCAGAAAAGGCATTCATTCTTAAGTCATACACATTAAAAGTTCATAAATACTTTAACTAAAAATCGCATTCAATATATTATTTTTGTATAACATTGTTTTCTAACTCGGCAGAAAAAACATTCATTCTCAAGGCATACCAACCAAAAGGTTCTTACTTCCACTAAAAATCGTGTTCTTAGGGATATACACTATATTAACGAAAGTCACCGGACACCCCTTCAAAAGCAAATGAACGGATCCGCAGCGTTGTTAAGATACTCGGTACAGCTGCAAACAGTATAGAAATAAACAAACCCGCAGCTGACCGCGGTCATATCGCACTGTGAGGTTGAGTGAAAAAGTCGCGGCGGGAGAGAACTGACCTTGAAAAAGGACAGATTGTTGGGTGTTACATTAGTGGGTTGCCCATAAGAGAAACCCAGAGGCGTTTAAACATACCCAAGTGAGCTGTTTTGGATGTACTGAATAATTGGAAGACATATGGTGTGCCTGAAGCAGCAAAACGTACCGGCAGACCAAACAAAATCAGTGATAGAGGAAGTCGAAACCCCAGGAGAGTCGTAACAGCTAATCGACGTAGTACTACTGCACAGGACCTCAGTGTACAGGTGAGTAAAAATGCTGGAACCTCGGTATGTACACGTACCATTCGCAGATAGTTTCATTCCATGAGTTACCGTGGTCATGCGGCTGCTCATAAGCCTTTCATCTCCACTCGGAATGCTACTCGTTGTTTAGCATGGTGTAAAGAATTTTATCGAGGACTGTAGATCAATGGAAACGGGTCCTATGGACTGATGAATCCAGATGCACGATCCATCAGTCTGATGCGCGTATGTGGGTATGGCAGCAGCCGGAAGAACAATATTTACAACAGTGTACTGTTCCTACGGTCAAGTTTGGAGCTGGCAGTGTACTCATGTGGGGGTGTTTTTCGTGGTATAGTCCCCGCCCATTGGTTATCATGGACAAACCTGTTAACCAGCACGTCTACCTTGATCTTGATATTCTGGACAATTATGCCCTACCAACTCTGTGGCAATACTATGGGACAGAGCCTTGTTGAGTACCAGCAGGATAATGCACCGAGCCATAAAGCAAGGACTGTTACGGCGTGGTTTGACGATAATTCTGTATCGTGTGTGGACTGGTCAGCACACAGCCCTGATCTGAATCCCATAGAGCACCTATGTGATGAATTAGAGCGCCGCATAAGAAGTTTGTAACCAAGGCCAACTACTAAGCAACAGTTAGCGGCAGCATTATGTACTGAATGGAAGCGCATACCTATCGCTGTATTCCAAAACCTTGTCGAAAGCATGTCTCGAACGGTAAGTGCATGCATTAAGGCCAAAGGTAAACCAACACCGTACTGTATGCCAATAAATGCTATGTTGTGTTTCTCTTCTAGGTATCCGGAGACTTTTATCAATATAGTGTATATACAGTCAAACCTCGATTTTACGAACTTTAAGGGACCAACAGTCTTGTAGGTAAAATCGCGGAATTCCCTAAATCGAGGAAGCCTTTCGAATGAAACATTCAAATTAAGCTAGTATTCATAACAGAATACGTAAGCAGCTAAGTTCTCTTTCTTTTAGGGAAATTCAAACTATGTATAGTACTTTTAGTTATGAAATTTATTCTGAAAAAGGTTATAATACGTACAAATTTACTTTGCATATTAAAAACATAATTCGTAGATATTGGACTTCAATATGTAGCACCAAATTTCAAGCGTACTTTAAAATTACCAGAAAAATAAAAAAGTTGATTTTTTCCGAGCATTTAGCTTCTTAAAAAACGGTTTCGGTATTCCAAACTCCATGAAATGGAACATCAATTAGTACTAATTAACTTGTAAATATAGAATACTTGTTGATTACCTTTTTACACTATAGAAAAGAAATGCTTCAGAGAAGATTGCTTGTTTTTTTTTCTGAAAGTTTAGCTTTCTAAATTGCAGCTTCAATTTCATGAAGTGTATTAAAAATGTCACGATTAACATCGAAGTGCATCAAGTAGTTTTCAGCGCATTCTATACCATTAGTGGCATCATTAGAGCAGCTAACTTTCAGTTCTGCTTCATCTTTTTCATCAGAATCTGATGCATTTATTCCGATCTGTTCATTCAAAATACATTACCAAGGGATTGTTTTCGGCAGGTATGCACATTTGCGTTACAATCAACATAATAGGAAAACACAATGCCAGATGAGGCAATTTCATTCCATTCTGCAAGATCATCATCCGCAAAATTATCAGTAGGATTTTCGGTATTGAACCCACTTTCTGCTTGTTCACAACTTGAGAAGCCTGCTTTATTAAAGCAGTTTTTAACGGTATCCGTCATAACAGCATTTCACGACTGTCGCACGAAATGAATTGCATTGAAGATGTTAACTTTAATTTTAGATGCATCATCCTTTGTATCGATAACAGAAAGTACTTTTTGCGTGAGAAGCTTTCGATAATAGGCTTTAAAAGACCTAATGCCACCCAGATCTAGTGGTTTCAATTCACTAACTCAATCTGCTGGGGGAAAATGGCTTAGATATTTTTCCGATTGTTTACCTGAGGATGCGTAACACTCTGATCAATGAATAACAGGACTTATCTTTTTTCCTGCTCTAAGTATCCAAGACTTCTACATAAATTTTGAATAAAGTTGTGGTAACCTAAGACTTTTTATTTACTTCAAATTTGGTGGGCAAAGACTTCACATTTTTGAAGCAATGTGGTTTAGCAGATTTGCCTATAACTAACGGTTGCAATTTTGCTGACCCGTCAGCATTGGCATCTAGAAAAACAGCCATTCTAGCTTTTGATTTCTTTCCTCCATGGCATATATCATTCAAAAACAGTGTTTTATCTAGCTGCAAGTTATAAAACAGTCCTGTTTCATGAGCATTAAAAATGTCACACAGTATGTATCCTTCAATAATTTGTAGCAGCTGTTCATTTTTCGACGTTTGTGCCGTCACTGGATCAACACTTCTGCTTTCGCTGGATGTACACCATGTTTTATGTCTTTGCTCAAAACGATCAATCCATCCATTCGATGCCGTGAATTCCTTTATCTGAAGTCGCTGGACAAGATGAACTGCTTTTTCCTTCAGATGTGATCTACTAATAGGCAAATCACTAGCCCGTGTTTGTTGGAACCAAGTGACAAGAGCTTTCTCCAACTCATTCAGGGCGATGCTTTCATTGATGTCCTCTTACTCGAAAATTGCCCACACTTCGATGCCCAGCTTTCCATTTCTTCTCTGTTTTTCGCTATGGTATACAACATTGACTTGGAAATTCCGAGTTGCTCTGCTGCAGCAGTCTGTGATCCTGAGTTGGCATCAACCTGAGACACAAAATGTCTATTTTTTCATTAACTAAAAAACTTTACCGTTTTTTTTTTGTTTTTTTTTTTTTTGCTGCAGTCATTCGTTTTTTTAAAATGCTTTAACAAAATTCACTTGTGCAAACTACAGTGATCAGTGAATTTCACTTGTAACAGTGCATTTCCCTTCTAGTGCTATGCTCATCAAAACTTTGTCCGTAAATGAGATGTGTTGTTTAATTTGAGCTGTAGATTTAACACTGAGAAAAAAAGAAAAAGAAGAGCAATTTGGCGAATAATTCCAGAGGTTCAGGAATGGGTACGTACCATGTGAGTCCCCTGACTTCACAGAACGCCCCCTGACTTCACAGAACGCTACTGTTCTGTCTGTAGCTGAAAACAAGAATCCCCAGGGTACTCTAGGTTTCCTTCTAAACACCGCCTTTCTTTTTCCTGCTTCTCACCCATATAAGAAAACGTTGCGTTTCTATGAAACTTATTGGTCATTTGATTCCCTCCTGAAAGAAGCTTACGCTTAATATTCGCAGAAAAGGCAAACTGATTTATGGTTCCGTCAGGCTATGTCGCAGAGAATGTTCTTTGAAACGCTGGTTAACTGCATGCGTAAAATTTTCCTGTTACGCGAAGCTCTCTTTCTACCTAACTTTTGACGTCAAAATGCTGGTTAACATACACTGCTGGCCACCCAAAATGCAACACCAAGAAGGAAGTATCCGATTGGCCTAAAATTTGCAGCATGCGTCGCCCGCGAGAGGACATGCAAACGATTAGCATTGCAGGGCATATGCAAATCATGTGCGCCCGGCACGCCACCGAGAAGCACTATAAGAATGGTGCACAGAAGGCGTAGTGGAAGTGGTGGAAGTGGGTTGTGCTGCCGGACCTGTGCGTGGGGAAGCTTCCTGATGCTTCGTTGCAGTATACGGCACTCATTCCAGCACGTTTCGGAGTTCGACAGAGGACGAATAGTAGCTTATCGCGACAGCGGTTTATCGTACCGAGACATCGGCGCTCGTGTGGGACGATATAGAACCACAGTGAGGCGAGTATGGATTTGGTGGGTGCAGGAGGGACGGACGGACCGTCGTGAGCGATTGCCGCAGCCGCGGAACACAACCGAACGAGAGGACCGGCATGTTGTGCGGCGGGCATTGACGGCTAGAACCGCCACATCACGAACGTTAGCGTAGGAATTAGGGTGCTTTGCGCAACAACCAGTGTCAGCACGTACCGTTCGACGTCGTCTGCAGGAGCGGGGACTTGTCACACGGCGCTCATTGCTCCGATTACGATTCACGTTATACCACCGGCGAGTACGGCGGCAGTGGGCCGTTGAACGCTGCACCTGGACTACGGAATGACACAACTTTGTCTTCTCCGACGAATCCCGCTTCTGTTTGCAACACCACGATATTCGGATCCGCGTGTAGCGGCACCGCGGCGAGAGACTGCATGACGCCTGCATTATGCATCGCCATCCCGGTCCGTCGCCTGGCGTTATGGTTTGGGGCGCAATTGGATATGACACCCGCACCTCTGTGGTACGCATTGCCGGTACACTCAACAGCCACCGCTACATCTCCGACGTTTGGGAGCCTGTAGGACCTGCCAGCGGCCACCTTTCAACAGGACAATGCGCGCCCGCACGTGGCTCGCATCGTGCAACAATTCTTCACGGCTCACCAGATGTCACTGCTGCCGTGGCCCGCCTGTTCTCCCGATATGTCGCCCATCGAACACGTCTGGTCGCTGATCGGTAACCTTGTGGCCCGGCAAGGCACCAGTCGCGGCTACGCCTGATGAACTGTGGCAACGTGTGGAAGCATCCTGGACCGACATACCCCAAGCCCACATTCAAAGCCTCTCTCGTTCGTTGCCGCGGCGTGTAGCGGCCGTTATTGCCAGCCATGGGAGTCACACGAACTATTGATGTCTGCGTGCTCCGCAAGTCGCACGGGCCTGTAAGCTCAATTGCTTCATCTCTGTATCTGTTGTTAGGTGTCCAGTAAATTTGGCTTTCCTATCTCGTGTCCTTCTTGGTGTTGCATTTTTGGGTGGCCAGCAGTGTAGTTTGGTGCTTTAAAAATAAAAAAAAATATTGCTAAATTGAGGAAATGTGTTCATTAAATCGAGAAGCGCCAAGCAATAATTTCAATGTAGTTCCGTCCGGACTATAAAAAATGTACGTAAAATCGCGGAATTCGTTAAATCGCAGTCCGTTAAATAGGAGTTTGACTATATATATATATATATATATATATATATATATATATCATCGGGATGTAAGGTCAGGTGATGCGTAACATCACAGCCTCTCCTTGACAAATGTCAACCCCGCCTTCTCGTGGTACATCCTGTTCCTACTAAAGGGGCTCTGACGACCGCCAATAGCGGTATAACTATACCATCGGGATTAGAGGAAATGCTATCCCACACTCACCAACCCGCTTGGCCAGCGCTGTGAGTTATGGCCAAACCCCTCCAAAATGACTCCACAACTTAAATCTTGGCCCTCAGTCTCCGGCAGCTGGAATGTACCTGGCCAAGGCAGCGGCCAGTGCGACATGAAGGCAGAGGGTGCTAAGAATCCCCAGAGGACCGGACTAGGCTGCCATCTGATGCTGACCTTGGCTACGTATAATGGACGCTCCCTATCTTCTGATTCAAAGCTTCTTGAATTGGAAGAGGAACTACAAAGGATCAAGTGGGACATCGTGGGGCTAAGTGAGGTAAGGAGGAAAGGAGAAGATCTCATTGAACTGAAAAGTGGACATCTCTTCTACTATCGTGGGACAGATACTGGCAGAACTAGTAGTGTTGGATTTATAATAAACAAGAAACTGAAGGATAAAGTTGTAGAAGTTGAAAGTTCCTCTGACAGAGCTGCACGACTCGTTATCCAACTCTCGAGAAGATACCAGGCTCAGATTATTCAAACTTATGCACCCACCACAAGTCATGCTGAAGAAGAAATTGAAGAATTTTATGAGGAAATTCGTGATCTAAATAATAAAGGTAAGCAGCACTTGAAGATAATTATGGGAGATTTCAATGCAAAAATAGGGCAACGGCAACAGAATGAAACTTCAGTAGGTAAATTCGGTCACGGCAACAGAAACCAGCGTGAAAATACTCTCGTTGAGTTTGCAGAGGCAGAAGGGTTTTTCATCTTGAACTCATTCTTCAAGAAAAAGCCACACAGGAAATGGACATGGAGACATCCAAATGGGGCGACAAGTGAAATTGATTTTATTATGTGTAACAAAAAATTCGTCATAGAAGACTGCAGTGTGCTACACAAGTTCAACACAGGCAGTGACCATAGATTGGTGAGATGTAAGATGCACCTCAACACTAAACTCGAACGTAGCAAGCTCATAAGACAAACAAAATGTATTGACATAACCAACCTTAAAAAACACCATAATACCTGTAAATTGGAACTGAAGAACAGATTCTCTGCTTTAGAAGGCCTAACATCGGAAGAAGTGGATATTTCTGATGTTAACAGAAAAGTAACCAAAGCTCTTATGGAAACAGCAACAAAATTAGCTAGGTCTAAGAACAAGTTGCATGTGAACAAATTATCAGGAAAAACCAAAATGTTGATGCAAAAAAGAAGAGTGATGAGGACAACTAAAGAAGATGTGACTTCCAAAGTGGAATATATAGAGCTATGCAAGACAGTACGAAAAAGTATCACTGAAGACGTAAGGAAATTCAACTGTGAACTAGTAAGGAAAGCAATTGAAAACAACCAAAGCCTAAAGATAGCAAAGGGACATCTCAGTAAGGGAAGAAAACAGATTATGGCACTGAGAAAAGAAGATGGTTCTGTAACAAGAATTAGAGGCGAAATTTTGACAAGAGTGAAAGATTTCTACTCCAAATTATATGAAAGGGATGATATATGCACTCCAGACATCATGAAAGATACCAGTACCAGAGTTCTTCCAGTCCTTCCAGCAGAAGTTGCACATGCAATCAAGAACATGAAGCGGGAAAAAGCTCCAGGAGAAGATGGAATTACTGTAGACATCATACAAGAAGCAAGAGGAGAAATCGAAACAGTACTCGCCCAAATTTTCACTCGATGCCTTAATGAAGGGAAAATTCCTGAGGATTGGAACAACGCTACAATTTTTTTTTTTTTTTTTTTTTTTTTTTTGAGTTTTAACGACCACCGGGAGCAACTCAATGGGCTATAAGCAGTCGCCCGTCCCTAATTTAGGGTCACTGGTTCCAGGGAAGGGATAGAGCCAGTGCCGTAAGACAAACACAACACCCATGCCTGACCGGGATTCGAACCCGGACCCCTTACGGACGAATGATCAGAGGCCAACGCCTTAGACCACTGCGCCACCGGGGCGGCCAACGCTACAATGATCTTGCTACATAAAAAGGTGACATTGAGGATCTCAGGAACTACAGACCTATCAGCCTCCTATCAGTGGTTTATAAAATCTTCTCTAAAGTTCTTTCACACCGCTTGAAGGTGACACTGGACATGGCTCAACCGAGAGAACAAGCTGGATTCAGGAGTGGCTACAGCACAATAGATCATATCCACGTACTGAGAGAACTAATTGAAAGAGCGAGGGAATATGAGCTTCCATTGTGCATGGCTTTTATCGATTATGAAAAAGCCTTTGATTCGGTGAAACCATCAGCAG
Organism: Macrothele yani; assembly: GCA_039090855.1. Taxonomy (NCBI): domain Eukaryota; kingdom Metazoa; phylum Arthropoda; class Arachnida; order Araneae; family Macrothelidae; genus Macrothele; species Macrothele yani. Next base: position 70,286,312 of record CM077013.1, read on the forward strand.
TTGCAATGGCTCTGAAATCCTGCGGTATTGAAGATGCATACATTAATATTATTAATAACATCTATGAAAATGCAAGTGCAAAGATTCGGCTGTTTGAAAATACAACACACATAAAAATTGGAAAAGGAGTTAGACAAGGTGACACCATATCTCCGAAGCTCTTTAATGCCACATTGGAAAATGTCTTTCAATCACTGAACTGGGAAAACAAAGGGATAAAGATTAATGGAGATTGTCTAACCCACCTTCGTTTTGCTGATGACATAGTCATTTTTGCAACTACCCCATCAGAGCTACAGAGTATGATCCAGGAACTTGCTGACAAGAGTAAAGAAGTGGGATTAAAAATGAACTTTCAGAAGACAAAAGTGATGTACAATGCTTTTACAAGAAATGAAGATTTATCGATTGATGGAGAAAAGCTGGAGATAACAGACACGTACGTTTATCTTGGACAGCAGATATCAAGTGAGGGTCACATTGGTGAAGAAATTAATCGGCGTACAAAACTTGCCTGGAGAGCTTTTGGAAGAAACAGCATAATTTTCAAGAGCAATATACCATTATGTCTTAAAAGAAAAGTGTTTGATCAATGCATCCTTCCAGTGCTTACGTATGGTGCAGAGACGTGGACCTTAGCTAAAAGAGGCATACAAAGGCTGCAGACAACTCAAAAAAGCATGGAGAGGTGCATGCTTGGTGTAACCAGGAGAGATAAGAAGAGGAACACGTGGATCCGAAAAATGACAAGAGTGGAAGACATCATGATCAGAGTTAAATCCCTGAAATGGCAATGGGCTGGACATACTGCCAGAAGAACAGACCATCGATGGACAGCCGAAATTTTAGATTGGATTCCAAGGGACAGGAAAAGACCCAGAAGAAGACCACATGGAAGATGGGTGGATGAAATTCGAAAGTATGCAGGAGTGATATGGAGGAGACTGGCACAAGACAGACCGTTGTGGAGGAAACTTGGGGAGACCTTCGTCCAGCAGTGGATTGATAATGGTTGACAATGATGATGATGATGATGATGATATATCATCAACCATTATCAATCCACTGCTGAATGAAGGTCTCCCCAAGTTTCTTCCACAATTGTCTGTCTTGAACCTGTCTCCTCCATGTCATTCCACCATACTTTCGAATTTCATCCATCCATCTCACATATGGTTTTCTTCTAGGTCTTTTCGTGTCCCTAGGAATCCAGTCTAAAATTTCGGTTGTCCATCAGTGGTCCGTTCTTTTAGCAACATGTCCAGCCCATTGCCATTTCAGTGATTTCACTCTGATCATGATGTCGTCCACTCCTGTCATTTTCCTTATCCACTAGCTCCTTTTCTTATCTTTCCTGGTTACACCACGCATGCATTTCTCCGTGCTACTTTGAGTTGTCTGCAGTATTTGCATGTCTTTTTTAGTTAAACTCCATGTCTCTGCTCGATACGTAAGCACTGGCAGGATGCATTGATTAAACACTTTTCTTCAAGACATAATGGCATTTTGCTCTTTAAAATCGTACTGTTTCTTTCAAGAGCACTCCATCCAAGTTTCATACGCCGATCAATTTGTTCCGCAATGTGACCCTCACTTGATATCTGCTGTCCCAGATAAACATACGTATCTGTTATCTCCAGTTTTTCTCCATCAATCGATAAATCTTCATTTCTTGTAAAAGCATTGAACATCACTTTTGTCTTAACCTTTTGCTATCTTGTTCTTAGACCCAGCTAATTTTGTTGCTGTTTCCATAAGAGCTTTCTTTGGTTACTTTTCTGTTAACTTCAGAGATGTCCACTTCTTCCGATGTTAGGATTTCTAAAGCAGAGAACCTGTTCTTCAGGTTCCAACTTGAAGGTATTATGGTGTTTTTTAAGGTTGGTTATGTCAATAGATTTTGTTTGTCTTATGAGCTTGCCACGTTCAAGTTTAGTGTTGAGGTGCATCTTACATCTCACCAATCTATGGTCACTACCTGTGTTGAACTTGTTTAGCACACTGCAGTCTTCTATGACGAATTTTTTGTTACACATAATAAAATCAATTTCACTTGTCGTCCCATTTGGATGTCTCCATGTCCATTTCCTGTGTGGCTTTTTCTTGAAGAAGGAGTTTAAGATGAAAAACCCTTCTGCCTCTGCAAACTCAACGAGAGTATTTCCACGCTGGTTTCTGTTGCCGTGACCGAATTTACCTACTGAAGTTTCATTCTGTTGCCTATGCATTATTTTTGCATTGAAATCTCCCATAATTATTTTCAAGTGCTGCTTACCTTTATTATTTAGATGACAAATTTCCTCATAAAATTCTTCAATTTCTTCTGCAGGATGACTTGTGGTGGGTGCATAAGTTTGAATAATCTGAGCCTGGTATCTTTTCGAGAGTTGGATAACAAGCCGTGCAGCTCTGTCAGAGGAACTTTCAACTTCTACAACTTTATCCTTCAGTTTCTTGTTTATTATAAATCCAGCACCACTAGTTCTGCCAGTATCTGTCCCACGATAGTAGAAGAGATGTCCACTTTTCAGTTCGATGAGATCTTTCTCCTTTTCTCCTTACCTCACTTAGCCCCCACGATGTCCCACTTGATCCTTTGTAGTTCCTATTCCAATTCAAGAAGCCTGAATCAGAAGATAGGAGCGTCCATTGTACGTTGCCAAGGTCAGCATCAGATGGCAGCCTAGTCCGGTCCTCCGGGGATTCTTAGCACCCTCTGCCTTCATGTCGCACTGGCCGCTGCCTTGGCCAGGTACATTCCAGCTGCCGGAGACTGAGGGCCAAGATTTAAGTTGTGGAGTCATTTTGGAGGGTTTGGCCATAACTCACCACGCTGGCCAAGCGGGTTGGTGAGTGTGGGATAGAATTTCCTCTAATCCCGATGGTATAGTTATACCGCTATTGGCGGTCGTCAGAGCCCTTTAGTAGGAACAGGATGCACCACGAGAAGGCGGGGTTGACATTTGTCAAGGAGAGGCTGTGATGTTACGCATCACCTGACCTTACATCCCTATAAATATATATATCATCATCATCATCATCATTGTCAACCATTATCAATCCACTGCTGGACGAAGGTCTTCCCAAGTTTCCTCCACAATGGTCTGTCTTGTGCCAGTCTCCTCCATGTCACCTGCATACTTTCGAATTTCATCCACCCATCTCCCATGTGGTCTTCTTCTGGGTCTTTTCCTGTCCCTTGGAATCCAATCTAAAATTTCGGCTGTCCATCGATGATCTGTCCTTCTGCAGTATGTCCAGCCCATTGCCATTTCAGGGATTTAACTCTGATCATGATGTCTTCCACTCTTGTCATTTTTCGGATCCACCAGTTCCTCTTCTTATCTCTCCTGGTTACACCAAGCATGCACCTCTCCATGATTCTTTTGAGTTGTCTGCAGCCTTTGTATGTCTCTTTTAGTTAAGGTCCACGTCTCTGCATCATCCGTAAGCACTGGAAGGATGCATTGATCAAACACTTTTCTTTTAAGACATAATGGCATATTGCTCTTGAAAATTATGTTGTTTCTTCCAAAAGCTCTCCAGGCAAGTTTTGTACGCCGATTAATTTCTTCATCAATGTGACCCTCACTTGATATCTGTTGTCCAAGATAAACGTACGTGTCTGTTATCTCCAGCTTTTCTCCATCAATCGATAAATCTTCATTTCTTGTAAAAGCATTGAACATCACTTTTGTCTTCTGAAAGTTCATTTTTAATCCCACTTCTTTACTCTAGTCAGCAAGTTCCTGGATCATACCCTGCAACTCTGATGGGGTAGTTGCAAAAATGACTACGTCATCAGCAAAACGAAGGTGGGTTAGGTAATCTCTACTAATTTTTATCCCTTTGTTTTCCCAGTTCAGTGATTGAAAGACATTTTCCAATGTGGCATTAAAGAGCTTCGGAGATATGGTGTCACCTTGTCTCACTCTTTCCAATTTTTACGTGTGTTGTATTTTCAAACAGCCTAATCTTTGCACTTGCATTTTCATAGATGTTATTAATAATATTAATGTATGCATCTTCAATACCGCAGGTTTTCAGAGCCATTGTAACTGCTGATGGTTTCACCGAATCAAAGGCTTTTTCATAATCGATAAAAGCCATGCACAATGGAAGTTCATATTCCCTCGTTCTTTCAATTAGTTCTCTCGGCACGTGGATATGATCTATTGTGCTGTAGCCACTCCTGAATCCAGCTTGTTCTCTCGGTTGAGCCATGTCCAGTGTCACCTTCAAGCGGTGTGAAAGAACTTTAGTGAAGATTTTATAAACTACTGATAGGAGGCTGATAGGTCTGTAGTTTCCAAGATCCTTAATGTCACCTTTCTTATGTAGCAGGATCATTGTAGCGGTGTTCCAATCCTCAGGAATCTTTCCTTCATTAAGGCATCGAGTGAAAATTTGGGCGAGTACTGTTTCGATTTCTCCACTTGCTTCTTGTATGATGTCTACAGTAATTCCATCTTCTCCTGGAGCTTTTCCTCGCTTCATGTTCTTGATTGCATGTGCAACTTCTGCTGGAAGGACTGGAGGAACTCTGGTACTGGTATCTTTCATGATGTCTGAGTGCATATATCATCCCTTTCATATAATTTGGAGTAGAAATCTTTCACTCTTGTCAAAATTTCGCCTCTAATTCTTGTTACAGAACCATCTTCTTTTCTCAGTGCCATAATCTGTTTTCTTCCCTTACTGAGATGTCCCTTTGCTATCTTTAGTCTTTGGTTGTTTTCAATTGCTTTCCTCACTAGTTCACAGTTGAATTTCCTTACATCTTCAGTGATACTTTTTCTTACTGTCTTGCATAGCTCTATATATTCCACTTTGGAAGTCACATCTTCTTTAGTTGTCCTCATCTCTCTTCTTTTTTGCATCAACATTTTGGTTTTTCCTGATAATTTGTTCACATGCAACTTGTTCTTAGACCCAGCTAATTTTGTTGCTGTTTCCATAAGAGCTTTGGTTACTTTTCTGTTAACTTCAGAAATGTCCACTTCTTCCGATGTTAGGCCTTCTAAAGCAGAGAACCTGTTCTTCAGTTCTAACTTGAAGGTATTATGGTGTTTTTTAAGGTTGGTTATGTCAATACATTTTGTTTGTCTTATGGAAGCTTGCCACGTTCAAGTTTAGTGTTGAGGTGCATCTTACATCTCACCAATCTATGGTCACTACCTGTGTTGAACTTGTTTAGCACACTGCAGTCTGCTATGACGAATTTTTTGTTACACATAGTAAAATCAATTTCACTTGTCGTCCCATTTGGATGTCTCCATGTCCATTTCCTGTATGGCTTTTTCTTGAAGAAGGAGTTCAAGATGAAAAACCCTTCTGCCTCTGCAAACTCAACGAGAGTATTTCCACGCTGGTTTCTGTTGCCGTGACCGAATTTACCTACTGAAGTTTCATTCTGTTGCCGTTGCCCTATTTTTGCATTGAAATCTCCCATAATTATTTTCAAGTGCTGCTTACCTTTATTATTTAGATGACAAATTTCCTCATAAAATTCTTCAATTTCTTCTTCAGGATGACTTGTGGTGGGTGCATAAGTTTGAATAATCTGAGCCTGGTATCTTTTCGAGAGTTGGATAACAAGTCGTGCAGCTCTGTCAGAGGAACTTTCAACTTCTACAACTTTATCCTTCAGTTTCTTGTTTATTATAAATCCAACACCACTAGTTCTGCCAGTATCTGTCCCACGATAGTAGAAGAGATGTCCACTTTTCAGTTCGATGAGATCTTCTCCTTTTCTCCTTACCTCCTTAGCCCCACGATGTCCCACTTGATCCTTTGTAGTTCCTATTCCAATTCAAGAAGCCTTGAATCAGAAGATAGGGAGCGTCCATTGTACGTTGCCAAGGTCAGCATCAGATGGCAGCCTAGTCCGGTCCTCCGGGGATTCTTAGCACCCTCTGCCTTCATGTCGCACTGGCCGCTGCCTTCGCCAGGTACATTCCAGCTGCCGGAGACTGAGGGCCAAGATTTAAGTTGTGGAGTCATTTTGGAGGGTTTGGCCATAACTCACCACGCTGGCCAAGCGGGTTGGTGAAGTGTGGGATAGAATTTCCCTCTAATCCCGATGGTATAGTTATACCGCTATTGGCGGTCGTCAGAGCCCCTTTAGTAGGAACAGGATGCACCACGAGGAAGGCGGGGTTGACATTTGTCAAGGAGAGGCTGTGATGTTACGCATCACCTGACCTTACATCCCTATAAATATATATATATCATCATCATCATCATTGTCAACCATTATCAATCCACTGCTGGACGAAGGTCTTCCCAAGTTTCCTCCACAATGGTCTGTCTTGTGCCAGTCTCCTCCATGTCACCCCTGCATACTTTCGAATTTCATCCACCCATCTCCCATGTGGTCTTCTTCTGGGTCTTTTCCTGTCCCTTGGAATCCAATCTAAAATTTCGGCTGTCCATCGATGATCTGTCCTTCTGGCAGTATGTCCAGCCCATTGCCATTTCAGGGATTTAACTCTGATCATGATGTCTTCCACTCTTGTCATTTTTCGGATCCACCAGTTCCTCTTCTTATCTCTCCTGGTTACACCAAGCATGCACCTCTCCATGATTCTTTGAGTTGTCTGCAGCCTTTGTATGTCTCTTTTAGTTAAGGTCCACGTCTCTGCACCATCCGTAAGCACTGGAAGGATGCATTGATCAAACACTTTTCTTTTAAGACATAATGGCATATTGCTCTTGAAAATTATGTTGTTTCTTCCAAAAGCTCTCCAGGCAAGTTTTGTACGCCGATTAATTTCTTCATCAATGTGACCCTCACTTGATATCTGTTGTCCAAGATAAACGTATGCGTGTCTGTTATCTCAGCTTTTCTCCATCAATCGATAAATCTTCATTTCTTGTAAAAGCATTGAACATCACTTTTGTCTTCTGAAAGTTCATTTTTAATCCCACTTCTTTACTCTAGTCAGCAAGTTCCTGGATCATACCCTGCAACTCTAATGGGGTAGTTGCAAAAATGACTACGTCATCAGCAAAACGAAGGTGGGTTAGGTAATCTCTACTAATTTTTATCCCTTTGTTTCCCAGTTCAGTGATTGAAAGACATTTTTCCAATGTGGCATTAAAGAGCTTCGGAGATATGGTGTCACCTTGTCTCACTCCCTTTCCAATTTTTACGTGTGTTGTATTTTCAAACAGCCTAATCTTTGCACTTGCATTTTCATAGATGTTATTAATAATATTAATGTATGCATCTTCAATACCGCATGAGTTTTCAGAGCCATTGTAACTGCTGATGGTTTCACCGAATCAAAGGCTTTTTCATAATCGATAAAAGCCATGCACAATGGAAGTTCATATTCCTCGTTCTTTCAATTAGTTCTCTCAGCACGTGGATATGATCTATTGTGCTGTAGCCACTCCTGAATCCAGCTTGTTCTCTCGGATTGAGCCATGTCCAGTGTCACCTTCAAGCGGTGTGAAAGAACTTTAGTGAAGATTTTATAAACTACTGATAGGAGGCTGATAGGTCTGTAGTTTCCAAGATCCTTAATGTCACCTTTCTTATGTAGCAGGATCATTGTAGCGGTGTTCCAATCCTCAGGAATCTTTCCTTCATTAAGGCATCGAGTGAAAATTTGGGCGAGTACTGTTTCGATTTCTCCACTTGCTTCTTGTATGATGTCTACAGTAATTCCATCTTCTCCTGGAGCTTTTCCTCGCTTCATGTTCTTGATTGCATGTGCAACTTCTGCTGGAATGACTGGAGGAACTCTGGTACTGGTATCTTTCATGATGTCTGGAGTGCATATATCATCCCTTTCATATAATTTGGAGTAGAAATCTTTCACTCTTGTCAAAATTTCGCCTCTAATTCTTGTTACAGAACCATCTTCTTTTCTCGGTGCCATAATCTGTTTTCTTCCCTTACTGAGATGTCCCTTTGCTATCTTTAGTCTTTGGTTGTTTTCAATTGCTTTCCTCACTAGTTCACAGTTGAATTTCCTTACATCTTCAGTGATACTTTTTCTTACTGTCTTGCATAGCTCTATATATTCCACTTTGGAAGTCACATCTTCTTTAGTTGTCCTCATCTCTCTTCTTTTTTGCATCAACATTTTGGTTTTTCCTGATAATTTGTTCACATGCAACTTGTTCTTAGACCCAGCTAATTTTGTTGCTGTTTCCATAAGAGCTTTGGTTACTTTTCTGTTAACTTCAGAAATGTCCACTTCTTCCGATGTTAGGCCTTCTAAAGCAGAGAACCTGTTCTTCAGTTCTAACTTGAAGGTATTATGGTGTTTTTTAAGGTTGGTTATGTCAATAGATTTTGTTTGTCTTATGAGCTTGCCACGTTCAAGTTTAGTGTTGAGGTGCATCTTACATCTCACCAATCTATGGTCACTACCTGTGTTGAACTTGTTTAGCACACTGCAGTCTGCTATGACGAATTTTTTGTTACACATAGTAAAATCAATTTCACTTGTCGTCCCATTTGGATGTCTCCATGTCCATTTCCTGTATGGCTTTTTCTTGAAGAAGGAGTTCAAGATGAAAAACCCTTCTGCCTCTGCAAACTCAACGAGAGTATTTCCACGCTGGTTTCTGTTGCCGTGACCGAATTTACCTACTGAAGTTTCATTCTGTTGCCGTTGCCCTATTTTTGCATTGAAATCTCCCATAATTATTTTCAAGTGCTGCTTACCTTTATTATTTAGATGACAAATTTCCTCATAAAATTCTTCAATTTCTTCTGCAGGATGACTTGTGGTGGGTGCATAAGTTTGAATAATCTGAGCCTGGTATCTTTTCGAGAGTTGGATAACAAGTCGTGCAGCTCTGTCAGAGGAACTTTCAACTTCTACAACTTTATCCTTCAGTTTCTTGTTTATTATAAATCCAACACCACTAGTTCTGCCAGTATCTGTCCCACGATAGTAGAAGAGATGTCCACTTTTCAGTTTGATGAGATCTTTCTCCTTTTCTCCTTACCTCACTTAGCCCCACGATGTCCCACTTGATCCTTTGTAGTTCCTCTTCCAATTCAAGAAGCCTTGAATCAGAAGATAGGGAGCGTCCATTGTAAGTAGCCAAGGTCAGCATCAGATGGCAGCCTAGTCCGGTCCTCCGGGGATTCTTAGCACCCTCTGCCTTCATGTCGCACTGGCCGCTGCCTTCGCCAGGTACATTCCAGCTGCCGGAGACTGAGGGCCAAGATTTAAGGGTTGTGGAATCATTTTGGAGGGTTTGGCCATAACTCACCACGCTGGCCAAGCGGGTTGGTGAGTGTGGGATAGAATTTCCTCTAATCCCGATGGTATAGTTATACCGCTATTGGCGGTCGTCAGAGCCCCTTTAGGTGGGAACAGGATGCACCACGAGAAGGCGGGGTTGACATTTGTCAAGGAGAGGCTGTGATGTTACGCATCACCTGACCTTACATCCCATATATATATATATATATTTGTTTCCCTATGTAACATGCTACATTTTTCTCCATCTCATCTAGAAAGCATTTATTCTCATCACATACCTAAAATAAACCACATCCCCAAACAAAAGTATTTTTTTAAGAAAGACTAATACTTCTTTTTCCATATAAAACAATTTAATATGTTTTTAAAAATGTTGTGTTTGCGTATTTGTTTGACTTTGCTCTACTTTTACACTCTACTTCTAATATTTTTTTCTTCTTCCTTTTTATCTGATTAATTCAACAAACTTTTTTAACGCCATAATTACATACATTTATTTTCCCTATGAACTTTTCCTAACATCAGAAATGTAACAAAACCTTCTGATATATTTTAGTCTCTCAAAGACGGAGTTAACCTATTTCTCGAAATACACTACGTATAGGATCCACTCGTGTTTTCCTTACAAAAGAAATTTTTTATGAGTGATGAATTTTTTATACTTATTTATTCATTGTGACATGAATAAAGAAAAGAATAACGAATAACAAACTACGATAGAATAAATAAAAGAATAAAAAAATGTGTATATTTCACATACACGCAAGCTTTTTGGAATACTTAAGTGAATTGGAAAAAACATACACTCACAGACAATGAAATTTGCGCACCAAGAAGGAAGCATCGGATTGAACTGAAATTTTATGAACGTAATGATACAGACGAACGATATACATGATGGCAAAAACAGAGCTGCAGGACAATTACAGAGGGATCTGTGGAACGCAGTCCGGTCATCTTCAATAGCGCTTCGTACCGCCTCGAGCGGCGATACATGCTGCAATACGGTCCGGCATGGAGGCGAACAGACTCCTGATGTTGTCCTGCGGCAGACTGGCCCACACGTGTTGGACGGTGTGCTCAAAATCCCGGATAGTGAGGCACGGCGGCAACCGGCGTTTCAACTGGTCCCGCACATGCTCGATAGGGGACATGTCCGGGGAGCGGGCAGGCCATGGAAGTGTCTGGACATGAAGTAGGCAGCCCTGGGCAACCCGAGACATGTGCGGGCGGGCATTATCCTGCTGTTATAGCGCACCTGAAATCCCGGCCAGGATTGGGAGCACATAGAGCCGTAGGATCTGATCCACATTCCCCTGGCCCGTCAATGATCCACATAGCACTACTAGAGCTGGTCGGCTATCGTAGGCTCCCCCAGACCATAATGCCTGCAGTGGGGGAAGTGTGGTGGTCAATAGCGAGGTTGGAATTGTGCCGTTGACCCAGGGACCTCCACACCCGGACACGATGATCATCTGTCCCCAAAACGAAGCGGCACTCATCGCTAAACACCACACGTCGCCAGTTTGTGGCGCTCCACGGCACTCTGGCCTTGCACCACTGCACATGGAGCCGGCGATGTTCTGGTGTTAATGGCAACACACGTAAGGGGCACTGGGATCGCAGATTCGCTTCCGCGAGGCATCAGGAAATGGTTCGTGGGCACACAGAAGCCGCTACATCTGCCTGTATAGTGGGCCGTGTCCCAGTGGGATCCGTTCGTGCCTGGCGCACGATCCGTCGATCCTCTCTACCGGTGGCCCTCCTGGTCCGTCCGGAGCCGCCCCGCCGTGTGACAGTGCTGCCACGTGTCCACTGCCCCCAACATAGCCGGACGGTATGGTCAGAATGATCCACGTGGTGGGCTATACGGCGCGCCGACCACCCTGCGGTTTTTAGCCCGATGATCAGGCCTCTCTCAAAGTCCGTAAGTTGCGTAAATCGATGTCTCTGGCGTCTACCCGGCATTCTTGTCACTCTGTACTCTTGCTTGCGTCGGCCGGTGCTTTTCGCTTTCATGGGGCATTGACTACACGTCGGTTTGTAAAGCGGACGGTTCTGTGCCTGCAGCGCCATCACATAGTGTGCGGTCATGCATAATTGCACCAAACGTGGATCATTTGCATACCAGCATGCACGCACTCCTGCTATTTGCAAAAGTTTGGCGGTTGTAGCATGTTGTCTTCTAGGTGTGCAAATTGCATTGTCCGTGAGTGTATTATTTATTACTTTGTAAGGAAACAAAAAGATCTGAAGTTTTGTTTTTACATCTTGCAAAATAAATGTCAAGTCGTTAAAAAATGTTTGTTGGTTTCGATCGAAAAAAGGAAGTAAGAATAAATGGTGAAGTAGAATAATGCCGTTGTATTTCAAAGTTTAAAAAAAAATAGTGACGATGCATCGAGAAGTTTAGCGTGTACGCAAACATAGAATAGCATTTCGAAAAATAGTTTCAGTTATTTAGGTGAAAAGAGGTAAAAGTAAAGAATGAATTGTAAAAATAAAGTAAGAAAAATACTGTTGCTATCGAATTTTATGTATAACCAGTACAGATCTGTATAATTCATGCACACTTACATGAAGAGCAAGATAGAAAAATAGTTTAAGTTGCATATATTGGATTGTCGGAAAAGTCCTGACGTATTTAGGCACCCGATGGCGGTTGGGCGGTTTTGGAAGTACTAGAGGCAATGCGCAGCTCTGTTATCGCTATGGCATTCGACAGTGCCAGTTCTAGCTGCAGCTAAAAGGAATAGTGAGCGATTTGGTTGATTTGCTGAGATTTGACATGAAGTTGAAGATGGAAGACCAAACTGTGCAGTTTCGCCATATTTTACTGTTTTACTTCCGTAAAGGGAAGAACGCGCGTCAAGCTTGTGAAAAGTTGCGTAAAGTGCACGGGGATAATGTTCTACAAGAACGTCAGTGCCAGCGGTGGTTCGCAAAATTCCGTGCTGGTGATTTTGACCTAAACGATGCCCCTCGGTCCGGGGAGGCCCACCGAGGTTGATGACGACCAAATCAAGGCATTTATCGAGTCAAACCCACGTTACACGGCACGAGAGATTGCAGAAACATTGCACATCCATCATTCAAGCGTTCACGACCACCTGAAGAAGCTGGGATACGTAAGCAAGCTCGGTGTGTGGGTTCCTCGTGAACTCAAAGAAGCTCAATTGACGGCGCGGATAAACATCTGCGATATGCTCATTAAACGTGAGGAAAACGATCCTTTTTTGAAGCGACTGATAACTGATGACGAAACGTGGATTGTGTACAACAATGTACTGTGCAAACGGTCTCGGTTCCGACGTGCTGCTTCGCCTCAAACGACATCTAAAGCAGACATTCATCAGCGGAAGGTTCTGGTGACAGTGTGGTGTGATTTTAAAGGTTTCATGTTCTTCGAACTCCTACCACGGAACGAAACAATCAATTCTTGAATTTGTACTGTCGGCAATTGGACGGTTTGAACGAATCCATCATCCAGTAACGTCCAGAGCTCGTTCATCGTAAAGGTGTTGTGTTCCATCACGACAACGCGAGACCACACACAAGTTTGATCACCCGCCAAAAATTATTGGAGCTTGGGTGGGATGTGTTGCCACACCCAGCATACTCCTTGACCTTGCGTCGTCAGACTTCCACTTGTTTTGCTCTCTTCAACAGTCCTTGTGTGGTATACCGTTCAATTCAGATGAGGCTGTAAATCAGCACCTTGTGCAGTTTTTCGGCACGAAAGACAGGTCCTTCTATGAACGAGGCATTCTGCAGCTCACTGAAAGATAGCAAAAGGTTATCGAACAAAACGGGCATTATATCATTGATTGATCTTTGTTCTTTCTGTCAATAAATGACCTTTGCAAAACATGGCTAAAATACGTCATGACTTTTCCGACAACCCAATAGGAATACAATAAAAGTGAGCTGGAAAAATAGTTTAAGAGGGAAAAAAAATTAAAAACTTGCTCAAAAGTGGTATTTTAGAAGAAATGTTAGATACAGTCAAAATTTTAAAAACTGAATTGTTGATACGTCTCTTGTTTAATTAATGAGCATTTTAAGTCTTTGGAATAATTAATAAGCAATTTAAGTCATCCTTCAGAAAAAATTAAAATGATCCATTGAAAAAATAATGTATTCTCATTAAACAATGTATTCCCAAAGTAACGTTCTCTTCATTAGTTCCTAGAATGGGCTCGTTCGACTAAATGCGTCGTACCTGGATCGATCCTGTTCACTGAATGGAGAGGTTTTATCACTTGTGCTGAGAAAATTTGATGTCAAGTCAGTAAAAATTTCCCATACGCTTGGAATAAATTTCCCGTGAATTTCTAAAATAAAGTGAATATCTAAAAAAATTCCCCATCTGACACTAGAGGGCAGCAGAAGAGTGCCGACATCGTCGTGGACCAAAAAATTAGATTATTGAAGGTAGTTCCGAGAGCAGGTTTTCGAAGCTAGTAGTCCTAAACCTTCATGCGGGCGAGTCTTTTTTTTTTTTTTTTTTTGATTGGAGGTTTAACGACCACCGTGAGCAACTCAATGGGCTATAAGCAGTCGCCCGTCCCTAATTTAGGGTCCCTGGTTCCAGGGAAGGGAGAGAGCCAGTGCCGTAAGGACAAACACAACATCCATGCCTCACCGGGATTCGAACCCGGACCCAGTTCGGACGAATGATCAGAGGCCATCGCTTAGACCACTGCGCCACCGGGCGGGCGAGTTTTGTGACGTCAAAGGTGCAAACGGAGTTAGCAATGGGACAAAGTTGAGACTGACATCCTGCCTAAGGTGCGCGTGCTTTTTAGAATTTATGCCAAGTTTCAGCGACTTTTGTCTAGCATTTTGCAAATGATACACATTTTTTGCAGAGAGTTAATAGTCAGTTTATAAATATTTTTTATTAATATATTTGGTCAAAGCCGCCTTTTGTGCGTTGTGCATTAATATATATGCCTGGATGCCCTGTCGCGTGTTGTGGCAACAGCAAAAGATCGAAAGATTCCAACTTAAATTTTCATCGGATCCCAAAGGGCAGTTTGAGAAAAGCCCGGATGAACTCATGTCGACGAAAAGATGCATTTAACGCTGACAACGCCAAAATATGATGTGCCCATTTTGAAGAGGATTTTGAAAGAGGTTTAAAAAATGAATTAATATGCTGCAATTTTCGTCTCGCCTCAAAACAGGTGTGATTCCAGCATTTATCTTTGGAACCCAAAAAGGTGTTGCCAGAGGTGGATGAAAAAATCATACATCTTTACCAAAAAAATTGAGCGTTTTTATCAGGATTAAATTCCTTAATAATTATATGACTGAGTTACCATCTTAACTTCAGTATTAATATGAAAATAAAAAAATAAACAGTGTGCAAAAAGTTCTCAAAAGTAAAAGTAGGCAAAAGTTATCAAAAGTAAAACAAACTCGTCATGAGAGGTACTTCAAACTCAAAAAGGTATATTCTTTGCATTTCTGTTACCTAAAATGTAGCAATTTGTTTTTCTGAAAATGAAGAAATATACGCACAGTTGTTAAATGTTACAGATCATATCATACAGCATCTTAACATAAACATCGGAATTTTTTTTTATGGACTGAGATGCTATCGGTTACGAAATCGGATCACCTCTCGTGAGAGTCCGTACCCGCCATAACGAGTTTCCGTAACGACAATGATATTACATAGCCGGTAGCCCTTCCGTACACAGGGCGTCCCTGGGCCATATTTCAGCCGGACAATATCACACCGCATGTTGTATCGACAACACGTGCCTTCTTTAAGGATAAGAATGTCCACTTCTGCAGTGGCTGGCAGGGCCCGACTTTGGTCAGTTGAGGCCCTGTGCACATCCTATGTCTGAGGTCCCCTCGATCAAACATTTTCGGTCAACAGTTTAAAAGGATATTTTCTGGTAAATATTTTGTTGCAAGCAGTTTTTCTACGAGTAGTAGTAAAAGCATTAAAACACATTCCACATGCTAGTCAACTTTATAGCCAATGTGTCTTGTAATACATGAGCATTCACACCAATTGTACTTCCCCGCACCCGCACAGCTTACAGCTGTAACATTAATTGCTCTGGATTTTTTTTTGTTTTATAGTATCATTTACGGAAGCAAATAACTATCCCGCCAGAGTTATAATTTAAAACCTCTAGTTTACTATAAAGTTAATGGAAATGATGATCTGATATGAATTTAAGCTGTAAGAAGTAATCCTCACAAAGGGTTACAGCTGACCACACACACTGTGGAATAAATTATTGCAACAATCCATGTAAATTATTACAACAGCAGCGTTCGAATTTCCTGGTCCACTGGCCAGTAAAAATTTCATCGGGCCAGTGAATTATTTATGCTACTGGCCCGGATGGCCACTATTTTTTTGTCAGGTTTGTTTTGGAATTTATAGGTTTATAAAGAACTGAACCAAATTTCAAAACATTGAGGTTTGTTTGTTTATGGCAGTTTTCAAATTTTTTGAAATTCAGATATTTACTACTCAAAATCTGAATATCGGAATTGCAGATCATACTTCAGTTTTATGAAAATTTTGGACTGTAGGAAACCGAGGCCCAAATCAAAATATTTGGATTAAGACAACACCACTTTTTGCACAAGTAGTGACCCCAGAGTACGGATCTTTTATTATGCTTTCCAACTCAGAGGATGAAGACCCATTTACGCTCTGGCTTTGCCCATCTGTCTGAATTCTGCCCAAATGGGAGAACTTCCTGTCTTTTCACACAGAAGCAAAGTATTCTATGAAGGTGGCTTTTGGTATGTTGCAAAGTGCTTCATAATCAATCAATGTATTGTATTTGCTGTACTGTATACGTATATATATATACTTAAGAGCAAAACTGAAGACTAAGGAAAAATTTTAGAATTTAAAACGAAGGGTGCAAAATAACCTGAAAATCAAAACGCAGAGTAGGGGTTTTAGACTCAAGTTTTCTTTTCAAAAATCTGTTCGTTATAAATTAACATTTCCTTTTTTTAATTGCAATGTAAAATTTGTTTTTCAGGTTTAAATTCTCTCTCAAACGAACTTGGAATTTCGTTATAGCTGAAAATCATTTCTATTTATTATGTCACTCTCACAGCTTGAGTTCTCTTTAATCTTCTTTCTCTCTGTTTAATAGTAACAGAGGAAGAGCATGGGTCGGGCCATGAAGGTTAATGGATGCAAGCGAAATTGTTAACTAGTGCTAGGTCATGCTACTCTACGGAGGACATGACTTATATATATATTTTTTAAACTATTTTAGGTGGGAATGTTACTTGCATCTATGGCCTTGCAGAAACCCATTTCCAACTGGGTCTTTGTGGAAGTGAGAAAATGCAGAGTTTTTGCTGGTCCTTGATAAAGCCAAGGCTCAGTATTCTCGACACCTTCTACATTCAGTTGTTTTATTTTATTTTTTTCTTTTCTCCTTTTACTCACACAGGTAGATACATAACCTTTTCTATGTTGTACTAGGTGTGAGTCAAAATTATATATGTATTTTTTTGCTTAGGTATCTTTATAGTATGTCATCATCATCATCATTGTCAACCATTATCAATCCACTGCTGGATGAAGGTCTCCCCCAAGTTTCCTCCACAACGGTCTGTCTTGTGCCAGTCTCCTCCATGTCACCCCTGCATACTTTCGAATTTCATCCACCCATCTCCCATGTGGTCTTCTTCTGGGTCTTTTCCTGTCCCTTGGAATCCAATCTAAAATTTCGGCTGTCCATCGATGATCTGTCCTTCTGGCAGTATGTCCAGCCCATTGCCATTTCAGGGATTTAACTCTGATCATGATGTCTTCCACTCTTGTCATTTTTCGGATCCACGAGTTCCTCCTCTTATCTCTCCTGGTTACACAGAAGCATGCACCTCTCCATGCTTCTTTGAGTTGTCTGCAGTCTTTGTATATCTCTTTTAGTTAAGGTCCACGTCTCTGCACCATACGTAAGCACTGGAAGGATGCATTGATCAAACACTTTTCTTTTAAGACATAATGGCATATTGCTCTTGAAAATTATGCTGTTTCTTCCAAAAGCTCTCCAGGCAAGTTTTGTACGCCGATTAATTTCTTCATCAATGTGACCCTCACTTGATATCTGCTGTCCAAGATAAACGTACGTGTCTGTTATCTCCAACTTTTCTCCATCAATCGATAAATCTTCATTTCTTGTAAAAGCATTGAACATCACTTTTTGTCTTCTGAAAGTTCATTTTTAATCCCACTTCTTTACTCTTGTCAGCAAGTTCCTGGATCATACTCTGCAGCTCTGATGGGGTAGTTGCAAAAATGACTACGTCATCAGCAAAACGAAGGTGGGTTAGATAATCTCCATTAATCTTTATCCCTTTGTTTTCCCAGCTCAGCGACTGAAAAACACCCTCCAATGTGGCATTAAAGAGCTTCGGAGATATGGTGTCACCTTGTCTCACTCCCTTTCCAATTTTTATGTGTGTTGCATTTTCAAACAGCCGAATCTTTGCACTTGCATTTTCATAGATGTTATTAATAATATTAATGTATGCATCTTCAATACCGCAGGTTTTCAGAGCCATTGTAACTGCTGATGGTTTCACCGAATCAAAGGCTTTTTCATAATCGATAAAAGCCATGCACAATGGAAGTTCATATTCCCTCGCTCTTTCAATTAGTTCTCTCAGTACGTGGATATGATCTATTGTGCTGTAACCACTCCTGAATCCAGCTTGTTCTCTCGGTTGAGCCACGTCCTGTGTTACCTTCAAGCGGTGTGAAAGAACTTTAGTGAAGATTTTATAAACTACTGATAGGAGGCTGATAGGTCTGTAGTTTCCGAGATCCTCAATGTCACCTTTCTTATGTAGCAGGATCATTGTAGCGGTGTTCCAATCCTCAGGAATCTTTCCTTCATTAAGGCATAGAGTGAAAATTTGGGCAAGTACTGTTTCAATTTCTCCACTTGCTTCTTGTATGATGTCTACAGTAATTCCATCTTCTCCTGGAGCTTTTCCCCGCTTCATGTTCTTGATTGCATGTGCAACTTCTGCTGGAAGGACTGGAGGAACTCTGGTACTGGTATCTTTCATGATGTCTGGAGTGCATGTATCATCCCTTTCATATAATTTGGAGTAGAAATCTTTCACTCTTGTCAAAATTTCTGCCTCTATTTCTTGTTACAGAACCATCTTTTTTTCTCAGTGCCATAATCTGTTTTCTTCCCTTACTGAGATGTCCCTTTGCTACCTTTAGGCTTTGGTTGTTTTCAATTGCTTTCCTCACTGGTTCACAGTTGAATTTTCTTACGTCTTCAGTGATACTCTTTCTTACTGTCTTGCATAGCTCTATATATTCCACTTTGGAAGTCACATCTTCTTTAGTTGTCCTCATCTCTCTTCTTTTTTGCATCAACAGTATGTATATATATATATATATATATATATATATTCAATTTGATGACTTAAAAAAGAAACCTTTTGATTTTTTATCAACTTTTTTCAAAGTAGTGCACGCAGTGCACGTGCAGAACTCAGGCCCTGGTGGCTGGCTAGATCGCCGGATTTATCTCCCATAGAAAATCTCTAGGGCATACTCAAATGACAACTGCAGCTGTACGACCATCCGCCAGCAACTCTTGATGAACTTTGGACGCGGATCAATAAAGCCTGGATGGCTATTCCACAGTACACCATTCCCACATTTGATTCCATGCCTCAGAGCATTGGACCGTCCACCAGCAACTCTTGATGGACTTTGGACGCGGGTCAATAAAGACTGGATGGCTATTCTACAGTACACCATTCACACATTATTTGATTCCATGCCTCAGAGCGTAGGACCGTCCACCAGTAACTCTTGGTGAACTTTGGACGCGGGTCAATAAAACCTGGGGGGGGGTTGGCTATTCTACAGTACACCATTCACACATTATTTGATTCCATGCCTCAGAGCGCAGGACCGTCCACCAGCAACTCTTGATGAACTTTGGATGGGGTCAATATAGACGAGATGGCTATTCTGCAGTACACCATTCATACATTATTTGATTCCATGCCTCAGAGCGTAAGACCATCCACCAGCCACTCTTGATGAATTTTGGATGCGGGTCAATAAAGTCTGGATGGCTATTCCACAGTACACCATTCACACATTTGATTCCATGCCTCAGACCGTTGGACCGTCCACCAGCAACTCTTGATGAACTTTGGACGCGAGTCAATAAAGCCTGGGTGGCTATTCTACAGTAAACCATTCACACATTATTTGATTCCATGCCTCAGAGCGTAGGACCGTCCACCAGTAACTCTTGGTGAACTTTGGACGCAGGTCAATAAAACCTGGGGGTTGGCTATTCTACAGTACACCATTCACACGTTATTTGATTCCATGCCTCAGAGCGTAGGACCGTCCACCAGCAACTCTTGATGAACTTTGGACGCGGGTCAATAAAACCTGGATGGCTATTCTACAGTACAGTAGAATAGCCATACAGTACACCATTCACACATTATTTGTTGCCATGCCTCAGAACGTAGGACCGTCCACCAGCAACTCTTGATGAACTTTGGACCCGGGTCAATATAACCTGGATGGCTATTCTACAGTACAGTAGAATAGCCATTCAGTACACCATTCACACATTATTTGATGCCATGCCTCAGAGCGTAGAACCGTCCACCAGCAACTCTTGATGAACTTTGGATGCCTGTCAAAATAGCCTGGATGGCTATTCTACAGTACACCATTCACCCATTGTCTGATTCCATGCCTCAGAGCGTAGGACCGTCCACCAGCAACGGTTGATGAACTTAGGACGCCTATCAATACAACGTGGATAGCTATTCCACAGGACACCATTCACACATTATTGGATTCGATGGTTCAGCGCGTACATCAAATGATACAAGCCAGAAGTGGCCATGCAGTTTATTAGCTACACCGACGCATCTGGTACGCATGACACCGAGATGCTAATCATTTCTTTTTTATTGCCTAATGAACATATTCTATAAAAATCAAAGTCGTAGCTGAACTACTATCAGGTGACCTTTTTTTTATGAACATGAGTGTACTTAATCATGGTTTAAAGTTTTCCTCGCCTGTATCGAGGATCACTGTCTCCTGGATTTTGGACTTTAGGTGTTGCATTCACAAGGCAGCAAGTTGAATTATTAGACTGTGGGAAATTATATCAGCTGCGGAAATAATTTTTTTTTTTTTCGCAGAATAAACTGATATACATAGAACTAGTATATTTTCCTCATTCCTCGGCATTTAGGAGTTTTTTAATCATATGGATGGTTTGAAAATGAATGCATTTTATATTGTGTGCAAAATTTGGTAGCCCTTATGTTAGATGAGTTTTTGAGAGAAAGTTAGGCAGTACTGAAATCTGCGCAAATGGAAGCTAATATGATCCTTGTTATGTTCTGTTTTCTTCTGTTTTGAATTAAAATTCGTAGATTCGCATATTTTCTTTTCTCAGTGAGAATTTAATCGTGCGTTTTTAAGATTCATTGGCTTGCAGCTTTCCTCAATTATCACGAGTATTAGGAGAACATTGGCGTGTTTGCCGCCTAAGAAATCTACGCACGTTACCTTTTCCCGTTTGTACAAAAATCTACGGAACTGAAACATCCTCAACCCCACACCTATATCATTTAATTGTAAGTATGGCTTTTAAGCTCACGAATTTATATGATATTTCTCGAAAAGCATTCTTGTGCATAGACCATGCATTCTATCGATCTATCTGTAACGCTTACCAATAAAAAATGCGTATGCCAGTATAAGTACAGCCGAAAAGTTAATGCCAATTATTGTATTTTGGTATATGCGATGTCCCAAATAAACGAATGACACATAATTTCGCACGAAAATTAAAGTGGACAGGGTGTTCTTTGAATGAACATGAAAAACTCTCGTTTTGGTTACGATAGCAGACATGCTGTCATTCTAGAGGAATATCCAAGAATATCCATCAGAAAATTGTCCCAGGAATTTAGTTGCTCTTATTGAATATATCAGAGAGCCGCCAAGAAGGTATAGATAGCTCTGTCATGCAGACTGACAACGGTCCACTTATTGTTGGAATCATACATATTAGCAGAAGCAAGTGCGCTATTTTAAATAATTTCCGGACCTCGTTCACAAATGACTGAAAATAGTCAACCTCCCACGGTTTACCGAAGGTTCCTTAAGGAGTCCGATTCAATTTGGCTGAATATGTGAATTCACAGAATTCTAGAATATGAGCTACCGGAAATCATCATATAATTCACGAAGTACCACAAAAACCGGATAGAGTTTGAGTATGTTGTGCCGTGTCTTGTCAGAAAAGTATCGATTCTCTTTTTTCGAAGGAACTGTGCATACCACTTCATATTTGGACATTATTTTTCTCACAGATTTTGAAACACTTGGACTGTGTGCAACTTATTCAATGGTGCTTCCCGCAAGATGGTGCATATTTTACACGTCAATGGAATTTATGGTGATGACACAGATTTTTTCAAAAATTAAGAGATTTCTAAGAATATTTGGACATCACTGCCACAATACTTTAACCTTCTTGATTTCTATTTGTGAGGACATCGCTAGGAATGAGTGAACGCTCCGTAACAGATACTGCACAACTGACGCATTGAAAGAAGACATTTCAAGTGAAATCAAGCAAACTGAGAATGCTATACTGACACGCACCACCTACATCATCCAGTGCCGCGTCCAGATATCCACTGTAGAGCACGATGGTCACTTCTAACACATGGTACATGATGAGACATCCCTTTGCTCTGCTTGAAACAAGGTATGACGCTATTCATCATTATCACATTTTTTTCAGCCGATCGTGATCCACAGATAAACATATTGGGTTTCCTTGTGTATGAAATACCCTTTGTATGTACTGTATACTGAAGTAACATTATAAAGAACACCTACCTAATTGCTTGTTGAGCCTCCCTTGGCATTGAAACCAGCCTGAATTCGATGTGGAATGGATTCAACGAGTTGCTGATATCGTTCTACATAAATGTTCAGCCAAGTGGATGTGATGGTGACCGTCAATTTGCCAAACGTTCGCTGGAGGAGGATCTCTGTTATGAATGGCTCTCTCAATCTCATCTCGCAGGTGCTCAATTGAGTTAAGATCTGGGAACTGTGCTGGGTCGTTTTAGCAATTTGAAGCCATTGTCATGTTACTGGAACCACAGCGTGATGATCCGAGCTTTATGGCATGGCGTACTTTACTGCTGGAAGCAGCCCTCTCCGTTGGGAAACACCATGCACATGTATAGGCGTGCCTGGTATACAATAATGTTCAGATACCTCATGGCATTCAGAGGAACCCAATGGCCACCACTAAAACAGGCCCCAGACCACTACACCTCCTCCACCAGCTAATACTGTTGACTCTAGGCAATTGGGATCCAAAGATATGTGCTATTGACGCCATTTTCTGGTGCGAGCATTGTCGTGTGTTAACTGTAAACGTGATTCACAGCCCCAGATGCCCTTTTTCTATTCTTCCAGGGTCCGGTTTTGGTGCTCCCGTGTCCCTTGCAGACGAATTTGTCGGTTTTCCCCAGAGACGAGTGGTACACGAAAAGGACCACTGCTGACAGAGTCCTATACATGCCAATGTGCAGCGGATTGTGTATGATGAAATTCTCTTATCGATACCGCTGGTGTACTGCGCAATCATTTGTACAATGGAGCGCGTCTGTTACCTTGCACAATACCGTCCAGCTGCCGTTGCTTCCAAACATCGACCAGTCATTTCCACCCACAAAAAGACCTCTTGCTGCTTGTTTATTTATTTATTCATTTATTTTTGTTCTTTTTGTGCACCATTCATTGTACATCTTCGATACAGTCGTTCTAGAATGGCCGAGGAGTTTTGCTGTTTAGGAGATGCTTACACCTTCCCCCTAGCGCTCTTCAAAGTCTCTTAAATCACGAATCTTTCCAATATTTGTGCTATCTACTCTTCACACACGTCTGAAGTCGTTGCAGTAATCTTTTTATACGCAGCCATTTTAACGACATAGTTGTACATGACTGAGTATAGGGAATGTTTGATTGTTATTGAATGTTTCTAATAATTTGCTACTTCAGTGTGTTGTGAAAACATAAAATTGGCGATGGCGAAGCCGCATCCTTCTTCTCCTGAGCTGAATGTTTTCCTAATTAAGCTACACCGACAAGTGCTTATCACTGCAACTCGCGGTCTTGACATGTGCATCACCTCTGTAGTACGCCACATATATGCTTGAGAAAGGCGGAGGCACGAAATCACAGATTTCGGGTCTGCAGCAAACTATGCTTAAAGTAACTCTACGTAGAAGAAGAAATTCTCCCGGATTCCAGATGATGTGAGGAAAGGAATATCACATTTTTCTAAGAACGTAATGGTCATTAGATCCATTTTTATGTTCGGGCGCCAATGTAGCGAAACACAAATTTGTCGGCGGCTGGGCTCGAAGTCGTATCCTTGTACTCCGGAGCCGAATGTTTTCTTAATTAAGCTACACCGACAAGTGCTGAGCACTGCTACTTGCAGTCTTGACATGTGTCACCTCTCTAGTGCGCCACAGTAAGTATAAAAGTATTAAATATTACATTTTACATAACCGAACTGACTGAAATCATATATGGTAAGTAAATTAACTTTTGGTATTCATAGCTTTAAGCTGCATCGTTGCATCTGGGTGAATGGGATTAGGGTCAATCATCCCGTAACGTTTCTGTACGCATTCATAAGAGACGTGCCATTGCACGTCTCTTATCTCTATTCATCAGAAAAAAAAATCACTGTCGATACGATTTGATCTGTCTTAGCACAAACCGTATTTATTTATTCTGGTGTCCCAGATCGTTTTAACAAAGCCAGCGGTTTGCAAATCTGCCGCTAGATGGTAAACAAGCAAGCCAGCTACCAGTACGGGGAATTGCCTAAGTGGTACGGTTGCCTCTTTTTTTTTTACTATTTAGGTTCTTTTCGTAAGGGTCTACAAGGGTATGATTGCGTGTGTAAATCACCTGTAGTAATCCAATGAAATGTTTTTTTTTCTTTCTTCCTTAATTCAGATATAATGAACGAAGAAATCAGGGCTTTCTAATTCTCCGCAATGACCCTAGAAGTTCTTTTAAGCAGTGTGTCGCGTAATGTTCGGGAACTCCATTCAGAAGTCAACGCCCCCGAAAATCGATTATCACACAGAGATCACTGCTCCTGCCAGTTCTAGTATTCTGACGCCAAATAAGAAAAGAAATGAAACTTTTCTTTTTCTTCCCAGTTCATATAATATATTAGGCAAGAACCCCCAGGTTTCTATTCCTGCCCCTTTTCCTTGCCTTTTTTCACTTTGTTCAAATACCGCAGTGGAATAGTGGGAATAGTGGGCAGACAGTAAGAGATAAATACCGCAGTGGAATAGTGGAATAGTGGGCAGACAGCACAATGTAAGAGATAATACAAATTCATGCATCTTCTGAATTATACAGTATTTTTTACGCGAGTTGGAATTTTCACTCTTATGATCTGATGACAAAATGCATATTACTTGAGCACAACTGTTTTTCTTAATTTCAATGCAACTAAGTATTTCTTATGTACAGTACGAGAGCGTGCATAAATAAATTTTTGAATTCTGGTTTTATAAAGTTCAAGAATGTTTATAATCAAAGAGTAATAGAAGTATGGAGCTGCTGTGTCAAAACTGACAGTTTTAAGAATGTTATAAAACTAATGCGAATAGTCTAAACATCTAACTTTAATGAAAAATAAAACAAATATTTGAACTAAAACGCGTTAAGTATAAATAACTAGTTGCTACAAAAAATTTACCTGAGAAAGATAACAGTGGTGCTTTAAGTAAATTCACAACTTCATGAAAAACTCAATATGAAAACTGGTGATTAGTAGAAAATTGCCTGGAAGCAGATCTACCTACATAGAGCAAAACATATTTTCAAGAGTAATTTTCCACGTACTGCAGTCCCTTTTTCATACTTCCATTCAGTGAGATATCTGACACGGCTTGTTCTTCATCAAATTAATAATATCAACATCAGGAAGTTTTGGAGATGTTCGTTCGTCTTTCAAACGTATTCTTGTTCTTGATTTAACATGTTCCGTAAGTGAGAAAAGCTGCTCACAAACCTAAGTGCTGCCAAAAAGCCAGGACATTGTCATAGCATGTGCACGAAGTTGTCCGAGAAATATTTCCTTCCCTTCGTAGAAATCTAAGAGTCCAATATTATCATATTTGTACTTGAACTCGCTGTTGCACTGTAAATCGAAATCTCTGCCTGAAAAAGCTCGGGAATCTCTTTAATAGACAGAGTGAAATAACGAGAAAATACGAGCATGTTAAGCAACCTTTCACTTTCAAGAAAATCCTAAATTCTTTCCTAGAAGTCTAATTTTAAAGCTGCAACTGATGTAACATACTTCCCAGTATCTGATGTCTTACATAGCCGGAAAGTGAAGTCGTTTTATTTTATGTTTTCCAGTTGTAATTCCGGTAAAACAAACTTGTATCTAAACGGTTTTATGAGGTCAAACTTACTGTACACATGCAGGTTTATGCTTTGAAGTCGCACATACAACTTACACATTGAGGTGAAAGGAAATGTCTGAGCGAAAGGCAAAATCAGTCATACATTCTAGTTTACTGAATTGCACTTCAGGCTTACCCTTTTTTCTCATGAAATCTTGAATTTGTCAGTGTAATTCTTTTGGCGTAGAACAAAAGATGCCGCCAAACTTGGAGAAAAGTTTCAGTTCCACCACAAAACAATGCTCGCTTATTACGTACCACAGAGCAAGATGGCAAATCTGCAGCGATACATTCCGTCGGTTTAGTTTACTCGGTTTGAACAACTGGCTCCGGAGAGAGAAGAAGTGGTTTCGATCGTCGTCACCGAAAATTTGTGAATTTCCCAATCATTACATACAGGTATGAGAAAGACAAGACGCCAAGTACAGCATAAAAAATCCCTTTTTAAATTTTTGTAATGTTGTGCAACATTTTGTGATACTTTTCTAACATAAAAAGGTCTCATGAGTGATTTTTTCAAAACATAGGCTGCAAGGAAAATTCTCACAACAAATAAATCTTCTTGGTTTCCTATCTTGTAATTTTCCCTGCAGTTTCACAAACTAAAAAAGAAAAAATCAGTGCCTCCTCCTAAATAACATTCTACCTTTACAAGTTCATGCCAAGTATTCATTAACTAAAATGACATTCCTATGACCAGCCGGAATTGATTTTATTTGAATTTTACAATATTTTTTTCTTAACTTGAGAACAAACAATACCGCTATAATGCTAAATTTTAAAGGCATTCCAAATGAAAAAAACATTATTTTAGTTTTCTATATAAAAACTTGAATGATGTCAAGTCACAAGTGTTAGTGATGTGTTATTTTTATTTTATATATACAGGGTATCCCATTTGCTATTTTATCCAAGTTTTTATTAATAGCATCGTGAATAATTACAGTAATTGAATGATATTTGGTAAGAACATACCTTCATCCATGTAAAACAGAACCATATCATAAGAGATGTTGAAAATGTCCGCCCTGTGCATCGAGACAGGCTTGAACACGAGATTCCATATTTCGGAAAGTTCGCACCAGTTGCTCCGGCGTAATCGCTGCCACTGCCTCGCAGATGCTCTTCTACAACGCCTCAAGGTTTATCGGCTTTTTTTAAACACCACTGATTTTATTAGGTGTGCAACTAAATTTTCGGCCACAGTTACGACACTTTGACAGCAAATTATAGCAAATCGAATACGTACCTAATCAGGGAAATAATCCCCATCGTCTTGGATACATTTGAGTCATCGGTCAGGCAGCTGCCGAAAGCCACTGCGGAAAAAAGAGTGCTGTTTTGAGTTGATAAAGTCATCAATACTTGTGTGGACCTCCTCGACAGAAGTAAAGTGCGTATCACTCAGGTGATGTTGCAGGGAGCGAAAGAGGTGATAATCCGACGAGGCGAAGTCTGGAGAATACGCCGGGTGGGACAAAATCTCCCATCCCAGGTCGGTGATCGTGTTTAAAGTCGTTTTCGCGGTGTGAGGACGCGCGTTATCCTGAAGTAACAGGACTGACCTTCTGCCCTTGCCGGTGTACGGCCTTTCCGCCTCCATTGCGCCACTCAGACGAATGAGTTGCTGACAAAAACGTTCAGCATTGACCGTTTCACCAGGTTTGAGCAACCCACAGTGTACGACACCGCGCTGACCCCCACCATATGCACAGCAACCTTTTCCTGGCATGGATATTCGGTTTGGCGGTACTGGTGGTAGGCTGACCTGGATAAACCCACGATTTGCGCCTCTTAGGATTTTTTTTTTTTTTTTTTTTTTTGATTGGAGGTTTAACGACCACCGTGAGCAACTCAATGGGCTATAAGCAGTCGCCCGTCCCTAATTTAGGGTCACTGGTTCCAGGGAAGGGAGAGAGCCAGTGCCGTAAGACAAACACAACATCCATGCCTGACCGGGATTCGAACCCGGACCCCTTACGGACGAATGATCAGAGGCCCGCGCCTTAGACCACTGCGCCACCGGGGCGGCCTTAGGATTATCGTAGAGGATCCATTTCTCATCACAGGTCAAAATCTTGTGGAGGAAATCCTTATTCTTGAATCTGGAGAGCAAGGACACAGCAACATCGTAGCGCCTAGACTTGTTCGCAGCTGTGAGTTGGTGGGGTACCCAACGGTCCTCCTTGTGAATCCGTTCAAGCTTGTGCAGGCACTTTGCAATGGCTTGCCGGATAACTCCGAGTTTCTGGGCGGCGAGCTTTGACTGTGTGCGACAGGGATCCGCGTCCAACAGTTCTTCCAGTTCCTCATCGTCAACTTTCAACTTTCTGTGGCTGTCCCGGACGTTCTGCATCACGGAGACCGAAATTTCCTTGCTTAAACCGTTGGAACCACTTCTTACACGTACTGTAGGATACAGCAGCTCACACAAAGCAGCACAGATCATTTGATGGGCATCCGCGGCACTTTTTTCTGCTGAAACGCGAACAGGAGGCAGTGCCTCAAATGTTGCTTCTCGAACGACATTGCTTTCATTGTCAACTTTCGTCCCTTCTGTCACTACAGCTGTGAGCGGTTACAGTTGCATGGAAAGCTGTTAAATGGCGCTGCAATCAGCCATTATCGCACACAGCTATTTGCATTGCCGACGTTCTATGATTGCTTGCGGTTATTGGCGAGAATTAAGTTGCACACCTAATAGGTACCCACAGAGAAAGAAATCAGGGGGTATTAGGTCAAGAGATCTGGTAGCCAAATTCTTTCAGAAATAACGCGATCTCCAAAGAGTGATTGAATTTCAGCCATACTCACATGTGATGTATGGCAAGTTGCCCCATCTTGTTGAAAATATCCAATGGTCAGCTCTTCAGGTTGCAGATGGTTAACGAATGCCTGAAAAAATTCCCGTGTGGACGGTTGTTGTGACCGTATCCTGAAAGAAGATTGACCCAACGATCCGCAGGCGTGACAATGCGCGCTACACTCCAATTTTTTGTGCGTGAAGTGGATTTTTGATAAATACGCGAGGATTTACCGCTGCCCACATACGCATGCTTTGTGCATTTATTTATCCCGATAACTGAATCCACGCTTAGTCGGTGGGAAAAAAAGGTGTAGTCCAAGATGTCCGGTCGTTCCGCAACAAGTTCCTGAAACCACTGACAGTACTTCATTCTTCTCTCTTGGTCTGGCGCTTTCAGTTCGTGAACAGCAGACAAACGGTACCGACAAATTGTAGCCTTCTTCACTGCTCTATGACATGTGCTCTTTGACTTACCAGTTTCCTGGGCAAGTCTAAACAAAGATTTCCGTGGCGAAGGAAAGAGGTCTTTGCTGTACATCCTACACTACTGTTTCCGACATTGTGGGACGGTCCCGTCTCCATGCAAATCATGTAATGTTCCATGGGTCTCCGGCTCTTTAACTAGTTGCAGAATACACGGTTTACTTGGTGATGTCCGCCATCCGAATTTTCTATGAAATTCACACTGACACTTCTGTATCGACTTACTCTTCTAATAAATACGGACAAGAAACACACTCTCGAGTATGATTAACCTGGCGGATATCGTTAACGCATACGATCAGTATGGCGACAAACAACTGAACTAACACCGGGAAATCACGAACCTGACATGCGCGACGTCCAAGATCCCAACGAGTGCGCCAACAGGCATTGAAGAACAACAACTGCGAGGTAGTGGCAACGATTACGTCGGAGCAACGGGTGCGAACTTTCCAATACATTGAGTCTCGTGTTCATTCCTGCCTTGATGCACATGGCGGACACTTTCAACATCTCTTATGATTTGGTTCTGTTTTCCATGGATGAAGGTATGTTCTTACCAAATAACATTGAATTACTGTAATTATTTATGATGTTATTAATAAAAACTTGGTTAAAGTCGCGAGTGAGACACCCTGTATTTTCTCTCTGATATGCATAAACTTCCATTACAAATTCGGTAGCACTTTTGCTACAATTTACAGCTGTGAATTTTCTCTTTCACTGTGTTTGGGGTGTTACCATAGTTTTTATGAAAATGTTGCATTTAGGTCATTTCCAACCATACTTTAAATGCTGCGGCATAACTGCTGATACATTACACATTGTTATATTGCTGCTGGTTTCTCACAAAACTAGGATTGTTCCGGAAGGTTCATATTAAGATGCAGCGCAAATCAAAAGTTTTTTAGATGTTTTCTTTTTCCTAGTACTCAACTCGGACAGCATTACATCTGTATTTTAGAAGCATTTAATTTCACTGCTGATGCACAAAAAATGAAGGGTGCTGTAAAGATAGACATGTCAGCATAAAGCAATTTGAACAAACATGCCATTAATGTATATCAGTAGTACAGGTCCTTGTACCTCTTGCAATTTTTTAGTGGAGTTGTTCGTTCTCGACGAATGCGACAAATAGTACTGTTGTCAGCAATTCCTTAGCGTCACTTGTATTTTGTTGAGCCCAAACATGTTGGGATGCTGCACATATACCATAATCAGACGAAGTTGTCATGCATAAATTACGAAACGTTGCGGTACAACCACTTAAATGACTCAATTAATCGCTTGCAAACCCTGTCCCGGAAAAATTGCTTTGTAGCTCATTAACTTTGAGTTTAATGAGCAAAAACTTATTTACTTGTGTTTTTTGCTTTAATTTTAGATTTTATTTCGACAACAAGTGGAAGTGGCACCACAAACACTTTTGGAAATCTTTCTTAAAGTGAAACGTTTTCTATTTCAGCCCAAAAAATGTGAGTTCACAAATAACATGTCGATTGTAATAGGTATATTCAGTTTTACGAATTAAAAAGAAAAATAGAGCGGAAGAGTAATTGTCCTAACAACATTATGACATTTATTTCGTTTTTCCTTAGGGAAAAAAATGCAAGAATACATACAAGAATTCCATACGAATTTGAAATCTCAGAAATTCGATCTCGACGAATGTAAATATTCTAAGAAACATTGTTCTTCATCTGAATGCGTACATAATGACAAAAGAATCAAAGAATATAAATGCAGAAGGTAATTCAAGATCTATGGTACCAATTAGCATGAGCGAGTACATCGCGACCAGTATGCAAATCAGACTGTGGGCCCGCACTCCTCTCAAGGTCACATTTTTGAGAGAAGGACTACCTGCAGAAAGCTCTATGAAAAGCACTAGTTCATCGAAAGGTGAAAGTATGAGGTCACCTTGGATGAAACCTACGTCTGCCTATATCACACTGCTACAAACCTCGTGAAATTTTCTCTGGGCAGCTAAGGTCTTTCTAAACAGTTACCAATAATGCAATGAAACTTTCCGATAATCTTTTATGTTTGTCTCCAGATTCTCGTACCGGAGGAAACCCCAGATTCGTCGGGCGGTTAAAAGTGCCAAATTTAACGCAGCATAAGACGGAGATTCTGACATCAATTTACGAGCAAGAAGTGCCGCCACTGTATATTAGTGGTACTCTAGCACACATCCACCAAGATGAAGCGTCAAGCCACATTTCGAAATCGGCCCAATATTTCTTATGCTAGATGGACCAGAAGAGCTAGATTTAGGCAATACATGATAAGACATCCCTGTCAAAAAAATTAGGATGGCTTATCGATGAATTCCTGCGATTTTGGGTTATTGAAACGTTGTCTTCGGCGCAGACGACAACGTACAAGAAGTAGTGCAGGGAGGAGTGGGACAATATCAGAAGGACTACATTTCAGCACAGCCTTCTACAAAGGAAATTGCGCTGTAGAGTGATAACGGAAATTTCACTGATATTAATGAGCAAACCTACTCTGATGCAAAGCAGTGAAACTTGGGTACTGCAGAATAGAGGTACGAGTCATTCGTGTGCTGGAGAGATGTGATACTTACTGGGGGGGGCGTTCTGATCGTGTGAGGAACGAAGATGCATGGAAGATATATAATGTGAAGCAAAATGTTGCTAGTAAGTTGGAGAAAATATTCTTAGGTGGTTTGGCCATGTTGAAAGAATGAGTAATGAGATGCTCACTAAGAGATATTACTCAGCCCAAGTGGCAGGAAAAAAGGTAGAGGAAAGCAAAGGTAATCATGGGAGGTCCATATTCAGGAATGTCTGCATGAGAAAAAGATAAGTATAAAATGAGAAAAAAGAAGTACAAAAGGTCTCGTGTGAGACGTGTGTTGTTTACCGAGATCGCTGTAAATAGAGAAGTTTGAAACATGAACAGTAAATAAAATTTACACTGCTGGCCACCCAAAATGCAACACCAAGAAGGAAGCATCCGATTGGCCTGAAATTCGCAGCATGCGACGCCCGCTAGAGGACATACAAACGATTAGCATTGCAGGGCATATGTAAATCATGTGCGCCCGACACGCCACCGAGCAGCACTATGACAAGGATGCACAGAAGACGGGGTGTAAGTAGTGGAAGTGTAATGTACTACAGAACCTGTGCGTGAGAAGCTTCCTGATGCCTCGTCGCAGAATACAGCAGTCATTCCAGCACGTTTCGGAGTTCGACAAAGGACGAAAGTGGCTTATCGCGACAGCGGTTTATCGTACCGAGACATCGGCGCCCGTGTGGGACGACATCCAGCCACAGTGAGGCGAGTATGGATTTGGTGGGTGCAGGAGGGAAAAATGGACCGCACACCACCGAACGAGAAGACCGGCATGTTGTGAGGCGGGCATTGATGGCTCGCACCGCCACATCACGAACGTTAGCGCAGGAATTGGGGTGCTTTGCGCAACAACCTGTGTCAGCACGTACCGTTCGACGTCGTCTGCAGGAGCGGGGACTTGTCGCACGGCGCGCATTGCTCCGATTACCTCTGACGTTACACCACCGGCGAGTGCGGCGACAGTGGGCCGTTGAACGCCGCATCTGGACTACTGAATGACACGACATTGTCTTCTCCGACGAATCCCGCTTCTGCCTGCAATACCACGATGGTCGGATCCGCGTGTGGCGGCACCGCGGCGAGAGACTGTATGACGCCTGCATTATGCATCACCATACTGGTCAGTCACCTGGCGTTATGGTTTGGGGCGCAATTGGATATGACACCCACACCCCTCTGGTACGCATCGCCGGTACACTCAACAGCCACCGCTACATCTCCGAAGTTTGGGAGCCTGTAGTCCTCCCTTACCTACAGGACCTGCCAGCGGCCACTTTTCAACAGGACAATGGGCGCCCATACGTGGCACGCATCGGGCAACAATTCTTTACGTCCCACCAGGTGTCACTGCTGCCGTGGTCCGCCTGTTCTCCCGATATGTCGCCCATCGAACACGTCTGGTCGCTGATTGGCAACCGAGTGGCCCGGCAAGCACCACCCGCAGCTACGCCTGATGAACTGTGGTAACGTGTGGAAGCAGCCTGGACCGACATACCCCAAGCCCACATCCAAAGCCTCTTTCGTTCCATGCCGCGGCGTGTAGCGGTCGTTATTGCCAGCCATGGGGGCCACACGAACTATTGATGTCTGCGTGTTCCGCAAGTCGCACGGGCCTGTAAGCTCAATCGTTTCATCTTTGTATCTGTTGTTATGTGTCCAGTAAATCTGGCTTTGCTATCTCGTGTCCTTCTTGGTGTTGCATTTTGGGTTGGCCAGCAGTTTAGTTTCAATAGTTTTAAATTTAACCTGACCGATGAGACCTAACCTCTGAATCACAGAGAACAGCTTAGTGATACGTATGTACAAATCTGTAGCCTCCGCGAACAGTTTGAACAGCTTTCATTCTTTTGTCGTATTACTGATATTAATGAGCAAACGAAAAGGTTTCTTTTTCTTTTATTTAAAGGTATTAAAGAAATGGTGAAGATTAAATCAAGCAACAGAATTGGTATTTTAATCTCTCTCTCTCTCTCTCTCTCTCTCTCTCTCTCTCTTTCTCTCTGCTTCTCTACACTTACTTAAAACTCCAACCGATGCCAAGAGAATAATGAAAGAAAATATTTCGACTGAACTTTGGTGTTTATTAATAAAAACTGAAGTCGTTCCGTCTTAATTAGTGTTAATGACTAAGTTGGAATAATTAAAGTAAAAACAAAAATCTGTCGGTCCATCTTAAGTATTTGAACTAAATTTAGTTATCTTGGAATTAACAGTTATGAATGAAGACAATACAAATATCTATGAAATGCGTTTCAAGATGGCGAAAAAATGTTCGACGAATTTGCAGCTGAAGTAAGTAATGATCTTGAAACAGCATTTAAGTATAACTTTTTAAAATAATGGCAGATATAACTATCTAAGATATGAAATACTTAAAATTATTTTATCACATTTTAATATTTAATCTCTTCAAAAAAGAAATTCTTTTTTTCGGTTAAAAAAGCAGGAAAAACATGCTCTCAAAATATGTAAAAACAATTTAATTATTCACAAAACTGTAGTGAATGTGGGCCTGTTAAATAAAATTGTGACTGACGAAAATGAAATTAAAATTCATTAGGTTGCAAATATACTACAATATACTCCGCATGCCCACTTTATTCCTTATATTCTCATGTTATGTCAATCGAAAGAAACGTATTACCACTCGAAATAACAGCTTCGAGGAAACTAGAAAAAAATGCACTGACAGTAAATTGAACTTTGCATAACCTGTTTGAAGTACGTGATATAATCTTCTTTACTAAACTGCAAGAGTATGAATGTTTAAACTTTTGAATCAAGTTCTCCAGAATAGGGTCCCAAATCTTGGATAAAACTTTTTTAAAGTACCGTCCACCACGTATAAACATCTATTAAACTCATATACAGCCAACTACCTTTATAGAAGCGGGCGTTGTGCTTCAGAGCATCACCATGGATATCTAATCCATCTGAAACGGGATTATGTAAACATGCAATACTGGTGGTAAATTTTCTATTTATGCAACATTTTGCTTATAAAAATTAATTTTCACTGGAATTATTATTTATGCAGCTAAGAGTTAGGGAATAAAAGTAGGGAATGATAACGATTGCCATTTTACAGAATTAAAAAATAAGTTGATTAGAGAAATACTACTAGAATCACAAAAATTCTATTTATAAAATTACAAGAATTTTTATTTTTTAAATATACTTTATCTAATCATAGCAGACATAAGGTCATCCATGTCGGAAAAATTTGCCGATGGTGCATGCAGCCTTTCATGTCGTGTTGGTAAAAGGCAGTATCGGATTCCCAAAGTTGGAAGCTCAGTTGAGATTTTTATTGTTGATTAATACCTGACTATACGGTTTTAATTGCCGTCCTGGTGGCGCAGTGGTCTAAGCGATGGCTTCTGATCAATCGTCCGAATGGGGTCCGGGTTCGGATTTCGGTGAGGTATAGATGTAGTGTTTGTCTTACGACACTGGCTCTCTTGTTTCCCTGGAACCAGTGGCCCTAAATTAGGGATAGGCGACTGCTTATAGCCCACTGAGGTTCTCACGGTGGTCGTTAAACCTCCAATAAAAAAAAAACAAAAAAAAAAAAACATTTGTTTAGTCAACAATAAGCATCTGTTGTTGACTAATGCTTGAGTGGACACATAATGCTGGGTTATACGGGAGCGTGGACTGAGCGGATAGTGAAAAATCTTTGACTGGAGAACACATAATGCCCAGCCAGCTATAAAGTGCCGGGACTGGGAGGGCAATGAAGAATCGTTGACCGGTGGACACATAATCATCATCATCATCATTGTCAACCATTATCAATCCACTGCTGGACGAAGGTCTCCCCAAGTTTCCTCCACAACGGTCTGTCTTGTGCCAGTCTCCTCCATGTCACCCCTGCATACTTTCGAATTTCATCCACCCATAGCACCCTCTGCCTTCATGTCGCACTGGCCGCTGCCTTGGCCAGGTACATTCCAGCTGCCGGAGACTGAGGGCCAAGATTTAAGTTGTGGAGTCATTTTGGAGGGGTTTGGCCATAACTCACCACGCTGGCCAAGCGGGTTGGTGAGTGTGGGATAGAATTTCCTCTAATCCCGATGGTATAGTTATACCGCTATTGGCGGTCGTCAGAGCCCCTTTAGTAGGAACAGGATGCACCACGAGAAGGCGGGGTTGACATTTGTCAAGGAGAGGCTGTGATGTTACGCATCACCTGACCTTACATCCCGGACACATAATATACCTGGCTATACGGCAGCGTTTACTGAAAGGACGGTGAAACATCACTGTATTCGTTTGCAGTTGCCCGTTGCTAATTCGGGGCTGTTGATCCCAGGGAGGAGAGAGAGAGAGCCACCTACGTTGGACAAACGCATCGTCCATGCTTCATCCGGGCCCCTCGGAGAAGAGGTCAGAAGTCAGCGCTTAGACTATTACACCACCGGGGCTGCGGCATCGTTTGGAATGACGGAGCAGTATTTAAAGAAAACCTAATAATCTTAACATGTGATTCCCAGGTAACAATCCTTCCTTTATTTAAATTTGTTCAAATAAAGTAGCTTAACAAAAAATAATGATATAAGTGATCAATAATAAATTTTAGCAAAAACAAGTAAATAAAGAAAACAAAATACAAAATATCAAATTTCAAATTGCTTTTGAAAATTTTCGTTGTCTTTTTTCTCGGTTATTTTTGCTTAATCCGTTCATCGCAAAGACATTTTTTTGTTTATTCCCTTACATCCCGGAATGTGTTAGCAACATCCTACGATCCAAATAAAAACAGCTTGCATACTGAAAAGCGATGAATGAAAGCGCATACAATGAGAGCCGAACGATGTGAACTAAGATGACTCTTCTTCATTGTACACAAGTTTAGGAAGAGAAACTGTGAAACAAGAACTGATTTAATATAGCTAAGTTTTCGTAATCTTAAAATGTGGTTAATAAGACATGATAAGTTTGAATATTTTACGTATATTTTGTCTAATTCAACATTCTTAAAGAATAATTTTTAACATCAGCTGTTATTTCAAGAATCACTCCATCAATGAGCATTCCTTTCCACAGCCATGATAGGAGAGTGGTCCCAATAAACTTACCAATCAGTGTATATTAGATGAAAATTGCTCAGAACTTTTCCCTAATTTATTGTATGAAGACTAATGTGCAAGACCTGTTCATATAAGTTTCTCTAAAATTCCTTAATCCACCGATACACATTTGCATGAGACCGTCTATAATCATCGAAGGCCATTTGAAACCAACTCAAAATTATTGAAATCAGAGAAAGTTCTAGATCGTCGCTATTTTCTTGATATTTCCACGTCTACATACACAGGATGGGTCGTTGATGTAGCCATGGGATTAAAAACAATTAGCGAAACCGTCATCTGCTCCCCAGAAATCACTTGCTCCATCAATACACTCTCACCAGCGATTAACATAAAAACTTTCCTCATATCTTCAAACTTCGTGGCCTTCGCATGAAACAAATTTCCAAATAGTTCCGGTGCCACACGAAAGGTATGGAATGAATTAGCAAATGTGTGCCTGAAGGACCAAGGCGCATGTAAATGGCGCACGTAAACAAGCTGTGGATAGAAGATTAGTTATGTCTTTGCTCTTTACGAAGAGAAATATTCGCACTCTGTAACTAAAAAACGCTGTGAAAATCATGGAATTAGCATTTCTAAATGTAAACTAAGCAATATTATTAATAACACAGGGGAAAAAACGTCAAGTATTGCTTTTAACAGGAAAAAAACACCAAACGAACGTCCAAAGAAGGTACGTACTTTTACGGCTATTTTAAATGTAAGGTCTCCGGTCTAAAAAAAGGTTAAAGAACAATCGCTAAGTCGTTAAAATCCTATGTATCAACTGTAAGCAAAATAATAAACAAAGATCTCAATCTGAAAAAAAACAAAAAAAAACATAATGTTCATCGCCTTTTGCCTAGGCTCGTGGCTGAGCACAGAACATGGTGTAGACTTCTTTATGAGAATCACTTGGCCGGAGACAGATGAAAATTTATTGTGACTATATTGATGAAGCATGAATCTACCTAAACGACTGTAACAAAGAAGGTCGATTTACTATCGCAAAAGAGCAGAAAAAGACTTACAAACTTCGTTCCAAGAATTCAAAGAAAGTTTCAGTAAAGGATTCATAATTATTGCTAGTTTTTCTTACAATGGTAAATTAAAGTTAAGAAAAGTTGAAAAGAATGTTAAAATCAATTCTATTAATACATATTACCAAAATAATGTTTTAACTTCTATCGATATTCAAAGAGGAAATACCATTCCTTTATCCTCAGGGCCTTCAAAGAGTAGAACTCCATATCAGGATAAGGCTACCAGTCATACATCCACATCTACCACTCTATTTCTTGAAAAAATGAAAAAAGAGGCGTGTATACCTCTTGCTGACATTCCTTGAAAGTCCCCTGATATGTCACCAATAGACAATTGTGCCTTCGGACTGCTAAAAAGAGGACTTTCTAAACGCAGACCTAAAGCAATAATTGGACTACGGAAAGCAGTAGAAGAGGGGTGGAATAAAGTATCACTATCAATTTTAAGAAATACCCTGTTATGTTGGAAATGTAGATGTAGGTTCATAGTCCAGAGAAAGGGCTATCAGATAAAACATTTAAGAAAGAAATAATTTTATTTTAAATACTAATTATATTGCTGGAAAATCGTTATGAAAATGTGTGTGAACATCCTCTGGTATCCAGTCCAGTAATTCAGTTGTCCAACGGTGGAGAGTTTTTAAGTGTGATACTA
The DNA here is from genome assembly GCA_039090855.1 of Macrothele yani. Lineage (NCBI taxonomy): Eukaryota > Metazoa > Arthropoda > Arachnida > Araneae > Macrothelidae > Macrothele > Macrothele yani. The sequence continues at coordinate 70,324,765 of CM077013.1, forward strand.
AAATTATTTTTGTTATTTTTTTTCTAATACGGCATGTACTAATTATTCTTATATTCGAAGAGTCTTTCCTAGCGGAGGCTGAGCCTACTCTGGGGACCCCAATCTACCGCCCTGCCAGCTGTACAGAAAATACATAAAGTTAAATGGAGAAGTTATTTACCCGAATTTGCAAAATCACAATTGTACCGAATACATGAGATATTTCGAAGGGACAAAAAAAAAAAAAAATAGAGGAAAGAAATTTCTGCAAAATTTGTAACTCGCTAGGGACTTAACAAAACGGCAATTTATGAATTTCGAGCGTTTAAATGCATTAGCAGTCGTTCAGTAATGAACAAAAGTAGCTCGGTTTCGTTAAGAAAAAGAGTTACAAAAGAAGATCATGAATATGCAATAGCCAGTTTGCAAGAGATACGAAAATCTCGGCCATGGAAAGAATGAAAAAAAAAAATACTCTGATGTGTTAAAACGTGCTAAAAAAATACTATCTTGAACGGCCGAACGGAGACATTTGACATAAATTTATGCTAGGCTTTCATTTCTTTGCTTCGTGGAGTCGAATATCGATTCTTTTTCAAGATAAAAAATTTCCCGTCTCAGAGGTTGTCATGGCAATACTACGATGACGGGTGTTCCGTCGCAGAACATTGCCGTTACTTCGATTCGAACCGATTCCCACGCACGTTACAAGCATATTACGCATGCTTTATAAGTCCGATTCGGGACACTAGATAGCACCACATACTTATACACGAAGAGGTTGTTGGTCTTCAGCTGTTAACGCCGAAAGACTATATTTGAGGAATATAAGCCCAGTTAAAACAAAGAAATAGTAAATTAAACAAAATCAGCTTGCTGAAAACTGCGTTAGGCAGGCATCTTTTCCAGGGAAGGGACCTGGGGATCGGACCCTCCGGCCAAATGTTTGAATATGCATCTTATAGATAGTTTATTTCAGTAGCACGAGTATTGCTCTCGAATAGTCTCAAAACCAATGCATTTAAACATGAGTTGTTGTTTTTTTTAATTATTAAATTGATGTAAACATTTATAGTTTGATGTAGAGGTTGTTCTTATCGGGCTGGGTTAGGATACGAAGAAAGTGAAGCATAATGAACCGGGGTGGAAGATGAAAAGTAGTTCAACGGGCCAGCTTTTTAACTACACTATATTGAAAAAAGTCACCGGACACCTAGAAGAGAAACACAACATAGCATTTATTGACATACATTAGTACGATGTCGGTCCACCTTTAGCCTTTTTTTTTTTTTTTTTTACCAGTTTGTTAATCGCATTGTATTACAAATCCTTGTAAATACGTCGTTTTAAACTCTCAGATAGATTGTATTGTATTGCAAGAGACGAGTTGTCTCATGATTCCAACTTTATGTTCTTAATTAAGTGTGTATCAGCACGGTTATGCATTTTTGAGTAACAGGTGCAAATTTTTCAAATATGTTCTTTTGAGTATGTAGAAGCCCAGATATGCTTGTCTATATTCATTTTTCATCAGCAGTGTGCATTGCTCCCTATTCTCCATTTTTCAATTTGTGCACTATGCTGTACATTTTGTATATAGATTTTAGCGTTTGACGATCATAGATTGTATTTTAATGTGTTCTACCTTGAATAAAGATATGTTGAAACCACCTTTGGCTTTAATGCATGCACTGACCCTTCGAGACATGCTTTCGACAAGGTTTTGGAACACAGCGATAGGTGTGCGCTTCCATTAGTAGGCCTTGGTTCCAAACTTCTTATGCAGCGCCCTAATTCATCCCATAGGTGCTCTATGGGATTAAGATCAGGGCTCTATGCTGGCCAGTCCACACACGATATGAAATTATCGTCAAACCAATCCTTGCTTTATGGCTCGGTGCATTATCCTGCTTTGTAACAGTTATTGCTTTATGGCTCGATGCATTATCCTGCTGGTGCCAGCAAGGCTCGGTTTCATAGTATTGCCACAGAGTTGGTAGGGCATAATTTGTCCAGAATATCGAGATAGACGTGTTAGTTAACAAGTTTGTCGACGATAACCAATGGGCCCGAACTATACCACGGAAAACACCCCCACACCAGTACACTGCCAGCTCCAAACTTGACCGTAGGAACAGTACATTGTGGTAAATAGCGTTACCCCTGCTGCCGCCATACGCACACATGGCCATCAGACTGATGAATCATGTATCTGGATTCATCAGTCCATAGGACCCGTTTCCATCTTTACACCATGCTAAACGACGAATAGCATTGCCAGTGGAGATGAAAGGCTTATGAGCAGCCGCACGACCACGGTAACCCATGGAATGAAGTTATCTGCGAATGGTACATGTGCATACCGAGGTTTCAGCACTTTTACTCAGTGTACACTGAGATCTTGCGCAGTACTCCGTCGATTATCTGTAACGACTCCCCTGAGGCTTCGACGTCCTCTACCAGTGATTTTCTTTGGTCTACCGGTACGTTTTGCTGCTTCAGGCACGCCATGTGCCTTCCACTTATTCAGTACATCCAAAACAATTGACTTGGGTATGTCTCGGTTTCTCTTATGGCCAACCCACTAATACAGTATAACACCCAACAATCTTTTCTTTCTCAAATTCAATTCTCTCCCGCCGCGATATTTTTATTCAATTTCACAGTGCGATATGATCTCGATCAATTGCAGGCTTGTTTTTATACCGTTTGTAGATGTATCGCGCATCTTAACAACGCAACGGATCCGTTCATTTTCTTTTGAAAGGGTGTCCGGTGACTTTTGTCAATATAGTGTATGCCATGCTAAAAATCGTGCCTTAACAGTTGTTTTCCAAAATCTCATTGTGGGTGGGTTTTTTTTTTTTTTTTTTTTTTCTGTCCAAATGCATTTTCATTAGCTTCATCCACACAATACTGGAGACGAATTAGTGACTTGTGTGAGCAATTAGCGTTGCATTTCTGGTTTCTTGTTCTACATTTCATGACATTAGAAGACATTCAGGAAGAAAACGACTTCATAGAATTTTCATGTGGAGGCATAGGAGCCCATACAGGAGACAAGAAGCGGCATTTTACCATTTCCTAGAGATCAGATCACGCACTTTTAGTTTTTGGACGGTACGACGGATATTTTCGTGATAACGCTAATTCTGATTGATAATTTTTATATTGAACTTCTGAGTGTGTGTGCAGAAGCGTAACTAGGCATTTCTGCGCCCGGAGCAAACCACAAAATATTGTGCCCCCCTCCTCCTCCCTCCCATCTGTCTTTCTGTTATACACTGGCGTGCAGAAATTAAGGACGAGACGGTTTTTCGAATGTAACGTCGTGCAGAAGTGCTCCACATCGACTCAAATCATACCATAAGATCCCCAAAATGTAAGAATATGGGACAAGTGAGCAAAACCGTCCAAACAAGGAATCCAAAGTATACAAAGGCACTTTTTGAAAAGGTAGCTTCGAGTACAACTGGACAGAAGACAGAAACGTCCATATGACAGGCGGCTGCCAAGAAAAATCCAGTCTTTAGTAGGGGATATGATCACCCCTGACTGCGTTGCAGGATTTACAACGTCTTCCATACTGAGGACGAGGTTGTCAAGGAGCTGTTGAGGCATCGCGGCCCATTCCTCTTGTGGCGCCAATTGCAGCTGCCGAATCGTTGCTGTCGGCTGGTGACGTGCTGCCAAGCGTCTCCCGAGAAGGTCCGGTCCCACACGTGTTCGATTGGATTTAGGTCCGGGGACCTTGCGGGCTAATCCATGCGTTGAATATCTTCACTCTCCAACAGCTCTGCGACAGCCACTGTACGATGGAGAGTAGCGTTGTCGTCCATGAAGAGAAACTCAGGACCCACAGCACCTCTAAACAGACGCACGTGGGGCAGGAGAACCTCTGTACAATAGCGGACACCAGTGACTGAACCTCCTTGGAAGATGTGGCTGATATATACGTGTAATTGCCGCCCGGCGGGTGCTAGGTAACCGTACGGAGACTTCTTCGTTCTTTGCTCGAGGCTGATGTCCAGATTCGGTTTTGCTGGATTCCTGGGCATGTTGGAATCCCAGGGAACGAGTCTGCCGATGCTGCTGCTAGATCTGCCTCCTCTTTGGTCATCACACCCTTGCCACTGTTTCACCGTGATTTTCGCTTTCTTGTTCACGATCATATCAGGCAAACGTGGCAGGGTCTGTGGGACCAACAAATGGAGAATAAACTGCACCGTATAAAACCTTTCCTTGGAGTTTGGAAATCATCGTGTCGCCGGAACCGTTGGGAAGAAGTTGTTCTTGCGCGTCTCCGCATTGGGCATTGTCGCTTCGCGCATAGCTATTTGCTGTGTGGCGACACTGCCCCAAAGTGTGAGGCTTGCGACTGTTTACTCACCATCTCTCATGTTTTATGTAGTTGTGTTCGTTTTCGTAATCATCGGTTTCACTATTTTCAGTCTCATCTACTGGATGACGGCGCAGTTACACTGCAAAAGCTTTTGGGCGACCACTGTGACACTTTCGCAGTATTTTCGTTCTTAAAGCAGATGGCCTTTTTAAAACTTATTTAAAAAAAAAAAAAAAGATTATAATAATTATAATAGTAAATTAATAAATTTATGTACAAACCTAATTAACTAACTAGTCTTCACAACTTTTATCATTCTCCTTTCTGACTTTTACGAAGCCTGTCTGCTCTTAATCATTTCATTCCGCTTTTAAAAATCTTTAACTGATAGTTCTGTGTCTGGCGCTCTTTGGCCAAACCTGGCCCTTGCGCCACTAAAATCAATTAACTAACTAACTAACTAACTAACTAAGATGTGGCGGTCAGTACGGCTACCAAGCATGATGCCGCCCCAAACGAGAACTCCGCCACCTCCAAACCGGTCCCTTCGGATGATGTTGGAGGTGTGATTGCGTGTTCCCTGCTCTCTCCAGATGTGTGTATGTCCACAATCGCACGTCAGACTAAATGGGCTCTCATCCGTAATGAGAACTCGACCCCATTGCTGATGTGCCCAGTTCTTGTGTTCCTGGCACCACAGAAACCGCCGTCTCCGATGAACCGGCGTTAATGGCACACACCGTACTGGTCGTCGTGCAAATAGACCACCTTTGTGCAGCCTCCTGGCCAAGGTAAAACGCGATAACGGACATCCAGTTGTCAGTTGCATGTGCCTTGCGATTTCTCCCGCTGACTGCTGCCTGTCTCTTTTCGCCTGTAGGACAATAAACCGGTCGTCCGCCGTCGTGGTTGCTCGTGGACGACCTCTGCTAAACTCTCGGGCAGCTGTTCCTTTTGTTTGAAAAGCTCTCCAAGCTCGTGAAACGATGCTATGAGCGATCCCGAACTCCTCGGCCACACTAGCAACACTTCAACCTTCTTCCAATTTCCCAATGACACGACCTCGGGTAAAGCCATCCACATGTCGTCTACTGGATTGCCTGTTGGCCAGCCATATCACACGGTGGCAGCAACTCGACATCGTTCAAACCGCTACACACCGTGCAATAGCTTTCACCGAAATGCTGAGCGTACACCGCCCGGGTGCTTTATACCCTTCCGACCCCCCCCCACCCCCTCGTCATGCTGCATATATGCGCATGCCCTACCGTACTGGACCCTAGTCTATCTCCTGAGTGGTCTTTCGGTCTGTTCTGCCTGCTCGTTCCGCTGTTATGTTAATTTCTCCTCTTCGTCCTTAATTTTTGCACAAATGTGTATGTATATCATCATCATAATCAACCACTATCAATACACTGCTGAAGGTCTTTCCAAATTTCTTCCATAAGTTTCTGTCTTGAACCAGTTTCTTCCATGTCAGACTGACTGTTTTTACGACTTTTTCTAATTGTATCGGCCTTCATTCCTTCAATACCACATTACACGAACCGAATGCCGCTGAAAGTTATGGCTCGTATAGTCACAGTAATGATCAAATACCCCCAGAGATACTTCAACAATGTGAAAGACATTCTTCTCTTGCAACGTACGTGCAACCGTGCCCTCATATTTGAATGTGAGCAAGTAAAATCACTGGAGCATTTTGGGAAAGAAAAGTGAATTTTAATTTGCCAGTGAGCCCGAAACTGGCAAAGTATATTACAAACAACTTCTGTAAATGCACAAATGAAAAATTATGGCGCCCCATCCTACAGTATAGCAACCAGATTGTTCAAGAAATTTCGCTCATGTAACAGAAACTTCGACGATGAGCCAACGACAGGTAGACCGCGAACCGTGGATTCCGAGGCCGTGCGCCGGGCCTTAGAAGCAAATTCGACAACCAGCACTCGGAGATTATCAGGCGAGCTGGGCATATCACAGCTCATCGTGGTTCGTCACCTTCAGGACCTTGGCAAGGTCTACAGGAGCTGCCGCATTGTCCCTTACGAACTAACACTAGCTGAAGCAAACCGCCAAGTGGAAGTGTGCACGAAACTTCTGTACATTTCATCAAGAGAATTGTTGCGTGCGATGAAAAGTGGGTCTATTTTAGTAATCCTAACACACAGCGACAGTGGTTGAGTCCGGGACAGCTTCCAGAACCTGTTATCAATCGTGGGTGCTTCGAGCACAAGGAGATGCTCTGCTTCTGGTGGAATTTCGAGGGGATAATCCATTACGAATTTGTTCCAGACGGTCGGACCATCAACGCCAACCTCAACTCTGAACAGCTGGAGAGGATGTATGCCGTTTTGGAGGAGAAGTACCCTGCACTGGTGAACAGAAAACGCGTTCTCCAACAGCAGTACAACACTCGGCCTCAAACGCGCGGACAACCCGGGCAAAACTCCAGCAACTTGAAGGCATCAAACTGATGCCCCACCCAGCATATAATCCGGACCTTGCCCGGTCGGTTTGTTACTTGTTTCGGTCCGTGGCACAGTTCCTTCGCGGGCGGCACTTCAAAAACCAGGAGGAGGTGACAGCTGGAGTGAAGGAGTTCTTCGCCTCGAAGGACAAGAACTGGTACCGCCGCGGAATAGAAGAACTGGCAGACAGATGGCTAATGACGGGGCAACACGATGACCTATACTTTGAATGCTAATCACCTTTCGCCGTAAAGGTACGCATGAAGGCATAAAGTGATCCAAATACGAGGTCCGATCAAAAGGTTCCGAGAGTAGGCCGATATACAACAAAGTGCTTACGTTACTTAAGTTTGGCTACGATGTCCCTCAAAGTAGTCTTCGTGGGCAGCGATACACTCCTGCCTGCGTTTTTGCCGCTGGTGGAACGCTCCCTGGAAGTCCTGTTCGCGAATCGTGTCAAGCACCGTCTGCGATTCACGCTGGATCTCGCCCACGGTTTTAAAACGGCTACCCTTGAGTTTCTTCGAGAACAGAAAGAAGTCGCAGTGGGGCCAAATCCTGCGAGTAAGGTGGGTGAGGAAGGGTAGTCATGCTGTTGTGGCTGCAAAACTGGCGTGTTGCTAACGCTCTGTGAGCTGCTGCATTGTCGTGATGGAGTAGGAAATCGCTCCTACGCCATATTTCAAATCGTTTGCGGCTAATGTCCTTCCTAAGATGCCGCAGAACATCGCAGTAAAAATAGCTGTGACGATATGGCCCTGGGGGACGAATTCACGGTGCACAACCCCACAAATGTCGAAGAACACGATGAGCATGCTTTTGGTTGCTCTCCGAACCTGTCGGGCCTTCTTCGATAGTGGAGATGCCGGGCTCTTCCACTGCGACGATTGTTGTTTGGTCTCCGGGTCGTAACCGTAGATCCAAGTCTTGTGTCCCCAGTGATGACCCGCGACAGGAATATTGGTTCATTCACCACCTGTTGACGAAGATCTTGACAGCGTTCGACACGGAGCGCCTTCTGTTCGGGGTTCAGAATCTTTGGCACAAATTTTGCAGCAATGCTGTGCATGTTCAAAACCGACGTCAGAATTTCTTGCACTGTCTCGTATGACAAATTGACGATGGTAGCTATGTCTTGAATGGTTGTCCGACGATCCTCATGCACCAGTTCCCTAATTTTGTCCACGTTTTCTGGGGACGGTCGCCCTGACCTCTCATCGTCTTCCAGTGCCATTGTGCCGCTCTTGAAGCGCTAGTGCCACTCAAAACCCATTACTTCATTGCCATAAGCCTGCCGCAACATTTCATGCGTCTCCGTTCCCGATTTGCCGAGTTTGACGCAGAATTTGATGTTCGTTCGCTGCTCAAGTTTGCATTCCATACCGAAATCGCAGCTGTGTTCTGCACGTGGTCACCAAATATCGTGTAGCACAGCCCCCGATGTTCACAGAACGACGACACTCGGCACAATGACTCATGAAGGTCATTGCCCTCGACCGTTGTTCGCTCACCCGCGTACCGCCATCTGTTGGCGCCTTACGTACCTAGTCTCGGAACTTTTTGATCGCACTACATATGCAAAACTTTTGACTTCCCCTTTGTATAAGCGCACACTACTCGACAAAGCAAAATTAAGATCATAACCCTGTGTTATCTTTATGCGGAAGGTACAATCAAACTGTGGCTATTTGCACAGATTATCGCAAATGTTTCGGAGTTCGGACTTTCCGTACCGCATTGAACGGACAAAATGCAGTTGGCAGTCGTGGCTCGCAGTCACAGTAATGATCCAATAGTCCCCAGAGGGTCTCCAACACAGTGAACGACATCCTTACCTTATCCATCCAACTAAAGAAAAACCACGGGCCCCGTTGTTATCGAAGAAGAATGTAATTTTTCTTCAACTGAACGGAATGTAGAACCGCTCCTTCATTTTTGAATGTGAGCATTCTGAACATTTTGAGAAAGAAATTCAAATTTTATGTGTGCCAAAAACTAGTGTAAAGGTTTCAATTCCAATTTTAATCAGATTGCAAGCAGCGATTTTTGCGCCTTCTCTTGAGCTGTGACCGGGTATTCCCCGCCCTAGTTATGCCTCTGCTTAGAAGAGCCGATCTAACACTGATATGGACAAATTATACGGTTTGTGAAAGATGTTTTATCCTTGCAATAAGCGGGAAAATTTTGGCTACCACATTGTACGTGACAATAAGCTGCTTGTTACACGTATGATTACTTTTTCTCCAAACAAAAGGACTAGGCGGCAGACAAACCACTTCTCATTTTAAAATTTTCTACCTAGTCATGGGAAAATAACAGTGATTGGAAAGCTGCTGCTACAACTATATTCTTGAAAATGTAGCTTGTTACAGCTACAACTACTTTTTTAATAGTAGCTAGTTACACTACTTTTTTTTTTTTTAAAGTAGCGACTTTTGCTAATTTTCAGCGATTTTTTTATATTTTGGTTTAAATTAAAGGTACAAATTCTAAGGAGGATATTTATGTGTACACTCTTACATATGGCACTGAGAGCACAATACCAAGGCAAATTACACGAATAACGTATTTTGTATTTGCTTATAAGCTGCAGTCACCATATCAGAATTATGCAGTTTCTGTATTATTATTTTTGTATAATAATACAGAAACTGAAGAATTCTGAGGGTAAAAATATGCAAAAATACTGGTAGAAATGTGTATGTTTCGGACATTACATATGAAGTTATTCATAACCGTTTTTGGGAGGAAGGGGTTAACGATAAGCGTGAGATTAGAAATTTATTATAGGAAGGGAGAGTCTGATCCCAAGTCTTAAACAACCTTTAGAAGTAGGAAGCTAGGTGATTTGGGCTAGAGTGCCCAACAGGAAAGTCACACGGAAGCGAAGTAGAAAGGAAGAGGAAGACGCCCTTATTTATAACCGGAAGGGGACCAATACCCCCGGTCCGGCTACTTAACGTGCCCATCTGACGCACGTCGTATATTTAGTAGTTTGAGCGCTCGTCCTGCCTGGGATTGATCCTGAGACTTTCCCGTGACAATGCCGAGCGTTGACTACTCGGCCACACGACAAGTGGGAGCAACTCCATGGGCTATAAATAGTCGCCCGTTCCTATTTGTATTTTACTGATTCCAGAGAGCGAAGTGAACAAGTGCTGTAAAAGAAACTAACGATCTATGCTTCATGCAAGATTGTACCGGGCACATCTCGGACGAATGGTCAGAAATCAGCACTTCGTCACCGGGGCAGCTTATCTATCATTTGGCTTTTATGGTTTTCTAGACATACACATGTATTCTTGTCTAAAACGCAGCACTGGTGACCGAGTAGTCTGAGGCTCGGTCTCCGTATTATTCGCCCGAAAAAGCCCGGGCGTGTGTCCCGCATTAGGAATGGGTAAGTGGTGTGTTTATTTGATGGCACTGGCTCCCTCACCTCCCTGGAACAAGTGGCTCTAAATAGGGAAAAGCGACTGCATTTAGCCCTTAGATTTGCTCACGACGGTTATTAAACTACGAAACAAACAAAAACGCTACATTTGTTCAATGGTGTTTGAGTAGGATGTTGTACTTCATAGTGTAACGTGCTGTAACCCGGAGATCACTGCTTTTTACAACGGCAAACTTTAGTAACCATTTTGAATGTTGTAAGTTAAAATTATCTCTGTCTTTTCATTGGTGCTCATTTGGAGACGGTCCCTTTTTCATTAAATACGTACCAGCTGCGTTAATTATGCAGGACACTCTCATTCGTTTCTTAACTGTCCGATCCGAGGGAAACGCCATGTTCGATTTTATGATTTAATTGCTGTGCGAGGGAGTGAGTGGCCAATAATCTTCGTAGGTAGGTATCAAGAAATTCTCATCTTGAGTTTAATAGAGGCAGAGTTCACGGTGGGCCGAAAAACAGTTGATAGATCAGGATATTAGCAGCAGAAGATGCACGGGAAGTAAGACGTTAAGATAAGGACGTAAGTGTGGGGTCATGGGATTGTCCGAGAAAGCAGAACAAAGCAGAGAGAGAAAGACTTCTGATCAGGGTTCCGGGAGAAAGCGGTTTGGGAGGTTTTTCTCTAAGTCGTGAAAATGGAGAAAGAAAGAATGTCCGCTGCCGTCAAAGCAGAACGGAAAACAAAGTGGGGAAAGAATAAATTTAGCAGCGAGATAACTGAGAAAGAAGTCGGATAGAATAATAAGCAGAAGTGGATTATCGAGTTAATAATACAAGCTATGGTAAAGAAAGAAGGACAAAGCTTCGTAATTAACTGAATAAACTGATCCTTACTGCAAAGAACAACTTATAATTTTAGCAGATATTTTGCTTATTTGTTTCATCATCGGGGAAAAATACAGGTAAAACCACGGAACTTCCAAATTCTTTGCAAGCGAAAGTCTAACTAACCCTTCACGCAACACTGAAGCATGACTGAGTAAATAGCCCTGTAACTGTGTATTAAATGCATATTTCTGAACAAAATGGAAAATGAGAAGATAATCATTTCTTTCTCTCCTTGCAAGCGGATATAGTAAAGTATCAGAACACAGTGATGCTTAATTAATCACCTTGCAGGTGAAAGAATAATTTTCTCCACATTTAGAGAGAAAAATAATTTTTGGCGCCACATTTCCACAAATGTGTATCTGGTTATAGTTTCACTACTTTTTTATGCGATCCTTTTAAATAGTTAATATATATGCTCAGAAGTCGAAAGGGTATAAGAAAACTTGAAAGATCACACCAAATTTTCGGTTGTAATGAGCACATCTTTTCAATCCTTTCCGACTCAAATAAAAGTGTTCAAAGCATTTCATAGTGAATGAAACCGGTTAAAAAAATATCAACCGGATTTCAATAATCGATGAAACATCTAGAAATAGAACAGCTACCTTACTCGTGCTAGAGAATGAATGTTAAAAAATTGACAAATTTCGCTCAAAAAGATTCTCAAAAGCAGAATGAAGATATCAGAGAAAAAGAGATTTTCAAATCGAACAGTTAGAAAAGGAAATGTGGAGGAAAACATGATATAAACCTACTCCCCCAATTTTGTACAAAGGAAAAGTTGATAATATGCGAAAAGTATTCTTCATGGCAAAAGCTATGCTACGGGAAAAAAATGTGATGTACGTCTCCTGGAAGCAAAGATAGCGAGAAAAAGGTTTTGACATTTACACCCCCGAACAGCAAAGCTGTGCATTATTCAAAGAGGAAAACGTTCTGAGTCATTATTGCATTGAATGTCATATAGTAAAAATAGAAAATTTTCAATACGGTTCTTAAAAGCGGAGATACGGCAGCAAACAGAAGCACAAAGACATCACCTAGTGACAGAAATGGGAATTACAAAAAAAACTGCACAAATATTGCCAAAGTGTTCAATAAGGCAAATGGTTCACGTCGTTAAAAGAAGTTTTGAAATCGAACATTAGAAGCAGAGATACAGGAAAAAACAAATTGAGCATTTACGCCTCTAGCCGGGAAATCGTGCGTGCATAATTTAAAGCAAGAAACACACACACACACAAAATGCCTTCGTAGTAAGCAGAGACGTAACTTGGGCGGGGCAGGTGGGGCAGGCTGCCCCGGGTGCAGCTAAATGGAGGGCGCAAAAGTCACTGTTTACAATCTGATTGAAATTGAAACTTTTGCACTAGTTTCTGGTGTAGTTTTTTCGTGTCATGCTTTGTTTGTCGTTTGTTCGTTTACAGAATTATCTTATATTTTGCCAGTTTCGGTAGCTTTGGCAGCTTAAAATTCGTATTTCTTCCTCAAAATGTTCAGGGAATGTTAATTACACACATTTAGAAATAAAGGCTCGGTTGTACGTATGTTGCAGAAAAGGATGTCGTTCACATTGTTGATGGTTCGCTCTATTCGCTACTATTGACATTTACTTCAGAGCAAATAATGTACGTGTAATCACATAAAACACAGACAGTCTGATCTGTGAAAATTATGAGCTCTTTCTAAATCTGGTCTTGGACTCATCTTTTATGTTTGCCAGCAGGTGACGCAGTGGTTTAAACGCTGGGTTCTGACCATTCGTCCGAGAAGGGTCCGGATTTGAATCCCGGTGAGGCATGGATATTGTGTTTGTTTTACGGCACTGGCTCTCTCCCTTCCCTGGAACCATTGGCCCTAAATTAGGGACCGGCGACTGCTTACAGCCCATTGTGTTGCTCACGGTGGTCGTTAAACCGTCGATAAAAAAAACAATAATGATAATAATAATAAAACTAAAAAAGAAGGTTTTTGATGTGCACATCGCAGATATGTGACTTCAGCTATACGTACAACTGGAGCACAGCGGTCTGGATATACTCTATAAAAGGCCTAAATGATTGCGTCCTGACTTCACGTCCGGCCTGTAAGATATCTGAAACAATCATCCTGGATGTAAGATATCTTGATGACCGTGGCTGGAGTCCCGGTGTACAAGTCCAGACCAAGGAGGTTAGAATAAGATATCTGGAGATTCTCTTGTTAATGAAGCAGTACCACTTTTCGTGAAGCCTATGACCACGAGCGACGACCGTTAAAGTGTAGGGAAACTAGTGCTTTTCAAGGCTATCGCAATGCATTTTGTGTTGGCCGAATCGATTTCTTTCGTCGTAAACGTTTCTGATTTTGCATCGCAATTTTCTGCCGATGTGTGAGAAAACGCTGAATTTATAAAATTCTTAATTATTTTGCTGCTCTTTCCTATTTTTATTTTAAATTGAAATGCATGAATGTTGTTGTGAATTCAAAACAAAACATAACGTTAAAATTGAAAACTTCACTCGTGTAGGAAGTATAATTCATTCCGGTTTGATATTAACACGATTTCTGCAATCCAAAACCACGCAGTACCAAAGCACACACAGTTGAAACTATATGGGCCGCCCCGGTGGCGCAGTGGTCTAAGCGATGGCCTCTGATCATTCGTCGGAACGGGGTTCGGGTTCGAATCCCGGTGAGTCATGGATGTTGTGTTTGTCTTACGGCACTGGCTCTCTCCCTTCCCTGGAACCAGTGACCCTAAATAAGGGACGGGCGACTGCTTATAGCCCATTGAGTTGCTCACAGTTGTCGTTAAACCTCCAATAAAAAAAAAAAAAAAAAAAAGAAACTACACGGGTATCATGTACAGAACATCAAATTCCCACAGTTTGCAGCTCCACGGTTAAGAGCATCACCATAAGTATCATTCTAACCTCCTTGTTCCAGACAGGGGCGTCTACTTCACCAAATTATTGTGTGTGGGAGGGGAGGGGGAGGTCAGGCGTGAAAGATCAGACGTGGGATGGGGCATTTTCCTCCAGACACTCTTCCAATTGTCAGGAGGAAAATAAAAAAAACGCAAAGAAGATAAACTACGACAATTGTAACTCTTCATCAGCAAATGAACAAGGCAACAGAAATATTATTTTGCTGAACATTAAAATTTTAAAAAGTGTAATTCAGTGATTTTTAAATTAAAAAAAAATTAATTTAGTGATTTTTAAATTTTTTAAAACGTAATTTAGTAACTTTTAAAAATGTAGTTTGTGATTTTATGAAAAACATCCAGAGATATTTTGTTTCCAAACCTTTTTTGAAAACACAGGTTTGTCCACGCCTGCCATCGAATCCAGTCCCCTCACTCCGGAGTAAGTCGCTCCCCCAACTGAGCTACGCAGACATGTGCTCTCATTGCTATCTGCTTTTGTCTCATGTGCGTCCTGCTGCGCAGGCACGTCACACTTTGTAAAAAAATGTGAGAAATTAGCACGACTACCCAAACAAAGAGAAGCGCAAAAAATAAATAGGTAAATAAAGGCGCTAGAGATCATACGCTTCTGTATATTATTATTATTTATCTTATTTTGATAATTGCCTTAAACATTTACCACATATTACGAGAACATGTCAAAAACAATAAGGGGCTGGCAATTAAGTTTCTTATCAAATGAGCAATGCTGAATATGGGGGAAAAAGAGTTTTTACTTATTTTGTTATCTATTAATGTTTTGGAAATAAATCGCTTTGGCCTCATAAGGTAGATGGAACTTGGTCCATCTTATAAAGAATAATTCTATAAAGGAAAAAAAAATATTTTTCGCAATTCGCACTGTATACGATAGCCTCAATAGCCTGGGGAAACGTTTTTCTCTGTAGAAATATTTCAACTCACGCATTTCGAAAAGGACATACACACAAAAACAAAAACTTATTTACGAAAACAAAAGCTTATTTAATTAAACAGGGTGAAAAATAGTTAGTGTGCACTGCCCCCTAGGAAAATTATTGGAGGGGCAAGATTCATCTTTCCTGCCCCCTCCCTAGTCTGCGCATAGTCCAGATAAATGCAGAAACCAAGCTACAGCTGAGCATCACATGGTCGTAACATAAGAGAACACCGCCCTCCCCCAAAATGAAACTCTGTGTTCAGTCAGAATAACAAATTTGTAATTCGATTTCTGCAGTTTTTAACTATGTGAACATTCTGTGTGCTTAATATATACACAGAATGTTCACACAGTTTAGAACCTTGTCAGGTTACAACCGCTAAGAAACGAGTACTGTTTTTATTAGCCTCTGTGTTTTTGGGATGTACTGCCTTTTCCTTTGGAAAGAAAAAGGGGGAAAAGGCAGTCATTATTTTTTTGTCAGAAATGGCTTTTGGGAAGTAAATCGAGCTGTGTAGGTAGTTCATATGCTACGATTTTGCGTGTAGTCCAGTTCCTGCACATATAAGACCCGTAGGAATTTCTTGTTTGGCAAATTCGGTGACAGGATCCTATTAAGGGAAGTCAACATGAATAAAATAATCTTGAGTGGGCATCTGAAATATTGTTAAGGTTTTTTAACGTCGCCATATTGGATTTTACTATTGAATAGCGTGTATAGTTCCAGATTTACTATTTTATTTACTTATTGTTTAAATATAAGTTAAATCCGATTACACCATCGGGTTCCACATAAAGGTTCCTTTAAAACGAGTGTACTTAATTTAATTTAGGTGCCATGAGAAGGAAGTAATTGATTTTTTTCAATTATTAATTATTAAAACTTGGAAAATCCACTGAAACTGAAAATGACCTAATTTATTTCAATATTTACACATAAATGTTTGATAAATTCTTGATATCTATTAATTATCTATTCTAAGCAGTGGCGTATATTCGAGGCTAGCTAGGCTAGCTGCGAAGTCCAGAGAATGAACAAATAAAAGTCAATTAAATATACACAAATAAAAGTCAATTAAATATACACAAATAAAAGTCAATTATCATCGGTATAAGATATGTCGATGCTTTCGCTGCGAAAAAAACACGTGCGTATTCGCTTCTTTGCCTCAGTCTGCGAGCGAAGCCAAAGGCATAAAGCAAGCAGCTCTTCCAGAGTCTTCGTTGTTCTGATTCGAAGACTTCGATGCGATCGCCTGTTAGCGTTTCCATGACAACATGAATGAAAGTATGGAGGTGAATGGCAGGAATGGACCATTGTTTTGCGCAACCGTTCGCTCAGAAAACAGAAGCCTTCGACTACCTCAGTCACCCGCATGCGCCTGTAAGCAGCACGTGTTTCGCGAGAGTTGTTTCAGTTTGTGTGAAGTGTCAATCAATTAAAATCAGTGATATTATACTTAAATTCGCGGCTTTGTTGGATTCAAACCGTTTGGATAAATTTTATGAAAGGTTTCCTGAACATCTACTGTCATAACTTAAAGAACTCTATGCTTCAAATTTTGATACAGCTCAACTAAAAAATGAGCTAAACGTGTTTTGTTCCCTTTATGAATGCAAAAACAAATCAGTAAGAGACATTACTTGTAACATAAAACTGAATAAATTGAACATAGTGTTTAGTGAGGTGTGCAAATTAGCTGACCTAACAGACCTAATATTAAAGTTTAACAACTGCGGAAAGAAGTTTTTCTGCATTGAAAAGAATCGATATATATATATTAGAGTCACACAAGGATATGTAAACTTGAGTAACTTGGCTGTTTTGTCAATAGAGAAAACCATTCTTTCAAATATGGAAAACTACTTGGAAGAAACTTTTATGAAAACGCAATACTCAAGTTCACACAAGAAGAAAGAAGAATGGAGTTCATACGCAAATAAAGTATCAAAATCCTAATCCTCATAATTATTTGGTATAATGTTCGCAATAGTATGTACCTAAAATAAGTTACTT
The DNA here is from genome assembly GCA_039090855.1 of Macrothele yani. Classification (NCBI taxonomy): domain Eukaryota; kingdom Metazoa; phylum Arthropoda; class Arachnida; order Araneae; family Macrothelidae; genus Macrothele; species Macrothele yani. The sequence goes on from CM077013.1 coordinate 70,341,728, forward strand.
CTGTTACTAAACAACTAAAAATTAAACTTCGCAATTTTTTAAAAAACAGTACTGCGGGGGGCAGGGGATAGCCCAGGTCTCGGACCCAAGATACGCCACTGATTCTAAGTAGACAATTTTAATACAAACAGAGAGCTATTACACGGTACATTTAGAATATTGTTAGAATATATAGTGCTTACGCAGTGAAACATAATATTTAAGCAATAAAAATCATTATAGTGATTTCCTCATATTTTGACACATATCCTGTCATTTACAAAGTGAAACACCGTCCATGTTTTGTCTGTGGCATCTTTATCATCCATCATCACATTTTTTGCATCTAAAAGTTATAAGGACATCGTCTGGAAACTCCTTCATTCTTAGCTCAGGTGGCAACATGGCGCTGTGATCATCACTCATTACCCAGCCATAGTCCGTTGGTAGCAATGTACTTGGTGGCCTTAAAATGGATGAACTGTACACCATAAAAAATCATCTTTGAAGATGCCCTTGAAGTGTAGAGCTAGTGCATGGGATGTTCAATAAGTTGGGTGTTTTCCCCTGTTTCATCATTTCTCCTCACATGTCTTAAACAAACAGCATTACCGCTTGCCTGTGATCAATGTGGGTACCATAATGCTGTAAAAATTCAAATGTGCACAGGTGAATTACAAAATATTGTACCTTTAATGGGTTCCTTCCGTTTGACCAAGATACTTTTTAGCCTGTAACGGAAAGTCCTCACAGGAAGTGGACAGGAAAATGCTAATTAAAAACAGTATATTTGGCCCAAAAGTGGTAGAAAGTGTTATGAAGAGAACAAACTTGGTGCGATCAGGTTACTGAAAGACTGAAGTGGAAAACACTTATCGACAACGAAAGACCACCTGATGCGTCAGATCAGGTGTCTCATCTAGTTGTAGTCATGAAAAGTAAATACAGAGGATCTTCACAATAACTCTTCGAAGAACTCACTGTGGAAGAAGATGATCTGTTCAAGGAATTTAAACTCTTCACGAAGAGAAATGCTCATCGCTAGAAACAGCGCCAATACTTGAAAGGACTTCTCGACCTAGTTTATCTATTGAAGTGTGTCATCAGGGCAGATAAAGAGGGTCTTTGGAGACTGCATGTAGAAACAGTTCAAGAGCTACTACCTATATTCCTGGTTTTTGACAGAATGAACTATTTAAGATGGTGCTCTCTGTACCTCGAAAACATAAAACTTCTGGTGAAGAATCATTCTGAGATCTACGAAAAGTTTATGGCAGGACATTTTGCTGTTAGGAGAACTCTGGGCAAGTTTAACAGTGAAGATGTTGACTTGGCTCTAAATCAGACCATAAACAGGCCAAAGAAATCACCTGGAAGCATTATAGGGCCGACAAAGAGATAAGAATATGTTGCTGAGTAGGAACTAGTATACCATGGAATTCTTGCAGTACGGAACGTATTTCTGAAGTTATTGAATGTTCAGCAAGTTGACTACGAATTACGAATTCATCATGATCTGTGTGGCTCCCTTAGACGTGAAATGGAAGTATGCATTAAAAAGATGTTCCAGTATGCAGAATTCAGAGGAAATCCATTTCTGGATGCGGGTAAAGTTAGACTTCACAACATCTTGACAAATGAGTGCATTGCACCAGCTGTTGCTCAAAGACTTCTTGGTTTTAGACATGAAGAGCGTGCAAACGGTTCCGAGCTGAAAGGTTCTTGCAGCAGACTAAGTCTCTATCTACTCCAACCAGAAGCTCCCCACACTATCTACTTCTAAAACAAGGTGCAATCTTCATTAAGAACAGACTCACTCCAGTCTATCAAATCAGATCAAGGAATTGTCTCATGCTGAAAGATTTGTTGATACTGTACTGCAAAGGAGGGAGGAATGATAACTGCAGAAGTATTGTGCTGTGAGTTAACTCCCACGGTGACGTTGGATCATAATGGAACAACTACCTTACCGCAGTGGTGGCGGAACCTCCCGAGCCCGGTCAATAATTTCAACAATTTCAGCCAAGATTTTTATTTTTATTATGTTTTTACTTGGCATATGACAATTGTTGTGATGTGCCTTAGAAAGTTTCTCTAGGTAAGTGATCTGGTGGTTCTAATTCCCAACAAAGCTGTTTAGGCATTATTTTTCTTTTGTTTGTTCCGGGAAGCGGGAGGGGAGCGGGTGCACCACGATTCGAAATTTCGGGCCCGGTCAACGAACTTCTCTTTCCGCCGCCCCTGCCTTACCGGTAAAGTATGAACTCAGTTCAGAACAAATGAAAAAACTTGAAAGCACTGATTATAAGTTTCGAGGAGAATGATGCTTTATCGACATGTGTGATAATCGATGTTATGAATCTGATGAGAAGAATTCCTACAAAAAACATGAAGAATTCAAAGATTTCTTTCACGCCGTGATGACTCGTGAGGATGAAATGGGCAAGGACGAGCGTGTAGACTTTGTCTTCGATAATTATGTAGAAGTATCTGTCAAAAAACGCAGAGAAAGAAAGATCACTGATCGACCCAGGGCCGGATTGGCCGGTAGGCTGACCGGCAATCTTCTCAAATCGGTGCCAAATAAAATTGGAGCCAAATGGAAACAAATGGAAAAATATTCAGAATAGTTAAAAACGAGTGCGAGAGTTACGAAGAATGTGTATGACCAACCCGCGCGCACGCGGTGGTTGATACTTGATAAGCACAGTGACTTAGCGAAAGCCAGTGGTTCTACTCTTTCTAGGGTAGGGAAGATCATAAGTTCGTGATGCTGCATGGTGCAGAGTGAATGCGCGTAGACGTAGTACGACAGCAGTGGAGTGAACGCTCTGTCCTTGTCTCGAACGAGAAAGCGACACAAGTCTGAGCGATACTTTGTCTTGTGGAGAATATTAGTTGTACATGGACATTCGTTCAGTATTTTACTATAATTTCGTGATGTGATTCGTTACGGGATTCAACTGTGGTTTTTTTTCACAGACAAGTTTGTTTGTTTTTTATTGAAGGTTTAACGACCACCGTGAGCAACTTAATAGGCTATAAGCAGTCGCCCGTCCCTAATTTAGGACCACTGGCTCCAGGAAAGGGAAAGAGACAGTACCGTAAGACAAACGCAACATTCATGCCTCACCGGGATTCGAACCCGGACTCTTTCTCGGACGAATGGTCATAAGCCAGCCGTTAGACCACTGTGCCACCCGAGCGTCACAGACAAGTTGTAGTTGCGCTAGCTTCAGTCTAAGAGCAGGTAATTATTTAATTCAACTCAATAACAATTCTCCAGTGTTTTACTTTATTTTGGCCATACAGTCATTGCACTGAATTTATATGGCAACTGCAGTAGAATTAAAATAAATTAATAATAAAAATTAGCGAATTTTTTTTCATATTTGGTTTATGTTGCTTTCGATAGAATTAAAGTTGAGATTAAACATCACTATAAACAGATTGAAACGTATGAACATTCCGTTTCCCATGACAATGCAGTGAAAGCCAATCTGGCTCTCTCCCTTCCCTGGAACCAGGGACCCTAAATTAGGGACGGGCGACTGCTTATAGCCCATTGAGTTGCTCACGGTGGTCGTTAAACCTCCAATAAAAAAAAAGCCAATCTGCAGATCTGCAAAAGTATGGACATTGAAACGCTGATCGACGAGGATATGGCAACAAATCGGCGAAGTGACATCGAAAGCGTGGAGACGGGTGATTCAAAGGTTAATTTACATAATCTTGTTCATCGGCACGCAAGAACTAGCTTATAGAGGATCCATTGAAGTTGCTGCAGATTTCAACAACAGATGCATCAACTACGACAACTTCTTAGAACTAGCCATGTTGGTTTCTGACTTCGTTTCTTAATACGACCAAATCTTGAAGACACGTGTAGATGTGGCCATTCAAAAAAGCCAAGAGTATAAGGAAAGACAATCTAAATCACAAGGAAGAGGTGGCCTTATTGCATTCCTGTCAAAGTCGTTCATCAACAAAATAATAAAATATTTAGCCCTTCAAATACAACTCGAAATTGCTAGTGAAATTCAGCAAGCAGGCATCTTCAGCATAGAATTGGATTCTACAGCGGATGTTTCATTCTAGATCAGCTAGCGCTGTCGTGTTAGATATGTGCTAAACGGTAGTCTCTGTGAGATTGTTGAAGCTGGCTGTTGCACAGTAAAGAATATGTGAGGCACTCTACCTTCAGACAAAGGCAGAACTTGAGAAGTTTCAAGTCAACATGAAGCAAATCGTTGGATGTTCGTTTGAATGAGCTGCAAATATGAGTGGCCAATACAACGGTCTCCAAGCGCACCTTAAGAAGGATAATTATTATCGATATATGTTCATTGTTGCGCTCATGCTCTGTACTTTGTATTCACAAATTCGACAGAAAGTTGTGAAAGAGCTAAAGATTTTCTTGGTCTCTTGCAGAGTACAGCTGTTTTCATCTCAGAATCGCACAAGCGCATGCTGGTTTGGACCAAAGTTAATAAGGTGCCAAATGAAGATCATCAACTGTTGTTGCGGCTTCAAAATGTTAATTCGACACGTTGGTGGATCAACGACAGACCACTGAAAATTGTATTCGATTACTTGAATGTTCCATTTGAATATTGCAACAAGTTCTTTGCTCTGCTACTCTGCCTCTTCACAATTGTAAATAGTAATGATTTTGCATCTGATGTGACATTTACAGCAAAGGCATTTCTCAAAAACTGGTACAAGTTTGAGAATATCATGGTGGACTTTATTTACCATGATTTATTCAATGTTTCGACTCCTGCCTCCAAGTATCTCCAAACAAGTGGTCTCAGTTACCGGACAGCAAGGCAAATAATGAAAACCTTGTATGGGCAAATCCGTGCAAAGGAGACAACTCTGAAGTACTGCATAACATCGCCACTGATTTTGTGGCTTATTTGAATGAACTTTAGCTGAGAAGAAATTGTACATCGAAACTGAACATAGCTTACCATCGAAGCGAATCAAGGGCGCCCATAACTGGGGGCCTTTGGTATAGCCAAATTTTTGATAAATTTAAAACAGTAAAATAGAGGAAACCAGATATTAATGATTGATTGTATTATTTATTTCTGTTGTATTTTAGTATCTTGTGCATTTACTAAAATGTTTGACAGTCTTGAAGGAGGTAAGGATTTTTCTTTCCCCCATAAAAGTACTCATATGGGCGCCACTGAAGCGAATCCCGAATGCAAAGCAAAGAGCAGAAGAATTAGCTGATTATGAGGCGAGACAAGATGACACATCATCATCCAAGAAATTCAAAAGAGATGCTCATTTTGTGATTATTGATACACCAGCACAGCAAATAAAAGAGCTTTTTATCTTCAATGATGAACTTATGAAGGACATTTCACAATTGGACCCAAGAAATTTCAAGAACAATCAGAGTGCCGAAATGTCTCGTGAGGATCACATGCTTAAAAAATTGGCTCAACACAGGAACAATCGCGCTGAGTTGTTCAGAGAATTGATCCAATTTGCGACTTATTATGAAGACTACAATGCAGTTCAGAAAACAACAGATTCTGACAGAGACTTCGAATTCACTGATGATCTGAGCGACACTGAAACATTTACAATGGATGAAATCGATGATATCTTCATTGAGTCATTTAAATGTGAAGAAAAACCAGAGTGCAAACAACGTTTGCTTTGTGCTTTGAAATTACTGCCTGAGTTAAATGGTTACGAATCATTTTACATTTCATTTTATCTTGCTTACAAGTTTGTGCTAACGTTTTCGTGTACACAAGTTTACTGTGAGTTTTTCAGTTCTGAAAATCATAAAAAATCGTTTGCGTTCTTCATTGTGTCAAGAATTTTTAGAGAATTCCGTTTTGTTTTATGTTGAAAGAAATTTTATTTTCGATTTTGATAAGGTAATTGACGATATTGATGCTAGTTCACGCGAATTGTCTAGAATGCCTAAATTGTAATGATAGACTGAGTAAGTGCGTCAGTAACGATCAATGAATGAATTCTGATCAAATTAAATTTAGTGCCAAAAACAAGGACAATCATTGCAAGACAAGTCAATGTAACGCTTGTGTAATATATGTGTTTATCTTTTAGTCATTTAGACAATAAATAATATAATACAACAATTTTCCTCGATTTTATATTACTTACTAATTTTGGTGAATGAGCGTTTGGTGTCAACACAATATCACAGACGGTGGGGTTAACCCAAAGAGGTTAGAATACTACTTCTGAAGATGCCCTGGGTCTCTTAACCGTGAAGCCGCAAACTGTGGGAATTTGACATTGTTTACATGATACCTATGTAATTTCAGCCGTGTGTATTTTCGAATAGTGTTGTTTTGGGCTGCAGAAACCATGTTAATATAAAACCGGAATGCATTATACTTCTTATACGAGTGAAGTTTTCAATTTTAATGCTATGTTTTGTTTTGAATTTGCACTAATATTCATGTATTTCAATTTAAAATAAAAATGGGAAGGAGCCTCAAAAATAATTAAAAATATTATAAATTCAGCATTTCTCACGCATTGGCGTCAAGTTAGATGCGAAATTGGAAAAATTTGCAACGGAAGAAGGCGATTCAGCCAACACAAAACGCATTGCAATAGCCTTGAACACCATCAGTTTTCCCACACTATAACGACCGTCTCTCGCACTCATAGGCTTCAAGCAAAATGGTACTGCTCTGTTAACAAGGACATCTCCACATATCTTATTCTAACCTCCTTGGGCTAACCACTAGCCAGTCCGACCCTGGATTGACCCTCTTCCACTATTATCAGTGACTCCATATACAAAACTCCTAGTTCAAATGGAGCGATTCTGGGCTTCGGGTGAAAACAAACGGTTACTACAAGATGCTCTGAAACATTTGTTCAAGATTTGTTTGTAAACAGAAGCCACGAAAGTATTATGAGTAGACAGGCAGATGAAAATAGGCTCTCGCCAGCACAGGGGATTTTTGGTGGGCAGATGGATCAAATTACAGATTAACTGTAAGTCCCTGCTGAAAAAGCTGAGTTGCGCTTCATACCACACTCACTTAAAACCGGAGAGAAACGAGTAGTTATTGTGTTTATTGATACAGATGTTCTGGTGTTGCTTCATTACTTCCAATTTTTTCTTGAAAATGGTCAGAGTGAGTTGTGGCTACGGAAGTCTGCAGCTGACGTAGTTCCTGTACACACATTGTCAGAGATAATTGGTCTTGAATAAAAGACTTTTAAGATACATAGACTGGAAGTTCTTGAGTAAATTAGTGGTAGCAGCTGGCTACATTTTGATCGTACAGCTTGTACGGCAAAAACGGCATGTGAAATATGTGAACACCGTTAATTAAGTTATTTTACCTGCGTGAAAGTAGAAATTTTACGTTGTTTTAATACTGCGTATTAACTTTCTTTTCAATGGGGTATAAATTAGACATTGCGCCTTTTAACTTACGATTAAAGAAAACATCATCATCGTAATTTTGGGGGATATGAAATAACTGAAGGGAAACATCGCTTGTCCTACGTGTAAAATATATTTCGGCTTCAGTTGCTTGCAAACTGCGTGATCTAGTTGCATGAAATTCGTATTTCACACTGTAAGTAATGTCAAAAATCATTTTAATGAGGCCATTTGTTTATTCTTAAGAGAAATTGCCGAGAACAAAACTTTTAATTTCGGAAGTTTTTCCCGCAGTATTATGAGATCAAATATTTATTGAGAACCACGTATGACAAGATACAGGATAGAAACAAGTAAGCAGATGAGTAACAAATAATACATGAGAATGAAATAGCCCGGAAACAGGATAGGTAAGCATAAATACGTTGTCTCACAGGAAGAGTCCTTTCACAGAAGAGTCCGTCAGCACAAGCAACCAGGAAGAGAACAAAACGGAAGCTAGAAGCCCGACTACACGAGTCCCGTAAGTAGGAACAGGCGTAGAGTGATAGTGCACCTGTTCAGAAATAAGAGCACAGCGGTCGTAGCAAGGTACAAAGTCAGGGTGAGTCTTCGCATAAAGGCGAAGTTTGTTCTGAAGCACAAACACCTGTTCGCCAACATCTCGCGGATGATACGTACAGCGAGAGAGATAAGTTCGGAAGCAAAACGTTTTCTCGTGGGCTAACGCAAAAAGGCGACATAATTGCCGTAGAGACAAAGGTGTAGTACTCACAGCAGCAAGTGTACAAAATTGTTCAAATTGGCCTGTAATGCAGCTTAAGTTTCGCAGGGTCATCAGTGAGGCCACACCCTCGCGGAGATGGAGGAGGCGAACGAGTGCTGGAGGAGGATCGGGAACGGTAGACCCTTCGGCGTCCACATTTAGCCGGAGCACTGGGAGCAAGGAAAGTGGTCCGTTTATCACTCCGGGAGCGAGGATCACTTGCGGAGTCATCAGCAGGTGCCGGGTCATTTCCCAGAGGACCGGCCTCACTAACAGGCACAGACGAAGACGTAGAAGTTGGAGCACTCGACGTAAGAGTTGACAATCAAAGCTGCAGTAGTTTCTATAACCGATGGAGTTTCAAAAGAGGCATCAGAAGAAGGCTCCGATTCAGAGGTAGATTCCGTGTCGTCCATGGAGGCAGGTAAATCAGTTGCAGCCGGATCCGTAGGCACCGGATGCAGAGGGAGGGGATCCGCAGGAAGGAGCAAAGGGGAGGAGGATGGAATACCTCAACCCCCCCCCAGAGGCTGCTGTCGACGATGGAATATCCGTTGCGGAAGGCACAGTAGTCCGACGAGAAAATGACTGAGGAGCAGAAACAGGAGAAGGGTAGTCCGCCTTATGATGTCCAAACGCTAGGCATTTCTCACAGTGGTAGGAAGTAAGGAGTGTGATTCGACGAACGTGACCATCACACTTAACTGTGAGCTTGGTTGGGCAGCTAGCAATATCATCTTGTGAGGCAAATACCATCTGCGCCGTGCGTCGAGCACTGAGGATGGAGCGATCATCTTCATCACGTGGTGCAGCGAAAAACGTGCTAATACGCCCGACAACCCGGCTGACCGTTGAAAGCGCAGAATAGAGCATATGATCGGTCACCTCTGGAGGGACTAGGTACAGTGACACAGCAACAGTGCGCTGGTCAACGGGTTCGGGCATAAGAAGTTGATTCCGGATAAACGATCCAGCCTGTAAGCCAGAATGAGCTATGGCTGCCTCCGTAAAATACATGATGACAAGTCGTGGTCGACGAGACATGGGAAGTATAGCTGTAGGGGAGAACTGGCGTTTAAGAGCAGTAGCATAGATTTTGAGAGGCGTGTTAGGCAACGCCTCAAAGCATACCCCTTGGGCTAGAATAGATGAAAGGGAGGTTCCGGGAGACGATTCCGCAGGGAGATCAAGAAGAATCTCATCGCCCGCACGACGCAAAAAAGGTTGAAGAATGCTTGCATCCTTGCACAACGGAGGGGACACACGAAATGCCCGGGCATCTGCAACCGCAGAGTAGGAAAGTTGTTGTCGAGGAAGAACACTGTCCGACGTGTCCATGACGTCATCACTCGTCACAGAGGAGAAAGAAGTGGAGGAGTGCACATGCTGAGGAGCTCCGGAACACGTCGGGATGACGCCCCTTAAGAGGGCAGCTGACCAACGCCATTCGGAGAAGGCGACGTGGCAACGCTGTCGAGAGAGAGTCCAGGAACAGAAGGACCGGAAGTAGGCAAAGTAAACTCAGCAACCCCACCGGATGACGCCATTACTGATGGCGGCACCCAGCAGCTCTTCTGGCCAGCTCGACCAAAAGGTAAATAAAGCTATTTCGAATAAAATATCGTACTTACGATTCGGGAAAAGAAACAAACTTGTGCTCCAAACCTTTAGACGCACGAAATACACAAAATGATAAGTCGTAGGGCACTATAATCGGAACTTTGGACACGAAATATCGGAGCTCAGAAAACGCAGTACTGCGACGTAGTATTGTGAGTTCGTAATAGCTAGTAAACGGGAGAAAAAATAAGTAAAATTAAATATGATAGAGGGAAATGCCCTCTTCATATAATTTAGAGTTTAGACAATTACAAATCTCGAGGATGAAAAGTCTGGGAAAAGAAACACGTGTAGGTTCGGCGGCGAAGCGTCCATAGACGCAATGGAAGCGCCGCTTCCGTTTGAAATCATGATGCAAAATGCTTCACGAAATCGTAAAAAAGAAAATGAAGTTTTAAAAATTCAAACACATTTATGCATTATTTTTCAGTTATTCCGTAATAAAAGCAAGTTTCATGATTACGCTACTACGTGAATATGTTCGACTTGCGGCCGGTTACGTTTATTCCGACGTTGTGAACCAGGCAATTCCGTGAGGCTTCTCTTTTTCGGACACATGTGACCGTACTACGTTCTCCGTGGGTGGAAGCAATCTGTAGTGCGCTTCTATCCCAGCCTCCCAGCCCAGCAAAGAAGCCAAAGAGGCGCATGCGCTTGACGTCCCTTTCGGACGCGCATACTACGTTCTACGTGATACGATTTCTAGTGCGCTTCCAGCTGTAACCCCTCAGCTCTGCATGGGAGCCTGAGCGGCGCATGCACTTTACGTTTGACTCTGCGTTTAAACCATCTCGTTGGTTTAGACCGCTTCCAGCTAGGGACCTTATGTTTCAGTGACATTGTTTGTCTGCGTATAAAATGATTACTTCGTTATTTCTGTGTTCTATTGTATTGGCTGTTAATGTGTGAAAATGGTATTCTGCAGTGATATTAATCGTGAATATGCAGTACATGTAAATTGTACTGAATTTATTTTTTGATCGACATCTGGGAGTCAATCTAAGTTCTTTCTTCCACTTTTTTGTGTGGTTTTTCGTTACACTGACAAGTTGTTTAAAATCTTACAAGCAATCTTCTTTCCCTGTATCAGAGAAAAATGCGAACTGATTCAATTTCTGGCGAAGACAGAAATTGACATTGTTAGTTTGAATATTTCCGTAATATTCCGTGGTGCCAAAGTTAATGTTTCTATGTACGTCCGCTTGACAAAACAAAATTTCTTCAATTCATCACGAAATTTCCACAGATCGCTTTTTCTTATTCAAAAGAAGCTTTTCCTTCATTTTTCGATCTCATTTGTCTGAAAAGTGAACTCAGCGTAATTTATTCACAGCCGGATATGCTGAAAGAAAATGTCTGTGAATTCTACCAGTATCTGATTGCTGAAGACCTGATCAACGTATTCCTCGAAATATTCAGACTCAGTCAGTATTACTCATTCGAGGTACTCATTCACTATTCCTGCTACAAATACATCTGCTGAAAGGACCTTTTCTGCAGGGCCGTGGAGAGCGAGTTCGATAAAATCTCCGGGCCTCCCCCACCTTGGCTCTTCCACTATAACCACATAATCCATGTTTCCGTTTGATCACCTACACCCAACCGACAACACGACCAGCTGCAACTTTTCAATTTTTTAGTGTATTTAAAGCAAGTTTTGAATTTATTACATTTTTTACATTTATGACATAAATTATGCATTTTTACGCGTCACGAAAGAAATATTTTTTTACGCATAACTTCCCAACCCTGCTGACGGTATAGTTTGAAAAATATTCGGGCACCATGAAATTATAATTAGAAAATATTACTTTAGAAACGGACCCCGGTGATACAGCCCCCCCCTCCTCTCGTCAGGCCTGCTTTTCAGCACGCAAATGAATCAATACATTTCAAATATCTATAGATCCGTTGTAATATGTATTTACAATGGCGTTCCTGTTTCCCACATAACTTAAATTCTCGTAACCAACCAAATTTTTCACTGCTATTATTTTATACAGTATGTGCTAGTATATATAATGTGTAAATGATTATAATTACATAATTTTTAAATATATATGCGTACATAATTATAATATTTGCATGCAGATACTATAAGCATAATTATTTATTACAAATGCATTGTATGTGTATTAATAAAGTGACTAAACATGGACTATTCTGATCGCTTCCCCTTCCAGAAAAGCCACGCTCCGCCACTGTGTAGGTTTAACCAGAAACCTTCACTTTGAGCCATACACAGTCTGGTGCATGACAGAAGGGTCTGGTAAAAACTAAGTCTCTCAATTTAATATTTAAAGATAAAATAAGTGAAAAAGTTTACTACCTTACTATCTTGCACTTAAAATACTAAAAGACCTCTATTATTTCAAGGGAAATATTAGAAAAAAGGTGAGAAGCCTAGATTGAAACTGCAAGTCACAGTAAATGAGACAAGATTCTAGTAAAAACTGAGTCCCTCAACTTAATATTTAGAGATAAAATAAGTGCAGAAGGTTACTAGCTAACTATTCCGCATTTAAAAAACTAAAACACTTCTATTATTTCCAGAGAAAGATTAGAAAAGAAGGTAAGAAGCCTAAATGGAAACTGCAAGTCACAGCAACATTCTTGTGACTAGCGCTTAAATCCGGATGAAAACATGAATACGTTTCCTTTTTTTTTTCCTTACGCATTTTTTCCTTGGGGACAACTTGGTCGTCATACTTCTCTTTTCGATTTCCAGACCGGGGATACCGGTATAGTGAGACCGCAAAGGTGTGTGATATCGCAGAGCTTGTACGGCAAAAACGGCATGTGTCGTATGTGAGCAACGTTGATTAAGTTATTTTACCTGCGCGAATTAAGTTTTTACCTAAATGGCAATCGTCAGATTTTGGCTTGGGTTAGCTTCGTTTCCAGTTAGCACTTCTTAGAGCATTTACCCACTTCCCCAAAGTATCACAATTATTATGAGGAAGCCTACGAAATGAAAGTGTCTGCTGGCCAGTTGTTTGTTTATTGGTACATCCGCACGCTACGCAAGATATAAACGTTTTTAAAAATCTGTTTAGCTCATTAAATTTGGTTGTAATTATTTTCTGAAATACTTTACAATATATACACACTATTTATAAAAACAAAAAATTAAATCTTACTGGTTATACATTAAAAAAATGGATGTAATTGATATAAACACACGAACGCCTATAGTAAAGAACGAAATGTGACAGATTCTTGCCGTACAACGCTGAACTTCAAATACCGCCCGATTAACTTACGGTTTTCCAGTCTATGTATCTTAAAGGTCTTTGTCCTGAACAATGAAAGATAATTCTCGCTGCCCATTTTCTCACAGGCTCCGAAGACCGGCGTCACTCGTAAAACTGGAACAAAACCACTATGTTTAAAAACACATCCAGAGAAGTACAAGTACCTAACTAGTTTCGGAAGATTAATCCCTTCAAGTGAACAGCCACATGAACAAGCTGAAGAATATTATTTCCACGTGATAAAACCCGGATCAAAGTGTTCAAAATTTGATGAACTGATCTTGAGATACGAAGTGATGACATGGGGAAAACACCCAACTTACTGAACATCCCATTTACTAGCTCGCACTTCAGAGCATCTTCAAAGATAATTTTTTACAGTGTACATTTCATCATCAATATTAAGGCCAACAAGTACTTTGCTATCAACGGACTATGGCTTGGTAATGAGTGAGGATGACAGCGCCATGTTGCTATATCTGCCAAGAACGAAAGACTTTCTAGACGATGTTTTTACAACTTGTGGATGCAAAATATGTGATGGTGGACGATGAAGATGCCGCACACAAAACCTGGATTGTGTTTTGTTTTGTAATTGTCAGGATATGTGTCAAAACTTGAATAAATAACTGTAATGATTTCACAACTTAAATGTTATGTTTTACTGTGCAAGCACTGTATATACTTATAATGTTCTAAATGTATCATGTATTGCTCTCTGTTTGTATAAAAATTGTTTACTAAGAAAAGATAATAAATATCAAGAATTAATCAAACATTTCATGTGTAAATATTGAAAAAATTATATAATTTTCATTGGATATTCCAAGTTTTAATAATTAGTAATTGAAAAAAATTCAATTACTCCCTTCTCATGTCACTTAAATTAAATTAAGTACACTCGTTTTAAAGGAACTTTTATGTGGAACCCGATGGTGTAATCATATTTAACTTACATTTAAACAATAAGTAGATAAAAAAAGTAAATTTGGAACTATACACGCTATTCAATAGTAAAATCCAATATGGCGACGTAAAAAAAAAAAAACTTGAGAATATTTCAGATGCCTACCCAAGATTATTTTATTCATTTTGACTTCCCTTAACGAGGATGTAGCAGACACGTGACTCTCAGCATAGCAACGAGCCTTCGCAACATAAGTGAAAGACAACCAGTCCCGTTGAAATGATGGCGTCTTATTTTGAAACTTAAACTTCCGAGTACAAAATGCGGTATTTGGAAAAAATTAAAAAGATTGAAGGAAAAGATCCTTATGTGCTGAATGCAAGTATCTTCGAAGGTGATGCGAAAAGTTTTCCGGAAGTGCAAATAGTAAATATTTTCGATTACTTCGTCTTTGGTCGAAGTGCCTTTACCGCAGAACAGTTCAAGGCATATAAAAGTTTCGGAGCATATAACAATTTCTCGTCGTCGGTATTATTTTACAAGGTAATTTAGTACGATCACAAATTCGTAAGTAATCAGTAATTTATGGAGAAAATAGGTATGCTGCCTTAATAAGTAAGGTTCTCTTCCCTCTCAGGTGCGGAGACCAGAGTAAAAAAAGATAGTCTTTTTTTTTTTTTTTTTTTTTTTTTTGGAATCGCTGATTTTGGATAAAACTCACCCTTGAAAGGTTCTATGCCTTTTTGAGAGTTTAACTCTTCAACAAAAATGTTCTAAGAGTTCTGGGAAGCGATTATCAAGCATTAGAAAATGAGCGAACTTCTTTTTTTTTTTTTTGTAAAATTGTGGTAAAAAAAAAGTAATTTTGCTGGGATGTGTGCCCTATAATCTATTTATCCATAAATAAATTTAGCAGCATAACACCAGCCTGTAAACAGACCTAGACACCAAAGTGGGTTATATTTGGACAATAATTTTAGTAATTATTTGCATTTTTCCGCAAAAGTATACTTCGCAGCTCTAGGTAAAAATTCAGATGTACTAAAAATAAAATCAACGGTAGTTTGGGGAGGAAACATCATATAAGAACAAAGTAGTAAACTAAAACCCCAACCCCGACAGCCAAACAACTTTAAAAGTGAAAAGCCAAAAACTCGCAAAAAAAAGGGAGTCATGGGAACGGTGTGATCGAGATATAAAAAATACAGAAGAGCGAGAGATTTGATTCTGACTAAAAGTCAGGTTTGCTAACAAATTAACTTTTAGCCCTATCAAAAGTTTGCACACCCCTAGATCAGTCAGGAATCTTCGGAAAAGAAGTCCCTGGAAAAAAAACACGAGCAGTGCTGATTGGGGACCGATAAGCATTTATTTAAGAAATATTTTGACTAAGATAAAACTCAAAAGGTGTTCTATAACAAAATAGTCAATAGCAATAAAACCTACGTGAAAAAACAGCCAACACCTTCTAAATTCAACTTGAAAACTTTGAATCAACGAATAAAACGCCTGGCCCAATAAGTGCAACCACTGCACTCTAATAGCGTTTGAACAAGTAAAAGAGAGATTCTCTGCTTTTCCGGAAATCACTGGTTCTGGATAAAACTAACATTTAATAGGTTCTATGCCTTTGAAGAGTCTAACTCTTCAATAAAAAGTGTTCCCTAAGCTCTGGGAAGCGATCTCTTTTAGTTTGATGTATAAGCGAATTTTTTCGTACTGCCTCTAGACAGCAGCTGGTAGCCTGAAAAAGACTTACGGTCTCGATTTCCCTTTTACCGCAATTCATAATACCACAAAATCTAGGCATTTTGGCTTCAAATTTTTATAAACACCGACCGCTAATGATTGCACTTTACACACTAAGTGCAGGACAGCCATCTATGCTTGTCCTTCAGGAACTTACAGGGACTGTTGCCACTTCGTGGAAACTTCAAGATGACGTCACGTGCTACATCCTCATAGGATCCAGTCACAGAATTTGTCAAGCAAGAAATGAGGATGTAGCACGTGACGTCTTCTTGAAGTTTCGTGGCAACAGTCCCTGCAATTTCTTGAAGGACAAGCATTGCTGGCTGTCCTGCACTTAGTGTGTAAAGTGCAATCATTAGCAGTCCGTGTTTATAAAAATTTGAAGCCAAAATACCTAGATTTTGTGGCATTATGAATTGCGGTAATAGAGGAAATCAAGACCGTAAGTCTTTTTCACGCTACTCGCTGCTGTCTCTAAAGGCAGCACCCAAAAAATTCGCTTATATGCCAAACGAAGGGAGATCGCTTCGAAGAGCTTAGAAAACACTTTTTATTGAAGAGTTAGACTCTTCAAAGGCAGAGAACCTTTTAAATGTTAGTTGTATCCAGAAATCAGTGATTTATGGTAAAACGCTATTGGAGTGCAGTGCCTGCACTTGTTGGTTGTTCATTCGTTGATTCAAAGTTTTCAAGTTGAATTTAAAGGTGTTGGCTGTTTGTTTGTTTTTTTCGCAGGTTTTATTGTTACTGACTATTTTCTCGTAGAGCACCTTTCAGAGTTTTTCTCTGAGTCAACATATTTGTTAAATAAACGCTTCGATCCCCATTCTTCTGTGCACGTGGTTTTTTTTAAAGGGACTTCTTTTCAGAAGGTTCCTGGTTGATCTAGGGGGTGTTGAAACTTTTTATAGGTCTAAAAGTTAATTTGTTAGAATCAAATCTCTGGCTCTTCTGTATTTTTTAGATCTCGAGCACACAATTCCCCTGACTCACTTTTTTTTCGAGGTTTCGGCTTTTCACTTTTAAGGTTATTTGGCTGTCGGTGTTGGGTTTTTTTGCTTACTACTTTACTGTATAAGATATTTCCTTCCCAAACTACCGTTGATTTTATTTTTAGCACGCCTGGATTTTTACCTGGAGCTGAAGCACATTTTTGCGAATAAATTCAAATAATGGGTAAAATTATTGTCCAAATAAAATCCTTTTTTGTAACTAGGCCTGTTTACAGGCAGGTGTTATGCTACTAAATTTATTTACGGATAAATAGATTATAGGGCACAAATCCCAGCAAAATTATTTTGTTTTTTCACTACAATTTTACGAAAAAAAAAAAAAAAAAAAGAAAAAGGGTTTACTCATTTTTCTAAGGCTTGGAAATCGCTTCCCAAACTTAGAAAGACACTTTTTGTTGAAAAGTTAAACTCACAAAAAGGCATAGGACCTTTCAAGGATGAGTTTAATCCAAAATCAGCGATTCATGGAAAGAAAGAAAACCTATCTTTTTTTACTCAGGTCTCCACACCTGGGAGAGAAGAGAACCTTACTTATTAAGACAGCGTGCCTGTTTTCTCCATAAATTACTGATTACTTACGAATTCGTGATCGTACTAAATTACCTTGTAAAAGAATACCGACGACGAGAAAATGTTATATGCTTCGAAACTTTTATATGCCTCGAACTGTTCTGCGGTAAAAGCGCTTCGACCGAAGACGAATTAATCAAAAATATTTACTATTTGCACTTTCGGAAAACTTTTCGCATCACCTTCGAAGATATTTACATTCAGCACATCAGGATCTTTTTCTTCAATCTCAATAATTTTTTCTAAATACCACATTTTGTACTCGGAAGTTAAAGTTTCAAAATAAGACGCCACCATTTCAACGGGACTGGTTGTCCTTCACTTACGTTACTTAGGCTCGTTGCCATACTGAGAGTCCCGTGTCTGCTACATCCTCATTCCTATGGACC
Source organism: Macrothele yani (assembly GCA_039090855.1). Lineage (NCBI taxonomy): Eukaryota > Metazoa > Arthropoda > Arachnida > Araneae > Macrothelidae > Macrothele > Macrothele yani. The sequence continues at coordinate 70,359,377 of CM077013.1, forward strand.
GTACCGAGGCTGACGAGAAAGACAGGCTTCGGTGCGAATAGGCATCGACGAGATCACGTGACCAACTTAGTGCTGTTGCCTCTGCTTGGGCTGCCGAGAGCAAACGGTGACCGAGTAGAGAGCTATTTTTTCCAACACGCAGCGAATATAAGGTGACATATCTAATCAGTGCATATTAATTTAAAACTATTAGAGAATAAAATGTTTAAAAGGAACGTTATTAAAATGGGAGTTCTACTGAAATTAATCGTTTAACACTACTGAATTAATTTTTTTTCGTTTTCCGTGTAGTGTGGATTTACGCGCTTAGCCGTTCCTTTAGCAAAGTCGTATCAAGAGACATATTCGAAAGTTTTGTTGCTCGATTTAATGAAATTAACTGTATTTTCTTCGTTGTCCGTGTTGTTCATTTTTTTCTTTTTGCCTTCATGATTTTCTAGCAACAATGAAGAGCAAATTCGTTTAATAAATAGCGTACAGAATATTAATAGCAAACGGAAAACGTCAAGCGAAATCATATTGAGGTCGAAGAAAAAGTGTTCCCTCATATATATATATATATATATCAACATTTTCGTTTTTCCTGATAATTTATTTACTGGACATACTGCCAGAAGGACAGATCATCGATGGACAGCCGAAATTTTAGATTGGATTCCAAGGGACAGGAAAAGACCCAGAAGAAGACCACATGGAAGATGGGTGGATGAAATTCGAAAGTATGCAGGGGTGACATGGAGGAGACTGGCACAAGACAGACCGTTGTGGAGGAAACTTGGGGAGACCTTCGTCCAGCAGTGGATTGATAATGGTTGACAATGATGATGATGATGATGATATATATACATATCTAGCTAAAACGTTCCTTACTAAATTAAAAAAAGTTATATTTTTTTCTTGTTCTGGAAAAAATAATTTTTTTGATATTATTGCATGTATTTTATTTAATGGGGTTATTTCTAGGACAATGCTTCTGTACACTAAAAGTACATAACTTGGAAATAATTCCTTCTTAAAAAAATGCTTAGGATTCCTTTTCATACAAATCATCTCTGTGCATTAGAGTTTATTTAACTTATTTCTACTTGGGGGAAGAAAAAAATTAGTCCTTATCTGTATATATTTCAACACTTTAAAATTATGGGACAACACATTCTGGCACAATCTATTTTCTTGGTAATTGAATAAAAAGTCGAATGAAGGACACTGTCACAAAAAATGTTCTCATTGTTTTGTGAAAAATTAATGCAAGAACTTTTTTCATAAAATTATTCATTTTTGTCACTATTAAATTTTCCTTTCTTTGTATTTGTAAATTTACAATTTACTATAATTGAACACTGTTAGGTAAGCCAAAAATTGAAAAAACTATTTCCATACTGATTTTAATTAAAACTATAGCTCAGTAAACAGAATTCTTGCTCACCATTAACAGAAATTTAATTGCATTATGAGCCAATAAGCAATCTGATATTGCAGATTTATTGCTACTGACTAACTCTTTCATCATACCAGAAAATTTGAAAAATTCATCGCCGTGGAGCAGGAAGCGAACCTACATTTCCCGATTTCCATTCGAGCATGCTACCGTTACACCATCCAGGATGAGGAAGTCCCAAACATCCGAGTGATTTAATCTGAATAATCTCAGATTTTCGCCAGTCAAAGCGAGCCCTGCTTCATCATAGCTCAACTATTTAGAGTCAGGTCAATGCTTAGCAAACTCCCAGTTATTCAGGTAAACATTGGGGAAGAAATATTTCTTCTTATTATACGTGGGAAATATATCTCTATAAGCAATCGAAATCACATATTTACTGTTACGTAACTGAAATCAAACGATCGTCCATGGAATGGAAACATGTCACCTTTCCAACAAGGAAGACGTAAAAAGTCCAACTGTCTCTGTCTGCGGGAGAGGTCATGGCGACTGTGAATCTGTTGTTTACACAGAATTTCTGTCAAAAGAGACGACCACCAATAGTGACTCATATTGCCAAACACTATTAAATTTGCGAAATTCAATTAAAGACAGATGCCGGGGTAAGTTGAGCGAAGGTGTCACTCTGCTGCCCAACAACGCTACACAGCACGGAAAACAAAGGGAATTGCTACAGTCATTCAAGTCGGAGGTGTGGCAACATCCATCTTACAGCCCCAACTTATCCCATGCGGCTACCATTTGTTCGGTAAAATGAAACAGGACCTTAGTGGACAACGATTCCCAACCGATGAGGCTGTGAAAAGTGCGGTCCTTAACTAGTTGCACCAAACTGGTCTTTTTCTGTACAGGTATGGGAAAGTTAATTGCACGTTCCGATAAATGTTTACTGTCCTTAGGCGACTATGTAGAAAAATGAATAAATGTTGTACCTTTAAACCAACATACATCCCCTGAGTATATCTTTGCATGTTTTTTTTATTCAACAGTGTAACTAACTTTTTGATCCACCCTCACATTATTAAAGCACTTTTCTGCAATTCAGAAATCAAATTTTTAGTTTGCTTTAAAAATTAGCATAAATACTACATTTGAAAAAAGTATCAACTTACTTATTGACTATCAATTTGTCTTGTATCTTCAAGCGAAACGAAGTAAAAAATACTATTAAAAATAAACAAATGGGTCCATTTTTTTACATAAATGTACCTCAAATGTCTGTTTCAAATAGTTTGAAAGAAGGAAGTCATCACAAGCTGCAACTGTATTCAGCTTCAGATTGTTTACCTCAACTTTCCTTATGTGATAGCATCTGCAACAAAGTTATAGATACACACAACAAAATAAATAAAGAATTCTTGCTAACCAATGGCAGAAATTAAGACATCTGTTTCAAATAGTTTGAATCATCACAAGTTACATCAAAATTATCTCAGCTTTAGATCCTCCAGTATTTGTTACAATCTGAATATTTTATGTATGAGTGCTGGTGTGTGGTACCGAGGGGATTTTTTTTTGTGTGTTGGTTCTGAACCTACCCGACGTGTTTCTTGTTTTTGTCTTGTGCAGTTAGTGTTTATTTTTGTGGTTAGTGCACTGCATACAGTGCGTTTTCGCTGTTTCAACCCGAATGTATTTGGTGGGGATGCTTGTCTGCAAGTTTAACCCCTGTGTTCTTTTTCACAAAGTTTTCATGGTGTTATTTGTGTATTGTGCATTCTTTATTGTGTTCATGGTGCTATTTGTGTATTGTGCATTGTGTGTTGTTTTCTTGGTGCTATTTGAACATCGTGCTTTGTGTGTTGTTTTCTTGGTGCTATTTGAACATCGTGCTTTGTGTGTTGTGTTAATGGTACGGGGTGTTAGTTTCTATTGGTTTTTTTTTCTCTGTGTTGCTGTCGGTCTTAGTGACAGAGATACGCTTTAAATGTAAATTTTTGTTGTTCGTCGGCTTACAGCCATTTGTCAACGCATTTCTCCGAACTCCCAGGTGTTTTTTTTTTTTTTTTTGGCTACAGCTTGTTGTCGGACGGTGTGTTTTTTTCCTTTACAGTTGTGACAAACTCGGCTGACTTTTCTTTACCACCTTGCTTCATTGGTGGTCTGTCCTGTATGTATTGTTTGTTGTGCAACTGGTTTTTTTATCTTGCCGTGTGTTATTCTTCAACTTGCTCTGACGTCGTCTGCTTCTTCCTGTAGAGTACTATCTGTTTATTGCGATATTGATTGTGTGGACTTATTGTTGTTACCGGTGAGTTATTGTGCAATTTTTTTCCCTGTGAAAATTTGTGTTTGTATGTTGTCTTTTTGTAAATAAATGCTCTTTTGAAGTCCTTGCAGAACAACTGGTGTACAAGTGTGATTAAAGATACATTACATGGGTTACGTAAGTGGGTTATCTGGCGATCAAAAATAGCTTTATTCTGATCAATTAAAGTTAATGAGAAATTGTAGTGACCCATATGTAATTCCATACTCATTTTATCCTGAACAGTATTGAGGTCTTGCCATGAATAGAACACGGCGATATTGTTAATTATTTCGTTTTTTGCACGAACGCCTTCACCCCCGTAAGTAATTAGTAATTTATGGAGAAAATAGGCACGCTGTCTTAATAAGTAAGGTTCTCTTCATAGAGTTTTTGTAGATAACGCATCAGTAAATTTATGAACATACCTGTTACAAAATGTCTTAATCTGTAAGGTTCTCTTCATAGAGTTTTTGTAGATAACGCATCAGTAAATTTATGAACATACCTGTTACAAAATGTAAACTACACACTCTAATGTTCCTTCGTTTCCGGTCATCAATGTCAACTCTGCTGATACACGATAACCACAAATTTTGGCGTTTCTGAATGATTTTTTTTATAATTCTGATCCCACTTCGTTCACTCAGATGGTATTCTATAATAGGACATATAGTTATCTTTCCCACTTCGGTTACCGCAGCCGAAAATAGCACATGACACCATCTTCCTTAACGCCCCACAATGAGGATGTAGCAGACACGTGACTCTCAGCATGGCAACGAGCCTTAGCCACATAAGTGAAAGACAACCAGTCCCGTTGAAATGATGGCACCTTACTTTGAAACCTTAACTTCCGAGTACAAAATGCGGTATTTGGAAAAAATTAAAGAGATTGAAGGAAAAGATCCTTATGTGCTGAATGCAAGAATCTTCGAAAATGATGCGAAAAGTTTTCCGAAAGTGCAAATAGTAAATATTTTTGATTACTTAGTCTTTGGTTGAATGCCTTTGCTGCAGAACAGTTCGAGGCATGTAAAAGTTTCGATGCATATAACAATTTCTCGTCGTCGGTATTCTTTTACAGGGTAATTTAGTACGATCACAAATTCGTGAGTAATCAGTAATTTATGGAGAAAATGGGTGATGAACCTTAATAAGAAAAGAACCTTAATAAGTAATGGTTCTTTTCCCTCCCAGGTGCGGAGACCAGAGAAAAAAAAAACGTAGGTTTTCTTTCTTTCCAGGAATCACTGATTTTGAATAAAACTCACCCTTGAAAGGTTCGAAACCTTTTTAAGAGTTTAACTCTTCAAGAAAAATTGTCTTCTAAGTTCTGGGAAGCAATTTCCAAGCGTTAGAAAAATGAGCAATTTTCTTTTTTCGTAAAATTGTGGTGAAAAAACGAAATAATTTTGCTGAGATTTGTGCCCTATAATCTATTTATCCGTAAATAAATTTAACAGCTTAACACCGGCCCTTTAAACAGATCGAGCCACCAAAAAAATTTTTATTTGGACACTAATTTTAGCCATTATTTGCATTTTCGCGCAAAAGTGTACTACAGCTCCAGGTAAAATCCAGTTGTACGAAAAATAAAATCAATGGTAGTTTGGGGAGGAAATATATCATATAGAACAAAGTAGTAAAAAAAAAACTCGCAAAAAAAAAAGAGAGTCAGGGGAACAGTGTGCTCGAGCTCTAAAAAATACAGAAGAGCCAAAGATTTGATTCTGACTAAAAGTTAGGTTTGCTAACAAATTAACTTTTAGCCCTGTAAAATGTTTCAACACCTCCTAGATCAACCAGAAACCTTCTTAAAAGAAGTCCCTGGAGAAAAAACAAAACAAAAAACCTGCACAGAAGTGCCCGATTGGGGACCGAAGCGTTTATTTAGGAATTATTTTGACTAAGAGATAAACTGTAAAAGGTGTTCTATATGAAAATAGTCAGTGGCAATGAGACCTACGCAAGCCCTGCATTCAATAGCGTTTGAACAAGTAAAAGATAGATTCTCTGCTTTACCAGAAATCACTGATTTCTCTATAAAACTAACATTTAAAAGGTTCTCTGCCTTTGAAGAGTCTAACTCTTCAATAAAAAGTGTTTTTTAAGCCCTGGGAAGCGATCGCCCTTCGTATGGCTTACAAGGGAATTTTTTCGGTACTGCCTTTAGAGACAGCAGTTCGTAGCCTGGAAAAGACTTACGGTCTCGATTTCCTCTTTTACTGCAATTCATAATGCCACAAAATCTCGGCATTTTCATTTTAGCTTCAAATTTTTATAAACACCGACCGCTAATGATTGCACTTTACACCCTAAGTGCAGGACAGCCAGCTATGCATGTCCTTCAAGAACTTGCAGGGACTGTTGCCACTTCCCTGAAACTTCTCGGTGACGTCACGTGCTACATCCTCATGCAAATCCAAGCAGTGTTTGTACCAGGCTCGTAGCAAGACAAGCAAGCTGGAAGGGGCGGCTGATGATTGAGATCGGGCGAAGGGTGTAAAGTGGTCGGGCAAAAGATGTAGAAGAGGTCGGGCACTATACTTTTGTGCGAGTCACTAGTACGGGCAAAAGGAAACACAGGTCGGGCGCAGCCCGGTCTGGCCCTCCCCTGGTTTGTACACTAGTTGATCACCAGGGCGTCTGCTACAAGTAGCTGCTAGGATGGTTTACCCTACTGTGACATCATACGCATACGGTCTATACTGGCTTTATATAGATGGCATGTATTTGTAGTAGTAGTTCAATCTCTTATTTTTACCAGATTTCCAGGAAAGCAGATGGCTAACATAGTCCAGAAAGCCTTGATTCTTTTTTTTTTTGATTGGAGGTTTAACGACCACCGTGAGCAACTCAATGGACTATAAGCAGTAGCCCGTCCCTAATTTAGGGTCACTGGTTCCAGGGAAGGGAGAGAGCCAGTGCCGTAAGACAAACACAACATCCATGCCTCACCGGGATTCGAACCCGGACCCCGTTCGGACGAATGATCAGAGGCCATCGCTTAGACCACTGCGCCACTAGGGCGGCAAAACCTTGATTCATCTTCATCGTTGTTTGTTCTGTAGTTTTACACAATACGATAATGCAATACACAAAAGAGTAACAGAGAGTATGCCTCAGAACCAAGGCCACCACCCCGGAGGTGCAGTGATCTAAGCGATGGCTTCTGATCATTCGTCCGAGATGGGTCCTGGTTCGAATCTCGTGAGGAATGGATGTTGTGTTTGTCTTACGGCATTGGCTCTCTTCTTTCCCTGGAACCAGTGGCCCTAAATTAGGGACGGGCGACTACTTATAGCCCACTGAGTTGCTGACTGCGGTCATTAAACCCCCAATTTAAAAAAAAAAAAAAAATGTTTGGAACCCAACTTATATTGAATTGATATCTGGTGTCGAGGCCTTTAAATTATCTCCTTCCAATTTTCTTTTTTTCTTTAAGGTGAATAGTTATAAAAAAAAAAAAAGATACTGGATATTGGGTGCTGTGATATCTTGTTAAGGAGTCGTTACTTCTAATTGCGAAGACGGTGGAAACAGCCTCATTGGGTATTTAAGTAACTTCCCTAGGATGCAAGGGATGTAAATAAACAGTGGTTTGCAGTAGGACGCTTGTAGGGCGATTAGTATATTGCGTCAGAAAAGTTTGTTGATATATACATTTTTTGCTTGGGTTATTTGATTGTGACATTATGGGAGTAATAAGAAATGTAAACAATATTTCTCATCCTTATGGAAACTGCATAGAAGACGTGCTTGATGAGTAAGTTCCTGCAAAGTATTTCACTTTCACTGTCAGTTTACTGTGATGATTTGCACCTGTCCATAAATGTCAAATGGTTGATTAATCACCATAGATCAGGATTCTGGTTTGAGTAGTAGATTGCCTTGCTCTATATTTCCAATGACGCATTTTAAATTCTTAGCCTGAAAGTCTTTTCATATTGCAAATTTGTTCATCAAAAAAAAAGTTTTCTATGGATCGAAGGATGCTTTTTAGTATAATATTGTTGTGACATTTTATATTCTTGTGTGCCATAAATAGCAAACACGCGCGGGCTGTTAAAGTACCATTCAGGAGTTTATTGCTATCAAAGAATAGCTTTTTTGTTTATTTTAAAATAAACTTTTATAGAAATATATTTTACTGTGTGGGAAATATTGAAAAACGGAAAGCGTAAAATTTTGATTTTTATTTTATTTTAGAAATGAGTTACAAAAATTTAATGTATCTTTTCGCATTTTCGATAATTTTCTGAAGTATAGCTCTTATTTTATTTAAAAAATGTTTCTGGTACCGTATATAAGCTATGATTTTATTTAAAGAATAGAAATGTTTCTTTTGGCAGATGGCTTTCTAGCTGCATGCTGTCATTAGCAATCACCCAAGTCTTATCAAAGAAATTATAATCTGAATTTAAATTTGCAGCGTTGTTTGTGTATGCACATAAATATGTTGTCCCATCGGTATTTTAGGTTTCTTTTGGAATTGTGACTGGGTGATATGAGTTCAAATGCAGTTAAGAGTTTTATAGGGTACCAGGACCATTTAAGTGAGAATTCTGTTTTGAAGAGAAAGTGAGGTGTCTTCCACAATTTTCTATTCAGTAACAAGTTGTATTTCGTAAGCTTAATTTTTCTTATGAACTTCCAACCAGCTAGTAGAAGCTGTCACATAAAGATTTAAAGATAAAAAAAAAAAAAAGTTTGTTCAAGTATGCCTAGTAAAAGTGACGTTGTTTGCAGCATGAGTTATCATTTTCTGCTTTGTCACAGACTCCAATTGAAGTGTGAAACCAAAACAGCTTTTGACTTTAAACATAAACATGAAATGAATTATGCATAATAAATGGAAAACATCATTGATATTACAAATTTTGAAGATGACAATCCGATTTTTGGCATAAATGTGACAAGGATGGTAAGTCAGATAATATCTGAAAACTTGAAAATTTTCATCGTCCTGGAGCGGGACTCGAACCCGCGTCTCCCAGATAGCGCCTGGATATGCTAACCACTACACCACCCAGAACGACCAAGTTTCAAGTTTCCGATCAATTTGAATATAACCATCACAGGATTCGCTAGTCGAAGCTACCGGCGTTTATGTTTAGTGAATCTGGAGGTTAAGAATCGTATACCGTGATTGCCCGGAGAAGCAGATAAATCATGAAAGAAATACGGGATTACGCCATATAATACAAATTTTGAAGATGACAATCCGATTTTTGGCGTAAATGTCACATTTACGCCAAAAATCGGATTGTCATCTTCAAAATTTGTATTATATGGCCAAATCCGTATTTCTTTCATGATTTATCTGCTTCTCCGGGCAATCACGGGATAGGATTCTTAACCTCCAGATTCGCTAAACATGAATGCCGGTTGGTTCGACTAGCGAATCCTGTGATGGTTATATTCAAATTGATCGGAAACTTGAAACTTGGTCGTTCTGGGTGGTGTAGTGGTTAGCATACTCAGGCGCTATGTGGGAGACGCGGGTTCGAGTCCTGTTCCCGGACGATAAAATTTTTTAAGTTTTTGGATATTATCTGACTTACCATCCTTGTCACATTTACGCCAAAAAGCGGATTGTCATCTTCAAAATTTGTATTATATGGCATAATCCCGTATTTCTTTCGTGATAATAATTTTTAATTCAGTGGAAAGATGCAATTCAGGTACTGGCAATGAAAAGAGACTACCTTCATTAGCCACTGGCCATTGCTGTTCTCAAACTGCATGCTCTGCTGGCTGTCAATATGATTGCCACCAGCCAATCAACTGCGTGGTAGTGACATGATTCAGAGGTTTAGTTATTCCTAGATAAATGAGGTGGATCCATTGTAAAGAATGTAATATTGCATTTCGGGTTCTCATGTCATGACCGAATTTAAAGCATGGTATTTTTTGACTTATCTATTGATTGGTCATTTCGAAATGACCAATCAATAGATAAGTCAATGTAGTGTATAAGTTGAGGCCCAGACTTCTGAAGGAAAACATCTCGTCTTATATGCTGAAATATACAGTTTCTTTCTTTTTTTTTTTTTTTCTTTTTTTTTTTTTTTTTTAAATTGAGGATTTATTCTAGCATGAGCAGCTCAATGGGCTATAAGCAGTCACCCTTTCCTAATTTAGGGCCAGTGGTTCCAGGGAAACAAATGAGCCTGTGCTGTAAGATAAATGCAACGTCCATGCCTAACTGGGACTCAAACTCAGACCCAACTCGGATGAATGATCATAAGCCAGCACTTATGACCAGGCAGCTAAAAGTACAGTATTTACAGCATTATCTGAGCTTCTAAAAACTCAACTGAGAAAATTCTTTTGCCATCAGATACAAAAAAAAAACAAAAAAAAAACACACACACAAAAAAAAAACTTTTGAGAATACCTTCTGCTTCAAATAATACATAGCTTTTCCAACAGGAGGAATAGTTGTATATCTTTTCTCAATATCTGTGCTTCTAATAGTTCACTTTAAAAAGTTATTTCTTTGTGGGAGACCATTTCTGATGCAAAATATGATTTGAAAATTTTCTTAATGCACAAATTTGCCACTAAATGTAGTATGATCATATTTTTGTTTACAGCATATTTACAACCATGTCTACATGTCTAAACGACCTATTAAAAAAATTCTTTACTATTCGATACTACTAAATGGGAAAATATTTTGTTTGCATCTCCTGCCTAAAATAGTGCACAATTTCCCAAATGCAAATGTTTAAGTTGTTTTTCTCGATATCTCTGCTTCTAAAAGTCTGATTAAAAAAATCTTTTAATACTGGATACTATTCACCATGTGGAACACTTTGTATGTACTTGTGGGTTTTTGTAGTTTACAGTACTGACTTTAGGTGGTGCTAGTGTGTTTTTATGTTTGCAACAGTATCTATGCTTCTTAACGTCCTGTTGAAAAATTTCCTTTTGTACTGTATGCCATTTGCTACAATAAAGATGGGGAGCACCTTATTGTAGCAAATGACACTCTTTAAACAATGCACTGTTTTACCACTAGGGGCATCAATGTCAAAACATTTTTTTCACTATCTCTGCTTTCAAGAGATATATTTGGAAAATTCTTTTTCTTTAGCAAAGCTTTTGCTATAAAGAATACTTTTAGCATATATTCTACTTTTCCACTATTAAAAATTCTTCTGCCAGGGGCATTAGCATGCATTTCTATTTGAAAGAGTTAATGCAATTCTAAAAATCTGTTAGAAAAATAATTTTTTCGTAGGATACTCTTCATTACAAAGAGTGTTTTAAACTGATTTTCTTCTTTAAGCAGTAGAAAATTTTTCTGCTATGATGCATAAAGTTATATCCTGTTTTCCTTTGTGTCTCTTCTTCTGTTTTATTTGAAAATCTTTTTTCTCTCTGATATCTTCCTTCTTCCATGAGAAACTTTTCATGCACAGTTTGTTTGTTTTTATAACTTACATTTCAGCTTCTAGTCGGAATAAATAACTATTTCCATTTCTGGATATTTATCAATTGTAAAAATCTGGTTGAATTTTTTTAAATCTGTTCCATTGACTATGAATAACTTCATTCACATTACATATTTTAAATTATGTGCAGTTTTTCCCAAGTTTTTTTTTTTTTTTTTTTTTTTTTTTGTGCTGAATTTTAAGATTTCCTGAGAATTTGCTTTGAAGTGTATTTTTTGTGTTGGAAAGGATTCAAAAGAACTGCTTATTACAATTCAAAGTTCAGGATCAACTTTCTTGTTTAAAATTTTCTCATTTTGCGTTGGCAGAAGTTACTTTGCTCTTTGTGAAATACACTCTTGGACAATGAAATGTGCGCACCTAGAAAAAAACATGCTACAACCACGAAACTTTGCAAATAGCTAGAGTGCGTTCTGGTATGCAAATGATCCACGTTTGGTGCGAGTGCGCATGACTGCACACCTTGTGGTGGTGCTGCAAGCACGAACTGGCAGCCTTATAAACCTGCGTGTGGTCGATACCACATGAAAGCGAAAAGCACTGGCCAACGCAAGCAAGAGTACAGAGTAACAAGAATGCTGAGTAGACACCAGAGACGTTGATTTGCACAACTTATGGACTTTGAGAGAGGCCTGATCATCACGCTGAAAACTGCAGGGTGGTCGGAGCGATGTATAGCCCTCCAAGTGGATCATTCTGTCCATACCTTCCGACTGTGTTGAGGGCTGTGGGTACCTCACGTCACTGCCATAATGTGTCCACTACCCCCAACTCAAGCAGTGGTCCTCCTGGTCCGTCCGGAATGGGCCCGAACAGACCAAGAGGACCACTGCTTTGGAGGATCATCAAATAGAAATCATCGCTCTTTCCACATTTATAAGTGAGTCACGGAAAAATTCTCATCGGCCTCCACCGCTAATCAAACCCAGGGTCTTCCAGTTGTGTACCGGACATGCTTCCACTGCACCACTGCAGCCTCGAAATTCTCCAGACTCACATACGACAAACTGCCAAACCACCTGGCAGGTTGCTTTCTTCGGAGTCCCGCACAATGCTGGGGATTCACCAGAGATGAACAGTAGCAACTGAACAAATTACTAGAAGGCAAAGGAATGATAAATACACAGTTGACGTGGATTAAGAACATCAAATAGAAGTCATCGCTCTTTCCAAACTGCCAGGTGGTTTGGCAGTTTGTTGTATGTGAGTCTGGAGAATTTCGAGGCTGCAGTGGAAGACCCTGGGTTCAATTTCCGGTGGCGGCCGATAAGAATTTTTCCGTGACTCACTTGTAAACATGGAAAGAGCGATGTCTTCTATTTGATGTTCCTAATCCATGTCAACTGTGTATTTATTATTCCTTCGCTTGAGAGGATCGACGGATCATGTGCCAGGCACGAACGGATCCCACACGGACCCAGTCTATTATACAGGCAAATGTAGCAGATCCTGTGTGCCCAAGAGCCATTTTCCAATGCCTCGCTGAAGCAAATCTGTGATCCCAGTGCCCCTTACATGCGCTGCCATTAACACCAGAACATCACTGGTTCCGTGTGCAGTGGTGCCAGGCCAGAGCGACGTGTGATGTTTAGCAATTAGTGCCACTTTTTTTGGGGGGACAGATGGTTATTGTGTCCAAGTGTGGAGGTTCCCGGGTCAACGGCACAATCCCAACCTTGCTATCGAGCGCCACAGCTCCCCACTGCTGGCATTATGGTTTGGGGAGCCATTGCCTACCTTAGCTGATCAGCTCTAGTAGCAGTACATGGATCATTGACGAGCCGGCGGTATGTGGATGAGATCCTACAGCCCCATGTGCTCCCATTCCTGACCGAGATTCCAATTGCACTATACCAGCAAAATAATGCCCACCCGCACATGGCTGAAGTTGTCCAGGACTACCTACATCATGTCCAGACACTTCCATGACCTGCCCGCTTCCTGGACATTTCCTCTATTGAGCATATGTGAGACCAGTTGAAACGCCGGCTGCCGATGTGCTGCACTATCCGGGATGTGGAGCACACCATCCAACATGTGTGGGCCAGTCTGTCGTAGGACAACATCAGGCACCTGTTCGCCTCCATGCCGGACTGTATTGCAGCATGCATTGCCGCACGAGGCGGTGCGGTGCGATGCGCTATTGAATATAACCAGACTGCGTGCCAGAGATCCCTCTGTAATTGTCCTACAGCTCTGTTTTTGGCATCATGTGTATCATTCATCTGTTTCATTACGTCCATAAAATTTCAGTTCAATCCTATGCTTCCTTGGTGCACATATTTCATTGTCTGTGAGTGTAATATTGTGTTCAGTTCCTTTTGTGGCAGATAGAGATCACTGAAGGCATGTAGAAGCTAACACCTGATCAGAGCAAATGAGCTGATGGGTAAAGTTTAACTAAAAAAAAGTCTGTTTTATTAATGTTTTGTATTTTTTTTAGTATAAAACTAGCTGCATATTTTGTGTATAAAAGGCTTCATATTATTACAGAATTGAAATTATTACTTTTGTTTTGTAAAAATAATTCAGATGAAACTAATGTGGCACTAATTTTTTGTCCCTTCATGGGGGAAGGATGAGTCAGCTACATGTAAACATGTCTTAGTGATACACATGAACTTGGGTACTATGTAAATGTGTTCATAATTGGAAATCCATTCCTGCTTTTTTGCATTTATTCTTGTCTTTTGCAGAAGTTTTCTGCCTTAAACATTGCTTACTGAGTATTTTAAAAAATTAGAGCAGCAGTATTTGAAGAAATTTTCCAATGAATTTCTTCCTTTTGGTGATTTTAGGTATTTAACCTACATTGATGACTCAGAAATTAATTTTGTATCCATTAAGAAATACACTGGCACTTATTCCCAATATCAGGATGGCTCTATGTTTTTTCAAAGACTTTCATCTCTTCTACAAGCTCATGTAATGTCATTGTTTGGTAGAAGCCTAACCAGCATTTCATTGAATGTCATTGTTTCTACTCAAGAATTTGGAAATGTGGACCAGACTTTAGTATATGTCTCTCCCTGCCATGAAGTTTTAGAATTTCTGCTAACTAGAGGTGCAGCACCTAATGGGATTTACCATGTAATGGTACAGGGTTTATCAACATAATGGAAACACATACTGTTTGTGAAGAACTTTTTATTAATAAGCTGTAGCCCACCTCAGGCTTTCAGAACAAAGGCAGTCCAACTTAGAATAAATAGAGTCATGCAAGTCATGCCCATGCAATAATGGAATTTGGAACCATTCTTCCTGTAAAATTTGTCACAACTCTGCCAGTGCTGTTGGAGATGGATAGTGTAATCTGACCTTTAGCTCCAGATATTCCCACAAATGCTCATAGCATTGATATCTGATTGAGGTAGCCAGGGAAGCTGTTGTACCTCATGCTCTGCAAACCACAACTTGACATGTTTGCATGAGTGCATTATCTGCTTGAAACCAGGGATGGTCATTAGGAAACAGTGCCTGCAACATTGAGTGCAGATGGTTCCTAAGAATGAATTTATATATTTCATATGTGACACAACCCTGCAGAATCACCAATGGTCTAAGTGAATGCTATGATATAGTACCCCACAGTAATTCACTACCATGCTTCACAGTCAGGGTGGTATGCATCTGCAGGTTTTTGCCTCTAGGGATGTACACTCTATCAGTGGTGGGAAACATTGGGAAGATCAAATCAGATTCATCAGATCAGATTATGTGTTGCCAGTCTTTGTAATCCCAGTTTTTATGTGTTGTGCACCACCTTACACATTTTATGGCATTGATGTTGGTAATCAGAAGTATGTAGATTGTACCACAGCCATTAATACTGACCAGATGGAGTCCCCAATGAACTGTTGTGATGGAAACAAGATCATTTTGACTGTTCAACCCTGCTGCTATTTGCGGTGCCATGGTCTTGTGTTTCCATTGCACAATTCATGCCAATGTTTGTCTATTCCTATCTGACATTTTCATATGGCATCCATTTGGAGGCAACACTGTACCCATTTTGATAGTCATGATCTTCAACACAGTTTCTTGTGTTACACCTACTATTTCTGCCTTTCAAGTTATTGAAGCTCCTGCATATTAATAATCATGACTTTTTTTAGTCACTAAGACATGACATTGTCAACAATTTCTCAATAGCTGTTTCACCTGTGATTGTGGCACTCTTACATGATAGCCAACATTGTACATTACTCCTATATGTATACCTCACATCGTAGGTGATGTCATCCCTTTCATTTGCATATTGCACATTGCGTGTACTCCATTCACAGTTGGTGTTTCCATTATCTTGATAAACCCCTATCGCAGTGAGGTAGGGGTTGACTACTCCCACAACAGCAAAAGCCAAACCCAGAAAGGAGAATGCACACAAAATAACACAGTGTTTTGTGGCTCTGTAGAAGCATTTAAAGTCTTTACTGTAGTGTTGCAGCATCTTAGTGTTTGGGATGAGTGCCAAGGTACAAAATGAAACTCTTTTTCCAATGGCTATGAAATTAATTTCCTAGTCACAAAACACAGGAGAACCTGAAATCCCTCAAAAGGGCGAATTTCGTTGGTAAATTTATTCAGAATCAGGTTCACCAACTTTCTAAAAGATTATTACTTTCTCGGTCATTTATTTCTGTTTTCACACTTTTAGTCCTTCTTGTTGTAGATGTGCCTCTTGTTCTACAGACTAGTACCACAGAATTGAACACCTGTTCCTTCTATCTTTCACCTGCTCTCGGATGTGCATGTCCAAATCACCTAAGCCTATTCTTAGTAACTTTTTTGTCTAACAAAAAAAAAAAAAAAAAAGCCCAGCTCTTGCATTACAAATAGTTTTTTTTTTTTTTCATTTTTTTAACTACATTCTGTTTTTCCATTAGTTTTCTCCCAATAATTATCTTACCACTCACATGTGTGCAGCTTTTAACATCTACAGAACCCTTTATTTCACACTTGGTGTTTGTTACCATAAAAGAGGAGTGTTCTAAATACTGCATTGTTTATAACAAGTTTAGTTCTCTGGCTAACTTCTATCTTAGTGAATTTTTTTTTGTACACTTGATAAGGGACTTCCCTAGCTTTGCCAATTCTATTGTTGAACTCCTTACCAAACTTCCCAGTCTCCTTAATAATCATTCAAATAATTAAAAATTTTCACTTATTTTTAGGCTCATCCTCTGTCTTGTTGAATTGAGAATTATTGTAGTTTGACTAGGGCAACTGATTTAAACTTAGCCAACATTTATCGTCATTCCAAATTTTTCACATGTCACGCTTACCTGGTTGAGGTTACATTGTAACTTGTTTGAACTATTAGAGATTAGCAGGGAATCATCTGCAAACAGTGAACTGCTGATACCAGAACCACATACTTTAGTGTCTGAAACTAAGTTACTTTCTGTGAGCAGGCCATCTACATAGATAATAAAGAAAAATGGAGACATTCCTGTCTTATTCCAGAGTTAATTTTAAACCACTTACAGTATTTCTGCATAAGCCAGATGTCCTTTTTTTTTAATGTTTGTTTTTCACTAGAACCTTTATCATGATGATAGTCAGTGTTTTCATTTCAGTGTCTACAGATGATATTTATCTTGTTTTTTTTTAACTCATATAGTTACAAGTTAATCCTGTATTGTAGAAGATAGGTGATTTTTGTTTTTGCTTTCCAGTTGCATTAACGAGTATTTTTTCCATATCCATGTAATAGACTGTGTAAGCAATCATAATGATGTACCAGAAACTGTATTATGACACAGAACATATCCACATGTTTTCAATATTATCATTGTTAATTTCTTTATCTTTCAACTTTATCAGACATTGAAAGCATATGCATATCCATACATTTCTAATACTTTCATTGTGAATTAAAATTCTTCTGAATTAACAAAAA
Source organism: Macrothele yani (assembly GCA_039090855.1). Classification (NCBI taxonomy): domain Eukaryota; kingdom Metazoa; phylum Arthropoda; class Arachnida; order Araneae; family Macrothelidae; genus Macrothele; species Macrothele yani. The sequence goes on from CM077013.1 coordinate 70,376,434, forward strand.
CAAACTACAATGCACATTGAAAAACTGTAACACAAATGCAGACAATTTCCCCAATCACCCCTTCCACACAGAAAAGTGATGCTTGCTAACTGGGTTATTCATTTCAATAACAAGCCTGTACATAGATAAACAAATTAAATATCCCTGAGGTGTTTTGAAATGAGAAGAAACCATTGACATATGAAAGGTTTTTGTGGCAAATAAATAGAAGAAAAGCAGTGCATGTATGTAGTGAAGAAATGCAGTACTGTTTATTAGTGCTTCATTTGATCTTTGCTGTTGTAAGGCTCTTGGTGTACAAACTGCTGGGGCAGACCCCCCCACATGCCACCACCACCAATTTTCAGACACCAGTTCTTTTTTTTTTTTTTTTTTAATCAGGAGGCAGCACATTTTTTTCAAGAGATATTAGAAGAAAACCAAAATTGAGCTAAATAAAAACTACACCTGCCAAACAAGTTCAAAGCAATCAGTGGTCTGCTGGTCAGAGACCACTAAAGGTCTGTTCAGACCAGGAGAATAAAAATTAGGGTGGTCCATGGGACCAGTAGCTAAAATGAAAAGCAAGTGCATGTTTTCATCACAAACAACAACCCACCTGATGCCAGTATCGTGTTGTTTCGGAAGCCTGGCATTCACCCCCAACCTTGCTTGAAGGTAATTTATAGCCTAGCCTCAAGATGTGAATTAAGTTTTTAAATGCTTCACTTTCCACAACAGCAAATGGAATATTGCAAGCATAGAATAGTTTAGCAACCATCAAAAAATCAGTTTTTACTTTATCATGAACTGATGTTTTTGTGACAAACTTGTTGATACTGCCTCCTAAACACAGTAACTTTGGAGGTAGCTCATCAACTTCTTCCCCACACCCTGTCTCTGAATTACTAAGGTAACATTGTTCTTGGTCACATGTGGTGGCATGGATAAAGGAAGTACTTTCACACATTCACTTGAAGCCCCATGGCAGAAAGCTCCTGGTCAGTCTGCGACAGATATCATTGTGCTACCAAATAATCTGCAGGTAGAATAAATTATCAATGTTTTTTCACAATTAAATGTTTTATTAACATCGACTATAGTTTCGCAGAGCGTTTGGCTTGGCATCATCAGGACGAATTATATATAAAATTCCTGATGATGCCGAGCCAAACGCTCTGCGAAACTATAGTCGATGTTAATAAAACATTTAATTGTGAAAAAACGTTGATAATTTATTCTAAATGAACATCACAAGTGTGTAGTCTTGAATTATATATAATAATCTGCAGGTAGTCATTAAGCAAAATAACTATTAGATGCAAAAAACAATAAAAATTGCACAGACACATTTTCTGCCTAAAAAAAATGTCTAACCTACGTACTACAGCAATTGCAATGTTAATTGGGATCAAGAACATTTTGGCCTTCTGTATCTGGAACTTTACGACCATTTTCAAGCTCAAACACAAATATTTATAGAATAAAACGATATTTAACAACAATAAAGTGCAGAGGTATCACTAGGAAAAAAATGTCATGACAGACGTCTTCACTCCGTTCTACTTCCGTTTACGGAAAAAAATTCTCCATTTCCCATCTTAAATGCAAACAGTTATGCAATTAAATGATGATTAACCAATAATACAGAAGCACAGTGGGTGGAGGGTATATTAGCTAGGGAGAAATTTTTGCTCCGTAAAACTTCGATTTTCGGAAAACTTTTCCTCCATTTTCGATCTCAAATACAAACATTTTTCTAATAAAATGGTATTTAATTACCATATAGGGCAGAGGTAACATCGCAAGAAAAATAATTTAAGATTACTGGGTCCCACCAAACTTTCGTTTTTAAAAATTGTTGCCTCCATTTTCAAACTAAAACACAAATATTTATGCAATAAAATGATATTTAACAACAATATAGGTTAATCCTCTCTTCAAGCATCGAGGGAACAACGCGAGAAAAAAAAATTACAATTACGGGAGAAATCCTCACTCCGCCTAACTTCCGTTTTCGGAAATTTTGAAAGGCAGAAAATTTCCATCTATGATAGGGAGTCTGCAAGATGATTTAATAGGGTTCTGCGGATATTGTTTTTGTCTGCAGGACAAAAATAAATTGTGATGTACGTCGGCCGTCGATGCGATTCAGCTATGGGGATGAGCACAAAATAAATCTGTGCTGTACGTCCACCGTAGCCACGATTCTGCTACGAGGATGAGTACAAAAATAAAGCTGCGGTGTATGTCGGCCGTCGCCATGATTTTGCTACGAAGGTGAGTACAAAATATATCTGTGATGTACGTCACCCGTCGCCGCGATTCTTCTACGGGTATGAGTACAAAATAAATCTGCAATGTACGTCGGCCATTGCCGCGAATCTTCTGCAGGGATGAGCACAAAATAAATCTGCAACGTACGTCGCTCATCGCAAGAAAAAAATACGATTACGGGAGAAATCTTCACTCCATTTGACTTCCGTTTTCGGAAATTCTGAAAGGCGGAAAACTTGCATCTATAATAGGAAGTTTGCAAGATGATTTAATAGAGTTCTGGGGATATCATTTTTGTCGCCCGTCACCGCGATTCTGCTACAGGGACTTGAAGCCTTTTTCACACAGTTCTTAGAAACATGTACTTTCATCTTGGCTACTTTATTACTCTGTACATGTCCACATCTTCTGCACATTGCAGCAGTTTTTCCATTGATAGATACTTCATCAAAAGATTCCCAAATAGGGTCTTTTCTCCTACCTCCTGTACATTTGCTTAAATTTTTTTTTTTTTTTTTTTTTTTTTTTCTATTTATTAAGTTGAGGAGCCCTTGGTAAAATAAAATTGCAGAAGTTGCTTTCCAGGTTGCTTATGATGATTAATTTTTAAATATTACAGGCATTTTTTTATAATAAAATGCAGAATTGGTACTTACATTTGTGGTGGTAACTTTTACAATAATTTAGAGGCAATAATGTAGCCAAGATAATTAATAATATTGTCGCAATATTTTAGCAATAATACCATTCTCTTCCTGCAACGATGCGCGCGAAACTGGCTGTAAATCGCTAACATGTGACATCAGTGATTCACGCGTTTTTCGTAAAACGCAAATCGCGAGATCCCCGATGTTGCCCTCCCTTGTATGCCATACAGTGTGCTGAAGCGATCCGTAATTCGGGCTAATTCTCGCTTCGCTCGAGTGAGAAATCACGAGATCATCCGATGTTCTACCTTTTTGGCGATCTGTTCAACATAGCTCCCCGGAACCTCGTGATGCAACGTCTTGAACGAAACATCAGGAGATCATCCGATATTTCGCCGCCATATGCGGCTATGCGCAAACCGGATTGACCGATGTATGATCCAAGCTACAAATTGTCATGTGCATTCCTCACAACGCTGGCTGCATCAGCGATTTCACGGGTTTGTACGTTGCTTCACGGAATATCGTAACTCTCACATAGCTGGCAGAATCGGCGATTCCCAGTGTTTGCACGATTCTTCACGGAACATCGTTGTTGCGATGTTCTCAGAGCTTAACATTGATGCATCGATGTTAGAAGTACATCGGTTGTATCGCTTGTATCGCCCAGCGCTACTCCCCTCCATACAAAATCTTGAATTTCAAGTTCTGACTAGATGTTACTTAGGCTAAAATCTTTCTTTCTGCAAAAAAATAGTATAAAAGCATATCAAAACTCAAGTCTACTAAACTAAGATTTAAAAAACTTATGACATTAAATTAATCAATGTAAAAGTCAGTTCATAATTCATACCCTTGTATCTCTTAAAAAATTGATGACTGACAAAAATTTGCATTTTTAAAAAATATTTTAAGCAAATGGAAACCCCAGCATAAATTATAATTAATTCACAAAATAATTTATTTTAATCAACTACTTATATGGTTTCTTATTCATTTCTAAGCAATCTTAATTTCTAAGAATCAGTTTCATCCACTGATGAAACAGATTCCTGGAACACTTACATTTTTTTTCAACATTGAAATCGTTTTACATTGTATTTTAAATTATGTTTTTAATTAACAAAATTAATAAATGTTACCAAGTGATATATAAAAAAATATTTCACTGTTGGTATGACTATAAATCATTGCTATGTAAAGTTCATTATTGTGTTTAGTCTAACATATTTTCCATTTTGCCAGTTTTTTCCATTTTTGCCTGGTTTTTACCAGTTTTTGCCACTGTCCTGGTGAAAATATCTTTTTGCCGGCAAAATGACAAACACTTATCCAAAGCCAGCAAAGCATTGATGTCTTTGCAAGATGAGCAAAAAGACTGGCTTTTTTTTCGCACTGCTCGTGCTTTAGTGAAAAATGCACATACTTTCTTGGATTTTGTATGGCACTGGAAATTAAATGACAAGAAAGATGTAAATTCCTGCAAAGAATTTACACCCTTCATTTCCAAATCTTGTCTTGAGCAACTGATTTGTGACATGATGCTTCTCATTAATTTATGATGGGTCTACTGACTCTTCTGTTATGGAACAATTAATTGTTTACATTGTGTTTAGTTTTGTAACTGAGGTAATCCTTCAATCAAATTTTTAAGTATCTGTTCTTTCAATGAGGCTATTTGTATGTACTTTCATTTTTCCATTTACTCCCCAGCAATGGCCCAGCACTATGTTGCCGCTGCCCAACCGTCAATAAAATGTCTAGGCAGCCAACAGAAGGGCCAGCAGTTCAGGCCAACAGTTGGCATCCCATCAGTTGTCATATGCCATAACAGGGCCATCAGTTGTCCATCACAGGCAGTAGCTGCCACAAGTGGCCCTTCAGCGGCCCTGCAAGAACGTGCCAGAAATGATGGCTAGCCTAATGTGGTCCGCTAGTTTGCCGGTAGTGGCAGCCAACAATCACATGACGTAACTGTTGGCTTGCCGAATCTTGTCCACCAATTTCCCAGTAGTAGCCATAAAAAAAAAAAAGTAAAAGCTACAACTTTTTTTTCTACCCTTACAAAACTTGTGAATTATAGGGTAATTTTTCTCAACAGATCGGAAAAACACCCGTTTGGATCTGGATAGATACGAACCAGGGCTGTCGGTGTGGGAGCTGAGCTCTCTACCGACCGGACTAATTTGCCACTCATGAGCATGTGCTTGAAGCTGTCTGTTTCGTGCAGAATGTGTAATCAAATGGTTCCATCTTTCATTTTACAATATTGCGAGATATTTTTCATAAAAGTCAGTTTCATATAATTCATAAATTTATTTTTCAACGTAACGATAGTTTTTTTTTTTTTTTACCTTAAGGGAACTTCACTCATTTTCAAGGAGTGTACATACTTAGAGTCACTTTCCAAAGTTTTGTACTGTCCTTGTCGTCTTGAAAGGAGATTGTTGAATTAATATATATTTACCCGGGTTCATGTCACATTCTGTTACATTTTCAGTGTTGTATCTTTCCTTTCTGTTGTCCGAAGCTACATTTGTTTTAAAGAGGAAAGACATTTTATTTTACTTCTCTAATTCTTCCCAGTCTTGTATATTCAACCCATGGATGAGTACATTATATCCACATAGCGTTGCTTTTTTTTTTTTTTTTTTCAAATAATTAATAAATTTTGTACGCATATAATTGTTTTTTTTTTTTGGTTTTTTTTCTCCAACAAACGTTTTTTTAATGGTTTTCCAGGACATTTGTTTCAAGTGGTTTAAAATTTTTTCTTGTTATTCACCCACTCCATTCCATGAATTGTTATTCATGGGAATGGAGTGGGTATATTTCATGGCTGTAATCTAGTATTTCATGGCTTAATCTGATATCTTCGTCGATGTGGAATTTCATTAGGAAATCAATTCGCCTCTCTACATATGGATTTTTTTCTTAACATCCACTAAAATAACATGATGGCAATAGCGTCATCTTCAACTAACTGGTATCATGAGAAACACAGCAAGTGTCGCTTCTGCACATGTGCAGTGCCGTTGCTTCCACCTGCTGTTTGGTTTGCATTGGTTGCTTGGAGGCCCACAATTCACGGCGATGCTGCACGGCCATCAATGTCTCGCCAACTGATAGAGCTGCCACCAACGGTCCGTGAGCGGCAGATTTCAGCCAGCAGTGACACATCACTGCCAGCTGGTGGCCAGCAGTTTCCCAGCACTTGTGTTTTTGCTGGGATCCTATATACACTGATGTTCAAAATTAAGAGAATTTGCACAATTTGTCGAATTTCTGAAAAACTAATGGACACATTTTAATGAAATTTGGTATGGATACACAGTTATATAAGAGAAAAAATTATACCATACAACAGTCATGGTACACACTCATGATTGTCAGTAAGGCTCATCAGTGCAGGAATGTCCAAAATCCACGTTGCAAGATCGAACATGAAATGACTCTAATATGCGGTATGGTCCCCTCTCACAGTCTTACAGCTCTCACAGCATGATGTCATACTGGAAATGAGGCAGTTGATGAGTCCCTGTGGCAGTCGGTCCCACTCCTGCAGCAACGAAGTTTTCAGCTCCTGGATGGTTCTCGGAGGTGGATGGCAAGCTGCAGTTGCCCTCCCAAGAGCGTCTCAGACATGTTCGATAGGGTTTAGGTCTGGCGATCTGGCTGTCCAATCCATCCGGCAAATATCCTCACTTTCAAGATAATCGTTGACCAGGTGTGCCCTATGTGGACAAGCGTTGTTGTCCATAAAAAGGAACTGAGGGCCAACTGTGCCCCGGAAAATTCAAACATAGGGTGAAGATCTCATCCCTATGTCTCTCAGCAGTCTCTGTCAAACACTAGGAGAGGTGTGTGGCCATCAAACATGATGCCTGCCCAGACCATGACACCTCCACTGCCATAGCGGTCCCTTTCTCGGATGTTGGAGGAAAGGTATTGGGTCCCAGGTTCTCTCCAGGTGAAGGTACGTCGAGAATCAGTGTCCAGGCTGAATCGCGACTCGTCTGTGAAGATAATGTTACCCCACTGAAGTCTGGTCCAAGGCTGATGTTGTCTGCACCATGCTAAACGCGCTCTCTTGTGTGCTGAAGTGAGCGGGATGCAAACAGCGGGTCTTCTGGCAAAAAGCCCTCTCTCATGAAGCCTTTGGGAAACAGTAACCCTTGAAACTTGGGTTCCAGTTGCAGCATGCGGCTCACGAGATAGCTGTGCAGCTGTAGCAGTCCTGTGGCGCCTCGCTGATAAAGTGCCAAATAATGATCTTCTTGGCCATTGTGGCTCATGGACGACCTTGCCCAGGTCTTCTTGATATGGATCCGGTGTCCTTAAACTGTTTCCACAAATTGCAGATGACATTGGGCATTACATTGAGCTCTGTAGCAACCTGCACTTGCAATTGCCCTACTTCCAATCTTCCGACGATTCTCCATCTCATTCCGTCATCAATACGTTCGTGGCAAGTCATATTACCTGATTGCTTATGAAACTGAACCAACTCCTGCAAGAAACACAGCGAATGTCGCTGATTAGTATGAGCGAACTAATCGCGGAAAAAGCCACATGTGCTTTTCATGCTCTCCGCTGTCACAGCTCCGCCCACACGCACATGTACACTTACATATTCAACCCTGCAAATTTGCATTCTTATTCGGCGGTGTAATTTGAACCTTTGGTTCCACACTTTTTTGTGAAAATCGGCAAAATGTACAAATTCTCTTAATTTTGAACACCAGTGTATAATTCAACATTTCTGTCATCTGACGACATTTTTAATCCAGTTAATATTGAAGTGGTCAAAATTCTGCCATACTTCCTTTTCTTCAAAACACATTATTCAAAGTGATATAATGGCTGATAAACTAGAGCTGAAATTGTAATATGGCTTTATTTCCTACAACCAGGAGAATGCATTTCTCAAATTTTCTTGGCACTCCATTGATGTTAGTGACTAACATTGCTCTTGTGCTTAAAATAAGGCTGTTTGAAATGCCGTGTGTTTGGGAAATGTTACGTAATATTCATGATACTTGAGAATGCACATTATGTGTGCAGTTAAAATAATGAGCTCAGTGCTGATATTTTCCTAAGATTTTTAGCATTTCAATAACTTGAGACTGCTGTGATGAAAATACCAAATTAGATTTTTTTTCTTGTTGTTTTTCTGTTTAAAGTAGCTGTACATTTATTTAATTTATTGTTTTAAATGGTAAAATGGTGTATCATATTGTTTGATATTGTAGCTTAAGATATGTATTTATTTTGATTAAAGCACTTGACTGATAGCACTGTGAAAATTTTCGAGGTACAGATTTGTACAGGGTGTCTACAAATGATTGCAGTATTTCACGATTTTATTGTAGGTATTAGGTGTGCAACGTAATTCTTGGCCCCTAACCGCAACCAATCATAGAACGTCAGCAAATGCAAATAGCTGTGTGCAATAATGGCTGATTGCAGCGCCATCCAACAGCTTTCCAGGCAACCGTAACCACTCACAGCTGTAGTGACAGAAGGGACGGAAGTTGACGGTAAAAGCAATGTCGTTCGAGAAGCAACATTTGAGGCACTGCCTCCTGTTCGCGTTTCAGCTGAAAAAAGTGCTGCGGAAGCCCAGCAAATGATCTGCGCTGCTTTGGGTGAGGCTGCTGTGTCCTACAGTATGTGTAAAAAGTGTTTTCAGTGGTTTAAGCAGGGAAATTTTGATCTCTGTGATGCAGAACGTCTGGGACAGCCACAGAAAGTTGATGATGAGGAACTGGAACAACTGTTGGATGCAGATCCATGTTGCACACAGTCAGAGCTCGCCCAGGAACTCGAAGTAACCTGGCAAGCCATTGCAAAGCGCCTGCACAAGCTTGGACGAATTCACAAGGAGGGCCATTGGGTTCCCCACTAACTCACAACTGCAAACAAGTCTAGGCGCTGCGATGTTGCTGTGTCCTTGCTCTTCAGATTCAAGAAGAAGGATTTCCTCCACAAGATTTTAACCTGTGATGAGAAGTGAATCCTCTATGATAATCCTAAGCGGAGCAAATCATGGGTTTATCCAGGTCAGCCTACCATCAGTACCGCCAAATCGAATATCCATGCCAGGAAGTTGTTGCTGTGCATATGGTGGGATCAGTGTGGTGTTGTACACTGTGGATTGCTCAGACCTGGTGAATCGATCAATGCTGAGCGTTATTGTCAGCAACTCATTCGTGTGAGTGACGCAATGGAGGCAAAACAGCCATACACCGGCAAGGGCAGAAAATCAGTCCTGTTGCTTCAGGATAATGCACGCCCTAACACCGCAAAAACAACTTTAAACATGATCACTGCCACCCTGGTGGCGCAGTGGTCTAAGCGATGGCTTATGACCATTGGTCCGAGAAGGGTCCAGGTTCGAATCCCGGTGAGGCATGGATGTTGTGTTTGTCTTACGGCACTGGCTCTCTCCCTTCCCTGGAACCAGTGACCCCTAAATTAGGGACGGGCGACTGCTTATAGCCCATTGAGTTGCTCATGGTGGTCGTTAAACCTTCAATAAAAAAAACAAAAAAACACATGATCACTGATCTGGGATGGGAGATTTTTTCCCACCCGGCGTATTTCCCTATCGGATTATCACCTCTTTCGCTCCCTGCAACATCACCTGAGTGATACGCACTTCAGTTCTGTCGAGGTGGGCCACACAAGTATTGATGACTTTATCAACTCGAAACAGCCCTCTTTTTTCTGCAGTGGCATTCACCAGCTCCCTGACCGATAGCTCAAATGTATTCAACACGATGGGGATTATTTCTCTGATTATGTACGTATTCGATTTGTTATAATTTGCTGTCAACGTGTCGTGCCTGTGGCCGAAAATTAAGTTGCACACCTAATATTTAATTTGTACAAATGATCACAAAACTTTACAATTACATATAACAATGCACAAAGTTTTTTTGGGGGTATATTACAGGTGCTTGATATGCACCCCTTAAGTGATTCTGCAAATATCAACATTTTAATAAAGTTCCTCCCACACGTGAGTTAGCATGTCTCTAGCAATGTGAGCAAAGGCATTGATGATGCGAGCCCACAGTTCTGGTAGATCGGCTGTTAAGGGCGACACAAACACACACAAAAAAATCGCAGGGTATTAAGTCAGGGGAGCGTGGAGGCCATAACAGCAGTTGGTGATGATCATTCCCAGCAGAATTGATCCATCGCTTTTGCAATCTGGCGTTCAAGAATTCATGAACATTGCGATGGAAATGGGACGGAGCACCATCCTGTTGGTAGATAAAGTCCATACTGTCAGCCTCCAACTGCAGCATGAGCCACTGTTCCAAAATGTCTAGTAATGGTCTTTTCGCAGATGAAAAAGGGGCCGTAAACTTTAAAATTTGAGACTGAACAGAAAACATTGATTTTTTGAGAATCCTGAATGTGCTCCATGAAGGCGTGGGGTTTTTCTGTGCCCCAGATTCGCACACTGTGCCTATTCACTTTGCCACTAACAAAAAATGTTGTTTCATCACTGAAGACAAGTTTATCAGAAAACGCATCGTCTTCTTTCATAAAACTTTGAAATCACGAACAAAACTCAAAGTGATATACTATTAAAAAGCACCAATCACTTACCCTAAAGATCATGGTAATTTCCATCCACAACACACTTCCAGCACGTCAAGTATCGTAATGTTGTTGGCCTTCAAAGGTTTACAGACATCTTGCTTACAATTCCTTCTTCCGGGGATGAAACATCGTATTTTTTTTTTTATATTATTATTTAGTGGCAGGGGTTTTGAAACAGATAGAGCATTTTGTTACTCACAGTTGACAAAGGTTTAACCACCTAGGAATGTAATGTTGTGTTAATATGTACATAGTTTTTTAATTGAATGTATGAATGAGTAGTATGCTTGTGTGGTTTTTATGGAATTGACGAGCTATAGTTACATCTCATATGGCTAAAAAACCCAGCGTAGTTTGTCTAGCAATAAAAAAAAATAAAAAAATACGATGTTTCATCCCCGGAAGAAGGAATTGTAAGCAAGATGTCTGTAAACCTTTGAAGGCCAACAACATTACGATAATTGACGTGCTGGAAGTGTGTTGTGGATGGAAATTACCATGATCTTTAGGGTAAGTGATTGGTGCTTTTTAATAGTATATCATTTATGAATTGCACGTAAACTATGCGCACTTTGCAGGGGTTTAATACCTTAAAAGTGCAAATATAATAATTAAAACTCAAAGCAACTCACTATGTCATCGGGCGTCAGGGCTTGTAGCAATTGCAAGCAGTACAGCTTCTGCTTCAATCGTTTGCGTAAGATCTTCCAAACGATCGATTGTGGAATATCCAATTCTCTACTCACTGTGCGCGTCGACTTCTGTGGGCTACACACGAAACTTGACCGCAGGAGTTCCACGGTTTCTTTAGGCACTGATGGATGACCCGTTGATTTCCTTTTACGCAGGCATCCTGTTGCTTTAAACTGTTCATATCATCACCGAATAGAGTTGGCGCTGGGTGGAGTTTTCCTAAATTTCATTCGAAATTGTCGTTGCATTGTTGTCACAGATTGACTAGTATGAAATTTGAGGACAGCACACACTTTCTTGTTGTTTGAAGTGATCTTACCGACTATAAGACAAGTACTGCCCTTTCACAGCCGCTAGCGGCGACCAAAGTAAACTTTGAGTAATGTGTGCCTGGTAACATCCAACTCGAGCAGCACATCGCTAATATTACAGCCACAAAAAATTACAAAACCGCTCCAATTATTTGTAGACACCCTGTATTTATTATTTCCATTGTGATCTATTTATGTAGAGTTCAGCTTCACACACATGATAAATTTAGCTATTGTCACATTCTTGCTCATACTTTCATTTACCAAATTTGATGCTTCAACTTAACACATAAAATTAACTTCCCTAAATTATGTGCAAGACATTCGTATCAAACATCCACATAGGGTCATGAAGTATCTAACAGTTCTAACACTCAATATTAATATTTTTTTATGTTGCCACAGTGTGTAATTTTGCAAAAATAGTTTTTGTGCATTTCTTGATTCATGAATGCTCTTCTAGCCAAATGTGTGTGCAACAACAACATGAACAGGGGTTAAAAAATGCAGTCACCTGGTCACCCAGGGCAACCTAAATTATTGTCCTGGCCACCAGGGAAAACATCACTGAAAAACATGTAATTCAAGAATTTGCAAGCCCCATGAAAAATAAAAGAAACAAAAAATGAGTAAGTACCGTTTTTTTTTTTTACGCTTTCCAACCGTAGGTTGAAGAAGCGTATATGCTCCAGCTTTGTCCGTCCGTCCGTCTGCACAATAACTCGTGTAAAAATGGTTTGATTTTGATGAACTTTTAGTATATTGTAGGGGACAACCTGAGGATGAACCCTATTGAAAATAAGTGAAATGGAGTCAAAGGTCAGGACATGGAGCAGAATCCATTCCATTGCCCTTATGCATCACAACTTGCGTAAAAATGCTTCAATTGTGACAAAACTTTATCATGTTACTAATCAAATACAACTATTATGGGAATTTTACTAGGAAATATTTTATTTAAATTGCAAATTTTCGGAGAAAACTCTTCTCCTTCTTCAGGCTGTCTTTTTACATACATACATATCACTAAGCTGTTCTCTGAGATTCAGAGGTTAGCTCCAAAAAGAAATACAAACTTCCAGATATTTTTACTTATTGTTGTCGTATCAAACTTCTCCATTTACAGCAATCTTGACATACAACTCGTGCTTCACTAATATCCATTACACATCGTACACAAGATCTTTTATACTTCATACTCATAATCTTTTTCTCATGCAGACACTCCTGAATCTGATCCACCCATGTCTTCCTTGGCCTTCCTCTGCCTTTCCTTCCTGCCACTTGGGCTGAAAAGATTTTCTTAGTAAGCATTTCATCACTCATTCTTTCAACATGGCCAAACCACCGAAGCATATTGGTCTCCACCTTGCTAACAACATTTTGCTTCACATCACACAACTGCAATACATCTTCATTTCTCACACAATCATATCGTGTCTTGCCACAAACCCCACGTAAGTAACACATTTCTCCAGCACACAAACGACTCCTATGTTTCTTCTGCAGTACCCAGGTTTCACTGCCATACATCAGAGTAGGAACAATTACAGTTTCATACACAGCCATGCGGGACTCTCTAGAGAACACATTATTCCTGTGAAAACCTCCCAGAGCAGCTATGACTTTCAAAGAAGAATTCACTCGCCTACTGATTTCACCATCCAACTTGTTCTCTCTGTCAAACATGCTTCCTAAATACACAAACTCACTCACCTGGTCAATCACAGTGCCATTTATACTTACATTACATTCAGTGCTACCCGTTCCTCTCTCAAACACCATAACTTTGGTTTTTCCCTTATTTATACTCAGTTTGAATTTCATGCAAACTTCGTGCATCTGAGTCAACATACTCTGCAACTCACTTTTGCTCTCTGCCAACAGGACAGTGTCATCAGCAATCAGCATACAGCAATCTGCACACACGGATATCACCAAGACATAAACCACTATTATCTATTTTGGCATCACGCATGCATGCATCCATAAATATGTTAAAACAGCCATGGTGACATTACACAACCTTGTCTAACTCCTGCACCAATGGAAAACCATTTTGATAAAACACCATTCACTCGTACACAAGCTCTACTACCAGCATACATGGCTTTTACACTATTAAGTAGATTCCCAGTAACACCATATTCATTCAATACCGTCCACAAAAGTGTCCTATTCACTCGGTCGTAAGCTTTCTCTAAATCTATGAAGGCAGTAAAAACTTTCTTCCCAACAGCCAGATACTTTTCAATCATCATGCGTAATGCAAAAATCTGGTTAGTGCAGCCTTTACCAGGCATAAAACCACTCTGAACATCCCACACTTTCAATGACGTAAGGCCCGTACTTTTTCAATAACAACCTTACAAACACTTTCCCTGGCACACTCAGTAGGCTAATACCACAATAGTTCTTGCATTCAGTCTGATCACCTTTTCCCTTATACAAGGAAACGATTATAGCATCCTTCCAATCCCGAGGGACCATTCCTAACTCCCAGCACAACTGGCAAATTTCAGTTAACCAGTCAATTATAGAGTCACCACCATATTTCACATCTCTGCAGTTATGCCATCAACTCCCGGAGCCTTACCATTCTGAAGAGATTTTAGAGCTTTGCACACTTCTTCTCTTGAGATCCCTCCTGTGCTATCATCTCTCATTGTGACATCATCTGCGTCTGTCTCAGAATCATCTTTGCTTTCCTAATCTAATAACTCACAGAAGTATTCACCCCATCTGTCACTTAACTCATTGGGCTCCCATATCATTTCCCCAATCTCATTCTTCACACAACTTACAACTTTGTTTCCCCTATTTTTCCTGAGTCTCATGTACTTCCAGTTATTCCCATCACTATCGCGGTTACGGTTAACCTGGAAAGTTATTGTTATTTTTCATCAAATCCTGCCAGATGTTAGGCAGGGAAAATCCTTTGCAGTCATTGATGATGGAATTTTGATTTTTCTCAATCTCTATTCCTTCTTTTAGCTTTCTTTTTTGAAAATTGCTTTGGAAACTGATGACTTTAAGGAAATTCTAATCCATGCTGTGACTAGATTCTCTAACATGTCTATCTAAACCAGTCTTGTTGGAGCAATTTTTTATAGCAGCTTTATGCTCTGCTATACGAGTTTCTAGTCTGCGACCTGTTTCACCTATGTAAGTCCATAACTACATTTTACTTCATAGACTACACCTTGCATTTTTAAAATATCTTCTTTTCTTTGAACTATTTTAGGGAAATTTTTTTTAACTTTGTTCTCTAAACTTGGAGCTAGCCTAATATTGTACTTCTTACTAATTCTCTTTAAAGACTCAAATAAACCTTTGTGATAAGAATTTTTTTTAGTGAATTTTACTTGTTGCTTTTGCGGGTTCTTCGTACCATTAAAATTCAGAAGCTTCTCAATTTCTTCTTTAGGATAGTTATTTTCTGCAAGTATGACTTTAAGTTCTTCTTTATGGGCTTCTTTCTTATCTGCCGTAGAAACTATTTATTCATTTTTTCCAAAAACTGACTTGCTACATTTTTCTTAATAGAAACTGGATGATAGGAATTGAAATCCAATAGTCTATTAGTATTCATTGTTTTTTTATACCAACTAGTGAGGAATTTTTCATCTTCATAATAGATAATAATATCTAAGAAGTTAATTCTTCTTTCTTTTTGAAGTTCAATAGTGAACTTAAGGGAATCATCAAGTTCATTGAATGAGTCTAGAATTATTTCTGGAACAATTTCTGAGCTATCTATTATAAATAAGATGTCATCCATGTATCTGCTATATAGGCAGAAGTATGTGGATTGTACTAGTATCTTTTCTTCTAGTTTTCCCACATAACAGTTTAGCTAAGAGTGGGGAGCCCATAGCTAGACCAGATTTTTAAATGAAATTTTTTTCTCAAATTGATAGTAGTTGTTCTGCAAAGAGAAGGTAAGCATTTCAAAAATTCCAACTAATATGTTTCTATCTTTGTTGTGAAAAACTATTAGGTCTGCAAATTCTTCCACTATAAAGTCTATAAGTTGATATATATTAATGTGAGTATACATAGACACTATGTCTAAAGTACCCATAATAGGAGAATCTAATTTAGGAAGAAGTTCTAATTTTTCTTTTAGCTGCATTGAATTTTTAATCAAGTTAGGTGGCTCTTTTAAAAGATTCTGAAGGTTCAACTTTAAAAAGTAGTTTATATTTGAAAGAATTGAGTTTTTTGAGTCCATTATTGGTCTAATTGGTTGGTGTTCTTTACCCAGTTTGACTATTCCATATATTTGAGATAATCTGAACTGAAATTTTGAGAATTGTTTATAGTTTTCTGGAAGCTGGGTTTTCTTTTTTTGAAGTGAAATAAGCCTTGAGACTTTTTTAATCAAATCTGGTAGTAGGTTTTTTTTACTTCTTCATACATAGGATGTTTTAGTTCTTCTTCCATCATTTCTTGATAATCTTTCTTATCCATAATAGTAATCAACTTAGTTTTGTCTGTTTTCACAGCAACTACACTTTCATCTTTTCTGAAATATTTAAGAGCTTTTAATTGACTGTTCTCAAATTTTTTTTTTTTTTTTAGATTTCTTTACTTGCTTCTGGAATTTTGTAAGGCTATTGTGGTAATCTTTTCTGAGGAGGTCTGCTTTAATTTGGTCTTCTTTTTCTAAAGTGCTGCAGATGTTTTCCAATTCAATTACCAATTTTTCTGTATTTATTTTTTCCTTGGATAGATTGAAATTACTTCCTTTATTTATTCCCTGCCTAACATCTGGCAGGATTTTATGAAAAATATCCGTAACTTTCCAGGTTAACCATAACCGCGATAGTGACGGGAATAAGTGACAACAAAAAGACAGCCTGAAGAAGCAGAAGAGTTTTCTCCAAAAAATTGGCAATTTAATATAAAAATTTCCTAGTAAAATTCCCATAATAGTTGTATTTGATTAGTAATTGAATTAAGAAACTAGGAAGCCATTTCTAAACATGAGCTTCATTCAAAGAATTTATCATGTTGTTCCAGAGCTATACTGAACCGGTTCTGTTGAATATCATCAAAATGGGGTCAAAGGTCAGGGCACAGGAGCGAGATTTATTCCACAGCCATTATCCTCATAACTTGACTAAAAATGCTTCTATTGCGACAAAACTTTAGTATGTTGTTCCGGAGGTATACTGAATCAATTCTGTTTAATATTGTCAAAGAAATGGGGTCAAAGGTCAGGCCACAGCAGCGATATTTATTCCACAGCCGTTATCCTCATAACTTAAGTAATGATTTCTGGTATGTTGGGAAGCATATCATAATCAATGCATTGCAGGATTTTAGTAACTTGTTTTCTTTTACAGAGAGAAATAAGCTAATGGCTGAGGGTAAAACATTATTTTTTGGAGAGAAAAGTACATGACTTTGATATTATACCCCATACCCCAGCTGGTTTAGTTTTGGATTCTGGCCACTAAAAAGTTAGCTGGCCAGCAGATATCAGAATATTTTTGTACCCCTGAATATGAGTAATCACTTCATTGAATGCTGTGCATAAATTTGAAAACAAGAATTGCAGATGTAAAAAGCTCTTTCCTGAATGCTGTGCATATATTCTGTGAAAGAAATATTCTACTCTAGTGAGAGTACTTCAGAATTATTAACTCAGCAATCAGGCATAGCCGAATTGCCTGCCTTTGCTGTTCAACACATAACACCAAACACATAAGAAAACTTGAAAATTACATAGCCCTGGAGTAGGAATCAAATGCATCTCCTGATTTCGGTTTAAGTATGCTATCCGTTACACAACCCTGGACGACCAAGTCCCAAGTATTTAAGTATAACGGTTAGCATTCACCAATGGAAATCGGGACATGTGGGTTCAATTCCCACTCCAGTGCAATGTAATTTTAAAATTTTCCAATGTGAATGATGCTACATGATGAACAGTAAATACAGGCAATTATGCAGGCAATTCAAAGATGTCTGATTGCTGAGTTAATAAGTCTGGCTGTGCATATACTGTTGCACAGTTGTCAGAAAAGTCCTTTTTACATCCACTGTGTAGTATTTATTTATTTATTATGCATAAAACCTCTGGAAACTGGTGTGTTTAACCATGCATTATTGTGACAAGAGTTAAGGAATACGTAAAGAAAACATTGTTTTGCAGTTCCAACATTTTTAGTTAGAAATGGAAATAAATTTTCTGGATAAATTCAACCACAATTAGCTCCAAGATATTACAGGCAAAGAAATTGCATACTTTCCTCCCAGGTGTATTATATAAATGACTATGTTTCACATTAGGACAACAGAGATTTATAGAACAGAACTATGAGAAATGACCTGTAATACTTGGTGTATATGTCTAGCAGTTTACTATTGGTAATAACCACAAATGCTATTCTCAGTAGGTTTTAATTATGTTGATTAAATCATATTTACTGGATCTTATTTTTTAGAGTTTAGGTATATCTTTTCAAAGAGTGCTCAGTTTCAAAAGAAGTTTTTAAAATAAATGATGCTGTCAGTTTTCAGTTTTCTTCACATTAATAGATTTTGGTCATATTGGTTTTCATGCTTCATGTCTATGAAAAGTAGAGAAGAAAACTTTAGAGAATAATAAAAATGTTTGTTGTGTTCATTTTTAAAAATCTTTTATTGCATTTTATAGTTTCATTGAGGAAGTCATACATCAGCAACAAGAGGAGAATCGTAGACCACGGAAGTTGAAACATCGTACATTTAAAGTCCAAGCTGTGGGAAATATAAATGTTGCACATTCAAAAAGTGGAAAGAAGAAGAAGAGGATTGAGAATTGTAAGTTGCATGATTTTATACACTAAAGGGAACAACACAAATAAAAAGTAGGGCATTACTGTAAATGTTCACACACTTGAAAAACAATGTTGTATGTGAACTCATGTTCTTGAGTACAAGTTGTGACACTGCCATGCTGTATGTCAAAAAGGTATCCAGAGACATCTGGCATTCCAAGCCTATTCTGTTTCAAGTCTTAATAGAGGAATTGGAATTGCAGGTATCTGTGGTCAGGTGTCTTCCAATCACATTTCAGTTTGATTGAGAGATAAAACATGAATGGTATTCACATTTTTGGAACATCATATTAGCCAAAAAATGGGATGACCATTAAGTTAGACTTTTTAGTACAATAATGGGCTGTTATGCTGCTCTGCACAAATACAAGAGTTTTTTTTTTTCTTGTCATGTTTAATAGTTCTTCAAGCTATTACACCAGGAGCTTGCAGTGTGTCTTCTGTATATGGTGTACTTTTCTTTCACTGCTGTATATGTTGTAACTTTTTTTCCCCACTGATCACATGAATGCAAAAATGGTTATCATTGCTGAATGCTAATATTCCATTCTCCAATCAACCTATGTCTGACACCACTGAAGGCATTCATGATTATGAGTAGGAGCGAGGGAGTAAACTGCGTACTGGGACTGAATATCTCAGTCCTGCTCCCTGAGATGATTGTGGATTGTGCAAAGGATCAAAGCAACCCCTAATCTGGACCAAAGTTGTTGACTTGTTCGTCAGAGGCACCTGTCAGATACTTCAGTTGTGCCTTTTGTCACTGCTTCTGGAAGGTCCTGCAATGCTTTTCAAGCATGTGTGCCTTCTTTTTTCATTGTATCCAATATCATTGAACTGTAGATGCATCTTTTCTAAGTGATTGATCAGTATTATGGTATGACATTTTGTTCCCATGTGGGACAACTATGTATTTCTCCTCTTTCAAAATCTGCAAGTTGAATATATGGAATAATTTGTTTTTTTTTTCTTAGCATTAGTCTGTAAGTTTGGTAAGCAATTAAAAAGTTTCTAATTTTTTATGTAAAAACCAGTATGTTCAATTTTAGTATTTGTCCACAAACAGCATTATACAGTATCTCTTAATACTAAATCAAAATCAAACAATTAATTCCTGCAATTCCTCTCAAGCTTATCATCAAGAGATACTGTATAATGTTGTTTGTTGACAAATCCTAGAATTGAACATACTGATTTTTACATAAAAAAATTAGAAACGTTTTAATTGCTTACCACACTTTACAGACTAATGCTACAAAAAAAAAAAATATTCCATATATTCAATCTTGTCAAAATCAGAGTAATATTTAATGATGTTCCAGCTGCAATATTCATTAGGGTAACTGAGAACTCATTTTTTTATTTTTCGATTGAGAGGAAATAAGAGTTTGTTTATTTATAAACTAATGAGAATGTTTGTATTATAAGTTCTCAGAGGGAATTATACAGTGCATATTTTAACATAGTAACGGGCCTACCAGTTGTGAAAATTAGGCCCACCAATGAAATAATAAATTGGAAAAAAACTTTAAAATCCCATAAAAACAAAAATCCTGTATATTCCTAGATATTTTAAAATTAATATATAATTATCTAATAAATTGGCAGAATGAAAATTTTCTTGCCCCATTTTTTAACCCCATTCTGGCTGTTATGTAAAAGATAATCTTCTTATGTAAGTTACCATCATCATTCATAGATGGTGCTGGTTGTAATCAAAGTATCAATAAATCAGCACAGCAGGTGTCTACAGCTCATGCTCAAATCAACAGTTGAGTGAGCCAGCTAGGCAAGCAGAGCAGTTGCACTGTTGTAAATAAACAGCACCTAAATTATATAAGAATGCAAAGCATGAAGGTTATCTTTTAAATAACACTGGCTAACTTATTGGAGATCTTTATTGTTACGTTTTCCTCGCTCCCAACTTCTCTACAATAAAAAAAAAAAATTGCAATGTACTTTCTGTATCAGCAAAAAACATTTTTTTAACCGTATCACAAGTAAAAATTACATAAACATACAGTATAAGGAATGTGGATAAAAATATATGCATATTTTTTTGATAAAAATAGATAAAAATATATGCATACGCATTTTTAATTGCAAATGTTGACGAGCAAATCAGGAGGAGTATTTCAACACCAATAATGCTTCAACTTCTGGGGAGCATAGCCCCCCAATTGGGTCTCTGCCCCGAGATCCCTGGTGGGCAGCTACGCCCCGCCCCACACCCCAGGAAGTTTTCTTTCATAAAACACTGGGCCCACCAATGATTTTTCCTTAAAATGTGCCCTGGAATTATATAACACTGAGTTAATGTTAGGCATTGTCATTAAGATTTCATATGCGTGGTAAGTTTAAAAGTTAAGAGTTTGTAGAAGGGCTTAGCTTGGGTCACAGTGGTTCAAGTTTATGACCATCATTTTGTATATGGTGAATTTTGTACTAAATCATATTTAGTTAAGTGAATTGTACTGTTTCCCCTCCAATGGTGCTTTTACCTTGGTGTGGTGGAGAGGCTTGTGTGTACCAGTGACCTGGAGAGCTACGCCGGCAGTAGCTTGCTACTGGTAGGGCCTCCCAAGCTGGACAGGTCAAAGGGTAGGTGCCAGACTAAAGAAACACCCTGGTCCTCTAGGTTGGGGGTTGAGACAATAGGCCTGCACCCTGTTTCTTATAAAAAATTATAGGTGCCAGACTCAAGAAACACCCTGGTCCTCTAGGTTGGAGGTTGAGACAATAGGTCTGCACCCTGTTTATTGTAAAAAATTATTTCCGCTACAGAAAATTCCAAGAGAATAAAACCGGATGAATTTAACAGGAAACAAACTATGCTCTTGGTAACTTGGAATGTAGTCCTACAAGAAATTAGATCGAAATGGCAAGAGACAATTAAAGAAATTAAGAGAATGAAAATTGGCAGAGTAGCTTTAACAGAAACTAAGAAAAAGAGTTCAGGAATTGAGGAAGTTGGGGATTGTTTGCATTTATATTCAGAAGTACAAAAAGAAGAGAGAGCAAAAAGAGGTGTATCAATCTTACTGAAGAAAAAATTTAAAAGAAATGTTAAAAATTTTGAAGCAGTCAATGAAAGAATAATTAAAGTAAATCTTAACATCTTGGAAAAACGATTAACAGTCTTTGTCATATATGCCTCAAATGTGGATGAAGCACAATTAGTAAAGGACAAGTTTTATGAAAAATTACAAGAATTAATGAGTGAAATTGGAGATATTAGAGAAACTATTTCACTAGGAGATTTTAATGGATGAACTGGATCTAAGATCAAGGATAAGATTGTAAGACGATTTGGTGAGAATGTAATAAATCAAAATGGACAAAAGCTTATGGAATTTTGTACAAACAATGATATGAAAAGTACAAATGGTTTTTATAAACATAAAGAAATTCATAAATATACATGGATTCAACATACTAAACAACTAAAATCAATTATTGACTATGTAATTATAAAACAAAAATCACATTCAAAAGTACTGGATATTGTTAGTGGGCAAAGAGGTGCTGAATGTGGTACTGATCACTATTTGGTGCAAGCAAAAAGTTTCTTCCCTTACGTCGAAACTACAACAAAGCAAAAAAGTGAAGATACAGGAGTGGAAGATATTAAAGATCATAATTATCATATAGAAAGTTTAAAGGAAGAAAGTAGTAGTTAAGATTATTTCAAATCAGATTAGATGAAAGATTAATAGAAAAAGATTTCAACAGTGTAATGGAATTGTATGAATATATTAAATTAGCATTGCATCAAGCTGCTAATGAGACATTGGGACAAAGAAAAATTAAAGAACCGTGAAAGGAACTTTTGGTGGAGTGATGATTTTGAACAAGTGATACAACAGACAAAAGATGCATATCTAAAGTGGTTGAATACTAAGAGTGAGACAGATGAACTAGAATATATAAAATACTAAGAAGAAACACAAAGAAACTTATACTAGAAAGAAAAAGAATTTGCTGGGATAGGAAGTGTAGTGAAATTGAAACATATATATAGAAGGTAGAAGATGTAGAGAAGCATGAAAGTTCCTAAGAAACATAAGAAATGATAACAATAATAAAATTTGGCATGGTATAACAGTTAATCAGTGGGAAGAATACTACAAAAATCTGTTAACTGAAAACAGAAGTGAGTTTCTGAAGGAAGAGGAAAACCTAGAAGAGGAAAACAAATTATTGTTAATATTGATAAAATCAAATGGGCAATTAAAAATTTAAAAAATAATAGAGCAAGTGGTCTGGTGGAATGCAAGCAGAACTGATAAAAAAATGGAACAGAAAATTTTTTTGGAATGTTAACTCAATTGATTGAAAGATGTTTGAATGGTGAAAAAATCCCAGATGAATGGAAAATTGGCTTCCTAACATCTATTTTTAAAAAGGGGGAGAGACAAAGATGTGAGAACTATCAATGATTATATAGTGTCATCAACTCTTAGTAGACTGTATGGTCGAATTATTAGAGATATAATTGAGGAGAACTATCAACTAAATGAATTAGAAGAATAATGTGGATTTAGAGTGGGCAGATCCTGCATAAATAATATATTCTGTCTTAAACAAGTAATAGAGAAAAGAATCGCAACTGGAGAAGAAGTACACTTATTATTCATAGACCTAGCAAAAGCATATGATGATGTACCTATTATAAAATTATGGGAACATTAAAAGATACCAGTATTAATACTACAATTTATCAAAGCAGTCAAAGAACTTTATCAAGGATCAATAACAAAAATAAAAATGAACCAAAAAACTTAAAAAGGATTCCTAGTGACTGAAGGACTAAGATATCTCCAATATTATTTGATTCCTAGTGACTAAAGGACTGTTGCATATCTCCAATATTAGGATTCCTAGTGACTAAAGGACTGTTGCATATCTCCAATATTATTTAAGATTTAAGTGGAACAGGCTTTGAAAGAATGGAAAAGGAAGTATCGAGCAATGGGGATTAATTTAAATGGAATGATGGTATTTACTTTACAATTCGCTGATGATCAGGTACTTCTTGCAGAAGATAAATTTGATTTGGAGTATATGACTAAAAAAATAAAAGAATATGAAAAATGGGGATTAACTATGAATTTAAATAAAAAAAATTTATGCATTGGAAGTAATGAAACAAACCTACAGCTAGAATTATTATATTTGCACTTTTAAGGTATTAAACCCCTGCAAAGTGCGCATAGTTTACGTGCAATTCATAAATGATATACTATTAAAAATCACCAATCACTTACCCTAAAGATCATGGTAATTTCCATCTACAAAACACTTCAAGCACGTCAATTATCGTAATGTTGTAGGCCTTCAAAGGTTTACAGACACCTTGCTTACGATTCCTTCTTCCGGGGATGAAACATCATATTTTTTTTATTTTTTTTATTTGCTAGGCAAACAACGCTGGTTTTTTTTTAGCCATATGAGATGTAACCATAGCTCGTCAATTCCATAAAAACCACACAAGCATACTATTCATTCATACATTCAATTAAAAAACTATGTACATATTTACACTACATTACATTCCCAGGTGGTTAAACCTTTGTCAACTGTGAGTAAGAAAATGCTCCATCTGTTTCAAAACCCGTGCTACTCCTACTGCAAGTGTCACCCTCATTCAGCCCCTCACACACAATCCTCTAGCGCTTTCAACAGGCTACTGTCGTCATCAGAAGGCAGGTGTGTCTCACCCGCCCACCGCAGCTCAAGTGAGAAGAGCCATCGAGGCACGGGCTCCAGTCGCAATCTCTGAATCTTTGTGTCTCTGGCGCCATCTATTGTCATTGCTGCTCTCTTTTCTTTTTTCTTTCTAAGCTGTTGTTCAATTTTTATTAAGGCCTTCCATTGTTCGTTTAAGTTGCTGGGCTCATTAATGTTGCATAATCTTGATCTGTTTTTTCAATTAACACTGACTCTGCAATTCTTAACTGCCTTTCATTTTTACAGCTCTTAATAATTTTAATATCCTCAAACCTTGGATATTGTTGATTTTCCATACAGTATTGGATTAATGCTGTCTTAGCTTCTTTTTATTCCAATTATTTATATGCTGGTTCAATCTATACTTTAATTTACCTAGAATAAATTCTTGGTAAATTAAAGTATAGATTGAACCAGCATATAAACCCCTTGGAGGCAAACCGTTTTCCGCTAAGATCACCTGCCAAGTTCTAAGTGTTATTTAAATGAACCTTCCCTTTTACAGCTTTTTATTTATAATGTCTTAGGTTAAAAAATTTCTGAAATCTCAAAATGTAAAATTAGTAGAACTGTATCTTGATTTTGTGTTACAGCTGGCAACATCCTCGATGTTTTTGGTAGGTTTAGCAACATTTTCATTTGAATTGATTTTATTATGAGGTGCAATTTTCCCATTAAAACACAAGGAAAATTCCTTCATTAAAGTTGATCCATTGTGTGACTTGTGTTTGCAAGCTTCATTAAGTGCTTGTCCGTCACAAGGGGAAAGTTGCACTGCATATGCGTGAGGGTGGTTGGAATCTGTTCATTATTGATATTAGGTTTATTTGAATGCTGTAAATCAGTGCAAGTATTTTATTAATTCAGATGATCTTGAAATTTGCACTCAAAGAATCAAGAGCATGTGGATGAACTTTCACTCCCATGTTTGAGATGCTTCATTGTAACTAGCTGAGCCTAACATTGGTGCTGAATAGACTCTAGTATGTCTTCTCTGTGACAAAGATATGCTCAAAGATCTGCTATACTATAGGATATATAGATAAAAAAAACCCCTTGAATTATCATCATGAAAAAAGAATTTGAAATATTCATCACGAAAAAAAAAACTTGAATTATCATCATGGAAAAAAAAAAAAAAAAAGAGCTTCTTCTTCCACCAAAGTACATAAATAAAAATGCATTTGGATTATACAAGAATACCGAGAAAAATTCTGGATGGGGAGAATGAGAACAGCAGTGGAATTAGGTAATTAAATTTGAAAGATGAGAACTGCAAAAATAAGAATTTGACAAATTTTGTTTCTTTTTTGGATTTCCAAAGAAACTAAGCTCTGTGAAAATTTCTGGAACAAAACAAAAAAGAAAAGCCCATGATATGAACATTTCTGTTTTCCTGAAACTTTCACACAACAACAGTCCTCATAAAAGTTTAATAAAACAGATGCAGTTTTTAATCTGTCATTTCACCATTTGTTTTACTTGACAGCTTGTGCAATGTCAACCGTAAGTGATCTATTAGTTTTTTTTAATTAGGTTTATAATTGTGCTTAGTTTCATTGACACATTCAACAAGTATCCTTAAAACTGAATGTGATTTTCTATATTTCAGCCAATTACCTGTTGTCACTGGCAGATGTGGAAGAGGCCAAGGAAATATCCATCCATGATTTCATTCCTGGCACAGTGTCTGTGTTTTCACAAATGCTTCAAGAGAGAGAAAAAATGGAGGTAAATACTGGTATTATACCTTTATTTTCTTTTTATACTTGCAAAAGCTACACTGGTTTTTGTGTTATTGGGCAATTCAATTTTATTTTGACTTGGTGATTATTTTCACCGCATCAGTAAACAAAAGATTAAACTTAGAAAACAAAAAATAATTCCATTTCCTATCATATGATTCAGTTATTCAGTTTACCGATCAATCTTTTTTCTCTGATATTGTTTTGCATGAAAGCATTATTTCAATATTTTGTCTTATTTGTTCTACTTTGTTCAGTGTAGTCCATTCTTTCCAGTGTGATTCTTTTATTCAGAACTTGCCATGTACTATGACTTCACTGTTTATGATTTTGTCATTCACTGTTTTATGAATTTAGGCAATCCTTAGTTGTTTAGTACAAAGTCTTTTAAAAGAGCAAAATATATAAAGGAATACTAAAATATTTCATAGCATATGTCCCTGTTTCATATTATTTTGTAGGAATCAGGTCAGATCATTTTCTAGAGCTTGTATGTATTTTAGTATCTTCAGTGGTTGGAAAAACTACTTTTTATTTGTAGCGAACTACAACTACCACTACTTTATGATAAATGCAGTTAACTACAACTACAACTACATTTTTAACAAAGTAGTGACTACAAACTACTTTGAAAATGTAGTTACTACTTCACTACTTTTAGGACCCGAATTTTGCGAGATTATTCAATACACACTCAAAGTTAAGGATGTTATATTACTACAAAATATTGTATATCCCATATAAACCAGACTTTACAATGTAGCATGTAGCATATCCTATAAAATGTGAACTGCACAAGACTGAACAATGTAGCATATAGAATATAGCATATCATATAATCATGTGAAGCTACTCTACTTTTTTAAAAACATATTTGTTCATTTTTAATAGAAGTTGCATCTCAAAGTTGCAGTCAGATAAACTGGATCTTTTTGGACATAACACATCTGACGCAAATGAAAACAATCTTTCAACAGATGCACTTGACAGCACACCAGTGTTCGTTTTAAGAAACACCTGTTTTATGTAGTTATACGAAATAAGCGTTGTAGCAGGGTTTAGTGGTTCGGACAAGAACCTTCTCAGTTCTTCCTGGTAAGTATCTTCAGAACTGCTAGACAGAAAGTTATAAAACCCTTCAAAATCATCCAAAGGTTTAACTTCGGTTACAGTTTCTGAAGTTCCGGGAAGCATATCATGGAGACACTCTTCCATCCATTTCTTGGCCTCATTTTGCCTCTCCCTCCTCAATCCAGAGCAGTTTGAATCTGGGGTTGAAACAAACTGAAATAACAGTTTCTCTGTACCATAGCAAATGACCGAACCTCTTTTCAATACCCGACATGACAGCTTCAACCAAAGGACTGCAGAATCACAGGCCAGTGCTGGACTTTAGAGTGCTCAATAACTGATGTAACATAGGAGCGAGGTATCCCATGGAGACATTCACTTCTGCTTATAGGATATTTAAGGCTCGGGAAATGGGATCCATCACGGTACAATATTCATTTAAAAAATCAACTTCGTGAGGCAATTGCCTTCCTAAACCTGCAGCATCGAAAATCTTATGTAGTTTCTCCTCGTTCTCTCTCAGGAACCGGCATATATGCTCGATGGCAAAATGCATTGAGTTTCATCTCGTCCTACTCAGTATTATGAGACGGGCACTTAGCTCTGCAGATATCTTGTCAGCTAAAACAACCAACATTTTTGATTTGTTCCAAAGCGCTTGGCACTTTGCAAATGCACTTCTGCTAACTTTTTTGAAGGCACTGTTTTCAAGTGCCGTTTCACAATCTTTTGCTGCCACTAAATTTAGTGTATGGGCAGAACAGTGGTGATGTGGTGGCAAAACCACGTCATTTTCAGCATCCGTGTCATTTCCCTCTGAAATGCAAGATGTATGTTTTCCAGCAAAAAATCCTTGCTATCTTCTGTCTCATGACTCTCATCCGAGAATATACGCAAAGCTTTGACAAAATTTGTTACGTTATCCGTCACCATAATAAGATTCTTGTTTTGGATCATGTAAGACACAAGTATCGTAAATATTTCTTTGGCCAATACACCATATGTGTGTTTACCCACAATCCTCTTACAGGCCAAAGTTGCTGACCTTCTTTCTAAAGAGTCATTCAAATAAAGGCAAGTGACTCCTAGAAACGACTTGTTTTGGCAGACCAACAATCTGCTGTGGCACACACATACTGGGCTTCTGATAATTCAGAAATCGGCAGGCTTTTCATCTGCTCATATTTGGAGTTAAGACGATGTACTAAGGTTTTCAAAGACATCAGTTTACTTGTGGTAGCTTCTCCCACAGGACTTTAAATGATTCCCTTTCCACTTCAGAAAAAAGCATGGGCACGATCGACGATCCAATTTACCTTCTTGGGAGGACCGGGCAGACATCTTTGTAGGAGCTCTGTCAAACAGGGACACGTGCTTCAAAGCATCATGGGTTTTTAGGCTTCATTTGCCTTTTAACGCTTTTATTAGCCCTTCCAGTTCAGACAGCTTGTGTCTGTGTTTCCGCTGAAAAAAAGGATGACAAAATAAGCCTTTGAAGATCACAAATTTAAATTTTGTATCCAACAGCATTTACTAATAGCTAATACTGATACAGGGATGGTAGTGATATTTACAACCAACAGTACAAAACACAAAAGTATATTTTACAACCAACAGTACAAAACACAAAGGTATATTTTACAGGATACAGTGCATTTTTAAAACCATTAAGCATTATACATAAAACTTAATATATTCTTCTTTTCTTTGAGCAGCGTTCACACTACAATTTTTCCAAGCAAAACTAACCCACTTTTTTTTTTTTGATTGGAGGTTTAACGACCACCGTGAGCAACTCAATGGGCTACAAGCAGTCGCCCGTCTCTAATTTAGGGTCACTGGCTCCAAGGAAGGGAGAGAGTCAGTGCTATAAGACAAACACGACATCCATGCCTCACCAGGATTCAAACCCGAACCTCTTTCTGATGAATGATCAGAGGCCATCACTTAGACCACTGCGCCACAGGGGCGGCCTAACCCACTTAGTATATTGCAGTTTCAGTTAATATATTAATATCTGTAAATATGGCATTTTTGGGGGGCTATTATTTTTGTTTCTTTATGGTAATTATCGTGTGCTTGTGAGTGGGGGGTGAGGGGTGGGGTAGGGTAGCAGACTTTACGGTGTACCTTTTCACATAACTTTAAAATGTAAGATTTTTCTATAAAACTTTGTTCCTGGCCCCGCAAAAATACCATCCGGCCCTGGAACAACTGCTGTTGTAACATGCTCGCAAATACAAATGAATAAATGCTAAACAATCTTGACTTATTTTTTCCATGCTGTTCTGATTGTGTGATAGTAGTACAGCGTCATCTATAGGTGAAAATTTGTTATGAAGTGCTCCACTTAAGGAGTAATGTTAATGATTTAAAAACATTTTTTTTTAATTATGAACATTTTTAGTAGTACTAACTTAGTATATTGCAGTTTCAGTTAATATATTAATATCTGTAATATGGCATTGTACCTGATATTTTAAAACAGAAAATTTTCAAATATAAGGAAGAAAGTAGAAAACCAAAGTTTTTCTACTTTTCCGTTATTTAAAGTAGAAAAACTTGGTTATGACATATAATTAGGGTTATCAGTCGTCCGGAATTGGCCCGGACAGTCTGGATTTGTAATGACGTCCGGGGCTGTGTCCGGGATTGAAAAACGTCCGGGATTTTTAAATGAGTGGTTATAAAGACAGCAAAAAAAACCCAAACATATAACTAATTATTTATTTCATTACTATTAGTACTGAAAATTTTGACTTACCTCTATGTGCAATTTCAAATTAGAGGCTGATGACTTTGAAACAGACAGCTTCTTATTTAACGGGTAAAGTTTGCATGTGACTGTGAAATTCCTGTTTACTTGCTTCTCGAGCACTGTGAAATAATTATTATACGCCGACCAAGGCAGTTCAATTCTTTCTTCATCAAGCTGGACAGTAGCTGCCATATTTCAGGAAAACAGAAAAATTTATAATCACCTGGAAACGTAAGTTAAATAAGTCATCGAAGCAAGGAAAGCAAACATGTTCGTATTCACACGAGATGAAAACGACAACGAGACAAGTGTTGGTGTTGCCAACCTATGCTAGAAAACTCTGTGCTTTGGAACACCAAACGTTCTTATTCTGAGACCCTCATTCATCATAACCTGTCCATTTTAATCTGCTACATAGCCGATATCATGAAAGAAATGGTCGCTAGATGGCGATACTTAGTGCTGTGCAGTTCAAACGAGGAGTATTAGCGTTGTGTCGCAAATACACGTGACGATCAAGTGATATGTAGAAGGGCACCTTGTTTGTTTACTGAAGTAATGTTAAAAGTAGTGTCGAAACTCGCTACAAACTATAGAGGTTTGCATCGCGCTACTCGCTACACTACAAACTATGCGGAAAAGTAGCGACTACAGTAGTTTCGCTATTTGTAACGCACTACTTCCGACCACTGAGTATCTTCAGGAAAGCATGTTGTCTGTCTACTCATTACTTCTTTGTTCCTGTTATTTTTTTCACTCTATACCTGTTCATTCTCATTCTTTTGATCAGTGCATTTTTTTTGCACCCTTCTGCTGGTTGTCTTCTTTTTTGTTTGTTTTCTGACTGTCTCTTATTTTTTTCTGCTTGCAATATATGTTTTGTTGCACAAGATAAAGGTGTTCGGTTATTCTAATTACAGCCTCCCCCTTTGCTTTCTTAGATGACAACTTTTGTATTTCATACTTAATTTGAATTTCTGTGTTCAGCCACAGAAATTCAAATTAAGTATGTTACTTTTTGAATTATCTTTTTAGGCAATACTGAATCAGTGCAGTCTTTTTCACCTGTGTGAGTGTGTGTTGTTATTTTAGTTTTTAATACAATTATACTACAATATTTCATTTTGTTCAGTTTTCTCCTTTTTGTTTATTTGAGATGAGTATTCTGTAAATGCCTTCTGTTTTTAATGCATTTGTCTTACATGTATCTTTATTATCAGTATTTTAAGTTTTTCTCTTAAAAAGCATATTGACTTTTTTACATATAATTCTTATAGTTTCTAAAATGTCTTTTATATAAGATATTGCTCCTCTGTACTTTGTTTCTTCCTTTTCTTGCTGGAACTCATTCACTGTTCTATATTAATTTAAAAAATTACCATATGTTTATATTACCAAAGAAATAATGTTATGTTATTTGTTTGAAAAGCATAAATGGCATGGTCCATCATAAAGAATCATTCACACAAAAGTAACAAGATAACAACTGAAAATGTAAGTGCTCTAACAAACATGCTTGTTTCGCATTCACTATCAGCATTTACCAGAATGTAATGCTGATAGTGAATTTGCTTATCGGCATATGTAATCGGAAGTGAATTTGCTTATCGGCATATAAGTGAGTCCATATTGCGCTATCTCCAAGTGTTATGAAGTATACTTATACACATATTCCATATGTCAGTTGCAATCTCAAATCATGTCACATTAATGAAGAGAAAGGGAACACCTGCTACCGTACGACAGCGGCCCATATAAAAAAGACACTGGTCCATGTTAGCATGTTATTAACTTTTACCAATTTGCAGAATTGACAGTAGTATTTACAGGATAAAACAAGTACATTACTTATATTAGTAGTCCTGTATTGCGACAGTCCTATTACTTGACACATACATACATACATAACACTAAGCTGTTCTCTGAGATTCAGAGGTTAGCTCCAAAAAGAAATACAAACTTCCAGATATTTTTACTTATTGTTGTTGTATCAAACTTCTCCATTTACAGCGATCTTGACATACAACTCATGCTTCACTGATATCCATTACACGCCGTACACAAGATCTTTTATACTTCATATTCATAATCTTTTTCTCATGCAGACACTCCTGAATCTGATCCACCCATGTCTTCCTTGGCCTTCCTCTGCCTTTCCTTCCTGCCACTTGGGCTGAAAAGATTTTCTTAGTAAGCATTTCATCACTCATTCTTTCAACATGGCCAAACCACCGAAGCATATTGGTCTCCACCTTGCTAACAACATTTTGCTTCACATCACACAACTGCAATACATCTTCATTCCTCACACAATCAGATCGTGTCTTACCACAAACCCCACGTAAGTAACGCATTTCTCCAGCACACAAACGACTCCTATGTTTCTTCTGCAGTACCCAGGTTTCACTGTCATACATCAGAGTAGGAACAATTACAGTTTCATACACAGCCATGCGGGACTCTCTAGAGAACCCATCATTCCTGTAAAAACCTCCCAGAGCAGCTATGACTTTCAAAGAAGAATTCACTCACCTACTGATTTCACCATGTACATATATTTCTCTGATATCCTCATAGTCCAAGAAATCCCAGTTTGGTCTTCACATAAACAGTTGTGTGTTGGCGTGTTATTCATTCAGTATATGAAGGTGAAGAAAGGGTGGGGGGGACAGGTGTATTAAGCAGCTTTCCAGTGGTTAAACATGTCGGTACATCAAAATTTTGTGTTGATATGCATATGTGCACAGCTTGAAACAGAACTATTATGTTGAACAGCTTGAAACAGAACTATTATGTTGAACAGCTTGAAACAGAACTATTATGTAGAACAGCTTGAAACAGAAGTATGAACAAGAGAAAAATTTCAAATGGTTATTGAAAAATACAAAAACACTATGAATTCCAAAATAGCTGAGAATGACTGCAACATGTTTGCTGATTATGGCACACAAAGACGCAACTGGAATACTATGGGTTCGAATTCCGGTTGCGGCCGATGAGAATTTTTCCGTGACTCACGTATTAACGTGGAAAGGGCGATGACTTCGGTTTGGTGTTTCTGATCCACGTCGAGTGCACGAATTAATTACTTATTTGCCTTCTAGTTATTTGTTCATTTGCTGCTTTCCATCTTTGTTGAATCCCCAGCATTGTGCAGGGCTCCATGAAACAACCTGCCATGTAGTTTGGCAGTTAATCTTATGTGAGTCCGGAGAATTTGAGGCCGCTGTGGTGCAGTGGTAGCATGTCCGGCGCGTAACTGGAAGACCCTGGGTTCGATTCCCATTGGCGGCCGATGATAATTTTTCCATGACTTACTTATTAATGTGGAAAGAGAGATGACTTCTGTTTGGTGTTTCTAATCCACGTCGAGTGTATGAATCATTATCCACACTTTAAAACTTATCAATGACAACAATTATTTTCAATTTAAAAATAAAATCTACAAACAAATGTTTGGAGCACCGATGAGCTCTCTGCTGTCGGGACTTCTTGCTGAAAGTATACTTCAAGAAATTGATGTTGAGATCTTTAAGACCATCAACATTAAAAAACCAAGTCTTTTCCTTAGATATGTTGATGACATCCTGATTTTTTTGGGAATATAACTTCAATGACTTAACTGTATTTATACAGCTTTATTCTGGGAAATACCCAGTATTAACATTACTGTAGAACAAGAAAATAATAAATTTCCCTTTGTTGATATCTTGAGAACAAAACCATCTAATGGTATACAATATGAGGTGTACAGAAAGCCGTCACATATTCTTTCAATCATACCTGCAGACTCTTTCCACACCAAGAAATATAAATATTCAGCTTTCAATGCCTATATAAGAAAAGCATTTACACACTCTTCTAATGACCAATTAGTCAACAGAGAAGTTGAATGGATAAAAAATTTGGCTCAAGCGTTCGGATATGATGAAAAAATAATTGCCAATATTATCAAGAAGTATAAACACAAATTAAAAAAGAAAAATCCATCAAAAAAGGTGAAGATAACCATTACTGTGGATCATATCCATATACCAATAAAGTCTTAATCACTATAAAAAGAGTATGCAGAAAGACAAACTTAAAAATTGCAGACACTGGTAACAATATTCAAAAAACCATTAGCTACAAGCAGAGGAGTAACAATCCACTGAAGAGAACAGGTATGTATAAAATACCAACAAGATAAAAAAAAATCCATTGAAAAACAAGTTTTACATTGGCAGCACAAAAAGTTTACTTGCTTGTTTTTTAAAAGAGCATATTCATGACTGGAACAAGAAAATTCC
This sequence comes from Macrothele yani, assembly GCA_039090855.1. Classification (NCBI taxonomy): domain Eukaryota; kingdom Metazoa; phylum Arthropoda; class Arachnida; order Araneae; family Macrothelidae; genus Macrothele; species Macrothele yani. The sequence continues at coordinate 70,410,381 of CM077013.1, forward strand.
AAAGACAGCACTTGACTCAGTGACTCAAGATGCAGAACCAGACTGAGAAAGTACAACCATCCTATCTGGCCATGGCAAATACAAGGAGATTTTGACTGCTGAATCTGTATGGGTTGAAAAGACCTGGCAAAAAACTGCAACAGTCAGGCCCCAATCAATCCATCAAAAACATGGAAGGATCATATAAGGCATGAAAATAACAAGAAAAATTATAAGGGGAAATAGGCAAAAACAAAAAGAAATTCATTACATATCACTCAAGAAGTTACCCACCATGACAGATATGACTAAGGTCAACCACATGACGATGAATTTGCAGATCCAGTGGGAAGCCACCATGCCAATCACCACGTGGACCAATGAGAATGAAAATCATGGGTAACGCCATGAAGAAAAGAACACAAAGTACCCTGACACTATGTACGATAGCATTTCTTCATGATCAACTGCTGAGAATGGCTGCATATTTTTTGCAGACCGAAATGCATCCAGAAAATCTTGGTGTGTCAATAATGTAGACCACCATACTTAGATTTTCATATTCCTAGTTTTTAAAGGCTTTTAGCACTATACATTTGTTGGACATCCTCTTTAAAACCCTTCCAATTTTTTAGTCTAAGTCCGTCATTTACGATTGTTGAAAACTTTGACATAATGGTGCATGCCTCTTTCATTGAGACAAGTCCTATATTTTGGATCCTCTAGTTTGATATGCAAATATTGGTATTTCTACATTAATCTGCACTTTTTTACTAAAATTTCTGACTTACATTACCCATGGAACCTTCAACGATAGTGATTTCTACTATAATTCCTGTCATTCACGATGATGTACTAGTACATTGATATAGTGTTCCTCAACTGTCACAAAGGATTGCAGAAGATCGATTCCACTGGAAAACTGCCCAAGAAAGCTACAACGAAGAAACAGGTAATCCAATTTTTTGATATTTTAAAAACATTTAAATTCATCCCATCCATATTAGTGGCAGACAAATGTTGATACACTGAGCAATAATTTATGTGATGAACAGGTTTTTAGAAACATATAGATTACTACATGCTGGACCATATTACTTCATGAGATCTTTGACCAGCAGTGAATAGTTGCTCCAGAGGATGATATAGTTTTCATTTCTTTGCTTTTCATACTTTTCCATACTGTACATATGTATGCTGTTCTCCAGCATGCAATGAAAAATGTCATTATTTCTTTTAATTGCAAATTTCTGATTTTTATACTGGAAATTTCGAACGTTTTCCCTATTTTTACTGCATAAACAGACATCCAGAAGTTCTACAGAAAAAATAGCATTGATAATTATTGTTATCACAATAATCTCTGTAGTACTTTCCAAGAACAAAAAGGGCATGGTCCAATTTCCAGGAGAGGGCAAATGCTTCCTTTATGGGCACCCATGAGTATGGTATTAAACCTCTTGTGGTTGTGCCAAAAACCATGAATACTGAATCCTACTTAACATATTTGACAATTCAATGCTTTCTGTGGGTACAGTTGTTGTTTTGCTACATAGCCTATCCATGTTTGTTTCAACAAGCCATAAGCATATGCTTTTACAGATAGGTTCATGGACCTGAATGTGCAAAAGTTTTATTAGCTGACATAGTCCTCAATTGAAACCTGTGGTGCATTTGTGGGCTGAACTGGACTGTTGATGAGGGCCAGATGAGCATAGTTTGCACTGGTACATATTTGTCATAAGTTAGGTCAAATTAAACTCTCCTATCTCTGTGACAATTCAACTAAACATATCATAAACACACCTACTGAACTGTAATGGTTTGTAGGCTATGTAAATACCCTATTCTTAAAGTGTTCGAATACTCAGTAATTTAAATGTCATTTAAAACTATAAAACATGTTAGAATTAAATCCCTTCGAAACCAAAATTAAAAACCTCATGTTCCAAACCATGTGATCATAATTGCATTATACCATTATTCTAAAAATTCGTAACTTTTAAAAGCAAAGTATTATATTTACAACAGAATGTCCAGGAATGGTAGTTTTATCCTTTTCTATTTATGTTGTTACTTTTATGGTTTATTGTAGATTATGGAGTAGTTCTGTAAGAGTTGTTTTTCTGTGTGTGGCCTAGAGAAGAGCTAAAAGTAACAACGGAACTACAAAAGGATAAAAAATTACCATTCCTGAGCATCTTCACATCCATCCATCAAGTCCACAGAAAAGAAACCAGGGTTCATACATTCTCGAAAGTCAGGGAAACAGATTTTGGTCAGGGGAAGTTAGTGAAATGCTTAGAAAGTCAGGGAAACTCTGGGAATTAGTTGAAGGTTAGAGATCAAAAGTGAAAAGCGTAAATAAAACTCATAAATGAACAAAAATCATCTATACCTGTAAAAATGCCGGTGTTATCAATTGAAAATATATATAATCAATTAAAAGCTTTCTAATCTATTTAAGAGTGATGATATCGCTTTAAAATTCATGCCATTTCTTTGTAAATTTCAAATTGCTGAGTCAGTGTCACCTTATTATGTATGAAGATGTTCATCATTTATTACGATGTTTAATGAGTAGGCGTGTTAAGTCAGATATTTTGAAGAAATATTCATTAGTTCAAAAATTAATGTCTCTCGACCTTATCACCAACAAAAATTTAATGTTGCCAAAAGATGTAGATGTTGGATTTCAGTGTAAGCATTTTTTGTCAAAAGTTATAGTAAAGAACAATATTATAATGCAGTTTCATTTTCAGTGTTGCAAGTTGGTTGTTTCTATGGTAGAAAAACTTAAAGAAAAATCCTTAGTTAAATACAAAATTGTTCGTGGCTTATCATCACCATACCTCGATATTATAAAAACTTCCCCCAAAAAATTCTCAAGTGCCGTTTTTTGCTTTGCTTGCTTGCATGCTGCTGGGCAAATCAGTGATCATGCTGTGGAAAATTCCAAAACAGAGTATCACAGTCTTTGTGAGTGTAACAAAAGTCACTTTAAAGAAGATTTTGAAGCATATAACTCCACATAAAGCACAAAACTCAACAAATTTTAGTGAATTCTTGGCAGAGAAAGAAAACTAAAAATCTGTGGGAAACATTTAAATTGTGCTTCATTTTATCTCATGATAATGCAATGGTAAAAAGTGGATTTTCCATTAATAAGTATTCTTGTTGAGAACCTGTGTGAAGAGACTATTTTTCATCAGCAGCTTGTGTATGATGCTGTCTGCGAAGCAAGTGACATTCAACACATTGATATCAATAAAAGGATGATGAATTATGTACGACAGTTCATGAAAAAGGTATCAGGAATAAAGAAAAATCCTTAGTTAAATACAAAATTGTTCGTGGCTCATCATCACCATACATCGATATTATAAAAACTTCCCCAAAAAAATTCTCAAGTGCTGTAATAAAAAAGCTGTGATGCAGGAGGAAATGGGAAAGAAATCTGAAAGACGAAAATTATCGCAAAAAGTAAAATATGTTGAACGGGAGTAAAAGATTGAAATGAAAAGCTGAGTATAATAAATCAAACATTGTTTCTCAGCTTAAAATGACAAAGCAGAAATTGTCAGATTGTTAGTTCTGTATTATCTTCATTAAAAAATTTACTGGGGAACTTTGAATTTTGGTGTTTTATCAAAATTCTAAATGAATAATTTCCTACAAATTCTAAATGAATCACTTCCACAGTGTGCTCATCAAGTAGTGAGACTGATTTTTTACAGGACAGCACTTTGAATAAAAGTAACAACGGTTTTTACAGTTTTGCCCATTAGAGTGTGCTGTAATCGCAGGAACAACTTTTGAGTCAGATGACACAGCAGTTTTTGTTCTGCCATCATTGAAGTAAGACTGTGTGAGTGAAGCATGTCACAGAAGTTACATAATGGAGCAAAGAGCTGTGATAAAATTTTACTGTAAATTAGGGAAAACTACCACGGAATTCTACCAAGACCTAGAAAAAGTTTACGGCAATGACTCTCTGACTCGTGCACAGGTGTTTCGCTGATTTTCAATGTTTAAAGATGGGAGGGAGTCCTTTGAGGATAAACCATGCACAGGACGTCCAGTCTCTGCACAGAGAAATGAAAATGTGGTGAAGGCTGGCAAAATTGTCACCCATGACAGGCAAATAAACACTAGGTTCCTCGCTGAACAGCTTGGTGTCGGTAAGGAAACAGCCAGGGTAATCTTAGAAAAAGATCTGCACAAGAGAAAGATTCCTTTGAGGTTTGTGCCGCACATGTTGACACAGAGAGAGAGAGCACCAGGTTGCACGTTGTCAAAATTTCATCCATGCAGGTGATCAAGATTGTGATTTGTTGCGAAGAAATGTCACCAGTGATGAAAGTTGATGTTTTCAGTTTGATCCTGAAACAAAATGCCAGAGCATGGAATATTATCTCCCCGGCAGGAAAAAGTTTGGTTTCAAAAATCATGTGTCAAGACAATGGTCATTGTTTTTTTCAACACTACTGGAATTATCCACCACAAATTTGTTCCTGAGGGCACCACAGTGAACATTCAGTATTATTTAGGAGTATTGCAATGTCTGTACACCTGCATGCAATGTGTAAGGAAAGAATTGTTCCACTAAAACAATTGGTTTCTGTTGCATGACAGTGCACCCACACATTGTGCACTGCCTTTGAAGCAGTTTCTGGCTTCTAATTCGATGTGTGTGATCAAACATCCACCCACTCACTAGATTTGGCTCCCACATACTTTTTTCAGGTCTTCCACCGTACCTTCGAACCCCTGTATGAAAGAGCTCACCATTGTGTGGAGTTAAAAGGAGATTATTTTGAATATACACTGGCAGAAAGTGAAAAAAGAACACCAAGAAGGAGACGTCTGATATCAACAAAATTTATACAGCATAATAACGGAATACAGAGGATAACATGATCAAAACATTATGGCAAAATACAGCTATATTTGCTTGTAAACTGAAAAATAACATTTCCATGTAACACGGTTAGTACGAGGTTGAACCGCCATGAACTGCGTCACACTGTGCAATTCTGGCATGGAGTCTGTCGTACAGATGTTGGATGTAAGTTTGGGGTATTGAGTTCCAAGCATCCTCAACCTGGACGCGTAAATCGGGGATGGTCGTGGCTGGCCGTGGAGACCAGATAAGTCGTTGTCCCATATAATCCCACACGTGCTCAATGGGGGACAAATCCCGTGAACGTGCAGGCCATGGAAGTTGTCTCACACCCTGAAGTGCATGTTGTGTTGCACGTGCCGTGTATGGGTGTGCGTTATCTTGCTGGAAAACACCACGATGGACCGACCTTACAAATGGCACAACAACGGGCTGAATGATGTTGTTGATGTAGGAGGTGCTGTTTAACGTACCCGGTACAAACACTAGTTGTGTACGGGAGTGATAGCTGATCGCTCCCCACACCAGGAGACCAGGTGTAGGCCCTGTGTGTTGCTGGCGGATGCAAGAAGGGTGGAGACGCTCCCCTGTGCTTCTGCAAACACACATACGGCCATTGGAGGCTCCCAAGCAGAATCTGCTTTTATCGCTGAACACGACAGATCGCAATTGCGTGCTCCAGTGCAGACGTTGGCGACACCACTGCAGCCGTTCCTGACGGTGGGCTGGAGTCAGAGGTACACATGCCAGAGGCACACGTGCACGTAGTTCTGCATCCAGTAGATGGTTGTGGATTGTTCGCACAGTCACCTCAGGTGCAACGGCAGCTCGGATTTGCGTCGCAGTGGATGTTCTGCTTGACAACGCCGCTCTTCTTATGCGTCGATCGGTCCGCTCATCCGTCCGTCTGTGACTCCTGGTTCCACGTCTTATCATGTGGGAATGTTCCTCGGACCATCTACGCCACCATCATACCACCACCGATACTTCCCATCCAATTCCCTCTGCAATACGACGACACGACCACCAGGCCTTGCGGAGTCCGACTAGACGACCTTGCTCAAAGTCCAATAACTGCTGAAATCGTACACGTCTTCCATGTCCAGGCATTGCAGCTTCTTCAGGGTCTTCGCACGTGTCCGTAAGCCGACGACTGATTACATTCACTTCGCCGTACTCCTTAAATACCACTGACAATAATTTGCATATTATGCCGTGCTGTGGCGTAAGCGCTCACCGGTTGGTCCCGAAATTAACATCACACCTACGTAAACTCGACCCCATTAACATATGTAAATTTCATGATCGTCCGCCAATTCCTTCTTGGTGTTCTTTTTTCACTTTCCGGCAGTGTAGTTTGTTGTTTTGATGAAATAATCTAAAAAAAAAAAAAATGTAATATTTTGTCTCATTACTTAATGGGCACACTTTGTATGTATTATGTTTTTAAAAATGTATACAATTATACTGTATAATACATATAAAGTTACAGGGGATGGCCAAAAATATGGAAACACCTGGTAAAAAGTATGGGTAAAACAACCAACGTTTTCCACGTGAGAATGTAGATGGTGCCAGAGGTCTTGATAGTGAATGTGTGTTATGAAACGTGGCAAATCAGCAGGTAGCTGCAGCTGCTGTCTATACATTGATCTGTGTGTTGCAAGTCAATTATGTTGAAGTTTACAGAGTTTCAAAGAGGGCAAATTGTTGGGGCCCGTATGGTGGGTACTTCCATGACCAAAGTAGCAATTTTATTTGGTGTATCGTGAGGTACTATATCGAAAGTTATGACCACATTGTGCTTCTGGAAAAACATCATCTGATAAACACCAGCATGGACAAAAGTGTGCATTGAATGACAGAGAGAGAAGGATATTGTGAAGGATTGTGACCACAAATAAGAACGTAACAGCTGCAAAAGTTCCTGCTGAGCTGAATAACAGGATTTCAAACCCTGTTATTCAGCTCAGTGCGAAGAGAACTCCATAGGCAGGGAATTTAGGCAGGAAAAACAGTGCGAAGAGTTTATACACATCCTGGAATTCCATTTTGTCCTGGAAATGTCCTAAAATTCTGTTACATGTCCTGGAATTTTATCCATTCCTGCCTTTTTGTCCCTGCATGATCTTTTGTAGTTGGATTTTTCTACTGACGTAACTTATGTCTGACAAATTTCCCTCACCACCCCCTGCAAAATTGTGTGTGTGTTGAGGGAGGGGGGGGGGGCTATCGGTTTTCTTGTTTAGGAGGACTGAAGCTACATTATTAGCATCTTTTGCTTCATGCTTGTGCTATCACTTTGTCTGTTCTGCCGGGGAGACCATATCTCCGCAATTATTAGTTCGATTTGTGAAATTCGTTTTGTATTGGGAAGCTCAAAATGTGAGAATGATGATCCGTTCATTCTGTTTTTTTTTTTTTTTTTTTTTGATGCACGACTTCACCACTAGAGGGCGCAAATTGAGATTTTATCGAATTTTAAATGCATTTCATTTCATATATTTGCTTCTAAATATCCAATTGAAAAAATTATTTTTCCTTTCGATGACATTTTTAGCAAAGACTATTTTAGTTACAGTCCCTTTTTCAAATGATGCATAAATTTTCCGTTAGGGGGTGTAAAGGTAAATCACGATTTTCCCAAAATCTCCGCTTCTAAAAGTCCGATTTGAAAAATTCTTCCTGAGTCGGATACAGCTCGAGGTTGAAACGTTTTGCATGCCAATTCTCATTTATGGTAAAGAATGGTTTAGCCACCAGGGGATGTAAATGTTTATTTTGGCTTCTGATGTATTTGCAACAAAATCTGAGCTGGAAACTTGATTGAAAAAATTCTTCTGTGAACCAGTACCGCTCAACTTGGAAAACTTTTTGTGAAAAAATAGTGCACAATTTTCTTACCAGGGGGCGTACACATATATCTTATTTTTGTCCTTATCTCTGTTTCTAGGAATCCAATTTGAAAAATTCTTTCTTTGTTGGAGAGCATTTTCAGTGCGAAATGTTTCTCATAAAATTTCAAATATTTTTAATGCACAAGTGGGCCACTAGAGGGCGTAAGCTCACATTTCCGTTTACAGCAATATCTGCGGACTAAAAACCCAACTGAAAAATATTCTCTTTCGATCAGATACCTAACTATAAAATATCCTTATTTGTATTTTCTTCACGAAATAATGCACAATTTTGCCGTTAGGGGGCGCAAATATTTAATCTATATTTCTTAATATCTGAACTCCTAAATGTCCGATTTAAAAAATTCTTTTGATACCAGATACTATTTACTTTATGGAACACTTTAGGTATGTGGTTCACAATTCTGCCACTAGGTGGTGTTTGTGTACTTATGTTTGCAGGCTATCTCTGCCTGTAAAATCCCTATTGAGAAATTTCTTTTTCTACTGTATGCCGTTCGCTATAATAAAGATGGATAGTGAATAATATTTTTGCTGCAATGAGAAAATCCTCTTCAAATAATGTACAACCTTTCCCCTAGGGGTTATAAAGGTCAAAACGTTTTTCTTGCTATCTCTGCTTGTGGGAGACGTATTTGAAAAGTTCTTTTTCCTTAGCACAGCTTTTGCTATGAAGAATGCTTTTCTCCTGTTTCCATTATGCAAAATTCTTCTGCTGTGCATAGTTATATCATGTTTCCTTCTATATCTCTCCTTTTAAGGGATCGATTCGAAAATCTTTTTGTCTGTAATACCTTCCTTCTGCTATGGGAAACGTTTTTGCGCCATTTGTTAATTATCGTAACATGTTTTTTAACCACTGATGGAAGTAAATAGCTGATTGTGTGTGTGTGTGTGTGGGGCGGTATTTTACCTTTACTGAAATTTTGTAATGAATACTTTATATAACAATTTGCCATGAAATCAGATTGCTTTCTAATATCAGGAACTTAAATCTAGTTGTTTCTTAGTATTTTCTGAGCTTCCATAATTAGTTTTTTAATCATGCCCAGTTAAATTGCCATGATCACTAATGAATGCAACTGCACACAGCCCTTGGCCATAAGGTTTTCCCGTTATTCTCTTTCATTTCACGTTGGAAATTTTTGTGCATACTTTGTTTGCTGGCAAGTAAAAATTTAAAACATAGCTACAGCATCGATATTATGTTGAAAATTCCTTGCATAAATAAAGTGTAACACAAGTACTTGCTCCCATGGTTATGTGTTTAAGAAATAATAATCCCTTTGGTCCTTTGAAAAAGTTCTAGATATTTCACCTTTCCTTACCCTTAAATTTCCAATGTAAGCATTATTTCAAAATAATTAAATACAAATAGTATTTTATATATTTATTGTGTGGTATATGAAAGCATTTCAAAAGAAATGCCGCATATCTATGTATTTTTTAGTTTTATGTGTTTTTTTTTATTCTGTAATTTGCTTCAATAATTGAATTAAAGCAAAAGTATAAAAATAAATTTTTCTCAAAATCAGTGTAGTATGCTGTATATAAAAGTTTAGTAGATATTAAACCTGGTCACATTTTCGTGACAGTTTTGGTATTTCAGTATTTATCTGTGATTCTAAAATTCTGATTAGCTGCAGCAAATATCATTTTTAACATTCTGCATTAAGTTTCCCCAAGCATGTAGGAAGTTGTTTGTTGTAGGTTACAAATTGAACAGACGTATGGTTTCACTATATTTTAAGTAAGAGCATTTGGATCGTATGTCCTGGAAAAGTCCTGGAATTTTGTGATTGAAAACGCATATGAATCATGCAAATCGTTATCGATATGTCTTGTTCAGTTTATTCATTTATTGCTTTATTGCAACTATGATGGAGGAAAGTCAATGGCAAGTATAGACTAGACCCACATGTGATTAAAGGAACGACCTACTCAAATCAAGATATTCCACCGAAAAAGTGTCCTGTTTTTCTGTTTGGAATACGGCAGATATTGCCGTACAGCAGTGCCAGGAGCGAGCACGTATCTTGCCTTTGCCATATTAAAGACTGTTGTTTTTGGTGCTTACTGAAGCTTATTTGCAGTTAAATGTATCAATTTCAAGTCAAAAATTTTGTACCTAGAATTTCATGAATGATATGTTCATTGAAATAAATTTGTGTGATTGTTTTTACAGCTTTATTTTCCGAATGGCACGGAAAATGCATGTTTTCGCCAACAGACATTTAAACTCACTTTACATTATTTACAAACTGTTTAATATAAATTAGGAATTGTTCATAACAAAAAAATTAAGTGGTAATAAAAAAAACACCTGGTGAGTCATTTCTGCGTATCTGTTTAAAATAACGAGACAGTACTTTTTGTCATTTGAGTAGTTTGCTCCTCTAGTCATGTGGGTCTAAGTATAGATGTACTTGTATGCATAAAAATTTATTCCAAACTCCAAAAATGATCATTAGGATTGATCATTTTTGGAGAGACATATTGTATGAAAAGACATTTGGAGACTAGAAATATCCATCTTTGGTTAAAGTTGTGAAAGCATGCCTTGCTTTATCACATGGCAACTTTGATGTAGAGAGAGGCTCTTCTGTATCACAAAGAGTTCTTTCAGGTGAGAAGGCATCTATGTTTGAGAAGATGTTGAATGAGAGACTAACAATTCAAGGTGCATTAAAAATGTATAATAACCAAGTTGCAAAGGTGCTAATAACCAAAGAACTGATAAAATTAGCACTTAATGCACATAGGTAATATAGCAACCATTTGGAAGAGGAGCAGAGATTAAAGGAACAGCTACTGAAAGCAGAGAAAGGAAGTGCTGAGAGATTGAAACAAGAATTGCTAAATAAAGGATTTGAAGAGCAGAAAGCAAACTATAGGAAACATGGAAAACAAGATAAAAATTCTTGTTCAAGAAAAAAGACAAGTACAAGGAATCATCAGACTCTGTGCTTAACGAAGTGAGTGAGAGACTAAAGCAAGCATTAAAAAAAACATATCGGCAATATGATTTGCACATGGCATTCTAGAAGGATCAGAGAAACTCCGACAAAAGGAAAGACAACATGAACTTGAAGCATTAAAAATGAATAGGGTAGTTCATAAAAGAAAATCCTCCCTAATTGATGCATTGATGCAGAAAACCTCAAAAAGGGAATAAATCTAAGGTTAATGAGGAAGCTTTTTTGTTAAGCCTACCCTTATATGCACTGATGGCAGTGGTATAAATTCACACTCAATTTTTTGAAATAATATAACTCCTCCAAATTGCTACCATGGTATAAGAATAATGTAAATTTTAAAGAGGACTCCTTCCCCTTCCCCCTCACCCTCAAAAAATTTGTAAATGATAAAAAACTGTTTTTATCATTTAAAAGTTTAAAATATATAAAAGTTTTTGATGTCCCATGACAATAATTTTCAGAAGAGTTATAATCATTTCAAAAAATTTGAGCTTTGGTTTTATTATTGTCATCAGTGGGTGTAAGGATAATCTTAGTTTTACTATTGTTAGAGCTTTGAAAATCGATCATGGTTAGCATCTAGGGATTTTTATTGTCTGCTGTTATAATGGTAACCCAAATTAGAAGAAAGTCAAGTTTTTTGTTTTCTTATTCCTGTAATTATGAGTTGGGATAATTTTATAGGATAAAGTAATTTCTTTATATTTGTCTCAAAAGCATCAAGGACACTGTGAAGAATGACTGTAACATTATCAAGGCAGGTGTATACTAGAGCTGAGTTCGGGCTCAATTTTAAGAGCCCTAGCCCGTCCGAGCCCGAAGTATATCAATCCGAGCCTGAATTTTATATTCGGAGATAGAGCCTGTGCCCGAACGAGCCCGAAAAATATGATTAACTTGTTTGGGCATTAATGAAAAAATATCCTCTTCCAGACTTCCACTCTCTTACCCCTGCAATTAATCGATGTCTTTCTCAATTGGGGGGTGGAGAAAGGAACCTCTATCTGTTTCTATAGAATAGTTGCACGATTTTGTTTTTGCCATTCGATTCTTTCTGAAATGTTTAAGGCAGCTGGGCATCCGGAAAGATCGGGAGATGCTGAAAACTACATACTTTTCTCAATAGAATAAGCAGGGAGCTGCAGCATGGAGGTTCGGGGCAAAATTTCCTTGCATACTATCTGCTATGTAGTATCTATAGTTCTTGAAGAAGCTACTCCTTCTCCGCCAAAACCCACTAATATGTTGCCTATGGTATTTTTCTATACCCATGCCCAGAATAAATAGCCCTCCCGAGTACCCACATCCCGCCCAGACCAGCTGCCAAAGAATTCTCTTTATTAAATAGAAAGAGTAAGAAACGTCCCGTATGCTAAAACATACAAAAATTATATTTAAAAATAAATTTTATTTCTCTCTGTCTCCCAGCCTGAGCCTGAACTGTATTAAATATTGTACAGCCTGAGCCCGGCTTGGCCCGTCTCAGCACTGGTGTATATCAGTGTAATGCTTCATATCAATTATACCTGACCTACACAGACTTGAGCTTGAATTGTAAGACAGTTGTCCATGCCCTAATGAAATGAAAACGTTTTAGACAGGTTTTTCACGTTTACCTTTCAAATATGGGAGTCAAAATAAAATGTACTCTTTTACAACATAATTCAAAAACATGTTAAGCACCATTATTATTATTACGTATGAGTTAAAGAGTTTCCATTATTGAAGACAGAGCTTATACTATACCCATTCCATTCCTGGTGATAATAAACTGCAAGTTTTCATTTTTTAGTTCTAGGCTTCATGCTTTTGTTCCATACTAAACACATTCATAGTGTTTGATATTTATTGTCATAGCTGTACAAAAGACAAGTTTGAAATATTTCCAAATGTTCATCTATTCGAATGAGATTCTTGATATAACTCATATCAGATAACTATGATTATTATGTGTACAGAACAAAACAAGTGATCATCATAACACTGAATGACCACAACTATGGCCTTTGAAAGAAGAAATACACAACAATTTTTTCAACACAGTGTATGAAGCCCACTTGGAAAATGTTTTAGTTTTTTACCAACCACAAACACAGAAGAAAGCTATCTGTACTGGCTTGATACAGATGAGAACATCTGACCTCCAGAACAATGACGAAGAAGAAAGTGTTTTGTAATTCCAAAGTTTGTATCAGGGTAGTTTTTGATATATAATTGAATAATTTTTTTGGGATGGGTAGGGGGGGGTTGTAATTTCCATAACCTTTATAGTTCTGAGTATCTTGAGCAGCAAGTAGCATTATATTGAAACTTAAGATGCCCTTTTTCAGTGTATGGATGTGTGTGTATATATATTTATAATTCTTTTCCCCCACCAAAATGTGAACATGTGCTAATTTTGTCACTGTAGTTTGAAATAAATAAAAAAAAATGACAAAATTTTTTTTGGAGTGGAGCACTTACATTCTAAAACTCCTACACTTTTTTGGGCAGCTATTTTAGTCATTAACATAAGTTGTTAAGGCTGCTATTTTTACCATTAGTGGCTACTAAAGCAACTATTTTCTTGGGTCTGATATATAATGTGCGTGCGCACATTCATAATGTTTGATATACACACATTTATTTATTCACACATTAGTATCAACAGTTAGGTGCTGCATAAAGAAAGTCATTCCCTGTCTATTCCACAACTTTTATGTCGTAAGCAGTTCTTTTGCAAGTACACAAACTTAATTTCCAGGTGATAATAAGTATTTACTTGATGTAATGTGTATCAGATTTTCTGTGTTAATCAGTTTTAATATTGAGCCTAACTGACATTTTAGACAGCAAGAACTGTAATACTCTGGTGGAAAAATTAAAGATGTCTTGGTTTCTAGTCTCCAAATAATTAATGCTGCCTTTTTTTTTTCATAGATGTGGAATGAATTCATCAATTGCTCTGATAATGATGAATGGTTTCAGTCCAGTGGTGATGCTATCAGGAATGAAAATGCAGAATACAGCTGTGATGAATCAACTCCCTCAGTGGATACCTGTCAAGACAATCGCAGCAGTATGTAATCGTGGAATTTATGTGATGTGTGCCTTTTGATTTCCAGTAATTTTATTTTTGTAAAAAATGTACCATGTACTAATTGTAAGAAAAGCAAATAACTTGGAGCAACTGGAAGGGAGTCTTTCTTGTAGATCATTTACTATAAAAGTGTGATACTATATGAATAATTGGCGAATTAGGAATTGTAGGTTATCATCAAAGTGCTCATTTGTCTGTGAGATCAGTACAAGCTTCAGTTTCAAGAACAGTAAAAAATGACATAAAATATCACATTTTAAAGGTATTTGGAAAAAAATTAACTCTTATGTTATCAATATGCTTTGTGATTACAATATTGGATAGACTAGCAAGACATGGGAAGTATTGAACTCCTACGAATTATTGATTGTCTTCTGATTTTTATAGCTTCATTTGGATGCATATCGTGTTAACAGTGCTAAAAAACTTGCATACTGGGTGAGTACTTGGGAATGGGTTCCATTCAGTTCCACAAGAGATCTTATGTGGAGCACATTGAAAATTTTAATAATGAGTAGGTTGCTGGTATTGTTTCCATTCAAGACAATCAGGAACTTTTAGTGGCATTCTTTATCAGCACCAAAAATGGACAAATCATTGCATGGTATGTAGAAGATACAACTTTAACATGTAGTGATATGTTCTACTCACACATTGTTTTTGAACCATGAAAAAAGAAATAAAAATGCTACTATAAGAATTAGTTTACAGCATAAGCTGCAAAAAGTGGATTTGTGTATGTAGGAAAGAAAGGAAGGCAGCTCAAGTCCTATTTGAAGGAAAGTAAATGAGCTATTAAAAATGTGTGTAATGAAACTGTATCAGATAGATATGCACAAAAGACTGGCCATAAGATGAACTTCATTATTATTTTTTAAAATCTTATGTAGGAATTCAAATATCATAAAGAGGAAGCTATGAGAAGTTTTAGAAATTAAAAAGAATCTAGGAAGAACCATCAATCATCATTTTGAGTGGACACTTCCTTGAGGACAGTTTTTTTTTTATCCATAACTTATAGTCAGTTGTCCTCAAAACATGACAAGATATATCCCAAAGATCCATTTTATAAAATGTTTTTATCAGTAAAAAAAGTCTAAATTTTTAAAATTCTTGAATAATGTAGAAGTGAACCACTGAATGTTATATTCGAATACAAACCTCATCTAGTGACAGCATTATGGGTTTGTTTAAAGATAGAATTGTGTAGTTTAGTTGCAATACAAAAAGTGTGTGTGTGCATGCGCCTAAGGAGTAGGGTGCTCATTATGTTAAAAAGCTGTGGTATAAAAGACAAGCTCCTGAATTCAGTGTCAATCTGCAGCATCAAATCAAGGTCTGGATGGTGGAGGGCACTGGTAAGCACCTTGAGGTTAACTATAGACTTAAGATCAGGATATAGTGTTCCCCATCTTTATTTTTGATCTGGATAGATAAACTTCTTAAAGAAAGTAATTTGATATCAGTTTTGGAATAGTTGATTAGGTTCAAAACAGTTGGCATCATTCTGATGACTTAGTGCTAATTTCAAAAAAAAAAAAAAAACAAATAGCTTTATGACTTGAATTAGCTGAACAAAGTTTGTGAAAAATTTGAAAAGAAGATAAATGTTGAGAAGCTAAACCAATGTTGTAAGTCAATACCATTGTTGTAAACCAATGTTGTTAGTCAAACCTCAAAAATTAAATAAAGGTCAATTGTGTAGCACAGGGAAAATGACTAGTACATATAAAAAATATTATCTTCTTTTTTTATTAATTTATTTTTCAATTGATTGCCTTCTAGTGATGGGTACATGCAAGACTCGTGTCTGTACTTTTTAAAGTAGAGATCACTTGAATGTAATTTATGTTGAATGTGGCAGACTTAGGACCTATTGCTGGTTTTCTGTTCTTGGTGTTTGCAGTGTTTTCTGTGGACAGATGATAGCATAAATAAATGCATACATCTCTTATGGAAATGTTTTTGAATATATGCTTTCCTATGCCATTGTAGCTTTGATTCAGACTAGCAGTGAATATCATTATGCCTGAGTGATTAATTTCAGCCTAATCCAAATCATTGCAATTCCTGATGATTTTTTAAGACAGTACCTCCATTTGTATATAAAAACATTCTATATATTGATTTTGGTGAAATGATACTTAGTGGGAGAGAAAATTATATAGACACTGCTGTTTTGCACTCATTATTTGGCAAGATCATATCTAAGATATTCAAAGAAAATGAATTTAAAATGTACAAAAGGATTGTGCTTTACACTGCTTAATAAAATAATGCTAGGTTTAAGTAATGATTCCTTTTTTCTTTTCGTTTCTTTGTTTTCTTTTTTTCAGAACACCCAGCATTCTCTGCAGCAGAATGTTTCCAAAATATTGATAGTGGTTTGCGATATATGCTGCGCAAGAAGCATGTTCCTTTGGTAAGCTGATTTTTTAAGTGACTTAGTTTGTATTATTATAATTTCAGTGAAGTTACTGCAGTGTATCACATATCCACAGATATTTTACTTTTGAGCAACATGAGATCCACAGTGGTAGTATTTTGTGATGTTTGCACTTCAAGAATAATGCACAGAGATTTGTGACATGAGAAACATACCATTACCACAAATACTTAATGGGAATTATAGAGGATAAATTTATTAAGGTACATTACCTCTCAAATTTTTGATCTATACACTATATCATCATCAGGAGTTCCTGTGTCTTACTAATTCCACAGGTTTGGCGACCAAGCCTAGTTGATTTGTCATCCAGCATGGTCGTTGATGTTGCCACCTTATGTCCTGTAAATTTCCAGAGATTCCTTTAATTTTCAGACAATTGCATGGGATTGATGCTTGATAACTAGTATGGAGTCTCGTTCCATCTTGTGGCCAGTTTTTTTTTTTTGTGCCTGTTTAATCCTGTTTTATTTAAATTTTTCTTTATTGCTGCTTTGTGCTCATTAATTCTGGTGGTTAATCTGTGTCCTGCTTCTCCTATGTATGGTAAATCACATGAAAACTTGATTTTATAAATGACTCCTACCTGGAGTAAAGTATTTTCTTCTCTTTGCTTTAGGGATGGTAAGTATTTTTCAAGTTTGTTGTTTAAACCTGGAGCCAACCTAATTTTTTATCTATTGCTGATTTCCTTTAGTTTTTTTAAACAGTCCCTTGTGGTAAATGACTTTCTTGTAAATAAATAGTTAATTTTCTCTTTATTTTTTACGGTAGCGCTGGTTCTGTTACTAGTAGGATTTTTTTCCAATAGATCATGTATTTCTTTTGAAGGGTAATCATTTTCTAATAAGATTGATTTTAACTTATTTTTACGTTTTTCTTTAGCTTTAAAGATGAATTTAGTTTTTCAACTTTTTTTTAAATTGTAAAGCTACGTTTTTCTTTATGTATTTAGGGTGATCTGAGTTATAATTTAAAATGTTACTAGTATTTGTAGGCTTCTTGAATAACTCTGTGGTAAGATGTTTTCCTTCCCACTTTAAGGTAATGTCTAGCTAATTTAGCTTATTTTCCTTTTGCTCAAATATGCATAATATCTAAGGTATTGTTTACCTGATATTGTCAAAGTATATCGCACGTTGTTGCTCTGTGAGGCACGTGATCCCGGCACGAGAGGTCTTTTTTTGTTACAGGTTTTTGGTTAGTTATAAAATTTGTTTTAGAAATAAAACAATTAGGTTATATATTTTCAGTTCAACATTCATTCCTTTGCACAATCAAACGTTTTAAATTTACTATTAATTAAATGATTGTAGTAGAAAGAGTTATACTCATCGGGTCAGGAGACGTCTCACAAAGGGTTTGTCGTCACGTTGTTATGGCGAGCACTTTCGTAATGTCATACTACCATCGTCGAGCCTCTACTTCCACACGAGGGTTCCTTGCGTGTGTGTAGTCTTAGAGTTGCATGTCAGGAATTGAAGGGAAGTTTTGCGGCCTTGTATGTGTTAGGTGATTTGTTTCTCATGTGTCGCCATCTGTTGGATGAGTTGGTAGGTATCAGTCGTAAGTATAATTCATTTTTCATTTTTGTGTAGATATTTTTGGGCTATTATTATTTGTTTTTATTTGTTTGTAGAAACAGGTGTATTATTTTTGGTCCTTTATTTAATGGTGTCATCTTTTGTAATGTTTTTTTTTTTTTTTTTTTTTTTTTGTCTTTTTTTATAAGTGATTTCCAGGCTGTGTCTAGTGTGGTGGGGTCTTGTAAGTTGCATATTTTATCTTTTTTTTGTTGTTCAATTATAACGCTTTCAAAAATCCTTAATTCTTTTCCGTTTGTGTGGGTGGTTAGTAATTTAATATTTTCAAAATCAGGATATTGTTTATGTTTAATGCAATGTTGGATAATTGCAGTTTTTTCTTCTTTTTTGTTCCAGTTTTTTATATGTTGATGTAATATTTTTATTAATCTATTTTTTGTGCTGCCAATGTAAGAAATGTGGTCTCCAGAATGTGAAACAATAGGAATTTCATAATTTTTTCTTTATAATTAAGTCACAAATATTCTGAACAGAATGACCAAAAATAATGTTGTGTTTCTTCATTAATCTTAAAATTTTCCCACTTAGTCCTCTAATAAAAGGGAAAGAATCTGAAAATTTGTATTTCTTTTTTGGGATGTTTTGACTAGACTCTTTTAATTTCTTTTTGTATTCAAAAATCAACTTTTTAACAGTTTTTGTGTCATATCCATATTGTTTGGTTGTGTTAATAATCCATTGAATTTCTTCTTCTCTGTACTTTCTATTTGAGGAATGTCAGGGTGTCCACATTCTGGAAAGTCAGGGAAAGCCAGGGAAATGCCTGAAATGTTGGTAAAAGTCAGGGAAAATCAGTGATATTTAAAAAAGTCAGGGAAATTTCAATCACAATTAGACTACAACTAGTTTTAACCCGGCGTCGGGGAGTGACGCCCTCATCGCCCAACACACTTGCATTTAGTGTTGCAGACAGTCACTAACTTCCCCTTCCTACTAATGTAACCTTGTATTTCCTACCTATTATTGTAACTTGTGTTACATTACTTGTTAACATTTCTCTTTTTGTTTTAGGTCAAAGGAGTAGAAGAAAATTTGCGATATAAGTTATACCTTGTTAAAAGACAGTTAAGACTGCAGTAATGTCAAAGTGTTGTGTGTTTAGTGAACAATGGTTGGACGAACAATTAAATCCTGAGTTTTCTGGTTGGATAGCTGCTGTGAACGGCGACAATGAATCAGCATTTTGTAAAGTGTGCTCTAAAACATTCCAGCTTCGCAACATGGGGCGTCAGGCAGTCTCCAGCCACGGAAATGGCCCTAATCATTTGAAAAGCATCCGTGCTAAAATGTCTCAGCCCAGTCTTGCTTCTTTCACTTCCTCTGTGAAAAAGAACTGTCTTTGTAATAACGAACTCTTGCCATCAACAAGCTCAGGAAATGTGGAATCAGTACTTCTAGAAAATATTAAGTCTAATGACTCAAATACTTATGTTGTAAA
Source organism: Macrothele yani (assembly GCA_039090855.1). Classification (NCBI taxonomy): domain Eukaryota; kingdom Metazoa; phylum Arthropoda; class Arachnida; order Araneae; family Macrothelidae; genus Macrothele; species Macrothele yani. Next base: position 70,429,726 of record CM077013.1, read on the forward strand.
AAATGATGTGAAGCCCAGTGACCTCAATGCTTATGTAGTGAAAGATGATGTAACAAAGTCGGGAATAATATGGGCCGTGGAAGTGTTGTCCAAGCAAATGTCTCTGAACTCTTGTACACAGATTAACAAAATATTTCAGTTAATTGCATTTTTGAACTTACCGTTAAATTGGTGAAATTCCAAGTTGAACACTTCCAGCACGTGGATCTTGGTTTTTTCCCCGTATTTCCATTATGTAGATGCTGCATGGGGGGTTTTTCATTCAGTTGCTGGTCCACTTCAGTTTTTTCCCCCGTTGGTTTTTAATTGGCCTCATTACTAAATGAGTTTTTTTCCTTTGCTGCTTCCACATATACTTCTATACGTTTTTTTACCCGAGTACTTTCAGTAACACTCCGGTCATCTAGGGGACGTTTGCTCCGACCAGCACGGACCGTGTCAGTAGAGCTTTTGGGTGGTTCTCGCGGGCTGCATCTGTTAACGGCTATCGCTTCCTCTTGGGCGTTGTGGTGCCATCAGCAAAAAAGAAAACAAATTTTCAGACTTAATGCTCAAGTTTATGAATTATGGAAGCTGATAAGCAACTCAAAATATGCACAATTTGATGGCACATGGAAAGATCGCATTTTGGATACTACGTTCATCGAAATTAATGAAATTGCTAACAAAGAAGCTAATGCCAATAGTTTTACTGTTGATGAAAAATTAAATGCATTATTTGATGAACAAAAATTAAGTAAGGAACCCGTAAATGAATATAATGTGTATGAAAATCGTTCTGATAAGAATTTAAGCTTTTCACAGAAAGCAGTATTACAAAAAGGGAAAAAATTTGCCTTTCCACAGGGCCTCCCTAAAACTGAAGAAATCATCCCTTGCCTAGAAGATATTCTCAAAAATATACCTGGCGCAGAGAATAAAACTGAAGTTGAGAACAAATTATATAGAGTAATTCTAAAAGAATATAATGCCAAAAACAACAAAAACTTTTATATAGAGAAAAAATTAAAATATGAAAAAAAAAACAACTATTGGAATTGAAAAATGACCCAAATATCAAATTCTGTGAAGCAGATAAAACCGGCCAAGTAATTATTTTCAACACAGTCGAATATGAACAAAAAATGACAGTAGCAATAGAAGAATTAAATTGTACTGAAATAAAGAAAGACCCAACTGATAACCAAATTAAATTCTTAGCAAATATAAGAATCAGCACATTACCTGATGAAATCAAGTGCTCTTTTCCACCAATGGGAGCAGGCATACCACGTATTGTTGCAAAGATAAAGACACACAAAGATGATGCTCCAATGAGACTGATTGATTAAAAAAAGCCCTCACCATTGATAACATTAGAGAAAAACATTTACAAGTTCCTTGCACCCATTTTCATGAACAACAAGTTCACCATCAAGAACACTTATGAATTTATTGAGAAAATTAAAAATGTAAAAACTGACCTAAAGGACTTACATATGGCAAATATGGACGTTAAAGCATTATATCCAAGCACTCCTGTTCCAGAAGCTATTGAAATTGTCATTAAGAAGTTGCATAATCTTAAAATATTAAATGACACACAAACTCAAGAATTCAAAAAAGTTTTATTCTATTTATATGAAAATAATGTATTTACATACAAGAACAAAATATACAAGCAAAATTCAAGAGGCCCAATGAGCTCATCATTATCAACTTTATATGCTGAGATTGAAGAAAATGTCCTGCATTGTATGGAAGAAAAACCAGAAATGTACTGTCAGTACGTGGATGATATTTTCATTCTATCAAAACTGAACGAAGAAGAGTTAAGAAAATTAACCAAATGTTACAGCTCTTTATACCCAACAATAGTACTCACGGTAGAAATGGAAAAAAATAATGCAATAGCCTTTTTGGACGTACAAGTTATAAAATCCACAAATAAGTTGCAATACAGAGTGTATCGAAAAAGCTCATTTCTTCCTGTTCTAATCCCGTACAATTCGGCACATCCTTATCCACAAAAATGCAATAGTCTGAAAACTTTAATTAAAAGAGCATATACGCACTCCGAAAATATTCAGTTCACTAATGAAGAAATTAAATTCATAAAAAAAATTGCAGGTAGTTTTGGTTATCCAAACCATTTAATAAAAAAATGGAACACAGAAGTACTAAAGAAAATAAAAAATAATGTTGTAGTAAATAAAAATGAAATCAAATATCTGAATGGTTTTCCTTACATTAAAGGTACTACTAATGAAATTAATAATATTTGTAAAAAGCATAACATTCAAATTGGAAGAAAAGTAAATACTATTAAAAATATAGTAATCAAAGATAATGAAAAAATAAAAATGTTAGAAAAAGCAGGTATTTACTCAATTCCTATTTCAGAAAATCCTCCAATGGCATATATAGGAAGTACCAAAAGTAAGCTTAAACACAGGTTAAAACAACATGTAAAAAATTGGCAGAAAAAAGAAGAAAAAAACTGCACTTATTCAATATTGTCTGGCTAACCAAAAATATCCTAAATTTGAAAATATAAAAATCATAAAAAGCTGTAAATCCAAAAAACACCTCAGAATAGCAGTCGGTAATGATAGAAAAAAATTGAGCAAAAGTTTGCAACCATAATGACCCTAATATTTTAAGAAACAGTTGGAGGAATTTAATTAAAATTGAGCAAAAAATTGGAAAATTTCAAAAAATGAGATCGGTGACCAACAAGAGATGGCGCCACAACACTAAAGAGGAAGCGATAGCCGTTAACAGATGCAGCCCGCGAGAACCACCCAAAAGCTCTACTGACACGGTTCGTGCTGGTTGGAGCAAACGTCCCTTAGATGACGGTAACAGAGTGTTACCGAAAGTACTCGGGTAAAAAAACGTATAGAAGTATATGTGGAAGCAACAAAGGAAAAAATTCATTTAGTAACGAGGCCAATTAAAAACCAATGGGAAAAAACTGAGTGGACCAGCAGCTGAATGAAAAACCCCCCATGCCGCATCTACAAAACGGAAATACAGGAAAAAAACCAAGATCCACGTGCTGGAAGTGTTCAACTTGGAACTTCACCAATTTAACGGTAAGTTAAAAAATGCAATTGCATTAATGCATGTCAAAAAAAATTAACCTTCAATAGCAGACTTTTACTAAAGAAACCCAATATTAGAAGTACTTGAAATTTCAGTTAATGTTTCCTGACAGTGCGATAGCTTCAAAATTTACTTTAGGCAAAAGCAAAGCATCTTATGTGATAAACCATGGATTGGCACCACATTTCAAAAAGTTTTAATGGACGATCTGAAGCAGTGCACTGACTTTGTAATTTGTTTTGATGAATCATTAAACATAATTGCTCAGCGTGGGCAAATGGATCAGTTTGTTCGTTATTGGGACGTCAATCTGCAAAAAAGTTTCCACTAGATACTTAAGTAGTGCGTTTTTAGGACGGGCAACAGCTAATGACTTTTTAGAGAAATTCATTAAAGGTGCACCTCTTCCCTTGGATAACATGCTACAAGTGTCAATGGATGGGCCTAACGTTAATCTCAGCTTTCTTCGAAAGCTGAAAGATATACTTAGAACTGAAAATCCAGATGGTAAATAATTATTAGTTGACATTGGAGTATGTGGTCAATGGAGCTATGAAAACTGGACTTGAAGCAGTGAAATGGGATATACACCACTTTCTGCGTAACTTGTACTACATTTTAAAAGATAGTCCTGCTCACCGTGCAAATTATACTATGATTACTGGATGTAAAGATTTCCCTTTAAAATTTTGCACTGTAAGGTGGTTGGAAAACGTTAATTGTTTGACTAGGGCATTGCTTGTCTATGATCATATCAAGAAATATGTTCAAGAATCATCAGTTTCCAGCAAACCGCACATGTTTCTTGCAGAATTCATGGAAAGTCCACTGTTAAATGCAAATTGGCTGCATTTAGGACTATAGCTTCAGAGTGTGAATCTTTTTTGAGAAGGTTCCAGAGCCCAAAGCCTTTAATTCCTTTCTTACTCACTGATTTACTGGATCTGATGAAAAATTTGATGGCCCAAAGCTTGAAGCCTGACAAATTAAGTGAAGCTGATAGTGTCTCAAAACTGTTAACTTTAGATGTATCAAAAAGTGAAAATCTTCTCTCAATTGAGAAAGTTGATATTGGATTTAGTGCTAAAAAGCTATTAAAAGAAGTGAAGTGCTCAGAAAGGGAGGAATTAGAGTTTAAGCTTGAATTTAGGAAACTTGTGACCAGTACGATAGAAAAACTTAGTGAGAAAAGCCCACTAAAATTTAAGTTTGTCCGTGGGGTAACTTGTTTGGACCCAAATATTATACTGCAGCTGCTGAGTCTAGGCAAGAAGAGAGTGGAAATTGTGCTCGAAGTTTTACTTAGTGCAAACAGGATTTCAGATGACTGTGCTTTGAAAAAGCTAATAAGCAGTATGCTTCATTGTGTGTAGAAGCTCAATCTGCTTTAAAGTCTCAGTTTGATGAATTTTTAGACAGTCATGATGATTCCATTGGATTAGACAAATTTTACAGTGCTCTACTTGATAACCAAAAACAATTTGGTGAACTTTGGGATGTAATAAAAATTTGTCTCATTATGTCTCATGGAAATGCTTCAGTGGAAGGTGGATTTTCTGTCAATAAGTCTCTTCTTGTGGAAAATTTCCTGGAAGAATCCCTGATTTGTCAGAGAACAGTTTTGATGCCATTAAAGATGTGGGAGGAGTAGAACACATTGCCATCAATAGAAGGCTTCTTCTTTCTGTAAGAGCCTCCAGACAAAGATATCAGGATTATCTTGAGAAAAAAGTGTTCTTCAAACCAAAGAAGAAAGAAAACTGAAGGAAAAAAGAAAAATTGATCATGAAATAAAGGAATTGAAGGAAAAAAACAAAGAGTACGGAAGGAACTAGAGTTGGAAGAAGCAACATTGCAGGCGAAGATTTCAGATTGGGAAAAGAAGAAAAGTGGTGTGTAATATAAAAGCAGTGACTGTGTTCCTTCTGTAATATTTTTATCGTAACTTCTGAATATTGTGTATGAGTTTGTTTGAGTGTTTCTTCAATAAATGTAAAACCATGAAAAAAGGAGTAAACTTAAAATTAAAAAGGTGTGAGTTGGACAGCTATGGGAAAGGTGGAGGCCGATTATAAAAAAAAAAAAAAAAATTAAATGAATCGGTTATTTGGGAAACTTTATACGTCAAACGGAAACACTTTTAAATAATATAAGTTTCTCAATTATCCAATTCAATTTTATTTATTATCATGGCACATATATTGAAAAACTCAAATAAACCTTTTTGTGTAAGGTCAGGGATTTCTTATATACACAATCTACCTACAAGTAATTGGACACCTGTGATAGCAAAAGAAAATGAAGTTTATTCACCTTCAATAGTTGTTCGAGCCTCCACGAGCGGCGATTACAGCTGCGACCCTCAGGGGCATACTCTCAACCAGGTGTTGTACGATGGCTAGCGGTATTTTCTTCCACTCAGCTTGGAGAAGACAGGTCAGTTCCTTCACCGATTTCGGATGGTGGGGGCACCCCTTAAGTCGACGCTCCAACTCGTCCCAGAGGTGCTCGATGGGGTTAAGGTCCGGGCTCTGCGGGCCAGTCCATTCGATTAACCCAACTGTCACCATACCAAGCCATGGTGGACCTCTCAACATGACAGGTGGCATTGTCATCCTGAAAGTAACATGGGTCCACCCCGTAAAACTGCCACAATGTAGGAAGCGCATGGTCATCCAAAATGGTACAATAGGTCTCGGCATTGAGTCTACCAGGAATTACGACCAAGGGTCCCGTGCCATACCAGGAATTGCGACCAAGGGTCCCGTGCCATACCAGGAATTGTGACCAAGGGTCCCGTGCCATACCAGGAGAAACACCCCCATAGCATAATTCCACCGCCACCGAACTTCACAGTTGGCGCAATACATTACGGCAGGAGGCGTTCTCCAGGCGGACGCCAAACCCATACCCTGCCATCTGAACGGTAGACAGTGAACCTTGATTTGTCGCTCCAGAGAACCTGTGTCCACTGTTCAACGGCCCACTGTCGACGTTCTTTGCACCACGTTAGCCGAGCAGCGCTATTCGACTTGGTGATCAAAGGTTTGTGGGCGGCAGCACGTCCATGATAACCGAGCAGATGGGCTTCCTTACGGATGGTATTCATCGAAAAAACACTCTCGGATGCCTGTTGAAACTCCTTGCGGATGTGGCCCATCGATTTGGTGCGGTTCTTCCGAATTTCTCTGGCCAGCACCTATCAGTCTCTAACTCCCAGTTTTGTGGGTCTGCCGGGTCGGGGCACATTCCGACAGTCATCTCTCATCTTCCACTTGCAAATCACATAGGCCACTGTCGATTTTGGGTACTTCAACTCGCTGGATATGTCACATATGGATCGGCCATTTCTGTGATACCCGACGATTACACCTTTCTCGAAATCAGAGAGCTGCGAACTGCGTGGCATCTTGCATGCGACTGGTTGCATTGTTGTTTTGCACACGATATTTAACAGCGGCGGCTGTGACGTGTATCAGGACCGCAGATATCGTCGATTGCAGGGGTGTCCAATTACTTGTTGGTAGATAGTGTATTTGGTCAGGGAAAGTCAGGGAAATCAGGTTTGATAATTCTGTGGACACCCTGAATGTGTGAAGGCTCGTTTTACGCAATTCCAAATACCATTTGCTTTATGAGTTTTTGGATGTTCAGATTGATATGGGATTATTATAGGTACATAGGTTGATTTTCTAAAAACTATGTATTCAAAATTTAAGTCTTTTTTTATTAGTTTGATATCTAAGAAGGAAATTTTTTCATCTTGTTGAAATTCACAAAGTTAATTCAATATCTGGGTAACAAGTGGTAAATTTATTTTTCAATATTTCAAGTTCGTCTTATTTTAATTTAGACAAAATAAAAATGTCGTCAACGTACCTACAATAAAGGATGGTGGGTATGGTAGTTTTTTAATAATTTTTTTTTCAATATCACACATGATTATTTCTGAAAATAAAGAAGATAATGGGGATCCCCTCCTACTTCTTGGCTATAGATTTTTTTGTCAAACTCAAAGTATGTAATTGTTATTAGAAATATAGGTTAAAATGTTAAATAACTCTTGTAATTGTATATTATTAAATTGATATTTATTTTTTAACTCTTTAATGATAATATCTATGGCTTTTGGTACAGGGGTACTTGGGAATAATGATTTAATGTTTAAACTTGCCATAAACATACCAGATAGTTTAACATTAATAGGTTTTATTTTCTCAATGAACTCTAAACTGTTTTTTAAACAGTATTCATTATTCATGAAAAAGGGGGCCAAAAATTTGTTTAATTTCCTTTCTAGATTTATTAGTGGGGACTTTGATTTTGGAACAATAACTCTAAATGGTCTATCGGGTTTATGGGTTTTTATTTTTCCAAAAATACTTGGAACTACCGTACATACTGGTGGATAGGCTCTGGTAATTTCTGAAGGTAGTGAACTATGATTTCTAATTTTAGATAAAAAGTTTATCTATCTGAGAGTCAACAGGGTCTTTTTTAATTATCTTACATTTTAATTCCTCAATAGCTGTATTCATTTTAATGATATATTCATTTTTATCCAGTATTATTAACTGATTTGATTAATCTGCTTCACAAATTACAATAGTAGGGTCTTTTTTTAAGTCTCATAGTTGTTGTTTTAAGTCTCATATGTCATCTTTCCAATTTTAATTTCTTTTTTAGACTGCAGATTATATTCATCCAATATATTTCTATACAACTTAAATCTTAAAGTTGGTTTGTATGAATATGTGACACGTTGAATGATGGTCTCGTTTTTCAGAATACACCTTTCAGTTGGGGGAATAGTCTGCAGGTACACAACTGTTTTACCCTTCTGTAATGCTGCCTGTTGTACTTCTGAGAGTTTGAGATTAGAGTAATTTTGAAACATGGGTAGAGAATTTTCATTGATTAATTTCTTGGTAGGAATATTTTTATCGATTAGCCTATTTAATTTATAAAAATACCTTTTTCTGATGGTTTGGGCTTCGTTTTCTAATATTGTAAAAGTCTGTTTTAAAATTTGGTCGATGACAGTATCAGTCCATTTTTTATTTAAATTTTCATATTTATTATTATGTATCAGATTCCATAATTTATAACAAGTGTTGTGTAATTTATATACTGTCTTTCTTTCGGATACAATTTCAGTTCTTAATCGTTTAATTTCACATTGTTTTATTATATTTGCGTCTTTGTCATTCAATGTGTAATTATTGAGTTGTAGAAATTTTGGTATCAAGTTTAAATCACGACAATTTATCAAGAATTCCAACTGAATGCTGTTTTTTTGAAGGTCACTTCTTCTTTTTCTGAAGTTCTCTAATTCTCTCAACTCTTTAGGTTTTAACAGGTTTTGGCAATTCATGGTCGTTTTTTATCCTTCGCGTTCCCGGCGTTCCGTCATATACTATGTAAAGAATTACGAAATATGCAATTCATGAGGCAACTTTAAGGGTTGTCTTATGTTATAAATGTGCTTTAGATTAAATATACATAATATCTAAGGTATTGTTTACGTGGTATTGTCAAAGTATTTCACACGTTGTTGCTCTGTGAGGCACGTTCTCCCGGCCCGAGAGGTATTTTTTGTTATGGGTTTTTGGTTAGTTATAAATTTTTTTAGAAATAAATGAAATAAATAAATGAGTATAACTCTTTCTACTACAATCTTTAATTAATAGTAAATTTAAAACGTTTGATTGTGTGAATGAATGAATGTTTAACTGAAAATATATAACCTAATTGTTTTATTTAAAAAAAATATATATAAGTAAGCAAAAACCCGTAACGAAAAAGACCTCTCGGGCCGGGAGCATGTGCCTCACAGAGCAACAACATGCGAAATACTTTGACAATATCAGGTAAACAATACCTTAGATATTATGTATATTTAATCTAAAGCACGTTTATAACATAAGACAACCCTTAAGGTTGCCTCATGAATTGCATATTTTGTAATTCCTTTTGCGCTTTTAATGTAAATTTCAGGGATTCATCTTGGGAATTAAAACCTTCTAGAATTTTTGTTGAGTATTCACACAAATCTTGATGAATGATGAAAAGGATATCATCCACGTATCTAGTATACATGCAGAAAATAGATGGTTTCGATAGGAAGGCCTCCTCTATTTTACTAATGTAATAATTCACGAGGAGAGGTGCTAATAAAGAGCTGATTGCTAGCCCACATCTTTGCTAATAGAAAAGAAACAGCTTTGGAATTGAAAAAAATTGTTATTCAGAGCAAATACTGTAAGTTCACAAATATCTATTGTTTCTTCTTTATTATAATCATGAAACACTACTAGGTCTGATAGGTCATCTGCTGCTATGTAATCTATGAGTTTGTCGAGGTTAATATTTGTATACATTGACACTACATCCAAACTAGCCATTCAACTAACCTGAAGCTGCATAAGTGCTAGAAAAAGAGTACAAAATGCTATAAAGAGAAGAAAATACTTTACTCCATGAAGGAGTCGCTTATAAAATCGAGTGTTCATGTGGTTTACCATGTATAGGAGAAACAGGATGAAGGTTATCCACCAGAATTAATGAACACAAAGCAGCAATAAAGAAAAATTTAAATAAAACAAAATTAGATAGGCACAAACAAAAAACTGGCCACAAGATGGAATGGGACTCCTTACAAGTTACCAAGCATCAATCCCATGCAATTGTCTGGAAATTAAAGGAATCTCTGGAAGTTTACAAGACATAAGGTGGCAACATCAACGACCATGCTGGATGGCAAATCAACCAAGCTTGGTCGCCAAACCTGTGGAAGTAGTAAGACACAGGAACTCCTGATGATGATACAGTGTATAGATCGAAAATTTGAGAGGTAATGTAGCTTAATAAATTTATCCTCTATGATTCCCATTAAATATTTGTGGTAAAATAAAATCTTCGTAGTTCTAATTCTGATATCATCAGAACAACTACTGTCCTTTAAACGTGCATACGTTCATCATATTAGATATTTCAGCTAGATAATGCTTACCTTTGCATTTCTATCTTGCTTGACTTTACATTTCCTGCACGTGGTCCGGTTGTCGCTGATGTTATCGTTCCAATCGTCCGTTTCAGGTATAGCTGTTCGTGGCGCTATTCTCGTTTAATGCAGGTTTGCTTCACTAAACTTCGATTAGGTTCCGTTAATACCAACTTTTACCGTTTTTCTTTGCTCGGAATTTTTCGCCCAAAACATTGGGATCTTCAGGAGCGTGGCGATTTTGCCCCTTTGCTTGTGGGTGCCTTCTCGCTTACTGGGGTATGCTAATCCCCGTTGCCATTCTTCGTTCATCTCGGATACGCAGTTTGATCATTTCTACCCTGTCGCCATCTATGTTTTCTCTTTGGACATTTTTTTTTATTTTTTTTAAATACGCTATCTTGTTTGTTATCCTTTACTTTCTTCTATCTTTGTCTTTCCTCCTTTTCTGTTGTGTTTTTTTTTTTACTCTTTTTCTTGTCTAATAAGTTCTTTCCATAGGTTAGACAACGTGCTCGGGTCGTTCTGGTTACATACCCTATTTTTATTTTTATATATTAAAATTGCTTCTTCCATCCTCAATCGTTTTTCCGATTTTTTTATTTCTTTTTAGCAATTTTAGTTCGTCGAATTTCGGGAACGTTTTGTTTTCCAATCAGAACTGTACTAGCGCCGTTTTTGCCTCTTTTTTTTTTTGCCAGTTGGTGATATGTTGCTTCAGCCTTTTTTTTTAACCTGTTTTTGTGCTCCCTATGTATGATATTGGGGGGAGTGTGCTATTAGGATTTCGTATGTTCCCAATTCTTCAAGCATTTTTTCCCGTTTTTTTTTTTTTTCATAGAAGGTGTCAGCCAGAAGTTAACAAGCAATGTGCGAAATACGATCTAAAACTAGGGATGTCTGTGAACACATTAAAGAATATGACGGTGAACAAAAAAAACAGGGGAAAAAATGTCAACTTAACACATCGCTCCACTTCCTGTTTGTGACAAGCAAATTTTTACATTCCCAATCGCTCAACAATGTTCTTACATTCACTGTTGCATAGATTCATTATTTCATTGTCGGTTAAATGAGCAGTCAATGGCGGTTCACTTAAGAGGCATGATTGCCAATCAATTAGGTCAAAATAATCCTCCCCCTGAACAGTTGAACTGAGGAATTTCGAATACACGGAATGCATTGCAGTTTGTGCCCTTGCTCTAAGGATCCTGCGGAAGCCAAGTTCTCTGATATTTTTTCTCTCGTCCGTGTTCATAGCCAGAAGTATTGATTCTGGATGGCCAAAATAGCCATTCCTTCAAAGTACGCGGTCCAGAATGCTCTTCAAATCCTGGGTGAGATATCACAATGTATGGATGGCCTTCCACAGATTCCGTACTCCATCATGGCAATGAGGGTGTGATCTTATAAGTGAACCACATGGGCATAAAACCTAACAACAAATTCTGCCAGAATTTTAAGAGAATCCAAAGGCTGCGAAGTACTAATATAAAGGCGCAAAATATGATTAGCCGTCGTTTGCCACCATGCATGGCTTATTTTCCCTGAGTGCTTATGTGCCAGGCTTGATGACCACATACACATTGTCACAGCGTGGCTAATGTCCTACAGGTATTTCTGAGACGTGTTGAAATCCCTTGCAATTTTTTCATCATGTTCAGGAAAACTTGCTTCAAATTTCAAAATCAGTAGATTTTCGCAGCCCTCCAGCTGTTTGCCGATTTTCTCTTGAAAATGTTTTTGGGCCACTCGTTTGGCCATCCAAATGTTGAATGAAGAGACGAAGTATCAACTCGTTTCTGTGCAACTGGCATATGCTCCACTGAAGAGGTTTTTGGCAGGCTAGCTCTAAAATGGGAATTGCACCTCTTGTACAGGAGGTGCAATGATGGTTGCACAGGTGCAACCCCAGTATTAACAACGGTTCCATCGCAGCCTATCACCAAGGTCGATATTCTTGGCATTTAAGAAATCCAGCAGACGTTTGGCAATGTCCTTTGCGGTGGAAGATGTAGGAGTGATAGGCCAAAGATATTTACTTCGGGGTTCTTCAGTAATAGTTTTTTTGAACCGCTTTCCTTCCCTTTCTTCATACATTATGGTTTGGTCCTTACGCACATCGAAATATAGCCCTTTAATAACTTTATGTGCAGTCAGATTATCATTTTGAGGCTGTTTTCTCTGTTTTTTTCTCTGCCTTCTAATTTTGTGCGTATCATAACACTTGAAGTATCAGCGTGAATTATCATTCCCACATCTTCCAGTGCACTTGCAAGGATGGCTCCATACATTCAGATATCTCACTCAGGATTTGAAGAGCATTCTGGACCGCATTATCTGAAGGAATGGCTAATTTTGGCCATCCAGAATCAATACTTCTGGCTATGGTCATGGATGAGAGGGAACATATCAGAGAACTTGGCTTCTGCAGGATCCTTCAAGCAAGGGCACAAAAATGCGATGCAATCTTTGTATTTGAAATTCCTCAGTACAACTTCCAGGGGGAGGATTATTTTGACTTAATTGACTGACAATCATGCGTCTTAAGCGAACCGCCATTGACTGCTCATTTAACCGACGATGAAATAATGAACCTATGCAACAGTGACTGTAAGGACATTGTTGAGCGATTAGGAATGCAAAACTTCGCGTGTCACAATCAGCGAGTGGAGCAATGCGTTAAGTTGACAACAGAAGCATCTGCTACTGTTTACGAAAAGAACAAAGGGATGGATTTATTAGAGTATGGTTGGAAGCACAGCAAATATAATAATACCAGCCTTCAAAAGTAAATCATATTTCAGGGTAAAAATTAATAAAGAACAGAAAATTGAAGATTAAAAGAGAAGAACAGAAAATTGATTTGCCCTAACAGATGGGTGGTTGGGTTGGGCACGGGTGGACCTTGCTGTGCAGCTACCTCCTCACGATGAGTTCTGGGATTTTTCTGAAACATGAAAAATGTGAAGAGCTGCACCATGCGCAGTGTGCACTACTGCATATTTGCACAATATGTTGTGCTTTCAGTGCAGTAATGCACACATTAACACAACTAGGAAACAAATCAGATGGTGAACGCTAGGTTTTAAACATTGCAATTTTCCTCAAACATGGAGTATTGTTGCATTAAACTGGAACCATAAGATATTAGTTGTTTGGCCTGAAAAATTGCGCACATCTTTTAGGTACCAACAGATAGTTTTTGCACACTGGGGAAAGTCTGTAATGAACACTGTTCTTTTCTTACACTGGTGTGCAAAAATTAAGGACAAAGAGGAGAAATTAGCATAACAGCGGAACGAGTAGGCAGAACAGACCGAAAGACCACTCAGGAGATAGACTAGGGTCCAGTACAGTAGGGCATGCGTATATATGCAGCACGACGTAGGGGGGTGGGGGTGGAAGGGTATAAAGCACATGGGCAGTGTACGCTCAGCAATTTGGTGAAAGCTATTGCACGGTGTACCTCGGTTTGAACGACGTCGAGTTGCTGCCACCGTGTGATATGGCCAACAGGCAATACAGTAGACGACATCTGGATGACTTTACCCGAGGTCACATCATTGGGAAGTTGGAAGAAGGTCGAAGTGTGACTAGTGTGGCCAAGGAGTTCGGGATCACTCACAGCATCGTTTCACGAGCTTGGAGAGTATTTCAAACGACAGGAACAGCTGTCCGAGAGTTTAGCAGTGGTCGTCCACGAGCAACCACGGCGGCGGACGACAGGTATATTGTCCTATAGGCGAGAAGAGACAGACGGCAGACAGCAGGAGAAATCGCAAGGCAAACGCAACAGACAACTGGATGTCCGTTATCGCATTTTACCGTGGCCAGGAGGCTGCACAAAGGTGGTCTATTTGCACAACGACCAGTATGGTGTGTGCCATTAACGCCTGTTCATCGGAGACGGAAGTTTCTGTGGCGCCAGGAACACAAGAACTGGACACATCAGCAATGGGGTCGAGTTCTCTTTACGGATGAGAACCAATTTAGTCTGACCTGCGATTCTGGACATATACATATCTGGAGAGGGCAGGGAACATTCAATCACACCTCCAACATCATCGAAAGGGACCGGTTTGGAGGTGGCGGAGTTCTCGTTTGGTGCAGAATCATGCTTGGTAGCTGTACTGACCTCCACGTCTTCCAAGGAGGTTCAGTCACTGGTGTCTGCTATTGTACCGAGGTTCTCCTGCCTCACATGCGTCTGTTTAGAGGTGCTATGGGTCCTGAGTTCCTCTTCATGGATGACAACGCTACACCTCATCGTACAGTGGCTGTCGCAGAGCTGTTGGAGAGTGAAGATATTCAACGCATGGATTGGCCCACAAGGTCCCCGGACCTAAATCCAGTCGAACACGTGTGGGACCTTCTCGGGAGATGCTTGGCAGCATGTCACCAGCTGCCTGCAACGATTCCGCAGCTGCGATTGTCACTGCTAGAGGAATGTGCCGCGATGCCTCAACAGTTCCTTGACAACCTCGTCCTCAGCATGGACAGATGTTGTAAATCCTGCAACGCAGTCAGGGGCGATTATATCTCCTACTAAAGACTGGATTTTTCTTGGCAGCCGCCTGTCACATGGACGTTTCTGTCTTCTGTCCAGTTGTGCTCGAAGCTACCTTTTCAATAAAGTGCCTTTGTATCCTTTGGATTCCTTGTTTGGACAGTTTTGCTCACTTGTCCCATATTCTTACATCTTGGGGATCTTATGATGTGATTTGAGTCGATGTGGAGCACTTCTGCACGACGTTACATTCGAAAAACCGCGTCATCCTTAATTTTTGCACGCCAGTGTACAATAGACATGAAAATGTTACGATTTTGCCCAAAAATTTTAAATTTTGGAGGTGAAGTGGAACCGTAAGATATTATTTGAATTTCACTAAATTTTTTGCACATGGTTTACGTAGCAAATACACAACTTTTCCGCACTAAGGCACATTGAAATTCGAAAAAAAAAAAAAAAATTATACTCCACCCTACTGTCCAATTCTGTATGCAGACTAGTTGACTCATCAAATAAAGAATCATTATTTTAAATTTCTGTTTCTAGCCCTCATTTTAATGTTTATAATTAATCCTCATTCCAATTCAAGAGAAGAGTGAGGTGAAACTTGAACCATAACTGCCATTCTTCCATCCTGGCGACAGACTTCCATCTTTTGAAAATTTTGAAAACCTGTCATGATTGTCAGATTATTTTAAAACTGTTCTTTTTTTTTTTTTTTTTTCCATCTGAAAGTTATGCAAAATTATATTTATGTGATCACTAAAACTTTGGAGTTGCACCAAATGTTTTAGAAGTGCTCAAAATGTTTTAAAAAATTCATGTATAAAACAGTAATCAATAAATGGGAAAACATTCATTTTCAGCAAAATTGAAGTTTAGAATACAAAATACCACTTATTCAGCTGTGAAAAACAATGGAACTGGCACTATTTCTATCTAGCATGCACAGAATAAGTTACAATTTTCAACTTGAATTGTGCTCTAAAAAGAAAATGAAGAAAAATGCTTTCTCCTGTGCTGGTTATAGCAAGAAGAACCTATAAGGGATAAGAAAATGTTCATTTATTTTGAAAATTTATTAAAAAATATGAAGTTGTATTTGTCATACTCCCAGTGATATCTGGATCAATGAAAACAACCAAAAGGAAAAAGTGTCATCTTCAAAAAGTATTTATAACTAGGCATGTTTTTTTATATTTTTGCAGGTCATATGTAATTCCTTTTCATCCCTCCCATATCTAATGTATATATTTCTTTCCACATTGGCTAGCCTTACTTCTCTCAGTGAGTGTGACTTAATTTTTAGTCTTGGCTTGAGCATTTCAGTGGCACCCTTTTCTTGAATGAATAGGGGTACTGGAAATTTGTGATATTAAAACAGATTATTCCAGCTATGACGGAAATATGTTAAATATGATTTCTATGAACTTCTGCTTGTAGTTACTGCAGTTCTGGTTTCATTTCTAGATGTCTGTTAAGTAGATCCTATGATGATGTGCATTTTTTAAAATTGATATCTATGATGCTTATGAAATTTCAGTTATTATAAGTATTGAAGTTTATACTGAATTTATATCAGAATGAATTAACTACATGGTGTTTCACTCATAGGAGGCCCCTACTTATCATTTACTACAGACATTATATATACAAACAAGACGGTTGCAACTATGCGAGTACCAACCTAGGTAAAGACATGTTTAAATACAACACGACTCTGGCATGTCAACACTTCTGTGGGGCCACATTGCGGTTGGCATAGAAACTGTCACCAGCTTCCTACGTTGAGTTCCCTATGCCCTGATAAGCTCAGTTCATGGCTAGTCTTGGTGCAGTAAACATGTATACAATTGAGCAAAAAGTGTTGGTCAAATCATATTGGACTACGGGTTCATTCAAGGTTATGCACTCGAATTTCAGAAAACAGTGTAATGCTGCAGTGCCGTCAAAAAGTGTGATACAGAAGATGATGAAAAAACAGGATACAACATGCACTTTACTGAATGTCCATGAGGCTGCTGTCCTGCAATGACGAGGAAACAGTGCAGGATGTGTGTAACAGGTTGTTTAACTTGGCAAGCAAGTCCTTACAACAACTGTCCCAAGAAATTGACTTGTCGCCACTCGACAAGCCTTCAATTTGCCACAGAGCAGCAAAAAAAGGGAGCATTTACACATATCTAGTGTCTGTAGTGCAGGAACTACAGGGGACCAATTACGCAAAAAGTGTGCCATACTGCAATTGGTTTCATACCTTTGTGGCTGAAAATGATGACATCCTGGACATAACGTTTTTCTCAGATGAGTATATTTTTCTCAGATGGGTGTATCAATTAATAAAATATGCACTTGTGGACCAAAGCGAATCTACGTGCGATTTTGAACATCTGTTCACTGTGTGATAGAGCTGAGTTCGAGCTCAATTTTCCGATCCCGAGCCCGAATTTTATACTGCAAGATACAGCCCGGGCCCGAACAAGCACAAAAACTGGCTAACTTGTTTAACCATTAATAAAAAACATTTCCTTTTCCACAATTCCACTCTTTCCTCCTCCTGCAATTAACCAATGTATTTCTCAAATGGGGAGGGGAGAAGGGACCTCTATCTATTTTTGCAGTGTAACTGTACGATTTTCTTTGACTGTTCGTTTCCACCTGAAGTGCTTCGGGCGAATGGGCATCCAAATAGATTGAGCGGTACTGCAATTGTATGTTGCTCAAATAATGCTAATATTATTGTGCCATAATGCTCTGCAATATGTATGTTGCTAAATAGAATTAGCAGGGAGCTACTGCATGGAGACAGGGGCTAAATTATAGTCGGCATGCTATCTACTATCCAATATCTATAGTTCTTGAAAAAGCTTTTTCTTCTCTGCCGAAACACACTAATGCGTGGCCTATGGCATTTTCTACCCAAGCCCGGAATAAATAGCCATCTTGAATGCCCGCTCCCAAACCAGAAACAGTTGCCGAAGAATTCTCTTAACCAACTATGAAGTGTTTCATTTGCTAAATCACATAAAATCACATTTATATATAAAAAAAATATCTTGCTCTCCCTCTTTCTAAGAGCCCGAGCCCAAACCGGTGTAAATATTCTACAGCCCGAGCCTGATTCAGGCCCGGGCTCTGTTCGGGCTTTCAGGCTCTGGCTCGGGCTCGGGCTCAGCCTGTCTCAGCTTTGCTGCATGACCTCAAGATTAGAGTGTGGTGCACTATGTTACGCGTATATGTTATAGGGCCCATGTTCTTTCAAACGACGGTGAACACAGACGTGTACTGCAAAATTATCGACACATTTGTTAACCAGTTGGACGGCATTGAGTTACAATGTGGATACTAACAGCAATATGGGGTGACCTGTCACACATCCAAAAAGGTCTATGTCAGTTGTAACCAGCTTCTTCAAAGATCGCATAATCTCCATAGGAATTATGGCCACCAAGGTCTCTAGATCTCAGTCATCCAGACTTCTCCTTGTGGGGCATATTGAAGGGAAGGGTCTATGCGAATAAACCACACACATTCCAGCAGCCCGAAAGCAAACATCACCAATGCAGTTGACATCAACTACGCTCAGTTAATTGAGATATTCACAAACATGGCGCGCTGGTTTGCCAGGTTCCTGCTGTAAGGAGGCAGTCTCTTCCAGCATTTGTTGTGATGTGATATGTTGGACATCTCTCAAGCTATGTACTACCACAATTACATTTGCCTACCTCACTGGACATGGCTCAACCGAGAGAACAAGCTGGATTCAGGAGTGGCTACAGCACAATAGATCATATCCACGTACTGAGAGAACTAATTGAAAGAGCGAGGGAATATGAACTTCCATTGTGCATGGCTTTTATCGATTATGAAAAAGCCTTTGATTCGGTGAAACCATCAGCAGTTACAATGGCTCTGAAAACCTGCGGTATTGAAGATGCATACATTAATATTATTAATAACATCTATGAAAATGCAAGTGCAAAGATTCGGTTGTTTGAAAATACAACACACATAAAAATTGGAAAGGGAGTGAGACAAGGTGACACCATATCTCCGAAGCTCTTTAATGCCACATTGGAGGGTGTTTTTCAGTCGCTGAGCTGGGAAAACAAAGGGATTAAGATTAATGGAGATTATCTAACCTACCTTCGTTTTGCTGATGACGTAGTCATTTTTGCAACTACCCCATCAGAGCTGCAGAGTATGATCCAGGAACTTGCTGACAAGAGTAAAGAAGTGGGATTAAAAATGAACTTTCAGAAGACAAAAGTGATGTTCAATGCTTTTACAAGAAATGAAGATTTATCGATTGATGGAGAAAAGCTGGAGATAACAGACACGTACGTTTATCTTGGACAGCAGATATCAAGTGAGGGTCACATTGATGAAGAAATTAATCGGCGTACAAAACTTGCCTGGAAAGCTTTTGGAAGAAACAGCATAATTTTCAAGTGCAATATGCCATTATGTCTTAAAAGAAAAGTGTTTGATCAATGCATCCTTCCAGTGCTTACATATGGTGCAGAGACGTGGACCTTAACTAAAAGAGACATACAAAGGCTGCAGACAACTCAAAGAAGCATGGAGAGGTGCATACTTGGTGTAACCAGGAGAGATAAGAAGAGGAACTTGTGGATCCGAAAAATGACAAGAGTGGAAGACATCATGATCAGAGTTAAATCCCTGAAATGGCAATGGGCTGGACATACTGCCAGAAGGACAGATCATCGATGGACAGCCGAAATTTTAGATTGGATTCCAAGGGACAGGAAAAGACCCAGAAGAAGACCACATGGGAGATGGGTGGATGAAAATCGAAAGTATGCGGGAGTGACATGGAGGAGACTGGCACAAGACAGACCGTTGTGGAGGAAACTTGGGGAGACCTTCGTCCAGCAGTGGATTGATAATGGTTGACGATGATGATGATGATGATATATTATGACTGTAATAAATGATAACTCAGGGCCTCCTACGAGTGAAAGACCCTGTATAAATATTATATTTGCACTTTCAAGGTATTAAACCCCTGCAAAGTGCACATAGTTTACGTGCAATTAATTAATAATATACTATTAAAAATCACTAATCACTTACCCTAAAGATCATGGTAATTTCTATCCACAAACACTTCAAGCACGTCAATTATCGTAATGTTGTTGGCCTTCAAAGGTTTACAGACACCTTGCTTACGATTCCTTCTTCCGGGGATGAAACATCGTATTATTATTAATATTTTTTTATTTGCTAGACAAACAACGCTGGGTTTTTTTAGCCATATGAGATGTAACCATAGCTCGTCAATTCCATAAAAACCACACATGCATACTACTCATTCATACATTCAATTAAAAAACTATGTACATATTTACACTACATTACATTCCCAGGTGGTTAAACCTTTGTCAACTGTGAGTAACAAAATGCTCCATCCGTTTCAAAACCTGTGCCAATCCTACTGCAAGTGTCACCCTCATTCAGCCCCTCACACACAATCCTCTAGCGCTTTCAACAGGCTACTGTCGTCATCTGGAGGCAGGTGTGTCTCACCCGCCCACCACAGCTCAAGTGAGCAGAGCCATCGAGTCACAGGCTCCAGTCGCAATCTCTGAATCTTTGTGTTTCTGGCACCATCTATTGTCATTTTTGCTCTCTTTTCTTTTTTTCTTTCTAAGCTGTTGTTCAATTTTTATTAAGGCCTTCCATTGTTTGTTTAAGTTGCTAGGCTCATTAATGTTGCATAATCTCGATCTGTTTTTTTCAATTAACACTGACTCTGAAATTCTTAACTGCCTTTCGTTTTTACAGCTCTTAATAATTTTAATATCCTCAAACCTTGGACATTGTTGATTTTCCATACAGTATTGGGTTAATGCTGTCTTATTCCAAAAAGACAGAATTGCAGAGTCAGTGTTAATTGAAAAAAACAGATCAAGATTATGCAACATTAATGAGCCTAGCAACTTAAACGAACAATGGAAGGCCTTAATAAAAATTGAACAACAGCTTAGAAAGAAAAAAAGAAAAGAGAGCAGCAATGACAATAGTTGGCACCAGAGACACAAAGATTCAGAGATTGCGACTGGAGCCCATGCCTCGATGGCTCTGCTCACTTGAGCTGTGGTGGGCGGGTGAGACACACCTGCCTCCTGATGACGACAGTAGCCTGTTGAAAGCGCTAGAGGATTGTGTGTGAGGGGCTGAATGAGGGTGACACTTGCAGTAGGAGTAGCACGGGTTTTGAAACAGATGGAGCATTTTCTTACTCTCAGTTGACAAAGGTTTAACCACCTGGGAATGTAATGTAGTGTAAATATGTACATAGTTTTTTAATTGAATGTATGAATGAGTAGTATGCTTGTGTGGTTTTTATGGAATTGACGAGCTATGGTTACATCTCATATGGCTAAAAAAACCCAGCGTTGTTTGTCTAGCAAATAAAAAAAATATTAATAATAATACGATGTTTCATCCCCGGAAGAAGGAACCTTTGAAGGCCAACAACATTACGATAATTGACGTGCTTGAAGTGTTTGTGGATGGAAATTACCATGATCTTTAGGGTAAGTGATTAGTGATTTTTAATAGTATACCTGTATAAATAGTTCATTCATTCTGTTTTAAATGTTTTAAATGTTGTTCTGTTTCTCCAGCATGTATATAGATTGAAAAAAGTGCAGTTATTCAGGATACTGATACCTTTAAAGTTGTAATTTTTTTAGTTTCTTTTAAATATGAGTAAGGGCCAGAACATTTTTTTTGTTCTCTGACACTTAATACTGATTTCATACATTCCATGCTTTTTTTCATTTTAGTCCTTGCTTAACTTCATGATTTAATTAAAATGATAATTGGACAAACAACTGATAATCAATTTATGTGTTTTAGGTGGTAGATTCTCACTGACTTGGCTTTTTATCTGCAAAGCTTTTATTAATACAGTTATCCTTTCATATTGATGCTATTTCATAAGTTATAGATGCTATATAGTATTAGGAGTATGCAAAAGTTTCCGCCACCCCTGCTAGTGGGCGCTGTAGGGGTCTAACCCTACAGCGCCCACTAGTGACCCATACTGGCAACCCATGCTGTCAGTTTATACATGAAGCCAAGCATGGCGGTCGATAAAGTTCATTAGCGACACTGTTTGTTATTCATGTTTAATTTAGGGAAAAGTATGAGTGAAACATATGGTTTAATATGTCAGGTGTATGGCGAAAGGGTAATGGGTGAGTGGACATGTTGAGAATGGTTTGCCAGGTTTAAGAAAGGTGATCTAAGCTTAGAAGACAAGCCACGTGCAGGTAGACCACATGAACTTGCAGACGAGAAGCTGGAATTGCTGTTGCAAGAGGATGCCACATAATCAACCACGCAACTGGCGAAACGTTTGAAAGTGGCTCAATCAACGATGGTACATCTACAGGCCTTGGGGAAAGATCCAGATGATTGGTAAGTGGGTTCCGCATACTTTAGGAGTGTAATTTTGGTGAACAATTAGGCATCTGCATGTCATTGTGAAGAGGTTTCAAGGGAAGAATTTCATGTAGAAGGTTGTCACCGGGAATGAAAAATGGGTCTATTGCAACAACCCCATACACAAACGATCCTGGACTGACCCAGGCCAGTCATTAACATCCACTGTGAGACAGGATATTCACAGGGATAAGGTGCTGTTGTGTGTGAGGTGAGATAAGGTGCTGCTATGTGTGAGGTGGGATAAGGTGCTGTTGTGTGTGAGGTGGGATAAGGTGCTGTTGTGTCTGAGGTGGGATAATGTGCTGTTGTGTGTGAGGTGGGATAAGGTGCTGTTGTGTGTGAGGTGGGATAAGGTGCTGTTATGTGTGAGGTGGGATAAGGTGCTGTTGTGTGTGAGGTGGGATAAGGTGCTGTTGTGTGTGAGGTGGGATAAGGTGCTGTTGTGTGTGAGGTGGAATATGCATGGAGTGCTGTACTTTGAACTGTTGAAACCGGGTGAAACAATCACTGTACAACGACATAGCGATCAGTTGATGAAACTGAATGCCGCAATCGAGCAAAACACCCATGGACAGGTAAGGGACGCCGCCCAGTCATCCTGTTACATGATAATGCCAGATCATATGTCGGTGCCACCACGAAATCAACCCTTGAACAGTTACACTGGGAGGTTTACTGCACCCGACTTACTCCGCAGACATTGCACCCTCAGACTTTCATCTGTTTTGCTCTATGCAACATGCCCTATCTCAACAGCGGTTCACCATAGTTCCAGAGGTGGAAAATTTCGTCACTGCATTCTTCAGCTCAAAACCCGAATCCTTCCATCACAGGGGCATTCATTTGTTGCCTGAAAAATGGCAAAAGGTCATTGATGCTAACAGCCAATATTTCATTGAATAAATGTGTACTGGTATCCTGATTGTTCTTGTCTCCTTTCTCCCTAAAACGATGGAAACTTTTGCATACCCCTAATATAAAATAAGGATGTTGCTAATAAAATGTTCAATTAGTGTGCATAATAGAAAGATATATTAATGTTTATTTCCAGTTTGTCATATTAAGCAGAGCATGTTTTTTTTCTTTCATGTTAGTTCATCTAGAGTTAATAGTTATGCATTTGGTCCTCTCTCACCTAATTGAATATTTACATAACTGAAATACTTACTTTGAATTCTTTTTCTCAAATAGGGAACACTAATGTATTTGGAGGATGATATTGTCAACTTCTTCAAAAACCGTCCACAGTCAATTTATCAGTCGCATTTCCGTAGTAGTTATGAAAGACTGCTTGTTCATGCTTTGAGCCAGTACATGAACCTTGCCTCATTGAGTGAGTAAACTTTCTGAGTCATTTTACTGTTTCTCAAGTACACTGCCGGACAATTGCTAAGGACGGATGACAATAGCAACGATAGCAGCCATAAAATGGAAGGCAGGAAAATGTGGAAATTAGCATAAGTGCGGGATACAGTAAGACGTGTTGTGCGTATGCAAATTTTGGATTGCCTTACTTGTTCGTGACGTCATAGCGCTGATAAGGGATATAAAGGATTTGACGCGTATTGACCGTTGTTGTTCAAACGCAAAGTTGAGAGGGAAAGAATCAATTGACGAACTTGCAATTTTCAGTATGTCTTCCCGACATCACCTAGATGATTTTACGCGTGGCCGTATTATTGGCAAGATTGAAGAAGGGCGAAAAATAACAGATGTTGCCAGGGAGTTCGACGTCAGCCACAGTGTTGTTTCAAGGCTTTGGAAATCATTTCAAACAAATGGAGAGTGTAGCAAACGTCACGGGGGAGGTCGTGTTCGCAGTACGACACCTGCAGAAGATCGGTACATAGTGCTATCAACAAAAAGACACCGGCGCAGCACAGCTAGTGAGGTAGCAAATCAGTTTATGGCTGCTACTGGCAAGCGGATCTCCCGAAAAACTGTCGCCAGACGTTTGCATGAAGGAGGACTATACGCCGCCGTCCTGTTGTGTGCATCCCATTGTACAGACGTCACCGTACCGCCCGTTTGCAATGGTGCCATCAACATCGCAATTGGACTGATAACGACTGGTCTGCTGTCCTCTTCTCAGATGAGAGTAGATACAGTCTATCGTCTGATTGTCGACGACAACTGATCTGGCGTGATAGTGGTACTGCATATTGTCCAGCAAACATACAGGAAAGGGACCGATATCCGACATGTAGTGTCATGGTATGGGCTGGCATCATGATCAATGGCCATACGTCCCTCTATGTGCTTCCAACTGGGACTATGACTGGCCAGCGATACATTAATGATGTTCTGCTACCTCATGTTCGCATGTTCCGTGGTGCTGTCAGAGTGTCTTGAGAGCGAGGATATTCAACACTTCGTATGGCCAGCACGTTCTCCAGATCTGAATCCCATTGAAAATGTGTGGGATGCTTTGGGGAGGAGTCTTGCTGGTCGCCAATGCCCTCCAATAAACAAGGACACCCTCATTCGTGCACTGACAGAGGAATGGGATAAATTACCCCAACAGCTGCTTGATAATGTTGTGCAAAGCATGACACGACGTGTGGAATCTTGCATCGCCCTCCATGGTGGCCATATCCCGTATTGACATCTTATGCCGGAACGCCTGCGGACGGTAATTGAATTTTTTTCACGTTTGCGTATTCTGCACAAAATGGCCTGTTTGTCCCTTGAACACGTTCCAAAGCCATCTGGATTTCAGAGCACAATAAATTGTCTTTCTTGTAATGTCCTGGCATTCTGAAATTATTTTATTTCACTTGGCATCCAACCACACTTACTTTTTTATGAACTATATAGCCGTTTATGATCCGTCCGTAGCAATTGTCCAGCAGTGTATAACCAGTCTAACATTCATGTTTTCAGCCTTGTGTAGGGAAAGGTTTTTATTATTGCTTTGTAGATCTTGTATACAAAGTGCTCTATATTATTCATGCAGAGCTTTTCCAGTTTGTTGTTGTGCTGAACGTATTTTTGTTTTAAATAAAACTTCACATATTCATAAACACAGGAATATGTGAGCTAGTCATGCACCTGTAGCAGAATAATGTTGTGTGAACTAAAAATGGGTTGCTGATTTATGCTGCCAAAATGTGGGCAACAATTTCAATTGGTGAAAGGTGTATTTCTAATTTAAATGGAATTCCAACATAGTGAATGTTTGAAAGGTTTTTATGATGTCAGCGACGGAAACATCATCAAGTGGTTACAAAATCTCAAGGGGGAAACACATGGAATAATTAATATAAACATAAATCAAGCTGTTCTTTCCATGTAACATAACCACAGAAATTTGAAAATTTAATCATCCTGGAACAGGAAGTGAACCCACATTTGCCAATTTGCGTTCGAGTATGCTAACCATTACACCACCCACGGTAATGAAATCCAACCAACTGAGGCATTAATCTAAAATGCCAGATTTTTGTTTCACTGCACTAGTCGAAACAAATGTTTCTCATCGTAGTGCTAAGTTAGATCACCAGCAAATGAGTAAATATCAAGTTGGAAACACATGGAATAATTAATATAGACAAATCAAGCTGTTCTTTCTATGTAATTTTCAAATTTATAATGAAAAAATTAATGCCTCAGTTATTTGGATTTCATTGTCCTGGGTGGTGTTAATTAGCATACTCAAGCACAAATTGGGAGATGTGGGTTTGATTCCCATTCCAAGATGATTAAATTTCCAAATTTCTGTGGTTATGTTACATGGAAATAATAGCTTGATTTATGTCTATATTAATTATTCCATGTGTTTCCTACTTGATATTTACTCATTTTTTGGGGATCTAACGTAACACTACAATGTGGCACATTTGTTTCAACTGGTGCAGTGAAATCAAAGTCCGACGTTTTAGATTAATGTCTCAGTTGTTTGGATTTCATTGTCCTGAGTGGTGTAATGGTTAGCATACTCGAGCACAGATCGGGAGATGCGGGTTCGATTTCCATTTCAGGATGATTAATTTTTCATATTTCTGTGGTTATGTTACATGGAAAGAAC
The DNA here is from genome assembly GCA_039090855.1 of Macrothele yani. Classification (NCBI taxonomy): domain Eukaryota; kingdom Metazoa; phylum Arthropoda; class Arachnida; order Araneae; family Macrothelidae; genus Macrothele; species Macrothele yani. The sequence goes on from CM077013.1 coordinate 70,455,835, forward strand.
AGCTTGCTTTTATGTCTATGGTTACAATATCTTACAATCTAGATTTTCAGTGTATGAGTGAAGAAGATATTTGCAGTGTTACCAAGAGACAAAGCCAGAAAAGGAAAAAGGAAAGAAAGAGACTGAGGAATGAGGGCTGAACAGAAAATAAAATAAGTTTAACAGTCTGTTCATATATGCTGCTAACATTTTGTGTCACTGAAGTATTGACACTTTTACGTGTTATGAGTCAATGAAACTTTGAATATAATGACATAGCCCCTATAAAATATTTTAACTGCTAGAGAGAGAAAGTCATCTGCACATTTATGTTAAATACTATATGATACATGAATTACTCAAAGAAAACAGAAATGGTTGTTAGACTTTAAGTCAGACTCTGGCCCCTAGTAGTCCTTAACATAGAGAATACGGTAACAATGAATAGGGTGCACAGGTCCTTAACATAGAGAATACGGTAACAATGAATAGGGTGCACAGGTCCTTAACATAGAGAATAGGGTAACAATTTCAGTGTTCATGGGGTGCCATTTTCTTTTTCACCTACCAGAAGAAATTTGCTAATGACAAGAATGTTGTAGGGTCTGTCCAAATTAGATATAGTTGAGAAATATTTTAGTGTTTTATACTGCACTATCGTTTTATTTATTTTTCAAGAGAATGTTATTTTTGACATTGTTCCTGGTACACCATCTCTATCATATAGAAATCTTTTCTAGTAGAAAATAAAAACAGAAAGCTGGTCTAGATTTTTTATTTCATTCTACATGTGAACAAGGACTAGTTTGCAGCCAAAATTCTTAACAACCATTTTGGTTTTGTTTGAATAAATTATGTAATAAAACTTTAAAGGTGAATTCATACTTAATTTTATCATTAGTTTCTCCTATTGTGAAAAATGTTTCCTCTATTAATTAAACTACTGTGAGTAGTGGCATAACTAACTCAAAAATAAACATTGTCTTATCTGTCAGAACAAACATTGGTAAATAGTCATTTGTTAAAGTAAAAATTTGTGATGTATGTGTGAGAGCAAACTAAAAGTTTTTGAATTTTTATCGATTTTAAATTATTCAAGTGTCAGATCCCCTTTGTTAACACAAGTAATTGGTAACATGTGCTGTGAAGGGGACAAGACACTGAAATTATTAAAAACATGGATTTTAACAATTTTTTATTTGCATACTTTTCTAAGTATATATGGGGGGTGGAACTGGCATGGAATGAAAATCCTTAATTCTTGTATATAATAAAAATATCCATAAATGTTTTTTTTTTCTGTAACATATGTGTGTGCATTTAAAAAACAACTGGGGCAGAATTTATCTTATTGAAATGGGTTATTTGTATGAATGCAAGAATGCTAGTGTTACTAAAGAACAGCTAATGTCAGTTAGTTATTCTTATTTATTTCAAATAATGTTGCTATATTTGAAACATGTAACGGCTGAAAAATTTTTTACATTTAGTATTTTTAAAAGCATGTAAAGCATCCTAAACGTTTTTATTGTGATCATAAACTGTACTGAGCAATGGGTTTCCCTCATCGGGGCGCTCCGTGGTAACAATGGCACACACAACAGCAACTAGGGCCTCTGTGAATCTTGGAGAGGTGCAAGCTAGTTCTGTGTGACATTGGCGAAAAGACCCCAACTCACTGGGTTTTGTTCCAGAATCCTTAGGTTGAATGACCAACTGGAACCCTCAGCTGTGGGCTAATCCCCCACACTGATGTACTTACCTGATTAAAAAGACAAAAAGAAATATTAAGAATGACTCAAGTGTGGGATATGGTGGACCTACCACACTTGAGAAGAACGGTCCACCACGGAATCGACCTGGACATTCTAAACGGCGTATGGGAAAGCGATCTCGGCTGAGTGAATGTAAGATTGGTGTATGGAATACTAGAGGTATAAATGGCAAGATGAGTGAGGTAATTGAGGAGATGAATAAGTATAGACTGGATGTGCTATGTGTAAGTGAAACCAAAAAGAAGGAAATTGGGGTAGAAGAAGTGAATGGCATGGTGAGTGTGTGGTCTGGAGTATTGGATAATATGAGAGGACAGGCTGGTGTAGGTGTGATTTTAAGTGAGAAGATGAAGAACAACTTGATTCACTATAGTTGCATAAGTGAGAGAATTCTCTGGATTCGTTTGAAAGTGAAACTTCAGAGAATTGTAATTGTTGTAGTGTATGCTCCTTGTGACTCGGAGCCTTCTGATAAGAAAGAAGATTTCTGGAATGAGCTAAAAGCTGTTTTGAGCCAGTTTGGTGCTAAAGAAAAAGTTATAATAGCAGGGGATTTCAATGCTAGAGTAGGTGTGCAGAATGCAATTTCTGACAATGTTCTGGGTAAGTTTAATGATCCTTGTGTGAATGATAATGGTGAAAGATTAATTGAACTCTGCATTGAGAATGATTTGTGTGTATCTAATACATTTTTCAACCACAAGTATGTACACACATATACTTGGGAAAATCGTACTCTTGGTCAAAAGAGTGTGATAGATTTTGTTGTTTACCATCAGCGTTTGAAACACTTAGTTGTTGACACCCATGTGATGAGAGGTGCGGATGTTGGTTCTGATCATTACTTGGTAGTGTCACGAGTGAAACGTAATGTTGGTTGGAGGAAAAGGAATAGGAAGAGACCCAGGATAAAAAGAATAAAGGTTGATAGGCTCCTTGAAGATCATCAGCAGTATTCTGACTTACTCAGAGAACGACTGAAGGATCTGAAATCTTGTGAGAGGGATGTAGAAAAGAAGTGGGAATGTTTTAAGAACTGTGTTGTTACTGTTGCTAAAGAGGTCTGTGGCACCACAATAGTGGGTAACAATAGAGGTGATGCTTGGTGGAATAGTGAGATTGATGAGGCAGTAAAGAAAAAGAAGGAAACCTATTTGGGGATGTTGCAAGGTAGAGTCTCTGTGGGTAAATATCGCTGTAAGAAGCGTGAAGCTGCTAAGCTGGTTCGCCACAGTAAGGCAAAAGATAGGAAAGAGAAAGTGGAAAGGCATGAACTGGCTTTTTGGAAAGATAGAAAGTCCTTCTGTAAGTACATGAGACTCAGGAAAAATAGGGTAAACAAAGTTGTAAGTTGTGTGAAGAATGAGATTGGGGAAATGATATGGGAGCCCAATGAGTTAAGTGACAGATGGGGCAAATACTGATAATAAACAAGGATTTCGTGCCACATAGACTACTCAGGGTAAGAAACTTGCTGTTAACGCACGATGTAAAAACTTGCCGAATGGTTCTAGTTCCATGCAAACTTTAATAACTAAAATCACACACACAAGTTAAAATCTATTTACATGGTTTAAAACAACATGAGTACTTTCGTGCTCGCTACGAGCACATCATCAGATGAAAGACAAGTTGGAGTTCCAGAAAACACATTTATGTATCGGTGCCGTTGCCAATCGTTCACACTGAGGAAAGAAATACAAGAAAGTTCACTTGCTCTAACGTAATGTGAGCAAATAGAGGCCTATAGAGTTCTATTAATGATGGTTAGAGTCTGCTATGTTAGAAGAAGAAACAGGAATCGAGGACAGTAAAGTTTTCCAGGCCTGGGAAATATAGCTGGGTACTTCATCGTTGCAACAAGTGCCCACTCGATGCAAAATGTGCAGACTCTCTGTAAAAAGCACTGTTTCCCTCGTAGTAGAGGTAGAAAGAATGGAGACGTCTGTCCAAGATGGGTAATGTGTATGACGATTATGGGCAAAACACGTAACAATATTATCAAAGAAAGGTGACTTGATCACGCTAGTTACGTTTACTAAAACTTTTACAAAAAGTTCGTAAGTTGGAAGCTTTCGACCTTATCTTAGGTCTTCATCACGCCAATGGAGGACTAAGATTGTTGCCAGATTCTACATTTGAATTTTTCCTATTTTTGTTGCCAAAACTTAGAATTGATCTCCAGATCAACGGAATGTAGAGAGGAGATTCGGAGTTGCAAGTCATTGAGTTGAAAATAATTTCTATGCTTTCACGGTAACGGAGGGCAAAACGATTGTCAAACGAAGCAATTCGTTTTGCTTCGTTCCAGTGGGGAACTGCAGATGTGTCTTCCATTGTCAAAATAGACAAGGCAGTGTTGGGATTGCCTTTCGAAACATCTTTTCTATGTTCTAAAATTCTATGGCTAATGCTCCTGTATGTGCTTCCAATGTATAAGTTATCCCCAGTAGAAGAAGAGATAGGAATGCAGTAAACTCCTGGGAGGTTCAGGCTTTCAACTTTGTCCCTATCCCTTTGTAGAAGTTTCAAGATGTTTGGGGTAGATTTAATGGCAAGATGGTAACCAAAACTTCTAAAAAGAATCTGTAACTTATAAGCATAGGAAGGATGGTAAGGAACAGAACCACAGAATTTCAGGTCTTCTTTCTTGTGAGGAAGGAGGCATTCGATTTTCGAATGGTTTTCATATTTCTTTATGAGGGAGTTGACTGTAACAGCAGGGAAACCATGAGAGAGGGCTATTGTAGAAATTTTGGAGAGTTCTTCTTGAAGAGAGAGTTGGCTGTTGCAAATGATATGAGCCCTGTGGATGTAGGACTTCAATGCTGCAAGCTTGTAGAGATGCAGGGTGCAAGATTTGTAGGAAATGATGTTAGTGGCTGCAGAAGGTTTTCGATAGACGGAACGAGTAATGGAGAGATCAGCGTTTCTGCAGATAGATACATCCAGGAAATCAATTTTGTGATTTACTTCCTTAGATATAGTGAGCTTAATGGAAGGAAATTTTTCTGTAATGGAGTTGATCAGTATCTGTAGCTCAGACTCGGAATGTGGCCAGCTAATGAAAATGTCGTCTACATATCTTAACCATAGGGAAGGTTGAAAAGGGTGTAGAGGAATTATGGAAACTTCAATATGTTGCATGTAGATTTCAGCAAGCAGAGGGGAAAGAGGTGAGCCCATGGGGAGACCAGATTGTTGCCTATACACAATTTTGTTGAAAACAAAACAACTATGTTGATGAATAGTGTGGAAACAATCATAAAGATCTTTGATAAGAGGACCGGGGGGTTTAAAATGAAGAATCAATTTCTTCATGAGGAGCATGTAGGAATCAAAATATGGTACAGAGGGAAACAAAGATTCTACAATGGAAGACACATCTGCAGTTCCCCACTGGAACGAAGCAAAACGAATTGCTTCGTTTGACAATCGTTTTGCCCTCCGTTACCGTGAAAGCATAGAAATTATTTTCAACTCAGTGACTTGCAACTCCGAATCTCCTCTCTACATTCCGTTGATCTGGAGATCAATTCTAAGTTTTGGAAACAAAAATAGGAAAAATTCAAATGTAGAATCTGGCAACAATCTTAGTCCTCCATTGGCGTGATGAAGACCTAAGATAAGGTCGAAAGCTTCCAACTTACGAACTTTTTGTAAAAGTTTTAGTTAACGTAACTAGCGTGATCAAGTCACCTTTCTTTGATAATATTGTTACGTGTTTTGCCCATAATCGTCATGTTTCAAAGCTACGCAACTTCCGGGCATTTTATTTTGGACTGGACGAAAGATTGGATTTCCTTCCGGAAACTTCGGACTCAAGTCACTAATTCTCTTTGCAGCCTTCGTTTTCTTGTTTCCTGCAAGACTTCTGGCATTCTTCCCCAAGCTTTTCAGATCTGCAAACCCATCTTCAAAGGACGGTGCCGTGCGTTACTACAGCAAACCAGCCATAACCTCCTATCTGCCGCTATCCGTGACCTGCGTTCCTCCATTGCTAAAACTGAACTTTCCTGCTACATTAGCTACCAATCACTGGCTGCTACCACTCATCCTGCTTTGCTTGATATTTTCATGGTTCGCATCAACCAAACCCTCTCAACAATTGAAGTAAATGAATATGCTCGCCATACAAAGAAATTCAATTTTCTACTCTCCAAGCAAAAAAGTCAAGCAACATCTCCGTCATCAGCCTCTACTGACAAGCCAAAGTATGTAAATCTTTCTTCTGTCACTATTCCTCCTAGCTTGGATAAATTCTTATCATTAGGCCCAAAATTTTCACCTGCTCTTCCTATCAATCTTCCACAAACTGTTTCTGTTATAGAATCAGCCATCCACAGAACTGAGACTGTTCAGCAGCCTATCCTTCGTGCCAACGCTGCTGTTATCTTATCCAAGCAAAATTCTGTGCCAATCAAGTACTCTTCTTCTTGTTTAAAAGAATTCAGGTCATTTATTCAAGAAAATGACCTAGCCGTATGCAAAGCAGATAAAGTTGGTTGCCCAGTCATCATTGGTAAAGAAACTCTAAACCAAAAAGTGCTTTCTTTTCTTACATCTGCTAACTGCATCCCTTTACAGTCAGACACCACCAACTCACTCAAAAACTCAGTTGACAGATTAGCTAAGAAAGAAACTCTTCAATCCTTCCTTGGTGATATATCACCCCCTCCTTACTTTAGAACTCCCAGGCTCTTCCTGCAAGTGAAACTGCATAAAGCTGGTAACCCCATCAGACCTTTAGTGGAATATTCTTTTTCTCCAGCAGTAAACCTTGAAAAGAGATTGGTCCTCAAATGCAAATCCCTGGCAGCCAACCACCCTCATACAGTTGTCTCTACTTCAAACTTCATCCACAACCTTCCTAATTCCTTTCCTCCTTGTGATAATCTGTATACTCTTGATGTAGAATCTTTGTTTCCCTCTGTACCATATTTTGATACCTACATGCTCCTCATGAAGAAATTGATTCTTCATTTTAAACCCCCCGGTCCTCTTATCAAAGATCTTTATGATTGTTTCCACACTATTCATCAACATAGTTGTTTTGTTTTCAACAAAATTGTGTATAGGCAACAATCTGGTCTCCCCATGGGCTCACCTCTTTCCCCTCTGCTTGCTGAAATCTACATGCAACATATTGAAGTTTCCATAATTCCTCTACACCCTTTTCAACCTTCCCTATGGTTAAGATATGTAGACGACATTTTCATTAGCTGGCCACATTCCGAGTCTGAGCTACAGATACTGATCAACTCCATTACAGAAAAATTTCCTTCCATTAAGCTCACTATATCTAAGAAATTAAATCACAAAATTGATTTCCTGGATGTATCTATCTGCAGAAACGCTGATCTCTCCATTACTCGTTCCGTCTATCGAAAACCTTCTGCAGCCACTAACATCATTCCCTACAAATCTTGCACCCTGCATCTCTACAAGCTTGCAGCATTGAAGTCCTACATCCACAGGGCTCATATCATTTGCAACAGCCAACTCTCTCTTCAAGAAGAACTCTCCAAAATTTCTACAATAGCCCTCTCTCATGGTTTCCCTGCTGTTACAGTCAACTCCCTCATAAAGAAATATGAAAACCATTCGAAAATCGAATGCCTCCTTCCTCACAAGAAAGAAGACCTGAAATTCTGTGGTTCTGTTCCTTACCATCCTTCCTATGCTTATAAGTTACAGATTCTTTTAGAAGTTTTGGTTACCATCTTGCCATTAAATCTACCCCAAACATCTTGAAACTTCTACAAAGGGATAGGGACAAAGTTGAAAGCCTGAACCTCCCAGGAGTTTACTGCATTCCTATCTCTTCTTCTACTGGGGATAACTTATACATTGGAAGCACATACAGGAGCATTAGCCATAGAATTTTAGAACATAGAAAAGATGTTTCGAAAGGCAATCCCAACACTGCCTTGTCTATTTTGACAATGGAAGACACATCTGCAGTTCCCCACTGGAACGAAGCAAAACGAATTGCTTCGCTTGACAATCGTTTTGCCCTCCATTACCGTGAAAGCATAGAAATTATTTTCAACTCAATGACTTGCAACTCCGAATCTCCTCTCTACATTCCGTTGATCTGGAGATCAATTCTAAGTTTTGGCAACAAAAATAGGAAAAATTCAAATGTAGAATCTGGCAACAATCTTAGTCCTCCATTGGCGTGATGAAGACCTAAGATAAGGTCGAAAGCTTCCAACTTACGAACTTTTCGTAAAAGTTTTAGTTAACGTAACTAGCGTGATCAAGTCACCTTTCTTTGGGTAATGTGTACTTTAGCCAGGCTTTCTTCAGCTGGTACACATTACCCATCTTGGACAGACGTCTCCATTCTTTCATGAGTACTTTCGTGCTCGTAGCGAGCACGAAAGTACTCATGTTGTTTTAAATCATGTAAATAGATTTTAACTTGTGTGTGTGATTTTAGTTATTAAAGTTTGCATGGAACTAGAACCATTCGGCAAGTTTTTACATCGTGCGTTAACAGCAAGTTTCTTACCCTGAGTAACCCTGAGGGGCAAATACTTCTGTGCGTTATTAGATCAGGAGAGCAAAAATGATTCTGAGACAGATGCAGATGATGTCACAATGAGGGATGAAAGCCCAGGAGGGATCTCAAGAGAAGAAGTGTGCAAAGCTCTAAAATCTCTTCAGAATGGTAAGGCTCCAGGAGTTGATGGCATAACTGCAGAGATGTTGAAGTATGGTGGTGACTCTATAATTGACTGGTTAACTGAAATTTGCCAGTTGTGCTAGGAGCTAGGAATGGTCCCTCAGGATTGGAAGGATGTTATCATTGTTCCCTTGTATAAGGGAAAAGGTGATCAGACTGAATGCAAGAACTATCGTGGTATTAGCCTACTGAGTGTGCCAGGGAAAGTGTTTGGTAAGGTTGTTATTGAAAAAGTACGGGGTCTTACATCAGAGAAAGTGTGGGATGTTCACAGTGGTTTTATGCCTGTTAAAGGCTGCACTAACCAGATTTTTGCATTGCGCATGATGATTGAAAAGTATTTGGCTGTTGGGAAGAAAGTTTTTACTGCCTTCATAGATTTAGAGAAAGCTTATGACCGAGTCAATAGGACATTTTTGTGGAAGGTATTGAATGAATACGGTGTTACTGGGAATCTACTTAATAGTGTAAAAGCCATGTATGCTGGTAGTAGAGCTTGTGTACAAGTGAATGGTGTTTTATCAAAATGGTTTTCCATTGGTGCAGGAGTTAGACAAGGTTATGTAATGTCACCATGGCTGTTTTAACATATTTATGGATGCATGCATGCGTGATGCCAAAATAGATAATAGTGGTTTATGTCTTGGTGATATCCATGTGTGCAGATTGCAGTATGCTGATGACACTGTCCTGTTGCCAGAGAGCAAAAGTGAGTTGCAGAGTATGTTGACTCGGATGCACGAAGTTTGCATGAAATTCAAACTGAGTATAAATAAGGGAAAAACCAAAGTTATGGTGTTTGAGAGAGGAACGGGTAGCACTGAATGTAATGTAAGTATAAATGACACTGTGATTGACCAGGTGAGTGAGTTTGTGTATTTAGGAAGCATGTTTGACAGAGAGAACAAGTTGGATGGTGAAATCAGTAGGCGAGTGAATTCTTCTTTGAAAGTCATAGCTGCTCTGGGAGGTTTTCACAGGAATTATGGGTTCTCTAGAGAGTCCCGCATGACTGCGTATGAAACAGTAGTTGTTCCTACTCTGATGTATGGCAGTGAAACCTGGATACTGCAGAAGAAACATAGGAGTCGTTTGTGTGCTGGAGAAATGCGTTACTTATGTGGGGTTTGTGGCAAGACACGATCTGATTGTGTGAGGAATGAAGATGTATTGCAGTTGTGTGATGTAAAGCAAAATGTTGTTAGCAAGGTGGAGACCAATATGCTTCGGTGGTTTGGCCATGTTGAAAGAATGAGTGATGAAATGCTTACTAAGAAAATATTTTCAGCCCAAGTGGTAGAAAGGAAAGGCAGAGGAAGGCCAAGGAAGACATGGGTGGATCAGATTCAGGAGTGTCTGCATGAGAAAAAGATTATGAGTATGAAGTATAAAAGATCTTGTGTATGGCGTGTAATGGATATCAGTGAAGCACGAGTTGTATGTCAAGATCGCTGTAAATGGCGAAGTTTGATACGACAACAATAGGTAAAAATATCTGGAAGTTTGTATTTCTTTTTGGAGCTAACCTCTGAATCTCAGAGAACAGCTTAGTGATATGTATGTATGTAAAAACTGTACTTGTTTCCTCCCATGTAAATAATCTTGACTGCCAAACTTTCTGCATTGTTTCCAAAGCACAGTAAAATCTCAAAAATTCGACATGGATGGGATTGAATGAGTGCCGGATTTCTGAAGCTATCCAAAAATTGCATAATGGGCATTATGTAAAGCACGTACTTACACGTAATAGGTCACTTTAATGAAAATTGGCACATCTATGCCTTATAAATATGTACATATAAATAAATAAATAAAGGCGCTCTGAAAGAAAAACTAAATATTTATTTTTTCAATTTACTTCCGATATTGGAGGTTATATTATTTAACGTGCATTAATGCATTTGCATTTTTGAACTTCACTTTTAGTTGGTTAAGTTCGATGAACACTTACCGCACGTGGGGCTTGGCTTTCAATTCCTATTTCCGTTATGTGGATGCCGCACGGGGTTTTCATTTGGCCACGGGTCCGCTTCTTTTTTTCCCATTGGAATTTATTTTGTCTCATCACCAAATGAGTTTTTCCTTTGCTGCATCCTCATTTACTTCAATATTTATTCATACCCGAGTACTTTCAGTAAAATTCCTTTACCGTCTTCGAGGGGACGTTTTGCTCCGACTAGCACGGACCGTGTCAGCTGGGCATTTCGGTGGTTCTCGCGGGCTGCTTCTGTCATCGGCTATCGCTTCTTCTTGGGCGTTGTGGCGCCATCTCTTGTTGGTCAGTGATCTCACTTTTCGAACTTTTTCATTTTTTTGCTCAATTTTAATTAAATTTTTCCAGCTGTTTCTCAAATTATTAGGGTCATTGTGGTTGCAAACTTTTGTCCTATTTTTTCAATCATTACCGACTCTGCTATTCTGAGGTGTTTTCGGATTTACAGCTTTTGATGATTTTTATATTTTCGAATTTAGGATATTTTTGGTTATCCAGACAGTATTGGATAAGTGCTGTTTTTCTTCTTTTTTCTGCCAGTTTTTTACGTGTTGTTTTAATCTGTGTTTAAGCTTATTTTTGGTACTTCCTATATAAGCCATTGAGGATTTTCAGTAATAGGAATTGAGTAAATACCTGCTTTTTCTAACATTTTTATTTTTTCATTTTTTATTACTATATTTTTGATGGTATTTACTTTTCCTCCAATTTGAATGTTATGTTTTTTACAAATGTTATTAATTTCATTGGTAGTACCTTTTACGTAAGGAAAACCATTTAAATATTTGACATCTTTTTTATTTACTACAGCATTATTTTTTATTTTCTTTATTACTTCAGTGTCCCATTTTTTATTAAATGGTTAGGATAACCAAAGCTGCCTGCAATTTTTTTTATGAATTTGATTTCTTCATTGATGAACTGACTATTTTCAGAATGCGTATATGCTCTTTTAATTAAGGTTTTTATACTATTGCATTTTTGAGGATAAGGATGTGCTGAATTGTACGGGATTAGGACCGAACGAATGAACTTTTCCGATAAACCCTGTATAATAACTTATCTGTGGATTTGATAACCTGTACATCCAAAAAGGCTAATGCATTATTTTTTCTATTTCAACAGTGAGTTCTATAGTTGGATATAAAGCGCTGTAACATTTTGTTAATTTTTAATTCTTCTTCGTTCAGTTTTGATAGAATGAAAATATCATCCACGTATCGACAGTACACTTCTGGTTTTTCTTCCATACGATGCAGGACATTTTCTTCAATTTCGTTCATCACAACCTCAGCATATAGAGTTGATAATGGTGAGCCCATTGGGCCTCCTGAATTTTGCTTGAATATTTTGTTCTTGTATGTAAAAATATTATTTTCATATAAATATACTAAAACTGAAAATAATATTTTTACATACAAGAACAAAATATTCAAGCAAAATTCAGGAGGCCCAATGGGCTCACCATTATCAACTCTATATGCTGAGGTTGTGATGAACGAAATTGAAGAAAATGTCCTGCATCGTATGGAAGAAAAACCAGAAGTGTACTGTCGATACGTGGATGATATTTTCATTCTATCAAAACTGAACGAAGAAGAATTAAAAAAATTAACAAAATGTTACAGCGCTTTATATCCAACTATAGAACTCACTGTTGAAATAGAAAAATAATGCATCAGCCTTTTTGGATGTACAGGTTATCAAATCCACAGATAAGTTATTATACAGGGTTTATCGGAAAAGTTCATTCGTTCCGGTCCTAATCCCGTACAATTCAGCACATCCTTATCCTCAAAAAATGCAATAGTATAAAAACCTTAATTAAAAGAGCATATACGCATTCTGAAAATAGTCAGTTCATCAATGAAGAAATCAAATTCATAAAAAAAATTGCAGGCAGCTTTGGTTATCCTAACCATTTAATAAAAAAATGGGACACTGAAGTAATAAAGAAAATAAAAAATAATGCTGTAGTAAATAAAAAAGATGTCAAATATTTAAATGGTTTTCCTTACGTAAAAGGTACTACCAATGAAATTAATAACATTTGTAAAAAACATAACATTCAAATTGGAGGAAAAGTAAATACCATCAAAAATATAGTAATAAAAAATGAAAAAATAAAAATGTTAGAAAAAGCAGGTATTTACTCAATTCCTATTACTGAAAATCCTCCAATGGCTTATATAGGAAGTACCAAAAATAAGCTTAAACACATATTAAAACAACACGTAAAAAACTGGCAGAAAAAAGAAGAAAAACAGCACTTATCCAATACTGTCTGGATAACCAAAAATATCCTAAATTCGAAAATATAAAAATCATCAAAAGCTGTAAATCCGAAAAACACCTCAGAATAGCAGAGTCGGTAATGATTGAAAAAAATAGGACAAAAGTTTGCAACCACAATGACCCTAATAATTTGAGAAACAGCTGGAAAAATTTAATTAAAATTGAGCAAAAAAATGAAAAAGTTCGAAAAGTGAGATCACTGACCAACAAGAGATGGCGCCACAACGCCCAAGAAGAAGCGATAGCCGATGACAGAAGCAGCCCGCGAGAACCACCGAAATGCCCAGCTGACACGGTCCGTGCTAGTCGGAGCAAAACGTCCCCTCGAAGACGGTAAAGGAATTTTACTGAAAGTACTCGGGTATGAATAAATATTGAAGTAAATGAGGATGCAGCAAAGGAAAAACTCATTTGGTGATGAGACAAAATAAATTCCAATGGGAAAAAAAGAAGCGGACCCGTGGCCAAATGAAAACCCCCGTGCGGCATCCACATAACGGAAATAGGAATTGAAAGCCAAGCCCCACGTGCGGTAAGTGTTCATCGAACTTAACCAACTAAAAGTGAAGTTCAAAAATGCTAAATATTTATGTATTAACATTTTACGAATTACAAAAAAAGAGTACAAAAATACAAAAGAAAGGTTGCTGACATAAATTTAAAGCAATTTAAGTACAGTACATATGTACTGTATTTAATACGTATTAAATACGGTGTTCGCTTGAGATTTACTAAACATCTCTGTTAATTTTCAGCTCCTTTGTGTTTTGGTCTCTCTTTTATCAGTATGTTTTGAATCCTGTAAAGTTTTAATTTCCAGCTCAGATATACAACTTTGTTTTTCAGGTGTGGAAATTAATTGTTTACTTAATGTCATACATGAGTCTAATGTACTTAATGTCATGCATGAGTCTAATGACACCTTTCCGTCTTTCGATTGCTCTTCATCCTCATCAGAGTGATCGTTAGTTTCATCTACTTCGCTATTGTTTAACATGTTTGCTGCCGCCGTACTATATCAGCGGCAAGCACGCTGTGCCAGTGTGAAACCCGTGCAAATCTTCCACAACGCCACAAGGCGTCATGTGGCACCACGATGAAACTTTTATATGCATTTGGATCAACCAGCCGTGTGTTTGTATCTCATAGCTTTGCACGACTTTGCAATTCTAAAATACGAAGAAATTTATCCATAATTGATATTCGTAATTATAATTCTGCCAGCAATTAAATATTATTCCGATACTGAAGTAGACATTTACTGGATACATATTTCGAACATTGTTGCATATAAAACAAGAGAAATAATACTTACAAACGCCAAAGAATTCCATAAATAGTGCCATGATGCATAACTAGATAAATACAAAATCCATACATTTTGATTTGGGTAGGGTAAAAAATCCCACACACAAACATGCAGTTCGATTTGGAACATAATTTTTTTTAGAAAAATAGGAAGACAAAGTATTTATCCCTTATCTACGATGATATAATTTGAAGCATGGCTGAAAGCACAGTGCAGGATTTTCTGGGCACTGGGCGCAGTAATAGAGAGTGTTCCTGCGAATCCCTTTGGCAGAGCACATTTTGCATCGTCTCCTCAAAAAACGTCCCCCCTCCTCCTTTTTTTTTTTTTTTTTTTTATTGGAAGGTGGCCACATGCTTTTAATGGTTTAGATATCTTCGCTCAGAAAGTTGCTGGCTCTTGATTCAAATGTTGATGTACTGTGGATAGCCTAAAATTGTAGAGGCTTATCTTTTTCCCTGATAATTTATTATACAAGTTGTGGGAAGGGATTATCATCATAAGAAATATATGTATTCCTAGCTTCTTGTACCATATTATGGTTTTCCTTTCACAAGGATAGTACGCTAGCATTTGATCTTGATGATCTACCCCTGACAAATTTATTACAGTTGAAAAATAGCACTATTCAGCCATTGGTTTTTCTTTTATCTCTCCCCTTTTATTTACAGTTTGAACTAAATCGTCCCCAAACTGTGTGGTAATGAAGAGAACATCCCTTTTATCTTTCCATTTGCACACTGCAACAGCATAAGAATATTGGCATTTCTGTTACCCTTCAAAAGTTTAGCTTTCGTGACATCCTTAGGAAAATCTCGTCAGTCTGCACGGAGAGTTCCAGTGCAATAAGTGTCATTGTTCAACAACTGCAATGCAAGATTGTGACTATTATAAGAATTATCCATGTAAATAGCATGACCAACACATTTAGCTTCCCTTCCATCAATTTTAAAACTACATTAGCAGCATGTCCTTTCCTCCCCCCCCACCCCAGGGAGTCCAGTAGCCCCGTGTAAACCAAAGCTTTTAGTATCATATTTGGTTCCGTTAGCATATAAAGTTTCACCCCATATTTATGACGTTTTCCTTTCATGTACTGTTTGAAAATCAAACGACCTCTCCATAAAACCATTGATTCATCAATCGTAAGTTCTTTTCCGGGATAGTATATTCTCTCTATGGTATCATTAAATAAATCCAGTAAAGGCATTATTTTTGCAAGGCTCCATTTTGAATAATGGATCTGTTTTCCAGTATTCTTGGAGATGGGGCATTTGTACAATTCCCATATGAAACAGAAGGCCAGAAAAACTTTCATCTCATCTACCGACACATCCTTCCATTCATTTATTCGTGAACCTTCAGTATCTCCCAAGATAAAAACTTCTACAGCATATGCATTACTTTCCCTAACTAATAGATCGTAAAATTCCTCATTTGCAAAAAGATAAAAAAAATCGATTGTCTCAGTACCTATCATATTAATTTTCAGTCCGGGTACACCAGTGAATGGAATTCTTCTCATGATGTCGGGACCATCACACCAATGTGTAGCCAAAATCCGTTGAGGCGGAGTATGAGAAAGAACGTGACATTCTTCATTCTCACTTTCACTGCTGGTTGTACTACAGCTAGTAAAAGAATATGTTTCTGTACTTGATGACAGATTATCGGCATCATCTCCTATTTTCACAGAAGAATATGCCTGCCGAAGAACTTTTGGTTGAGAGGGACCGGCGATAGCACGTCAGAATATTTCCATTGTTTCCACAAAACTAAGTATTGAAGTGAATATGGGTTTCTTTGAAGCCCCTTTAGCCTCCTTAGTAAGCCTCGCTGTGACGTATAAACTCTAAGTAGCAAATGCTTTTTATTGCCACTCAAGCATTTATTTATTGATATCTGCCTTCACCGTAAAACCAGTGACGTTCAAAGGAAAATGAACATTGCAGTGAAAAGCGTGCACTGTGTTAAATCTATGGGAAGTCAACTTACTTTTCCTTCCCTAAACCATGTGGGAAAAAATCCGCTATCCCCAAACCGCGGTCACTTTTAGACAGTTGGAGACTAATTTTTAGTGCCAGTAACAAAATAGATAACTCTTTTCAAGTGCCGAAGGTTTTAGGAAACGAAATAAGAAGCCATGATTACGACGCCGTTCGGCGTTGTTGGCACCTCTGTTAAGTATTGTATGATGCTATTCGGCATCGCGCGGCAGTGAAAGTGATAAAACTGTGTATGCAACCTCCAAACCTGTCATATGATTTACAACTGCCATGTTTTCATCAACACTTAACCAATCTTGAAGATTGTCTTCCTGGAATTTCAGATCAGTTTTAGAAGATTTTGCATATTCTAATAGTTCTCCAATCAAAACTTTCTTTCCTGAAACAAAACCCAGGATATTCAGAATCATAGTCATTGCTCTCATCAAAAATTTGCACTGGCCATAAATTATGCCAGGCGTTGACTAAAGTGGAGGGCAAAACTTCATCCCACGATTGCTTGATTGCCCAGATAGCATCTTCAATATTAAAATCTTTCTTAAATGACCCGACATCAGTACCATCATTGCATGCATCCAGAAGTCATCTCATAAACACAGTTTAATAATGGCATTTTACAGACCATAAAATACCTTGGTCCATCGGTTGTATGATTGACGTACATTAGAATTCTTGATATCGTCATATCACGCATAAGTTATGTTAAAAATTATAAGTGGTCGGACGTTTCGGTTGTGACTTCTACCTTCATCAGCTATGGAATGAAACACGTGGTAAAAGCATCAGTTGTTGCCAATTTCAAAATCGCTTTCCAAATGATAGGGATTTTAAAAAGGGGTGTCTGTATTGCAGGTGTTAGAGGTAAGGTAGATTTCAGTGCTTTCGTGGTACCCGAGGGCTTTCCAATTGCTGAACGGAGCGATCCGCTTAACATTTTGCCAATTGGGGATCGTGGACGTATCGCTGATGGTTAAAATTGAAAGGGAGGTGGAAGGGTTGCCTTTTCTTAACATCAGCAATTTGTTCCTTCAATTGCTGGTTTATGCTGTGATAAGAACTACCAATATAGTGGGCAACGCCTGTGGAAGTATTGATTGGGATAGAGTAGTGTTGATAGGGATAGAATTCTAATGTTTTGTGTGTCACATGTTTGCCTGCCAGTTCCTCTCACTATGATTGACGTACATTTCGCCCATAAAAATACAACCTGTATGTTGTCTTTCATCAATGTCTGTGGGTGGGCCGCGCAGTTATCTAGAAGCAAAATTATTTTGCAGTCATGGGGTAATCCCACTGAATCACAGTGTTCGCATGCTTCTTTTACGAAGCACTTGTACACCCATTATATCAGATGTCACCCATGCACATTTGTTGGCTTTGTATTATACATTATATCAGATGTCATTCATGCACATTTGGTTAGCTTTCACACCTTTAAAGGCATGTGGATGCACACTTTTCCCAATTACGAGCAATTTGCACTTGCGCATTCCGGCAGTGTTCATACACACGAGAGTAGCTAATCTTTCTTTTGAGTCTTTCATTACTGGGGTCGCAACTTCATTTGCCTCAGCAAGGGTTACTTTTGGTGATCAACACCAGAATAATCCTGATTCATTGGCGCTGTATATTTTCTCTGGAAATAATTTTTCTTTCGTTTCTAATTCACTAAATTCTTCAATAAATCTTTGTGCTGCATTTTCATCAGCAGAAAGTTTTCCCCCACTAGCGGCTAATTTTCTTATTCCTTGAAGTGCCTTAAATCGATGTAACCACCCTTGGCTGTAGTCGCATGGCAGTTCAGTTTTTAGCTCATTGTGGTGAAGCATCATAGAAAGTGGTGTATGAGTTATAACACATCTTCTTGGTGCATCTGACACATGCTCAGTGTGGATGAAGTCCATAGAGTGCAAGGGCCAGTCCATGCACTCAATGCCTCTACCTGAAATATGTTTTCTTCCTTCAGGGCTCAGTGCAAGTGAGTCCAGTGATCTATGAAAAGGAACATATCCCCAACTGCTATGGCATAGGGTATAATTATAAGACATGATCTCATCTTAATATCTGACCACCACCAGGGGTCCTTGTTGAATGATATAGGTGTCTGTATGACTGCCAGTGCAGATGCCCCACCCACATGATGATGCTACTATGACCAAAGGCACCTCTTTTCTGCATGAAGGCTAGATTATTCTGTGTTTCTCATTCATGCCAGAAAAAGATGCGATTATTGGACTGCAGGCTGAACCATGACTGATCTGTGAAAAGAACAGAGTGCCATTGTTCATGGTTCCAACCATTATAGTCTTTTGCCCACTATGTATGAACTTTCCATTGATGTATAGATGGGGCAAGCACACCATCTATCACCAGGCATGCAGTCCTCTTTGGTGGAGCTGATAACATATGGTCTGTATAGAGACACATGTCCTGTGGCCAGAGTAAACATACGTTGTAGTTCAGTTGCATTTTGTTGGCAATTCTTATGATCCAGTAAACTCAAATATTGGTTGTCTTGTGCTGCAGTTGATGTTAGTTGACTCTGCCTTGGTCTTCAACATACTGTTCCAGTCTCCTGGAAATGTCTCTGCAGTTGAATGGTGGTGCTTTGAGACATGCCAATGGCTTTTGCCACTGCCTCCTGTGTCTGGCCTACGTTCAACCTTCTGATTGCTCTCCAAGCTGTTGATTTAGGTGAACTGCATTGCTGAGATATTTTTCAATTGAGACACATATGCATTTGCAACTTCCTACTAAATGAAAATAACTCAGTGATCACAATACTTATACCAGTGTGTAATGTGCTATGATAAAGTGCATAAATGTGTCGGCACTCCTTATTTGCATGTTTTGATCTATTTCCTGTTGTTGACGCATGCCACTCAGAGGTTGACCTTTCATCACTCACTCGCAGCTTGTTAATTTTCTGTCATATCATGCTGACTTTGCAATATCTTGTAATTTTGTTTTTGAGCAGTACATTTTGAATTCTCGTTAAAGATTTGAGAAAAGAGGTCAGACTCTGTACTTTAGTTTACTTGACAAAAAAGGGTAAGCTTGTAATGTTACAAAAGTATATATTAAATAGATGGAATGGATTTTTTTAAAGATTTCTTGAACAGAAATCCAGTGTCATGTAAACAAATAGCAAAAGATGATTTAGATGTAAGCAATGAGAATATGGATTAGGCAGCTATTAGTTTTCATGAGGTATGAGATACTTGTCTGAAAAGTGGTAGATGTGAAGCTTTTGATAAAATTAATCTGGAATAAGTGAAACATAGTGAAATACACTATCTACCAACAAGTAATTGGACACCTGTGATAGCAAAGGAAAATGAAGTTTATTCACCTTCAATAGTTGGTGGAGCCTCCACGAGCGGCGATTACAGCTGCGACCCTCCAGGGCATACTCTGAACCAGGCGTTGTACGACGGCTAGCAATATTTTCTTCCACTCGGCTTGGAGAAGACAGGTCAGTTCCTTCACCGATTTCGGACGGTGGGGGCACCCCTTAAGTCAATGCTGCAACTCGTCCCAGAGGTGCTCGATAGGGTTAAGGTCCGGGCTCTGCGCAGGCCAGTCCATTCGATTAACCCCATTGTCACCATACCAAGCCATGGTGGACCTCACAACATGACAGGTGGCATTGTCATCCTGAAAGTAACATGGGTCCACCCCGTAAAACTGCCACAACGT
Organism: Macrothele yani; assembly: GCA_039090855.1. Classification (NCBI taxonomy): domain Eukaryota; kingdom Metazoa; phylum Arthropoda; class Arachnida; order Araneae; family Macrothelidae; genus Macrothele; species Macrothele yani. The sequence continues at coordinate 70,475,582 of CM077013.1, forward strand.
AGGAAGCGCATGGTCATCCAAAATGGTGCAGTAGGTATCGGCGTTGAGTCTACCAGGAATTGCGACCAAGGGTCCCGTGCCATACCAGGAGAAACACCCCCATAGCATAATTCCACCGCCGCCAAACTTCACAGTTGGCACAATACATTCTGGCAGGAGGCATTCTCCAGGCAGACGCCAAACCCAGACCCTGCCATCCGAACGGTAGAGGGTGAACCTTGATTCGTCATTCCAGAGAACCTGTTTCCACTGTTCAACGGTCCACTGTCTAATTCTTTGCACCACGTTAGCCAAGCAGCGCTATTGGACTTGGTGATCAAAGGCTTGTGGGTGGCAGCATGTCCATGATAACTGAGCAGATGGGCTTCCTTACGGATGGTATTAATCGAAAGAACACTCCCGGATGTCTGTTGAAACTCCTTTCAGATGTGGCCCATCGATTTGGTGTGGTTCTTCCGAATTTCTCTGGCCAGCACCCATCGGTTTCTAACTCCCAGTTTTGTGGGTCTGCCGGGTCGGGGCAAATTCCGACAGTCACCTCTCATCTTCCACTTGCCAATCACGTAGGCCACTGTCGATTTTGGGTACTTCAACTCACTGGATATATCACGTATGTATCGGCCATTTCTGTGATACCCGACGATTACACCTTTCTCGCAATCAGAGAGCTCCAAACTGAGTGGCATCTTGCATGCGACTAGTTGCGTTGTTGTTTCCCACATGATATTTAACGGCAGCGGCCATGACGTGTATCAGGACCGCAGATATCGTCGATTGCAGGGGTGTCCAATTACTTGTTGGTAGATAGTGTAGCAGATATCTATTGGTTATGTTGGAGTTTTCAGTCAGCATGGGAAACCTGCTGAGTTCCTGATGACTGACAGTTTATGAGATGGGGAGACTAATATCCACTGTAGAATCTCCTTCCAAAGTTTATGCAGGCTGACAGGAAATAGGGGAAAATCAGCTGACTTAAAGAGTGGTAGGGAATATCAGGCTAACATATTTGTATTCAGACAGTTTTGAAAAGTTTCATGAGGTGAACCAAGATCTGTGTGTGGTGTTTGTTGACTTCAAAAATGCTTTTGACAGGGCACCTGGCAACAAGTCTTTTTGAGTGTTTTAAATTGTTATAAGTTTAATTAAGTGTTTAAGTGAAAGGCAAATTGTTGAAATCAGTAAAAAGCCTTTACACCAAAGGTCCTTGAACTGCCAAGCTTGAGAGAGATACTGGTTAGTGGTTTGTCATTAACTCAAAGGTGCAGTAGAGATGTAAGTGTTCTGTGTATCTGTTTCTAATTTAAACAGAATAGCATTTTAAGGAATGCTGTTTTGTGATGGATGTTGAAATAGGTAACTTGTATCAATAGTTTGCTATATGTTGGTGACTTGGTGTAAATGTCTAAAGGCATCAGTGGTTTGCAGTATAATCTAAATCAGCCGACTGAATTGAATCATTCTATTCAACCCATTGCTGCACATCTGTTTCTTTTTAAAGAATATGGAAGCAGTTATGCAAACACAACGAGGTGGGATGAAGCTGTGGTGGATGGAAGTGGGGGAAAAACGAGGCAAGTAAACAAATTATATTTTACTTTGAAGATGTTATTTCCTGATACGCATATGTCCACAGCCCCAGGAGGAAGAAATAGAAAATAATTACTATATGTGAAGAACAAGATTTGCACATATGGCATTCTGTGTAAAAATGAATGATGCAGCAAAGCATCATTCATTCAAGGACGTAGATGAAATTAGCAAAGCTCTAACATCAGTTGTTTGTAGAACTATCTTCACAAAATACAAAACTGGCTGTCTATAGCTTACTCTCTTTTCTGGTAGTGAGAGCTGAGCACAGAGTAAATAGTCTCGTTAGGCAGATAGATGTGGCTGATAAGAGAGTGGAAAGAGGATTTATCAGAAGAAAAAAATAGATGGACTCGCACATAGTGGTGTGACAGGATTAATAACACAGATCTAAGTTGGGTGTTTCTTCTGTAAAAGACAAAGTTAACGGAAATATATTTAGGGGGTTTGGACATGTGTGTTTATGGGAGAAGAAATACTTGTATGAGATATGTTACATTTTAAAGCAGCTGGTCATAGACCAAGGAGAAAAAGGCCGAGAAGGATTGATGGTGTAAAAGATAGACAAAATTATTTGTCAGAGGCAAAAATCTTGCAATGTACTGAGAGAGATTGTGAAAGTTTGTATATGTCAGCATTGTTTTTTATTTTGCTGCATCTTTTTCTTCTTTTCTCACAGTCTGTATTTATGTATTGTGCCTCAGAAACCTGAATGACAACTACAGATTACACAGGTGTCATCTAATAGTGAATGCATGAGAAAGCTTGCTCATCACTCTTGGAAAATTTTAAGTATATATTCGTTCTTTACATAATCCTGTTTTTAAAATGTATGTTTCATGATACCCTTTTTTTTTTTTTTTTTTGAGTTCATATTTTGAACTTTTTACACAGGCTACAACAGAAATGGCATTCGTTGGACCAGAGTGCGAAATAATTATCCAGATTTCCGTCCTCCATCAGTTTTGCTGTCACACTTTCTTGAGAAGAAGCAACATCGAGATCTGCATAAATGTTAAAAGTGCATGCAAGACCTGGATATATTTTTAATGTTTTATGTCTGCAAATTTTTGTTTTCAGCTCATGTAATATTACTGACCTTTATCAATCATATCCTGTGAGTTCTGAGGTAGTTCTGAATGTTGGCAATTAGTGATAAGTCGTTGTTATTGACTGACCTCAATGAATTAGAACACTCTATTTTATCTTATTTTATTTAATATTTTGTTCCTTGTATTTCCCAAAGTACATAAATTTTTTCAGTATTTTTTTTTCCCCCAGTCATGATAGCTAAAGTTCTGTTTAGCCAATAGACTGGACTGTGGGGGAAGTGGTGTTCTTTATTTTAGCATGAGTAGCTTCCATGTTTTGTTTTATAGTGTGTGCCTCTTCATAGAGTTGTGCTTCACATTGAGTGTAAATAATGTTAATAGTCATCTAAAAGTGGTAAACACTGCACAACTGATAGCATGGTATGCAAAGTTTTTGAAGGATAGAAGTTTTAACAATGTAAATTGAAGGACATTTTTGTTCATTTTATGCATATTATAATGCTGCACATAGTATATAGTGTGTCTGCTATTTGCCATATATTTCATTCTTTCATGTTAATGATGGGATACACATATTCACACAATGTACAAATACTCTCCATCCATGGTCAAATGAAGTCCACACATTTATATTTTATTTAGCTTTGTTCTTTTAGGTGACATTAAAGAAATGGCAGAGTTTTGAACTGAAAGACAAAACTCAGTAGAAGTTAGTAAACTCACAAAAAAAGTGAAAACCTCATTTGATTTCTAATGTTATTTTGTTTTGTGTAGTTCACTGTGAAGGTGTGTCTGATTCCACTAATCAAGGCATGCTCTGATTTGTGCAATTTGATTTTTGTTCAGGACCTTACATTATGCTTCAGTTGCCTGGAACTGCCCTTTTTTTTTTTTTTTTTTTTTTTTTTTAATGGTAGCATGCTTGAATGGAAGTTGGAAGATTCAAGTTTCATTCCAACTCCAGGGTGATACATTTTCCAAGTTTCCTTATAAGATGCTACATGTGTTGAATTGGGGAATTTTGATAACAAAAGTACTGAGCTTGTGTTTGTGAAGATTTATTGTTCATTAATTTCCATGATATTTTCAAAAGCTATGTAAAACACTTAAATTCAGCATTAATTATATATTTACATTTATAAGGCAATGGAAACTCAGATGTACAGAATGAATTACTCTAGTAAAAGTATTTCTTCTCGCTTTGAATTAAATAATCATGCTAACAGTAAAGGCTGAAAATGGATTATTTTTGCACCCTTGAATATTAAGTGAACTCATCTAAGCAATAAGTATAGTGTTTCATTATGTTCGGGACCAGATTTACAGATCTTGTCCAGCAGTCAGAAGAAAGACCTGTTTTCAAATGTATTGATGCTTAATTGGATTTTAAATTTGTTTTCTACATAAGTTCCGTGTATGTTTTATTCTAAATTTAAATATATTAGGTAGATTTTGGTTTTTTCATTTTGGTTTTTGAGAGTAGTGTTTTCATGTGAAAATGTTGTTTCTTAAGCTGTATAACTTCTATTTGCCCCCCCCCCCCCCATTGATATAATGTGTAACTGTTTCTGTTTGTATATTCTGCTTTGTGCAAAATTGTGTCAAAAATGTGTAAGCCTTTCAGTGTGTGATTGACAATTGCAATGCTTAGCAATACAAATACTGACACCAAAGAAGGTATAACTTTTTATGCTTTATAAGTCATGCTTTTAACTGCAACTTTTAAAATGTAAGTTTTTTAGTGTTTTTTTTTTTTTTTTTTTTGTTGTTGTTGTTAAAGGTTTGGTTTTTGTGTAGTGTTTTGTGTTAGATGATGGCTAAGATGGTGTAAAGTAGACTGCAATTTTGGTGAAAATATGCACAGATGATGAAATGTTGTACTCTCTCATCATGGAAAACAACTAAAGTGCTGCTTCATTCAAAAATATGAGACTTGCTTATTATTTTGATTTCTCCATTTCATGCAGAAGAGAAGGCTGTCATTCTTTTTTTCTGTTTTAATATGTTTTACAATTGATGAGCACATGAATGAACTTTTCCATTACTGTTTTGAGTTTTCGTATTAGTGCCCTGAAACAAACATATTTACAAATAATATTGGTTATGCCATGCACTTCTGCAAATAACATTGGGTTATGCTATGCATTTTTGCAATTAATATTAGCTTATGATGAATTTGAAACAGATCAAGTTTTTCTTTTACCCCTCCCCATGTGAGTGGCACTCTGAAAGCAATTCACCACACCATTATTATGTGAGAGTCATGGAATGGTATCAAAGTTGTTTTCGTATTCATTATGGGTGTGTGGAATGATTCTCCTTCGCATGTGTTAGTGAACTGTGACTGCAAAGGACTGTGGAAGCCAGATTTCAGAGGCAAAGCACAAATGTTAAATTTCTGGGCTAGAGGTTTGGCTTCATTTCCATGTCTGAGAAAGATATCTGAAAATGTTAAAGGCAGTCAAGAAGCCACCTTTCCTTTAAACTTGATTTACTGAAATGCTTTTAGGCATTATAGTGAAACTGTTAAGTTTAGTATTTTTCTGAAGCTGAATTATTGACACAGTATTTGACTTTTTGTTCATTGTTTTACGTGGTGCATCAAAACTAAATGTAATCCATTCCTTCCTTCATATCAGTTTTAACAACAGCGGAAATGAGTTTTCACCAAAACTTATTTCCAGAATAGGTTTAAAAAACAGATCTAGCTGCTTCTGATTTATGTTGTAGTTTTGTCATTTTGGTAAGACAGTAAGTACTGTTGGAACAATATTTATATTAGTAGATATTCATCTTCATAGTACTTCAAAAGTCACATACTCAAAATTGAGGTTTCCCCCTGTATTAATAAACTCTACACAGTTCATTGTCTAATGCATCCTTCCATGGTTCAACATTTTTCTAAATATGCATCTAACTGTACAAAGTTATTTCTTTTTTAAAGTGTCTACTTCCTAAAAATTACTAGGATGTTATGGTAGTGTCAGATGCCAGTTAAAAGTATTATAAACCCACCCCCTTTTATTTTTCTGACAACATAATCATTTTTGTAAGTACCCCCTCATAGTTCCAAGTATGATACAGGAACTTGCTGACAACAGTAAAGAAGTGGGATTAAAGATGAACTGACAAAAAACAAAATTGATTTACAATGCTTTTTACAAGACCTGAAGATTTAAAGGCTGATGCAGCAAATTCAGAAGTGAGTGATGCCTACATCTACCTTGGACAACAAATCTCAAGCAAGGAACCCAGAAAAGAAGAAATTAATAGGTATATAAAACTTGGCTGGAGTGCATTTGGAAGAAACAGTACAATTTTCAAGTGCAGTTTATCATTATGTCTTAAAAGTGTTTAATCAATGTATCCTTGCATTTCTTACTAATGGATTAGAGGTGTGGACCTTATCTAAAGAAAAACATATTGAAACTGCAGGCAACTGAAAACAGCATGGAGAGATGTGTGCTAGGAGTGGCCAAGAAAGATAGGAAAAGTAACTCATGGATCAGGGAAATGGCAAGAGTTGATGACATTATGATCAAAGTAAAAACTATCAAGTGGAAAAAGACTTTACATATTGATACAGAAACTGACCACTGTTGGACAACCAAAGTATTGGGATGGATATCAAGGGACAGAAGAGACCCAGAAGACCACATGGAAGATAGGTGGGTGAAATTCTATATATATCAATATACCAGGAGATAGGTGGGTGAAAAAAAAATATATATAAATAAAGAGAGAGAGAGAGATTTATATATCTGATTAAGGAGATTTCAGGTTTGTCAAAATTTTCTTTGGGAGACTATTGTAATATGGAATATTAGTTGTATGGGCAACTGTTTTCATCTTGAAGTGGATGAAAAATTTACATTGCTAATTATTAGTTCGGGTCTGAATAAAAAGAATTACTTGTCCTTGAACTTGACCAGTTAGAAATTTCCAATTACATTTTTTTTTTCAGTTCTGCATGACTATTCAGACATGATTTTTCACTGTCCATACACCATGTTCATATTTGTAATCAGCAGAGCTGCAGTACCTTTCTTCAAATGAAATTCATGAAAAGCCAACTCTATGTTATTGATTGTGAACCTTCTTGGCACCACCTAAAGTATATTTTGCTATTAGACTGAAGTCTGCTTATTTTTGGAATGTTACAGTGTCTTTGATCATCAATCACAGGTGGCAGTGTGATAGATCTCCTCTTAAAAAGCAAAAAACAATCAATTATGTTTTCCAGTAATGCTTTAATAAACAAATCATTGTGTAATACATGAAAGACAGCTTTTAACAGGAGGTTTTCTGGAATTGTAATGAATATATCATATCTGGCTACACTGTACACTGCAAGTGAATGATATCCAATGCACATTATGTTTTATGGACTACCTGAACAGTCAATAGCAATGTAAAATGACCTTACAGGTCATCATGAGGTCATTTGTGTGATAAAAGAAATCACAGCATCTTTCAGTTGTTCAATACACTGTATTTGCTGATTTGTAGTGATTCAAGTCTATGGTTTATACACAAATGTATTTATTGAGCAAATATTGCTGGAAAAGTTTTTCAACTGTTGTGAATAAAAACTCTTAACAGAAGTCTTACCCATGACAGGCTTCAGCAATGTTGATTGTTATTGACAACTTTCTTCCCTGGTTCTGTTGTTTGTCAGGTCCTTGCTTCATTCACAGTGCAGTGACAAAAGCAGAAACAGCATTGTATCAGTGCCCCATGGGGACAGCTATTTATTTTTTTAGGTTTAATGACCACTGTGAGCAACTCAGTAGGCTATGAACAATCACCCATCCCTAATTTGGGATAACAGGTTCCAAGGAAAGGAGAAAGCCAGCCAGCACCATAAGACAAACACACCACCCAGGCCTACCAGGATGACACCAGGGCAGCCTTAGAGGGCATAATATTAGGCTGATTGTAGTGTCAGGCAGCATTTCTTTACAAGTTGGAATTAAGTCAGTAATATACTTGAGACCCTCTGTGTATCAGAGGCACCACTTGTTATTTGAACATATGTAGCTTATTTTTTAAGCAGCATTTGTGTGTTTGTATGTTGTGTACATGTTATACAGCAGTAGAAGCGTTTGGTGGCACAGTTTTGTGCATATAACTGTTTTTAGTTTTGTGCATATAACTGTTTTTAGTTTTGTGTATCATATACATACATCAACTGTGCTATACTAGATTTTGTTTTATGATACATAATGTTTAATTGGTGGGTTATAAGTACCATAGTTCAGGTTTGACTCTTTATAAAGCTAAATTTATTAACCAGTCAGTCTAGCAGCAGCATATGTTAAAACATATCTGAAACAACAAAATGTAAAATGGTGTATGGTAAACCATATGCAAACAGAAAAATCAAAACATAGTCCATTCATTTGACTGGTGATTTGACGTACAGTTGCTAGTGATCTTATGATATAGATCATAAACTCATATAAAACAAGTGCATCAGATCTTAAAAATTCCATACAGAAATATGTAGGGCAAGAATGGAATTTCTTCAGCATACTGGATTGAGGAAAAAATTATATGTGTGCATACATATTTTTGAATTTGATGGTTTAATGGCATTGTAAAGCATATTTCATGTGCAGTTGTAAAAGTAATTGAGCATGCCCAATTTCATTAAATCAGACAATGTGAAGTAAACACATCTTCCAGTAAGGAATCACTTTCGGATAATGCAAAACATAATATACTAATAATTTGAGAAGCACTTGTTAGAAGAAGAGTAAGTATTTGGATATTCTTAAAGTATCCAATCATTAGTTTCACTTTTATCACAATCATGGTTAAAAAGGAATGTATATATTATATAGCACATGTAAAATGGACCAGCATGTATATTTTTCTGTAATTCTCAGTGGCATTTAATTCACATTTCCATCCTTGTTGCACATAAATTTCATTATATTTTTTAATCCTTTCCTTACCTTTGGATTCTGGACAGAATTTCATAAAATGAATTTGTATGGACTTTGCATAGTATTGCAAAATTTGGCAACCAGATGATGTCTTACTTAGTTCATGACTGTATGAAATTGGTTGTGGTATTTGTTACCCAAGTAAGGAGTATGAGTGCTTATTTCATGCCAGCACATTTTGTTGTTATTTTTTGTATGCCAGTGCTGTTTGTAATGATTCATAGCATGCATGCAGCATTATTTGCTTTGCAGTTAATTCATCTATATTGCATATGGTACATACATTTCATGTTTTTATTTTTTTATGGAAATTGCTATGAGATCATAGGAGTTTCCTATGTAATGAAATGCAGGGATTGAATGGCAGTGTGTGTGTGTGAGAGAGAGTGAGTGAGTCATATATGTAGCATTTACTTAAACTGCATTCATTTTGTGTGTATCATCAGTTGCTTGTTCTCAGGGCTGAAATTTATGTTTTCCCCTTGCTAGCAATGATTGCCTGTACTGAAAATTCTCACTAGCAAATTGACTCCTTTATTGCAAGTAGTTACACAACTATGTATTAATGAGATTTCTTCGAAATGGTATGTGTAATTTGAAGTAGTTACCAAATGCAAAAAATGTAAACATAAAACCAAAACCATGCATTGGAGTGTTATTAAAAGAAAAGCATAATATTTTATGCTTTTATGTCTCAATTAAAAATATAAACAATACAAAAAATTAAAAAAGAGAAAAAAATGGACCTTTACCTTCCATGAGTTATTTTTTTATTGTTTATATTTTTAATTGAAGCATAAAAGCATAAATGGATTGCATGAATTAAAATATATTTTCCTTTGGGCCTTCAATCTCAATGTTCATCAGAACATCTAGTTCCAAACTGTCTTGCCAGTCACACTGAATTCTCTTCAAGGAACTGAAACCCATCTCACAACATGATCTGGAAAACATAAAAAGAAAAGTTTTTTCCACCAGCCCAAAGACAAATGCATTTTTATATTCTCCATACTTTTGTAAAAACATCCTTCTCCAAAAAGGACTGAACCCCTTTGAAATGCTATTTTCATGATTACTCTGTGCAGATTATTTTATTTCAGAAAATTTCCCCCTAATGTTCAAAATCTCAACATCAGCATTTTCCAAAGTTGTCTAAAATGGTGTATCAGTTATCACACTTCATATTTTTTGTACATCTGTAGATCTTTGTCATTGCTAGACCACTTGGTTATTTGAAACACTAGTGATAATTTTGGTTCTGTTCCATTAACAAATGATAAAAATTGCATATCAGTGTTTTCTAAAACTGCATTTATCAGTGCCTTTCTATTGAAGGAAGGAACAGCAACATCCCTTTCTCTTAAAGCTTGGTCTTGAAATGTACATGTACATTGTCCACTTTTCTTGTCAACCTTAACATTTTGAGTGAAATCTTTCCAATTTATGCCATCGATGGTATACATAAATGATATGTATTCCTTCATCCAACCGATTCAAGAAAGTATTTGTTGCAAATTTGTATTGTGCTCCTGTAAACAAAGAGAAAGTCAGTTAATTTCACCTAAAACTTCCATGAAGAAATGTAGAAAAATGTCTATAGAAATGCAGTCTGTAAGTTAAAGTATGTTTCAAAATATCCTGTAGCAAATGTTGCCTTAATGCGTAGCTCGAGGCAGTGAACCATGCAATGTATAACAACTAACCAAAGACAAGCAAGCATCCTTCATTCAGTCCTGCTGGAATTCTTGACGTATTTTCTGCTCATAATTGCTGTTCCTTTGGTATCGAAACACATTAACCTATCTTTCCATTAAGGAGGGGTGGATAATATGTTTAACCTGTTATCAGAGAATTCAATTTCTATAGTTTTTTGTATTTCATGAGAAGTAGTATTTTGCAAATCAGTCACATTAAAAAATATGTTATTGGCTCTCCATTGTAAATAAATTTGACAAAAAATACAATTTTTTGTTGTACTCTTGTTCGCTTCCTCATCAATCACAAGAGAGAAGAAATAAATTTTTTTAGCTTTACCAGCTAAAAAAATCATCCATCAGTTTTGCTCCTTCATCAGCATTTCACACACTCTTTACTAAATGGGAATCACAGAATTTCTTTCTTTCTTTCTTTTTTTTTTTTTTTCATTGTGACAACTGTTCTGGTGACTGAATTTGCAAACACAAATTATTTTTTCATATTTTTAGTCAAATGTTTCTTTTTAACATATAAATAGCATGTATCACAGCAAATGTGTTTTACATATTTCTGATGACCTATATTTCAGCCAATTCCACTTGTTAGACAATATTCAGTTTTGTATGGTTACAATTTTGTCTCCATTTACAGAAATGTCACTTCTTTTTTTATATGAAGGTGATTCATTTATCTGATTAGTAACATTAGAACTAAGAATATATTTCAGCAATTCTCCACCCTAATCTAAAGCAATCTCTTTCTTCAAAAATGAAAGTTTTTTGCCAGTTCGTTTTTTTAATTTGTAGAACATTTTTTTAGCACTGTTACTATCTCTTCAGTGAAATAAAGATTAAGGATTTGTGTCTACTTTTGCAAAAAATAAAGATGATGAAATAGTATTCCTCTAAACTTTCACCAAAGTTTCCCTGCAAATTTGATTAAGCCTGACAACAAAGAAAGGAACTGTTAGAGCCACCCCTGACATCTAGGCCTTCTGTTAAAGTGGAGACCAATTAAGAACTATGCATCTTTTTAGTTCACCTATGCTTTGTTTTTCAACACCTGTTACATACAGGAGAACTGCAAAATAGCCACCCTTTTCAATCTCCTTCACACACATAAATGCATGGAGGGTCACACATTGGATGAGTGCAGATTGATGAGATAGAATTCAGCAGCTGCCCATAAAGTATACAGTATTCTCCTCCACTTCTTACATCTCACAATCACCCAAATGTGCAATGTAGGACCAGAATACTGCAATTTGGATAAGGAAAAGTGAAGACAATTATTCTAATCTTCTAAATTGATTATGCAGGTGTCCCAGACTTCTTTCTCAAAATGAAAACAGTGTCTGTATTGATTCTTTTTGTAAAATGCACCTGCAGTGTTTGCTAGTGACTTTTTTTTTTCACTAAAGAATTTGTACTTTTCACCTACAATTTACTGCATGTTAGTGGTCGAATCTCGTCATGCTTATGCTTTTCTGTCAGTTTACCCTTGGTGTGTGTTATGTGGCTATTTGTGGCATTTACTTCATGCTACTTTAGTGATCAACTAAGTGTTATAAAGTAACATGGTGTTATGAAGCATTTATCAGAGTTAAGTAGCACACATTATGGAAATTATGTAACATTTAATTTCCAAAGTTCATGGTAAATGCATCAAATCATTGTTTTTCAATACAGAAATGTTTTCACCAGCTGTCATTCATTTTCTAAGCAGCTGATAAGCAAGAATAAATAGTGGCTGTTGTTTCAGTATCTGCTTACTTTGTTACTTTACAGTCAATCTCTTCACTTTGTTCAAGCTACAGTTTATTTAAATCCTCTACTCTCTTCTCAACCTAAAAGCACTTCCCTTTTGCCTTTCTCTGGTTTTGCCAGGTCTGTATTGTTCAAGGGGTGTAATAGCTAACATACTCCTGCTGAAATGGGAAGGAAGCTATGAGTTTAGTTCCCACTCAAAGATGATATATATGAAGTCAAGAAATCAGCAGATCCAATATGATTCGCTAATTTCTTGACTTGGGTGACACTTGAAGATGGCAATTCCACGCCCAAAAAGTTATGGTTTTCCTTTATCTTGTATATTTTCATGTTTCTTTTAATGTCATGTCTGTAAGGCTTGTGTGTTTGATGCCAGGTCAGGAAGTAAGATTTTCTTATGCTAAGATTTTCCAGTAGTGAGATTATTTAATATTTTCTGATAGTGAGATGAGAAAGTAAAAGATGAGAAAGTAAAATAGGCTGCTGCTGAAAATTTTCTGTGTGACACAGATTCTGGCTACTTCTAACTCAGTCATGACTTCTTTAACCCTTTAAGCAACAGTATTTTATGAAAACTACAGAAAAATAATCCTTTTCTCATCTCAACAGTTGTTTGCTGCTTTATGACTCAAGACATGATGGGGAAGGGCTAGTCCTCCTGCCAGGGAGATCGTGCCACTGGATAGAAACAAGTGACTCAAGTGTCTTTTGTCTCTTTTGGTAGGTTCATCACCATTGTTATAGCTCTTTTAGCTGGTAATCACTGAGAAAGGATTAATGTCAATCACCCCCCCCCCCACAAAGACCACTTTGAATAACCAAGCAAAGGGGGAATGCAATTCTTCCTGATATGCAGGTTCACTTGTGCCAGCCTTGTTCAACCCACTTCTTAAACAGTGAATATATTCGCATGAGCTGATTTCAGTCTGTTTTGGTAATCCTGAGTTTATTTGTTCCATCTGGTTAAAGCATTAAATACTGTATAACTTCAACCATTTGCGCATGTTAAAACCAACTTATGGTACCAGAGAATGTATAACTGCATTGTGAGAAAGTACAGGCATGATCAAGTGAAGCAAATGCCACAGTAATGAAATGGCATTAAAGTAATGAAAAACCCCATTAAATAAAGTAATTAAGTTGAGAGTGTTTTTTGTAAAACTCTGCACTATTTATAAACAATGTACAGTATTGATTTGACTTTTCAAGTTTGTTGAGGACTAATTACAGTAGACTTCCCAATTATCAAGGATAGATGAAAAATTAATTTTCTAGGTGAATGTTCAGATGATCATATGTGTAACTAATTTATGATTTGGGATTTATAAGTGTATATCATATATCAGTAAAATAACATAATGCATACAGTTATAGTTTTAATCTTTGATAAAAAAAAGAATAAAAGAGAGTTACATTAAATATTGCTTTTTTAACTGACTCACTTTTGGCAGTTCAAAAATAGTATAATATACAATTGAAAGTGACCTATAAAATTTTATAATTAACTTGATGAGTTACCAGCAACAAAATTTAGAGATAAATAATAATTAGAATCTGGAGCATCTTGCTACATGCTTGTTTATTTCCTCTGGTAAAGCTCTAATATGACAAAGTGTTTTGATAAAAGTCTGATAGACAACTACAGGGTCCGACGTATTAGCAGAATATTTAGTAATTCGTAATATCACTCATAAAAAATTTAGGGCATTTCTAATGGTTGTAGTACACTATCTTCTTAAAAAATATGTTTGGACCCTTGATGGGCTTATATAGGATTTTGTAAGTTTTGAAGCATTATTATGTGTGGCAGAGCTGCATTTTCCTGTACCCTCATGCAATTTATTAGTCATTAATCATAATACAGTGCAGTGCTGTATCTACATTCTTTGTTATCATTTAAGTCTCTTTTTTTGGATGTTCTTTTAATGTCATTCTTATTTGATTTTCCTTTTTAATCTAATGGTAGTAAACATGAGTTGATTTCCAAGAAGCTCTTGAACTGTTCATCCACATTGAATAGGAAAGACAAACAAAAAGCTTCCTTAAGGTTTAAAGTAAATATTCTTACATGGAATTGAACTTCCTTTGCTTTCTACTTCTTCCTTTTCAAAAAACAGTTTTACACACAGTTTATCTTTCATCACTGAACACGCCAGTTTATTTTCTGAACAAAGCTATAGATAATTTGTACCCACGGTTAACTTCAAGTATACTTTATGTCAATATTTATGAAGTGTTACTATACATGTGACACAAAAAATTGTAAATAAATTCTTGGAAATGGTATCTGATGAATCATTTATGTATCATGATAGTCATTATGATAAAATTCCTGTGGTTGACTATAAATTAGCCACCCACATTTTAAGATATTCCCATTCAAAAAATTTTATCCTAAATATTTTTTGCAAGAAAAAAATGGTTTTTGTTAATTGAAATAATGCATTACAAACACTGAAATATTTTCTAAATTTGACCTTGTGATAAAAAATTCTTAACTTCCAAATTATTGACTTCACCTGTTGCTTTTTTTATTTGAACTGTATTTTTATTTTGAAATTAGTTTTAGTACTTACCAAATATATTTTTAATTGTGTACTAATTGCAGCCTTTGTGCTTTGAAATGAATGAATTTACTTTGTGAATTATTTAGATAATTTGTGGTTATTGTACATTTTGATTTGTAAGATATTGTGTATTTAGTTCTTGTACATTGAGTTGTGAGTATTTAATAAAATGTTTCAGTAAATTTTAGTTGTGAAAAGTAAATGTGCATTTTAAGCTGTAGCTGTCTTCTTATAGTGAAATGAGTCACTGCACCTTGAATTTTTAATCCAGTTCATGAAATCTGTGGTGAATGCACACAAATTTATCTGTTCTCCTGAACTAGAGGTGTGGCAACAATTATTGAGCTTTTTCTTGTGATGTGCACCATCCCGTTCAGCTAGTAAAAGTGCAAAACTTTAATTATAGTTCAAGTTCTTTAATTATGTGCAGAATCCAATTAAAACCTGTACATTTAAAAGAGATGAAGCAATTGCTACTTTTTAAGTGACTGATGTTTCTGCAGTGGCACTTTTTTCTTCTTTTGAGCAAGCACCATACCTTGGGAAAGAATAATGAAATTTTCATTTTGTTTTTAAATCTTGATAACTTTTATGTGTGATTCAGTGTTCTAGTCTAGTTTTCTTCGCCTTATTTAAATTTTCATGCTGGACAAGTTTTGACAATGTTTTCAAAGCTAAAAAAGATTTAATGCATCTGCATGTTGTATTAATAAAAACATTTGAACTTATTTGAAAGTTCGAAAAGAAACAACTATTAGTGCGAATTCTTTTGGGCATGAAGGTACATTTATAAGGGGCATTGATCAACATTTTTCTGTAAATGGGTGGGAAAGAGAAAGCATGTTGGCAAAAGCATGAGTGATAGTGAACGTAATTCGCATACTTTGCAAAGCAAGAGAAATGGATTCATCATTTCTCCAGGCACTGACATTTCATTGTCAAACAAGAACTTCATGTGGGATAACCAAAATGCAAAAGGCTGTGGAATTGTTACTTTATCTCGAACCATCTTGTTCAGTCAGTCAATCAGTTGTTGTATACTTAAGGCTTAAACTTCAGGATAGCATAACTTGTGAACAAAATTTTATCTTAGCATGTGTTTAATGTGCCTAACTGATTATAATAATGGATGAAAATATCAGATGTTAAAAAGAAAAACACACACGAGCTCTGCAGAAATTTTAATCCCAAAAACATGAGAGCTTTTGATAATTTCTCTTCTGTATTGCAACCGAGGTGGGAATAGATTTACAGGTGGTATAATGTTTATTTTTTAATTACATTTCAATATTGATTTCCATGTATAGTGGTTATAGAAATTAGTCTTGAAATAAAATTTATGATCTAAACAATCATGCCATCTAAAATAATTTTAGGTAATTCTTGTACCCGAAAATTGACATTTAAAAATTGATGGTGTTATGGATCTGACAACTATCTGTAAATCTGTTTGTATTTTGGTTGAAAAACTTTGAAAAAATGGGAAAATCCTGTGTTTTTCTGTTAGAGTTGTTTTCTTTAGTATCTTAAAAGTTCATAATTTCAGATTTTTGTCCAATACTTTATTTGGGATAAAGTCATATTTATCATACAGGTCCATGTTTCTTATTTTTTTTTTTTTTTTTTTTTGAGGGAAGAAGACGATATGCTGCTCCGTATTGTTTAATTGTTTACACACAGGCAAATTTGCTTCAATGCAAAATTCCAGTTGCAAGGCAGACCCAGGTTTTGTATCTGCGTATGTAATAAAATATAAACTAGATGCTAGTTATTTTGTATGCAAAATCCAACTATCAAATTGCACCCTTTTCTCTGGTAAGAACATAGGTAATTGTTTTTATCAGTCAGCTTGAATTAAAACTAAAAACAATTACTGGTTTTGATATGAGAAAAACTTTGACCGAACTAGGTTCTTCCTGTTTCTTCCTGTTGCAGTATTTACCTTAACCTAACATAAGATGAGGGTGACTGGTACTTTACAACAGTCATTATTAGGCCAATAAAAAGAAGAAGGTCCATGTGGATGCATGAACCTAACAGCCATGTCATCTTCATCATTGTTTATCTTTTTCAACAAATCCCACGTACCAATAGGAATCATAAACACAGGCTATATAGCAGTTAGCATGTAACAGTAACTCATTTTCAGAATTAGGTACACTGATTTCAGATGTACGGCTATAATATTAATATTAATCTTTTAGCCCCAATTCTGAAATTTGGAAGTGACGCATTGTACATGTACCAGGAAAAGTGTTTGCTAAGCATTTCGTTCATCTCTTCTCTGCACACACATACACACAAAGTGTAATTCCGTTTTTATTATCTTTGCAGAAGTTAAACATATTTGCAGCAGATGTGATTTGTTCAGCTAAAGATCTCTGCAACCTGGATTTGGTTGTTAGCTTCTTTACAACTGTGCCAATTCCATTACATGGCTACTTGGCATGGTTTGTTGCAGAAAAAAAAAGCACTTACCTGCCTATCCAAAAAAATTTCATGTTTAGAATCTGTTTCATAATATTACCTTATTTTGATTGATGTTACAACATGCCATCAAAATGATGGAAAATCACTGTTTGTAGATAGAATTATTCATGAACAATTAGTTGCAGTAATTTCTTTTTGAAATCAAAATCATTGCAATAAAATAACTTATTTTTTGTTGTTGTTAGTGATGATTTAAGTATTATTTGTTGGGGAAAAAAATACCACCACTTTAAAAGTCTCATAATGCAATGTCATCAGTTGCCGCTGTTTTCATGCTAACTTCCAACAGAAGCCTACATATAAAATCAGCCCTTTTAGGGTAAACCCCCCCCCCATTGCAAAGATCCTAAATACATTTTTTTCCTGCTGAAAAGCTCATTTATAATACATACTACATATATAAGCAGTTTCAGCAAATTTGAGGTGGGGGAACATTCTGAAAAAATTATGTTAGACATGCATGTGTACAACAAAAACCATTAACATATAAAATAAGTTACATTTTGGAATTTATTTTCTCCCGAAATTGCAAGGATCCCAGAGTAATTTTTTTCCCCCTTCTGATAGGTTCTATCAAAACACATATAAATAAATTTTCAACAATTTTGAGAAGATGCCGCAATTTGAAAAAAAAAAAAAGTTTTGTTTCATGAAAATGTTGCCTCATTTTTTCATCTATTGTGTTACAAAATTGAAAAAAAAAGTGTTTTATTTTTTATCTGAAAATCTACAACAGCAAGGTGTTCCTAGATGTGTGGATCATGCAGGTCATTTGAAAAAAGTTATGTGGTTGCCCCAGTTCTGAAGTTTTGAAATTTTAGTCATATGGTGTAGTTGTGAAAGCTGGTATCATGACTGACTTTTAAGGCAGAACCATCCATTTTTTGAAAAAAGTGGCATTATGTAAGATCTGCTGGACCAACTGCCATAAATTTTTCCCAGGTTTTATAACTCACAAACAGAATTCAAGCATATCAAGCTTCACAAAAATCTGAGACGGGTGGGTGACATGCTTCGGATGAACTGGAATGGAATGACCCCCTCCCCGTCCCCCGGGTAGAGCAGAATCACGGCGATGGGCGACGTACGTCGCAGATTAGTTTTGTCCTGCAGACAAAAACAACAACAACAACATCCCCAGAATCTTTATTTTGGTCTTGCAGAAAAAAAAAAAAAGAAATCATCCCCAGTATCCTTTTTAATCCTTTCTTGGCGACTCCCGATCATCGGCGTAGGTTTTAAGTCTAAGGGCGAATTCCGTTTTTCAAATTTTTCCAAAAACGGAAGTGTTTCCACTTGAAAACGCGGGTGGTTGTGTGATAATAGCCGAAAACGAAAGTTAGACGGAACTCTATAATCAATCTTAAATTCTTTTCCTTCCGATATCTTCTCTGCTCTGTATTGTTGTTAAATGATTTATTCCGTAAATATTTGTATTTCAGCTTGAAAGTGGAGAAAAAAATTCCGAAAACGTAAGTTGAATGGAACGAAAATTTCTCCCGTAATGACAATATGTTTTCCCACGATGTCCAAATATTACATCATTTTGTTGCGAAATGCTTGTTTCTGCATAAAAATGGAGGCAAAAATTTTTCGACAACGGAAGCTTTAGGAGCAAAAATTTCTTTGTGAGCATAATTTTTTTGTCGTGGTGTTGCACCCTGCCCCACATTGTTGTTAAATATCATTTAATTGCATAAATGTTTGTATTTAAGATTAAAAGCGAAGGAGAAAATTGACGGAGCGAAGATTTTTCCGGAAATCATATTCTCTCTCTCTCTCTCTCTATATATATATATATATATCTTTCCATAAAACATCATTTTATTGCGTAAAACTTTGTGTTTCATCTTGAAAATGGGGGCAGAAATTTCCGACAACGGAGGTCGAACAAAGCGATAATTTCTTCCGAAATGTTAATTTGTTTTCCGCGCGATGTTTCTTCTATCGTGCATTGTTCAGTGGTGTTTGTGTTCCTCGTCTAAGTGATGGCTCCGGTCTAAGCCAGATTTCCGAAATTCTGGGTCTCCGGCTATGTAAATTGTGCCGACACAAGTAGACGACGTGGTATATTGTTTAAAGCATGTTTCGTCCCCCTTTTTACAGATTTTCAAATTGTTCCTGCACCTGTAAACTGTATAGTAAGTTTAAAACGATTAGTCATGATTTCACCCCACGCGTTAATCAGCTGCTAAAGAATAACGTAGCATTGCCATATACTTTTTGCAGTTTTCGCCAGTCTCGCTGCTCAGCACGCGTTAGGTCGTGAGGCTGAGATCACAACCAATGTGCATTGCTTTTTTTACTTTCCAACCGTAGGTTTAAGAAGCATATATGCTCCAGCTTTGTGTCTGTCTATCCGTCCGCACGATAACTCGCGTAAAAATGGTTCGATTTCGATAAAATTTAAGTATGTGATAAGGGACCATCCTGCGGACGAACCGTATTGAAAATGGGCGAAATGGGGTCAAAGTTCAGGACATAGGAGCATTGCCATTGCGCGTCATAACTTTCGTAAAAATGCTTCGATTGCGACAAAACTTTAACATGTTGTTCCGGATTGATACTGAACCGGTTCTGTTGAATATCATCGAAATGGGGTCAAAGATCAGGAGCCAGATTTATTCCACAGCCATTATCCTCATAACTTGACTAAAAATGCTTCGATTGCGACAAAACTTTAGTATGTTGTTCCAAAGGTATTCTGAACCAATTCTGTTTAATATAATCGAAATGGGATCAAAGGTCAGGGCACAGCAGCGAGATTTATTCCGCAGCCATTATCCTCATAACTGGAATATTGATTTCTGGTATGTTGTAAAGCGTATCATAATCAATGCATTGCATGAATTTACTAACTTGTCTATTGTTTTCCCTGTACAGGAGTTAAAGATGCTTTGGGCTTTGTACTTAAGTTGAGGATTAGTGAAACCTGTTTTCTATCGGAGAGCAGATTGCTCCACGGAAAACCACGTGATTAAAAAAGAAATAAAGAAACATTACTTTTAGCAACTAACCTAAGTAGATCTGAAAAATTAAAGCCATTAATGACAGGCGAATCTGAAATTCCTAGATCGTTTTCTAGAGTAAAAGGTATGTCCATCGACCAGCCATCAAATTAAAAGACCTGGATAAACAACAAAGTTTTGAAATATAATTTTTTTTTTAAATTATAAATCATATTGTAAAATTTTAAGATTGCAGGGTTGTGGATCCAGCTGTCTGATGGCTCGTTCAACTTCATCCCACAAATTCTCAACGGGGTTGAGATCCGGAGATTGTGGGGGCCACCTAAGCAAAGTAAACTCACCGGCATGTTCCTGAAACCAATCCTGTACAATACGAGCACTATGGCAGAACGCATTATCTTGTTGAAAGTAGCCATCGCCATTGGGATAAACCATCCACATGACAGGATGCACTTGGTCCTCAAACGATGTTTAGATATGATGTGCCAGTCAGACGTTGATCAACACGAATTAAAGGGCCCAAAGCATGCCAGGAAAACATTCCCCAAACCATAACGTTGCCTCCACCAACTTGAAGGGTTGTAGCAATGCATTTGGGGTCCATGCTTTCGTGCTGTTTCTGCCAAATTCTCACTCGGCCATCGGCATGGTGCAACTGAAAACGTGATTCATCGGACCACAATTTGTTTCCAATAATCGACTGTCCAATCCTTGAGCTCTTGTGCGAATTGGAGACGTTTTCTCTTGTTAACTGCAGACAGCAAATGTGTTCGAACAGGCCTTCGGCTGCCATATCCTATCCGATGCAGTGTACGGTGAACAGTGCGTGCAGAAATCATTTGAGGGATCCTTGATTAAGATGGTCTGTAATTTGCTGCACTGTTGCCTTCTGTTGTATGTTACCAGTCTGGACACTCTCCGTTCCGCCCGAGCAGTCACTAGTCAATGACGACCACACGTAGAGACCCAATTTTTTGGCTGACAGCCCAGTCTTTAAACACTTTAACAACAGCTGCTCTGGAACATTTCACCATTGCGGCGGTTTCGGTGATGCTCCATGGCTCCAAGCTCCTACAACCATCCCACGTTGAAAGTCCGTCAAATCGCATTGTTTATTCATCTCGTCACCGAAAAATCACTTCTACTACTGTCGCAAGCACTAAGCTTTCTCTTTTTATACTAGCCTCGCCCTCTGGCGGCAACAGCGTGCAGCCATAGCTCATTTGCTTAAAACTGTCGGGTGGTCATAATCAAGTGGCCACTCAGTGTATACGTTGTGGTAAGGAACGCATTTAGGGAGTAAAACTGATATTTTTTCATTTATATTTGAGAGAGAACAATATAAAAGTAGTTGAGGAAAAACCATGCAAATACGTACACACACACACACATATATATATATATCATCATCATCATTGTCAACCATTATCAATCCACTGCTGGACGAAGGTCTCCCCAAGTTTCCTCCACAACGGTCTGTCTTGTGCCAGTCTCCTCCATGTCACCCCTGCATACTTTCGAATTTCATCCACCCATCTCCCATGTGGTCTTCTTCTGGGTCTTTTCCTGTCCCTTGGAATCCAATCTAAAATTTCGGCTGTCCATCGATGATCTGTCCTTCTGGCAGTATGTCCAGCCCATTGCCATTTCAGGGATTTAACTCTGATCATGATGTCTTCCACTCTTGTCATTTTTCGGATCCACGAGTTCCTCCTCTTATCTCTCCTGGTTACACCAAGTATGCACCTCTCCATGCTGTTTTGAGTTGTCTGCAGCCTTTGTATGTCTCTTTTAGTTAAGGTCCACGTCTCTGCACCATACGTAAGCACTGGAAGGATGCATTGATCAAACACTTTTCTTTTAAGACATAATGGCATATTGCTCTTGAAAATTATGCTGTTTCTTCCATAAGCTCTCCAGGCAAGTTTTGTACGGCAATTAATTTCTTCATCAATGTGACCCTCACTTGATATCTGCTGTCCAAGATAAACGTACGTGTCTGTTATCTCCAGCTTTTCTCCATCAATCGATAAATCTTCATTTCTTGTAAAAGCATTGAACATCACTTTTGTCTTCTGAAAGTTCATTTTTAATCCCACTTCTTTACTCTTGTCAGCAAGTTCTTGGATCATACCCTGCAGCTCTGATGGGGTCGTTACAAAAATGACTACGTTGTCAGCAAAACGAAGGTGGGTTAGATAATCTCCATTAATCTTTATCCCTTTGTTTTCCCAGTTCAGTGATTGAAATACATTTTCCAATGTGGCATTAAAGAGCTTCGGAGATATGGTGTCACCTTGTCTAACTCCCTTTCCAATTTTTATGTGTGTTGTATTTTCAAACAGCCGAATCTTTGCACTTGCATTTTCATAGATGTTATTAATAATATTAATGTATGCATCTTCAATACCGCAGGATTTCAGAGCCATTGTAACTGCTGATGGTTTCACCGAATCAAAGGCTCTTTCATAATCGATAAAAGCCATGCACAATGGAAGTTCATATTCCCTCGCTCTTTCAATTAGTTCTCTCAGCACGTGGATATGATCTATTGTGCTGTAGCCACTCCTGAATCCAGCTTGTTCTCTCGGTTGAGCCATGTCCAGTGTTACCTTCAAGCGGTGTGAAAGAACTTTAGTGAAGATTTTATAAACTACTGATAGGAGGCTGATAGGTCTGTAGTTTCCGAGATCCTCAATGTCACCTTTCTTATGTAGCAGGATCATTGTAGCGGTGTTCCAATCCTCAGGAATCTTTCCTTCATTAAGGCATCGAGTGAAAATTTGGGCGAGTACTGTTTCGATTTCTCCACTTGCTTCTTGTATGATGTCTACAGTAATTCCATCTTCTCCTGGAGCTTTTCCCTGCTTCATGTTCTTGATTGCATGTGCAACTTCTGCTGGAAGGACTGGAGGAACTCTGGTACTGGTATCTTTCATGATGTCTGGAGTGCATATATCATCCCTTTCATATAATTTGGAGTAGAAATCTTTCACTCTTGTCAAAATTTCGCCTCTATTTCTTGTTACAGAACCATCTTCTTTTCTCAGTGCCATAATCTGTTTTCTTCCCTTACTGAGATGTCCCTTTACTATCTTTAGGCTTTGGTTGTTTTCAGTTGCTTTCCTCACTAGTTCACAGTTGAATTTTCTTACGTCTTCAGTGATACTTTTTCGTACTGTCTTGCATAGCTCTATATATTCCACTTTGGAAGTCACATCTTCTTTAGTTGTCCTCATCTCTCTTCTTTTTTGCATCAACATTTTCGTTTTTCCTGATAATTTATTTACATGCAACTTGTTCTTAGACCCAGCTAATTTTGTTGCTGTTTCCATAAGAGCTTTGGTTACTTTTCTGTTAACTTCAGAGATGTCCACTTCTTCCGATGTTAGGCCTTCTAAAGCAGAGAACCTGTTCTTCAGTTCCAACTTGAAGGTATTATGGTGTTTTTTAAGGTTGGTTATGTCAATAGATTTTGTTTGTCTTATGAGCTTGCCACGTTCAAGTTTAGTGTTGAGGTGCATCTTACATCTCACCAATCTATGGTCACTACCTGTGTTGAACTTGTTTAGCACACTGCAGTCTTCTATGACGAATTTTTTGTTACACATAATAAAATCAATTTCACTTGTCGTCCCATTTGGATGTCTCCATGTCCATTTCCTGTGTGGCTTTTTCTTGAAGAAGGAGTTCAAGATGAAAAACCCTTCTGCCTCTGCAAACTCAACGAGAGTATTTCCACGCTGGTTTCTGTTGCCGTGACCGAATTTACCTACTGAAGTTTCATTCTGTTGCCGTTGCCCTATTTTTGCATTGAAATCTCCCATAATTATTTTCAAGTGCTGCTTACCTTTATTATTTAGATGACAAATTTCCTCATAAAATTCTTCAATTTCTTCTTCAGGATGACTTGTGGTGGGTGCATAAGTTTGAATAATCTGAGCCTGGTATCTTTTCGAGAGTTGGATAACAAGCCGTGCAGCTCTGTCAGAGGAACTTTCAACTTCTACAACTTTATCCTTCAGTTTCTTGTTTATTATAAATCCAACACCACTAGTTCTGCCAGTATCAGTCCCACGATAGTAGAAGAGATGTCCACTTTTCAGTTCGATGAGATCTTCTCCTTACCTCACTTAGCCCCACGATGTCCCACTTGATCCTTTGTAGTTCCTCTTCCAATTCAAGAAGCCTTGAATCAGAAGATAGGGAGCGGGGGGGGGAGCGTCCATTGTACGTTGCCAAGGTCAGCATCAGATGGCAGCCTAGTCCGGTCCTCCGGGGATTCTTAGCACCCTCTGCCTTCATGTTGCACTGGATGTAAGGTCAGGTGATGCGTAACATCACAGCCTCTCCTTGACAAATGTCAACCCCGCCTTCTCGTGGTGCATCCTGTTCCTACTAAAGGGGCTCTGACGACCGCCAATAGTGGTATAACTATACCATCGGGATTAGAGGAAATTCTATCCCACACTCACCAACCCGCTTGGCCAGCGTGGTGAGTTATGGCCAAACCCCTCCAAAATATATATATATATATATATATCCAGTAGTGGGAATTGGAATTATTCGCTGCTGGAACCGAAAGAACAAGTGAATGCCATAAAAGTTTAATATGCACGAACCCATTCGCAGTAGATATAAAACCATATGTGGAAATTTTGTCCTTAAACTTTAAAATGAAATGCTTACATTTAGCTGAAGTCAGAGCTGTTTTCTTTATTCATGGACGAACAATTTGTACAAGATGGCATCATTAAATGAAATGTATTACGCATTGCGAAATGTTTTATTTAAATTGAATGCTCCCTTTCTTTGGGTGTCGCATCGCTCCCGGAACGGGGTTCTGCTGCGTTCCGGCCCATTTCCACCACTATATATATATATATATATATATATATATATATATATATATATATATATATATATATATAGGGATGTAAGGTCAGGTGATGCGTAACATCACAGCCTCTCCTTGACAAATGTCAACCCCGCCTTCTCGTGGTGCATCCTGTTCCCACTAAAGGGGCTCTGACGACCGCCAATAGCGGTATAACTATACCATCGGGATCAGAGGAAATGCTATCCCACACTCACCAACCCGCTTGGCCAGCGTGGTGAGTTATGGCCAAACACCTCCAAAATGACTCTACAACTTAAATCTTGGCCCTCAGTCTCCGGCAGCTGGAATGTACCTGGCCAAGGCAGCGGCCAGTGCGACATGAAGGCAGAGGGTGCTAAGAATCCCCGGAGGACCGGACTAGGCTGCCATTTGATGCTGACCTTGGCTACCTATAACGGACGCTCCTATCTTCTGATTCAAGGCTTCTTGAATTGGAAGAGGAACTACAAAGGATCAAGTGGGACATCGTCGGGCTAAGTGAGGTAAGGAGAAAGGAGAAGATCTCATTGAACTGAAAAGTGGACATCTCTTCTATTATCGTGGGACAGATACTGGCAGAACTAGTGGTGTTGGATTTATAATAAACAAGAAACTGAAGGATAAAGTGGTAGAAGTTGAAAGTTCCTCTGACAGAGCTGCACGACTCGTTATCCAACTATCGAGAAGATACCAGGCTCAGATTATTCAAACTTACGCACCCACCACAAGTCATCCTGAAGAAGAAATTGAAGAATTTTATGAGGAAATTCGTCATCTAAATAATAAAGGTAAGCAGCACTTGAAGATAATTATGGGAGATTTCAATGCAAAAATAGGGCAACGGCAACAGAATGAAACTTCAGTAGGTAAATTCGGTCACGGCAACAGAAACCAGCGTGGAAATACTCTCGTTGAGTTTGCAGAGGCAGAAGGATTTTTCATCTTGAACTCCTTTTTCAAGAAAAAGCCACACAGGAAATGGACATGGAGACATCCAGTTGGGACGACAAGTGAAATTGATTTTATTATGTGTAACAAAAAATTCGTCATCGAAGACTGCAGTGTGCTGAACAAGTTCAACACAGGTAGTGACCATAGATTGGTGAGATGTAAGATGCACCTCAACACTAAACTGGAACGTGGCAAGCTCATAAGACAAACAAAATGTATTGACATAACCAACCTTAAAAAACACCATAATACTTTCAAGTTGGAACTGAAGAACAGATTCTCTGTTTTAGAAGGCCTAACATCGGAAGAAGTGGATATTTCGGAAGTTAACAGAAAAGTAACCAAAGCTCTAATGGAAACAGCAACAAAATTAGCTGGGTCTAAGAACAAGTTGCATGTGAACAAATTATCAGGAAAAACCAAAATGTTGATGCAAAAAAGAAGAGAGATGAGGACAACTAAAGTAGATGTGACTTCCAAAGTGGAATATATAGAGCTATGCAAGACAACACGAAAAAGTATCACTGAAGACGTAAGGAAATTCAACTGTGAGCTAGTGAGGAAAGCAATTGAAAACAACCAAAGCCTAAAGATAGCAAAGGGGCATCTCAGTAAGGGAAGAAAACAGATTATGGCTCTGAGAAAAGAAGATGGTTCTATAACAAGAAATAGAGGTGAAATTTTGACAAGAGTGAAAGATTTCTACTCCAAATTATATGAAAGGGATGATACATGTACTCCAGACATCATGAAAGGTACCAGAGTTCTTTCAGTCCTCCCAGCAGAAGTTGCTCATGCAATCAAGAACATGAAGCGAGGGGAAAGCTCCAGGAGAAGATGGAATTACTATAGACATCATACAAGAAGCAAGTGGAGAAATTGAAACAGTACTCGCCCAAATTTTCACTGATGCCTTAATGAAGGGAAGATTCCTGAGGATTGGAACAATGCTACAATGATCCTGCTACATAAAAAAGGTGACACTGAGGATCTCAGGAACTACAGACCTATCAGCCTCCTATCAGTGGTTTATAAAATCTTCACTAAAGTTCTTTCACACCGCTTGAAGGTAACACTGGACATGGCTCAACCGAGAGAACAAGCTGGATTCAGGTGTGGCTACAGCACAATAGATCATATCCACGTACTGAGAGAACTGATTGAAAGAGCGAGGGAATATGAACTTCCATTGTGCATGGCTTTTATCGATTATGAAAAAGCCTTTGATTCGGTGAAACCATCAGCAGTTACCACGGCTCTGAAATCCTGCGGTATTGAAGATGCATACATTAATATTATTAATAACATCTATGAAAATGCAAGTGCAAAGATTCGGCTGTTTGAAAATACAACACACATAAAAATTGGAAAAGGAGTGAGACAAGGTGACACCATATCTCCGAAGCTCTTTAATGCCACATTGGAAAATGTCTTTCAATCACTGAACTGGGAAAACAAAGGGATAAAGATTAATGGAGATTATCTAACCCACCTTCGTTTTGCTGATGACGTAGTCATTTTTGCAACTACCCCATCAGAGCTGCAGAGTATGATCCAGGAACTTGCTGACAAGAGTAAAGAAGTGGGATTAAAAATGAACTTTCAGAAGACAAAAGTGATGTTCAATGCTTTTACAAGAAATGAAGATTTATCGATTGATGGAGAAAACTGGAGATAACAGATACGTATGTTTATCTTGGACAGCAGATATCAAGTGAGGGTCACATTGATGAAGAAATTAATCGGCGTACAAAACTTGCCTGGAGAGCTTTTGGAAGAAACAGCATAATTTTCAAGAGCAATATGCCATTATGTCTTAAAAGAAAAGTGTTTGATCAATGCATCCTTCCAGTGCTTACGTATGGTGCAGAGACGTGGACCTTAACTAAAAGAGACATACAAAAGCTGCAGACAACTCAAAGAAGCATGGAGAGGTGCATGCTTGGTATAACCAGGAGAGATAAGAAGAGGAACTCGTGGATCCGAAAAATGACGAGAGTGGAAGACATCATGATCAGAGTTAAATCCCTGAAATGGCAATGGGCTGGACATACTGCCAGAAGGACAGACCATAGATGGACAGCCGAAATTTTAGATTGGATTCCAAGGGACAGGAAAAGACCCAGAAAAAGACCACATGGGAGATGGGTGGATGAAATTCGTAAATATGCGGGAGTGACATGGAGGAGACTGGCACAAGACAGACCGTTGTGGAGGAAACTTGGGGAGACCTTCGTCCAGCAGTGGATTGATAATGGTTGACAATGATGATGATGATATATATATATAAGAATTTTCAAGAAAGCAGCGAAAACACAAAGTGCAAAAAAGTAGAAAAAAAGGGCAATTTAACCTAAAAAACAAAACGTACCAGCACAGAACAACCAGCCAAAAACCATGCAAAACAGGCAGTGAACATACAATAATAAAGAATGAACTGTATGAATAAATATTGTAAATAGTGAACTGTGGCTTTTTCAAGAACCAGCACAACTCTACTCATTTCTACAAAACCTAGCTGAACTCGGATTTCTGCTAAAGACCTTTAAGATACATAGACTGGAAGCTCTTGGGTAAATGAGTGGCAGCAGCTGGCGACATTTTGATCGCAGAGTTGTATGGCAAAACGGCATGTGTGATGTGTAAACAACGTTAATTAAGCTCTTTTACCTGCGCGAAAGAAGGAATTTTACGTTTTTATAATACTGAGTATTAATTTTTTTCAATGGGGTATAAATTAGACATTGCACCTTTTAACTTACGATTTAAGAAAACATCATTATCGTAATTTTGGGGGATATAAAATAACTAAAGGGAAACGTTGCTTGTCCTACGTGTGAAATACTGTGTATTTCGACTTCAGTTGCTTCAAACTGCGAGATCTAGTTGCATGAAATTCGTATTTCACACTTTAAATAACGTCCAAAACCATTTTAACGTGGCCATTTGTTTAGTCTTAAGAGAAGTTACCGAGAACAAAACTTTTAATTTTGGAAGTTTTTCCCGCAGTATTAAAAATATTATTAAATCTGGCTATATTGTTTTCTGAAATACTTTGCAATATATACATACTATTTATAAAAAAAATAATAAATCTTACTGGTTATATGCATAAAAAAAAATGATGCAACTGAAATAAGCGCGCGAACACCTATAGTAAACAACGAGAGGTGACAGATTCGTGCCGTACAACGGTGAACTTCAAATGTCGCACGGTTAACTTATGGTTTTCCAGTCTGTGTATCTTAAAGGTCTTTGGTTTCTGCTGTGTTATATAAAACCTGTATAATAGGCTACGTCTGTCCCTAACGCTCTGACGTCATTCAGTACTTGCAGCGCCATCTGCTTTTATTCGGTGGCCGAAATCGTGACTAAGCTCACCGCTATCGCACGATACGTAAAATCAAGGAGGCGCAGTGGTCTAAGGCGCTGGCCTCTGATCATTCGTCCGTAAGGGGTCCGGGTTCGAATCCCGGTCAGGCATGGATGTTGTGTTTGTCTTACGGCACTGGCTCTCTCCCTTCCCTGGAACCAGTGACCCTAAATTAGGGACGGGCGACTGCTTATAGCCCATTGAGTTGCTCACGGTGGTCGTTAAACCTCCAATAATAAAAAAAAAAAATAATGTTAGTAAGGCAAATGACTTCATCTGTGGCAACACGCACGTGCTCGAACAACTGTCTGCGACGTTTGTTCTGTTACGTAGGTGTTATGTCGTGTTTTATTTCATTTTCTTCGCACTGCAGAGTAATTTCATTAGGAATAAAATTGAAGAGTAATTTCATAAAAAGGAATCAGCGTTATTTTAGTTTTATAAAAACGAACAAGTAAAATTGTAAGAAAGTAACTATAGGCGCAGTTTTGATTCTCTGTGACGGAAATTAAAAAAAATATTATTTCCGTGGATTTTTTCTTTGTAGTACAGCACGGAAGAAGATGAAGCTGAAAGAAAACGTCCCTTAAATAGAGAACGGTGATGGCGTGCAAACCAATCTTCTAATACTTTGCATAACTTGAAGGAAGGTAGAGCTAATCGTAGACGAAATGAAACATTTGAAGAAACACAAGCCAGACGTATTACTGATGCTCTTGCGCATGGTGAACGCCGACAGCAAGAAACTCCAGAAGAACTTCAGGCTCGACGTGCTGCAAATGCTCACTCACAAACAAATGCTATGTCCAGCGAGAGGCAATTGAACAAGAATATTTGGTTAAGTTATTCGAGAAGAGGCAGTTCAATTTGATGAAGCTCAAGTGGTTGAATATAGCTGTGACCTTTAATTAACATCATTTTTATTACCTAAATTTTTACATTATATGATTTTTAATGTACTGTGACCGTCATATGACGGGTTAAAATCTATTGACCTATATAATAGGCTTCTGTCATGGGAATATTACCAAAATTTTGTTGGTGACCTATCTTATAGACTGCCCATTAATAATTCAACCGTTTATTATAGTTATTGATATGTATTTTACGATTCGTATTATAAAAATTTCAGTCACAGATTTTTCACAACACACACACACACACAAAGTATTTGAATTAAAGTAAACTTTCCATGAATACAAAAAAATTCCCCAACTAGGACACATTGAAATAAATTAGGATGAAGGGAAAAAAATAGGGGGAGTAATAAAATGAGAACAAATACATATTTATATATAAACACCGGAAATTCAGGTTACTTTTAATTGGTGCAGTCCGGAAATTCAGGTTACTTTTAATTGGTGCAATCCGGAAATTCAGGTTACTTCTAACTGGTGCAGTTTGGTGGTTGGTTTGCTGTTTTGGAGCATGTCGTATCGTCTTAGGACTATTTTACTTGACCACCTGACCTGAGTAACAGGGGAACTTTCTGTTGCGTGGGTGTTCAGCCGGCTATTTTTATGTAGTTGCTCGAAGTTTAGAAATCGGACGCACGTGCTGGGTGAGTTGTGTGCCAGTTTGATAGTTTTTCTTAATAATAGTTTTTGTTTCTTCTTTGTGGTTTTAACCTGTGCTGACCAGTTAGTAGATTCTTATCTTCAACAATTTTCCTTTTTCAGGGTATTGTTTTTTATTTGTTTTGTTTTTGGGGGTTCGTTCATTTCTACTTTTTTTGTCCCCCCCCCCCCAGGATATTGTATTTCTTTTTTTTTCGGGAGGGGGGGGTCTTTCGAACAGTCAATTTCCACTTTTCTTGTGTTTGGAAACACGCTTGGTTTTTAGATCAAGTTCCTTCCTTACCACACGTGTCTTTCATTATGTGGTTTATTGTTGCACACTTCTACGATAGTTTTGTAAATATCGCAGCATTTTGCTGCGGTTTAATTAAGTAAATTTCCTGGAATTTGTTGTAATGTGGTCATAAGCGATTTGGGTCGGGTCTGTGTGTTACATATTTTTCATATCTAAAGTTTTTTTTGGTATGCTTTCCGGAGGTTTCATTTATATATTTGTTCTAATTTTATTTTCCCCCAAAATGTTTTCCCTTCTTCCTTATTTATTTTAATTTGTGTCTTAGTGGGTTCGTATTCGTGGAAAATTTATTTTATTTTATTCTTTTGCTGTGGAGTTTTAGTAAAATTCTGACTACGATACATATAATAAGGTGTCAGAAATCGAAGTTCAAATAGGTCTTTGTATAAATGAGTAAAGGGAGAGTTGTGTTGGTCCTTGAAAAAGCCACAGTTCATTATTTACAATATTTTCTACATTGTTTTTTTTTTTATGTTCCCCGCCTGTTTTGTATGGTTTTTGGTTGACTGTTCTTGCTATGTTTTTTTGGGGGTGGGGGTGGGGGGCGAATAAATTATGTTTCTTTTTTTTCTTTTTTTGCACTTTGTGTAACTTTGCTTGCACAACGTGTTTTCTCTCTCTCTCTCTCTCTCTCTCTATATATATATATATATATATATATATATATCTCACAGATAAGAAGAGGAACTCGTGGATCCGAAAAATGACAAGAGTGGAAGACATCATGATCATAGTTAAATCCCTGAAATGGCAATGGACTGGGCATACTGCCAGAAGGACAGACCATCGATGGAAAACCGAAATTTCAGATTGGATTCCAAGGGACAGGAAAAGACCCAGAAGAAGACCACATGGGAGATGGGTGGATGAAATTCGAAAGTATGCGGGAGTGACATGGAGGGGACTGGCACAAGACAGGCAGTTGTGGAGGAAACTTGGGGAGACCTTCGTCCAGCAGTGGATTGATAATGGTTGACAATGATGACGATATATATATCATAAGCTGCATCATCATCAACTGTTATCAATCCACTGCTGGGTGAAGGTCTCCCCAAGTTCCTTCCACAACGGTCTATCTTGCGTCAGTCTTATCCATGTCACTCCCGCATGTTTTCGAATTTCATCCACCCATCTCCCATGTAGTCTTCTTCTGGGTCTTTTCCTGTCCCTTGGAATCCAGTCTAGAATTTCGGTGGTCCTTTCTTCTGACAACATGTCCAGCCCATTGCCATTTCAGGGATTTTACCCTGATCATGATGTCTTCTACTTTTGTCATTTTCCTTATCCATGAGTTCCTCTTCTTATCTCTCCTGGTTACACCAAGCATGCATCTCTAAATGCTTCTTTCAATAGTCTTGCAATCTTTGTATGTCTTTTTTTAGTTAAGGTCCACGTCTCTGCTCCGAACGTAAGCACTGGAAGGATGCATTGAATAAACACTTTTCTTTTAAGACATAATGGCATATTGCTCTTAAAAATTGTA
This sequence comes from Macrothele yani, assembly GCA_039090855.1. Taxonomy (NCBI): domain Eukaryota; kingdom Metazoa; phylum Arthropoda; class Arachnida; order Araneae; family Macrothelidae; genus Macrothele; species Macrothele yani. The sequence goes on from CM077013.1 coordinate 70,508,220, forward strand.
CTGTTTTTTCAAAAGCTCTCCAACCAAGTTTTATACGTTGATTAATTTCTTCATCAATGTGACCTTTGCTTGATATCTGCTGTCCAAGTTAAATGTAGGCATCGCTTATCTTCAGCTTTTCCCCATCAATCGATAAATCTTCATTTCTAGTAAAAGCATTGTGCATCACTTTTGTCTTCTGAAAGTTCATTTTTAAACCCACTTCTTTACTCTTGTCAGCAAGTTCCTGGATCATACTCTGCAGCTCTGAAGGAGCAGTTGCAAAAATGACTGCGTCATCAGCAAAACGAAGGTGAGCTAAACAATTTCCATTAATCTTAATCCCATTGTTTTCCCAGTTCAATGATTGAAAGATATTTTGCAATGTGGCATTAAAGAGTTTGGGAAATATGGTGTCACCTTGTCTCACTCGCTTTCCAATTTTTATTGGTGCTGTATCCTCAAATAACCGAACCTTTGCTCTTGCATTTTCATAAATGTTACTAATAATACTAATGTATGCATCTTCAATACCGCAGGGCCGCCTCGGTGTCGCAGTGGTCTAAGCGCTGGCTTATGACCATTCATCCGAGATGAGTTCGGGTTCGAATCCCGGTGAGGCATCGATGTTGTGTTTGTCTTACGGCATTGGCCCCCTCCCTTCCCTGGAATCAGTGACCCTAAATTAAGGATGGGTGACTGCTTATAGCCCATTGAGTTGCTCATGGTGATCGTAAAACACCCAATAAAAAAAATACCGTAGGATTTTAAAGCCATTGTAACTGCTGATGGTTTTGCAGAATCAAAGGTCTTTTTGTAATCGATGAAAGCCATACATAATGAGAGTTAATATTCCTTCGTTCTTTCAATTAGTTTTTTCAGTACATGGATATGATCTACAGTGCTGTAGCCACTCTTGAATCCAGCTTGTTCTCCCGGTTGAGGCATGTCCAGTGATACCTTCAAGCGATGTGAAAGAACATTAGTGAAGATTTTATAAACAACTGATCATGATTCAGTTATTTGAGGCTTCTTCTGGGTCTTTTCCTGTCCCTGTATGGGCCTGTATTTCCTGAGATCCTCAATGTCGCATTTTTATGTAGCAGGATCATTGTAGCATTTTTCCAGTTCTCAGGAATCTTCCTTTTATTGAGACATCTAGTGAAAACCTGGGCAAGTCTAGTTTCGCCGCCCGGGTGGCGCAGTGGTCTAAGCGATGGCCTCTGATCATTCGTCCGAACGGGGTCCGGGTTCGAATCCCGGTGAGGCATGGATGTTGTGTTTGTCTTACGGCACTGGTGCTCTCCCTTCCCTGGAACCAGTGACCCTAAATTAGGGACGGGCGACTGCTTACAGCCCGTTGAGTTGCTCACGGTGGTCGTTAAACCTCCAATCAAAAAAAAAAAAAAAGAAAGAAAAGAGGATTCGGGTTCGAATCCCGTGAGGCATGGATGTTGTGTTTGTCTTACGGCACTGGCTCTTTCCCTTCCCTGGAACCAGTGACCCTAAATTAGGGACGGGCGACTGCTTATAGCCCATTGAGTTGCTCACGTTGGTCGGTAAACCTCCAATCAAAAAAAAAAAAAGTCTAGTTTCAATTTCTCCACTTGCTTCTTGTGACCTTTTCCCGTTTCATGTTCTTAATTGTATGTGTAATTTCTGCCGGGAGAACTGGAGGGACTTTGTTACCTTTCGTAATGTCTAGAGTAGATGCATCATATATTTTGAGTATAAATCTTCCACTCTTGTCAAAATTTCATCTCTGTTTCTTGTTACAGTACCATCTTCTTTTCTCAGTGCCATAATCTGCTTTCTTCCCTTACTGAGATGCCCCTTTGCTCTCTTCAAGCTTTGATTATTTTCAATTGCTTTATTGCTTTTCTCACTATAGTTCACAGTTGAATTTCCTTACGTCTTCAGTGATACTTTTTCGTACTGTCTTGCATAGCTCTATATATTTCACTTTGGAAGTGGCATCTTTATTCGTCCTCATTTCCCTTCTCTTTTGCATGAGCATTTTTGTTTTTCCTGATATTTTTTTCATATGCAACTTGTTCTTAGTACCACCTATTTTTGTTGCTGTTCCCATATGGCTTGGTTAGTTTTCTATTAACTTCAGAGACGTCTACTTTTTCTGATGTTAGATCTTCTAGAGCGGAGAATCTGTTCCTCAGTTCCAATGTGAAGGCACGATATTTTGATGTTTTTTAAGGTTGGTCATGTCAATACATTTTGTTTATTTTATGAGCTTGCCACGTTCGAGTTTAGTGTTGAGGTGTATCTTACATCTCACCATTCTATGATCACTCCCTGTGTTGAACCTGTTCAGCACACTGCAGTCTTCAATGACAAATTTCTTGTTACACATGATAAAATCAATTTCACTTGTCATTCAATTGGGATGCTTCCATGTCCATTCTCTATGTGCTTTTTTTCTTAAAAAGGAGTTCATGATGAAAAATCTTTTTGCCTCTGCAAACTCTACGAGAGCATTTCCACGATGTTTTCTGTTCCCATGTTAGGATTTACCCACCGAAGCTTCATTTTGTTGTTGTTTCCCTGTTTTCGCATTGAAATCACCCATAATGATCCTCAAGTGCTATTTGCCTTTATTATTTAGGTGCCGAATTCTTCGTAAAATTCTTCAAGGTCTTCCTTAGGATAACTTGTGGTGGTCGCATAAGCTTGGATAATCTGAGCCTGGTATCTTTTTGAGAGCTGGTTAATGAGTCGCGCAGCTCTGTCTGCCAACTCTCCTTTTTCACCGAATAGGTCTGAAATCATAAATTAGAAACTCATATTTTTATGTTCCATACACATGTATTCATTATCAGGCAAAATAAAGTCTCTACGTTGTGAATTTCTCTTACAACATTTATAGAATCATTTTCACACCGTTTTCTGCTGTATTAAAAAATAATAGCATTTATTTCTAAATTGTGGTTTCGGAATATATTCAAAATTGCTGGCGCTTTGGCAGGTAGTACATTTTCAACATGGTGATTGATCATCAAAATTTTTTATACATCATGCTTAAAAAAGAGGCAAAAATACTGCAAATTGATTTCAGAAGTTAAACCATTCCTTATTCCTCTTTTTCAAGCTGAATATATGAAAATGCAGAAGTAAAAAAAAAAGTATCATTTTGACATCTAAAAGTATCATTATTTTTTTAAAAGCGTCTTTTTTTGTTTATTACGAAAGTTGGACCAAGATGACTTCTAAATTTAACAAATGGCTAGCTGCAAGCTCGAATTTTTTTTTCACTTCGATTGTATATCTTTTTGATTAGGCGTAATGCAAACTTTTGCAGCTGGCTCAACGTTGTCATCTAGTTACTGTAAGGAGTGTTGATTTTATCCAGTGAATGTACTCAAAAGAGACTTTTTTTAAGTGACAAGACATTCAACAAGTTCTCATTTTGACTGTGCATAGAATTGTAAGTTATTTTTTGTACATAATCTTCGTCACAAATGTGTCTACCAATGCAATATAATTGATAATTCACGAGATTGCTTATGCATATGTTACGTTTTACTACGTGTTGTTCAAAATTTTTTGTGTATTTTTAAATGTTTCATACTATAATTTGTTTAATATCAGTGTTAGCGTGCATATTCAAAATAAAAATTATTTACCACAAATAATTTGTTCTCATTTATTTTCTCATGTCCTACAATAAGAAAGAAGTACGTGGCAGAAGTTAGCCAATAAAAAAGATTTAAATACTACGTTTTATAACTGGATATCAGTTTCTTGAATATGAATATTTGAACAAAAATGTGTTTCTAATTCTGATTAAAGAACGGGACAGGTTTAGGTCTGAAACTTCGGCCATAAGTTCGAACTGACCGTTCCTCGAAAACATCGCCAAACGTCCCAACCCCGCGCACAGCTGAAAGAATTAGGAACAAGTAAAATACATAAATAATGACGCAAGGAACTGTACACCAACTATATATAAGATAGTACAACTATACTAGTTATCCGAATTTATTGGCGAAAATAAAATCAAGGTTTCCAAGTTTTCGCACATCAACCAGATGGCTTTCTCAAGGAAGGTAGACAGCAAACTGCAAACTGGATAATAGAACGTTTCAACAACTTGAACGCGGTGAGTTGGCTTGACAATAAACGAAGAGATGCGAACGTAATTATTCAATAAAAACACGAGCCCCAACCATGTTCGTTTTGCACGCAGAATCCTTGGAGGAAAACAAAATGCATTCATTATTTGAAGAATTGGTTCCAAATTCGTGGTAATTCTAGTGAGACGCTATCATTGCATGCCTCATCGTTGGTAATGATCTCCAATGTTTCCCGAATTGCAGTGGATTTAGGAGTAGAGTAGGCAGCTAATTTCTTTATGTCATCCCACATAGGATCGGCGGACTTGAACTGGATAGGGCCGTGGTTGATTTGCCGTTCTTTATGTCCCTGTTATGCTCGTTGACTCTAATTCTAAATGAACGTTTTGTCATCCCAATGTAGTATCGCTTGGAGCCATCCGGATATTGTAGAGGGATGGCATAAACACCTGCTTCGTTGGAAAGTGGGAGCTCGTCAGTATTTCGCTTAAGCATGGCATATAAAGGTGTCGGAGATCTTATGCCGACACCGAGGTTCATCTTTGTGAGCGCGTTCTTGAGTTTATAGGAAACATTTGGTACGTAAGGAATAGAGACCAGATAGCGTAGTCGCGGCATAGAAAGATCAGCATGCCTCTTTTTGTTTCTTTCGATATATCTATGTACCATGTTCGGATCGTATCCTGCCTCGGTCGCTAAATCGATAACGCTTTTTAATTCGCTTAGTATAGAGGGAACATCGGAGGAGATGTCGAATGCTCTTCTGATTCGAGAACGGAAGAAAGCTGTCTTGTAGTCAGCCGGGCAGAATGAGCTACGGAGCATCAGGTTGGGAATGGAAGTGGGTTTGTAATAGACTTGTGTAAGGAAGCGATTTTCAGGCGATTTACTCAGTAAAACATCCAGATAAGGCAATGCATTATTGTGTTCTAACTCCATAGTGAAATTGATCGTAGGGTGTATATCGTTGATTTTATCCAGGAAGAGCTGGAGAGTCTCCTTTCCATGAGGCCATATGAAAAATATGTCGTCAGCATATCGGAGCCAAGTGGTAGGTCTTGGGGTAATGCTGGTGAATATGTGCTGCTCGATTGGGCGAAGGAAGGCTTCTGCGGGAATTGTTGAAAGTGAGAATCCCATCGGAGCGCCATTTGTTTCTTTATAGATTTTTCCTCGGAAACCATAATAACTAGAATTTGAGACTAAATCCATTAATTTGAAGATGCTGTGGCAAGATTCTTGCGAATAAAGTGCTGAATTAAATATAGCTTCTTTTAACGTTCTGATGGCTTCCGGCACGGGGACCGAAGGATAAAGAGAAACCACGTCAAAACTACCGAGAATGTCACGCTGTTGGACAGAGATTTGTTTGACTTTCGTGATAAAATCTCGAGTGAAAGTTATTATAAAGTCCGATTCAGGGAGGTGATTGGCCAGAAATTTGCAAAGTGCCTTCTCTAAATGGTACGTCGGTGCGGATCTCCTTGACACGATGGGTCTCAATGGATTATCGGGCTTGTGGTGCTTAAGTCTTCAGAATAGCTTCGGGATCTGGGGGCCTGGTGGTAATTTAGCGGCTTTCTTGAGATCCTCCGGAATAGCGGTCAACCTGGCAGCTCTTTGTACCCGGGCAGTCCAACAATTTAAAGGGTTCCTTCGTAGTACTATAGATCCCGAAGCGGAGATGAAGTGCTCGAGTTTCTGATTGTAATCCGCAGCATTCATAATCGCTATCTGACCGGATTTGTCCGTTAGGATTAATATTATATTACGGTCATTTTTAAGGTTCGAAATCGGTCTCCGAATATTAAATCTATTGGACGATTGTTTTGGATTGTGAAGCGATCGAAGCCTAGAGCAACAGAGGTGGCGTAGTTCGTCTTTGGTGTTTTCCGGAACTCGCAATATAACGCTCTCCAACTCCGAAATGACGGCTTTTGGATTCGGCCTCGTTCGGAAGCAGAACTTTGGTCCAAGTTCCAAAACCTTCTTTTCTTCCAGTGTGAGCGTCCGGTTTGAAATATTGACGAAGGGAATAGTGATATCCTTAGGATTTGGATTCTGGGATGATTTCAGGTAATCCAGCTTCTTTTTATGTCTGGAGGATTATTCTAGTTACTATGTCAAGTAGATTCGCACCGACGTACCATATAGAGAAGGCACTTTGCAAATTTCTGGCCAATCACCTCCCTGAATCGGACTTTATAATAACTTGCACTCGAGATTTTATCACGAAAGTCAAACAAATCTCTGTCCAACAGCGTGACATTATCGGTAGTTTCGACGTGGTTTCTCTATCCTTCGGTCCTCGTGCCGGAAGCCATCAGAATGTTAAAAGAAGCTATATTTAATTCAGCACTTTATTCGCAAGAATCTTGCCACAGCATCTTCAAATTAATGGATTTAGTCTCAAATTCTAGTTATTATGGTTTCCGAGGAAAAATCTATAAAGAAACAATTGGCGCTCCGATGGGATCTTCACTTTCAGCAATTCTCGCAGAAGCCATCCTTCGCTCAATCGAGCAGCTCATATTCACCAGCATTACCCCAAGACCTACCACTTGGCTCCGATATGCTGACGACGTATTTTTCATATGGCCTCATGGAAAGGAGACTCTCCCGCTCTTCCTGGATAAAATCAACGATATACACCCTACGATCAATTTCACTGTGGAGTTAGAACACAATAATGCATTGCCTTATCTGGATGTTTTACTGAGTAAATCGCCTGAAAATCGCTTCCGTACACAAGTCTATTACAAACCCACTTCCGTTCCCAACCTGATGCTCCGTAGCTCATTCTGCCCGGCTGACTACAAGACAGCTTTCTTCCGTTCTCGAATCAGAAGAGCATTCGACATCTCCTCCAATGTTCCTTCTATACTAAGCAAATTAAAAAGCATTATCGATTTAGCGACCGAGGCAGGATACGATCCGAACATGGTACATAGATATATCGAAAGAAACAAAAAGAGGCATGCTGATCTTTCTATGCCACAACTACGCTATCTGGGCTCTATTCCTTACGTGCCAAATGCTTCCTTTAAACTCAAGAACGCGCTCACAAAGATGAACCTCGGTGTCGGCATAAGATCTCCGACACCTTTATATGCTATGCTTAAGCGAAATACTGACGAGCTCCCACTTTCCAACGGAGCAGGTGTTTATGCCATCCCTCTACAATATCCGGATGGCTCCAAGCGATACTACAATGGGATGACAAAACGTTCATTTAGAATTAGAGTCAACGAGCATAACAGGGACATAAAGAACGGCAAATCAACCACGGCCCTATCCAGAGAAGTCCAGTTCAAGTCCGCCGATCCTATGTGGGATGACATAAAGAAATTAGCTGCCTACTCTACTCCTAAATCCACTGCAATTCGGGAAACATTGGAGATCATTACCAACGATGAGGCATGCAATGATAGCGTCTCACTAGATTGCCACGAATTTGGAACCAATTCTTCAAATAATGAATGCCTTTTATTTTCCTCCAAGGATTCTGCGTGCAAAACGAACATGGTTGGGGCTCGTGTTTTTATTGAATAATCACGTTCGCATCTCTTCGTTTATTGTCAAGTCAACTCACCGCGTTCAAGTTGTTGAAACGTTCTATTATCCAGTTTGCAGTTTGCTGTCTACCTTCCTTGAGAAAGCCATCTGGTTGATGTGCGAAAGCTTGGAAACCTTGATTTTATTTACGCCAATAAATTCGGATAACTAGTATAGTTGTACTATCTTATAAGTAAAATACATATACAAATAATTCAATTGGTTCTGCCCTCTCAATCAAAAAGTACAGTAACAACAATGTTAAGAAAGAAATACCCAACCTGGTAGTCAGTCACCAGGTACCACTCATCAAGGAAAGATATATCCGGTAGCTGACCTGTAAATCAGACAGGTTTCATGTGGATGCAAAATTTAGACCACGGCTAAAATATTAAAAAATAAAGAAGACATGAAAACCTGTCTGATTTAGGGGTCAGTTAGCAGATATATCTTTTCTTGATGAGTGGGACCCGGTGGCTGACTACTAGATGTATTTATTTCTTAACATTGTTGTTATTGTACCTTTTGATTGAGAGGGTTAAATTGATTGAATTATTTAAATATATTTATATATATATACATAGCTTGAAAAATGCGGTAGGCCTTCTGTGACAATTAAAAAATTCAATATAGCAGTTTAAATTCAATCGGCAATGATTTATACGTTATTATGCCTATTGTTGGATGCGTAAAACTATCAGTTTCTTAATAAAGCCTATTTTAATTCACAAGTGGTGATGCGTGATTGTGCGCCAGCATGGGAAACCGAGTACTCCGCAACAGAAATTGGACAGCGAGTGCCGTGAGTCAAAACATCCGGGCACGATGAGCTGGAGTCAAAACATCCGGGCACGATGAGCTGAAAAGGAACACCAGGCAAGAAACCGCAAGCCCAGTAGAATGATTTCCTCAAACGCTGTGTGAAAATATAGGCAGTGTAAGAGTCACATATGCCTCTTCAGCTGTCGCTTAACCAATTGCTGTCGTAAGGCAAAGACGGGAATTTGTGTTTCCTCGGAGCTGTTAGGAAATTAAAACACTGAAGGATTCTTGCATCATGTACTCTAGAGGGAGAAAACTGAGTTGGGTTATTGTACACTGGTTAATCGTTTAAATTTGGTTAAAGATAAAATATTATTCAATACATGTATAAATTTTTAACAAATCAAACTTTAAAGATCGAAACAAACTCGACCGCCCTGCGGGGCTATATATATACACTGCTGGTTACCCAAAATGCAACACAAAGAAGGACACGAGATAGCAAAGCCAGATTTACTGGACACATAACAACAGATACAAAGATGAAAAGATTGAGCTTACAGGCCCGTGCGACTTGCAGAACACAGAGACATCAATAGTTCGTGTGGCCCCCATGGCTGACAATAACGGCCGCTACACGCCGCGGCATCGAACGAAAGAGGCTTCGAGTACGTCGGCCCAGGCTGCCTCCACACGTTGTCACAGTTCATCAGGCGTAGCCGCGGGTGGTGTTTGCCGGGCCACTCAGTTGCCGATCAGCGACCAGACGTGTTTGATGGGCGACATATCGGGAGAACAGGCGGGCCACGGCAGCAGTGACACCTGGTGGGCCGTGAAGAACTGTTGCACGATGCGTGCCGCGTGCGGGCGCACATTGTCCTGTTGAAACGTGGCCGCTGGCAGGTCCTGCAAGGCTCCAAAACGTCGGAAATGTAGCGGTGGCTATTGAGTGTACCGGCGATGCGTACCAGAGGGTTTTGGGTGTCATATCCAATTGCGCCCCAAACCATGACGCCAGGCGACGGACCGGTATGGCGATGCATAATGCAGACGTCATACAGTCTCTCGCCGCGGTGCCGCCACACGCGGATCCTACCATCGTGGTGTTGCAGGCAGAAGCGGAATTCGTCGGAGAAGACAATGTCGTGCCATTCCGCAGTCCAGGTGTGGCGTTAAACGGCCCACTGCCACTACACTCGCCGGTGGTGTAACGTCAATGGTAATCGGAGGAATGGGCGCCGTGCAGCAAGTCCCCGCTCCTGCAGACGACGTCGAACGCTACGTGCTGACACAGGTTGTTGCACAACACACCCTAATTCCTGCGCTAACGTTCATGATGTGGATGTGCAAGTCGTGAATGCCCGCCGCACAACCTGCCGGTCCTTTCGTCCGGTGGTATGCCGTGGCTGCGGCAATCTCTCACGTCGGTCCGTCATTCCCTCCTGCACCCACCGAATCCATACTCGCTTCCTACAGGTGCCGATGTCACGGGACGATAAACCGCTGTCGCGATGAGCCACTATTCGTCCTTTGTCGAACTCCGAAACGTGCTGGAATGACTGCCGTATTCTGCGACGAGGCATCAGGAAGCTTCCCACGCACAGATCCGGCAGCACAACACATTTCCACTACTTACACCCCGCCTTCTGTGCACCCTTCTTATAGTGCTTCTTGGTGGCGTGCTAGGCGCACATGATTTGCATATGCCCTGCGATGCTAATCGTTTGCATGTCTTCTCGCGGGCGACTCATGCTGCGAATTTCAGGCCAATCGGGTGCTTCCTTCTTGTTGTTGCAGTTTGGGTGGCCGACAGTGTATATATAAATAATTCGCAAAAGTAAGAATGAAAAAACATAACGCAAGAAATATAGCTAGAACCATGAGAAGCGCAGAAGCTCATGCATGTATAAGGTGAATTGTTAAAAATTAAAATTTTATAAAAAATGCTGAATAAAATTCAAAATGGAAGGTCAGAATTGAAAACCGAAAATTATAAAACAAAAAACAGGTTGCCGTCATCGGGAGAGCATCCACCTGCGGGAGTGGCCTTTCTAATACCAAAAAACGACAAGGAGAACCAAAAATGTCGGTTGTTTATGCTTCCGAGGCCACCAGGCCAAACACCAAACAAGTTAGTAAAATCATACAATGCATTGATTATAATACGCTTTCCAACATACCAGAAATCATTTCTCAAGTTATGAGGATAACGGCTGTGGAATAAATCTCACTCCTGTGCCCTGACCTTTGATCCCATTTCAATGATATTCAACAGAACCGGTTCAGCATACCTCCGAAATAACATGATGAAGTTTTGTCGCAATAGAAGCATTTTTAGGTAAGTTATGATGCATAAGGGCTATGGAATAGATCCCGCTCTTGTGTCCTAAACTTTGACCCCATTTCGCCCATTTTCAAAAGAATTCGTCCCCTGGCAGGCCCTTATAACATACTAACATTTCATCCAAATCGAAGCATTTTTACGTAAGTTATGACGCATAATGGCGATGGAAGTGATTCCGCTCCTATGTCCTGACCTTTGACCCCATTTCGCCCATTTTCAATAGGGTTTGTCCCCAGGTGGTCCCCTACCACATACTAAAATTTAATCGAAATCGAACCTTTTTTACGTTAGTTATGGCGCATAAGAGCAGTAGAATGAATCCCACTCCAATGTCCTGACCTTTGACCCCATTTCGTTCACTTTCAATAGGGTTCCTTCCCAGGTGGTCCCCTACCACATACTAAAATTTCATCGACATCGAACGATTGTTACGCGAGTTATCGTGCGGACGGGCATACGCACACAACACGTGACGTAATGAGGAAGATGGGAATCGCGACCATCTTCTCGAAAGAGTGTGACGTCATAAAACTTTAATAGGATCCACACACAACGCGGGACGTAATGAGACAGATGGCATGCCCGCGCGCCAACATCTCAATCGCGAGCTTGTGAGATCATAAGATTTCTAAGCATGGGTAACATTAATGGAACGACGCCATGACTCTTAAAACGTGGTAATTCGGGGTGGTTATTTAACCCACTAAACGAATTTTCCTAAAGTCGAGATCAAGCTAAATCGATTTCTGGAACCAGAAAACGTTGGTTAACGACTTTCATCAAAATCCTTAGAACCGTTTTCAAAATAAAATGTTCATAGATACAAGAATTGCTCCTTTAAGGTGGACATCAAGTAATTTTGCTTCCTATACTTCCAATGGAAAAATTTCTGTACACATTTTCTTCACAATTAATGCATTCCCAAGGATGAAAATTTGAACATCAATTAAAATAGCTTCATTTTATAACTTGGAATGCTTAATATATTCTAAAACATAACCGTAATTATGCAATCCAACATTCATTTGTCTACTGACGTCATCAAAGCACAGGTCGCGCCATCTTCTTTCTGGTTTCAACACTACCAAAGGAAACGTTATTGTTTTTTAATTTAATATAATTATGGTTGTGTTTTAGAAAATGTTAAGTATTCCAAGTTACAATATGAAGTTATTTTAATCGATGTTCAAATTTCCATCCTTGGGAACACACTAATTGTGAAGGAAATGTGTAGAAAAGTTTTTTAATTGTAAATATAGGAAGCAAAATTACTTGACGTCCACCTTAATAAACTGCTGGCCACCCAAAATGCAACACCAAGAAGGACACGAGATAGCAAAGCCAGATTTACTGGACATATAATGACAGATACAAATATGAAAAGATTGAGCTTACAGGCCCGTGAGACTTGCGGAACACGCAGACATCAATAGTTCGTGTGGCCCCCATGGCTGACAATAACGGCCGCTACACGCCGCGGCATCGAACGAAAAGGGCTCTGGATGTGGGCTTGGGGTATGTCGGTCCAGGCTGCTTCCACACGTTGCCACAGTTCATCAGGCGTAGCCGCGGGTGGTGTTCGCCGAGCCACTCGGTTGCCGATCAGCGACCAGACGTGTTCGATGGGCGACATATCGGGAGAACAGGTGGGCCACGGCAGCAGTGACACCTGGTGGGCCGTGAAGAATTGTTGCACGATACGTGCCCCGTGAGGGCGCGCATTGTCCTGTTGAAACGTGGCCGCTGGCAGGTCTTTCTGGTAAGGGAGAACTACAGGCACCAAAACGTCGGAGATGTAGCGGTGGCTATTGAGTGTACCGGCGATACGTACCAAAGGGGTGCGAATGTCATATCCAGTTGTGCCCCAAACCATAACGCCAGGCGACGGACCGGTATGGCGATGCATCACGATGGTCGGATCCGCGGTGCCGCCACACGCGGATCCGACCATCGTGGTGTTGCAGGCAGAAGCGAGATTCGTCGGAGAAGACAATGTTGCGCCATTGCGTAGTTCAGGTGCTGCGTTCAACGGCCCACTGCCGCCGCACTCGCCGGTGGTGTAAAGTCAGTAATAATCGGAGCAATGGGCGCCGTGAGACAAGTTCCCGCTTCTGCAGACGACGTCGAACAGTACGTGCTGAAACAGGTTGTTGCGCAACACGCCCGAATTCTTGCGCTAACTTTCGCGATGTGGCGGTGCGAGCCGTCAATGCCCGCCGCACAACATGCCGGTCCTTTTGTTTGGTGGTGTGCCGTGGCTGCGTCAATTGCTCACGTCGCCCCGTCTGTCCCTCCTGCACCCACCGAATCCATACTCGCCTCAATGTGGCTGGATGTCATCCCACACGGGAGCCGAAGTCTCGGTACGATAAACCAATGTCGCGATAAGCCAGTATTCGTCCTCTGTCGAACTCCGAAACGTGCTGGAATGACTGCCGTAATCTGCGACGAGGCATCAGGAAGCTTCCCGCGCACAGGTCCGGCAGCACAACACACTTCCACTACTTACACCCCGCCTTCTGTTCACCCTTCTTACAGTGGTTCTCGGTGGCATGCCGGGCGTACATGATTTGCATATGCCTTGGAATGCTAATCGTTTGCATGTCTTCTGGCGAGCGACGTATGCTGCGAATTTCAGGCCAATCGGATGCTTTCTTCTTGGTGTTGCATTTTGGGTGGCCAGCAGTGTAGTATGGGATAAGGGCGATGGAATGGATCCCGATCCTATGTCCTGATCTTTGACCCCATTTGTCCCATTTTCAACAGTGTTCCTCTCCAGGCGGTCCCCTACCATATACTAAATTTCATCTAAATCGAACCATTTTTACGCACGTTATGACGCATAAGGGCAATGAAATGCATCCCGATCCTATGTCCTGACCGTAGACCCCATTTGTCCTATTTTTAACAGATTTCGTCCCAAGGCGGTCCCCTACCACATACTAAAATTTCATTAAAATCGAACCATATTTACGCAAGTTATGAAGCATAAGGGCAATGGAATGGATCCCGCTCTTATGTCGTGACCTTTAACCCCATTTATCCCATTTTCAATAGGGTTCGTCCCCAGGTGGTCCCCTATCACATACTAAAATTTCACCAAAATCGAACCATTTTTAAGTGAATTATCGTGCCGACAGGTGGACGTACAGACGGACGGAAAAAGCTGGAGCATACACGCTTCTTCAACCTACGGTTGGAAAGCGTAAAAAAGACTTAGGAATTCAAAAAATAAGAATGTGAACTCTGAAAAAATGATAAAAAAAGGCTTACCGACAGACCAGACAGGTCAACGCCACGAATGAAGACCAAACAAAACTGGACCAACGACCCACAAGAACACAAATATATACGAAAACGCTAAAATGGTCGCGGTCAGATAACTTCCTAGCACGCCAAAAAAATGTGTGAAATGACGAGATGCAAAACTGTGTGTGTAAATGAATATCTTCAGCCACTAGGAACCTACCAAGTAGCACTTTATATTGCCTGATTTACTTAATATTGTTAGGTGCTGGATTAGTAAAGCATGTCAATGTGTAATTTGAAACTCTTTGAAACCAAATTAAAACTCAAAATTAAATGTTTCAAATAATGTTTTAAAAAATTGATGGAAAAGTTGTTAGATTGCAAATTTAGTAAGAAGTGTTTTAAGATTTTTTTATCAGCAAAAACTGTGTTGAACATATTTTTGCTATTCTGTGAAATTGAGAGAGAAGACAATTACGATGTACTTCTTTAGAAATGTTTGAGGACCAATGAGTGTAGTAAATGATATCGAAATCCAAAGCATTTATTTTATCATAAAAATTCACTACACCCCCTTCCCCCTCGTCCACCTGTACCTCCAAATAGAGAAAACAAACGTAAGTAGACGAGCTGTTAGTTTTTTCTAAGGTGAGGTCCTCGGATACATGTGAGCAGCCCATCGCAAAAAGTCCGGCATGTTAATGACAATTATGTCATCAACATACTTCAGAACGATACCAGGTAAAGGACAAGTAGCAGTAAATCTATCTTCAAAAAGTGCAGATAGAGATTGGCTAAGATGCTTGAGAAGCGACTGCCCATCGGAATACCACGAGTTTGGAGGTACAGCCCACGTCGCCCACGGTAATGAAATTGTTATTAATACAGAAGTCCACTAAAAAGTGCCAAAACTGTTCTGTAACCCCGGACTCAAGCTTCGCGTGTAAATTTAAGGCTACCTGAAATAAACCCTTCAATGAAATCGAAGTGAATAGGTTTTTGAATCGTAGTATCAACAGATGAGACAGTTGTTGTGTTCAACGCCTCTAAAACTCTGTCATTGTTCCCGATAAATCCAGGTCGAATCTATTTTGCGAAGCACTGCAGACAAGTACCTCTGAAGCAACCCACCCGCTTTACTATTGTAACAGTTGCGTCCACTGGTTATAAACCGAAAACAGGTTTCTTATGGAACTTTGGAATAGCATAAACAAAAGGGAAACTTATGTTATATACTGTGAGCTTAATCCTTTTTTGCAGAGCAATGATTTTTTTAACAATATCTTTACGGTTTTGAGACGTCGGGGTTTATATATCCGTAGTGTTCATCTCCTGCAATAGAAGACTCTGGTAAAACTGTTTACAGAAAATGGCAAAGTTATTACTAGTTTTTTCCACTGGGGAAACAGTGAATAACTCTTGGAGTGCACGAATTTATGAAGTAATCAAAGAAAGGTTATGTGGTCGTTGGGTGCAAACCTTAGAGCGTTTCAGTTCACTAAGCTCGTGACGAATGTCACAAAGCACACAATCCAAGCACACAATCACTCGTTGAAGGATTCGAGAGGCAGACCGAACTCATAGGAAAGTTGGAGTGCACATTGCAAATAATTACTACGCAAAATGGAGACATATTTCTTTATATTGAAACGAGGTGCTAACCTGTATTTGGTGCCCAAAGACATAAGAGAACGTAACTCTTGAAAAGGCACGATATCGAGGTCACCAGTAATAATATGTCCATAGCGAGGATCGACAAATTTATTAAATCTGTCGAAATGACAGTGACAACTGTCATCCTCTTTATCGTTTAAAGTTTTGAGATTAGCTACAGTTTGTTTGTAATTGAAAATTCGGTTACCAAGCTGTTTTTCATATCGATAAGAGGTCACCAATTTCACCTCATTTCCAATGGGAAATAAATACAAACGTTTACGAAGAGTTGACTTTAAGCCAATGTAGTCAATGGCCTCATGTCAAAAATTAATTATGCAGTACTTCCTGACAAGCGAGCTTCTGAGGACGTAGAACGGAAAGTAGAAAGACAGTACTAAGAAGGTCGCCAATCAGAATTCTTATGTGTTCAGAGTTAAACCCATAGCTACGAAACAGCTGATCAAGAACCCTGATTTTTCTGTTGTTCAGGGCCAAGATTCCAGATCGGCAATGCTTAATGAAAAAACCTTCGGAACAGTCGAGCTCTTGAAGGAGTTCATTAAAGCTCACCTTAACACATGAGTTTCTTCCATTGCTCCTCCTTTTTTCATGGGAAACAGTAAATGGTTTAAATTTGAATTTGAGATAGAATCCAGTCTTCTGGTTTAATAGTTCTTTGAGCCCATAATTCAGTATTTCATTGAGCACGTGGAATAGTTCGTTAAACCCATATGAAAAGAGGGTTTCAAATTGTAACATAGCTCCGAAACAGGTGAATTCTCCAGTATTCACCTGTTCTCCAACACGATCTCAACGAACAAAATTCTGATAGAAATATTACTGAAATCGTGAGATTGAAAATGTTGAATCTCACGATCCGATTTCCTTGCAAAGGTTGAATCTCACGATCCGATTTCCTTGCAAATGTTGAATCTCATGATCCGATGTCCTCAGAAGCTCACCTTGTCAGGAAGTACTGCGTAATTGATTTTTGTCATGAGGCCATTGACTACATTGGTTTAAAGTCAATTCTTCGTAAACGTTTAGATTTATTTCCCCTTGGAAATGAGGTGAAATTGGTGACCTGTTATCGATATGGAAAACTGCTTAGTCGCCGAATTTTCAATTACTGACAAACCGTAGCTAATCTCAAAACTTTAAACGATAAAGAGGATGACAGTTGTCACTGTCATTCCGACAGATTTAATAAATTTGTCGACCCACGCTATGGACATATTATTACTGGTGACCTCGATATCGTGCCTTTTCAAGAGTTACGTTCTCTTATGTCTTTGGGCACCAAATACAGGTTAGCACCTCGTTTCAATATAAAGAAATATGTCTCCATTTTGCGTAGTAATTTTTTGCAATGTGCACTCCAACTTTCCTATGAGTTCGGTCTGCCTCTCGAATCCTTCAACGAGTGATTGTGTGCTTGGATTGTGTGCTTTGTGACATTCGTCACGAGCTTAGTGAACTGAAACGCTCTAAGGTTTGCACCCAACGACCACATAACCTTTCTTTGATTACTTCATAAATTCGTGCACTCCAAGAGTTATTCACTGTTTCCCCAGTGGAAAAAACTAGTAATAACTTTGCCATTTTCTGTAAACAGTTTTACCAGAGTCTTCTATTGCAGGAGATGAACACTACGGATATATAAACCCCGACGTCTCAAAACCGTAAAGATATTGTTAAAAAAATCATTGCTCTGCAAAAAAGGATTAAGCTCACAGTATCTAACATAAGTTTCCCTTTTGTTTATGCTATTCCAAAGTTCCATAAGAAACCTGTTTTCGGTTTATAACTAGTGGACGCAACTGTTACAATAGTAAAGCGGGTGAGTTGATTCAGAGGTACTTGTCTGCAGTGCTTCGCAAAATAGATTCGACCTGGATTTATCGGGAACAATGACAGAATTTTAGAGGCGTTGAACACAACAACTGTCTCATCTGTTGATACTACGATTCAAAAAACCTATTCACTTCGATTTCATTGAAGGGTTTATTTCAGGTAGCCTTAAATTTACACGCGAAGCTTGAGTCCGGGGTTACAGAACAGTTTTGGCACTTTTTAGTGGACTTCTGTATTAATAACAATTTCATTACCGTGGGCGACGTGGGCTGTACCTCCAAACTCGTGGTATTCCGATGGGCAGTCGCTTCTCAAGCATCTTAGCCAATCTCTATCTGCACTTTTTGAAGATAGATTTACTGCTACTTGTCCTTTACCTGGTATCGTTCTGAAGTATGTTGATGACATAATTGTCATTAACATGCCGGACTTTTTGCGATGGGCTGCTCACATGTATCCGAGGACCTCACCTTAGAAAAAAATAACAGCTCGTCTACTTACGTTTGTTTTCTCGATTTGGAGGTACAGGTGGACGAGGGGGGAGGGGTTGTAGTGAATCTTTATGATAAAAGAAATGCTTTGGATTTCGATATCATTTACTACACTCATTGGTCCTCAAACATTTCTAAAGAAATACATCGTAATTGTCTTCTCTCTCAATTTCACAGAATAGCAAAAATATGTTCAACACAGTTTTTGCTGATAAAAAAATCTTAAAACACTTCTTACTAAATTGCAATCTAACAACTTTTCCATCAATTTTTTAAAACATTATTTGAAACATTTAATTTTGAGTTTTAATTTGGTTTCAAAGAGTTTCAAATAACACATTGACATGCTTTGCTAATCCAGCACCTTACAATATTAAGTAAATCAGGCAATATAAAGTGCTACTTGGTAGGTCCCTAGTGGCTGAAGGTATTCATTTACACACACAGTTTTGCATCTCGTCATTTCACACATTTTTTTGGCGTGCTAGGAAGTTATCTGACCACGACCATTTTAGCGTTTTCGTATATATTTGTGTTCTTGTGGGTCGTTGGTCCAGTTTTGTTTGGTCTTCATTCGTGGCGTTGACCTGTCTGGTCTGTCGGTAAGCCTTTTTTATCATTTTTTCAGTGTTTACATTCTTATTTTTTGAATTCCTAAGTCTTTTTTGGGGTTTGGTCTGGTGGCCTAGGGAGCATGACCAAACGAAATTTTTGGTTCTCCTTGTCGTTTGATGGCACTAGAAAGGCCACTCCCGCAGGTGGATGCTCTCCTGATGAGGGCAACCAGTTTTTTGTTTTATATTTTTCGGTTTTCAATTCTGAACTTCGACTATGAATTTTATTCAGCATTTTTTATAAAATTTTAATATTTAACAATTCTCTCTCTCTCTCTCTCTCTCTCTCTCTCTCTATATATATATATATATATATATATATATATATATATATATATATATATATATACATACACTGCTGGCCACCCAAAGTGCAACACCAAGAAGGACACGAGATAGCAAAGCCAGATTTACTGGACACATAACAACAGATACAAAGATGAAACGATTGAGCTTACAGGTCCGTGCGACTTGCGGAACACGCAGACATCAATAGTTCGTGTGGCCCCCATGGCTGGCAATAACGGCCGCTTTACGCCGCGGCATCGAACGAAAGAGGCTTTGGATATGGGATTGGGGTATGTCGGCCCAGGATGCTTCCACACGTTGCCACAGTTCATCAGGCGTAGCAGCGGGTGGTGCTTGACGGGCCACTAGGTTGCCGATCAGCGACCAGACGTGTCCGATTGGCGACATATCAGGAGAACAGGCGTGCCACGGGAGCAGTGATACCTGGTGGGCCGGGGAGAATTGTTGCACGATGGGTGCCACGTGCGGGCGCACATTGTCCGGTTGAAATGTGGCCGTTGGCAGGTTTTGCAGGTAAGGGAGGACTGCAAGCCTCAAAATGTCGGAGATGTAGCGGTGGCTGTTGAGTGTATCGGCGATGCGTGCCAGAGGGGTGCGGGTGTCATATCCAATTCCGCCCCAAACCATAACGCCAGGGGACGGACCGGTATGGCGATTGATAATACAGGCGTCATACAGTCTCTCTCCGCGGTGCCGCCACACGCGGATCCGACCATGTGGTGTTGCAGGCAGAAGCGGGATTCGTCGGAGAAGACAATGTCGTGCCATTCCGTAGTCCAGGTGCGACGTTTAATGGACTACTGCTGCCGCACTATCCGGTGGTGTAACGTCAATGGTAATCGGAGCAATGGGCGCCGTGCGACAAGTCCCCTCTCCTGCAGACGACGTCGAACGGTACGTACTGACACAGGTTGTTGCGCAACACACCCTAATTCCTGCGCTAACGTTCGTGATGTGGTGGTGCGAGCCGTCAAAGGCCGTCGCACAACATGCCGGCCCACTCGTCCGGTGGTGTGCCGCTGCTGCGGCAATCGCTCACGTCGGTGCGTCCGTCGCTCCTGCACACACCGATTCCATACTCGCCTCACTGTGGCTGGATGTCGTCCCACACGGAGGCCGATGTCTCGGTACGATAAACCTCTGTCGCGACAAGCCACTGTTCGTCCTCCGTCGAGCTCTGAAACGTGCTGGAATGACTGCCGTATTCTGCGACCAAACGTCAGGAAGCTTCGCACGCACAGGTCCGGCAGCACAACACACTTCCACTACTTACACTCCGCCTTCTGTGCACCCTTCTCATAGTGCTTCTTGGTGGCGTGCCGGGTGCACATGATTTGCATATGCCCTGCAATGCTAATCGTTTGCATCTCCTCTCGCGGGCGACGCATGCTGCGAATTTCAGGCCAATCGGATGTTTCTTTCTTGGTGTTGCATTTTGGGTGCCCAGCAGAGTATATATATATATATACATATACCTGGTGATCCAAAAGTCTTGCACATTTTGAAAACGTAATAACTCGCGGGCGTTTTGAGAGTAGAGCAACGCGGTGTGCGTAGAAATGATCAAAATGACATCGGGTTTTTTATGATATCACATACATTTTTACTCATTTTACTTACATTTTTCATCACCAGAAGCGCAGCAACCACAGGTTGGAAGTGTCGAAAAAAGTAGACACCGCATTGTACCTGGTGTTCAATGTGATGACCGTCCTGTTCCAGCACTGTATGCAGACGAGAGAAAACACCATGGTCGGCATTGAAGATGTTGTCCGGTGGTATAGCTGCCACATGGTGTCGAATGGCATCTTTCAGCATGGCGAATGAAGTGGGGCTACATCTGTACAATTGTGATTTTAGGTAACCCCAGAGCCAGAAATCGCAGAGTGTCAGGTCTGGTGACCGTGGAGACCAGGCCTTCGGAAAGTGTCGGCTCAACACACGATTTTCGCCAAATGTATCTTGCAGCAGTTGCTTAACGGAACGTGCGATGTGGGATTATGCTCCATCCTACATAAATGTGCACAGATTCACTGCATCCCTCTCTTGCAGGCTAGGGATTACGTACGTTTGTAACATGTTCGCATAACGTGCACCTGTCACTGAAACGGTTTCGAAGGAGGTGCCGCGGACCTCTTCAAAAAAAAAAAAAAAAATAATAAGGACCGATAATGAAGGAAGCCGTGAATCCACACCACACTGTTACTTTCGGCTGATGAAGTGGTGCTTCAACGACTACTGGGGGATGTTTCGTGGTCCAGATGAGGCAGTTGTGAGTGTTTACCGCTCCGTTTAGGGAAAAGTTTGTCTCATCAGTCCATAAAACGTTCATCAGCCAGTTCTCGTCGACATCCGTTTATCGAAAAAAACATGCTGCGAACTCCTGACGCTGCACGTAATCGGCAGCTTGCAGTTCGTGATGCCGTTGCAGTTTGTACGGATATCTATGCAGAATCCGTCGTAGTGTTCGCCACACAGTCCCGTATGGAATGCTTGTTTGCCGAGAAACATGGCGAGCGCTGGAGTCGCCATGTGAGGATAACATTGCAATCACATCCATTTCCTGCGCGATCGTTTCTGCTGCAGCAGCACGTGTTCGTGGTCTACAGCTTCGTGGGCGTGCTGCCAAAGATCCCGTTTCCTCGAATTTTTTCACCATTCGCCCAGCACTTTCCATGGGTCCTTTCCCACTGCGATCACTTTTCAGTGACCGGTAGGCTTTCAACGCAGCATTCGCACATTCAGCGTTGCAATAGAATAATTTGCAATTAACATTTCATCCAACACAATTCCAAATCCCATTTTCTTGTAGGACTTCCGTCCACAGTGAGTAGAGTTTAGGTCCCAGCCACCTACAGCGAGATCGCCTTTTGGGCAGGACACAGAAACGGAAGGAATGAGAGCAAGTCTAGCGACTTTGACAGAACAGTTTGTAGTGAGATTAGAGTACAGTAGATGGCGCCATCGTACAAGTACGATATTGCACATAGAGGGGTGAGAGAATTTCAGGGGGGATAGGAAGGGATACCCATTTAACCAGTGGGTCCAGCCTGGGGGCCGTCACTTAACGTGCTCGTCCGATGCAAGGCGGATATTCAGCGATTGTTAGTAAATCACACCATCTCCGAAAGATCAGCCCAGGCTTGAACCTGGGGACCTTGCGTCGATAGTCTGAACTGCTAACCACTAAGCCATCCGTGGCTCAGCAATAGAACAATTTCACCACGAGCGCTTTGTCCGGTAATGACATCATACTGACACGAGTCGCTGTGACTTGTGGTTGCTTCCCAGCTGCTGCTTTTATACCCACTATCCCAGACCTGTTCGCATATGGCGCCATCTGGCGATGAAAAATGTAAGTAAAATGAGTAAAAATTTATGTGATTTCATAAAAAAACCCGATATCATTCTGGTCATTTCTACGCAAACCGCGTTGCCCTACTCTCAAAACTCCGCGAGTTATTACGTTTTCAAAATGTACAAAACTTTTGGATCACCCGGTATATATTTATATTCTGGTTTAACCACCACCGTGAACAACTTGAAGAGCTATAAGCAATCGTCCGTCCATAAATTGGTGCCACAGGTTCCAGGGAAAGAAATTTGTCCCTACTCGATGGCCGAAGCGTTCAGATCGGTGTACGAAACTCACCACTCTGCCACAGAGATGGCCTAAATTAACATCAATCGGTAACATTTCAAAATTGATGCAGGGCAACTACAGATTCCTTTGAAAACTATAAACTGTTCTGAAGCTGTGAAACCCGTGATTTCTAAAGTTTTGCTAACAGCATAGAAATATGAAAAGGAAGTCTAAAATTAAAGTCCGCCAGGCAGAATGGAGCAAATAATCCAAAGCGCTCAATGAAATGTTACAGTGTTCACAGGACATATGCAAATGGACGCAAGAAACAAATGCCCGCAGTAAAATGTGCATATCAGTGAGTAAAGTGGTGTCCAATAAATGAATTGAGTCACTTATTAAAGCCAACGGAAAACGGTAGTGGCATTTATCATTGACAACGGGCGTAAGAAGCGTTCCTGTGGCCGCAAATACTTTCTTTATGTCATATACTGTACGTGTATCTGACTCTGTACGGTAGCGAGCGATAGGACGACTAAAAGCCGGCCAGTCTCAGGCCCAGGTCACAAGGGACTTGAATGTGGACACGAGAGAAGTTTCACGGTTATTAGCAGCAGTTCAACAACACCGGTGAGTGTCACGAAAGCCTGTCCAAAGGCGTACAACATCTCGTGAGGACCGTTATGTCGCTTTAACAGCACGGATTCATGGGTTCTCTACAGCCCAGCAATTGTTCTCGGAGCTCTTTGCTGCCCCTGGGACTACAGTATGAAGGCAAACGATATATCGAAGGCTAAATGCAATTGACCTTTATGCCAGGAGATTCATAGTTTGTGTCCTGCTAACCGCATCTCACAGAAGAGCTCGCTTGAAGTGATACAGGCAGCATCGTTCCTGGAGCCCATACGAGTGGGCCAGTGTTTTTTTACAGACGAGTCGAGATTCAGTCTACAAACGGATCCTCGTCGGCATTTCATCTGGAAGGAACAAGAAACCCGTAATGATCCTGCAAACGTCAGCGAACGAGACTCCTTTGAAGGTAGCCGTCTGCTCGTGTGTGGTGGCATTATGTTTAATAGCTACACGCAACTCCATGTGATCGCAAGAAGCAATGTGAATGCTGAGCGCTGTGAGGACAAGATCCTAATCGGTATGGATATTCGTTGTATAGACTGGCTAGCCAGGTCTCTGGACCTGAACCCTATAGAGCATTCCTGGAATGCTCAGGTACAACACGTAGCAGTTCTACAGCCCCCTCCCAAAACATTTCCCGAGCTACGCACCGCCGTCTTCGGGAAACGAAATTCTTTTCCACTAGAGTTCATCGACAACCTGGTGATGAGTATGTATCGTCGTTGTGAGAGTTGTTTGTCCGTATGAGGTGATCATATTCCTTATAAAACATTTTAGTTATAGTCTTACATTTCACCTTGACGACATTTGCGGATACGACCCTGTATACACAAAATGCGTATATATGTGTCTGTTGTTATGAAATGTTTATTAGTCTAATGACTGTCTTTTTACATGCCAAACGCGTCTCTATTTGCTGTTACGTGTTTTCCTTTTTATCCCTGCGAATGCCTTTCGGACTTTAATTTTAAACACGTTGTAGTTCTTTAATTTTGGACACCAGTGCATTTGATGGAGTCATTTATCTTTTTGGATGTTAACCATAAAATTATTAGCATTGAAAGATGCTAATGTGCAACCAGAAATTCATGTTAAGATATATACAGCTGTAATGACCGCAGGAACTGTGCAATTTAGCTTTGTATAGAAATTTTAAATCGTCATGTTCACACAAAGAAGTAGGCTGCGACCACAGTGACATCTTAGAAGTCAGAACGAGTTAGTTCTTCTTTTGCCTTCTTTTGTGGGTTAGATGCTTGTCTAAGTTACACTGTCTAACTTGCCATTTAAATCTCATGACCGAATTATTGCGCAGTACTGTGTTGTTAAGTATTGAGTCATCTCTACTTCAGCTCAGATTGGTGGAATAGGATATCGAACCAGGTTCTTTTTTACCTCAACACAGCTTGTATTAACCACTAGATAAGATAAAAAAGGATATCGCAGTTGTTGTTTTTTCTTTGTAAATACTGTGTTGCGATCATTGACAACCTTTCACGGCTCGGCTCACCGAAGACCGAAAATTGACAAGAGAGACACTTAATATTCTCATGGTACAACCAAAAAATTTTTTTCTTTTTTTACGTAATTTGTCTTTACAGTTGTATTTCTTGATAAGGTATGCTTTCAATATAAAGAGGATTTTTTGGATTTTTTTTTCAAGGCAGGTTTGTTTTGTTTTTATTAACGCAAAGTTTTTGAGTTGAGAAAAATTACAATTCTTTTTTGTGGATTGAAATTAGCGCTGTAATATAACAAAAACCAAACCGAACTAGAAGAAAATGTTAATATTTTTTTAAAGTTCAGAAGCAGAAAATTTGAATTTTTGCATAGTGTCAACTCCGAGGCAAACCAGACCTGACAATACATATTTCGGTTTACAGCATATTTGCAGCCTTATCTACACGTCTAAAAATCCAACCTAAAACAATTTTTAATCAAATACCGCTAGCTACGGAAAGCAATTTATTCATATTTCTTTCCCCCTAAAAATGCACAATTTTCCTGCTTGCGATACTACAGGAAATTTAATTTTTGTTATTTCTGCTTCTAAATGAAGTATGTGGAAAACAAGCGTAGTCCAGCTAGGGAGAATAACGCGCAGTTTTGACTATACACTGATGACGCAGTAACTGCTTATACACCTAAAAATAGAAATCAAGCTGCATTCATTTACAGAACTATGTAGAAAGAAAAGAAAACCATACTTCTAAAACTGGAAAACCAAAATAAATATTGATAAAACGCAGGCAATACTTTTTACCAAGAGAGTAAACAATAGCTATAAAGATAAAGAAATTTCTGTTCATGAGAAAAATAAATAAGTTTGAATACCTCCCGATGGGCAAAAAATTCAGGTGCGATAAGCATATCATTGAAACTCTAGGAAATATCAGAAGGTTACGCCTGTGTAGCTCCCATGACCGAAAACAAAAAGTTAAGTTTAAAAAATAAAGCTTTATTGTAAAAATATTAGTACCATCCCATTTTAGTTTACGGAAGAACAATCAAGAGAGACTGTTCTATAAAACTCTCAGAAACAAAATTTCTACTTTTTCAAAATATAACCCTAACCACATGAAAGAAAAGCTCTAATCACATGAAAGAAAAGCTCTAATCATGAAAGCTAACTCCATATATTATACCAAGGATATGAAAAAGCTGAAATTCATCTAAATCTACTAGTAAAAGAAGTATTTGATGGCAAAAGTGTCAGCCACAAAAATATAATATATATATATGTACAGTAACAAAAATATAATCTTCATAAAATACCAGAAAAACAACATTGCATTAAGGCCTAAGAATCCTGTAGCGAATTGGGTTTAATTTATTTAGGAAGGAGGAAAAGGTGCTTGGGTAAAGGCTCTCGCTCTTGACCTCAAAATTCTGTAAGCCCCAAAATTCGGCAAGTTCTATAACATTTAGAACTGGAGCAGAAGAGACAGACTGGTCTATCTCTTCTGCTCCAGTTCTAAATGAAATTGAGGGAACCTTGCACGCTATTGCTGCATCCGGTTCAAAGGCTGACATTTTCGCATTTGCCAGTTTTAAATAGCAAAAGTAAATTCTACTTAATCTCCCCCTCCCTCCATACACACAGTCTGTTTTTTCGCTTAGTGGGGCCCACTAAACTAGCACAAAGAGGTAAACTTTATTCACGAATTCCCTTGCGTTGAGCCACGGCTGTAAACATAGGTTTCATCGTTTTCTAAAAGCTTTGTCGACATACTAGTCATGTCGACAAAGCTTTTAGAAACATTTTCTTCTTAAAATAGTGCAGGGTTTCTACGCCAGGGGACGTAGATGTATATCTTATTTTCGTCAATATCTGTACTTCTAGAAGTCCGATTTGAAAAATGCCTTCTTTGTTGGATAGTGTTTTCAGTGTGACATATGGTTCATATAATTTCAGAATTTTCAAGTAATTCATAGGCTTTCCGCTAGGGGCGTAAATATAAATTACGTTTCCCCCTATATCTCTGTTTCTGAATCTCCGATTTCAAAAATTCTTTCTGCACCGGATACAGCTCCTGATGGGAAATCGTTTGCACATAATTTATAATTTTTGTAAGAAATGGTTTGGCCACCAGGTGGCGTAAGTCTTAATTTCCGCTTCTGTTGCATTTGCAGAAAAATATGAGCTTCTAAAATCTCGATTTAAAAAAAGTCGTTTGTTGACCGATACTACTCATGTCGACAAACCTTTTAGGAAAATTTTCTTCTTGAAAAAATGCATGGTTTCTACGTCAGGAGACGTAGATGTATATCTTATTTTTGTCAATATCTCTACACGTAGGAGTACGATTTGGAAAATTCCTTCTTTGTTGGACAGTCTTTCCGATGCGAAATGTTTTTCCTAAAAATTCAAAATTTTCAAGTAAATTAGGGGGCACAAAGGTAAATTGTGTTTTCTGCGTTATTTCTGCTCATAAAGCTCTGATTTGAAAAATTCTTCCTGTATCGCATACAAGACCTGATGGAAAATATTTTTCACATAATTTCTAATGTTTTGTAAAGAATAGTTTAGCCACCAGGGGGCATAAGTGTTAATTTCTGCTTCTGAAGTAATTGTTGCAAAATCTGGGCTCCTGAAAACTCGACTAATTTTTTTTTCTTGGACCGATACCGCTTATATGGATAAACCTTTTGAGAATACTTTCTTCCTAAAATAATGCATGGTTTTCCCACCAGGGGACGTAAAGTCACATCTTATTTTTGTAGATATCTCTGATTCTAAGAGTTCGTAAGCTCACGATTCCGTTTACAGCAATATCTGAGGGATTAAAAACCCGATTGAAAATCTTTCTTTCGTCAGATCTATTGTTTTCCATACAGGTTCCATTGACTTTGAATAGTTTTGATAAATTTAATTTGGGTCAGACGGATTCAAAAGACGACACCCGAAAATTCGGTGTCACCTCTCTTGTTTTTTGTTTTTTTCTTTACGATGTGCAGTTTCGCCGCTAGAGGGCGTAAATGCAGATGATATCGAATTCAAAACACATTTTATTTCATATATTTGCTTCTAAACATCCGACTGAAAAAACTCTTTTATCTTTCGATTCCATTTATGTCGAAGAGTATTTTAGGTATAGTTATTTTGTCAAGTTATGCATAGATTTTCCGCTAGAGTTCGTAAAATAAATTACGTTGTCCTTGATATCTCTTCTTCTAAACCTCCGATTCGAAAACTTTTTTTCTTCAGCGGATACAGCTCATCATGGGAAATCTTTTGCATATAATTTCTAATTTTTGGTAAAGAATACTTTGGCCGCCAGGGGGCGTAACTGTTAATTTTTCCTTCTGATGAATTTGCAGAAAAATCTGAGCTTCAAAAATCTCGATTGAAAAAAAATCGTTTGTGGACCGGTACTACTCACGTCGACAAACCTTTTAGGAATATTTTCTTCTCAAAATAATGCATGGTTTCTACGCCAGGGGCGTAGATGTATATCTAATATTTGTCAATATCTATCGTTCTAGGAGTCCGATTTGAAAAATTCCTTCTTTATCGGATATTGTTTCCTATGCGAAATGTTTTTCATATAAATTCAAAACTTTCAAGTAAATCATAGACTTTCCGCCAGAGGGCACAAAGGTAAATTGCGTTTTCCCTGATATTTCAGCTTCTAAGCCTCCGATTTGAAAAAATCTTCCTGTACCGCATACAACTTCTCACGGAAAATGTTTTTCATATAATTTCTAACATTTGATAAAAAATGGTTTAGCCACCAGGAAGCATAAGTGTTAAGTTCTGTTTCTGATGTACTTGCAGCAAAATCTGAGCTCCTGAAACTCGACTAATTTTTTTTTTTTCTTGGACTGATACTGCTTACATCGAAAAACCTTTTGTGAATACTTTCTTCCTAAAATAATGCACGGTTTTCCCACCAAGGGGCATAGATGCATATCTTATATTTGTCCATATCTCTGCTTCTAAGAGTCCGATTTGAAAACTTCTTTGTTGGAGAACGTTTCCGCTGTGAAATGTTTCGCACATAAGTTCAAATTTTTCTTAACGCTCAAGTCTGCAACCAGAGGGCGTAAGTTCACGATTCCGTTTTCAGCAATATCTGTGCGATTAAAAACCCGATTGAAAAACTTCTTTCTTTGGTCAGATACTATTGCTTTCCATACCGGTATCATTGACTTTGAATAGCTTTGATAAATTTAATTTGTGTCAGAACGGATTCAAAAGATGCGTTCATTATCCCTGAAAATTCGGTGTCATCTTTCTTGTTTGGTGTCCAATCTCTTCTGTGAGTGAACAAATTATATGATAGAGTGTGTTACTGGGTACGTGGGCAAGACTAATGGAAAAACTTAAAATACTAATAATAGATAAATGAATTTGCAATTACGTTATGATCTCTTTTTCTGAGGGTTCTCAGCTTTCCTCTGCCTGGAGGCTGTGGCATTATATGATTTTGTTTTTCTTTTTTTCTGAAACAAGATATGTAGTTACCTTAGGTGAAATGAAATACAAGAAAAGAAAACCCCAAAATTATTAAATCAGGGCAACCTTTCATGCAAATGCAAGCTAAATCGTGAAAACAAAAAACTACTGTTCCTGATCAGACAGGAACAGTAAATATAAAGTAAATATCAGTCAAGCAAAAAAAAAAAAAAAAAGAAAGAAAAAAAGGATGGAAAAGGAAAGAAAAGAAGAAAAACAAAGCAAGTAAAAAAGAGGGGAAAAGTGCTTGTATCTTGTATTTACTTATGAATATTACGCTAACTGAGAAAAAATATTTCTGTATTAAGCACATCGAAAATTGTTTAAGGTACACTGTTATACACTGAAAATTGAAGTATTTAAGGTAAATAGAAGACTGGTAGGAATTAACTGATTTGTTTATTGAATGTAAAATTAGAAATGAGCGTACCCTATGAATATGAGGTACACACACATACAAGCACGTGATATAGCTATGTATGTATGACGTTATCGCTTCAAGCACTTCCATCTTTGCCCACAAAGGAATTCGTACTTCAGCAACTCGGTCTACTACTATCTTCTATTTCTTTTTCTGTAACATAGGTGAAAAATGCTGGAAAACTGTAATTAAACAATGTCATTTCCTAACAAGTAATTCAAATATTGTAAATCTGTGTTTCTGCCGTGTCACATTTTTTGACATAAATGGACACACTTCTGCAGGTCATGTCCATAAAACTCTTTCTGTATCGGATAGATGGAAGCAAGACAAGTGTGTTTTTCATTTCTTCGTTTATTGTTCATAAGCATTTTCTTTTTCTTCATTCCTTTCCTTTTTTTAAAGAGCACGTTATTGTTTACCACGAAAAAAGTATCATACATGTAATTTCAACAATTTCTTAAATAACTGACCAAAATTCGTTTTGGATTAGATAGAAGTAAATAAGGCTCTGATTTTTTAATTTTTAATGCAGAATTTTCCTTTAGTTAAAAGTCTGCAAATAAAAAAATATTTTCCTTTAGTTAAAGGTACATCGTCTGCAAATAAAAAAATAAAACTATTTGTCTCCCTAAAAACTATCTTGGTCTTTCTATTTCAGTCGCTGTATTTTTTTAAAAAAAAGCGAACCTTTATCGGTGTAACTCTGGTAAGCATTTAGCAAAAGCACAGAAGAAAAAGAATAAAAATAAATAAATCTTAAACCCAAATACAGTATGAGTCAGCTAGTTCATCCAGTTGATTGGGGCGGTGTGGCGTTTCTATGATCCAAACTCTGCTTTGTATATTTCTGCGCTCTTTGGACAAATATGGCTCCTGCTCCAGTTATGATAAACAAAGTTGCAATCAAACAGATTTCAGAAACTTGGGAAACAGAAACTTTATACTGCAAAATATAAGCACTTTCACTGCTATTTATAATGTCTGAACAGTACCGCTGACGACGATATTCAGTACTGATGACGATATTCTTGAGAAATTCAACAATTCACCATACAGGTGAAATTGTAAGAGAAAATTTGGATTTTGATCCGGCTTCTTCGAAAAAACTACTTGTTACTTTTTGTTACTTGCGCCTGTTACTTTCTGCGTTTCTATCAAATTTGTTCCCTATTTCGTGAAATATGTTTCCGGAAGCAGTGTTGCGCATTGCTTGTAGCGATCTATAGTATGATAAATAACTTCTTGTAACCACTGTAGGTCTACCCCTGAGACAGAAAGGTGTCATTCGGTAGAGGGGTGGGGGCATAATTGTTTCCAAAGTTGCATTTTTTACGGTTTAGATAATATTGACACATAGTAATCTTATAAAACAACTCTCACGTGGAAAATTTCTCATGATCTTCATTTTTATCACATTTACTTTAAACGGCGTAAACAAAAAACAAAAAACAAAAAACAAAACCCAAACAAATCAGTGTGAAAGTTCTTTTCATTTCCTGAAAAGTATACACGGTCGTATCAGAGTAATATGACCCGCCCAGGCGCGTCACAGAGTGCACGTGACAAGGTTGACCACATGGTGATATAAGCGGCCGGCCAAGACAGATGGGCAGAGGTAGTGATTTGAAGGACAATCAAAAAGGAATGATCATTGGCTACCGCGCCAAAGGTTGAAGTATCTCAGAAACAGCAGACTTCGTGGGCTCTTCGCGAGGTGTTGTAGTAAGGGTGTACCAAAAATGGACCGCATACGCACCGAGTACCTCCCGACGTCATAATGGTAGAGCCCCAAAGAAGGACGTCGCCTCCGTCGACTGGTAAAGGGCAATCGACGCGAAACAGTGCAACAATTAACCACGCAAATGAACGCTGGGGCACCCAGGTACGTGTCCCCGATAACAGTAGGGCAAACCCTGTTACGCATGGGTCTACGGAGTCGACGCTGTATCAAGGCGTCCATGTTAACGCGGGTACATCGGCAACGATGCCTGCAGTTCGCGTGGTACTACCGTCATTGGGCGGTGGAAGAGTGGGAAAAGGTTGCCTTCTCCGATGAATCGAGAAGAAGCAACGGGTGGTGGCGGATACGGCGTCAGAAACAGAAAACCAACACCAGGACACGCTTGTCGGTCAAGTACAGGCCGGCGGTGGCAGGGTGCTTGTCTGGGGGATCTTTTCCCGGTATGACCTGGGGCCGCCGGTTCCACTGGATGGGAACCTGAACGCCAATGGCTACCTGTCCATCCTCGTTGGGCGCATGCATCGCTTCATCTTGGACGTTTACCCTAGTGGTGATGATGTCTACCAATAAAACAACGAGCATTTCCTTGTCGCTAAGGGGGACGTCACTGGTTCCGGGAACACGACAGCGATGTCTCCGTTCTCCCTTGGCCTGTGAAATCACCCGACCTCGATTCCATAGAACACTTGTGGGACTATTGACAGGTTCGACGTGCCGAACCACAGCCAAGTCATCTCCGTGACCGCCGTACTCTTCTGCAGTCCGAATGGGCACGTGTGCCTCGGGCAACCTACCAGGGCCTCATAACGTCCATACCACATCGTTTCGCCCAACCTCATAGCGTCCATGCCACATAGTTTCGCCCAACTTAATAGCTTCCATGTTACATCGTTTCGCCCAACCTCATAGCGTCCATGCCACATCGTTTCGCCCAACTTCATAGCATCTATGCCACATCGTTTCGCCCAACCTCATAGCGTCCATGCCACATCGTTTCGCCCAACCTCATAGCGTCTATGCCACATCGTTTCGCCCAACCTCATAGCGTCTATGCCACATCGTTTCGCCCAACCTCATAGCGTCCATGCCACATCGTTTCGCCCAACCTCATAGCGTCCATGCCATATCGTTTCGCCCAACCTCATAGCGTCCATGCCACATCGTTTCGCCCAACTTCATAGCGTCTATGCCACATCGTTTCGCCCAACCTCATAGCGTCCATGCCACATCGTTTCGCCCAACCTCATAGCGTCCATGCCACATCGTTTCGCCCAACCTCATAGCGTCCATTACACATCGTTTCGCCCAACCTCATAGCGTCCATGCCACATCGTTTCGCCCAACTTCATAGTGTCTATGCCACATCGTTTCGCCCAACCTCATAACGTCCATGCCACATGCCATATCGTTTCGCCCAACCTCATAGCGTCCATTACACATCGTTTCGCCCAACCTCATAGCGTCCATGCCACATCGTTTCGCCCAACTTCATAGCGTCTATGCCACATCGTTTCGCCCAACCTCATAGCGTCCATGCCACATAGTTTCGCCCAACTTAATAGCTTCCATGTTACATCGTTTCGCCCAACCTCATAGCGTCCATGCCACATCGTTTCGCCCAACTTCATAGCATCTATGCCACATCGTTTCGCCCAACCTCATAGCGTCCATGCCACATCGTTTCGCCCAACCTCATAGCGTCTATGCCACATCGTTTCGCCCAACCTCATAGCGTCTATGCCACATCGTTTCGCCCAACCTCATAGCGTCCATGCCACATCGTTTCGCCCAACCTCATAGCGTCCATGCCATATCGTTTCGCCCAACCTCATAGCGTCCATGCCACATCGTTTCGCCCAACTTCATAGCGTCTATGCCACATCGTTTCGCC
Organism: Macrothele yani; assembly: GCA_039090855.1. NCBI lineage: Eukaryota > Metazoa > Arthropoda > Arachnida > Araneae > Macrothelidae > Macrothele > Macrothele yani. Next base: position 70,541,352 of record CM077013.1, read on the forward strand.
CAACCTCATAGCGTCCATGCCACATCGTTTCGCCCAACCTCATAGCGTCCATTACACATCGTTTCGCCCAACCTCATAGCGTCCATGCCACATCGTTTCGCCGAACTTCATAGTGTCTATGCCACATCGTTTCGCCCAACCTCATAGCGTCTATGCCACATCGTTTCGCCCAACCTCATAGCGTCCATGCCACATGCCATATCGTTTCGCCCAACCTCATAGCGTCCACGCCACATCGTTTCGCCCGACTTCATAGCGTCTATGCCACATCGTTTCGCCCAACCTCATAGCGTCCATGCCACATCGTTTCGCCCAACCTCATAGCGTCCCTGCCACATCGTTTCGCCCAACCTCATAGCGTCCATTACACATCGTTTCGCCCAACCTCATAGCGTCCATGCCACATCGTTTCGCCCAACCTCATAGCGTTGATGCCACATCGTTTCGCCGCTGTCATGGGGCCAAGGGTGATTATTCCCATTATTAGGCAGGTCGTCATATTATTCTGATAGGACTGTGCATTGTGTACAGCTTTATAATTATCTTGCTATAAGTGTGCCTAAAATAACTCCATGAAGTTGTAGATTGTTCTCAAGTCGTACGAAAAAATGTCGAAATGGATCTTCTTAAAGGATCACTGAGAAGAATATTTTTACCGTGTATGTCCCACGGTAGCCAATTCTTTCACCGTTAGTTTTGTGCAGATCTATGAAAACTGAAAGAAAGTGTGAATGAAGTTGCTGCTGGTAACGTTTTAGGCTTCTTTCGTAGCAGCGATACCCTTTAAACACGCAAGCTGCCCTCAAAACTATTTTTTAGAAATTGTCAAATTGCTGTTAAAAAGTAAGAATGTTTAAAGTTAATACATAATTAAGACCTCGGGTAAATATGAGGATGCCCCTTAATTCCTAGGGCGCGGAGGCAGCTGACTCCTCTGCCTCGTGCTAATTACACCACTGTGAAATTCGTTAAATTCAGCTGATTAATGTGGTAAGATCCTGTGACAGTTTTTAATGCATCAGGATAGGAATATTACGCGCACACAAACTCAACTGAACTTAAAATGCATTTGGTAGGCAACAGTAAATTCAACAAAAGCATGTCATTTTTTTCTTTCTGGACATGGTTAATTTTATCATTCGGTTATGGTCAACATTTTGTTGTTATTTGTTATTGTTCTTGTTTGGAGGTTTAACGACCACCGTGAGCAACTCAATGGGCTATAAGCAGTGGTATGCTTAACTTTTGTAAATGGGATTATTCTTGTCATTTAGGCTGTGTTGAGGCTAAATTTTACGTTTCTAGTTTTGCTCAGCTTTGCGTGTGTGCTGTAACGTTAACCTTTGCACCATACCGCCATGCTAAACTTTAGAACTATGAAGTGCATGACTTCGTGAATGTAGCTGTGCGCAAAGTGTATCCAAAGGTTAACCTTTGTGTATACACTTTGTGTTCAGCTTGAACTGCTGACTAACAAATCCGCTCGAGAATAATGGGAAAAGGACGCGAGTTTCGTATATTGTTTTACTACTGCGATAGGAAGCTGCTTTCGTCACAGACCACGTGACCATCTGTCACTCTCGACAGTGAAAGAAAGAACGATAGCGAGTATCACAAACCGAGATATTTGGAGAGAGTCTGTAGAAACGAACACTGCCAGATAGATAACCACAGTCACTTTCATCGCATGCCACCTGAAGCAGCTGACGAGCTTCACCTCGGTTACATTCAGGACCAGGATGCCACTTACTACAATTTCCCCTTCGACGAGCATAGTGAAAACAATCCTTCCATCCCAAACTCCTACGTACTTCCATTTCGTGGTCATACTTCTTTTTCGGTCTTTTTCTTTTTTTCTTTTTAATTCGTTTTTTTTACCCTTCTATATCCTGAGAGAGAGAGAGAAAGAATGCACAGTTGCCAAACGGCAAATCCGAGGTTAATTTTAAATCTTCGCAAAGAAGAGTGTGTGTGTACGTGTGTGTGAGTGCGTGTGTGTTTCTATAGGTTGCTTGTGGCAAGTATCCAAAGTTCTGATGCGTCCTCAGTTCTGCAAGAAAGCGCTACAAATGTTTCTCAATGTGAATCCGAGCTCCTTGTGTTTTCTGACTTCTTGAATTACAATTGTGCATCTGCTTTTTACATATAATATTGTTTGGCTTAAAAGACAAGACCAAAAACTTTCAGAGCAAGCACGGATAAGTGATTTCAGAACTTCGAAGACCGATCGACGATGCTGGGCATCCGCAGGCAGCGCTTGCTTCACAGAAATGATTCTTAAAAGGACAAACATATCTCCGGCCTGTCTTATGATATGTTTGTTTCGGACACTGTGTGTTTCTAGGAAAAGTTTTGATCACGCCATTTTCAGCTACCCTAGGGCTTGTCTCTGGCTTCGTCACTCACAAACAGTGATTCAATTTAAAAGGATTTATACGACAACACATGGAATTGCCGAAACCTTGAAAGGTAAGTAGTTTTTAGAATATCGTTTACGTAATGTACAACCTCTATTTATTGACATTATTATTCAACAATATACATACTGAAAAGGTTTTATGTTGCTCTTTTGTTTGTCGTCTATGAAGAAAACAAAATGGAAGTTATTATTTTGAAATAACGTGTTTGTTGGAGAAAAGGAGTAGGAGAAACAATATTTACTGAATAGAATTTGAAGATGGCATATCAGTTATCAAACAACGAGAATAAGTAAACAACAAAACTTGACATCATTTATTTGGCGAATTCAATAATAACTAATGTAACTAACTAAAATCTGGTACTTATCGAAAACGAGAGTAATCAAAGCAGGCAGTTAAAATTAATACCAGTCATGAAACTAAGAAAATGAAAAAACAGCCGGCTAGATTTATAACTACTTATTGTTAAGAATAAATTAATTTGCCTAATTTAATATGAAAGATTTGTCAGTTTATGCTAACATGAGAAATTAAGAGTATTGCATTGTTTTCTTAATATTCTTAATTCTGTAAATTATGTTTTCTAATTTAGTTTGAGAGAAAACGGCACAATCAAAATTTTTATGAATTTTGCACACTCAAGCATGCGTTTTTTCTTCCTCATTAATTTACTTGGAGAAAGGATTATAAAGTTATGAGACAAATAAACCTTCTCGTATGTAAAACTCTCTTATTTTTGATACAATGAAAACTAATCTAGGATTTTTAGCATTTATACGCTTCCTAATATCCTCCACCCTGATTGATTTTTTGTTTAGAGGCTTTTCAGAAACGTAGTGTTTGATTTCTGGACTGCGTGGATTTCCACTTGAGCAAGCACGTCGACGACCATAACCTATTTATGAGTCCTTTTTTTTTGACACCTACATTTCTTTAATATGAAAAAAAGAAGTGAAAGAAAAATGACGAAAGGATGCAAGAAAGGTTTTTCCGAATATTAGAAAAAGGTAGGAAGTGTTGTGCCGTTGATTTATATGCAATGTTCACGTGTAAAATGAACATACGTTACGCAATGGTAGAACATTGTAAATCGAAAGTTTGTACTTCGTGGCTTTGGGGTCGAAACGCAACATGATCAGCATTTTTTACTCTATCGCAAATCATTCATAAAAATATACGGAAATTACTTTCCCTCTGCCATGGATTCATGAAAAAAAAAAAACATAACTGTTTTTGTCTTGTCACTCATGTTTTACGAAAATTCACTTTTACTTTGTCGCTGACAGTTTCTAAAATACTTGGCAATTTCTTTATTGTGCCGCTAGTGTTGATAAAAATCTACAGTGCCTACCTTCACTTTGCCTCTAATTCTTCATAAAAATGTACAGTAACTGTCTTTGCTTCGTTGTTAATTATCGTGCAAAACTATAGTAATTTCCCTTATTTTCTCAGTCTCTGATTGCTCATGAAAATGCAGGATAACTGAATTTATCTTTCAGTTAATTGCTGACATCTCTTCCCTTTTCTTTCCCCATAAAATAAAAAAAAAACCTAATTCCAGAAAAAAAAATAGCGAGCTTGTAATAGTATCATGAGTAGTCACATACGAACTTAGCGAACGAATTTTTTATGCAGAATAAGCTTCGTTTTTTATGCAGAATAAGTCCGAACACATTTCCTTCGTTTTGTGTATCTTTATATTTCGTTTGGTTGTGTGTGTGAGGCCATCTCAGAAATCTGCTAGAAGGACGAGCAAATGTAAGAAAATCATAGAAACTGTCTGGGAATGTCTTCTGTACTTATATGTGGGTGTTAGTTAGAAGCGTCTCCTGTACTATTATACGGCTGTTATTTGGAAACGTCCATGTCTGAAAGGGGTACGGGTTCGAATCCCGTTAAGGCATGGATGTTGTGTTTGTCTTACGGCACTGTCTCTCTCCCTTCCCTAGAACCAGTGACCCTAAATTAGGGACGGGTGACTGCTTTTATAGCCCATTGAGTTGCTCACGGTGGTCGTTAAACCGCCAATAATAATAAAAAAAAGTCCATGATTACTTATTTTGTTTAGGGGTTTAAGGACCACCGTGAGCAACTCGATACGCAATCGCTCGCCCCTGAATTTAAGGCCACTGGCTCAAGGGTAGAGTGACAGCCAGTGCCGTAAGACAAACAAAACATACACGCCTCACCGAGATTTGAAACCGTGCTTCTCTCGTACGAATGGTCAGAAGCCAGCGTATAGACGACTGAGCCACCGAGGCACAATGATTATGTTTGCTGGTTACTTTCATCATTTCTTTTTTTGTCCGAAAATATTGCATGTTGTTTTATAAACAAGGAGTGTTTTAAAATTCCAAGAATTTGAACCATACTGTGTTATGATGCACAGAAATTGCGCATCATAGTGTATTTTGAAATTAAACAGGAGCTCCTGGTTTCAAAGGAATTTATCTGTTAAATAGTGTTAATGTCCCTAAATACTATTATTTCATGTAAAGTGCTTGCAATATTATAATCTTTTATGTTCCTGCTTTTAGCATGGAAACAGATAATATTCATTTTTATCCGTCGTTTGATTCACTAATAAAAATTATGTATAATGCCACGAGATGTTTAACAGTAAAAAAAAACAAAAACAAAAAAAACCCCTACATAATTTCAGAAGTCTCACTTGTTATTCAACAAAGCCTGAGTTTTTCCCTCTGGGCAAAATTCGCATAGATAATCAATCATACCGTCACCTAGCGATATACACAAATGAATTTACTCTAAAAGAAATTTACTGTACTTATGCTTAATTTACGATGGCAAAAATTGCGTACATCCTTAGCATATGCAACGAAGTGTTACTGTTTTCAGCATATACTATAGCATATGATGTAACCAGTTACATGTGTTACCCCGAAAGGGATCTTTTAAATTTCAGATCATTTCTGATCTTATTTTCTGGTCGAATTTAACGTTCGGGGCATTTTTCTTTAATACGACACAATGACCAAAGCTCTACATGGCTACTTAAATTTAAAAAAAAAAAAATGCATGGGCACAAATATGTGTGTAAAATTCCAAACCACATCGAAGGCAAGCTATCGAGTACCGTAGAGGAAATGCTGATCCCCGCACAATCAATGGCAAAATAACCCCCAAAACACTTAAGTTTCTTTTCTTTTCTAACAGGCTGCTCATGTTAAAGACCAGTTCTCGTGTTTCTGGTTTTAATAGCTTACGTAACTGAGGCAAGTAGCTTGCGAGTTCGACTAGTTCCCTTTTATGTGCCATTTTAGAGTTAATGTGTTCGTCCGGTGTTATGATGTCATAAAGAATAATTTCTGAACTTTGTCTCCCAGCTACCTGCATCAGCAAACATACTTTGCAACAGCGAAAGATAAAAGAATTGCCTTCTCTCTCTCTCTCTCTCTTTCGCTCCACAGATAAGTAAAAATTCCATCGGGCTCAGTACAGATCTTTTGGAGGAATTTCTACTGAGACTCCCAGTATGATTAAGCAGCAATAAAAGGAATTCCTTTTTAATTACTGTAAGTCAGAAAAAAAAACCGAGCGTGAGGCTTTGTGAAACATTCAAGAAGCATTCCAAAAATGCGCGTTCTTTGAGGTAACATTGTATTAAATCAGCGTGGAACGAAGTTCGTGCCGTACAAGCAAGGGCATATACAGTATGTATAATGATATTGATAACTATATGTCCGTATGTACAATGTGATACGTATTGACAAGAGAAAATCTAGGAAGGCATTCTTCTTGGCCGAACACGAAACATGCTTACAAGACCCAGAAAGTCCAGCACGAACCAAAACAGAAATATTAAATAGCAGTAAATAAAGGACACGAATCCGTTGTCGTTGAGTTCACGACTAAAGAAGAGCACTAAAACTTATATTTCTTGTCATAGGTTGATACAAAAATTTCAAGCTATAGTTAAGTTGATATCAAACAGATAAAGGAACTAAAATTATCGTTAAGGTTTCGTATTCTAGGCTAATACAATAATTCCAGCTGGGCAGAAGATGTGAGTGCGAGGATGTCACCGGCAACTTTGGCCTTTCACACTGGCGCCCGACTGCAAAAATGGATCTACTGGACGTAGGATTCTTCGAAAAATGTGCAATGTTCCTTCCACACATCGTCTGGATTTAGTGATAGTTCCTTCTTCCACAGAGATGGTTTACGGCGGAAGCGAAACCTGTGATTTCGTGCCTCCCCCTTTCTCAGGGGGGAAGGGGGATACGTGTGTACTACAGAGGTGACGCACATGTCAAGACGGCAAATAGCAGAGATAAACCCTTGTCGGTGTAGCTTAATTGGGAAAGCATTCGGCACCGGATGTGTATTCAAGTCGTGCCATCGGCAAACTTTGGTTTTCACAAATGTTACTATGGGCTCTATTCCTAGAGCAAAATGACGGTAAGAGAAGTTTCATTACTATGGTATTTTTGACGATGAATTGGTAAGCAAAATTACATTTACGTAGCGGCGTTGCAACCCAACTTTCTTAATTTATTAAATTCTGATCAGAGTTACATAACTTAGTAGTCGTTGGTTAATCATATAGAAACTGCACATATTTCTTCCCCGTGCTTTGAAATAGTTATTATTTTTCTTTTCTTCTTTGCAGCAATTATTTTTTACTTTCCTATTGTTACAATTATTTTCCCTATCTACAGAAATATTTATCTTGTTATGTACATAAACTTTTATTTTACATTCTGTTTGTTGTAATGGTTATTTTTCTTGTTTAGTAGCATGTTAAGTAAAGTTATTAATTATTATTAAGGTTATAACTCGGTTGTATTGGAGAAAACATATATTTGTGTGTGATTACAGTGTTTCGAATTTACAGTAATGTAAGAGTAAATATTTAAAATCTCTTGCATCAATAAGCTTTTCAATGGTATAAATATTTAAAATCACTTGTATCATTTCCCCTCTCTGTTGTATTCTTTTTTTGTTCGTAAATGTTTGTTTATAAGAGTTAACAAGTCAAAAATTTCCCTAACCCACCAATAACACATAAATTTGTTCTTCCTTCGGTATTTGAGTTCTACAGCTCAAGAAAGAGTGTGGAAAGTACTTCAGATCTGATATTTAAAATCACTTGTATCATTTCCCCTCTCTGTTGTATTCTTTTTTTGTTTGTAAATGTTTTTTTATAAGTGTTAACAAGTCAAAAATTTCCCTAACCCACCAATAACACATAAATTTGTTCTTCCTTCGGTATTTGAGTTCTACAGCTCAAGAAAGAGTGTGGAAAGTACTTCAGATCTGATATTTAAAATCACTTGTATCATTTCCCCTCTCTGTTGTATTCTTTTTTTGTTCAATGTTTTTTTATAGGTGTTAACAAGTCAAAAATGTCCCTAACCCACCAATAACACATAAATTTGTTCTTCCTTCGGTATTTGAATTCTACAGCACAAGAAAGAGTGTGGAAATTACTTCAGATCTGACATTTAAAATCACTTGTATAATTCCCCCCCCCCCTGTTGTATTCTTTTTTTGTTTGTAAATGTTTTTTTATAAGAGTTAACAAGTCAAAAATTTCCCTAATTCACCAATAACACACAAATTTGTTCTTCCTTCGGTATTTGAGTTCTACAGCACAAGAAAGAGTGTGGAAATTACTTCAGATCTGCTTGAATTCTGTCAGCGTCCCAAACGGATACAAAATTCCTTACAGCTTTCAGCGAACTACGGACCTGTCCGCTGCAGAATAAACGTCACAACCCTCATGCACGATGTGGGTTACATTTCCAGGGTGGCATTTCCGTCTGTTGGAAACTTGACATCGTTTACGACCAGAGTTTTTCAAGGATCATGGTGCCGTTAAGTAACACAGAAGTAGCTCTGTATGTTCAAACCTGTGTATTAATCGAAATGTGTATTGTGTTGGAAAGAAAGTAATGTTCGCAAATGCAAGGCAACAGAAAAGTTTTAATTAGCGTATACATAAGTACAAATCAGAGCAAAATTTGTTGTCATCGTTTGCGAAGACCCGCTGCCATCGTCTGCTCAGCCGTTGGATATTGTCCCTATAGAATTGTGGCGGCTCGGACCCAAAGAAGTGAGTAAGTACGCGTTCGACATCGTTCCGGTTGGTGAACCGCTGTCTGTCTAGGAAATGCTGCAACGACCGGAAAAGGTGCTCGTCGCTTGGGGAAATATCCGTAGAATAGAAAAGGTGCTAGTCGCTTGGGGAAATATCCGTAGAATAGAAAAGGTGCTAGTCGCTTGGGGAAATATCCGTAGAATAGAAAAAGTGCTAGTCGCTTGGGGAAATATCTGTAGAATAGAAAAGGTGCTAGTCGCTTGGGGAAATATCCGTAGAATAGAAAAGGTGCTAGTCGCTTGGGGAAATATCCGTAGAATAGAAAAGGTGCTAGTCGCTTGGGGAAATATCCGTAGAATAGAAAAGGTGCTAGTCGCTTGGGGAAATATCCGTAGAATAGAAAAGGTGCTAGTCGCATGGGGAAATATCCATAGAATAGAAAAGGTGCTAGTCGCTTGGGGAAATATCCGTAGAATAGAAAAGGTGCTAGTCGCTTGGGGAAATATCCGTAGAATAGAAAAGGTGCTAGTCGCTTGGGGAAATATCCGTAGAATAGAAAAGGTGCTAGTCGCTTGGGGAAATATTCGTAGAATAGAAAAGGTGCCAGTCGCTTGGGGAAATATCCGTAGAATAGAAAAGGTGCTAGTCGCTTGGGGAAATATCCGTAGAATAGAAAAGGTGCTAGTCGCTTAGGGAAATATTCGTAGAATAGGCTGGGTGCGTCAGCGGCTCCCGTGCTGTGTGAGGTGTCGCTCCATCCTGTCGTAGGAGGAAGCCCCTGCGTTTCATCAGTGCTGATTGTTTCGACGTGAGCGATGCATGCAGATCATTGAGCTGACGACAGTACACATCGGCGGTGATAGTGGTGTTGACCGGCAGCAGTTCAAAAAGCACGACACCCCGCTCGCATCTCCCACCAAACAGACAGTAGGACCTTATGCGAGTGTAAGCCGGATTTGGGGGTTGGCATGGGTTTATGTTTTGGGTCCAACCACTGTTTTCAGGGGCTGACATTGTCATGCAGGACCCATTTCTCGTCACCTGTCACAGTGCGGTCCAAGAACGGTTCAACTTGGTCACGTTCAATCAGAGAAACGCATGCACTCATGCGACTTGCTTTCTGCTAAACTGTGAGTTGATGGGTACCCAAACTCGCCACTTAGGACCTTCCCAAGTAGACGCAGGTGAGTAATAATGCTCGTGTGGGTAGTCCCCAGCTGTTCGACCAACTCTTGTGTGGTCACACGTGGGTCGATCTCCACTAAGGTCTTCAGCATATCCATATCCACTGTTGCGGGTCTTCCGGCTTTGGGACGGTCTGACAGGTCGATGTGATATGGCATTGGGGTACACACTGGTAATGCTCCTTACAGCTCTTGGGGGGGTGCAACTGCGACGAAACACATACAGCATGCAATGGCGGATATGCTTCTTGTTCACTACCATGTTGGCAGGCGCTTATACTCTTCGCTTTCTAACGGCTAACTGACAGTGACCTAAGCCACCTGAATGCTGATGTCATGCCGGTGTGCTGCGCAATCTCAGTGGCCGGGGCTTCGACTTCGGCTACCTCGTCCTCGGACATTACTTTATTTCCAACCGAATATATCTGTCAAAGCATTCATGTTTTTTAGATGTTCCTTTCTTATTCAGTAGACGAAATAATTATGGTCATTCCTATTTTTGACAGATATAAATAGACGTGAAAGACAATTCCTGTGTTATATACCCCACTGTCATATGCAAATTCGAAACGTATTCATTGGTGTCTACAAAGGTCTGCGTGTGCGTGGCGAACGCTGATCAGTGAAATTAGGCTTTTAAAAGCGAAGCAATTATGCTCAGTGAATGTTTAGCGATACGGGTGATCTTTGGGAGAAACAAGTGTTAGTGATTTGTACCAACAGTCGGGAGACAGAATTAACGAAATAACTTGTTAAAAGTGTTAGGTTTAAAAAAATAAGCATGCAATCCGGCTCTCGATTACTTGACATCGAACGGGGAAAATAGCCGTCTTAAGAGCACAAACTGATATGAATGCTACAGATATTGCCCGTGCTATTAATAGGAGATCAAAAGGCGCCCGAAATTACATGAAAGATCCAACAGGGTACAGTAAAAAGAACAACACTGACAGACCATCTAAAGTTACGAATCGGGAACTTCATCTTCTGAGGCGAAAAGCATCAAATAGAATTATAACAGCTCAACAACTGAGTGACGAATTGGATTTGCGAGTTACTGTTCGACGAACACGACAGTTGCTGAATCAATGAGGACTTCGCTCAAGAAAACTCCAGAGGAAACCAATGCTGTCTTCAGTCTACAAAGCCAATCGAAAATCATTCGCTCGCAGCCATATGAGTTGATTGGCCTGAGTTGGGAAAAGTTATGTTCTCCGACGAGAAAAAATTTAATCTGGATGGCCCGGTGATGATATGCACAATTTTTGGATGGACGACGAACAAGAACCGCTAGTGTTTTCCACTCGACATCAGAGGACTGATTTGGTAGTGATATGGGGTAAACTTAGCTGGAAAAAGAAAAGCGATATTACATTCGTTTAGGGGAAAATGAACAGTTCTGGTTACCAACAAATGTTAAGCAAACAGTTTCCTCGAAATGGGCTTAAAATGGCCGGTAAAAATTGGTTGTTTCAGCAGGACAACTGCAAAATTCATGTGTCGAAAGCGTCCCAGATTTGGTTTAAGTCGAAAAAAATATAATTACTCGAAACTTGGCCGGTAAAATCACCTAATGTAAATATAATAGGGAATGTGTGGTATATGCTGGCACGGAAGGTGTATGAAAATGACCGTCATTTCATGAATAAGGACAGTTTGAAAACAGCTGTTCTTGAATCATGAAATTCTATAGATATGAAGTATATATTCAGGACTTGTATGGCAGCTTACTTCGTCGAATGGAAGTTTCCTACAATGCTAAACGTAGGTGGACAAAATATTAAAAATCTCCAGCTCCTGAAAGTGACTCATATGAATTAAAAGCCTAGAAGGCCATAATTTGTTTTGTCCATTCGTTATCATTTGAACATGTACAAATGTGTTTTTGAGCATAAGAACTGTTTATCTTTCTTGTACGTAATTTAGAGTATAATTTGTTCAATGTCATCTGTTTTCTTTACATTGTAATTATTTGTCTTTGGTTTTACTGAATAAATGACGCGTGAATCATAATTATTTCGCTCACTGTACAATGCCTATCACAGAAAGAGGAACTAAGTCTATAGATATCTGAAGACAAATTTTGTTTTCTCATTGTAGCGTATGATGTATAACACTGAGATAATAGAAGTAAGAAAGATGACACCGAATATTTGGTCGTAATGAGCACGTCTTCTGAATGCTTTCAGACATGAATGAAATACTTCAAAGTTATTCATTGTCAATGAAATCTGATACAAAAAAAGAATCAACAGGATTTATACAGTCGATAAAACATGTAGAAATAGCTTCTTTCTTCCTCTAGAGTCTGAAAAGTATGTCGCAAAAAATAAAGTTAAGAAAAAAGAATTTTTCAAATATGTTTCCTGGGAGTAGAGATAGCTGAAAAAAGGTTTTCACATTTACGCCCACTAGCGGGAAAACTGTGCAGTATTTAAAGAGGATAAAGTTCCTCATTTTTACTGTAGCTAATGGAATACAGTAAGAAAAGGAATTTTTAATAGGACCTTTAAAAGCAGAGATACAACTGCAAACAGAAATGCACACTAACACCACCTATCGCAAGAACCGCGAACTAAAAAAACCCCAAGCGTACAAGCCACAAAGTAAATACAGTATAGTATCCGGTATTAAGAAAAAAAAATTAATCGGACTTTTAGAAGCAGAGATATTGACAAAACCTGCTTAAACAATTGCTCCCCTAGCATGGAAATTGCATCGTTTTTGGTAGGAAATGCAGACAAAATGTTTTGATAGTTAGTAGTATCAGACCAAGAACGAAGGTTTGCAATCTGGCTTTTAGATGTGCAAATGTTGCTGTAAATAAGCTGTTGTAAACGGAAATGTGAAGTTACGCCCTCAAGTGAGTCATATGTGCGTTAAGGAAAATTTAAATGTACGTAGGTGAATCAAAAAGTAAGTTACACATAGCGCCATCTAGAGCGGGATTGCAGTCAGATCGTGTGTGCTTGGGGGCGAAGTAGACAGTACGTCGGAGCTGCCAACGGGAGGTGATTTAGTTTTGTAACTGGGTAACGCGTTTGCAGGAGGAAGTTCGAAATGGGACGTCAAATGAATTTTTACTCCAAATTGGAAGTGCGAGGAACCTTTGAATTTTTTGTGGGCTAAGCGCCTAAATTGCACTGATATCAATCGTAAAATCTGTGCTGTGTACGGGGAAAATGTCATATCTCGCCCAGCCATTGTAAAGTGGCGCCAGCAATTTGAAAAGGGTCGCACAAATTTGATGGACGAATACCGCGAAGGCCGATCATCAATATCCAGCGCTCCGGAGCATGTTGACAACATGATACGGGATAATAGGCTTACCAAAAATCAACGAAATTGCCAGTACGTTAGACATTTTGTATGGGATTGTGCATTCCATGATTAACGAGCAGCTGGATTTTGGAATTGTGTGCGAGATTTACTCACCGAACAGCTCAGAAAGCAACGTTTCCTGGCGTCTTTAACTCTTCTGCAACGGTATTCGACTGAGGGTCATAATTTTTTGCGTCGAATCATTACAGGGGACGAAACATGGTTTCACCATTTCACCCTTGAAACCGAACGATCGTCCATGGAATGGAAGCATGGCACCTCTTCAACCAGGAAGAAGTGCAAAGTCCAACCGTCTGCGGGAAAGTGGCATGGCGACTGTTTTCTTTGACTCTGAAGGTGCTATTTACACCTAATTTCTGCCGAAAGGGACAACTATCAATGCTGACTCATATTGCCAAACGCTACGAAATTCACGGAAGGCAATTAAGGACAGATGCCGGGGTAAATTGAGCGAAAGTGTCATTCTGCTGCAGGGCAATATCACACCCCACACAGCACGGAAAACCAAGGAATTGCTGTAATCATTTAAGTGGGAGGTGTGGCAACATCCACCGTACAGCCCCGACTTATCCCCGCGCAACTACCATTTGTTCGATAACTTAGTGGACAACGATTCCAAACCGACGAGGCTGTGAAAACTGCGGACATTAACTGGTTGCACCAAACTCGACGAGACTTTTCCTGTACAGGTATGGAAAAGTTAATCACACGTTCCGGTAAATGTTTACAGTCCTTAAGCGACTATGTCGAAAAATGGATAAATGTTGTACCTTTAAACTGACATACATCCCCCGAGTATATCTTTTTATTTGTTTTTTTTTTATTCAACAGTATAAGTAACTGATCCGCCCTCGTATATACAGAACTCCGATAAGGAAAGGATTTTTCAAAGTGGACTGTTAGAAGCAGAGATATTGACAAAAATGCGATATACGTACAGTCCTGGCAAAAAAAAAAAAAAAAAAAAACTATGCCCTATTTTAAGCAGAAGGTATTTTCGTGAGTTTTACCGTGGTGAACGGTATCTGAGTACGAAAAATAATTTAATCGAGTGTTCAAAACCTCAGATATTGTTGTAAACACTTCAGAAAGAATTATCTAAGCTTACTCCGCCTAGCTGCCAAACCAGTCGTTGCCAAAATTAGAGATTATATGCAGAACATTTCCCATCAGAAGCTCTACCGATACAAAAATAATTTTCAAATCGAACTTTTAGAAGCAAAGCTATCGGGGAAACCGCATTTTAACGTTTTTGCCCCCAGCTAAAAAAATATGATCAACTTCAAAAAAGGAACGTCACCGAAAATAATTTTCGTTATCAACTGTACTAACAGAGTTTCAGTCAGATTTTTAGGAGCAATGATATGGAATAAAATGTACTTTAAATTCGATTGTTTCTGCAATCGAAAAAAACAAAAAGCAAGGCTTATCGTTCTCACGTTTCAAGCTTCCCAGTACAAAAAGAATATTTAAAATCGGACTAATAGTTGCAGAGATAGTGTCCACAAACAGACAGACGGGCGGACAAAGTGATTCCATAAGCACGTGCTTTTTTTTTTTTTTACAAAAGATGTACTGAACAACTTGTTTATCAAACAACGAGTATACAGTTCACTCCTTCAGAGATATAGATATGATATCTATATCTCTGAAGGAGTATTTTTCTCTTCATGCTGAATAAATTTCTCCTTTCCAGGGGGAAAAAAATGAAAAGAAAGAAAGAAAGAAAGAAGAGAAAACCTACGCACGAACGTTTGGACGCTAACTAATTTCATTCGCAGCTTCTTCGTTCCCTTTTTCATAACCAAATATGGGAACGTTTTTTTGCAGGTGGAAATCATATGAGGTCACTGAAATTAACACATTATTTTAATTTAACTCTAAACGGATTTGAAAGTTTCGCTTGGTTAGGCCCTGCCCTGTCTGTCAAGTTCAGATCACCAAGTTTTCTACAAGAAGCTCAATAAAGCTAATAGCTGACCTGCGATTCAAATCTGTTAGTAAAATCAAGATGCAGCTCTTACTTCGAAAACTAGTCAAGGAAAGAAAAAGGGAGTTTCAACGAAAATGCTTAATCTTTCCAAGCTACCGAGAAAAATAGAGATGACGCAACTGTTTCCTCTCGACTTGATTCGTTCCGATTTGGTTTGAAGGAAACTGTTTTCATTTGTTCGCCTTTGTTATTACGGAGTTTCACTGCGGGAAGTTAAGAGGTAAACCTCCCACATGCTGTTCGTTATTCTAAGAATAACTTTCCAAAAGATTGCCCCTTCTAAAGATTTTGTTTACCGTGATTCAGTATAATAGAATATCTTTCCTTATATCTTTAAAGGATACCTTTTCCTTTAGGTAAAATGTTACCACGAAAAATTCAGGGAACGTCTTTTACATTTTCGGAAGTATTACTTCTTCAGGACTTTAGGTATAACGTTTCCACATATAAAGTTTTCTAAGTCAATTTGAATTTCATAGTTAAAGAAGTGTTATTTTCTGAATATAGCTTGCCATGAATGCAAATTAATGAACTGCTTTACCAGTTTTATGAAATTTTGATATCGGCAAATACTGCTTATGAACATTCGAGTGCATACTTTTTTCATGAAATTTTTATGTTAAAACTTACTCTGCCTTAAATACTTTATTGCCTAGTTGTTCATAATTTTAATTAAAAAAATTACTGACCTTTATATGTTTTATAGTGTAACTTGCTGCACAAAACTTCAGTATAAAATTTACCTGACTTTGAGTAAGCTAACTCATAGATAAAAACACGCGAAGAGTAACTACATTTTTAGCACGTCTTTTTTACACTTTCCAACCGTAATTTGAAGAAGCTTATATGCTCTAGTTTTGTCCGTCCGCACGATAACTCGCGTAAAAATGGTTCGATTTCGATGAAATGTTAGTATGAGGTACGGGACCACCTGGGAACGAACCCTATTGAAAATAGGCAAAATGCGGTCAAAGGTCAGCACATAGGTGCGGGATCCATTCCACTGACTTTTTATGCATCATAACTTACGTAAAAATGCTTCGATTGCTACAAAACTTTATCATGTTGTTCCGGAAGTATACTGAAACGGTTCTGTTTAATATAATCGAAATGGGGTCAAAGGTTAGGACCCAGGAGCGAGATTTATTCCATAGCCATTATCCTCATAACTTGACTAAAAATGCTTCTATTGCGACAAAACTTTAGTATGTTTTTCCGGAAGTATAATGCACCAATTCTGTTTAATATAATCGAAATGGGGTCAAAGGTCAGGGCAGAGGAGCGAGATTTATTCCATAGCCATTATCGTCATAACTGGACTAAATATGCTTCTATTGAGGCAAAACTTTAGTATGCTTTTCTGGAGGTATACTGAGCCAATTTTGTTTAATATCATCGAAATGGGGTCAAAGGTCAGAACGCAGGAGCGAGACATATAGCCATTATCCTAATAACTTGACTAAAAATGCTTCTATTGTGTCAAAAATTTAGTATGTTGTTCTGGAGGTATACTGAACCAGTTCTGTTGAATATCATCGAAATGGGGTCGAAAGTTAGGGCACAGGTGCTAGATTTGTACTACAGCCACTATGCTCATAACTTGAGTAGTAACTTGAGTAATGATTTGTTGGAAAGCGTATCATAATCAATACATTGCAAGATTTTATTGACTTTTGTAAAAAAAGATCGTGCTTATGTTATCGGTTTGTCTGTCCGTCCGTCCGTCTGTAGACACGATATCTCTGCAACGATTTGAAAAAATTCTTTTTGCATTGGGAAGCTTGAAATATGCGAATGATGATCCTTTATTCCGGTTTTTTTACGATGTACAATTTCCCCGCTAGAGGGCGTAAGTGCAGATGATGTCGAATTCAAAAATGCGTTTTATTCCATATATTTGCTTCTAAACATCCGATTGAAAAAATTCTTTTATCTTTCGATTCCATTTATGTCAAAGCGTATTTTAGATATAATTGCCTTCTTAAATTACGCATATATTTTACGCTAAAGGGCGTAAAAATCAATTACAGTTTCCCCGATAACTCTTCTTCTAAAATTCCGATTTGAAAATTTTTTTCTTCAGCGATACACCTCCTGATGGAAAATATTTTGAATATAATTTCAAATTTTTGGCAAGGAATACTTTAGCCACCAGGGGGCGTAAGTGTTAATTTTTGCTTCTGATGTATTTGCCATAAAATCTGAACTTCTAAAATATCGATTGAAAAAATTATTTCGTGGACTTATGCCACTCACATCGATAAACCTTTTCGGAACATTTTCTTCTTAAAATATTCCACAGTTTCTCCGCCAGGGGGCGTAGATATATATCTTATTTTTGTCAATATCTCTACTTCTAGGAGTCCGATTTGAAAATTCCATCTTTGTTGGATAGTGTTTCCAGTGTGATATGTTTTTCATACAATTTCAAAATTTTCAACTCATAGACTTTCCGCTTGGGGGGGGGGGTAGAGGTAAATTGCGTTTCCCCCTATATCTCTGCTTCTGAACCTCCGATTTGAAGCATTCTTTCTGCCCCGGATACAGCTCCTGATGGGAAATCGTTTGCACATAATTTTTAATTTTTGTAAAAAATGTTTTAGCCACCAGGGGGCGTAAATCTTAATTTCCGCTTTTGATGCATTTGCAGCAAAATATGTGCTTCTAAATTTTCGATTGAAAAAAAAGTCGTTTGTAGACCAATACTACTCACGTCAACAAACCTTTTAGAAACATTTTCTTCTTAAAATAATGCATGGTTTCTACGCCAGGGGGCGTAGATGTATATCTTATTTTTGTCAATATCTCTACTTCTAGGAGTCCGATTTGAAAAATGTCTTCTTTATTGGATAGTGTTTCCGATGCGAAATGTTTTTCATATAAATTCAAAATTTTCAAGTAAATGATAGACTTTCCGCTAGGGGGCACAAAGGTAAATTGCGTTTTCTGCGTTATTTCTGCTACTAAAACTCCGATTTGAAAAATTCTTCCTGTATCGCATACAAGACCTGATGGAAAATATTTTTCACATAATTTCTAATGTTTGGTAAAGAATGGTTTGGCCACCAGGGGGCATAAGTGTTAATTTCTGCTTCTGATGTATTTGTAGCAAAATCTGGGCTCCTGAAAACTCGACTAAATTTTTTTTCTTGGACCGATACCGGTCATATGGAAAAACTTTTGAAAATACTTTCTTCCTAAAATAATGCATGGTTTTCCCACCAGGGGACGTAAAGTCACATCTTATCTTTGTCGATATCTCTGTTTCTAAGAGTCCGATTTGAAAAATTCTCTCTGTGTTGGAGAGCGTTTCCGGTGCGAAATGTTTCTCATATAAATTCATGTTTTTCTTAACGCACAAGTCTGAAAGCATAGCGCGTAAGCTCACGATTCCGTTTACAGCAATATCTTAGGGATTAAAAGCCCGATTGAAAAACTTCTTTCTTCCGTCAGATACTATTGTTTTCCATACCGGTGCCATTAACTGAGTAGCGTTGATAAATTTAATTTGCGTCAGAACGGATTCAAAAGACGTGCTTATTACACCCGAAAATTCGGTGTCATCTTTCTTGTTTTTGTTGTATCCAGGATTGTGTTTATTGAAAAAAAATGTATTTTTTCACACACACAAAAAACGTCACCAAAAAAGAAGTTTTATAAATGACGAGTCGAAAGCTTATTATTTTAAAAGTATTTAGTAAACGACGAGAATGCGGGAGTTCATCATGCGATTAGTGTTTTCTTTCCTGAAAATTACTTTCATGTACGTTTCGAAAACGAGAGAGAGAAAGAGAGAGAGAGAGGCCGTAGATCAAGGATTGAGAAAGAAATATCTCACAGTTGTTGTACACATAGGTGCACGCATTATTTATGCATCTTACAAAATAAATTTATGATTTTCGATTTCGATTTTTTATTCATAGCTAAACGATATAAATCATAGAATGGCCGAAAAATCAAGCTGATGAGTGAGAAAAGACAGCAGTATTTCAACCTGCAGAAAGAAATGGCGGCCAACAACGAAATTCTGCCAAGCACAGCCAGTCTTTCTTTATCTTGACTTGATTCTTATAACACCGTCGATGTAATCGTATGATGTGGACATCTCGTTCTTTAAGGGAATGCGCGACTAGTAAATCCTCATGCTATCTACAAAGGAAAGAAAAACGAAAATAAGGAAAAGGGAATTGAGAATTGTGACATGGAATGTTATAATCTGTATCAGGTTCGAAAGCTTGATAACTTTTATACAAAGAGAAATGAGCAGAATGTCAGCGAGAATTGATGTTTCTGGTATGTTAGAAAACTTACTGAGTAGACGCAGAGGTTTTCTTTTCTGATGGCATAAAATAATTTACTCAATTTGTCAGACGCATAAAAGAGGTTTAAAATTTCTGATAGGATAGTGTGTGCAAAGTTAAAGGATGAATATTTAAATAATCCATAAACAAAATTAAAGAATTGAGCATTATTGAGACATATACAGCAATAGGAATGCTACGAAAAAAAGTGTTTGTATAGCGATAAACGTAAATCCATAAAAATTGGGAAATCACGTGATGAAATCATAGTAATTGCGAGAGAACTGAAGATATTGCTGAATCTCACGAACTCGGGGAGAGAAACAAAAGCTGACAGAGATAGAGGAATGCGAGAAGAAGCGGTGCGTTTGTTTCGAATACGATTCATTTATTACATCGTGAAGACGATGTATTCTCCAAAGTTCTGAAAAAGTATAGATAATAATTAACATGATGTTTAGGAATAAAGTCTAACAAGTAAAGATACGCAGGTGCTGATGATAAAATTTGAAAAAAACTTGAAAAGACAACAACAGCAACAACAAAAGCTAGATTATGTAATGCTACTGAAAAACAACTTAATTATGCGACAATGTGCAATATTGGTTATAATGTTTTGATTGTTTTTTAGATGTTTTAGACTCGTCTGTTGAAATATTAAATGTTAAACATAACACTTACATTATCATTGACGGTCTCAGAAATCGCTATAGC
Source organism: Macrothele yani (assembly GCA_039090855.1). Taxonomy (NCBI): domain Eukaryota; kingdom Metazoa; phylum Arthropoda; class Arachnida; order Araneae; family Macrothelidae; genus Macrothele; species Macrothele yani. The sequence goes on from CM077013.1 coordinate 70,561,370, forward strand.
AATAAATTCAATAAATGGAACTTACGATGACTTATTTTATTGACTTCGTGGTTGCCGACTTACCACTCGCTCGTAATCACAATTCCTCCTTGAACACTTCAGACAGATTAGTTGTTATCACAATATCATTCTGGTAGATAAGACTATTTCAGTGAATGTATCATCAAGATAGCGTGTTTCAAAATATAATTATTAAGTCGCCGTACCATCACCACATACATTTCTTTACCCTCGACATAGCTCTTTGTTTACTTTTGACTCACTATCAGTTTTGCCAAAAAAAGTATAAGGACTTTCGAGGAAGTCATTTGCTGTTCAGAAGGAAAATAACTTCATAAGAATAGAAGCTCAAAAAGGAACGTTAAATTAGACATTACGTCACAGAGTATATAAAGTTTTACTTTTATCAAAAAACTTGAGAATGAGAAAGTAAAGGGCTGGGAAATTCATAACAAGTCAAAGTCATCGGTGTACCCAATTAGCAGTGAGATATTCTTAAAAGTAAGACTGGAGATGCAGACACGAATATTAAATAAAATTCTGTAGCGCATGAAAAATAGAAGAAAAATAAAACAGAAATGTGGAGAAATTCGCGGAAGAAATACCTACGTGCTATAAAAAATTACTCATGGAAAAGCGTGCAGATATTGTGAGAAAAAAACCTAAAGATGACGTGCCACTGCAGAAATATACAATGTATTATAAGCAAAGAAAAAAAGATATGAATAAGAATGGATACAGAAGTAGTGGCTGTATAAGCAAAGAAGAAGAGCACTATTATGGAGGAGTATAAATAGCCAGGATACATTTGAACATTACTGGAGAATGGTGACGGAGGGAAAAATCTACTTATGAGGAAGAATATGGAAGTATGGAAATACTAGAGTTTGAAGTTGCCGTAGCAGTCAAAAAATGAAAAATGAAAATGATGTTGCGCTTTGCCGATATTCTAATGGAAAAAAATTAAATGTTTAAGATTGTATACTGAAAGTTAGCAATTTTTGATAAAATTCATAAGACAGTTTAGAAATTCCAAGCGATTTTAATTAAACAGTTTCTGTACCACACCCTAAGGGATCTGGAGTTAATGACGGCGAATCACGTTGTAATATCACACGAAACATATGGCAAAGAATTTATTTAGGATTCTGATGACGAGCTCAAGGATTAGGACGTATTCTGATATTTCTGCTCCTCAAGATAACTTTATGAAGGATCAGAAAATAAGAAATACTACTTCTATGATCACGTTTTTTATTCGTCCGTGAAGTTTTATTTGCAGTCAAAGCTTGCTTTCGTGCAGATTTATATAATAGTAATCGTTTTAGTACCTTCCGAAGTCTACTTAATATGAATACACTGAAAAAAAAAATAAGTGGTGTGATTTCAAGGAAAATTCCTGAAAGTAACGGGCAGCAGAGTTGCCGTAGGTCTCGGACTTTAAACAAAAATTTCCGTTTTCAGTAACGGAAAATTCAATATTTTGATAGATTTTCCTTTGTCACTACTTTTGCATTTTTGAGAAATGCCAATTTCGGTTTTTCCGTTTTCATACAGAAATTTCCCTGTTTTCCTCAAACTCTGATTTTGACTTTCTGAGTCCCTTTAGGGAAGTAACTTACTTCCCACTTTTATTTTAAGTAACTGCACCAGTCACATTGCAGGGCTTTTGCTGAAGTACGAAGTAAATAAAGGAATGCTTCTCCTTGCCGGAGTGATGATTTTCACCCCAGGGAGGAAAGCTACAGTCTGAGCTAGAAAGACATCGACAGATCAAGTTTAAGGTAGAAACGAAGAGGGCTGAATCGCGAGAAAATTGAATGTTTTTTGACATAAATGCGGGTTAATTAGCAATTTTATTTTCTGAACAGGTTATAAATCTCATTTTCCCCCTCATGATTTTTCAAAGGAACACGATGTTTTGGAACTCGAGATTTTAGATTGACAATGACTTTCAATTATGTTTAAGAAAACGTGAAATGTACTGTTTCATAATATTATATCGCGAAACTGCTAAATATAAATTTTACTTTTGCTAGCTGTGATAGCTTTTGTGTTAAGGGATCCACAGACTGATAAAAAGACATTATACAATCACTTGTACAACACTCAAGTACCCGGTTTCTTACAGTAACACAGTATATAATAGAAGGAGCATAAATTACGGGGGGGATTTCCGTTGTCACAATAACCGTAATGTCATGCGATGTAGTATCCACAATGTCCGGTCTCGCTACAGAACCTCCGAATCAGGTCCACCAACAGACCACTGAAATTTAATAGTTAATTAAAACTCAAATACTCCAGAGAACCACTCTTTATATCAGAATTTTTCCGTCACTTAGATATGGAAAAAGTGAGAACAAAAGTTTTCTGTTAATATGAGAAAAGAATTATGGAAAAGCTTCCTGAAAATTCACGATTTTCCGTTAACACCTCTTAAAGAAGAAAGATGACACCGAATATTCGGTTGTAATGGGCGCATATGTTGAACCCTTTCAGGCACCAAACAAATATTTCAAAGCAGGTTCTTAAAGATCCTAAAAAATTGCTAAAAATAGAATGTACTTACATCATCTAGGGAAAAACTCGTATAATGTAAAGTATTCTAAGAAAAATTAATTTTTCTAAGAGATTTTTAAAATCGAATTAAGTCTTTCACACATAGAAATACACTGCCGGACAATTGCTAAGGTCGGATGACAATAGCAACGATAGCAACCATAAAATGGAAGGCAGGAAGATGTGGATATTAGCATAAGTGCGGGATACAGTAAGACGTGTTGTGCGTATGCAAATTTTGGATTGCCGAACTTGTTCGTGACGTCAGAGCGCTGATAAGAGATATAAAGGATTTGACGCGTATTGACCGTTGTTGTTCAAACGCAAAGTTGAAAGGGAAAGAATCAATTGACGGACTTGCAATTTTCAGTATGTCTTCCCGACATCACCTAGATGATTTCACGCGTGGCCGTATTATTGGCATGATTGAAGAAGGGCGAAAAATAACAGATGTTGCCAGGGTGTTCGACGTCAGCCACAGTGTTGTTTCAAGGCTTTGGAAATCATTTCAAACAAATGGAGAGTGTAGCAAACGTCACGGGGGAGGTCGTGTTCGCAGTACAACACCTGCAGAAGATAGGTACATAGTGCTATCAACAAAAAGACACCGGCGCAGCACAGCTAGTGAGGTAGCAAATCAGTTTATGGCTGCTACTGGCAAGCGGATCTCTCGAAAAACTGTCGCCAGACGTTTGCATGAAGGAGGAATATACGCCCGCCGTCCTGTTGTGTGCATCCCATTGTCCAGACGTCACCGTACCGCCCGTTTGCAATGGTGCCATCAACATCGCAAATGGACTGATAACGACTGGTCTGCTGTCCTCTTCTCAGATGAGAGTAGATACAGTCTATCGTCTGATTGTCGACGACAACTGATCTGGCGTGATAGTGGTACTGCATACTGTCCAGCAAACATACAGGAAAGGGACCAATATCCGACATGTAGTGTCATGGTATGGGCTGGCATCATGATCAATGGCCGTACGTCCCTCTATGTGTTTCCAACTGGGACTATGACTGGCCAACGATACATTAATGATGTTCTGCTACCTCATGTTCGCATGTTCCGTGGTGCTGTCGGTGATAGATTCATTTTCATGGACGACAACGCAACATGTCACCGAACAGTCGCTGTCCAGGAGTGTCTTGAGAGCGAGGACATTCAACGCCTCGTATGGCCAGCACGTTCTCTCTCCAGATCTGAATCCCATTGAAAATGTGTGGGATGCTTTGGAGAGGAGTCTTGCTGGTCGCCAATGCCCTCCAATAAACAAGGACACCCTCATCCGTGCACTGACAGAGGAATGGGATAAATTACCCCAACAGCTGCTTGATAATGTTGTGCAAAGCATGACACGACGTGTGGAATCTTGCATCGCCCTCCATGGTGGCCATATCCCGTATTGACATCTTATGCCGGAACGCCTGCGGACGGTAATTGCATTTTTTTCACGTTTACGTATTCTGCACAAAATGACCTGTTTGTCCCTTGAACAAGTTCCAAAGCCTTCTGGATTTCAGAGCACAATAAATTGTCTTTCTTGTAATGTCCTGGTATTCTGACATTATTTTATTTCACTTGGCATCCAACCACACTTACTTTTTTATGCGCTATATAGCCGCTTATGATCCGTCCTGAGCAATTGTCCAGCAGTGTATAAGCTCACATACCCTGGCTGCAGAATTTTGAAAAATGGAAATTACTTACTAAGGAAAAATAATTTTTCAAATACGTGTCCTCAGAGCAGAGTTAGCGAGAAAAAAAAAGTTGTTTTTTAAGAAAAAAAAAGTTTTAACCCCTAGCGAGAAAACTATATATTTTTTAAAAGGATAGTGTTCCCAAAATTCACTGTAGCGAATGGCATACATTAAAAAAAAATGTTCAATATCTTAGAAGCAGAGATACACTTGCAAACAGAAATACACTTTAACATTGCCTAGTGGCAGGACGGTGAACTACAAATAACTCACTAGTACTTGCAAAATGTTTCACAAGGTGAATGATTCCGGAGTTGAAAGAATTTCTTAAATCTGTCTTTTAGAAGCAGAGATATCCAGAAAAAGAAATCAAACATTTGCGCCCCCTTACGGCAAAACTGTGCATTATTTTGAGCAGGAAATGCACATAAAATGTTTTCTCAGTTAGTAGCTAGTACCTGACTGAAAAAAGAGTTTTTCAATTAGGTTTTAGACGAGTAAATAGTATTGCTGCAAATATGGTGTAAACGGAAACGTGACTTATGCCCTCAAGCGACATACTTGTGCATTAAGAAAAATTCGAAATTACATGCAAATCGTCGAGCATAAGATGCGCTGTCCGACAAAGGAAGAATTTTTCAAAGGGGCTGTTGAAGCAGAGATACGGAGAAAAATAAGATGTACATGTACCTCTCTTTGACGGAACAGCTCTGCATTGTTTTTCGCAGAAAATATCATTAAGTAGTTTTCCGTGGAGTGCGATATCCGACCGCGAAGAAACTTTTTCATAAGAGTTCTCAGAAGCGCAGATATTGCTAAAAATACATTGGAAACATAAATATACACTTACGCCTCTTAGTGGCAAAGGAGTTCACCAAAATTATAAATTTTATGCACCACCAAAAACTTTATTCGAGGCAAAAAATATTTTTTAAATCAGACTTTTAGAAGCAGAGATATCGGGAAAACTGCACTTCACCTTTACTCCGCATAGCGGAAAAACTGCATTATTTGAAAAAGAAACGTTACCCAAAATAGTCTTCGTAATAAATGATATCAAAGGAAGGGAAGATTTTTTTCAGTCGGATATTTAGAAGCAAAATATGGAATAAAATATAATTTAAATTCCAAAGTACGTCGTATCTACGTTTACGTCCTCTAGAAGCATAGTTATACATTGGAAAAGGCCCAAAAGGCAAGGATCATCTTTCTCAAATTGTTGGCTTCCCAACACAAACAAGAATTTTTCAAATCGGACTGATAGTTCTAGAACTATGGTGTCCACAGACTGACGGGTAAAGTGACGTTATTTTTTTTTTGCTAAAGACGTGCTAAACCCGGAAATTTTCCGTTATTAACCGGAGATACTGTATATAAAAGGAGTATTTATGTCAGTTCACGCATGAAAAATCTGCGAAATTCAGATATTTACCGTTATTTCACGGAAAAGGTTGAATCAGGAATACATTTCATTAATTCACGAAAGGAATCAACGATAAAGGCTCGTGAATTTCAGGTAATTTTTAAAGTATGAACTTCACTAATCAAAATTTCATTTGTGTCTCTTTACAATTACGAAAGTTTATTATGCTTTTTTTTTTTATTGGGAGTTTAACGACCACCGTGAGCAACTCAATGGCTTATGAGCAGTCGCGCGTTCGTAATCAAGGGCCACTACCTCCTCTGTGAAGGGAGAGAGCTAGTACCGTAAGACGAACACAACATCCATGACTCACCGGGATTCGAACCCGGACCAATGATGAGAAGCGATCGCTTAGACTACTAGGCCACCTTGCGGCTTATTGCATCCCACTGGCTTACCTAGTAAAAATTTTAATCAAATGTTCACCCCCTCCCCAGTTTTAGAGTACAAGCCTCTCAACAAGGTTATGAGTACAAATTTGTAGGTGAATATGACGTGGCATTTTCTCAT